>CM070783.1:40459875-41816542 GCA_036346955.1 Dipus sagitta
TTCTTTAAAATATTATATTTATTTGAAAGGAGAGAGAGAGAGAGAGAGAGAGAGAGAGAGAGAGAGAGGAGAGAGAATGAGAGAATGGCTGTGCCAGGGCCTCCAGCTGCTAAAATGAACTCCAGATGCATGTGCTACTTTGTGTTTCTGGCTTCATGTGAGTACTATGGAGTTGAACCTGAGTCATTAGGCATTGCAGGCAAATGCCTTACCACTGAGCCATATCTCCAGTCCCATTCTCTTTCATTTTAGCCATATAACCATGAAAGTTCTGATCACACCTGGCTTCCTTTTATTTTTTAATCTTTTTGAAGTCATCCCTTAGTGACTTAGGTGCGTTACCATACAGAGATATTGAGGGTGCCACCTTCTCCCCTACGGGAAAGTATAAGCAAATGCCATCATGGGTCTCATCTTTTCTGACAGCAACTTTGAGTCTCAGAGTAACTGTGTTCTTGGCTCTGGGCCAGAGCACTGTGGTCCCTGCTCTGACTCTCTCTGGCTATGTCCTGAGGCACTATCACAGGGGGAGACCCCAGCAGAACCAAGGGAAGCACTGACCTAGGACCTTGCTATTCCCTGGCTGATGTGGCTGTGGTTCTGGTGATTCCTGGGTTTCTTTTCAAGGCCCCTTGGTTAAGAAACACATACATACCTTTAGCAGTGTGCAGCAAGACAAGGAATTGGTAGGGATCAGAAGTGACAGAACTTGGGTCAGTAGGCTGGATATGACAGAGGGAGGTATGGATGTTGCCCACTTCATCCTGATCTTTTAGAATCATCTAGGGCAGAGCTGAGTACACAGGCAGTCCTCGGGGAGAACTTGACCTTCCTGCACATTATAAAAGTATATTTCTAAAGGGTGGACTTGTGGGACTGGGGAGATAGCTCAGTGGGTAAAGTGTTTGTTGCACAAGCCCAAGGACCCAAGTTAGCATACATAGATTCCTATGAAATAAATGCTGTGCATAGTGGCACACACCTGTAATCCCAGTACTGGAGAGGTAGATAATAACTGGGCTCACTTAGCAATAATCTCTTGATCTCTAGGTTCAGAGCAAGACCTTGTCTCAAAGAACAAGGTAAAAAGTGACTGACAAACACACTTAACGTCAAAATCTGTCTTCCATATGCTCATCTGACACACATGTACACATATGAACATTCATACTCCCCCGTTGCAGTCAGGTTCTCATTACTGGCAGAGATCACCCAACCAAGAGCAGCTTGTGGGAAATGAGGTTTATTTTGGCTTACAGATTGTGGGGGAAACTCCATGATGGCAGGTGTAAACGATGGCATGAACAGAGGGTGTGACAAACACTGACAGGGGGAAACTGGCTATAACAGCCGTGAAGTTGCCCCCAACAATACACTGCCTCCAGGAGTCATTTATCCCCGAATCTCCATCAGCTGGGAACCTAGCATTTAGAACACCTAAGTTTATGGGGGACACCTGAATCAAACAACCACATCCCCACACACCACATAGCATACACATAAAGCGTACAAAAGGAAAAATAAAAAAGGTGGGTTTATAAATGTTAACTCTCACTTCAACTTAGTTTCTACTTTAAAGTGTTTAGTGATATGACATGTGAATCCCCATTTTTACTCTGTCTCAACCTTGTACATTCTGACAAGATATACCAAACCTGACAGTCATGAAATTTCTTAGATATACCCATATGAAGTTTAAATTTTGTGAAATGTGAACGAATTAATTTTCTGAAAGTGGTAAGCCAAGTGAAAAAAACAAGCTAGAATTTAGTGTTTACCCACCTATCATGGTTGACATGGCCAACACAATTGACTGAATTCGAATGACAGATTAAGAGACCAGGAATGGTAGAGATTTGAATAAGAGACCATGAAATTCTTTTCATCAATTTCTTGCCTATCCGTGACTCTGTCCCATTTCCTCTCACTTGGATTTGAAACTTCCTCTCTACACCCAACTTCCAAAACCTCCCCTTGGCTTAATATGTTGGATGATGACAGACAGATGTTAACAACCTGGGTAGCTAAACAAGATCCTAAAGATCAAAGTATCCATGAGGCACTTCCCCCAAGAATGGTATTTACAATATGAAGTTCATGGCATAGATGTGGTATTTCTCAGCCAGTCTTTTCTGTACCTGGTAGAAGCTAATTCTGGCCCTCTGATCTGAACTTTGCAAGAAGTTACTAAAGCATAATACCTTGGTGCTCTGGAATTCATTTCTGAAAGCCAGCAGGTCCCTGTTTACAGTCAGAGTTAGGATTAAAAGATGATCTTTCACAAATTGATAAAAATGAATACAAAGAGAATAAATATTGACATCAGATTTCTCCAGAATTTTGAAATAATTGTTCATTAAAAATAGTATTTTTTTTTTTTTCAGTGTGGTTCTTGCTCCCTTTTATTTTATTTATTTATTTTTTTTCTTTATTAGTCAGTTCTGTATTCAGCAAATACAGTCAGTTTGGTACCATTATTAGGCTCATCCGTGACCTACCCCCTCCCCTTGGCCCCTCCTTGTTGAGGTATACGGGTCATGCATTGTGGAGTTAGCCCACAGTTATGGGTAAGCTAAATGTCTCTGCATATCATGACCCAACATGTGACTCTGACATTCTTTCCACCCCCTCTTCCGCAAAATTTCCCTGAGCCATGTTGGGTTCATTTTTGGTCTGCTTCAGTGATGAGGTGTTGGGGGCCTCTGAGGCTCTGGCTCTCTGATTTGGTAGGAGTTGATTTTTCTCTGTGCTGATCTCCTTCCCCCTTGTGCTGGTATCCGGTTCATCAGGAAAACAGCCCCCTTGCTTGTTTCTCCAATTTTTCTTAGTTGCAGCCGGGGCCCTTTTGAGGTATGATGGGGTGGCTCTCTCCTTAGGATCTACATCTATCTGAAAAAGAGAAGCAGATTCTCCAACTGAGAGTAAGTTAGCACCAGGACAAATGAGATAACCCTTACGTTTTTTTTTTTTTTTTAATAGAGAATTTAATAGGTGTAGGCCCTCTTGTAGCCCACAATTGATGGTAGCTTGATATTGAAGAGTGGGCTTATGTTTGGATCTGGTTCTGACTTGTTTCCCAGCTTGAGCTATGGGTCCCATACCAGTGAGGGGATCAGTTAGCCAAATTGAGAGCAGTTGGTTCCCCACCATGGCTGTGTGCCACCACTGCACTTGTGTGGGCATCACACCAAGTTATTTGCTGCTAAGTAGGTTAGACCATGCGTTGCTTTGACAGATTTTGGTCAATTTCCCCCTGTCACCCATGAAAATAGTCCTTCTTAATGAAAGAATTCTCCTGTTCAACTGCCTATGATGATGTCACCTCCCAATTCCTCATGGAGTCTTCAGCTTACAGCTGCATGTGTTTTTGCAGGAATTGTAAAATATGTGTTCTATGATTTTAACCATTATTACAGTATTGCATTTATACCTTTCTATCTTACAACAGATGAGTCAATCATGCAGACACTAGAATTAATGAGGTTAATCTAGGTATCATAAGATAAATTTATATTGCCTTTCTTCTATAATTGGAAATTTCTTTCTGGTCAGTTCTTTTTAATTTTAGTTCTTTTTTCTATGGGCACTTTTAATTTTGACAGAGAAGCATGGATGGCCTGGTAATTTTCACTTATTTGAATGAACTCAATTACTACAGAAGTTCATTTGCAAAAGAACTAGTGTAGGTGATAGCAAAAGTTAATATCCCTTTGGAAAATAATCAGTGAGAATCAATATATCTTTATAGTTTTCCAGACCTTTCTTTGAAAATGTTCAGCTTAACATCTGTAGAAATTACACTTAATTACCATTGAACTGGATGTGGTGGTGCACAACAATAATCCAAAATTTGGAGGTGAAGGCAGGGACCTTGCATGTACTAGGCCAGCTTGGGCCACATAGTATGAGACTGTTTCAAAAATCAAGAACAACAACAACAAAAAAAAACCTCATTGAAGGCTGGAGAGATGGCTTAGTGGTTAAGGTGCTTGCCTGTGAAGCCTAAGGACCCATGTTTGACTCTTTAGATCCCACATAAGCCAGATGCAAAAGGCGACATAAGTGTAACAGGTAGTGCACATGTCTGGACTCCTATTATAGTGGCTGGAGGCTTTGGGGCATCAATTCTTTCTCTCTCTCATAAAAATAAAAAAATAAATTTTATTGAAATAAACTACTTTTATCTACTTTGCTATCTACAAGTAGACCCTATTTGTACATTGCTTAAAATGGTGATAGTTTATCCATTTAAGATGTATTGTGAATGTTATATTATTCTGTGCTTTTATGAACTTTAAAAATTGTATACATACTTGTCATAAGCCAAAGGATCTTGGGATGATTGTTTATTAATTCTTGAATTTTCTTAACCGTAAAACTGGGGTCACCATGTTCCTTATCTTATGGAGCTGATGAGAAGGCTAGTAAGAAAATGAGTATCTAATGTTCTTGAAGACATCTGACATAGATTTGATGATGGCGGTGATAACAGTGATGGAGATGATGCTGATGATGGTGAGGGTTGTAATGGTGCTGATGGTGGTGGTGATGGTGACAGCACTGATGATGGTGATGGTGTTGATAGTGATGGTGAAGGTTGTAATGATGTTGATGGTGGGGTGATGATGGTAATAATATGGTATTGGTGGAGGTTATGGTGCTGGTGATTATGATCTTGACTGTGGAGGTGATGATTACAAAAATCCCAGCAAGGTGACAACAATGACCTTAACCTCCTGAGGTGCTTTGTAGATCTTCTTAACAACTGGGAAGATGGAGCTGGGCATGGTGGCACATGCCTTTAATCCCCGCACTAGGGAGGCAGAGGTAGGAGGATCACTGTGAGTTTTAGGCCACCTTGAGAGTACAGAGTGAATTCCAGGTCAGCCTGGGCTAGAGTGAGACTCTACCCTGAAAATCAACAAAACAAAACAAAACAAAACAATTGGGAGGATGGAGACCAGAAGCCCATTCTCTATAGTTTAGTGGCTACTGTGGGGGACCCCTTCCTATAGGAGCAGGGGCTGTGGATGTCTGTTCATAAGCATGTGGCATGGCACACAATGTCTGTTAGGTAAATCTGCTTACTAGCAGCTGATTTCTTTTGTGAAGGAATCAATATTTTGTTGTAATGTACTGGCAATAGCAATGCATTCTGACATATTAACAGAAGAAAATCACCAAGGTTGCAAGTTATTAGCTTACTGCAGCATGTCTGTGCAGATCACTTGTCTCAGGGGAGACAGAGCACATTTGATCACATCCTACCTAGCCTTTTCTTGTTCCATTTATCAAGCCAAGCTGTACAACAGATGGGCTTGTCCGGGCCTAACCTTACTTTGCCTTACAGTCTCAAAGAGAATTTGTGTATATTTATTTCCCTGATAAGGGATATTTTATCCCAATAAGGGTTTAGTTTACTCATTTTTTCTTGAATTTAAATTACATCCCTTCAGCCAAAGGGATATTTCCATAAAAATATTGTATACTCAGCCCATGGAGACTGTACTATCCTGTCAGAAGTGTGGGTGCTAAGTGGTGTTCATCACTTTCAGGACAAGCACAAGTCTAGATTATCTGCTGGCTCAGTGTGGATTAAGGATGTTGTTCTCCAAATTGCAGCTAGGCAATGATAGATAGCTGCTTCAAGGAATGGTATAAGTTACTGTTTTCAGCTGGAAACTTCAAGTTTCTTCCCATCCATCAGTATTTAGGAGGGAGCTCACAGAGCCTCTTCCTGAAGGAGGAGTATTGCAATTTCCTTAGGAGCTCCATTTCTCATCTCCTTTGTCCTCCATGAGGGCTCCTCCCCACAGTAGGAGAGAAGAGAGGAAGGGGAGTGGGGGTGTGGGGTGTTTCTTCCCTTCCTTTAGTTCTCCCCATCCAAAGTTTTATTTATACTAAGATCTATTCTTGGCCCATCAACTCAGAATTGTTTCTTTTATATCTGTGTAACTCAGTGAGGGAGAATCTTCATTTTTACAAAGAAGCATTCTCTGTAAGAGGCAGAAGTAGCAGGAAAAACTTCTGTGTCTTCACTCCCATTGTCCACTCCCAGAATATCATCCTTCTCCAAGCTGTTGTGAAGCTGGAAGTTGCTGTAGAATCTCAGTGTGACCATTGATTTCATCGTGTACCTCCTAACCACTTTTGTCTTGTTTGCTGAATCTCTCGGCACCCAAATCATTTATTCTGCAAAATTCAAGCAAATAATTAATAAACTGAGAGCTGTGTCCTAGAAAGCTGAAGTATTCACAGTAAAATGAACTAGATGATGTACTTCCCTGGTATCCTCCTTTTCACAGACAAATATATTAAATTTAATCTTGTCATCAGGCTATTTGTTTATTCACCTCTGGTGTGAATTATGGGATTTCCATATCAGGCACTTATATCTCAAATTCTGTCTTCCCAGTTATCTTCTGCAGCCCAGTGAATAATCAAAGTGACTGGTTTTATGTTTCTCTCCAAGTTCATGGGACTTCAAATGTGGCTGGTATGTCTCTGCAAATTAATATGATAAGTTTAAAAAACAGAACGAAATGATTAAAATGCCATTAAAGTGATCTATAAATCTCTCATCTTCAGAAAGGGCAGCACACACAGCAGTACATTATCTTCACAGAGTAAGTGGGAATAATTAGTTTCACTCCAATTAAAGCCCAGTTATGTGTCTATAGCTGTATATCTTGGTATTTTTAGAAAGACAGTAAAAAGCAACAAGAGTCTAGGGAAAGAATCCTCACTTCAGAGCTCTCTCCATAGAGGTCATTGCAATAAGAAAGGCATAAACCCCATAGTGTGCTCCTGAAGGGTTCCTGTGGAGTAAAAACAGCTAACATGAGGCCTTGACCTTGATCCTCCTGCTTGCAGTACAGCCATTCAGCACAGCTATGCTGTACATAAGAGAGAAGTCTCCTGCATTCTCAGAAGCTGAAGGCAGCTTCACTGGTCACTGTCCACTGCTCTCCAAGCTCTTCATGGCTCTCAGGAATTCTGAGTGCAGTTGCTAGGATGTCCCTGACTCATAAAGGGCCTTCGATCTTTGTATGCATCTCCTAGCTTTTCCAGACATGGATTGGAACTGAAGTTAGGGTGCAAGGCAGGTGCTCTGGCCTGAGCCTGGAGAGAAGGACTATAAAGGTGAGCAAGCTGGTGAATTGGAGATGCCCAAGAAAGATTACTGGGCCAGGTGTCTACCTGTGGACATTAAAAAAATGATTTATTTATTTGCAAGCAGAGATAGAGAGGGAATACACACACACACACAGACATACACACACACACACACACACACACACACACACAGAGAGAGAGAGAGAGAGAGAGTGGGGGGAGGGGATGGATAATCTAGGTCCTCCAGCCACTGAAAACAAACTCCAGATGCATATGCCACTGCATCTGGATTTACGTGGGTATTGGGGAATTGAAACCTGGGCCATTAGGCTTTGCAAACAAGTGTCTTAATTGCTAAGCCATCTCTCTAGCCACCTGTGGACTTTTTATTTTTTAACAGATGTTCCATTTTCTGTTTGCCTTTTTAAACATTATATTTTATTTAATTTTTAGTGAGCATACAGAATTTTAGATATCATTATGGAAATACAATTCATTTTAGTTTATTCTCATGCCCCTCTTAGCTCCTGATCCCTCTTCTTCCCCTTTGTATCCTCTCCTCTCCCTCTTGTTTACATGTCACATGTGTACTTTTGCCCTCCCCATACTCCCTTTCCTTGTCATTTATTACCCACACATGATCACCATTCTAGGTTTTTAGGTTTTACCCACATTTGCCCACCTTTCGATTCATCCATATAGATACTATGAGCTAAAATCCCTCATAAGAGAGAACATGCAACTTTGGGCTTTATAAGTTTGGGTCACCTCAGTTTCTTTCTTTTTTTTTGTTTTTTGTTTTTTCGAGGTAGGGTCTCACTCTAGCCCAGGTTGACCTGGAACTCACTATGGAGTCTCAGGGTGGCCTCGAACTCACGGCGATCCTCCTATCTCTGCCTCCCGAGTGCTGGGATTAAAGGCATGCGCCACCACTCCCGGCTTTTCACCTCAGTTTCTTGAGTCTCCATTTGGTAACATGAAGATCTGTCACTGCTCCAAAGTGTTGGCTCTTTTTCTTTTGTAAAATTAATATTTTCTGTTAGCATACAAAGTAATGGTTTCATCATGGCTTCTTCAAATGTATGTGTGATTATACTTTGTTCTCATTTGTTCCCCTCCTATTGTTCTCTTCGTGTCCCCTGACCCTCTTTGGCTGATTCTTTTCCTTTTCCCAATGGTCCTCCCTTTTGCTTTCATGTCACATGTTTTCAATAACCCTCTCTTTATCCACTTCTTTAAGATATTTTCCTTTCCTTCTTATGATTTCCATTCTAGTTATCTCTCTCTCTCTCACACACAAACACACATTTTTAAATATTTTATTTGTTTAATTATTTGAAAGAGAGAGAGGGAGGGAGAGAGAGAGAGAGAGAGAGAGAGAGAGAGAGAGAGAGAGAGAGAATGGGCATGTCAGGCCCTCTAGCCACTGCAAAAAACTCCAGATACATGAGCCACCCTGTGCATCTGGCTTAAGTGGGTACTGAGGAATTGAACCTGGGTCCTTAGGCTTTGCAGGCAAATGTCTAACCACTAAGCCATCTCTCTAGTCCCCCTCACACTTGTAAATCTAGAATCAACATGTAAGAGACCATGCCATCTTTTTGTTTCTGAGTCCAGTCTTTTCTGTCTTATTTTGCCCAGCATAATAATCTCTATTTCCCATATCTTTTCTTAGAGATGCAACCTTGGCTAAGCATGATGGGTAGGTACCTTTAGTGTTCTGATTCTAAGCAACTACTGTATGGATAGGATCACTGGTGAGTTCCCAGGCCAACCGTAAGGAGCATGCAGGAATCAGCTGTCACCTTTGATTGCAGGACACAGTCAGCACTTTGTCTTTGTTCTGCTAGGGATAGGGCAGCTTATAACTGACCATCACAGTGGTGTGGGCTCAGATACTATGGACCAGAGGGGCCTGCAGATAGTAGACAAAGAAGCAATTTAAACACAGGAGCACAGACAGGAAGGTAAGTAGGGTGGGGGCCTGAGTGAGCAGTATGTTGGTGGGTGTCCTCCAAGGGAGAATCTGGGCAATACCCTGAAGGGGGTCTTGTATGGGGTTTGGCACAGAGTCAGGAAGCTAGTGATATAGCCAGGACCTTTCTGACCTGCCTGGTGCCGTCTGTGTGGGTCACCTCTTGTCAGCTACTGTCTAGGTGATAACAACCTCCATCAGCAGGTGGCATCTGTCACCAAAAAATACTACTAATAAAATGTTAGCCTCTATCCTGAGTAACCACAGACAACTTCTAATGGGGCATCAGTTCTCTTCAGAGATGAACACTCCTCCATATGCCACCAAGGGTAAAGGGGTTATTATTGCCTTGCATCCTGTGTCCAGACCAAACACAGGCACTACAGATGTGTGTTCAACAACAGGTCATTTCATGATGTTGCAAACAAGAAATGCTCATTGAAGTAGAACCAGAAAAGCAAACAGTGGAAAGATACAAAAGCTCATTTAATGACTTTTAAAAGTCATTTAATGACTACCAAATTACAGGTGCCTAGAGAGGACTTAGTTAAGGCCTGGCTAATTATAACGGCAAAAATGATTTAAATTTACTGAGAACTTGCTGTAATTTTATATGGTTTAGGTTTCCAAAGTCTGATGGCTCTTGTTGTGAATGAAAATGCATACATACTTGATCTTCTACACACTTGTTGATTTTTTGTAATTATTTAGATATAGTGAAGATAAATGTATATACATACATAGTAGATAGAGGTAAATGCACACATATAATTAAATACATATAAAATGGCTAGGCTAAGGCAATTTCTTATGTAATTATTATTTACATAGATAACTAGCTCGGTTTTTCTATGCATTTTGTTTAATAAATGCCTCTGATGGTAGGCACTGAGGAGACTCAAAACTCACTGAAGCAGAAAATCAGAGGATGCTGAGACTGCACAGCACTAAGGGAAACTTATAAGAAGCCCTACAAGTCTCAGGGAACCTTGCAGAAGGCGGGGTGCACAAAGAACGTAAGAGCCACAGAGTGGGAAGGTATACTCTGAGGGAGGCATTGCCTCTCCCTCCCCCACCACAGACAGTGAGTGGTCATTCATGAATGACCACTCAGTGATTACCAACAACCTTGCTAGGAGGGCCCTCAGTAGAATCAAGTTAGGGGGGGAGGGGATATACAAGTATAGCCTAATGAGAATATGACCAATATGCAATATCTTCATATCGTACAGTTCTCAATAAACAATGAAATGGCAGGTTGGAGAGATGGCTTAGAAGTTAAGGCATTTGCCTAAGAAGCCTGAGAACTCATGTTCGAATCTCCAGGTCCCATGTAGCCATATGCACAGTGACACAAGCGCACAATGCTGCAAATGTGCACAAGGGGGCACACGCATCGGGAGTTTGTTTGCAGTGGCTGAAGGCCCTGGCATGCCCATTCTCTCTCTCAAAATAAATAATAATAATAATAATAAAAGAAATGCCTCTGACATAAAGAGCCATGTCACTTATAGTGAAGACTGTGTGAATCTCAGGATTACAATGAGTGTGTGTGTGTGTGTGTGTGTGTGTGTCCATGTTACGTTAAGGCCAGAAGTTAATACCAGGTGTCTTCCTCAGTCTCTCTCCACCTTATTTTTTGAAATAGGGTCTCTAAATGAACCTGGAGCTACCTGACCTGGGTAGACAAACTAGCCAATAAGCCCAGGGATTCTTTCATTTCTACTCTCCCAGCTCTGGAATTATAGGAACATACCCCCAAACCAAGCTTTTATGTTGGTGGTAGGAATCGAATTCAGGTCTTCATAATTGTGAAGCCATTGTGAGCCATTTCCACATCTCTTCTATTAAAAATTTTAAAATTAATTGTATAGGTTAGCATACAAAATAATGGGGTTCATTGTGACATTCATACATTTATGACTATAACACCCCATATTCACAGATGGTCTCCTATCCAAGGACTAACCAGGTATGACCCTATCCACTGACTTGTGTTGTAAAAATTTGTGAGAACACACATCCAGTATTGCACGAAGTGTGAGGTCAATGAGGGAGTTTATCTAATTCTGGCAAATGAAGTGTAAAACATGTGAGAAAAGCTTTTGTAAACAAAGGTAACAAAGATAATATGTATGGAAACATGTCTTCACTGATTTATATAGGAGATTCGACAATTGTAAATCAGAAAGGCAAAGATTACAAATTATCAGGTCATAGACACAAATAGCTCTCAAACACACAGATTGATGCTCAAAACCACAGTAAGGCAGGACGTTCCCAATTAAACTAATGGCGGGGTATCATTTAGTGCCTACAAATTAATGGGTACTATTTTCATCAGTGATAATTCTTAGCACTTGTAGTCGGGAATATTGGGAACTTGGGACATTGATTCCAGAAATTGTTGGTATCTGTGCTTTAGAACAACCCACTAAATTAAATAGATGTATGTCTTGTCATGTAACAACCCTACTGCTGGCACTGTGTCCCATAAGAGATATGTACCCTAAAGTCTAGATAACTGAGGTCATTTATAACACCCGTGGAGACAGGCATGCTTATCAGTGAGTGTTGCCTTGAATTGTACACTTGATCTGTTAACTTTTTACACAGTGCTGGTGAATGAAAGGAATGGAGAAAAATGTGGAAGACTGTCCCCCACAAAAACTAGCTCACTTATGTGAAACAGATATTGACCAGAAAACTTCAGATGAATGCTACATTAAAGTTTATGTATTTGCTATGGAAAATCTGTTTGTTCACTATTGTATTATCCCAGAGAATATTATTGGTGGATCCCTACCAGACTGTAATCCAGCCTCGCTAGAGCAGCTGGGCATGTGAATGAAGAGTGAGGTGGCTGCATGCTGGTGGGTACTGGACAGTGGAAGGAGAATGCAAGCAAAAAAAAACGCATGATTAAAGTACAGAATATTCAGTAATATAAATCCCTGAATATCAGATTGTCTTTGTAGATATGTGGATATACATAGCAATAGGGAGAAAATAAGATTTTCTGTGACAGTTTCTTAAATAGAAAAAAAAATCTATAATATGACTGGATTTTGTTAAAAATGAAAGGAACAAGCCCCACATACCTAGAAATGTTTTAGAAAAGCATTATTCATATCCCAGGTTTAATGTCATGAGGATTAGTTATGCCTCATCATCCAAATGCATCCTCCAGAAATTATTTAGCGCAACAGTTTTCAGAAATGCAAACAAGGAAACAAAGGAGAGTAGAGCCAGAGAATTACTAAGAACAAATAGCAAATCCTCTTGTCAGGCACACATCTGTACAGAGCAGATCAACCACTGTATCCCCCATCTGTCATCCATATGCTTCTTTTCCTTCATGAATATGCATGCATTTCTTATCAGTCCCACTGAACTTACCTAACTGTATCTCCTCCTTTGAGATTTATGCTCACACTTGGAGCATGGTGCTGAGGACAATCTATAGGAGTAATTGTGATTCATGGGTGCAGATGACAGCCCTACAAATCACTTCCTCTGACTTGCGTGCCATAATTTCAGCCAAATTTGAGCAATACCACATCAGTTATTTATAGAAATAACCATGAACTACATCTCAAAAATTTTAAGATATCCTCAACCATGCCATTTCTTTTCAGATTTATAAGCTATTTTTCGCAATGAAATATTGAAATAGTGTGCTGAAAAGTTAGGTTCATAGAAAAAAAATGCAGATTTTTTTTCTGAGTTAAATAAACTACACTGAGACTCTACTGTGTGGAAGACATGCTGTGTGCTGCAAGAAATACATATAGTGTGTTTTCCCAAGGACATGTCAAGTCTTTAGCACAGGACCTAATATAATGGCAAATTCTCTCCTGTTGATGTTTATAAAGATGAAATAATTTTTTCAGGTTGAGGGCTCTGGAACATTCTTTGCTTATGTTTCTGTTGTTAATGATGTTTTAACCATGTGACACCTCCCTCCTTTTCTCACACGTAGACCACTGACTCCAAGGCAAGCACTTTACCTCTAGCTACAAGATGGGATCATTGGCCCTTCCTCATCAACTGCCTTCCCTCTGCTGTTTCTTTATGCAAATCCGTATTCCACATGCAATGGTGAAGGCCACACATTTCCTACTCTTGAGGGTCCCTCAGTCCTAATTGTGGGAGGTCATGTTGGGGGTGATCTGGGTTCATTCCTCACATCCTCATTCTCCTTGCTGCTGTTTTTGTTCACAAACACTTGATACACATTCACTAAGAGTTAGTGACATCACACACTGGGGCTCTGTGAAATAAAGCCTTGGAGCATGGTACCATGGCATTCTAGCATGAAGTAAGTGTAAATGTAGTCCTGATTGCCTTGGTACTTCTTGCTTCTTTCTGATGCTGTGGTCTTCCAGCTTGAAGGGTTTTGCTTTCACTGTTGTCTTGGGACTTTTCAACTTCAAAGCTCATGCTGACTGTACTTGGGCAGTGCAACTCTCTGCTTACTGCCTCCAAGTTTCCACAGCTCACCCTCATGGGGTTTCCTTCTTCACACAGGCCTTACCATTCTGTAAAGATAACAGAAGCCTAAACAAATGTCTGGAGATGCTGTCCCACCTGGGTTACTACCTCTGGTTCTCTGCTCAAAACTTTCCAGACTCCAGGGACTCTGGCTGGGTCTGCTGAATTGAGGAACAATTATGTGATCTCTGGAGTCTCACTGCTCCTCTGGAGGGACGCATCTCCAGAAGGAACTGGAGTATCCTGATCTCACCTGCTTCTTCCTGCTCTCAGGGAGCACATACATGTTGCTTATTTTTCAGTACCTAAATCAGTGGCTTCTCATGTAGTGTCTGATACTCTCATTGTTTGTGTTTGAGACAGTTAAATCTGATACTTTCACTTCATCATGGTCAAAAATAGAAGTCTGTCAAGTTCCTTCCTCTTCCTCCTCCTCCTTCCTTGTCATTTCTCCTTTATTTCCTTCATCTTCTACATCTTTTCTCCTCCTCCTTTTGCTTCTTCTTCTCATACTCCTCCTCTTCTCCCTCTCCACTCACCTCCCCCTCTCTACTCCTCCCCTCATCCTTCTCCTCTGCCTCCTCCTTTTTCTTATTTCTGCTTCTGCTTCTCCTCCTTCTCCTGTTCTCCCTTCTTCTCCTCTTCCTCCTCCTTCCCTTTCTTTTGATATGGTCTCTTGTATCCCGGGCTGGTCTTGAACTAGCTATATAGCTGAGGATGAACTTCAATTTCTGATTATCTGCCTCCATGGGCATGTGCCACAATTCCCAGTTTTCAAGTAGTCTTTCTTGAATGTTCATTTTTACATTGATCCCTGTAAAAATAACCCATCCTCATAGTCTCTTTGGAAATGTATCTGTGTCAGAACAGATGAAGCATTTACCTCTTCTTTCTAACACGGACCATTGTCTCTTTCCTGCCAGTAGGGTCAAGTGATATGTCTTAACAGGAAACAGGACAGACGTTACCCACACAAAGCCAGCGTGGCTTTGCTTTAGAGAATTGGTGGCACGACCTATGTACATTGTCACAGATGGCTCCTGGCACCAAGGCAAAGCTTTTGGAAGTCCCCAAATCATTTTAAGTTCTGTATTCACATAGTCATGGAAAAGGAGACCAAGGGTATGTGGACCAGCCCCATTCAGACCTGTGCAAATTTCCTACCTCAGGGTGCATGACTAAGACCTATTCTTCAACTCAGCTGCATCTCTCTCCACCTCACTTCTATGTATAGGCAGTGAGTCACCAGTGCTTGGGCTGGTGTGCAGATCCACCCACTTTACCCAGATGTGCAATTTGGTCTCATAATTTAAATCAGTTGTCTATTTTTGTATTTGCCATTTCTTCTCTCAAATATGGATATTTTCTTGAACTGCTCTACTTTTCAAAGGAGAGTAACTTCTGTTGGGTTTTATGTCTTCTAATTATGAACTTATGCTGTTATTACTACACATTTGTTCTTTATTATTATTTTTTGTTAGCTAATACTAAACTCTGAATACATTTCAGCTTTTCATGATTAGGAATACAATGACTTAGACTAGTAATATTCATACCACTATAGCTTTGTTCAAATGCTATTTTGTTCTTTGCCCCCATAGCCACTTTCTTTTTAAAATGTTTTTTTCAAGGTAGGGTCTCACTTTAGCTCAGGCTGACCTGGAATTCACATGTAGTCTCAGGGTGGCCTCGAACTCATGGTGATCCTTCTACCTCTGCCTCCTTAGTGCTGAGATTAAAGGTGTACGTCACCATGCCTGGCTCTGTTTACTTTAATTTATTTATTTGAGAGCTACAGACAGAGAGAGAAGGAGGGGGAGAGAGAGCGAGAGCAAGAGAGAGAGAATGGATGTGCCAGGGCTGCCAGCCACTGCAAATGAACTCCAGATACATGCACCACCTTGTGCATGTGGCTTACATGGGTCCTGGGGACTTGAACCTTGAACTGGGGTCCTTAGCTTCACAGGCAAGCACTTAATCACTAAGCCATCTCTCCAGCCCATTTTTTAAACAAGTTTTTTTGTTTATTTTTATTTATTTATTTGAGAGTAACAGAGAGAGAGAGAGAGAGAGAGAGAGAGAGAGAGAGAGAGCCCATAGCCACTTTCTAAAGGATTTGTCACTGTTCTGATGAGTTGGTGTTTTGCTTTTAAAGGACACATGGACACTGGGCAGAGGCAGAGACAGGATTGTGGGAGGCAATGCTGGGCTCAGGGATTGTTTAGAGTCAAACAGTATTTCGTATGTTAAGAAGGTATTTACTAAAATGATTTTATTCATGATAGCAGTTGAATCCCAGCAAGAGAATTTTGATGTCTTATTTGTAATGTGAGTGTTTAATTCACAGGAAGCCCTTCATGGCCAACTGGAGTGCAAAGGCTTGTGTTGTGTTGTAGGACAGACTTCCTAAGGTACAGGTATTATGTGACATCAGTCCTGACTGAACACTAGCAATAAATTCAGAGAAAGAGTTGCCCACACAGAATCCATATTGCAAAAATTCTCCACATACCAGACACCACCCAGTCTCCTGTCCACACAGGGCTGACAGTTTAGCAGTGGCAACACTGACCTCAGAGTTCCTTGGCTCTCCACCTTATCTGGTGTCTTGGCTATGGTCAGGCTGCTGCCCAACTCTATTCTTCAGTGCAGGCCAAGTATGGTAGTTGTATCTTCTTCTTCTTTATCTCCTCCTCCTCTTAATGATGATGATGATCATCATCATTATCATCATTTTGTGTGTATGATGTGTATGTATGTATGGATGCACACACCATTATTTGCCTATGGAAGTCAGATGATAACCTTATGGTATTGGTCTTCTCTTTCCACTTTTGAAAATATTTTTAAATATTTT
This sequence comes from Dipus sagitta, assembly GCA_036346955.1. NCBI lineage: Eukaryota > Metazoa > Chordata > Mammalia > Rodentia > Dipodidae > Dipus > Dipus sagitta. The sequence continues at coordinate 40,476,318 of CM070783.1, forward strand.
ATTTACTTATTTATTTGAGAGACAGACAGAGAGATAGAAGAGGCAGACAAGAGAATGGGCTTGCCAGGGCCTCCAGCCACTGCAGATGAACTCCAGACGCATGCACCACTTTTGTGCATCTGGCTTATGTCAGTATTGGGGAATCGAACCTTGGTCCTTAGGCTTTGCAGGCAAGTGCCTTAACAACTGAGAAATCTCTCCAGCCCCTCTTTCTACCTTTTGTTGTTTTGTAACTGAGCAGCCAGACTAGCTGGTCCATGAACTTCAGGATTCTCCTGACTTCACTTCTTGTTTACATAGGTACACTGGGATTAAAGACAATGCACTAATTTGCATCCAGATAAATGGGTACTGAGGACTGAATTTAAATGTGGAACAAGCATTAATCACAGAGCCATTTCCTCGGTGCCAACAGTCCTGTTTTATTTGCTGATCATGGGTGCAGCCTGTGTTGGGGATCAGAGACCACAACCCTTGAGAAAGCCACAGCGTCATCATGTGGATGCCCCACTGGGGAATGAGGCAAAGCCCTCAACCAGGTGTGCCAGTTCCTGTTGGTCCTTGCAGCAGATGTCTGGGTGGCAGCCTTGCTGCTAACACATTCTTTCCCATGGAAATCATGACCATCTTTATTCTGAAAATGCCTTCAGCATCTGGTCTTTGGACCCTAGCATCTATGCATCACAACATACACCACTGTTCTTGGGATCAAGGGCATTTCCACATTTTCATTAAAATAAAAATTGATCCAGATGGTGGCACTTCATGGTGGACATAAACAAAGGAGCAAGATGGTCTACATTTAAACCAGTGCAGAGAGAGGGAGATGACAGGAGGGTCACACAGTTCCTTTTGGGGATACCTCCAGTGGTCTATGAGCCCCACAGTAGTTCTCACCTGTCAAGTTCCATAGCCCTTCATGAGCACAAGTTCCACCATGGGGACCCCATCTTTGTACATGTAATTTTGGGGATACCATCTGTTGTAGTCAGGTTCACATTGCTAGTAGAAATCACCACCTAAGAGCAGCTTGTGGGAAAAAGAGGTTTATTTTGGATTACAGGCTCAAGCTCCATGATGGAAGGGAAAACGATGGCATGGGCAGAGGGTGGACGTCACACCCTGGCCAACATCAAGTGGACAATAGCAACAGGAGAGTGTGCCAAACTCTGGCAAGAGGAAACTGGCTATAACACCCATAAGCCTTTCCCCAACCATACACTCCCTCCAGGAGGCATTAATTCCCAAATCTCCATTAGCTGAGAACATAGCATTCAGAACACCTAAGTTTATGGGGGACACCTGAATCAAACTACCACACCATCTGACCGTAGCCCTATTGTGCCATCTCTATGGGTTCCCCTTTAGCCCTTCTCTATAGAGTATTTCTGTGTTCTGTCACTATTGGGTCTTTCTAAGTTTCCATTTTTTGATTGTTCCATTATTGCAGAGTTTCTTATTGTCCATCTTGTTATCCAGGTGTGTGGGGTGAGAATCAGGTGTATGGGGTGAGACAGGAGAATTGGGGTTATTTCTGTTACCACATTCAGCTTTCAGTCATATTGCTATTTTCTTAATATTTGAAAAATGAATTTTAAAATAACTATCATTGGTGTGATGGACTAGGCTCCTCAATACGGCATTCTTTCCACCTCCACTGCTCAGGTGCTCCTGAAGTTCTCTCTCTCTCTGAAGATGTCTCTTCCCCAACTTCCTCTCTGTGAGAATCCCCTTGCTCCTAGAGTATGTCTTCTCACAACCTTTCTCCTTCACACTGCCTCATTGTTTGCTCATTCTTCATTTCTGGAACTTGCTGAGTTCACCTTGTCCTACAGCTTTTGGCCCTTACCTCTTTCCATCCCATGCTTGTGAAGATCCTGCCCAAGTATGTGACCCTATGGACTTGGTAGAGATCAGTGGATCTTGAGTTTCTATCTGTCATGTATGTGTCAAAGCTGGATATCACTGCAGAAGGCTTTTATGTAGTAGAGCCAAGGATGGATGGGGTAGAGCAGTGCTGGGGCTATATGCCACTGTGATGTGGAACTCACTCTACTCAGACTTCCCCATGCTCTGTGAAATGGGATATAATGCCTCCTCACTTCCCCAAGGAGCAGTATGATATTCCTGTTGCTTCTTCAGGGGGCTGGATACTTCAGTGACAGGCATACTGTTCTATTCACTGACAATCATGCATCACGTTGGCTGGGCTCACAGTAGATGGTTAAATGCACACTCTACCTTACCTTCAGCATCTTGTGGATTCGTTGTTCCTGTATGTGTACCTGTAATATTGTCTAGAAACAAGCTCAGCTCTTTCTAGGTATAAATGAGGTAATTTGGAGTAAAAGCAGCAGCTATCTACTCAGTTCAATGCTATTCCTAACCACAGAGACAATTTTTTTTTTTTTTTTTTTTTGGTGTGATTCTCATTAGCAGATTCTGACAAAGTGATGGAAAGTTGACAGGTTTTGTTGGTTCTGCCCTTTTGGTTGCTGCAGCAAGTGTAGGTTAACAGTTCTGCCTCAGTGATGTGGAATGGAGCTTTCAATGTCTGCTCTTGAAATATAATAAAAATATTTTATTAAATACTGGAAACTGTCTGAATGCCCATTTAGAATCAAGGTAGCTGGTGCCAAAGATATATCCACCACGGGCCAGATCCAGCTGAGGGGCAGGTTGATGTCTCTCCATGTCTGACTGCCTGTGTCTCATGGAGGATTGACACCCAGAGGAGAATACCAAGCTCATATCAGGCTGTTTAAGCTGTAAACAGCTTGTGACTGACATTCATCAGGTCAAAGGGGGTGGGCTTTTAGAGCAAGAAACCCTGCAGATATCTCCTGTGGGGAAGGCGAGGGTGACACAGGAGAAAGAGGTGAGGTGACTCAGCTCTGTTTGGTACTAAGTTGTTTGTAATCCTACAGAAACACTTATAACCTTTGTACCTACTGGAAACACACCTTCATTGTTATGGGATTTGTCTACCTGATTATGTCTGGCCTCAGGTTCTAGGTTAGCCACTAAGTGGCTATAGACTACTTCCTTACATGAGGATGATAAAGTCCATGGAACTTAACTCTGCATATTTACAGGGTATGGAAAAAAATGCTCTTGCTAAAGGAGATGGCCACCCAACTGTTGGGACCACAGGCACATTGTGGTTCATCACATGGGGATTAATGTGCTAATACAGATGTGGTGGCCACCTCATGGGCTCCAACTAAGAACAGAGAGCCCTGGCTTTTCTTAACAATCCCATCTTCCTGCTCCATACTCAAAGGTGTTCCAGCACTTGTGGCTGTGGCTGGAGAGGCAGGTGCTGAGGTGTAGAACCACTTAAAGATGACAACCTCTCTAGGGTTAGCACTAAATATTTAATTAACTGTGAACTTGATTGACATTTGCTGTGGTGGAGATTGAGGCTGATCAGAGCTGATAAACAAACACGCGTTTAGCAATAGGTTGGGAGTGGAAGTCCCTGAACCGTTTGTAGCTTTCAGACCTTCATTAAGACCCAGGCAGTTGTTTGATAAAGATGAAGGTGATGGAGGTCTGCACCCTCCCCTCATTGGCAATTTAATGACATTGCCTTGACTGGGGCCTCTCTGGAGTCATATATGAGCTTTAATCTTTCATCTAGCATTAGATACTCTGCAGTATAATTAATAGACACCAGCCTTATTATTGAGTCTAACTTGAAGTCAGATTAACTCACTGCCTAGAAAAATGCTTAGCTTTTAGTTCTGCCTTGAACTCTCTTGTCCCTATGAAAGGGCAAATGGCATGAAATCTCCAGCTCATAAATACCTTTGTTTTCTCTTCCAAGAGTGCCGCAGGTCTCTTGATAGAAAGCTATTGCTTTATGAGGAGAAGGACGTATTTTTTAGCATCTTCCTGCCCTGACCCTGTGTCCACTCTTGGGTTCTATTACTAATTCTGGCTACACAGCCCTAACACTGTGCCTCCAACATCCAGGATGGAACTGAGTACAGAGCAGCTAGGAAGGAAGAAGAACATGGTGAAGTCTCTGCAGGTCATTTGGACTTTCTGTTTGGATGTGAATGGTGTTGCCTGGCTGCATTCCTTTTGTGATAATTTGTGGATTGCATACTTCTCACTTGTGCACTTTCCCAAGCACTTATTTATTTAAAAAGAACTCATTATTTGGAGCATTGCTAGGTTTGCAGCAGATGAACAGGAGTTGCAGCCATTCACTATATATATGTCATTCCTGCTGACAAATGCATGGTCTTTTCTACTTTCAACATCCCCACAAATCAATGCACTTAGGTTGACACGTCTACATTGGTCTTCCTCTTGATATGCATTTATACAATGACTTGTATCCAATACTATCATGTCTTGTAGAGCGCTTTCATTGATCTAAAATGTATTTTGTTTTGATAAAAATGCCATTCATATAAATCCCTGAGTTTGACAAAGACATGAAAGCTTGATTAAGAAAATTAAACCAGTTGTTTTTTTTTTTTGCCCTATCAGTGGGCAAAAAGCCATGGGATACTTATGTGACAACCCTGAAGTAAATATGGGTGTTCTGCTCAGAGGATTGGGCTGGTGTGTCTTTGGGGGATCTCCCTTTTCAGTGGAACACAAGTTCATCTACCTAGCATCTGCTGTTGCTCTGTCTCTCAGCCCAAGGGCTCCAGGCAGAACCTAGGGCACCTTTCCCAAGTGTCTTTCCCAGAAGCTGAAGGCAGGAAGGACTCAAGTTGGTGCTCAGTTGAAGTTGGAATAGGTGGTAGAGCTCTCTATGGTTCCAATCAGGCACTTTGGCTGTCTTAGAACATCTGCACCTTCCCAGGGAAGTGGATTTTCTCATGAATGGCTTCCTCGTGATCCTCTCCTCGGTGCAAGACTCTTAGAGGGTCTTGTGGTTTGAATGTAAAATGTAAAATGTTTGAACCTTTGGTCGCCAGCTGGTGGTACTGTTGATAATCCGTGGACCTTTTAGAGGTAGAATCTTGCTGGAAGACATGGGTCACTGTGGGTGAGGCTTGAGATTTTATAGCCTGGACCCACTTAATTTCACCCTCTGCTCTCTGACTACAGACACAGTGTGACCAGGTGTCTTTCAGCCTCTGCTACCATGCTTTCCCCACCATGATGGACTGTGTTTTCTGGTCCTAAAATCCCAAATAGACCCTTCTCACTTTAAGCTGCTTCTTGAAAAGTATTTAGTCACGGCAGTGAGAAAGATAATATAGAAGGGGATTATATTCAACACATTTACTTTTAATGTAACATGGTATATTAGTCACCTTTTTGTTGCTAGGACCAAGTACCTGACAAAAATCAGGGAGGAAGCGTTTATTTCAGCTTACAATTCCAGGATACAGTCTGTCATGGCATGATCTTGAAACAGAACTGGCCACATTCAAACCACAGGAAGGAAACAGTGAACAATGGATGCCTGTGCTCAGCTAGCTCTCTCCTTTTTATACAGTCAGGACACCAGACCATGGAATTGTGGGCTAACAGTTATGGTGGTCTTCCCATCTCAGTTAAATTATGAAGGGATCATATAGTCTGTCTGACAGTTGTGGGTGTGTCATGCACATGAGTGGGAGAAGCCTGGCTGCTCAGCTCAAAATAGATGGGCATGCTGACTGAAGAAGAGGTACTCTGGTTGGGAAGAATGCCTTTGCAGGAGAGTTAGGGAGTTTTTCCCATGGACTGTGCATTTCCCATGGTTCATAGATGGAAGGATCCATACTGGCAGTAAGGACAATATTTGTTTACTTATGCTTGTTGTGAGCTTGTCCAATCCTTAGAACATAGAAAATGTGGAAGGGAAGAATGTCACACAGCATTAAATGATGGTCACTTGCCCCCTGGGGGCATGCTTTTTTTAACTGCACCTTGACTAACTTTCTCAGGAAGTCACTAACTTGGAGTGCATACACCATGAGGAGACTCCATTTTCTCTTCCTTAAGGAAACTCCATTGCTAAAGATGGATTGTGAGGACTCACCAGCTGCTGACTTTCTTGGTGAACGTGTATGGATTCCATGGCAGTTGAGGAAACCAGTGATGCCCCACACAGATCAGATGAAGCACATGATTCACAGCCACCCCTGAGATTTCAACCTGTTCAACCTTGTTTGCCAAGAAGGATAAAAATCTGTGCTCAAGGACACTGTCCTTTATAGATGTCCTGATGTGAAATTTACTATGGAATGCAGACACTATCATACACAGTGCATAGACAGGAAGTTATTTACCAGTGTAGAGCAAATACTCTGTGTGCCAGGCCACTGGCTTTGCAATCAGTTATGTTTCTGAGTAGTTTACCATGTGCCTCGTTGATACAGCCTCATGTCCCTCTTTTCACTCTAAGTGCAGCAGTTTAGGAGCTAAGTGACTCAGAAGAAGCTGAAATTAAAAGAGATTTATATCAGGAGTGGCCGACAGTTATGTTTGTCGTCTAGAAAAACTTGAAAAAATCTCTCTTTTTATATGGCCTTGGGGTATAAATTATTAATTCAGCTGACAAACTTAAGCTGATGTAGTGCAAGGGAATTGCATCAATAATATCTCTTTTCCGTATCTAAGTAGTAAGCTTCATATTGAGTAGAAGGCAAAAACAACAACAACACCCACACACACCCACACACAAAAAAACATGTGGCAAAGATACCCATGCCTGACCTGCTTTGAATGGAAAGGTCTGAAGTCCAGGCAGGATTCCATGAAGATTAACCCCACAGCTTTTCTAGCGGGGTTAACAGTTCATGTTGTCCTCAGATTCCATACATCTGTCCCAGGGAAAGTTCTGGACAGGTAAGGTTTGGCTGAACCTGGCAAGGAGATTCCAGACCGGGAAGCTGGGTGATGGCTCCTTGTACTGTCAACCATCTATCAGAAAGGACCAGGGTTGATGACTGATAGAAAGACTTTGCCTTATATCTGAATCTGAGGACTGGAACCATATTTTTGTCCCTGGTTAGTAGTCCATACAATTTATTTATAAAATTTAATTTATTTATTAATAAGAGAGAGAGAGAGAGGAAGGGGCAGACAGAGAAATAGTATAGGTGTGCCAGGTCCTCCTGACACTGCAAATGAACTCCAGACACATGCCCCTACTTTGTGCATTTGGCTTTTCAGGGGTACTAGGGAATTGAACACAGGCCATCAGGTTCCAAGCAAGAGGCTGTAACCACCTAGCCATCTCTCTAGCCTTAGTCCACGCAACTTAAATGACTCAAGACAATCATGTGCTGTGTATTTTTAAAAGCTAGTAGAAAAGACTTTGAATATTTTGACAATATAGGGCAGAGATGTGTGCACCCTGAGTTAAACATCATGATGTTTCACATATACGTGCATCAAAATATCACTTGGTCCCCAGTGAATGCACACAGTTTTTAAGTGTTCACATACCAGTGAAAACAGCTTTAAAATATTGATGTTGCATAACTTTTCCCTATTTAAATTCACTTATTTAACTAGCATGATGAAAAGAAGTGGTAGAGCCATTTTTACCTGTTTTCATGCTGCTTTGAGAATTAAATAAAATCAATAAATGCCTTCATAGCCTCAAAGTTTCACTTGTGAATTGTCGTAAATGTGGATTTTATGCATTCCATCAACAATGTGTAGATGTCCAATTAAATCGATGTAATTTTGGAATCCCTCTAACCAGAGGCCCAGTCATGTACAATGTGCCCTACTGGCAGGCTTTGAAGGAAGCCTCAACTCAAGTCTTCATTTTTTTTCCTCAAGTTTACACTATTGTATCCCTCCTTTGCATGTTGACAGGTGGACTTTCTACCTTTGGGTCGCCCTCATGTGCACTTCAAAATAAACATGAAAGCATTCTATGGACAGCCTAAGAGTGAAAAGCCAGAGACGGTTTTCGTAAGTAGTTCCAAAGTAGCTGACGTCCTGATTTATGTTGTGCCTGGCCTGCACTTTGTGTGAGGCCCATGGTCCAACTTGGATGAGCATAAAAATGGTGAAATTGATTTCCTTGCAGTCACCATGACCTGAGTTCTTCTAAATTATCTCTACAGGTATTTATTAATATTTTTAAATTATTGTGAAGAGTGAAAGTAATGGAGTTGCTTACTCTCTCTCTCTGTGCACAATCAGAACTGTAGTTATGATTACAAAAGTTTTATTATTTTTTTAATTTTTTTTGGGTTTTTCAAGGTAGAGTCTCACTGTAGCCCAGGTTGACCTGGAATTCACTGTGTCATCTCAGGGTGGCCTCGAACTCATGGCAATACTCTTATCTCTGCCTCCATAGTGCTGGGATTAAAGGCGTGCACCACCACTCCCGACAGTTTTATTATTATTATTTTTATTAATAGTTCATGTTGTGAGGATTTGTTTAAAGTCTTTTGTATCGATACTTTTAATATCAAGACAGTGTTTCTTCCTATAGTTGAGCTATGTATACTTCTTCATTATTCCTTACTCACTAGCAATTGAATCATTCTTAGTGGTTCAATTTTTTTTATCTTTTGGTGAGCATATGTGTACGTGGTGTGCATATGCATATGTATGTGTGTTTTGTGGAAGCCAGAGATTGATGTTGGGGACCTTCTTTAATCTACTTCTGGCTCATTTTCTGAGCCAGGATCTCTCATTAAGCCCAGAGTTCCTTTTCAACTAGATAAATTACCCAGCAAGCCTTAAAGATTCTTTTGTCTCTTCCTCCCCAGTGCTGGGATTACTGGGACACACTGCACTCCTGGTATTTTTATGTGGGTTCTGGGGATGAAACTCAGGTCCTCACACTATGGTAAGCACTTTACCCACCAAACCATCTTTCCATGCTAATTCACATGGCATTAGTATTTTTTACAGATCTGTGCTCACTATATCTGGTGTTCTTACCTGTGTAGCCTCTTCAGATGTGTTCTATGTACATTACATGTTTATAGGCACATGGTATCTGATCAAGCTCTCTTTTATTTCATTTATAAAATTTTCTTGGGACCGAGCCTTTGCTGTAGATTTTGTAGACTTGTCTTAGGTGAGTCTCCCCATGCTCTGGTGAGATAGGAGTTATTGTCCCTGCCATGCAGGGGACAGTGTTGAGGCTTCATGAATGGCAGGGCTGGGCTCAGGGGTGATCACATCACAAAATCTCTCTATAGCTTTGTTCCACCACTACAGAAAAGGACACAGGACTCCTGTGGGCCAGGGGAGTGTTACAGAAGGCTCTAGAAAGCCCATTAGTTTGAAGATTAATAATGGTTCTGTGGCTTCTGTGGTATTTCTATGACTATAAGGCACCCTGTCAGTGCTTTGCTGACTTTGAAGTCACTTTTGCAGTTCACATTTTCTCAACTTTTAATAAATCAATTAGAAGACATTCATTTAATTTGGGAGGATTCAATAAACCAATCAATGATGGAAATTAAAACCTTCCTCTGTGCTTTGAGGATAAAAGCTCATGACCCTGAAGCACTGTTTGAGCACTTTACAGGCCTGACATCACTCATCTGCTCAGGATCCATGCGTAACGTTTCTTTCTTCTTCTTGAAATCAATTAGAAAACATTTATTTAATGTGAGATTAATGAAAAAAAACTGATCAATTATGGACATTAAAACCTTCCTAATGTGTTTTGTAGCTGAAAGCACAAGCAACAGAAGCAGCAATCTATTTCCAGTTCTGATGCACACTGCAATGAAGATGTAATGCAAGTCACATGGACCCACACGTGCAACAAGAAAGGGCTTGGTCTTCCCAGCTAGTCTTTTCAAGTGAAGATTAAAGAGACCAGAAGTTAAAAAAAACTATGCCTTCCTCATTAGAGTTTATTTAAGGGATTAAAAAAATCTTGCAGAGAGAATAAACATCAAGAAACTGATAGAACTTTCTGGTCAGTGCATGTTCTTATCATTTGTATCAGACAACAAGCAAGGCACTTCATCTGCTCTTTCATGTGTACCACTTTGAAAGTAAAATGGATTTCCCACCCCCAAAACCTCAGCTTGCTGTGGGGGAAGTGGAAGTTGGGTTGATAGAGACTATCTGGTGCTATTTCTAGGGAACACTGGAATGGCATGCTGGTGGCTCCTGAGGGATGCTGGATTCAGAAAGTAATGATGCCATTCATATTCCATGATTTCACAATTCTATCAGTCTTCAATTTCATTGACCATGACCTCTAGAACTTCTATCTGAACCAATGTGTCAATTCCCTAGATGTTACCTGCTATTGTTTTGGTATGTGTTATGGGCATTTGGCTCACATTTCTCAATTTCAAATGAGACAAAGACAAGACATATTTAATATTTCAGACAATAATTGAAGGAATGACTAAGTTAGACAAGACTTGTCTTGTGTCAAACTTTTTTATTTTCTCAGTTTCTGGGAAGTACTGGACCAGCCTGTCCTGTGATGATACCATTTTGGGTCATCTGTCACACACCTTTCTTTCCTGGCAGCAGCACTCAGGGGTCTACCACATAACTTTACACATCCTAAGTCTTAAACATTTGTATGGATACATTTGGGGGCATATGACCAGGGAGCCAGAAGATTTGAGGTCCATCAACCATGAGTACAACAGGTTTCTGTGATGCTGGAAGCCCTTGCTCTCTGTCTGAGCTCCAGCTTCCATAAGCGGGGGGTGGGGGGGGGACTAGGAGACAGTCATGTTTCCTACCTCTTCTGGATTCTGTTGCCTTAATTCATTGTCATCATTGGGAAAGAAACAACATGTGAATATGTGCAGGTTACCATGGGTACACATGAAGAGGTGACAACCCTTAGAACATCTTTGAGACTCATGTAGAATGTTGTGAAGAGCTGTAATGTCCATGCATAGGGAAGCTGAAATCCAGGTGGTGATGGGTATCCATGTGTTGTCTGACTCCTGTCAGGTCCCTGGGAACTTGAGGTGGAGCAGTAGTTGTCTGAGGTACTGAGGACTTCATATGGATGATCAGGAACATCATTACTTTGTCCATATTCAGATGCAGATCTGCTAGTTCTCACCTAGCTAAGGTCACTCAACACACACACACACACACACACACACACATACAGAAAGAGAGAGAGAGAGAGAGAGAGAGAGGCAATTTTATACCAGGCTGCTGTGTAACAGTGCATTTAACTTTAGTGTATGCTTCACACAGCTGGGAAAAATATACTGCCCTTGGGCCTGACCACTGTTTTCCCCATCACCATGGTCATTCAAGTAGACCAGATTTTAAGAGTCAAATGTATGATGATAGTTATGCCTTAAAGTGACTGGGGATAGTGTCTCAAGACAGTATGAATTCGTAAATATGGATCATCTAATTTACCAAGCTCACTGACTTGTAATATCATACATCTTCATATGATTCCTGTGAGGTGAAGAAGATTGGATCTTGATCATATTAAATGTTATTAAATAGGCTGTAAATGAATCTCATATTTAATTTATGCTTTTAATGTCTCATTAGTTGGATTCTAAGCGCATTTTGTGTTCTCCTGGGGTCCTCCCTGAGACCAGGAAAATTGCCTGCTTTCAATTTGCTGAAAACCGTGTTTCTCCCATAATGAACTAACAAAGATCTTCATTAGTGTGGCTCATTCCACTTTGAGTTGGCTCAGATCAAGCATGATCTTCATGAAGGTGGCCCCTGTGAATATCTGAACATAGATGTACAAGAATCCAATTCTCATTTCTTCACAGATGGTCTGATTGCATAGGAATGCATGCAGCCACCTCTCAGTTATCATGCTGACAGGAGCAGGCTAAGTGGGGGGGGGGTGTGAATCCATGGAATTAGACCCTTCCCTGGCTCATTGCGCACACTTCAACCTTTCACCCAGAAGTACTTAACAAATACCTGTAATCAGCAGCACCATTGGCTGGCTTGCATGTCATTCTTTCAGTGAGTACCAATGAGTGCCCAAGTCATAAACAGGAAGGAGATGGAGGAAGCAAGAATCAAGGGTTCCCAAACAGAGCACCCATCTCTGCAAACTGCAGTCTTATGAAATGCACTCCAGGGAAATGAGTCTGTCAGGCAGATTTTCAACAAATAGACTGCAGATGAGGTTGGTATTGGGTGAAAAGAAGATATGCTTATTTTAAATTTTCCTACCAGAATTTCCCCCTCATTACACAGTAAACATATTGTACAAGACTGGTCACATCCCAGCAGCATTATGTCTTGAAGGCATGTAATTTAACCCCTTGTTTTGCCTGGGGGAGATATTTTTACTTTGTCCCTTTAATTATTTATCTACTTATTTGCAAGAGAGAGAGAGAGAGAGAGAGAAAGAGAGAGGGAGAGAGAGAGAGAGAGAGAATGGGCGTGCCAGGGCCTCCAGCCACTGAAACAAACTCCAGATGTGTGTGCCACCTTGTGCATCTGGCTTACTTGGGTCCTGGGGAATCAAATGCAGGTCCTTTGGCTTTGCAGGCAAAGTTCCTTAACCACTAAGCCTTTCTCTACCCCTATTTTGACTCATTTAAATTTTTTTGATGTTAGAAATTCTATAGTATTTCAGTATACACTCATTTTTCATGTCAAGTTGGAGAAAATATACTTTGTTTTCATAACTTTGTATTTTTACCATTGGGATTCTATTGAATCTACTTTAGAGCTGTGCTAACACTTCCATTTATCTTATTTAAGGTTGAAGTAGGATTTATTTCTGCCCTGAAATCTCACATCTAGTCACACCTATGGATCCATTTTATTAAAATTTATATTCCTTTACTCCATGATTGGTGGGGTAAGTGCCTCAAGAGAGAAATGAATCAGAAGGATGGTTAAGATCACTGAAAGTGACAAATATGGGGAGAATAAATGCCAGAAAAGAAAGTTAGGTAGGCCTTGGTGGTATACATTTGTAATGCTAGCACTTGTGAGGTGGAGACAGGAGAATCAGAAGTTCAAGGTCACACTCAGCCTCATAGCAGGTTTGACACTATCATGGGCTACATGAGATCCTTTTTCAAAAGACAAAAGAAAATAAGGAAAAAGAGAAAGAGATGAATAAATGGAGTAATGGAGGAAGAGAAGGGAGGAAGGAAGGAAGAAACAGACAAAAAGGAAGGAATAAAAGAAAATAAGGAAAGAGATTAGGTTATTGAACTTCTGAGTGTAGAAACCAAAAGCCTTTAGTAATTGTTATTTTAAACATTTATTGAAGACTTAGTATAAATTCTAGGAACTTAAGTTACATGCCTTTATAGTCTCACCTAATTTCTATGGTAGCCTGATAAGAACATATCATTGATTCCCCCATTTTACTGATAAGGTAATGAAAAGTTTGAATAGGTAAATGTTCCCCTAGGTCTGATAGGTAGTAGCATCAATAATTTTATCTCCATATAAAGTTCCTCATCCTTGAACTATTATGTCACCTTCATTTTCAAATGTCATTAGAACAATGTGAAGCATGAAGGTGAAACCACACAGTTTTAAAAATGTATAAAAGTATTATCTTTGGGGCTGAAGAGATAGCTTTGTGGTTAAGGTGCTTGTCTGTGAAGTGTAAGGACCCAGGTTTGATCCCACAATGTCCACATAAGCCAAATGCATAAGGTGGCACATGTGTCTGGAGTTTGTTTGCAGTGGCTAGAGGCCCTGCTGTGCCCATTCTCTCTATCTGCCTTTCTCTCTCCCAAAATTATTAAATAAATAAAATATTTTAGAAAGTATATGTTTCTACTAAGAATGACTATAAGAATGGGTCAGTCCAAAAGATGAGGATGAAGGACAGACAGAGGAGACACTTTCATGAAAAGGTCCTGTAGCAGTCAGTTGCATGTTGCTGAGATAAACTTCCAAATAGACTCAGTTTATGGGAGGAAGAGGTTTATTTTAAGCTTGCAGATCCAGGGGAAGTTCCCTCAATGGCAGAAGAAGCTGTTTTCATACATGCAAGCAGAGAGAAAAACCACTTCCAGCCAGCAAACACCAACAAGAAGTAAACACAAACACGGGAAGCCACAGGCACTACAGAGCTCTGACTATTTTCCACAGCTTTGGACTGTAATTCAGATCGACCCTCAATGACACACCCCCTCCAGCAGGCTGCTAGAGACCTACACAGGAAATGTAACCTTAATAAAAAGTATCTGAGGCTATGGGGGACATACATTCACATTACCACATTCCATCCCTGTCCCCATAGCCCCATAATCATCTCACACTGCAAATTGCATTCAGTTCAACTTCAAAGCTCCCGTAGTCTTTACCAATTTTAAGATTGTTCCAAAGTCCCAAGTCTCATCTGAGATTCAAGACTGTCTCTTAACTGTGAGTCCTATAAAATCAAAACAAGCTACATATTTCCAACATATAATGGAACAGAGTAAAAATTTGCACTGTAAAAAGGCATAACAGGGAGACACTAGACCAATACCAAATCAAGAACCATTAGGCAATCATCAAACACCTGCAGTTCAAATCTGACATTCATAACCACTGATGACAGTTTTTGGAAGTTCCAATTCTGACCCACCAGCTGGACTGACTAGCTGGGGAAAACTTCCACCTCAAGCCAACAGCACTCCATGGTATCTTATATATAGTCCTGATATTGCCAAAACATCTCTGCGTCTCCACTGCCAACCATGGTCCATCTTACAATGGCTTTACTGGCCTCCAATAAGGGCTTATTTCAACCTTGTTCCCCATTCTTCCATCTTAGCAGTGGTTTCTGTGGAACCATGTGCACTTCATGACCCACTTCCATGCATTTTTCATGGTTCCAAAACCAATACCAGGTATGCAGCGACACAGCCATTCTGTTAATCAAGAGAGGATATAAATCTTAACCTTGAAAAGCAGGTTTATTCCTTCCAATCATCTCCTTTCAAAAGAGTTTGCTTTTCTACCATTTAGTCTTTCCTGGGTGATATTCACCTCAGGTATCTTCCATTGTTTCAAAGTAAGCAGTTGGCCCATCTTTAATAGTGGTAATCTTTTTAACAATAGTGGCTTTAGCAATCTAAAATTGGCCTCTATGCCAATAACTTTAAACTTGCTTGAACTTTCCCTGTGATAAACCATACATCTTTCATTCTATATCTTCTGCTAAGCATAGCAGTATATGACTTTTTAATTCAACCTTGATCAAACTCTTAGGGCTTGGGCAGCAGAATGCAGACAGCCTTTAATGCTAGGAGCTCAGTCCCAACAAAGTTCTCTGCTGTCTTTCCTTCCCCTCTGAAAGTTCATAAGCCAACGCAATTCTCTCTGCATTTAGCATTTAGCATCTTCAAACTCTCACCAGAAGAGCCCATCAAACTTGGCTTGCTGCTAAGGCTTTTTCAGTCACAAGTACCAAGTTCATGAACATTCCTCCAACACACAGGTTCCAAAAAATGAAAATTCACATGGTCAGATTCATTCACAGCCACACCTCAACTCTCTGGTACCAAAATTTGTAGCAGTCAGTTACAGGTTTCTGTTACAAATTTCCAAGCAGACAGAGTATATGGGAGAATCAGGTTTATTTCAAGCTTGCAGATCCAGGGGAAGTTCCATTAATGGCAGAAGAAGTTGCTTCCATACCTCTGAGCAGAAAGAAAAACCACAACCAACCAGCAATCACCCCAAAGCAGCAAACATATAAAAGGGCAGGAAGTAGGCATCCCAAAGCTCAAACTGCTATTATACATACCTTTGGCCTAGAATTCTGAATTTTCCCAGTGACATGCCCCCTCCAGCAGACTGCCAGAGACTTAAGCAGGAAATTGAACCACAATAAAAAAAGAGAATACCTGAGGCCATGGGGGACATACATTCAAACTATCACATTTTTTAAATTTATTTATGTGTGTGGTAACCTGTTCTTGTGTCCTTGGGATGAAGCCAACTTGATCATGGTGTCATTATGTTCAATTTGCAAGTCTGAACTTGGTGTACACCATTTTACTTTTAAACTCGATGACCAGCAAGCGCCAGAAATCCTTCTGGTTTTGCTTCCCTGTGTTGGTTTGAATGGAAAATGGCACTTATAGCCTTGTGTGCTGGAGTATTTATTCTGTAGGTTGTGGCGGCTGTTCTTTGAACTTACTAAACTATGGAAGCAACGGCACAGTTTGGCAATGTTGTGGCACCTTTATGAAATAGAACCTTGCTGGAGGAAGTATGTCACTTGAGGTGGGCCTTGAGGTGTTGCAGCCAATGCCTGCTTACCTCTTCCTTTCTCTACTTCCTCCCTGCTGATGTTTGTGCCTGCCATGCTTCTTCTCCCCCACCCCCATGATGGACTCTGGACTCTACAACTGTAAGCTGAATTAAACCTCTTTCCTTCCTTAAACCGCTTCTGTTTGGGGGCACTTTTTTTAAGCAATGAGAAAGCAACAGAAAGAAGGAAAAATATTTAGGAGCATGAAGAAGGGAAACATGGAGGGACACCCCACATCTTCACAGTGGGGAAAGAACTGAGAAGGTTTCACCATCACCATCTTTGTGTTTTTATGATCCAGTTAGTTTGATTCAACATAAAAATGCCACTAGGCTACCCTAGAAAAAGTGAAGTGATTGGAAAATCAGAAACAAGCTGACTCCCTTATGGCTCACATGGTTGCTACTGGAAACCTGCCTTGGAAACAATGATCTATTGATGGCTTATTCCAGAGACTGAACTAAAGTCAGAAAGCCGTGCTGCATGCTACCAGGGGATGTATTAGGATAGATGGACAATGAGGTCAAAAGTGAAAGAGCAGAGTTAAGCAAATTCTAAAGTTTAATGACTGTTAAGATAAATACCAATCAAATCTGCAAAGAGGGATCCTTTGGCTCTGTGCTGAAGGAAGAAGCAGTGAGGGGCTGGACCTGCTAAGGCATAGTCAACTGCAAAACCTTGAATGGCAGTGGACTGCCTAGATCCACACACTTGGTGGTCATTCTATATGTGGGCTTCATTCCCTCCCTAACACCAGTGCTGTTGGGAAGAAAGATCCAGGTGTCACATGGGTCTTTTCTAAATGTCCTGTTGGAAACATCTTGGATTTTTTTATGCTTTGTGCCCTTAAGATCAATTTTTAAGTCTTCCTTTGAATATTATCTTCACCAAAATGTTCCAATGTGGACAGAACTCTACTTAAATATGCTTTCTCATCTCCAGCTTACTCTGGGAGCCTTGTGTCTAAACAAAGCCCCCATCACTTAGCTTACTTTCTTCTTTATTGGAGTTGATTAAACCCTACTTTTGTCAGTTATTTTTCCTCATTCTCTGAAAATTCCCCTTCAATTTTTCCCTTTTTATTTACTTTATATCACCTTCCTTCTGTGAATTTTGACTCTGCCACTTTTTCAGGGTGAACAAAAAGATTCACTTGTTTGGAACACACTGCTCAGATCTCAGCACTGGAATCCAGGCCCTAGGCTCTGGGCTCTGGCAGCCCCTCAGATACACATAGGCTTCCCTTCTGGAAGGGGTGAGCCTCTGCTTGACAGTGCCATCTGCTGAGAACTAAGGTCATATGTGCAGTGGTCAGAGGATGGACAAGCATCCTTAAAAAAGGGTGTTCACTCCACTGGGCTTTCAGGCATCCCATCTTGAGGACTTTCCAATTACTTCCATCCTAGCATGGGGGTTGGTAATGGTAAACTTGGGGAGGTTACTTTTCCTCACTGTGGACATACTTTCTGTCTCACAAATAGATTAATCTTGGTGGCCTCTTGGGTGTTCATAGAAATTCAAGCTAATCACATCTGAGGAGTGTGCAGTTTGCTGGCACATGATTGTGGACTCTCTGTGAATTAAATTCCACCCCCCTTCTTAAAGGGTCCCATTCTCCTAACAGTTGGGCTAATTCATGAAGACATGTTAGAAGTGAGATAAGTTTGTAAGAAGGGGTCTGGGAAGAAAGGCTTCATTCCACAAAACAGTTAGAAACCCTGTGGCTTCTTGAATGTATGATCCCTAGGCAGAAGGTAGGTTCCTACCCAGGTAACTATCCAACAGGCCCTGTGTTGCCTCCAATTCTCTCTCTTTTTCTGCAATATGTTTGCTTGCTTTTTTTAAAAAAAATATTTTACTTATTTATTTTGAAGAGAGACGGAGGGTAAGAGGGAAGATGGGTGGAGTGGGAGGGAAATAGAGAGAGAATGGGCAGGCCAGGGCCTTCAGCCACTGCAAATGAACTCTAAATGCATGAGTCACCTTGTGCATCTTGCTTATGTGGGTACTGGGGAATCAAATCTTGGCCTTTAGGCTTTACAGGCAAGCACCTTAACTACTAGGTCATCTCTCCAGTTCATATTATTTATTGTTTCATTTTCCTCTCCTATTTCACACTTACATCTATGGTACAGAAGGTAAGAATTTTGTCTAAGCCATTAGCTGAATAATGGCAGCTCCTAGACCTTATTTGAAGGTACTCCGTAAATCTCATTTGAGTTGAATGAATGAGTGAATGAATATGTGAGTGCTCCAGAGGAGGAAGGCTGGGAGTACCCCACTCAGGGGTATTGCCAGCCCAAGGTTCAAATACTAAGTTAAACAAGATGGCAGCTGATATTGCATCCACTCCTTCAATGGTACTAGCACATGTTATAACAATTTAAAATGTATTTAGAGGTTCAAAGACACCCCTATTATTTCGTCAAAATTATTTCTTCATTGGCATCTGATGCTTTGTCTGAAAATAGCAGGTTTAATAATGAGGGCTTATTTTGTTGTTGTCTGCCTGATTATGGAGTGAATGTGTCTTCACACAACCAGTGCTAAGCAGCTCCTATCACCAAGGGACCTTTTGTGAGAGGAAGGTTTTGATTTCTTGAGGGATGTTGGCACATGGGCCTTGTAGGCAAGTTGAGAATATTCTGTCTTCAATTGGCAAGGCAGTTGGGTTACACCAGGGTGTTTCTTTCACTTTGAATAGCCTCCTGTTCCTCACTCAACACAAGACAACCATTGTAGTTTCTACCCTGTGATGCTGTTAATATTGAGCAAATGTATTAAGTATTTAAAGTACCTATTACTTGCCTGGATCTTAGGAATTAATAAAGGATTTTTTATTATTGCTAGGTATTCAAATTCATTTTGAATTTGATTATTAGGACATGGTTCTGTGTTGGCCCCTTAAATGGAATGTGCATGTGCAGGTAGTACTGACAGCATTTTTTCTAAACTGTTTATCAAATACTTACATAGGAGCTTTTATGGGTGATAAAGGTAATGCCTACCTCTGGAGGAAGGGGCAGGTTTGACTCAGGACAGTGAAGATCTTGTCTCATTCCAGGGTCAAAGTCAGAAACACTCACTGCCTTCATAAAAGACATGGGGTCTATGAGCTTGTGGCTCCTATTCTGTTTAGTAACCTTGGTGCACTTTGGTCCTGTGTATGCTTTCCTATGGGAATCATGGCTCAAGGACCCAGGAGTGGTGACATCCTTTCTCCCATCTCACCATAAGAACTGAATTACACCACTCACATCTTACTTGGATGTCTTCTGTCTTCAATCAGCATTCATGTGGGCAGGTGGAACATCTATTCCCCTAGATCCTTGTTGGTAATTTGTAAAATGAAACATTTTCAGGTAAAATGCATTGTAGTAATGTTTTAGTCAGCTTCACATTGCTGGTAGAAATCACCCAAACAAGAGCATCTTGTGGGAATAAGAAGTTTATTTTGGCTTACAGGCTTGAGGAGATGCTCCACAATGGCAGGGAAAACGATGGCATGAGCAGAGGGTGGATATTACCCCTGGCCAACATAAGTTGGACAACAGCAACAGGAGAGTGTGCCAAACATTGGCATGTGGGAACTGGCTATAACACCCATAAGCCTGTCCCCAACAATACACTCCCTCCAGGAGGTGTTAATTCCAGAATCTCCATCAGCTGGGAGACTAGCATTCATAACACCTAAGTTTATGGGGGACACCTGAATCAAACCACCACAATTAAGAACTAGTTAGCTCTGACATTTCAATATTTGAAATGCTTTTTAATAAATAAAAGCTGTGCCAGGTGGCTCCATGGCAACTCCTACTTTCAAGTCCTATTTAAACAGCCACAAGGCATGCATGTTGCATTATTTTGAGTATAGATATGACTCTATGAAACCTAGCCAAGGCAGATAATGTGAGGGTCTTATTAAATCCTGGGTTCCTATTAACTAAAATTCAATACTCTACTGTGAAACATATAATACAAAACATATAGGGTGTAGACATGCCATTTCATATTCTATAATTCAGTGATATTATGTATGTTAAGCATTACTGTATTATGGTATATACAATAATACATGCCACATAGGGTGTGTATATAATCATTTGTTGAAGGTAGCTTCTGTTGCTGGCAGAAGACACCTGAGCAAGAGCACCTTGTGGGAGGAAAGGGTTTATTTTGGCTTACAGACTCAAGGGGAAGCTCCATGATTGTACGGAAAAATAGTGGCATGAGCAGAGGGTGGACATAACCTCCTGGCCAACATCAGGTGGACAACAGCAATAGGAGAATGCCAAATACTGGCCAGGAGAACCTGTCTACAACACCAGCAATCCTACCCCTAAAAATACAACACCTCTAGGAGGTTTCAATTCCCAAATTTCCACCAGCTGAGGCCCTAACATTCAGAATACATAACTTTATGGGGGACACCTGAATCAAACCAGCACATTCTGTCCATGCCCCCATAAACTTCTAACCATCCATGATGTAAAATGCGATGCATTCAGTCCAACTTTAAAAGTACCCATAGTTTTCATCAATCCCAGTGATGTTCAAACATCCCCATAGTCTTTTAACTGAATTGTAATACTAAAAAAAAAAAAAAAAAAAAAAAGACCATAGTGGCACAGAATAAACATTCACACTGCGAAAGATGGCACTGGATATAACAAAGAAATATTGACCCAATACAAGATTTAAAATAGGGCTGGAGATATGGCTTAGAAGTTAAGGTGCTTGCCTGTGAAGATTCAGGACCCATGTTCAACTCTTCAGTTATCACATAAGCCAGATGCACTAAGATGAGGCAAATGCAAGGTTGCACTTGCCCACTAGGTGGCCCAAGCATCTGGAGTTCGATTGCAGTGACTGAGGCCACGGTGTGCCAATTCTCTCTCTCTCTCTGCCTCTCTCAAATAAAAAACAGAGACTTAAAATGAACAAGGCAAACATCAAACTCTGTAACTCCATCTGACAACTCTAAACAGTGACAAGACTACAAGTCCCATAATTCTAACCAGTGAAGAGTCTCTGGAGCTCCAATTCCACCCCTCCAGCTAGGCTACTCACAGGCCCGGAAGACCTCATTCAGTGCCAGCAACTGCCCTTAGCAGCCATACCATAGTCCTGGCATCTCCATTGGGTTTCCAATGCAACCCATAGTTCAACCTCTTTGCTCCATGTGGCCTCTACGTAGATAGTCCAAACAAGCCTGTTTCACATTGCCCATGACCATTTCCAAAACACAAAACGATGTTGAAAGCCCAATGACCCACTCTTTCCTACATTTGTTATACTCCATAGTACCAGGTGGGCTATCAGCTTGTTAATCTAGGGGGGAATAATGCAAACTTTGAAGACCGGGATGCTTCTTCAGCATTCAGGCCCCTTCAAAGGAGTCTGAATTCTACCTGTTGTCCCAATGCAGATCACCTGGCCTAATCTTAATGGTTGTGATCTCTCAAATAATTGCAGCTGAATGTCCAGCAGTTTGGGCTCAAAGATTTCATTTCATTCTGTGCCACATCCCTCTGCTCACTCCAGTCCATTTCTTTTCAATACAACCCTGCACAAATTCCCAGAACACAGGCAGGCAGAAAACAGCAAGCCTTTTACACAAACTGCTTCTAGCCCAGCCCAGGTAAAGCTCTTTCCCCTTATAAGCCAAGTCTTATAGTCCTTTCAAGTCTTTGAACGCTGACCAGAATAACCCATCAAGCTGAACTTGCAACATTTCAAGATGTTTTTTTAGGCAAAAGTTTCAAGTCCTTCCACATCCCTCCCTCAAATCATTCTCAAAAGGCCTAAGCCACACAGTCAGGTGTCTAGTAGCAACAACCCCACCTCTTGGTACCAATTTTACTGTTGCAGTTAGCTTGTTGTTACTGGCAGAAAACACCCAACCAAGAGCATCTTGTGCAAGGAAAGGGTTTATTTTGGCTTGTAGACTGAAGGGGAAGCTCCATCATGGCAGGGGCAAATGATGGCATGAGCCGAGAGTGGATATCACCTCCTGGCCAACATCAGGTGGACAACACTATAATACCCATAAGCCAAGCCACAACAATACCTCACCTCCAGGAGGCTTCATTTCCCAAATTGCCACCAGCTGAGGATCTTAGCATTCCAAATACACCTGCTACACCATTCCATATTCTATAATTGGTTATCATTATTGCAACGGGTTTCCACACTAAAAGGAACTCTCTTCCACTGTCCAGAACACAAAAATCACATGCAGAGTCTTATGAGGTCCAGTATTTGAGAAGCACCTGTGATTAGACATTGGTATGTTTTAATTGTAAGCCACTAGGATCTGCTTAAACTTCTTTTTAGATAAGTAGAAACAAAACAACTTTGGAAAACAAATAGTAAACTAGTTTGTGAGAATTTCTTTCCCTGCCCACCCACCATTGGAGTAGGCCCCTGTCTGGTGCCATGTGTGCAGGATGCTCCCTGGACTCAACTCATCACTATCTACCTGGATTCCATCATTCTTTTCTTCCTCTCTGTCTCTCATTGTTTCTCCTCTAGTGTAAGCATAGTCACAGTGACTAGACATTAGGCAGCAGTTGTCAGATTCTGGAGCACTTTTCCAGGCCATATACACATTGTTCTTGATAAACAGTAAAGGGTAGAGATATTAAATCCATGGAACCAAGCCTAGAGATAGTCCATTGTACATAAGTTTATAAATTGTTAAAGTAAAGAGGACATTCAAGGTCATTTATTTTCTACATAAAATTATAATGTTGCTGGTGACTCTCCTGATAGCAAAATTCAATTTAAACATTTACTGTTTGGTATTTCATAATACTTTTTAACAGAGTTAAAAGAAAACAGACGTACCATATTGGTAAATAATTCCTTAGTTATTCTCATTTACTCTTGAAATTGCTACCCTCAGTTCTCCCCTCTGATTAGCACAAGTTCCCCACAATCTACTTCTCAGATTCTGGCCATCTCATGAGTTTCCTACAACTTCCATTCTCACTGTACCTCCCTGAAGGCTAGTGTTCCTCACACAGGTCACTGTATTGTTCAAACATTACTTCCACAGCTTTGTTTGTTTTGGTTGCTTTATGGTAGATTGAAATTTCTTTTAAAATAGGAGATTTAAGCTAAAACATTCATCTTGCATGTCAAACAACCACTCTTGGGTAATAGCACAATTCACCCCTTGTATCAGGTAGATAGTGTCCCAACGCAAAGCAAAGGTACTTTATTAATCCTTAGGGTTACACAGTCCACTTGTATATATGGGAATGCTTTCAGAGAATTGTTACAAGCAGAGAGTATAAAAGAAGAAGACATAGACTTTATCCATAACATTGTGGAATCAGCATGTGAGGCCTTTAGGATTTCATCATATGGGCACAACTTCATCTATCTGAATGAATATTACCACTACTAAGAGATGTTGATAGTGAATATCATTTCATTTTGGCCCATTGGAATTAATTCCTTATTTTTTTCCTTTTTAATTAGTGAATATTAATTATACAAAATAATGGGTTTTGCTATGACATTTTAATATGGCCATACAATATACTTTAATCATCTTCACCTGCTATTACCCTCTTTTTATCTTTCCCCATTCCTCTATCCTCCTTCCTATTCCTTAAAAGTTTCCCTCCTATTTTCATGTCTTATTTATTTTTCCCTAAATTTCACATATGAGAGAAAGCTTGTTTTTCTGAATTTGGTTTACTTTGCTTTGTCTATCTCCAATTCCATCTGTTTTCCTGAAAACAGCATGATTTTGTTCTTTTTATTCCTCAGTCATGCTTATGAACCACATTTTCTTTGCCAGTTCATGTATTGATACATATCTAAACGGCTTTTGTTATTAGGGCAGCAATAAACATGAATATGTCAGTATCTCTGTGGCATATGGACTTAGAATCTTTTGGGTATATTTCCAGACAGGAGCCATATAATAGTTGAGTCATATGGTGTTCAATTTTAGTTTCTTAAGGAATCTCCATACGGACTTATATGGTGGTTGTGCTAGTTTCCATTCCTTTGCTCAGCATGTAAGGGCTCCTCTTACTATTAACTTCTTTTTTGTAAATTTTATTTTATTTGAGAGCGACAGACAGAGAAAGAGGCAGATAGAGAGAGAATGGGCACGCCAGGGCCTCCAGCCACTGCAGACGAACTCCAGATGCATGTGCCCCCTTGTGCATCTGGCTAACGTGTGTCTTGGGGAATCGAGCCTTGAACTGGGGTCCTTAGGCTTCACAGGCAAGCACTTAACCCCTAAGCCTTCTCTCCAGCCCTTAACTTCTTTAAAAAAAATAAATTATAAACATTACTACATGAACAAATTCCATGTTGGTCATATTCCCATCAGTTTATATTCATATCCCCTCTCCACCTCCCCTATTCCACTGAGGTCCCTCCTCATTCGGGTTTTGGAATTCATGGTGTGGTAATGATTTCAGGATACTTCCCAACCTGTAGCTCTTAAAATCTTGCTGGGAATTAACTTCTTATAGGTTATCACTGACTTCTTTCAATAAGTATTTAGCAAGTCCTTTGTAAATGTTGAAATTTGAAGGGACAGAACAGTGTTATGAGTTTTGCTTTTATAGAGTTCAGTATTCAGGTGACTGAGCATAGGGAATCTGTGAAGAAACAGGGCATAGAAAATGAAGGAGTTGGATGTTACATGAGTTGGGCATTCCTGGTCCCCAAGCAGAGCCCTTACCCGTGGTCATGAGGCCTAGTGGCTAGCAGAAGGCAGCACTCTGAATTCATAGCCCTTTGCTTGGATAAACTGATGCCAAAAAACTTCCAGGACAAGCCAAATAGAAGGAAGATAAACATAGCTTTCTAAGAAAGGCACTTCTCTAGGGGCTGTGGTGTAGGTGCTGAGGTCCTGACTGAGGAGTGGGAGGGCAGGCTGCAGGGTGGAAGGGCATAGTCTCCATTCCAGCCCAGGGGTGCTGTCCACACAGGATGGTCACAGAGCACCTGCCCACACTCATTTGCTCTGGCTGAAGTGCCAGTTACAAACTGTTGGGCTATAAGGTTTACTCTTGATGTTTATGGTGGATCACCCACTAGGAAAGTAGAATTATCCATATTTTATAAAGAAGGGACCTGGGAACAAAGCAACTTTCTGAATCAAGGTTTGGGGACAGTTAGAGGAAAAAAACACAGTCTTACCATTCAAAGCTGCTGTTTACATCCAGGTTGTGGAAAGACAGGAGAGAAATTTACTGAGCTGGGAGTTCCCTGGTTCAGTCCTCTGGTCAAGTTGATTATGCACCTATTTTCTGTAATCAGCTTGGATACTGTGGCTCTCAGCTGGGGCCCTGCCACAGATTTCTTGAGTATGAAGCCTCCTCATATGGCTTCCATCAACCCATGGCTCATTCACCTCACCTTTCCCCATGGACCAACCTGGGCAAGCTGAATTTTAAGTGCTGTTATTCAAAATCAGATGCCTTGTTAATTTCCTCTGGGTTCAGGGCTCTGCACACCTGTAAATCAGGCTGCCTTGGAGTTCTACTCTCCATCATACTGCATTGAAGGTGAGGAGTAATTTACTTCCTTTGTTGTTTTTGATCCATGTTAATCATCTCTCCAAGTTAAAGTTATTTATCCAAACAGAGCCAGTAGAGAACTGGGAGGAAGGGAGATTAAAGTAAGAAGGATGCTCCTGCTTTAAAAATGTGGCAGTGAGAATTTGAACCTCAGGAGATGGAGCCAAGCTGCAGACAGCCTGGGAAGAGGAGGGATTAATTAAAGCACATAGCTAGATATAAACTGCTAGCTTGTGTTTTCCTTTCTTCTTAATTTAAAAAAAAATAATTACTAACAGGCAATGAAGCAGAAAGGACAAATGAAGGATTTACCTCAAGCTAGTCATTCTTTAGACAGAACTGAAAGCTCTACCTTGTAGGGGGCTTGGATAAAAATTTACAAATGAGGGATGGGTGCATATGGCTCCCATTCTTCTTTGAGGAGTTACTGGTAGTTAATAGATGCTGGGAGGAGGGGAGTCAATTTCTTCAGTGGTGTAGCCACTGGTGAGTTGCCCAAATGCAGGTAAATAACCCCCCCAACCTTGCCCATGCAAGCAACCCTAATTAAAATCAGTAGGATACACACACACACACACACACACACACACACACACTGAAAATGGAAACGGAAGGGAGACTAGTTAAGAAAAAGGGGTTCAGTGGGAGGGGAATGAGAGAATAAAATGGGTGGTAATTGTGATCAAAACACATTATATACATGTATGCAGTTGTAAACAAATAAATTTCACAAATGAATTAAGATGTATTTTGAAGATAATTAGTAGCTTTAATTATGGGTTGGCATAAGGCATTTGTGGGATATATAGAGGGGACTTCCTATTACAGACATGCCACCTCCAACCTGCATGTCCCACTAAAGAGAAGGGATGTGGCTGCCCTGTCCCTTCAAAACTGACCAACATCTCTTTTAGTTTTGAAAAATAGTTCTAATTTGCTGATAAGGTGTTTTTTGTGACACCTGAGCAAGTGCATTTTGGTCAGAATACAGACAGTGCCTGGCACCTTCATTCTGCTGGATGCACAGACATTAGCTATGGGTGTGTCTGCTTCTCCACAAGAGTGGCCACACTTCTTCCTTTCTTTAGCCTTTCTGTCCCTTCCCTTCCCTCCCCTCCTCTCCCTTTAGGTGGCATATTTGGAATCAGATGTGCTACCATCACACAATGAAGACCTTAAAAGTGGTATATTTGGATCATACAGTAGTTCTATTTTTAATTTTTTGAGCAATTGGAGTCAGATGTGCTACCATTGCACAATGAAGACCTTAAAAGTTGTATATTTGGATCATACAATAGTTATATTTTTAATTTTTTGAGCAATTTCCATAAGGATTTCCATAGTGACTGGACTAATTTATTGTAGATGCATGTTGTATTATTGAATGATTTGGTTAGCAACTGATCCTAGGTTTACATAGTGTTGCACAAATCATGGAAAAGTAATAAGCGAATTTGATTATCGAATTTGACTCTGGTTGGATCCTAGGACTTGTGTCCCTAAGAAAGTTGCTTTGTTCTCAGTTCCCTTCTTTATAAAATATGGATAATTCTACTTTCCTAGTGGGGGATCCACCATTAATGTTAACAACATTCTGAATATGTGTACACTCTTGTTTATGCTTATTTTTTTTCTAACCTGTATGTGATTAAGATGTCATGAGACTCAATTCTTAGAATATAATACTGTTCATGCTATAGTTCTTTTTATAATTTTTTAAATTTATTTTCTTTGAGAGAGAGAGAGAGAGAGAATTGGCACACTTGGGTCTCAGCTACTGAAGTTGAACTCCAGATGCTGGCGCTGTAAGGGTCCAGAAATTGCTAAAGACAGACTCTGGACTCAAATAGTATGGAAAAGTGTTTGGGCACCTTTGGACATGTCTTCAGGAACTGACTCAGCCCCCAGAGCGTGCACAGAATGGCAGCTATCTTCCCGGCCTCTGCCCCCAGGGCACAAAATGGCAGCTATCTTACCCGGCCACATGTCAGGGTCACTGTTGATTAACAGCCTGCCTTTTGTTTGTGGTTTTTCCCAGAAGTCTTGTCTACCTCCCAGAAGTCTTGCCTACCTCTCCGGGAAACTGAAACTTAGTCCTAGTTAGGGCGCCACCTTACTGAAGCCTATCATGTCAGTTTGGTCCCTTCAGTGCCACCTAGTGGGCATGTGCGACCTTGTGCATGCCTCTCCTTGGTGTATCTGGCTTACGTGGGATGTGGAGAGACGAACATGGTTCCTTAGGCTTCATAGGCAAGTGCCTTAACCATTAAGCCATCTCTCCAGCTCCAGGCTGTAGTTCTTAATGGGAAACCCCACATCTTTCTGATTGCTTATGAGTTGATGAAGATGGGACTATAAAGTCAATATTTCATTTTCTGGAGGAAAGAGGGTGATGTGCCCACAGGGAGGTGGACCATAGCCACATTGCTTTCATTAGTTTTTTTTTTTTTTTTTTTTTTTTGGTTTTTCGAGGTAGGGTCTTGCTCTAGCCCAGGCTGACCTGGAATTCATTATACTGTCTCAGGCTGGCTCAAACTCATGGCAATCCTCATGCCTCCGCCTCCTGAGTGCTGGGATTAAAGGCATGCACCACCATGCCTGGGGTTTAGTGGACTTTTTCATCTCACTCCACAGCCAAGCACAAACTACCTCTGTCATATATTATCTCTCTTTCAGGTCACTTATTTCCTTGAGTGTTATGTGTGAGTCACTATTTGTATACTTTGAACTCTGTGCAGGAAATAATTGAAAGAGCCATGTGATATTAAAAATGACCTGTCTGGCATGACAAGTTGTGTGAGTTTATTAAAAAAAGAGCCCCATGATAATGCCAACTGTTTGACCTGAACATTTTGGGAAGTTTAATAGTCTTTCCTTCCTTCCTTTTTCTTTTATTTATTTTTTGGGGGGGGAGGATGGTTTAAGGTAGGTTCGTGCTATAGCCCAGGATAACTTGAAATTCACTACGTGGTTTCAGGCTGGCCTTGAACTCACAGTGAACCTTCTACGTTGGCCTCCTGAGTGCTGGCATTTCTTAGTTGGTCTTCTGTTGCAGAAATTCTCTGGAAAGATCACTCCAATGCAATTATGAGTGAAAGTAGTGGAGCTTATTAACCCAGGGACCAAAGACCTTGAGATAGGCCTCCAAAGAAGCTCTGGCCCCTAATCTGAGATTTTATTTCCATTTTATAGTTTTCATAGCTGAGGGGAGGGTAAGTGAACAAAGAAGATGTGGCAATTTGCATATTAATCATTTCTGTAGTCAGGCCACCTTAACAAAGAACTCCATTTTACTATGTTTTAGCCTAAACTGTCTTTCCTTCTTTTTTAAAAAATCAAAAGTTTTCTTTTTAAACTTCAAGTCATATTTGTGCCAACTGAATAGCTCATACATGTGAATCAAAACAAATTTCTAGATTGATACATTGAGTAATCCAAATATTTCAAACTGCTAATGGGAGGGTTTAATAAAGTAACACAAGCCAATGTGTTTATCTGCACAGAGGTAGGGAAACTCAAGAGTTAGCATGGCACATTTTGTCAACAACACAAAATAAATACCTTCTGAATGGTGCCGCCCAAAATCTACCTCCATTGCTTTGTATCTTTGACTGTACTTTTCTAGTCTCAGAGTTGCTGTTGCTATGTTTTGGTGAATTCTAGGTTAACCTGTTTGCCAACTTCCTTTCTGAAGGTATTCAAAGGGAATGAAGTAATTTTTTTTTTTTTTGCATCTGTACCTTGAAATGTATAATAATTGCTTTTTTTCATTTCTTATTTCATTTAATTTTTTCTTTTTATTATTTTTGTTATTATTAACAACATATTTCATATGGATACATCATGTGTTGTTACTCTCTTTTCCTTCGTCCCTGGCCCCCATTCCACTAGGGACCCTCCTCAGTGGGATTGCAGGTATTCCATATGGGGTTGTGGGTTATGCATTGCAGGAGCAATAGTCAGTTATTTGTGGGGGGGAGGGAAGGGAATGCCTCTGGGCATGATGTCTCAACCTGTGGCTCTTACAATGTTTCTGACATCTCTTCTACGAAATTCCCTGAACTGTGGTGAGTGAGTTTTAAGTCTACTTCAGTGATGAGCTCCTAGGAGCCTCTGGATCTCTGCTCTGGTAAATGTTGAGTATCCTCAGGGTCTGTCTCTTCCACCCTGGTACTGATTATCAGGTTCATCATGGAAGAAGTACTCTTGTTCATCTCCCTTATTCCTCTGTGGTTTCAGCTGTTGCTTGGCTCAAGTGCAAGGGGTAGTTTATCTCCTTGGGTCTCGCTACCTTCTGAAAAAGAAGATCATATTCTCCAATGGAGAGGCAAACCAGCATAGTTTAAATGGGATAAGCATTACTAATATCTAGTTAGCAAAGCACATTTGGTCAGAGAATGACACAAAAGTTTAAAATCATTCTGATAAGCATTTAAGTTTAGTTGTCAGGGTATGGTGTAAGCTAAACCTGGAACATAGCATACATATTTTATCTTTTGTGGATCTTTCAGGCAGAACCTTTCAGCAGCCATGGAAACAATATTTTACCAACAACTTTATTTTTTATTTTTATTTTTAGTTTTTTTTTGTTTGTTTTTTTGAGGTAGGGTTTCACTCTAGCCCAGGCTGATCTGGAATTCACTATGGAGTCTCAGGGTGGCCTCGAACTCACGGCAATCCTCCTACCTCTGCCTCCCGAGTGCTGGGATTAAAGGTGTGCGCCACCACGCCTGGCTACCAACAACTTTAAATCAATTGATTTGATCTAGAAATTGTATGTCAGGAAAAGACAAGACAGTATAAAAACTTGACATCTGTGTTGGAAAACAACTTTGGCTAGTCTGTATACCTATGCAGGTACCAATACCCCCCAAACTATAAACAGAACATCAGAGTTTAAAATCATTTTTTGTCAGTGATGATCATTTGACTATGAGGTTGTATCCTAGAGCAGGAAATAAGTCTTAAGTATTAATATATCTATAAGCAATGAACTTAAGATACCAGGAATGAGAATTTAAGAAAAACCTTGACTGACACTGTTTGATTTCATACAGAGCAAAATCTAGTCATTGCAGAACTAAAGCAGCTTGATTTAAAACACACATTAGAGATATTTTGACAGATACAAAGTATTTTTTTAAATTTAATTAATTAAATTTTTTTTTTTACTAAATAGTTTTGTACTCAGTGAATACAGTCAAGTTGGTACCATTGTTAGGCTCATCCATGTACTACCCCCTCCCCCTGGCCCTTCCTTGTTGATGTATATGAGTCATGCATTGTGGAGTTAGCCTACATGGTTAGCCCTATGGGTAGGAGAAATGTCTCTGCATATCATGACCCAACATGTGGCTCTGACATTCTTTCTGCCCCCTCTTCTGCAAAATTTCCCTGAGCCATGTTGGGTTCATTTTTGGTCTGCTTCAGTGATGAGGTAATGGGGGCCTCTGGGTCTCTGGATATCTGATTGGTAGGAGTTGATTGTTCTCTGTGTCGATCTCCTTCACCCTTGTGCTGGTACCCAGTTCACCAAGAGAACAGCACCCTTGCTTGTTTCGCCAATTATTCTTAGTTTCAGCTGGGGCCCTTTTGAGGTATGATGGGATGGTTCTCTCCTTAGGATCTGTGTCTATCTGAAAAAGAGAAGCAGATTCTCCAATGGAGAGTAAAGTTAGCACCAGACAAACGGGCTAATCCTTATTTTTTTATAGAGAATTTAATAGGTGTAGGCCCGCTTGTAACCCACAATTGGTAGCTTGATAATGGAGAGTGAGTTCATGTTTGGATATTGTTCTGACTTGTTTCCCAGAAAACAGCTATGGGTCCCATACCACTGAGGGGATCAGTTAGCCAAATCAAGAGCAGTTGGTTTCCCACCATGGCTGTGCGCCACTATTGCACTTGTGTGAGCATCACAACAGGTTATTTGCTGTTAAATAGGTTAGACCATGAGTTGCTTGGACAGATATTGGTTACTTTCCCCAAGTCGCCCATGTGGCACCTTCTGGCACTAGACATGCTGACTGTCTGGGGACTGACTCTCTTCCAGCTTCCAGCCATGGCATTCCATTTTACGTGTCAACCGCCTATGGCGTCTTCAACAGTAGGGTCTTACCACCAACCTTTGGTGAGTCATCAAGTACTCTGACAGAAATCTGTCTTTCTTTTAGGAAACCTTGTAGGTCTCTCTGATCAAAAGCTCATTGTGGATGAAAGCCACATGCTGGTACTGGGAGTTACAGGTCAATGCCCACTAAGAGAAGGAAGAAAAAGATAACTAATATAAAAGAGTTAGAGAGAAGAGAGACTGAAAGAGAGAGGGAGAGAAGCTGTAGAAGATTAAGGTCAGTCTTCATCATACCCTCTCTGGTGTCTTGTGGCTCAGGTGTTCTCTCTAAGGGCCTAGTGAAGGTTCAACCATTTGGTCTGCCTTTTAGGATGTAGAATTTTATGGTACCATTGCCATTTGGGTTTAGATTTGTGTCTCCCACCCCCTTCCTTGCCCTCCCCTCACTCCCCACCCACCTTATTGTCTAGTCCTCAGGATGCTTTCTGGGTATGTCAGCATCTTGGGTAGATTCAGGTTAGGTGCTGTAGATGAGTGAGACTATGTGGCGATTTTCTTTCTGTGATTGGGTAAGTTCACTGAGAATGATCTGTTCCAGGTTCAATCATTTTTCCTCAAATCTTATTGTGTCATTCTTTCTAACTGCTGTGTAGAATTCCATTGTGTAGATATACCACAGTTTAGTTATCCATTCTTCTGGTGATGGACAGACAACTGCAGAACATGGAAAAGCCGTTGCTGCTATTGACGCATAACATACTGCTATTATTGGTCTTTTTATATAAATATAAATATATATACATATATACATAATTTGAATTTTTGGAAACTTTAGCTGTGCGCTCAACTTTGGGAAAAAAATCCCTGTTTACCATGTTGAGTTGGCATTGTACAGAAATTAATAGCCATATTGGTCTAGAAATGTTAAACTTAATTTTTTTCCATTTGTACAGGGGTAACAAAGTAATTTTTAAAGTAAGTACCTTTAACCATTGAACCATTTGATAGCTTAACATATAGCAATATTTATGACTATTAGAATATATGAATCTTAGGCAAACTATATAAACATTGTTTGTATATGTATGTTTTCCACAGGACATGTGGAACTTCCGCAGTTTTTAAAGAACAAAGTCACAATGTCTAAATCATCTTTTATAAGACTTAGACTATAATCTCAGTTATATCCACCCAGCAAAATGAGCATGAATAAGACAGGAACTATCTTAAAATTACAGGGTTTTAGTTATGCTAGCTTTACTTACAAGAGAATTAAATACTAAAAGATTCACAAGTAGAGGAACATAGATAATTTGGTTGAGCAATTTAAAGTCAGTCTTTTGCAACTTTATAAACATTATGACCAGATTAACATCAGTGAGTTGAAGTTTTAAGTTTAAAAACTGAATACAATAACATCCTACAACAGGGCCATACTTTTTTAGTCTGATACAAGCCCTAGGCTAATAGTCATCTTATATATCTCAAGGAGCCGGTAATCTGATCAAGCACTTTAAGACTTGGTTAATCAATTTTGTCTTTAAGTCTTCTGTTTAAATTTACTCATACCTTTAGCCACATACTATTACCTTACAATCTATGTAATCACTCTGTGACAATCTTTTTTTTTAATCAAACAATTAACATCCAATATTTAAAGTTTCCTCTGTAGTTTATCCTTTTATCTCATTATAACTAACAGCAAAATTTTCATTGTCCTAACATACGTCCATTTAATACGATCATTTAAGTTTTTTTTTCTATTTTTAAAAGGTCCTTTGAAATAACCTTTTATAAAAGAGTAGACCAGGCTTGATTTACATTATTTACCCAGAATATACATATAGGTTTTATCATTTGTTGGTTTTGACACCTCTTTTTTATAAGTTTTCTGACAAACTCAGTATTCAGTGCATCTGAATGTAAACGTAAATATTGAGGCTATTGTCTATTAGCAATTCCATAGAAGAATAGAGAGATAAAGTAAACTTAAAAACAGTTACAAGGCCGGGCGTGGTGGCGCACGCCTTTAATCCCAGCACTTGGGAGGCAGAGGTAGGAGGATCGCCGTGAGTTCGAGGTCACCCTGAGACTACATAGTGAATTCCAGGTCAGCCTGAGCTAGAGTGAGACCCTACCTCGAAAAACCAAAAAAAAAAAAAAAAAAAAAAAAAAAACAAAAACAACAACAAAAACCAAAACACAGTTACAAATTTCTTATACAAAATCTCCATCTATCTGTAGCAACTTGGGCCTCACCTGTTGTGGTCAGGCCCCTGAGATTCCCTGTGCTGGCAGATACCCCTGGCTCTACAAGGTAGGGAAGCCC
The DNA here is from genome assembly GCA_036346955.1 of Dipus sagitta. Taxonomy (NCBI): domain Eukaryota; kingdom Metazoa; phylum Chordata; class Mammalia; order Rodentia; family Dipodidae; genus Dipus; species Dipus sagitta. Next base: position 40,510,403 of record CM070783.1, read on the forward strand.
AGACAGCAGAGCCATCAGGGGTTCCCCTTGGGACAGCCTAAACCTGGAGAAGTCTGTGTCTTGTCTTCCTTTCCAACAATGAGACTTGTATGTTAGGTTTCCCTTCCTATGCCAGTGCCTCCTGGCCATTGTACAGATAAAACCCATCAAGGTAAGCGCCAAGTGACACATTACAATTGCAGGGGCCTGCTCATGTATAGTCCCCCATTTTTGTCCTTGCCCTGTACAGCCACCCCAGCTGCATGTAAGGGCAGGACCGATGAATTCCCCTAGGTTTCTAGAATTCTAGAATTTAGCTATTCCTGATTGACCACTTGGCCCTGGGGAATACAGCAGGACAGCATAGCCCTTCTTTGCAAGTGTGGAGGAATTTCCCTCCTCTTCTGGTAGGTATGTGGTTGGGTTTAGGGCTTGAGTGGCTTCCACTCACATTCAGGGATTTTACATTTCTTTCAGAGCCAAAAACCATGGGAAAACCAAGTTGGAGTACCTGGCATTAACACGGAGCCAGAAGCAATTTTAGCATGAGAACCCCCTCAGATTTAGCCCAAGCATCTCATCCATATTAAGCTTAGAGGCTTTTGCAAAAACTATGCAGAGAAACTTCCATTTTGGTTCACCTCTTTCCACCATTTAACCCCTTTCTCAGTGTCAGGCCCTGGAGTGGCGAATTTCTCCAGTATCCCAGATAGCACTGTCTCCTTATACTCCCTTCATGTGGCCTTGGGTTTAGCCATTTTCAAGCTCTGCTAGCCAGTACCTCATTACTGGAGAGTGTGTTAGGAGGCAACTCTGTGAGTGTTATATATAGCTTCTGGCCTGACTCTAGCTGAGGTTTTTATTATTATTTTTTATTTTTTTAAATTTGTGTGTGTGTGTGTGTGTGTGTGTGTGTGTTGCTTTGTTTTCAGGGAGAGTTTTGAATTTTCTTAGGGCTATTGGAAAGCTCCATGATCTTGCCATTTTCCCCTGTCTATATTAGTTACTTTCAGTACTTTCTAAAAGCTGGCCATCATAATTTACAGAAGACTTTAATTTTCCTTGTGTCATCTTCACTCTGTAGTCAGCAATGAATCTTTGTTTGAAATTGTCAAGCATAGTTTGCAGAACTGTTTGGGCCTCCCATAGGGATTGTGTAGACCCTATAGTGGAAGAGGCTCCTTAGCATTCCTTAGTCAAGAATTTAGCAAAATTTATCTGTATCTATTCCTGGTGGTGTGTGGGGAGGGGACGGGAAGGCCAGCTTATTCTTCAAACAGATGCTCACCAGGATGCCCCCCCAAAGGAGACTTAAGGAAGCCTCACCATAGGACCACACAAATAAACCCCATGCTCAGTCAGAGCCCTCTATTGTGGAGGGATGAGTGGTGAAACGTCCTCCAGCAGAACTGAAGGTTGGAGCACAATCAGAACCCATAGCCACGGGGCCCTGAGACCATTACAGTCACTCACACATTCATTCATTCATCCAGAAGCTATGCATTCCCATATTAAATTCCTATTCTGTTTTCAATTCCAGAAACCAAAATCAAACCTCAAATTGCTTTCAGTATAATTCCGGATTTCTAAATCACTTTGAGTATAATTCCAGACCTTGAAGGAAGCCAGTGCAACTCCAGTGATACATTGGAGCTTCAGATCCAATCTCCTGTGGGTGAGTAGTCCACACCAGACCTCAAAATCACTTTAAGTATAATTCCAGACCTTGAAATTACTTCAAGTATAATTCCAAACCTAACTTCTCAAAATTCCAAATTCAGAGCTCTTACCTCATCCAAACATCTGACCCAGTCTCCTGTCCTTCTACTCAGAAGCTCCAGTTCTAGGTCTCACAGTACCTTTGGGCCACCTGGGAGGGGACACCATAATCAGTCATGTTGGGGGAACATGCTTCTCAGTTCCAGGAACCTTTGGTGGCTGAGAGGCTCAGGAGTGGCAGCCCTTCCTGACCAATGGGGGTTGTGTGAAGGACAATCACAGTGGGGCCTCATAGATGTTACGTAAATTCTCTGGAAAGAGCACTCCAATGCCAGTATGAAAGAAAGTAGAGAATTTTATGTACCTGAGGTCAAACATCTGGGATAGCTCCTACAAGAAGCTCTGGCCCAGAGCTGAGATTTTACTATTATTTTATAGTTTTCATAGACAAGGGGAGGGGTAAGTGTGCAAGGAAGACCTGGAAATTTGCATATCAATCATTCCTGTAGTCAGGGCACCCTGGCAGTTTCCATATCAATCATTCCTGTAGTCAGGGCACCCTGACCATGAATTCCATTTCACTTTGTTTTGGCCTAAACTGTCCATCCTTCTTATTTCCCCTCTGGGCCCTTTCTGGACAGTTCTCTCATTGGGATTTTTTTTCATTGGCTGATAAAATAAGTTTAGCTACTCCGCAATTAATTCTTACAGTAATTTAGTTGATCAGTTCAACTTTTAGCTTCTTTTGTACTACACAAGTGACACTGCATGTGTGGAGGTCAGAGGACAACCTCAGATGTTGATACTTGCCTTCCTCTTTGTTTTGAGATAGGGTCTCCTACTGTTCACCATTGCATTTGCCAAGCTTCTAGGAGATTTTCTTGCCTCCACCTTCCTTCCTGCTATAGACATACTGGGATTACAGGTGCTTGTGCTATAGTCTCTGGGTTTTTACATGGGTGCTGGGGATCTGGATTCAGGAACTTACACTTGGACGGTAGAGCAGATACCCCTGAATTGAAGTATTCTCTCATGAATAGAGAAAGGAGGCCCTTGTTCAGGAAGTCTGGTAGACTTTAAACTTAAAGGTCACACAACCAATCTCCTAGGTTATATTAGTTAGAAACTGAAACATTCCTTCTTGGGGGAGGGGGCAAGAAGGGAGTTCCAGAGACTCAGGAAGTCAACAAGTCTAGGGAAGTGTTTCAAGATCCCACCCTAAGGGTGTATAAAGGAGAAACAACTGCTTAGAGGGGAGAGACCTTTCAGTGGAGCTGTCTACAAATGGGGGTAGTGTATTTGAGAATCTCCAGTTGAGCTGCCTACAAGTGGTGCAATGTGGTCCAGAGATTCAGCTTCCATGAGTCATCACCCGTGCTGAAGTGGAATTTCTGGTGATGCAGCTGCCTTTGAGTCAAAGAAACTATGGGGTAGTTGTTATCCAGGATGGAATGAGAACTCTCATGGTTCAACAACTTATGTGACAAGCAATTTATCCATTGAGCCCTAGGGATTATATTTTTAGTTAAAATCATCCTAGAGTTCAGATCCACCTCCAGGTATGCATCCTTCTATTTTAGAACTCACACCTGGTTATGGTAAGACTATACCCATTCCAGTGAGGAAAATGATACATTCTGGGGGACTGTGTATAAAAAATCATTGCTAGCTCTAATTCTGTTACACTGGAACTCCTATGCCCTTGTTATTAGAATCCTGAAAACCTAAGGGGGCTCTTGCACAAATTTCATTACTTGGGGTATTATCTCCTTTTAAAGAGATGGGTCTCCATAGAACTAGTGGTCCTCCCTAAGCTCAGGTTCAGATGAAGAAGATAACATTTCTCCTCAGTACTTTCAGCAAAGCAAGGGACATAAAGGAAGGGCAGTCGTAGACCCAAGATCACCTGACACATGGCCATGCATTTCTGCCTGGCCTGGTGTCCAACACACAGTATGTCTACCATGGAGACTCCCTGAAACCTTCTTGGAAAAGGCTATGATTGAGGGAAAATAGGAAAAAGAGTTCTAGCCCTTCTAGGGGTCAGCACACTGGGAGGTTGTTGGGTCTTCCCATTCTCATGTGTAAAACTAGGATTTCATATTCAATCCCTAATATTCAATATGCCCAACAAGTCCTGAGCATTGGAGATTGCCCTTTGACATCATTATTCAGCCTGAGCATGTCTGGATGTACATATAATGACATCTGTACCTCTAAGTCAGTTTCTATTTGAAGAATGTTATCTGCTGCAAAGAATAAAGATCTAGAAATGTAATTCAGCCATAGTCTGTGGTTTATATGTTCCAGAACAGGCCTGAGCCTCTGTTCTAATCCTTATTATAGAAGTGGATATGGAAGTTTGAATGTAAAAAGTCCCCTACTGACTCATGTATTTGTGAGAAAATTTCATACTTAATCTCTAGCTGGAGGAGCTTTGGGGTACAGATGCTTGCTGGAGAAGGTGTGGCATTGGGGGTGAGCCAAGGGATTTTGTAATCCAGCCCTGCATTCCAGTGCTAGCTAGATCGCTCTTGATGCTTCCTCCCAGCTAATGTGACAAGATGTAATGCCACACTATCTATTCTTGCCAGGCTTTTCCCATCATGATGAAATTTGTCCTTGAAACTATAAGCTGAAATAAACACTTTCCTTCCATAAAGTGCTTCTGGTTAGTTTTTTTTTTTTTTTTTTTTTTGGTCCCAGCAATAAGAAGGTAACTGCTATACCAGAGCAGAAACATGCCTGCACTGGGATGCATCCACTGAATTTCTATGGCAGAGAAGCATAGGCTTTCCATGGTTTCACTTCACTTTTAAGCACTTTTGTCTGAGTAGATCTGCTGGAAGCATAGTTGGAAAATAAGTGGGTTTAGACATTTCCTCATATTCTCCAACCTGAAATTTCTCCTAAGAAGCATTAACATTTAGCAGTTTTTGAAATGTAGAAAAGGTGTCATTTCATACAAAAGAGAATAGCATCCACAGTTACAGGGGCACAGCAACAAATTACCTAAATCTGATGGGAACCGTTTCCTCTCCTTGTCAGGCTGTCATGAAGACATTAAATATAAGCATTTTAATAAAGAAAACAACATTAAGTTCCAGCATGCTAGACCATTACTTCTAATGAGAATCCTAGAAATGAAGAGCCATAGCTTAATTGGTTAAAAAAGATTAATAGTTAATTGTTTGCTTAGGAACAGAAATAATTAAAATAAGAGCACCTGCAGTTGCTCATCAAATGCTGGGACCCTGAGAGAGAAGCCTCTGTAGGGCATCTGGCATTAGGGGGCTCCCCTATCCTGGAACTAAGACTATGAAGCCTTTCCTGCTTCTGGGTGAGCAAAGAGGTAGGACTGACTGTTGCACAGTATTGTCTTCTGGTACTGAGCTACCTTGGCCAGAGTTCTAGGACTGGTCAGATGCTTGGCTGTGGCCAGGTGCCTCATGAACCTGCCTGTCTGTCGTTTTTGCTACACTGCTCCATTCCTTGTTGAGATTTTAATCAGAAATGAATACATATGGAGGATTGTGTGGGCATAGCTTACCCAGCCTGCATGAAAGTGCAATGTAATCTGGGTTTTTGGTACATTGTTACTGAAAACCGAGTCACAAGGGAGATGGCACCAGAGATAGAGTGGAGATTTAGAACATTTATTCATGTTGACATGACTCAGGAAAATAATTTTCAAAGCCTGAGTCCTGAGCTCTGATAGTTTTGGGGCTTTATAGAGAATATGGCTGGCAGTCTGACACCACCTTGAATTCTTTACACTATTGATGGATGACAAGTTACTAAGGTTATATAATTTTGGGGCACAAACAGAAAATTTCTTAGCAAAAGATCAGTGAAAATAAAGTACAAATATAAGTGCTAGTGTGGGAGAAAAGAATGTCAAAGTTGAACTGATTCACTGAGTTAATTACTGAGGATGAGCTAAAACTTATCTTTGTCAGAAGATGGAAAAATCCCAAAGAAGGAACTGTCCAGAAAGGGCCTGTCATGGTTTGATTCTGGTCTACCCCATGAACTCAAGTATTATGTATGCTAGGTTCCACAGCTGATGGCAATTGGAACTTAAAGCCTCTTGGAGGTGGTGTATTGTTGGGGGCAGGCTGATGTTATCTGGTCACAATAATAGTTATAAGGTGGTAAAACACTGGCTTTAACATTCTCAACCAAGTTTGCTATGATACTCTATTTGCCAACCTTTTAATATTTAATAAGGTTATTATATTTTAACAAAACAAAACACTGTAACCTTGAGATGGTTCCTGTCTTGTTCATGCTGTTTTACTGGGTGATTATCACTGAGATTATTGTCTAAGTCTTATAAAAGGTGATTTAGTCATTGTGACTTTGTTCTTAGGGAAACTCAGGAAACTCCTCCTGTCCTAGGAAAGCCTGCAATATACAAGCAATGTCAGTATAGTTTGTCTAGGCTTCATATTCTACGAGTAATAAATACTGTCTTATGTTAAACTTAAAAAATAGTTCAATGATCAAAGGCAATTGATGAAAAAGATCACTTTATGTCTATCATAATGTCTCTAATGTATTAGCTTTATTCTTAAGATATATATAATCTGTTTCTGTCAAGGTTTTACTTAAGCATTTGTCTCATTTTTGGTATCTTAATTAAGTTCATTGGTTATAGATATATTGATACTTAAAACATGTTTCCTGCTCTAGAAAAATGATCTAAACCCTCCTCTTCTGCTATCAGTTTGTGGGGTAATTGGTACCTATGTAGGAATACAGACTAGCCAAAGTTGTCTTCAAACACAGATGCCAAGTTTTTACACTGTCTTGTCTTTTCATGACATAGAGTTTCTAGACCAAATCATCTGATTTAAAGTTGTAGATAAAATATTGTTTCCAAGACTGCTAACATGTTCTGCCTATACTTGTAATTAACAGATACTTAAGAGATAAAATGTGCATGTTTTCTATGTTCCAGATATAGCTCACACTGTCACCTGACAACTAAACTTAAATTCTAATCAGAATGATTTAAAAATATTCTTTAATTCTCTGACCAGATCTCCTTTGCTAACCAGATATGTTCTGCACCTTTTAAACTAAATTTGTTTTGCTAGTCAATATGTACAATCTCTCTGAGTGATTAATAACCATATGTAGAAGCCAAGGTCAATTTGAAACATCATACTTAAAAGGATAACCACTATTTTGGTTCCTGCTCCCAGGTCGGGATATATTGGGACACTTGCTAACTTCTAGCCTCTGGTAAGCTGCCTGTCTTCTTGATCAGGGAGGACATGAAGACCCAGAGATGGACTCCAAATCAATGTATCTGTAAATGGGTAGTCACATCAGAGGAAAATCAGTCCCCTAGGCTTCCCAAAAGAGAGAGGACCACTTAGTCAGCACGGCCTTGACTTATCCTAGCATATGGCAATGCTGAGAGTCATAGAACTCCTCACATGTTCCTACAGTATCTCCTGCAGAGCCATGAATGACCTTTAAAATATAATACATAGTTAAATTTTGCTTCCTACATGGTCTTAAACACCCAGTAGGAAAATATAAGTACGAGATACTACAATATAAACCCACACTCAGACAAATAGGCTGCCATGCGTGATGCTGGCTTATAATATTAAACTATTAACTTATGCCTTCTGCCTATGCCTGGCCCTGATTAGTTAACTACTATTTGCCTTTAAGTCAAAGAGCCAAAAACGTCCTCACTGATTATTTTACCTGATCATTATTGATTTGTAGTAGATCAATCTCTCCTTGATATGTATTGTTAAAAAGAGGTATATCACTAAGGACAGATCTCAGAGCCAAGCTTTAAGGTATATTTAGGATAAATCTAGAGCCTAGCCTTAAGATGTAAAACAATTTAGAGTTCTGACTGTTTGTACTTGCTAATGTTGGTGGTGCTAGTTGGTTGATGTTGTCTCTTTGCTTAGATTTATAGAAGTAAGCCAGATTCTCCTGCCATTGATGATGCTTCCTTAAAGTTTATAACACAACAGGACCTACATACACTTGGAAAGTTTGTCCCACACCTATCAGCCAAGTGATAAAAACTCAGCACAACAGAATCAAGAAGACAGTATCCCCAGCTAAGTGTAACAGCTAACAGGTCACCAAAGACGATAGGGTCTCTCAAAATCAAGCTCTGGAGGACATCTGGCCTTGCCAAAAAGACTGTGGTCCTGTTCCACACATGACAGAAGCCGGAGGACTTCAACATGAGGTGCCAAAAAAAAAAAAAAATCATAGTACAATCCTAACTCCTTCCATTTGCTGGACCAATCAGTTCATTTAATAACCTTATAGGATCCTTAGAAAAACTTTGGTTCCAAGAGACTTTTATGTCTTTCACCCCTGAACAAATATAGTTCTTTACTATTGCCTCATGTTACATCCTTTCCTTTCCACAGGAATATCTGTTTCTGTTTCTTTCTTTCTTTCTTTTTTTTTTTTTTTTGAGGAATATGGTACAACCCCTTCCCTCTAACTGTAGGAATGTCCTGTGTTCTCTTCACAATAGGTATAGTCACAGTCACTTCTGCTGACTAATCTTGTATAGAGAAGTCCCTCCTGGCTTTTTTCCTTTGGCTTTATTTTATTATAATAATCATTTTGTGTTGCCATCCATATTTTCAAGGACAGTAATCATAAACCAGTTCATTCTGCTAAAAATTAAATACAAGATTTAATAGTAACAATGTCAATGTTCCCAATGACAACTGACACATGCTTGGCCCTCAAGATCATGCTTACCTTAGACTCTGGAGGTCTTATAGCTAATGTACCCCAGACCTTGGGCTTGCCCCCAATGTGGACTACATGGGGACACTGACTAGCTCCTTTAATGGGGTCTCTCATAATAATTATGGTGGGACTTATGTTAAAATTTTATGTTCTAAGTTCTCTGTCCAGGTTCATCCAATCTAAGATGGAAATAATTAAAATACAAGTGATGCACCAGGTGTATCAGTCATTACATACAAAATCATAAGGTGTCATGGTGATAAAGAGGAGGGAATGTGGTAGAAAGAAGCTAAAAGTTGAACTGATTCACTGAGTTACTCTAAGAGTTAATTGCTAAGGAGGTAAAACTTATCTTTGTCAGCAGATGGAAAAATCCCAAAGAAGGAAATTTCAGAAAGGGTGCACAGGGATGATAAGAAGGAAAGACAGTTTAGGCTAAAACAAAGTAAAATGGAGTTCATTGTTAGGGTGGCCTGACTACAGAAATAATTGATATGCAAATTGCCACATCTTTTTTGTTCAGTCACCCTTCCCCTTGACTATAAAAACTGTACGATGAAAATAAAATCTTAGCTTGGGGTCAGTGCTTCTTTGGAGGACTACCTCAAGCTCCTTGGCCCCAGGGTAATAAACTCCTCTACTTTCACTCATACTGGTATTGGATTGATCTTTCCAGAAAGTGTCTACAACACTGGAGAGATGGCTTAGCAGTTAGGGCACTTGCTTGAGAAGCCTAAGGACCCAGGTTCGATAATCCAGTACACACATAAACCAGATACACGGGCTGGAGAGATGGCTTAGTGGTTAAGCGCTTGCCTGTGAAGCCTAAGGACCCTGGTTCAAGGCTTGACTCCCCAGAACCCATGTTAGCCAGATGCACAAGGGGGCGCATGCGTCTGGAGTTCGTTTGCAGTGGCTGGAGGCCCCGGTGTGCCCATTCTCTCTCCTTCTCTCTATCTGCCTCTTTCTCTCTCTGTCTGTCGCTCTCAAATAAATAAATAAAAATAACAAAAAAATTAAAAAATAAAAATAAAAATAAACCAGATACACAAGGTGGCAGACATCTGGAGTTCATTTGCAGTGTCTGGAGGCCCTGGTGTGCCCATACTCTCTCTATATATTTGTTCCTTTTCTCTCTCCTATCTCTCTGAAATAAATATTTTTTTTTCCAAAAAAGAAAGTACAAATGTACAACAGAAAGCTATTTATTCAACATACAAGCAGGGTGTGCTGCATGGATAGGGAGGAGACTTAGGGTCATGTTGTCTCTCTGGTAAATCTTGTAAAATAGAAACTTGTGTTTTAGAGGATCATCTGGATCTTGTTTCTTTGCTAAATTTCTTCTACCACAACATGTCTGTCAAGGGGCCTCTTCATTGGTGCTTAATGATTCCTACTAATCTGAGTGTGGTGACACATGCCTGAATGTCAGCTACTTGAGAGGCTGAGGCAGGAAGATGGAGCATTTAAGACCATCCTGGGCTACATCCTGGACTATTAGCAAGATACTCTCTAATAAATTAATGAAAGAATATATAAATAAAGGGCTGTGGATGTGGTTCAGTAGTGTAGTGCTTGTTTATCAACCCCCGGTGTCACAAAAAGGAAACCAGACCCAAAATACAAGAAAAAACATTATCTGAGCTTAAACTTGCAAATGGGGTTAACCACCCATACACTACATATATGGTGCTGATGCAATGGCTCCTCCATATTTATAAAGTCAGCAGGCACAAGACCCAGAACTGATGTGTCCATTCAAGTTCAAAGGCAGGTAAAAAATAAATCATACCTCTGCTCAGGCAGGCAAGAGGGACTCCGCTCAGTTGAAAGGCAGCCCCTTGAGTTATTCCTTTTAAATCTGGGGCAAGGCTTGCTCACATGGGAAGGCTATGTGCTCCACTGAATCTACTGATTTCAATGTGAACTCCATCCAGAAACACCATTCCTGACACACTGTCTATTGCTTATCACATGTCTGGTCACCCATGGCTCTGAGTGACACAGGTCCATGCTACCCTTGAATAGGCAGAATCCAAGGCTCTTGTAGAACTTGGATTTTCCCAGAACTCTACTATGAACACCTCACTCAGACCTGAAAGGAAGTAGTGTAAGGCACCTTGTTATTATCTGTGTCTCTTTCTGGATAAGAATGTTATACACAGAGCAGAGATAATGGGATACCTCAAGAAGCTCTTCCCAGAACTGGAATTTATCCTCTGTCCATTATAATCAGCTCCAGTTGCTGGGATGAATATTCCACCAGACACAATTCATGGGAGGAAGGGATTTCATTCAGGCTTACAGACCCATGTGAAACTCCATCAGTGGCAGAAGAAGCTGCTTACTTCCATACATCCAAGCAGAGAAAAAAAATACAGCAAGAAAACAGCAACAAGCAGCAGACACAAAACTGTCAGAGCATAGACTGCTCTGCTAGACCTTTGGGCTGGAATCAGATCCACCCCCTACCCCCAGTGAATGCCCTCCAGCGGGCTGCTGGACACATAAGCAGGAATTTTAACCTTAATAAAAGATAACTGAGGCTATGGGGGGCATACATTCACATTTAAACTACCATGTTCTGCTCCTGGAACCCATAGGCTCATAATCATCTCAGCCAAATCAGTGCAACTTCAAAAGTCTCCATAGCCTTTACCAACTTTAAGACTGTTCCAAGTTCCCAAGTCTCATCTGAGATTCAAGATTGCCTCTTATCTGTGAATCCTGTAAAATCAAAACAAGTTACATACTTCCAACATATAGTGGCACAGAGTAAAATCTTCCATTGCAATAAGGCATAGCAAAGATAGACTAGTTCAACGTAGAATAATAACCATTAATGGCAGAAGAAGCTGCCTACTTCCATACAACCAAACAGAGAGAAAAGCTGCAGGAAGAAAACACCAACAAGCAGCAGACACAAATCCTGCCACAGTGGCAGATGAGGCCAGCACTAGGCCAACTGCTTGGCTGCACAGCACCCATGTCAGTCCTCTGTTGGCATGCCTGGTGGTTCAAAATACACCCATGCTGAATCCTTGAACAGTATATGGGAGAGTTAACTGCACCTATGTGTCTGAGAAGTGCTAGAGTTGACATTGTTAGAAGCTCATGTTCAGCAGTTTTGACATAAGTAAAGTCATAGATATCTATGGCTATAGATACACTTCTATAATTCCTCATCTACCTATAACTATAACATCTACCCAATCATTTATCAATATATCATCCACCAATCATTTATCATTTCACCTACTATTTATCTATCCACTTGTCATCTATTTATCATCTATTATTTATCAATCATTAGTTCTCTGTCATTTATCACCTATCATCTATCAACCAGTCACCTATCTTCTATTATCTATCTATCTATCTATCTATCTATCTATCTATCTATCTATCTATCTACCTATCTATCTGTCTTTTCCCAACCCCACCCTCTCCCTCACAGTGGTAATCTTCCTTTTCAATTCCAGAGTGAAAATGCCAGGCAGTCTTTCACTTTAATTGTTGACCCTGACTGCTATCAAAGTCCCAGTGAACAGGAAGATCTCACTTTCAGATGAGATTGGGTGTGTTCAAGATGGTATGGCCATGGACAGATCTTACTTTCAGGCAAAGGGTATTGAAGTGCAATGCAGAGGGTGCAGGGACTATTCTGGATCTAACTTAATAGGAACCACATGTACAAGGTCCAAGTTCTCATAGTAAAGATTCAAGTAGTTCTTATTTGGACAGGGCCTATATTCTATATGTGAAGTATTCAGGTTTCTCTTGCCCTTGGCTGGAACACAGGTCAGGTACCAACAGACCCTGTATTATCAAATAGGAAAGAATCATAATAAATGCAATAAAACACTTCTTTTCATTAGTGAATGCTAATTGTACAAATAGTATGTTTCATTTTGATATTTTCATTCATGTATATACATGTAAAATACTGATTATATTCAGCACCTAGTCCATTGTTAAATTCTATTATTCCCCTTCCACTCTCTCTCACCCACTTCTACATTCTTAGAAGTCTTCCTTTGACTCAAATTTTGTTTCTCAATTCCAAATTTGAGAGAGAGAGAGAGAGAGAGAGAGAGAGAGAATACTTCAATTTTTGAATATGGCTTATTTCTTTCAAGGTGATGATCTATCTTTCTGAAAATGATATAATTTAACTTTTCATTATATCTAAATAATAAACTATTGTATATATGTATATATAAAATTTTTCTTTCTCCATCCATTTATGGACAGTTAGGTTAATCCCAAAGCTTGACAATTGTGAATGCTGCTACAATAAACGTAGGAATGTAGATATGTGTGTTGTATATGAACTTACATAATTTTACATATATGCTCAAGGAGTGGTGCATTTAGATAATATGGTAGTTCTAATTTTAGCTTTTAGTAGAACTGTATTTGGGTTTCATAGTGGCTGGAATAATTTAACACCAGTGTGTAGGAGTTCATTTGTCCCCATATCCTCATCAGCATTTACTACTTTTTAGTTTTTCCAAATAATAGCTATTCCATCTAGAGTGAGATGAAATTTCAGTGTAGTTTTGACTTGCATTTCCTTGATGGCTCCAGTTGTTTAACCTTTTTTTTTCATGTAATTATTGGCTATTTTAAATTCTTCATTTGAAAAGTGTGCAGTTCACTTGCTGGTTTGTTCATTGATTTATTTGCTTTTTAATATTTAAATTGTTATTTCTTTATATTCTGCCAATATTCTGTTTACTACATTACATTAAATTCTATTACTATTTAATGAGTACCCATTAATATGTGCTTCTTAAACATCTGGCTTTCCAGGCCACAGAAGGGATGCAAGACTGAGATTCTGAATTCCAGGAGCTCAGAGCCTAAAGTGGGGAAGTGTGGATTTCCTCACTTCCTGCTTCATGAAGGTTAAGTGTGAGTGGAAATGGGAAAACATACACTATAGGATTGACCTCACTCCATGCCATAAGAAGGCATTCTACAGGAGTCCACAGGCAGACCCACATGGGTACTCTTAGAGTACCTAATCCAGCTTTGTAGGATTCCTGACACACATGAGACTATGGTAGAACCCACCCCAAGCCTTGGTGGGATTCCTGGCTTTCTTGATATGCATATTTTTCATCTGCCTTTCTGAGTCTTGCATGTCTGAGGATAAGACATCTTACATGGGCATCTGTTTCTGGCTGCCCTTCACTGAATCACAACAGAAGTGAGTAAAAGATGTCTTTCCATGTCACCCAGCCTTAGTTCAGATGACAGAAGTCACTTGGTCCCATTTCTTCATATGTTCATGGCAAAATTTTAAACCCAGGAAGATTTCCATTTTCAGAGTAGAAAACCAGATTACAGTATATCCAGAACCTTAGGCCTCTGTCTGAACTTGTTCCCTGATCAGGAGAAAAGGGAGACTATTTGAAGAATTCTCTACCATGTTCTTCATAAGGCTATAATTAAACCATAACTTCACTAGGCAACAAAAATTCCATTTTAATTGTAAACAGTTTAATATGCATTTGTAAAATTGCCCAGGGGCAGGTGCTTAATGGGGCACTGTGATAACCCTATTGTCCCTGGCTACAAGAGTGATGTTTGCATGAGATTTTTATGTAGCTATATCATATCCAGTGTTATTTCCAGCTCCAGTTCATGAGGCAATGCTCCCACATTCCTTAATTCTGTGGGGACAAAACACCTCTCTGTTTTCATGGGTGCATATGTATATGAATATAAAAGTATGATGCGGGCTGGAGAGATGGCTTAGCGGTTAAGTGCTTGCCTGTGAAGCCTAAGGACCCGGGTTCGAGGCTCGATTCCCTAGGACCCATGTTAGCCAGATGCACAAGGGGACGCACACGTCTGGAGTTCGTTTACAGTGGCTGGAGGCCCTGGCATGCCCATTCTCTCTCTCTCTCTCTCTCTCTCTGTCTGTCACTTTCAAATAAATAAATAAAAATTAAAAAAAAGTATGATGCATATGATGTGTGCATGTGTATATGAGCATGTGTATGAACGTGTAAGCATGGATATGTGCATTCGTGTATGTTTGGGAGAGGGACATGTTAAGGGGAAGGAGTTATGACAATGATTCAATACACATAAGCCCATAAAATACATTTTGAATGCACCCAGTACATTTTGAATAGATTAAATAGAGGTATGCATCATTGCTTCACCCATAGTTCTTTGAAGTATTTCTCATTTAAATAAAAATGTATGCCTTTTTCTATACCTTGATATACAATTTCATCAAAATGGGACTTGTGAATGAGAATGGAAATTATGTAAATTGTCCATGTGGATGATCTATTCTTTCTTTTGCCTTATTTATAAAGTGTCTTCCCCAATCTACAACAATGTGGAGACAAGAAGAAAACTTTTAAATTACATAAATAATTGGGTGAGAAGCACACAGGAGAGCAAGCAAAGCGTGGTCCAGCTAAGTGACACAATTGTGCTGTCCTTTTCCAGAAAAGCATTCAACCTTGCACAGGTGACATCTCTTTGAATTCACTCACGACACTTAGATCTTGGGATATAAAATCATATTCAGGAAATATAAAAATGACTAGACAAACAGAATCAGCATGCAGTTTAAATTAATCTCCAAAGTATTTCACAGAATTATTTCCTTAGAGATATCAGGTGCTCCATTGTAGCTTCTTAGCCCGAATTTGTTACACAAAGGTGACATCCATATTACATAAGTTTTTTTTGACTAATGCACACAGTTGAAAACAAAACAAAACAACCCAATTATGCAACCACATAATCACTGTGGCATTTCTTTCTTACAAGTTGCTTCGTGTCAGTCAGGACAATTTGGGATGCTGTCTTTGTGTTAGTTTGTATCAAGATTGAAAATCTCAGAGGTTTTAAAATAATGATCAGTTAAAAACTTTAAGCCTGATTCTCATCTGTTTACAGTCTCCACTGTGTTTATTCTAAGACAAAAAAAAATCAATATAGAGAAGTCAATGTGAGCAGGAAATATATTTCATTCACTCTAGTTATTCTACCCCCAGCCATTATTGATTACTTATATCCAATATTTTCTCCTTAATATCAACTTTGAGACTGTCAGGTCTGGAGGATATTATGTAGAAAATTAAAGTTGAAAATTTTTGGTTCCACTATTTTGTAGGTATAAATGTCAAAGTCAATTGTTGACAAGTCACACAAGTCCTTTTTGTGAGGTTATGGGGGCCAGCTGATTGATGGCTTCTCTCACATTATCTATACTGAAGTCTGCATTTTACTGGCAGGAAGGGCATCAAGGTGACAGAGGTGGCCATACTTTGAGGAGAAAAAGTGAATGATCTGGTCAGTGTGGGAGTCACTGCCATTTACTATAGGTGGAGATGCTGGGGTTCCTTCTCTGGACTAGACACTCAAAGGGCAACCTATGCCAACCTTCAGGTTTCCATGTGACCTTGCAGCTTTCTTAGTGGGCTTGAGGATGACAACCAGTGTCCTAGTTCCCCCAAATGCTAATGAAACAAGGATGTTACTGTAGGAGAAGTTGAGCAGTGGCTAAATTATCAGGCATGTAGGGGAGATAATGTTCAGGGAAGCATCTTGGGAGCAGGCTCTACAGTTGTCAGGAATTCTACTAGGCAGGTGATTCAGGAGCAGGTGGGTCAGAACGAGGAGTGTTGGGATAAGGCACATTAGGAGGACAAGTGATAGGGAGTAGGTTTATTAGGGGAGGTGCATCTGGAAGAGGTGAGTGGAGGCAGCGGATCCATAAGATGCTGGTAGCATGGCCTTAGTTATATTTATAGGCAGTCAGGCTTGAATCTGGTAGGAGATAGTCTCTTATTGACAATAGGACATATAATAGAAAAGTCAGAACAAGGGTGGGTGGAGAATTAATCAAAATCTAAGAAGGTATGAATAAGTTATATGGAAACCTATTTTTTTTTTTTGGCCAATGGCATATACAGAAGCCATAGACATTTTCAGTGTCAGGGATGGGATACCTTCCAGTGAGTTTTTGGCCAGGGAGGTCCCTGATGCCCCCCAAATATTACAGACCATTGTCAGGGCTCTTGGTTCCTTACCAGGAATAGATGATAATAGATGTGAAGACTGCACATGCTTGGGCTGCAAGGTCACTGAGCAATCTTGCCAGAGATTAGCTAAAAACCTCCTCTTTGTAAACCATCTTACAGAAAGCTAGAAAAAGCTACACTGCTTGCAGCACCATGGGAGAGAGAGAGAAGTTATGAGTGGAAATAGACAACAGTGGACATTTCAAGCCTTAAGTTGGACCAGCCAGGCCAAATGGGCCAACGGGTACAACAGTGCATGTCTGTATGGGGGAAACCAATCTCTCTCTAATTGGACTAGAGGCCTGCTCCAAGAGAGGGAATAAGCCTGATACTGAAAACCTATGATGGGGCTAGTCATGAGACCTAGAGGTGTAATACCTGTTGGTGTCTGGTTAAATGCATCTATAATGCTTACAATTTTCTTAATGTTCATACTCATATATTAATGCTACTCTTACTTTTGGTTAGAGAAGCATCTCTTTTCAGATGGTGACCTCTGGGATGACTCAGAAGGTACCACAGTGCTGAGAAGAAGTGACAGAGGAGTGCTCAGCATTGAAATATCTCTATCACACCTTCCAAGGCTCAGGGTCCATTGTGGAAGAAGTGGCAGGAAGAATGTAAGAGCCAAAGGAAGGAAAAGACTCCTTACAATGCGCTTTTCCAGACACAAAATGGCCTGGATATCCATAGACTTGCAGTGTCTGGCTCTACCTACACAAGACCATCATAATAGGAGGAAAAGATGATGACATGAAAATAAAAAGATTGAGAGGGGAAGGTGATATGATGGAAAGTGGAATTGTGAGGGAGAAAGTGAGGGGGAAGGGAATTATGGTTTGTTGTTTATAATTATGGAAGTTGTGAATAATAAAAAAATAAAATAAAATAAAGTCAGAACATTGCCCTAGAGCATTGGGAAAAATCATAATCCTCTAGGTCTGGCAGCAACGCAGGAAGCACAGTGTGAACTGGTTCCTTCAGAGATGTGCCCTAGGTGCTTAAACCTCTCAGAAAAACCTCAGTTTTCTGAGCATAACCTCTTATAGTTTCCCCATACTCAACTCACCTATAAGCCAGGAGCCCTGCCCTGCCCACTCATTATATCATATTAGTGCTCTTGTCTCTGAGCCATGATCCATCTGTAAGGCCTAGCACTCTGTCTGCTAAATTCATCTGACACTGGTGCTATTATCAGTGGAGTAGTAAGCTTCAAGATACAGCTAGCAGCAGATCCAGCTGGCTGCACCCACTGCAGAGGGCATTATGGGTCTATTCTAGATAGTCTGATCATTCAATTTCTTCTCATGATGCCTTCAGATAAATCCATGTGATTGACAGCTTAACTAGGATATAGTGGGAAGGATGTGACTTTAACAGCACCTAACATACAGGGAGCATTCACACCACCAAGGGACTATTATGAACATTAGAAGTGTTGGATCAGCCTGTGGAGTCAGCTTTGCCATTCAAGGGGTGGCAAGGTCTGTTGCCTCAGGGGGTCTGTGTTTGTTTCCTGCAGACAGTATTTACCACTGTATAGAGTCAGAATATGGAGAGTACAACTCTGTTCCAACTGAAGAGTCCAGTGGTGTGAAGCATTTACTCAGGGATCAGATGGCTCAGATGCTGCTCTGGGTTCATTAAGAACCTGATTTCTGGATCATTATTTCACAAATGTGTTGACCCAGCTGACCCTGAATCATCTGGTGGGGCCTCCCCCCTTGCACTGCATCAAGGACTATGGCTTTTATGGTGGCAGAGATCTCCATCCTGACTTTACCCTTGAGAGACCCCAGAAGGCTCCTAGTGCCTCACACTGACAAGGCACAAAAACTGAAGCTTGCCCTGCTTCTTTACCTCCATGACTTCTGTCATCAGCCTTGTTGGGTTTATCCTTTAGGCCTTTCCTGAGAATGGTGCCATGAACTTTGCTTGAAAATGTGCTTTTGAAGATAATAATGTACCTTCACTTGGTAAGAATTATGAATGCATAATGGACATGTAAGAGACTCACATATCTAACTTACGCAGTGAGATGAATTTGGACATGTGTGCTTCCTATGATCTATGTCTTCTCTTTACAGACTAGGATTGTAGAAGCTTAGTCTTCTTCCTAATGGAACTGTTCAACGTGCTACATTTATTATTACTGTTGAATTACTACTTGTGTGTCTCACGATGTCTTTCACCTTTAGCTGTGAACTAGATGCAACCGAAATTGTTTATAAACAGTAGTTAATTTTCACTGAGAACTTTTGTATTTTAATCAACACTTCCAAATTTTATAATATAACTATGTGTATCAAGGAGATGGGTGTGTATGTGTTTGTATGCATTCACTATGCTTTGTGTTTAGTATATAGATGGAGGTGAGTGTTGCATGCACTTACTAGGTTTTGTGTGTATTTGTCGTGTGTACAGTGTATAGATGGGGGTGTGTTGTGTGTGTTCACTATGCTTTGTGTGTATTTATGGTGTATATAGTACATTGATGGAGGTGTATGTTGTGTGTGCTCATTATGTTTTGTGTGTATTTGTGGTGTGTGTAGTATATAGATGGGTGTGTGTTGTGTTGTGCTCACTATGCTTTGTGTATGTTTATGGTGTCTATAGTATATATTACTTTTTCATTGCTATGAACAAACACCTGATCAGAAGCAACCTAAACAAGAAACAAGTTTAACTTGGCTTATACATCTAGCGGGATACCTTCCATCATGACAAGCAAGGTATGGTGGCAAGAAAGGGAAGCAGGCTTGTGGCATTGAAGTCAGGAAGTAGAGAGTGAACAAAAAGTAGGATGGGGCTATAAAACTTCTTGCCTGGTCCCAATGACCCATTTCCTCCAACTAGACTCCACCTCCTAAAGGTTCTACAACCTTTCCAAATGGAGCCACCAGCTGGGGACCAAGTGTTCTTACACATGAGCTAATGTGTGACATTTCACATTCAAATCACAATAGTGTATGTGGTATGTGTGCTGTATGTGGTAGTTGTGGGGTGTGTGTGTGTGTGTGTGTGTGTGTGTGTGTGTCTGTGTAGAGATTCCTGAGCATTGACCTCAGAGGTGGTGATGGAAGGGAGTGGCGCCTAGTGATCTCATCTCTTGACCTGTAGGAGCCAGTGTTGACTCATCTTTTGCTTATAAATTAGGCTTTACAGCTGCATTGGAGGTTCAGTGTGTCTAAATATAAAAAGACTCAGGTCAAGAGATGCAGACTTGTTTGACTATTAATGAGGAAACAAAGCATTCCTTTAAGAAGAATCTTAACCTTTGTATCCAAATTATGGAAATAATTCAGACATTATAAAAGTCACATTCCTTCTAGGTGGTTAAGCAGAAAAGATAAATTAGTGTCTGACTTTATTTATTGTTAAGAGGCCTGTTAAGAAGGCTTTCTGGTGAGAGTAGGTTGTCTCCTATATTTTTAAAAAAAATTTTTTTTGGTTATTTTTATTTATTTGAGAGTGACATACAGAGAGAGAAAGAGGCAGATAGAGAGAGAGTGAGAATGGGTGCGCCAGAGCTTCCAGCCACTGCACATGAACTCCAGATGCATGCATCCCTTTGTGTATCTGGCTAATGTGGGAATTGAGCCTTGAACTGGGGTCCTTAGGCTTCACAGGCAAGCATTTAACCGCTAAGCCACCTCTCCAGCTCTGGTTGGCTCCTATTGCTCTGTGGATGTCACGGTCAGGAATAGTTCATGCTCAGTGAGAAAGGTGACCAAAGTCAGTTCTGACAGTGACTTATCAATATTTATATGATGTGAGGCTGATGCTGTGAGCAAAATGTCACAGGACCTCAAAGTAAGGAGAGTATCACTTTCTTTAGCCAGGCAGTAAGTGTGAGAGAATTTCTTCTCTTGCTTCTGCCAGAGATGGGAAGGAACAGCCCAACGTTGCACTTGTCCTCAGGGTGCCAAACCCTAGTGATGCCCTGGAAGTTACCTCATCTGAGATACCATCTGGGTTCTTCAGGATTTGCTATGTTCTGAACACAAGCCTTAGATGTGACAGGTGCTGCAGCAGACAAGGCAGCTGGTGACTCTACAGAATTTCCATAACAGATACTGTTTGGACTATTAGACAAAACTCCTTTCACAGATCACTGGGGCTTAACAAACTTCAGGCATGCTGTCTATGCACAGGTCTGGATGAAAGTGAACAATAAGTGATCATGACAGATGGTGATAGCTCACTGCCCCACATAGGAGGAACAATTGTAGGTAGTTATAATGCCTACTAGTGTTAAAGTGATTGTGAATCATGAACATCAGCTACCACTTCAGATTTTTAATATATCTTTACATATTGTCATTATTGTAGCTATCTTCTTTTATTTTTGTCATGACTTTGCTGCCACCAGGACACGAATGCATGATTTTTAGTATTAGGTGTGAGCTTCCTTGCTGTTGTTCCCACTTCTGCCTTCACCTTTGTCTTGCTTGGTGCTCTGACTCACCCTCTCTGCATGGATTCAACAGTGGCCATGGGTTCCTAACCACTGCTTCCTATGGAGACTATTGGAGCTGGAGCCCTTTTCAGGGTGACCATATGATACCACCATTTGGGTGACAATGGAGTGGGAGCTCAGCAGGGGCTGGTGAGAGCCTTTAGTTCTTCTCTGTAGGGCAGTTCCAGTGTAGTCAGATTCTCCAAGATGCCTGGCCTTCCTGGAGGGTGAAGGGCTCCTTTTCTCCCATTGCATAGTACCTATGGATATATTGTCTTTGTTTGGACAGATTTTAGGGACACTACAAAGTTCCAGTAAACTTGAATCAGGGTTCACTAGGGACCACCAGGTGGCAATGTGCCCACTGCATTGCTTTATCCCTGCAAATATCACTTCCCACTGCATTAAGGACTTCTCAGCAACATTTATGAGACAGCACTGAGGTGCCAGGGGCTCTGTGAAGACCCTCTGACCCGCAGGACATGATGGTGGTGACTGTACGTTCCCTTAGGTTAGATATCATAACATATGTGTTTGTTTCTACTTGGGCATTTGAACACAGGTGGCTTCCACTATCAGGCTGCAATACAGAAAACTTGATTGTTGTCTAAGATTGCTCCTAAGTTTTTCTTTTTGTTTATACTGATCAGAGCAGGGTGTGGTGTGGGCTGATTGGTAGCTCCTGAATATCCACATACCCTCATGGTCATAGGTGCAGAATTTTTAAAAAATATTTTATTTATTTATTTATTTATTTGACAGAGAAAGAGGGAGACAGAGAGAAAGAGCATGGACACATTCCAGCTACTACAAACTCCAGATGTGTGCACCCCTTTGTGCATCTGGCT
Source organism: Dipus sagitta (assembly GCA_036346955.1). Lineage (NCBI taxonomy): Eukaryota > Metazoa > Chordata > Mammalia > Rodentia > Dipodidae > Dipus > Dipus sagitta. Next base: position 40,532,218 of record CM070783.1, read on the forward strand.
AATGTGGGTCCTGGGGAATTGAACCAGGGTCCTTTGGCTTTGCAGGCAAACACGTTAACTGCTAAGCTATCCCTCCAGCCCCAGGTGCAGACTTTTAGGAGGTGACTGAGGTTAAATGAGGTCTCTAGGGTGGCCTTATCCATTGTGTCTATGTCCTTATAAGATGAGGTGATAAACACAGACAAAGAGGGTTTACCATTTGAGGTCACATGAGGAAAGATCCACAGACAAGGAGATACTCAGGGAAACCAGCCTGTTTCATCTGGCTTGGGATTTCTGGCCTCCAGGACTGAGAGACAGCAGCTTTCTATTTTTTAAACACTCAGCCTATGGTGTACTATTAGGACAGCCCTAAGTCCAGTGGCTCCCATAAAAGCAGGATTCAGTGAATAACTGTGAAATGCAAGGCTGACAGTCCTCATTTTTTTTTATTGACATAAGGTCATATGTAGCCCCAGCTGGCCTCAAACTCTCTAAGTAGCTAAAGATGACCATGAACTTCAGATACTCTGCCTCCATTTCCAAGTGATTGAATTACAAGCATGAGATACCATATCTGATTTAGATGGTGCTGGGGTTCCAATTCAGGAATTTGTACATGCTAGGTAAGCACTCTGCTGAGCTCTCAGTTGCTGAGGCTAAGACCAGGGTAGAGGCTGTTTGCAGTATGATAACATTAATACTTCTTCTTTAACAAACAACATGTTTGTGATATAATCACTGAGATTTTAAAAATATTTTCTACTACTTTTCTTGTTTAATTTAATCATTAATGCAAATTGCATAGATAGTGCATTCCCAGCTGGGGTGAAAAGGAAAAGCAAGGTCAGAGATGAACCAGTGAAATGCTGAACTTCGAATCTTGTGAGAAGTTTGGAGCAGATGGTCCATTAGAACAGAAATGTTATATTTCTTAGGAAAATAACTTTTACCCCAGGCAAACGACAGCATTTGATATTCACTTACAGTTCTGATTAGCATTGCACCATAGTACAGGCATATTGAAATGTGGTGTTTAAGTATGATAAAATTTTAACAGATTTTCAAGTACATATTAATTCATTTAAAAAGAATAAAGCACTTATATCAATATAGCCATTTCAATATGAAAAGTGTATTTGTGGGACAGCATTTTTAACAGCTTGTTTTCAATGGAAATCAAAAGTCTTTATTTTCAAGCATTCTGACTTTTGATGATCACCCAAACATAACTTACAAAAATCATGTGTGCTCAGCCGTGTTTCATTTTGGTTTGAACAGGTATTTTCCAAGTACAAATTTGGAATATAGATTTTATGGTTAGCATGGAGTGTTGGACATGCAATAACATGGACAGCTCTGCCTGTATTCTGGGTTGGTTTTATATGTGTGTGATGTGTGTATGTATGTGAGGTATGCACATGTGTGTATAGATGTGTGCACCCTGTGTAAACATGTGTGGAGGCCAGAGGAGGAGGTTGGGCATCCTTCTCTATTTTTCTTCTGCCTTATTTCCAAGACACTTAGTCTCTTGCTGAACCGGAACTCCCCGTTTTTCAGTTAATCTGGCTGACCAGAGAGCTCCAGGGGTCCTTCTGTCTCTGGACCTCTCTCCCCCATCAGCACTGGCATTAAGGCATGCATGAGAAAATCCATCTTTTTAATGTAGATCTTGGGTATCAAGTTTAAGCCCGCCTGCTGCTCAACAAGAGCTTTTACCTGCTGAGAAATCTCCCAGCTCCCTGTTCTTGGTTGTTGAACAGAGCAGATTTCTTGAGGAACCCCATAGTTGGATTGTGTATGTGTCTCTACACTCAACTCTATTTTGTAAACAATTTTCTTTCTTTATAATTATTATTACTAATTAATGACAGACTGTGAAAGTTAGAAATTCTTTTTTTATTTTTATTTTTGTTTATTTATTTATGAAAGAGAGGGAAGAGAGAGAGAGAGAGAGGCAGATAGAGAATGGATGAGCCAGGGCCTTCAGCCACTGCAAATGAGCTCCAGATACATGCACCACCTTGCGCAGTTGGCCTACATGGATCCTGGGGAATCGAACTTGGGTCCTTTGACTTTGTAGGCAAGTGCCTTAACCACTAAGCCATCTCTCCAGCCCAAAAGTTAGAAATTCTTATTCTTCTGTATGATGTCTTAGTACTTTTTACAATTTTCTGAGTGAAGTAATGTCATGATTACAGATGTTGAATAGCAGCCTCTCATAGTCAAGCTCTTAGGACATACTTAGCACTTGGATGTGCTTTCTTTTCTTATGGTGTCACTCATTTGCACCTTCCTCCAGGCCTGCACTTACACCCTTCTGATGCCTATGTTAAACTCTGCTGGTCTAGAATGTTTCTAGTGGGATTAAATACAAGACAGGTTCTGAATGATTTCATCTTTCCATAGCAGTGAGTCTTAGTGATTTTCTTTTTGTTAGTTGTTTCCCTCAGAGCCACCTGAGTTGCTAACATCTGTGTCTACCTGGCAGTCAAGGTAGGGTTGTAGAATGAGTATTGTTTCCCACCTGTGAGGTTAAGTCACCTTTTTACTGCCAGATGGACACTGATGGGCCACTTGAATGTGTCCAGAGTGTCAAGCTTTACAGACATCAGATTTACTAGTAGCAAAAAGTGGGAAGCCAGTGCTCCTCTGTGGGCTCTGCTGGCTCTTGCCTACTGCAGGTCACTGAAAGCCATGAGACCATGTCTATGCTAGAGAGCTTGCTGGTCTCGGTGGCTCAGGCACTTGCATACCCATTTGACCCTGAATAGATCCTCAGCCTTGGAGTGTATTTGTCTCATAAAACACACATTCCTCTCTCCTTGCAGCCTGCCTCAATGTCTGTGGGCCTGGCAGCAGGAGCTCTCTGATTTCTCATTGTTTCTCCCTCCTTCACAGTGACATTTCTGGGCTGGGCTGGAGTTTCTGGAATCTTTTTAGACTGAAGCTGTATTGTTAGACATGCCTTGAAGGCTGTGCATATCACTTTATACCTGGCAATTGACTGGGGTGGGAGGTGGTTGTGCTCCTCCTTTCCCTAGAACCTCAGCACTTGAAGGCTCTGGTCAGTAGAGGACTGCTGAGGTGACCATCATGTCTACCAAGGCCCTCCACCCCCTCCCCTCCTTGGCCTTCCCAAAGCCCAACCTCCATCTCAGCAGAATGAGGAACTGAGGATCCTGCTCTGGGGAAGCACAAAGCATGAGCTGGCTCTGTGTGCACAGGCTCAGCTGAGACCTCACTTGACCTCTCTAGCCAGGCCACTGGCCTGTCCATTAAGCTGTCTGGAGCTCACCAGCCTAGCCCATGAGACAATGAAATATCACTAGTGGATTTTTTTCCTCAATGCCAGGGAAGCAAACAGTCCCTGACTGCCTCTGCCCAGCTCCTCACTTACTGGATAGTGGGTAACACAGTGACTGTATTGTGTGTGACACTAAGCAGGGAAAGATGGCCAAGGCACCGTAACATGCCCTTCCTCCATGTCCTTCAGGACCCTTTATGCCTGTGGGTACTCTGAAGACACAGAGTTTAGTGGGACTCTTTATGGAAATCTGCCTTTTGGGGATCCCTCATTAGTCAGACCACTTAATAGTTATGGCCTGGCACTCCAGCTGGGAGCTTCATGGAAACCCTGGACTGCCCCTGAGTAAAGTGGAGTAACCCATCATGCATGGTCAGTTCCAAAGTTACTAACAAGAAGCCTGGAAAGTCATTCATTCTTTTTTTTTGGTTTTTTGAGGTAGGTCTCACTCTGGCTCAGGCTGACCTGGAATTCACTATGTAGTCTCAGGGTGGCCTCGAACTCTTGGCGATCCTCCTACCTCTGCCTAGTCATTCATTCTTTAAACAAGGTCCCTTCATGAAAATATGAGAAGTAAGTACATACGTACAGAGGGAATGCTAGGACAGGTCCCAGTTCATTATAGAGTCACCTGTACTATTAGTTTTTTCAAAATAACTATCTCCAGTGCTAGGAGATGTCTCAGTGAGAAGAGTGCTTGCTGTGTAAGCATGAGGACCTAAATTTGGGTCAAAATATCCATATAAAAGCAGAACATTGTGGTACATTAAAATCCCAGTACTGGGGAGATAGAAACAGGGATCCCTAGGGTTCACTGGCTAGCTAGACTAGCCAAATCAAATTGGTGAACTCTTAATTCAGCAACAGACTCTGTGTCAATGAATAAAGTGGAGAGCTGCAGGGGAGACACCGTCTATCTCTGCCTCCCCCACATGCATACAAATACAGAAGTACACACACATACAAAAAATGCATATACACATCCATGTATACTATACACACATACACATGTAAAACTAAATTATTATTTTCAGGCATCATTTTTATTAAAGCTTGATAGAATTAGACATTAGAAAATGAGATGAAAGTGAGCAAGTCCAACACAGAAAGGTACAGGCTAGCTCATTTCAAGTAAGTTAATGTCAGGGAAATGGAAGCTCAAACCAAGTGGGCCTTGTAGAGAGCTCTCCCATCTCCCAGCACAGCCAGGCACAGGATTATGGGCATCCCAGCCTGCCTGTCCTGCAGCCTGTGTGTTCCAGAACCAGTCCATCATTCTAGGACTTCCTGTTACCAACCAAGCAACATGATGCTGATGAGTAGCCGCATGCACTTACTGCTGCATTTTAAAGCAATGGGATGGAGCAAATGCTATATATTGCACTGCCGGGGACTCTGCTCATGTACTGAGAAATGAGCATGTGGAAGGGAGACGTTGGAAAGTGAACAGCTGACTGTGGAATTCCTCTGTGAGCAATTTCCTGTTCAGCCTCAATACAGTGGGGTCCATTGAAATCTTGTAGCTGCAGCATGTCATTAATAGCTCCTTGTGCTGCCACATTTGACTAAACTGTTTGGGTGATTCTATGATTAGTGTGGTTTTATTCTATAATAACCAAGGCTACTTTAATTAAGCACTGTATAGGGAAATGCAAAATATGAATAACTGCAGCTTGTGGTTTGGGACATTTCTCTTACCTATGTGGACCATGTTCTTACTGTGTCCATTAGCAGCCTGCGTTATGAGCTACACTAAAAGTTCTCCAGATAAACACATGCCGTATCCTATTTACAGGATGGATTTAAAGGACAGATGTATTTAGCAGGTCATATGAGATACTTGACTATTAACTAACAGATAATAGGATAATGGAAGACCAACAGCAGACATTAAATACACTTCCTTTCTAGAAAAACAAGTATTGGTGTCATTTCTTTCACATGTGGAGAGTGTGTAATATAATAAACAAATATAATGAAAAGCTGAGAAACATAGGTAGTGTTTGCTAGATGTGAGGACACATGGTAAGAGCATTAGTGTCTGTCTGTAGGACTGTTTGTTCCACCCAACTTTGCCTCACTGCTATTTAATCTCCACACATCCCAGAGCTGCTTGCATCTGAGATCTGAAAGACAGCAATTTCCTGTCTTCCCTGAGCTGGCTGAAACATATCAAGAATATCAAAGTACGTCTGGAGAATGGGGAAAAACGTGAAGATTAGTAGGTAACGGGGAACCTGTGAGGGGAATGAAAGTTCTGATACTCTATAGCCAGCATAGAGCTGAGCTGACTAACTGCTCCCTGCCTAGTGGCTAAAGCTGCCTTCCTGAGGCTTCCACCCTCTGCTCCCATTCGGTCTGCTGGAACAACAAGCAATCATGATGGCTGCTCTTCTGTGCAGCAGCTCTTTGAATGATCCACACCCCCATGCGGTCCAGAGCGCACAGCTGTCAGACGCTGCATTTGGCAGTGGGCAGACAGGGCCGGGTTAAAGACACAGCCTGGCTGGGCCTGTGCAGGCATCTTAGGGCATCTCTTCTACCTAAAAACCTGAAATCAAACATAAGCATTCCCAGAATAAACATGCTGGATATTTTTTATTTTGAGACATTTTATTAGGTTAAAAAGATAAAATCTTGGTGCATAGGTACAGAAAGAGCAAGGTCCACCGGAAGACATAGGTGCATAAATGTAATACAAATATCTAAATCCTAGACTTCAGTGAATGTGTGATGTGAGTGACTTTGTATGGACAGAGATGGGTCCTATTTATAACCAAATGGTGGACAGAAGGTGGGGGACTTGTGGGGCTGTGAGACAAGAGTGTGTGTGAGGGGATGCTGGGTCATGGAAACCATGAACAACGGGGTTGGGGGATTTCTCTAAGAAGGTGAGTTTGTGGGTTGGTGAACCCAGAATATTCTTGCTGGGTTTGGTGAGGGAAGGCACCAATCCTTTCTGCCTTGGCTTCTGAGAAGAGCAGTTGCCTAGTCAGAAGATGTGTTAATAAGCACTGTGGACCTGTGCTTGTCCACATGGAAGCAGTCTCAGTGAGCATGGGAGCAGGCAGAGCTGACAAAGCTCGGGTCTGACCTCACACCAGGACTTCTCCAAGGAGCTAGGACAGACCTTCTAAGGCTGAGGCTTCAGAGGGCCTAAGAGAGTCTTGAAGCCAGGACTAGATGGGCCCAAGCCCTGAAGAAGGAAATGCTAGCAGGTACATTGGGTCAGTTCAGAGGAATCCCACCAATCTATGTTCCTCTGTGCTCTGCAACCAGCCAGTCGAATTGCTTCCTATGGTTAAGGGGTGGTGTCGAACTCACATGGGGGACTCATCACCAGGCCTATAGGAAGCTGCCTAAAGTAACTGTGGTGGCCACAATCAAGTGCAAAGGCCTTGCATCACGGAGTGACATCAGATGAGGAACAGTGGCTAGCTGGAAGTGTTTGTTCCCAGACATTGTCACTCTGCCATTTCCTTGCTCATTTTCAGCTGAAGACAGTGATCTGTGTCCTGAGTAAATTTCATTTCAGCCTTAATTTAAATATCTATCCCCAAATTTTATGTCATATAATGTAAATGCATTGTCCCTAAATACATTCAAGTTACAATGCTATTATATTGTTCTGTCTTATAATTCTACTTGAGTTTAAATGTTTTATTGTAAATAGCCACTTTTTGAGACAATGATTCTTTAAGTCTCAGAGTCTTAGAAAGACTTAAGCAAACATTCCCACATTCATCTCCCTCTGGCTTATTTATTTTCAAAGCAATGTGGTAAGGATGGCACAGTAGAAGAAGGTGATATGAAGGACCAATACCATGAAAAGGATAGTACATGCTGATTGGCTGTTCCGTATCTTTCTTCTATAACCCTCCAAGGGCTTTGCTCATGCTTATGACTGTGAACCCTCAAGCTGAGACAGATGAACAAGACCAAGTCTTTCTGGGGCACCAGGGCAGGAAAAGCTGAGCTGGTTAAGTACCAGTAATTAGTATTAAATGCTGTTAGAATCATTAGTTCTATGTTAAACCTTTATTAAGTCTCTTTTGCAAGCACCCTTTTGAGGTCTCCTTTGAGTGCTTAAAACCATTAAGAGTGGTCATTTAATAGGCATCCTTATGCATGAAAGTCTTGAGTGGAAGATTGTCAACCAAGTAGCTCCGTGTTAATAGTGGCTGAATTATCATGGTGCCAGTCTGGCTGCTTAGTACTCTCCATAGACACCTTTAGGAAGCAGCACTACAAATACAGCTGCTTACTGCCAGAGCACAACTCTGCCTCTGAAACTTACCATTCTGTTGACTTTCTGCTGGTTATTTTGCTATTAGAAGACTCAGTGAACTCAAGTGGCCATTTTCAACCATTCAGAGGGTAAGCATTTACCCTGGTGATTCAGCCAAAGGACTGTGATTTCTGTACATGATCCTGCATTTGCGTGAAGAGCTGTGCCTTGGTCAGCTTAAGCACTCTCACCTCAGCTTTCTTCTGGCTATATAACTGTTCAGCTCATCTTTGGAGTCAGCCATGAGACACTGTCCTGTGCTTCCCTTCATGTTGTAAAACTAGACCCAGTACAAGGCATTTTATCAGTGGCTTTTGCCTGCTTGGAATTCTCTGTTGTAAGTAGAGTAGGTAATATGAGCTGGTAATATGAAGGGGAGCGGTCATCAAAATAGATGTCACAGGTGCTGGATGCAGGAGCTGCAGTGGTAAGAGGGGAAGCTGAAAAATTTGAGAGTGGCAGGGTTGACATGAGGGATAGCAGAGGCAACAAGGGATGGTGTGGGGATGGCGAGTATAGAGAAGCTAAGAGTGGTTAGAGATCCAAGGCTGGAGAAAAGTAGGAGCCTGTAAACAATTGGAGTTGAGAAACTGTGGACCCCAGTTGCTGGAAGAATTCAAGGGACCTGCTAAGCTCTGAATACAGAGGGCCCCGTGTTGCAGTCCTGAGGGCTTTAGTAGGTATAGCCTGACTGTTGCTGTTGCCGAGGGCTGAAGTTACACTAGCTACTAAGTGTGGGGCTTCTGTCCATCTCCACACAGTCTAGTAAGCCTCTATTCTGAGCATTTAGATGTAGGTATAAGCCTCTGGAGCCTAGAGCCATTAGCCTCAGGGTTTAAAGTTACAACCTCCTATGTGGTTAGCTCACCCCATAGGCTTTCAGTGCTCAGGGCCGGGACCATCTGCAGAAGATGTACTTTGTACCTACTTGTGATTTCTGTCTGGGTAGAGCAGTAGGATCCTGGCCAGCTGGATAGTAACCAAATCATCAGCTCTAAGAATATTGTCTTTATTCAGTATTTCTTTAAAAGGATATATCATTCCTTACTTCATTTTCTTTGTTTAGAACACAACTTCCTTTCTCTTCTCCCCATTCATCTCTAAGGCTCAGTTCTGAGTTGCTTCTTCATTCATCCCATGAGATCTGAGTCCAATCTACTTTCTCCTTTACAGCGGTTTATCCTATAATTTAGGATGCCTCTCCTTTTCATGCTAACTGTAGTTGTTTGGATTTTCCACTATATGTAAAAAAATAATCTAGTTTTATAGGGGAAGTCATCTTGATTTGTTCATCATTTTATCCCCAAGGCCCAACATGTTATTGGATGTTCAACCCTTTTTGAAAAGGAAGCTTGCCTGATGCCCATGAAGGCTATGAAAACAAAATGAGTCTTCTCTTAAAGACCTCACAGTCTCAGGTGGAAAACACAGCTGGGGTGCTGGGGAGGTCACTCAGAAGTTAAGGGTGATTTCCACTTAAGCATGAGGGTTTGAGAAGCCTGAGACCACTGGAGTATGAACTCCACAGAACCCATAGTGATGATAATAATAATAATAAGCTGTACGTGGCAATGCACATTAGTAAATGTAGTTCACTGTGTATGAAGACCAGAGTATTATAGCAGCTCACTGACTGAAAACAGCAGTTCCCTGCTGGGGAGAGATCCTACCTCCAGGAAGTACACAGATGAGCAATAGAGAAGGACATCTAAAGTTCTCATTGGGTCTCTGTACTCATGCAGATGGGCAATGCATATCTGTACACACACAAACATACACTGTACATAATACACATTACACAATAATGTACAACAGACACATACCATACATGCTTAGAAAAAGAAATAAAAATAAAATTATTTTAAGATGGGAATGATTGAATTTTAAAGATTTTAGGATTGGGAGTGATGGAATGCTAATACAGGTTTTAGCACATAGCCATCAAAATAATTAAGTTTTATTATGGCATTTTTATGCAATTAAAAAAAGTCTTCTCTTTCAACCCTCTCCTCCTTCCACTTTCTTGTTACATGTGACCTTTTGCCCTTCTGCCATTTCCACAACTCTTACCCTTTCCTGGTTCCCTATCTAGCTTCATAGTCTATACCCTTTCTCACCTCCCCTTATTAACATACACAGAAACATTCACTTAGGCTCCACAGATGAGAATGAATATATGAATTTTGTCTTTATGGACCTGACTTACCTAACTCGCTATTGTCTTTTCTGAGCTACACCCATTTACTTGCAATTTCATTTATCTTTATACTGAATAAATTTGATTGTGTGTATATAGCACATTTTCATTATCTAGTAAATCAATTGATGGACTTCTAAGCTGATTCCATTTCCTAGCTATTACGAATAGAGCAGCAGTGAACATGGATGTGCAAGAGTATCTGTAGAAGGATATGAGTGGAGTCCTTTAGGTACATGCTTAGGAATGGAATAGCTGGGGTACATGGGAAATCAGATTAAAAATAACTGAAAAACAAACCCCACAGAAATCAGCCACAAGAATTAATTCAGCCACTAGGTGGTGGCCTTGTCCTGTGTTTTGGAGCTGTGCTGGTCCTGTCTGCAAGCTTTAGAGAATCACAAGCATTGAGTATTTTGAATGAATTATGTACATTATTTTTAACGTGAGCAGCACTGCCCAAGGAGACAAAGATGGATAAATATTTTCTTCTGGCTACCAGAGGTAAGTGCATAATGAGCACACTGGTAGGCAGACCTGTGTTCTGAATGGTATGGGTGTGCAAGGAGAGGCATGTAGCAGTTTCTTGCTTCATACATGTTAAATGGTAGTCAATCCTTCCCCCAATTAGCTTAAGTATATCCAAGAAATAACTTTTCTAATGAGCAAATATAAACCAATCAGTATGGTATGTCAAGGAGCTGTGGGCAAATGGATGCTCCAGAGATTCTTCATGTGCTCACTCTCATCTCAAAGGCATCCACTGTTTTGTAAACCAACATCTAATCTTTGTCCAGAATGGCTGTGGCTTCTGCTATTGTCAGTAACACTTCAGCAAAAGCAGGTGCTTTGCTCTTTATAGATACTCTCCCTTTGTGAGCAAACAGAAATGAGAGAAAATGTTGTCAACTCACTATTTGTGAAGGCAGACGTCATAGATTTACCAAATGGACACATGGGATGGGGGTTATTTTATTTTATTTATTTGAGAGAGGGGGAAAGGAAAAGAGAGAGAGAGAGGGCTGGAGAGATGGCTTAGCGGTTAAGCGCTTGCCTGTGAAGCCTAGGACCCCAGTTCGAGGCTCAATTCCCCAGGACCCACGTTAGCCAGATGCACAGGGGCACATGCATCTGGAGTTTGTTTGCAGTGGCTGAAGGCCCTGGCATGCCCATTCTCTCTCTCTCTCTCTCTCTGCCTCTTTCTCTGTCTGTCGCTCTCAAATAAATAAAAATAGAGAGAGAGAGAGAGAGAGAGAGAGAGAGAGAGCATTCGAGGGCTTCCAGCCACTGCAAACAAACTGCAGGCGCATGTGCCTCTTTGTGCATCTGGCTTACGTGGGTTCTGGGGAATGAACCTGGGTCCTTAGGCTTTGCAGGCAAATGTCTTAACCACTAAGCCATCGCTCTAGCCCAGGATGAGAGTTCTTAACCTAGCTAAAACTACTGTCCAGTATGGTCTTTGTATCCAGCAAAACCCACTATATGTATATATATATATATACATATCTTGAAAAAGTTGCACATTGGACTCTTTCTGCCTTAGTTCTGGAATGCCTTGGTCAAGACCTTCCACCACACCCAGGTTGTGGTCACCTACAGGTCTCCTGCCTCAGTTTCCCTGTCATATTGGGAAACAGTTCTTTTCATGATGAGCTGGCTCTGGAAAGTTTGAGTGGTAACATACTCCAAAGCCTCTGTGTACCTGGAGGGCTTCCTCACTCAGCATGTGGCCAGGTACTACTGCAGGAAGCAAGTGAACTGGCTGTTGGCCATTTTGCTTGAAGGCTTTTTTCTAGAATGTCACAGCTGGTTTTTGTTTTCATTTTGTTGGCCATGCATGGGTATTCACACAGCAGAGCTCAGCCTCAAGCTGGAGAGAAGATACAACTTTAACTGGTTCCCAGGGGGAGGAAATCCCTAAAGTGTGTTGACAATGCTAAGACATGCTTGGCCAGGTGATAACATTGTCCCCTCTCCTTCTGCAGCAGGTTTGTGGCAGGGAGCTCCTCTCTGGTGCAGTCACTGAGCCTGCTCTGTGCTCAAGTCTTCTAGCAGGCTGCTGCAGTGGTAGCACCAGGGTTATGGTGGCTCTTCAAGTCAAGGGCTCCCTGGAGCAAGATTGCAGTTCCCATGATCTTACAGACCCTCCACAAAAGCGGCTGCATGCAGTGGTGTTTTCCAAGCTGAAAGAAAGGTGAATTCCTGAAGTGGAGTCTACTGAAAAGATCCACAGTTATTCCCTATTGTTAGAGCCGATTGTTCTGGGCAGGGACATTTTGTGTGTAAGGGACAGCTATAGGAAAATACATTCCCTGCTGGGGATTGAGGTCAACACAGTGGAAAGCCATAGCCCAGCTTAGTAATGTGCAGGGCTTTTTTTGGAAAGCAGCTGGTAATACCTTTTCTGCTGAGCCCTGTAAAGGTCTTAATGGTGTTACCCAGCTCTGCTGGCAGACAGTTTTTTGTTGTTGTTTGGGGATAGTGTTGAACTCTTAACTCAGGCTGGCCTTGAACTTGCAGCAATCTTCTTGCCTCAGCCTCTAGCATGGACATCTCTTAATAGGATCTGCACAGACCCCCAGAGTTCCATTAGGGAGAGACACTCACTCCTCATGCCTCGCTAGCACATACAAACCTCATAATGGTGACTCATCCAGCTTCAACAGCAACAGTAAACATCCATTTGTTTAATATATACATGTCAGACATTTTGCAGTGCCATTCTAGAAAGTACTGTTGCCTTGATCTCCACAGTCCCCAAGGAGCATAAACAGATACTTCCAAGATGGCAACATAGAGATGAGATCTGGTAATGAGAATGTGTGCAGTAGGGCTATGGTCCTAGGCTCAGGATGCAACTGATTAAGGCGCAGTGTTTTGGAGTTGACAGATTGGACTCTGATAGGACTGGGACCTGATACTATTTGCCTCTGTAGTGAGCCATGTACTGTATCACACCAGGACGAGTCACTGGTACACCAGATGCCTGTCCACATTCCACAGGGAATTTGCATTGTTGTAAGAAATCATGTAAGAATAGCTATGCACAGTTAAGGTTCTACTTGGAGGCAAAGTGTATTCTGCTGCTGCCCTGCTCTCCATGGCCCTGGAGAGAGCCTCAAAGCCTTCTTGGATGGTTTCCTCTTTCTACCTCCCTAGTCCTGGGAGTGTGCTACCATGCCTGATAACTTTTGCAGATACTGAAGGTCAAAATCAAGTTTTCATGCTTTCAAGGCAAGCACTTCACTGACTAAACTAGCTCCCTAGCCCTGGATGGTATTTTTTTTTACTCCATCCATAAGTGGCAGCTTGTGAGAGTATGTAATTGATGTCTTGCTAGTTGCATGGACCTGTATCTACTGAAGAGACAAGAATCACATTGAATAGACTCACGTTCCCCCAATTACATGTGGATCACGGAAGCAGTATCACATGAGTCAATTTGTGGATGGTTTTGCACTGGCTTGGTTTCCCTAAAAGTGGAGCCCCAACCCCCATCTAAATCCTGAGGTGCCTGGACATCCTCCCTGAGAGTCCACCTTCTTCTCTCAGAGCAGAAGAGGATGCTGGGTCACAGGCACCTTCCCAAGTTCGGTGCAGACTCCAGATGACAGCCCAGGCTGTGGGCTACTGGTCTTGCTCCTTGTCCTCTTCAGGGGTGTGCTTATGATTATAGGTGGAGCCCAGCAGTCTGTCTCTAATCCCAACATCACTGTGTTAGACCATTTTGCTATCTGTGAGCAACCTGCCCTGTTAGTGGCCAGGAAAGCAAATACATCACTCTCTGAGGCAGGCGCCTTCCGCAGGAGCTGGTCATGATTTTCCTAATTCAGTGGAAATGAGAAAATTTGAATCATGAAGCTGCAGCCTACTAAATTAAGAACCCTTCCTTTTTGTCTAGAATCCCTGTGCTCTGGAGCCTAGCTTCCAGCTCTCTTCTTAGCAGTATTTCACCAAGGCTGCCTGCTTCTTCACATCTTATAAATACAGCTCTGAGATCAGGGTTCCTAAGTTAGAATGCTCAGATTTTATGCCGAAAAGATTTCCTTTTAAAATGTGTTTTCATTTCAGTGGGAGTCCAAGAGAATTTCTGTTACCAGTTATGAAGACTAATTACTTTGGGAGAAGTAATCTGCAATGCAAATGGACCCCTTGCCCCATATTTTTAGCTTCTTGGGTCAGTGTTCTTCAAATGGGGACCTAAAAATATGTTCAATGCTAGAACACTGCTCAGCCTTGGGGAGTGGCTTTGGGGGACACCAGCTGCCTGCTCCCCAGGAGAATTCAGAACAGGATGGAGCCTAGACTCCCTGCAGGCATCTCTTTGTTCGCTCTTGCACAGGGTGGGCTGCTGTATCACTATGCTGCCTGGGTATGCTGTGCCTGTCTCTCTGTCCCGCCCTGGCATTCCATTGACCCCTGGATGGAGGCCTTGCAATGCTCCTTCTCAAATGTTGACACACTCCAGCCACACTGCCAACCTGTTTTTCAGCTTTCCTTGAATAAGGAGTGCCTAGACCAAGGAGCACGTATGGTCTGCAAGACTGGCCCAGCGGAGTGAGGTAAACAGCCCTCAGTGGGTCTCCTGCTATGCCCAGCATCATCAGGAAAGAGTGGTGACTCATGCGGATGAGGCTGCCTGCTGCTCTTTCCTTTCCCTGGCTAACTCTTACAATCTTCTAGGACACAGCATAGTCAGGGTTCCCTCCAGGGGAGATGACCAGGGTGAATAAGCCGATCAGTCAGGATTCCAAAGAACATCCCAAGAGATGGGGACTGGATTACATGATTGTGGAGGCTGAGAAGCTCAGCTATGTGCTTTACCTGTAGACTACAGACTCAAGGAAGCCTATGCTGTGTGTTGTTACTCAGTTGCAAGGCCATGGAGCCAAAGAGCTCTGACATCTAAGGGCAGCAAATGGACATATCAGGTCCAGGTTACCTTCATGGCTTGGGTGACACCTACCTTTGTTGATGAAGATGGTTTTTACCCACTTTACCATGGGCTCATTTCCTCTGAACACCCTTCCAGAAAGAAGTGGTTTGTTAGTTCGACAGCATCCTTTGGCCTGGCCAAGAGACGAGCTCACAGGAACCATCACACTAGCATTGCTCTTCTTCATTGTGTGGTCATGTCCCCATAGTGTGTGAATATACAACTCAATAAAATAATCCTCTATCCCAGTGTGCAGAGAGGAGTTCCTGTTCTAATTGTGGAAACACACCCTTCTGGTTACACAGCCTTAGGAGATGTAGTCCTGGACCTGGAGTGCTTCTATAATTATCCAAGTGGCAACTCAAAAATATAGTACCAAGGATACAATTACACAAATGTGATGTGGACATGCACAGACTAGCTGTGGGCTTTCTATTCATTTTGATGGGTCCTCACACTTCTTAGCACTGGTGTTTTCTGACTTCTGTACGTCAGTGCTCTTGATAACCTCTTACATACACTTCAAACACTGTGCTCACCTGGTGTGGACTTTGGGGCATGGCAGCCTTCCTCTTGGCTGACACTTGGTTGTGCTTTTCTCTCCCTGCAGATGCTGTGGGTGCTTCCAGGCCCTTCCTCCTGTCTGTGGTCATGGCCTTCAGCTCCACCGTGGCAAAGGCCATATGGGACTGAGTAGCAGGAGTCAGGCTGCCACGGTTGGTCTAAAGTGTGTGTTAAGAAAGTGGACAGACACAGAGATGTGTCCACATCATGTCATCCCATACAACAAACTGACAATGAAAGCACACTTCTGGAAGACAGTATGAGCCATCTCTTCACGTTCATAGCTTTCTTGGCCAAAAACCTTTTTGGATGGAAGCAGTGTGCACGTTTGTGTAGCCTGCCTGCGATTCTTGGCTTTGCTTAGGCATAAGCTCAGGCGGGCTCTGGGGGTTGTATTAGCCCCTCCACTGAGGCCTTTTTGTTCCTCTAATGATTTCCCATATCTGAAGGCATGTGAGGTGGCTCATGGTGTGTGTGTGTGTGTGCCTACATGTGTGCACATGCATGCTCAGTACAATGTTAGTATTTCCTGCCTGTCTGGCTGAGTTCCTTATGGATACTAGACATAAAGCCATTTGGGTATCTTCTGTTTATTATCTGCAATGCCCAGGCCAATGGCATGTTCCTGCCAGGTCTCCAGGTGTCTCTGAAGGAAATGCTGATGGTACAGTATACTAACACTGGAAATTGGAAATCACATCAGCTATTCAAGGATCTGTTTTTACTTGACTATTGTTTCTGACATCATTCTACCCTTTCAGGGAGGTTCACATATGTCGAGGACAGAGTTTCTGGTAATGTACTAACTTTGTTAGATGAAGTTTGGCAGATGTCTGGCCCAAAGCAAATGCTAGATTCCTTTCCTTATCCAAGCTTGCAGTCTTCAGAGTGGCTGTGTGAGGTTACACCCTCCTCACCATCTCTCAGGTGAGGAAGAAGCCAGGGTTGGGCAATCAGTCAAGCTTCAAGCTACTGTGCAAGCTCTGCTTTTCTTGTGAGCAGCATAGTGTATCAGCTGAGACCTTCTTCTCTGTAGTTCGCCCCACTTTGCACCCAGATGTTCCACCCTTACTGAGAAACCCCAGGCAAACTACTTAACTTCAATGGTGTCATTGGGGTGAGGGGTTTGTGCCTATGTTGGGTGCTCGGGCCGGAGAGAGTCCACATATCTGCAACACTAAGGGCAAGGCTGCACACAGTGGGCACTCTGGCAGTGCCAGTGTGCTGCTAGTATACCTGCACTGTCAGCATTTCCTCCACAGAGACATCCTAGAAGCCAGGCAGGGGCAAGCTGTTGGCCTGGGCATTGCAGATAATATATAGAAGAAGACGCCCAGCTGGCTTTGGGTCTCAATGTGCAGAGGGGTCCCAGGCAGACAAACAAGAGATACTGATAATGCAGTGGGGTATGCATGTGCACACACACACAGAATAATGAGACATCTTACAGGTTCTCAGACACCACACAATGTGTCAGGGAGAGCTGCTGATGCTATGGATCCAGAGAGGGACAAGGACAGCAAATGAGGGCATAAAGGTCTGTATCCAGGCCTGTGACTCTGGAGAGATGAAGGAATTCCCTATAATTTGTTCTTTCAAGCTTAAACACAGTGCAATCATGTTAGATGTGAGGAAATGCATCTCTGCTGGAAGAGACAGACGCATTGCCTCTCCTCACGAAGCAGTGACATCTGAGTGTGGCCTCTACAGGCCTGTGATGTAGGGCCACCTGCAGTCTTCTATTGAATTATGCCCTCCATGGAAAGGCTGAGTCTCTGAAGCCTGTTAGAAACTGTGATGAATTCCAGTACCTGAGAAAGCCAGTATTTACACATGAAGCAAACTGTACCTCTGTTGCCTGGTGCCTATATTTATATGCAGAGTCCCCGTTGGCCTCAGTGCAGAGTAAGCATAGGACTGGAGAGATGATTCAGTGGGTAAAGTGCTGCCACTCAAATGTGAGGACCTGAGTTTGGGTTCCTAAAACTCATATAAAGCTGGACATAGTAATATGAATCTTTTTTTTTGTAGGCAGCATACTGGCCTTTTATGAAAGAGAGAGAGACAGAGACAGAGAGACAGGGAATGCAGTCACTGTAATCAAACTCCAGATGCGTGCACCACCTTGTGCACATGTGCAACCTTGTGCATGTGTCACCATGTGCGTCTGGCTTACATGGGATCTGGGGATTCGAACATGAGCCCTTAGGCTTCACAGGTAAGCACCTTAACTGCTAAGCCATCTCTCCAGCCCAGTAGCATGTGTCTTTAATCCCAACATTTCTGCAGTGAAACAGGGAAACAGGAGGTAGAAACAAAAGAATACGTGGAAGCTTGTGGGCCAGGCAGCTGGCTTATGCAGTGGTGAACAACAAGAGACCTTGTCTCACACAAGAACTAACTCCCAAAGTTGTCCTCTGTCCTCCACATGCTCACTTGCACTCCCACACACAAATGCACACGCACACACATCATATAAACACACAGATTAATAAAAGAGAGAATGCTACTTACTACTTCCTTTCCTTTGCTTTTCTGGCCATCAGCTAATGTTAGGAATGCACAGTGAAGAGGCCTTAGGGCCTCTGCTGCTGGCATAAAGACGACTTCCTTCTGCTCTTACAGGACCATGTACAGTGGGGTCGAGCTCAGCAGGGACATGCATGTGTCTCCATCCTTACTGCTCTGTATGCATTCGGTAGTTATTTTGGAACATTCATTGCCGATGACCATAGGCTGTCTATAGTGGCTGGAGCATCCCCATAGTGGCGTATTAATCAGCCCATAGTAGTTAGGGAAAAGAGAGCTTGGAGGGCTCTGGATCTTCAGTGCTGATGGAGAGCTGTGAGTAGTGGTGACCAAAGTAAGTACCTCGCCAGTGTTCTCCCAGCAGAACTGTGGATGTCTTTGATCCCATGCTTGAGTTTGGTCATAAAGAAGTCCTATATTCCCTTTCTTATATAAGTATGGCCCTATGTAGCAGACAGATTAAACTTGTTGGCAGGGGTGAGTTTTCCTCGTTTATGTAAGCATGAGCAGGAAGCTGTCTGAACTGAGCTGTGTATCTGTAGCATACAGCGCCAGGTTCACTGAGATGAACTTCCAAACCAGGCATAGTTATAGAGGAAGGGACATTTATTGAAGTTTACAGATGCAGGGCAAGTTCCATAATGACAGAAGAAGTTGGCCCCCTCTTAAAGGACCAAGCCAAGAGAGAAGCCACAAGCCCAAGGCCAAAAGGCACATAGCACACTTCAGGAACTCCAGGTGGAACTAGGCACTTTGCATATCTTTAGATTGGAATTTCAAACCCACTGCCACACCTTAAGATCTGCCCAGTGACACCTCCTCTAGCCAGGTGACTGCAGATCCAAACTACAAACTAATAAAACACTGAATATATTGGGGGCCATCTATTCAAACTACCACAGTATCTTTCTTGGACCAGAAACAGAGTTTGAACAATGGTTGGATTGACTGTGAGAAATGAGCTCTGGCCGTCAACAACACCCTGCGTGTCATGCTTACAATACAGGACATGGGATCTGTGACACTACAGCTAAGTCAGTACCACAAGTCATTTCTCCATGGCGTGGAGTGTCATGACCAGTAAGGCTGTAGAGTGGCTGGGAGGAGGGTGATGCTGGACCTGGTGCAGGGGTTGAAGGTGAGTACAGACATAGAGGCTCTTGTGTGGGATACCAGAGGTTGATAATTCATTAGGAAAATGTTGTGAACATGATTGGGAACAATACCTGGCAGTGTATGGCTTAGCTTGCTGGGCTCAGGAGTGTGGACCCAAAGAGCTGAGGAAGTCAGAGAAGGATACAAGGGTTTTATTCAACTGAGACCTCAGAGGAGACAGGTATATATTGTACTCTACAGTCCAGAAGGATTAGGACAGATGGCTGGTTGGGGTTGGTGGTAGGTGGCACAAGCACATCCCAAAGCAGAATGACGAGGTGCAGTGACGTGGAGCTCCCAAGGGGTGGAATGTATATTTCTTCAGTTTCAGGATCCAGAATCAGAGCCTCCCTGGTCTCCTGTGACTCTCCTCTCAGTGTTCTGCCCAGATCTCTAAGCTCAAGCTCCTCTTCTAGCCTGTCATTCATCTGAGACCCTCCTGTTTGGTGCTCCTGATGTAAGGCCCTTTGTTGGACACTCCTAACCTGGGCTCCTTAAGCAGGGAGTCCTGCCCCAAGGAACTGTGGGGGCAAGGACAAAGTGCTACCAGGGACCACAGGTTGCTGTTGTACATGCTTAGTAACCGATTATAGCTAAGCTGAGAAGCTTTATCAAGCACATTTTACCTCTTACCATTGTAGATGTGGGTACATCAGTGCTAAAAGCAGAAGTGGGAAACTATGCCCCAATATCTTCTTCAGTGGAGTACAGACACGTTCATTCATCAATGTCTGTGACAGAGGTGAGGAGCTTCAATGGGTCACAGGGCCCACAAAGCCAAACATAATTATCCATAGGACATTAAAATACTATTGCCAGGTAAGTCTGCTATCCCTGAGCTAGACCAAGTCTGTGATTATAAGTCATGTTTCCTCAGCAGTCCACGCAGGTCATGGTGGCTCAGGTCACTCTGGCCCCAGGACCTGCTTTTCTCACCTGCCCATCAGTCTGTGAGGGACCTCATATGTATGTGTGTGGGCACTCCATCTAAGATCATGCGCTCAAGTTCTTCACACGCTCCTACAAACTCCCATGCTTTGGTCTGGCATCTTCCAGAAGGTTATATCCACACAGACACTCAGGCTGGCCCTAGGGGAAGCAGATACATGCAGGATGCATCATGAGAGGTGCAGGTGGAAGGGCTCAGGTTCCTCTGGGCCTCAACTTTTATTTTTAAGCTAACAGTGTTTTCTTCCCTTGCTTGGTGGCTGTTCATTCTCCACTTTCTCTCCTGAGCTCAGCTTTCTTGTGAGGAAGCCTAACAGATGACTCTCAGGCTGATTCCCAATGGCTCTTCGTCCCTGCTTCTCCTCAGGCCCTGATTCAATTCTTTGAAGCCATTCCAAATGGGACCATGCTTTGGAGAACAGTTCCTGAGTTAGTAGATAGTGTTTATGGCTTTGTCCCCCAAATCCTTTCAATTCCTATCTCCATTTCTCAAATGAGAAATACTCAAGATCCTTGACAGCCTTCTTGTCCTGTAACTAGGATCCCAGTTTATTGTCATCTGCAACAAGCCAGGCCTGGATTGGGGGCTGTATGTACAGACATTCAGCTACGATATGAGCTGAGACTGGAATTTGTGACAGTACTCTCCCAGCACATGCTGTTCTTCCCATCTCTGTGGCCCACCCTCCTTTCATGATTGTGATGGTTTCCTAGCCTCCAGTTCCCACTGCACCAATCAGTGCATCTTCTTCACATAGCATTCAGAACCAACTTTAGAAAATACACATCCCAATGAGGGCTTATGTTAAGATCATTTCTTAACCTTGATTGTTCCCGAGGAAAATGTCCAGTCACTTAATACCAAGCCTCAGTGAGGATTAAGGATGCTCAGCTATTCTCCTTAGTGTGATCAGTACAGCTGGGCTGGCCTGTTCACCTTATCACAGGGATCCTTCCATCATGCTGCTACTCCTCTCTGCCACATTTTCCTCTGGTTACTACCTGGACATCTCAGTTCCAACAACAGGCCTGAGCTAACTTCCCTAACCCTAGACTAGGATCACCTGCCCACTGCATTCTTTCCAGTCCAACTTAGCCTGTCTTCCAGCTAAGTAACCACAGAGACTGTCTCTCTGGTGATTAGTCTATTCTTGTGCCTGGTCACTGTGCCAGGCTCACAGGAACACTAGTATTGTGAAGGACCAGTAAGCATCATGGAGATGTGGAGACCTTCTGTGCTAACCTTCTCCTATGTAATTTGGAGACTATGGGAACTAGAAGAGAACCTTTGATAGGTTGCTTTGTGCAGATATTTTATGCTCTTGAGCATTCACGTCATCTATATATATTTTACAAGCTCAGGTGTTGTTGCCTAAGTGTGATTTCATCTTTTATCACCATAGCTTACAAATTGCACAGTTGAGGGTGTTTGGAAAGACTGCCTGTAATGTACCTGGTGCAGCAATCTCTTTGTGTGAGTTCTGAAAGCAGAGAGGAGTGGTGGACAAAACTATCACACTGCCTGACAATGTCTGTTTGGATTGGAGGTTCTGTGCATAATTTCATGTCAAGCAGAATGAAATAATCTTTTCTCCTGGTGGCGCTTTGTAGTTGGATTGTAGGGAATCTTCATAAAATATGCCAGCAACACATCTTTGATCCAATATTCATATATTCTCCCACACACCAAATTTCAAGGCCATGTTTAAGGGGAATAAAAAAAAGAGTCCCCATAAAAAATGACAGCTTATGCGGCTTAGTTTTAAAAAGAAGCTCTGATGGAAACTTGAGATGGTTGAGCTTCCAACATTTTAACCCTAACTGAGCCAGAGCCAAAGCTATTGACTGGACTCTAAACAGTCAGTGTTCCTCATCCAGATAAGATCACACCAGCATATCTATGACAAGTGGTACACTTACTATACATTATTTCATAGTATGGGCTCATTATGGGCTAGAGGGGTCAGTGTTTCCAGTGGGCAGATTTTCTAGGTCATTTGCACATTTGGACTTTGGCAATATTTGAGTATGTGATGGTGATATGGATTATCAGCTTGGCAAGATTTAGAATTGCCTAGGAGACAAACCTCTGGACATGTCTGTGAGGGAGTTTCTAGACTAGGTTAATTAAAGTGGGAAGGCCCAAGGGCCCACCCTAAATACAAACATCACCATCCTCTAAAATGGAGACCTAGACTGAATAAAAAGGAGAAAGTATTCATGACTCTCTGCTTCCTGAGTGTGGATATAAAGTCCTACAGTCATGTCTTCTCTAAGAAATCAATGTCCCCTTGAGCAGTAAGCTGAAAAACCTCTACCCTTAACTTGTTTTGCCAGGTATTTGATTACAGGATGAAGAAGAAGAGAAACTTATACACAAGGAAGAGCTGTTTGGTGTCAGAAGTAAAGTTGTTTCCTTTGGAGAGGATGTGGAATTCCAGAAATATCTGATTCCAGAGCAAGTTATAATTGAGGAAAACTGGTTATGGTTGACTGGCTAGGGTAGATAGAGTTCCTTGTAGTTTGATTTGAAGATCTGCAAAAGGCTTTCCTGACTGTGGACACAATTTCAGGAGGCCTTGTGGGGACACACATGCATGCTAGTGGGGAGCACAACCTGGTTTTCTGGTTCACAGGGCAGCAACATGGTGGAAGGGGCAGGGAACTTTCTGGGGTCTCATTTATAAAAATTCTGCTCTTGTTCATAAGGGTTCCACCCTTGAGACCTAAATTCCCCTCCAGAGCTTCCACCTCCCAACCATCTCTCCTTGAGAATGGGGTCTGTGCAGGTGAATCATGTGGACCTAGACATTTGATCTCTTACACCGTGCTTTATTTCATTAAATCTCAGTGTCATTAACTGGGAGACATGTCACCAGTTTAAGCACAGCTAAGGGAGAGTGCTACTGTTGAAATTCTGACAATATGCTCTTTCTACTCAAAAAATTACTTTGTACATTTTATAGAGTTCTTTAAGGTATACATAAATACTGACATACTATATATGAATGTGCATATATTTGCATATATAATATATACATTCATAAAGATAGCTTTAAAACTTCCATGCAGAATATTCTCTTTCTGAGTTATTATTATTTTTTTGGTGAGTCACTGAGTTTATTGTGGTTACTTACAGAGCAAGGTGAAGGGCTGCTTACCAAAGCAATAGACGATTGAGGGAACTGCATCACCAAAAAGCCCACCCCAGCATAAGTGACTACTCACAGAAACTAGATCTCTGTAGAGCACATTGCACAACCTGTCAGATAGTTTCAGGCACACTACACAACCTGCAGGCAGCTCAGTGGGAGAGTCTCCTGAACCAGTTCTAACCTCAAGCTCCTTGATGTCTGTAAGCTTCCACCCACTGTGGCTCTCTGGCGTCACAGGTGTTGACAATGCAGGCTTGGGAGGAACTTTCACCTCACTGCAGCTTTAACATTCATTGTCAGTCCCCAGTGGTAGCTCTTCACTGTTAATGGCAACTTCAACAAAAAGGTGTTAAGGAAATCTGACAGCAACTCATCCAAACATCAGGTTTTGGTTGTCCTGACCTATCCCAAGGAGAACAGTGAATTCCTTCAGTGTATCCAACTGCAAAGGCAGCCTTGGATAATTTTAGATGGCTCTAGTTTCCTGTCCAGTGTCCTGTCTTGCCTGGAGCATGCTTGGATTCTAGGCATACTCTTTCCCATTGAGTTCATGAGTTCCCTTCAGCTAGTGACTGAGATTTGACCAGCCCTGACACCAGGCATGGGAACCATGAGCCAGGCTATGTGCAGGTAATGAAAACCCTTCCAGGGTCCTGCTGGAGCAGGAGTATTTGTAAAAGTTCATCAGTGATGGGGAAGTGTGTTCAGATCTCAGAGATGTGAAAACAAAAGGTAAAAAAAAAGCATCCTGGAATCTATTATGTACCAAAGGTAGAACTGATAAGTATCTAAGCATCTGTTATTCATTCTTCCCTGACGAGCAGGACAGTGGAGACGAGCACCCACATGGCGGTACAGACCACCGGGAACTGTTGCAGAGCTCTGTCTCTGCTCTGCATGGGTGGGAAGATCTATGGACATGCGCAAGGTTCACCAAAGATTAGAGGTGACAACGCCCTGGGGGATAGAAGCAGGATGTCTATCCATCCTTCGTCTTTCTTGGTATCTTTCTCTAATGTCTAATGTCTTGCACATAGCAGCATAGCTCAGAGCTATCAGCAATTTTTAAGCCATAAGCAAGGATTTCTTTTTCAGTTTAGAAATGCAATTTTTTTGTATGATAATTCCAGTAGTTTGTATGGTAGTCTAAACTGTCATCCCAGGAGACCCTGTTGACACAGCCTGAATGTCACACCATAAAAGAACTTGTAAGAAGAAGGAAAACATAATGGCTTCAGGATTTTTGCTCTTCTGCACTCAGGACTTCAAGATTGCAATTCTGAAATTTTTCCCTTGAATACCTTACATTGGTTCAGCTTTTCAGAATCAGTAGTGCTCTTTATCCTGTGTAGTCACATTTGACCCATGAAACAAAAACACAGGTACCAAGAGGTGAATAATAAAGGTTTGTTACACCCATTCTTCCAACTAGGAGGCTGAGAAGTACAGGAGCTAAGAATGTTCCTACTGTTCTCCTGACTACAGAGCAACAGAGCTATGACAACAGCATGGGCTATACCCTCAAGGTCCTGGTGCTGCCTGGGAAGGTGAGGTAGGATCAGGATCAGGAGGTATTATGGAAATGAAGAGGACCATAGGTTCAGAATCTGAGCTCTTTCATGGATGCCTGCATAGCTGTATATATCCCTGCTCCTTTTTAGCCACATAGCCTCTAGTCCTCCCCTCCACTTAGCTTCAAGTTGGTTCATCATTCTCTCTCTCTCTCTCTCTCTCTCTCTATATATATATATATATATATATATACATATATATATATATTCTCTCTCTCTCTCTCTCTCTCTATATATATATATATATATATATAAATTGTATTCATTTATTTGAGAGAGAGAAAAAAAGAAGCAGATGGAGAGAGAGAATGGGCATGCCAGGGCCTCTACCCATTGCAAATGAACTTCAGATGCATGTATCAACTTGTGCTTCCAGCTTACATGGGTACTGGGGAATTGAACCTGGGTCCTTAGGCTTTTCAAGCAAATGTGTTTTAACTGCTAAGCTATCTCTCCAGCCATATATATATATATAATATGTGTGTGCATGTACATATATATATATATATACATTCTAGCTATTATATTATACATAATTATATATTATATATAATCTTTTTCTCAGTGCCTATGTTGGAAATCACCACCTTCTACATGCACCCAGCCCCCTCAATGGAGGATTCTAGGCAGGTGCTCTACCACTGAGCTCTACCCACATTTCTTCACTAGTGGATTCTAACTATACACTCTACTGCTGAGCCATGACTCCAGTCCCTCATGGTGGATTCTAGGCAGGCACTCTACCACTGAGCTACACCCCAATCCCTTACTGTGAATTCTAGATAGGTGCTCTACTGCTGAACCATGTGCCCCAGCCCCTGCACTTCATTACTGTGAGACCAGAGCTGAATTGAATTCAATAGAAATCTTAGAAAGTTAAGCCCTTGGTTGACCTTCCTTTTGCACTGGACTCACAACATCATTTTCTTCATAAGTACCCCTTCTAGGAATAGTAAACCAGATATCTTCTCCTCCAGTAGGTGAAATGGTGGGAGTGCGACAATGCATATCTTCTCCCTGTCCCCTTGTACTCTTTCTGTCCTCTTGAACTATTGATCTGCCTTCTCAGCAGGTCTTGAGCTCCTCCAGGCCATTGTGGGTCACTTGGCTTCTGTATTTCTGCCTCAAACAGGCATTTACAAGGTTGTCTTAGGTTTAGCTTTAAAAGTAATCCCTATAGCTGCTGAGAGTGGGGAGGGAGTTACTGTTTTGTTATTAGAGTGCTAATGGAAGTTTTTAGAGTCCATGGGTAAGAAGGTAAAGCATTCACTAAGAGCAGTTGTATTTATGCTCCTGGAAGGAACAGAAATCCAGAGTGACAGAAAGGGGTCTATGAAAGGAAGAGATCTAAGGGGGCTGGGCAAAGAGGGTGACAAAATACCTGTGACATGACCAAGACGGAGATACTATTTAGAGAGAGGAAAGGAGCCAGCTAGAATGTGCAGGGGGGATCACCTGAGGGTGATAGGAAACAGGGATGAATAAGAACAAGGTGTAATGGAAGATTTTGAAAATGCCCCAGTTAAAACCATTATTTTGTCTGTTAAAATTAATTTAAATAAAGGACACAAACAAAATCACAAAGTCAAGGCATAAGGCATGTGTAATTTGATCTATAGTGGGGGGCTGAGCTTTGTGACAGTCTCATTCCTGATCATGTGACATGGATGCCAGGGACACAGAGGATCCTAAGTTAGCGTCTAGGGACAGCAGAAGGGCTCAGAGAAGGATAGAAGGTGGAGTGCTGTGGTTGAGGCCCCGAGAAAGATTTGCCTCTTTGGACCAGTATCTGCTTCTTCTCTTACATTGAGGAGGGCAAACGATAATCATCTGTCTGCTGGACCGAGAGACTCCTCCTTAGCCCTTCTGCTCAGGAAGTGATGGTGTGTGTGTGTGTGTGTGTGTGTGTGTGTGTGAGAGAGAGAGAGAGAGAGAGAGAGAGAGAGAGAGAGGCAGAGAAAGAGAGAGGGGTAGGGATCAGGGGAAGAGCTGTTTCACTTAACTCTTAGCAGATGGCTCTATGGCTGAAGGTAGGCCCTTGGGTCCCTCTGAGGCAGCCAGACAGTGGGCCTCTGGAGTGGTCTGGGTTTGACACAAATGGTGGACAGGAGGATGCCAGGGCCACTCAAGAAGACACTGGCTTGGAATTCTGTCTTTCCACCTGTGCTGAAATGTGACAATGCTAGCTACCCTGCAATGCCCAGGGGCTCATTCCATGTCCTGTCCTTTGAAACCTTATTGAAAAGGCATTGCTGTCTGTTTTACACACACACACACACACACACACACACACACAGAGACGAATGTTTATGTCCTTTTTGGCTGGCTTCCAGCACTCAAGTGCTTTTATACTTCAAATATTTTCAGTGGGAAACCTTTTTATTCTCACATGCCAATCACGATTTTTTTACCAGAATTTTATTAATTTTGATGTTGCTAATTTCTAATGTATGAATAGAAAATTGTAAGGGTAATATTTTATTTGTATTTTCTCTTGAAACTGTCTTCTTTTATTCTAAAAATATGACTTTTTATAAGTAATTCAACTGGAATATACTTATTTTATCTTTATTTAATATTAGGCAAATTGATATCACTTAGTGAAGAATGTGGGATTTTCATTAGGCTGGGTACCCCTGCCCCTTTAACATCTCACTGTCTCCTAGGGGAGCTGAATGAATTGTAAAATATATATGCTCTCCATGTAGCAATCCTCTATGTTTTCCAGAACTCAGACATTGTTTACCCACCTCCTGCAGAAATGGTACAAGCAGCTACAGTATTTCCCAGACATGGAGGGCTTTGGACAAAGGCCAGACTGAAACATGTTTATTAAACAGCAGAATACAGTTTTTTTGTCTGAATGAAATTTAAATTTTAATTAATTTTACTAATTATTGTTGTTCTTATTTTTATTGACAACTTTCATAATTGTAGACAATATCTCATGGTAATTCTGCCCCTTCCCACACTTTACCCTTTGAAACTCCACTCTCCATCATATCCTCTCCCCCTCTCAATCAGTCTTTCTTTTATTTTGATGTCATGTTCTTTTCCTCCTGTTATGATGGTCTTGTATAGGTAGTGTCAGGCACTGTGAGGTCATGGATATCCAGGCCATTTTGTGTCTGGAGGAGTATGTTGTAAAGAGTCCTGCCACCCTTCCTTTGGCTCTTACATTCTTTCCACCACCTCTTCCGCAATGGACTCTGAGCCTTAGAAGGTGTGATAGAGATATTTCAGTGCTGAGCAATCCTCTGTCACTTCTTCTTAACACCATGGTGCCTTCTGAAAAGAGAAGCTTCCCTAGCCAAAAGTGATAGTAGCATTAATATATGGGTATGAACATTAAGAGAAGTGCTTACTTGGATGTTTGGTGAGCATAGCATATACATTTAGCCAGAGAGCAGCAGATGTTACACCCCTAGGTCTCATGACTCTACCTGTTGTAGATTTTCAGTATAGGGGATGTATTCCCTTCCATGGAGTAGGCCTCCAGTCCAATTAGAGAGCAGTTGGTTTCCCCCACAACAGACATGCCACTATTGTACCTGTTGGCTCATTTGACCTGGCTGGCCAAATTTAAGGCTTGCAGTGTCCACAGTATCTTCACTGGTTATTTCTCTCTCTCCCATTGGACTACATGCAGCATAGCTGGAGGAAGTTTTCAGCTCAGCTCAGCTCCAGCAGGATTTCTCAGTGATCTTGCAGCCCAAGTATGTGGAGTCCTCAACAATAGTCTTACCGTCTATTCCTGGTGGGAAATCAAGAGCCTTTGCAGTGGCCGATAATGTTTTGAGGACATCAGTGACTTCTCTGGAAGGTATCCCATCCTGGCACTGAAAAATTTCTAGTAACAATGTATGGCTTCTGAGTGTTCCATTGTCCAAAAAAAGTAGGCTTCCATATGACTTATTTGTATCCTCTTAGATTTTGATTAGCCCTCCCTCCACCTTTCCTTTACTCAATCTCTTCCCCAGGCCTCACTTAGGCCTTTTCACCAACATTAATCTGTTCTTCTACTTACATATATACAATACCATCCTATTAAGTCCACCCTCCCTTTCTATTCCCTTTGTATCTATTTTCTAGCTTACTGGCCTCTGCTACTATGTTTTATTCCTACTCATAGTATAGAACTCCAATCATTTGTAGCTAGAATTCACATATGAGCGAGAACATGTGATGTTTGGCTTTCTGGGCCTGGGTTACCTCACTATGTATAATCCTTTCCAGATCCACCCATTTTCCTGCAAATTTCATAACTTAATTTTTGTTTACTGCTGAGTAGAACTCCATTGTGTAAATGTGCCACAGCATCATTAACTACTCATCAGTTGAGGGACATCTAGGCTGGTTTCATTTCCCAGCTATTGTGAATTAAACATGGTTGAGCAAGTATCTCTAAGGTAGTGAGACAAGTCCTTAGGATATACACCTAGGAGTGGTATAGCTGGTCATATGGTAGATCTATTTTTAGCTGTCTCAGGAACTTTCACACTGATTTCCACAATGGCTGGACCAGATTGCATTCCCACTAACAGTGTAGAAGGACACCACTTTTTCTGCATCCTCACCAACATTTATGGTTATTTCTTTTCATGATGATAGCCAATTGGCAGGAGTGAGATGGAATGTGAATGTAGTTTTAATCTGCATTTCCCTGATGACTAGGGTTGGAGAACATTTTTAGTCCATTTTTAATTGGGTTGTTTGATTTCTTATTATTTAATATTTTGAGTTATTTGTATATCCTTGATATTAATCCTCTGTCAGATGTATAGCTGGAAAAGATGTTCTCCCATTCTGTAGGTTGCCTCTTTGCTCTATTCACAATGTCCTTTGCTGTACAAAAGCTTTGTAATTTCATGAGGTCCCAACAGTTGATCTGTGGTTTTATTTCCTGAATATTTTGGGGTTATATTCAGAAAGTCTTTGCCAATACCAATATGTTGAAGGGTTTCCCCTAGTTTTTCATCTAGCAAATTCAGGGTCTTGGGTCTGATATTAAGGTCTTTAATCCATTTGGGCTTAATTCTTATGTATGGAGAGAGATAAGGATATATTTTCATCCTTCTACAAATACATAACCAGTTTTCCCAGCACCATTTGCTGAAGAGGCTGTCTTTTCTCCAGTGAATACTTTTGGCATGTTTGTTGCAGATCAGGTGGCTATAACTACCTGGACTTACATATGTGTCCTCTATTCTGTTCCATTGATCTACATGTCTGTTTTTGTGCCAGTACTATGCTGTGTTTGTTACTACAGCTCTGTAATATAGGTTAAAAACAAGTATGTTGATACCACCAGCCTTATTTTTTCTGCTCAATGTTGTTTTACATATTCAAGGTTTTTCTGTGCTTCCAAATTAAATTTTTGATTGTTTTTTTTTATTTCTGTGAAGAATGCCATTGGAATTTTGGCGGGGATTGCATTAAATGTGTAAATTGCTTTTGGTAAAATTGCCCTTTTTACAATATTGATTCTTCCAATGCAAGAACAAGGGACGTTTTTCCATTTCCTAGTGTCTTTTGCAATTTCTTGCTTGAGTGTTTTAAAGTTCTCATTGTAGAGATCCTTTACTTCCTTGGTTAGGTTTATTTCAAGGCTACTTATTTATTTATTCATTTATTTTGATGCACTTGTGAATGGGAGTGATTCTCTGATTTCTTCTGCTGTGTGTTTTTTGTTAGCATATAGGAAGGCTACTGATTTCTGTGTTTATTTTGTATCCTGCTACATGGCTATAGGTGTTTATCAGCTCTAACAGTCTTTAGGGTCCTTTATGTATAGAATCATGTCATATGCAAATAATGATAACTTGATCTCTTCCTTTCCAATTTGTATCCGTTTTATGTGTGTCTCTTGCCTTATTGCTATGGCTAAGACGTCTAGTACTATATTAAATAAAAGTGGGGGCAGTGGACACCTTTGTCTTGTTCCTGATTTTAGTGGAAAAGCTTCAAGTTTTTCTCCATTTAGTATTATGTTGGCTGTAGGTTTGTCATAAATAGCCTTTACTATGTTGAGATATGTTCCTTCTATTCCCAGTGTCTGTAGGACATTTATCATGAAGGGATGTTGGATTTTGTCAAATGCTTTTTCTGCATCTAATAAGATGATCATGTGATTTTTGTCCTTCAGTCCATTTATATAATGTATTACATTTAATGATTTGCATATGTTGAATCATTCCTGCATCTCTGGGATAAAGCCTACTTGGTTGGGGTGAATGATCTTTCTGATATATTCTTTTTTTAAATTTTTTGGTGCATTTTTTATTTGTTTATTTGAGAGTGACAGAGAGAGAGAGAGAAAGAGGCAGATAGAGAGAGAGAGAGATAATGGGTGCGCCAGGGCTTCCAGCCACTGCAAACGAACTCTAGACGCATGCGCCCCCTTGTGCATCTGGCTAAAGTGGGTCCTGGAGAATCGAGCCTTGAACTGGAGTCCTTAGCTTTCACAGGCAAGCGCTTAACCACTAAGCCATCTCTCCAGCCCGTGATATATTCTTGTATTCTGTTTGCCAATGTTTTGTTGAGAATTTTTGCATCCATATTCATGAGGGAGATTATGTAATTTTCATTTTTTTTTCTATCTTTGTCTGGTTTTGATATCAGAGTGATACTGACTTTGAAGAAGCAGTTTGGTATGATTACTTCCTTTTACATTTTATGGAAAAGTTTAAGAAGTGTTAGTGTTAGTTCTTCCATGAAGATCTGGTAAAATTCACCAGTGAATCCATCTGGGCTTGGAAATCTTTTACTTGGGAGATCTTTTCTATAACTGCTTGGATCCCATACTTGTTATACCTCTATTTAAGTGGTTAATCTCATTTTGATCTAATTTAGGTAGGTCATATAAATCAAAAAAAAATATCCATTTCTTTAAGATTTTCAAACTTAGTGGAGCATATGTTCTTATAGTATGTCCCTACAAGTTTTGAATTTCTCTGGTATCTGTTGAGATGGTGCCTTTTTCATCTCTAATTTTACTAATTTGTGTCTCTTCTCTCTTTCTTTTGGTCAGATTTATCCTTTCAAAGAACCATCTCTTTGTTTCATTGATTATTTGGACTGTTTTTTTTTTTTTTGGTTTATATTTCATTAATTTCTGCCCTAATCTTTTTTTTCTTTATTAATTAGTTTTGTATTCAGCAAATACAGTCAGTTTGGTACCATTATTAGGCTCATCCATGACCTACCCCCTCCCCTTGGCCCCTCCTTGTTGAGGTATACGGGTCATGCATTGTGGAGTTAGCCCACAGTTATGGGTAAGCTAAATGTCTCTGCATATCATGACCCAACATGTGGCTCTGACATTCTGCCTTAATCTTTATTATGTATTCCTGCCTACTGATTTTAGTTTGCCTTGTTCTTCTTTTTCCAAGGCTTTAAAATAAAGCATTAAGTTGCTTGCTTGTGGCTTTTCTAATTTCTTAATGTAGGCACTTAAGGCTATACATGTCCCCCTTAGGACTGCCTCCATTGTGTTCCAAAGGTTTTAGTATGTTGTGTTCTCATTATCATTTGACTCTATTAGTATTTTGGTTTCCTTCTTGATTTCTTCATTGACCCATTCATCATTTAGTAGTGTATTGTTTAGTTTCCATGATTTTGTGTATGCTGTAAAGCTGTTTTTTGCTATTGATTTGAAGTTTGATCCCATTGTTGTAAGATAGAGTTCAAGGAATTATTTCAATTTTCCTGTATTTGATAAAATTTGCTTTATGTCCTAATATATGGTCTATTTAGAGAATGTTCCATGTGCTTCTGAAAAGAATGTGTATTCTGCAGCATTTGGATGAAATGTCCTGTATATATCTGTTAGGTCCATTTGTTTTATGATCTCATTTAATTCAGATGCATCTCTGTTTATGTTTTGCCAGGATGACCTCTCAATTGATGAGAGTGGGGTGTTGAAGTCACCCACCACAAATGTGTTTGGTGTTATCTGTCACATTAGTTCTAATAGCATTTGTTTGATGAAATTGGTAGTCCCCATGTTAGGTGCATACATGTTTAGGATTGTAATGTCCTCCTGTTGGAGTGTTCCTTTAATCAAAATAAAGTGACCTTCCTTTTCTTTCCTAACTAATGTTGGCCTGAAGTTTACCCAGTCAGATATTAGGATAGCAACCCCTGCTTGTTTTCTAGGCCCATTTACTTGAAACACTGTTTTTCAACTTTTCTCCCTAAGACAGTATCCATCCTTTGTAGAAAGGTGAATTTCTTGGAGGCAACAAGTTGAAGAATCTTGCTTTATATTTACTTTTTGTTTTTTGGAGGTAGGGTCTCACTCTAGCCCAGGCTAACCCAGAATTCACTATGTAGTCTCAGGGTGGCCTTGAACTCATGGCAATCTTCCTACCTCTGCCTCCCAAATGCTGTTATTAAAGGCATGTGCCTCCACAATCCTGCTTTTTAACCCAGTCTGCAAACCTATGTCTTTTGGTTGGAGCATTGAGGCCATTGATATTAAGAGTTATTATTGAAAGGTGTGTATTTATTTTTGCCATTTTTATTGTTTTGTAGTTCTTCTAGTTTTACCTTTGGAACCTTTTATTAAGTAGTGTTTGGGTATGGTTTGTTTTCTCCAGGTTCCTTATATGTGTGCTTTTCTATCTCTTCAAGTATTTTCTGTAGAGCTGGTTTTGTCTTCAAATATTCCTTTAACCTGCCTTTGTTGTGGAATGTCCTTATTCTCTGTCTTTTTGAATAGATAGCTTTGCAGGATAAAGTAAACTTGGTTGACAGTTGTTATCTTTCAGAACTTGGAATACATCATTCTAAGCCCTTCTGGCTTTTAAAGTTTGTATTGTGTAATCTGCTGTGATCCTGATGGACTTGCCTTTTTATGTGACTTGATTTATCTCTCTAACTGCTTTCAATATATTTTTTATTTTGGTTTGTATGTTTGGTAGTTTAATTATAATATGGTGAGGAGAGGTTCTTTCCAGGTTTTGTCTGTTTACTATTCTAAAGGCTTCCTGTATCTGCATTGGCATCTCTTTCCAAATTTGGGGGAAGTTTTCTTCTCTGATTTTGTTGAACATGCCTACTATGCCTTTGGAATGAAATTCTTCTCCTTCTACTATACCCTGAATTCATATGTTTGGTCTTTTCATAGTGTCCCAAAATATCTTGAATTTCCCGTTCATACATTCCTATTAGTTTGTCTTTCTCTTTTTTGGACTGTATTAGATGGCACCTGGTCTTCTAGCTTAGATATTCTGTCCTCTCCTTCATCCATTCTACTAGTGATATTTTCTACAGAGTTTTTTATTTCCCAAACTGTGTTCTTCATTGCTAGAATTTCTGACTGTTTTTTTATTATTTCTATTTCCTTATGCATGTCTTGTATTGAACTCCTTATCTCATTAAATTGGTTTCCTGTGTCTCCTTTGATTCCTTTGATTTCATCATTGATTTCTTTGAACATATTAATAATCATCCTTTTGAAATGTTTCTCAGGCATTTCCTCTAAATCAGTCTCACTGGAGGTCATTCTGATGGACTAATAATTTTTGGTGGATTTATATTGTTTTGATTTATTGTATTACAATGTAGAGATTTTAACATTTTGGATTAATTTAATGCTTGGGTTTGCTAATTATCTGCAGTATTATTAGATGTATCAAACAATCTGATTTTATATATCTTCAGGGTAGGAACTTAAGGTGCTAGGTGTGGCTCTTCAGACTCTCAGAATAACCATCAAAGTGACCCTAGGTGTTGGGTTTGTGTGCTATGAGAGTATTCAAGTAGGCTGTGTGGAACAAAATATAGGCAAATTCTAAAATTTAACTAAACAATATACACATTCAATGAAAACAGCACAGAGTATTTATGCAAGAATAGGTATTATGACAAACAGATCCTCTAACAAAGTCACAGTTCCTAAAGATGTGTGTTGCCCCATGCCCTTAATCTTGTTAACTGGTAGGCTAAGATTTCTGGTGTGTAGTGGGTTCCAAGGTCAGCTTGTGACCGAGTGAGACCCTTCCCCAATGAACAATAGAAGAGGAAACAAAGACACTATAAATCAGGAAGCAACAAATGACAAGACCATAACATAGCTTATGTAAGAATTACAAATCCTACCATCTATCAGATTTAACATATAATTTACCCCGACATGGAAAGTGCAATTAGCTTCCAATGCAAACCTATATACCAGGCTTATTTGACGGGTACTGACCTGGTGTAATCTCAGTCTTTTTGGGATGGCTTTGGTTTCAGTTATGCTCTGTGCCCTTCTGGGTCCCTCTTTGTTATGCTGTGGGTTCAGGTAGGCTGGCTGGGTTGGTGGGTGACTACTCTGATCACCTGTGCTGGGTGCTGTGTAGATGAGCTTCCTTGCCCAGGTCTTTAGTGCTTGCTGGTGCTTGCACTTGTGGTGGGGGAGGGGAGGCTGTAGATGTTAGCTGAAGTTCTCCCACTGGTACTTGTGATCCTCTTCTCTGCCAGCTGGTATGAGTGGAAAGTCCCCTCACCTGGCTTTTCCTGCAGCTCAGGTGGAGCTTGGCAGCTGAGGCTGTGTGGACCTGGTACTGCTGCTGCTGGGGCCGCTTCTGCCTGCTTCTGCCTTCTTCTGCCTTCTTCTGTTGACTCTAGATGTTCTGGGTCTCTCCTACTTCTCTGCTATGGTTGACAATTTCTTATACCCCTTTCCTTTTAACAGAAGAGTGTATTTTAGTGTTTTCTTTTTTTGGCTCTTTCTCCCCTGGGCTTCTTTAGTGTGGTTCCTACACCACCATCTTAACTGGAAGTCTGCAACTAATTATTTTTAAATATATGTTACGGTTTGGATCTGAAATATCCTCCAAGCTGGGCATGGTGGTGCACACCTTTAATCCCAGCACTTGGGAGGCTGAAGTAGGAGGATTGCTATGAGTCGGAGGCCTGCCTGAGACTACATAGTGAATTCCAGGTCAGCCTGGGCTAAAGTGAGACCCTACCTATAAAAACAAAAACAAAAAGAAAAAAAAAAAAAGAAAAAAATTAAAATGTCCTCCAAAAGCCCACATGTTGAAGGTCTGGCCATCAGTGAAGCAGGGATCTGAAGTGGGGCTTT
This sequence comes from Dipus sagitta, assembly GCA_036346955.1. NCBI lineage: Eukaryota > Metazoa > Chordata > Mammalia > Rodentia > Dipodidae > Dipus > Dipus sagitta. Next base: position 40,567,924 of record CM070783.1, read on the forward strand.
GGAGAAATGATTGACTGTGATAATTCCTACCTCAACAGTGGGTGAGATATTGGTGATGGAAACGTGGGAGGTGGGACTTGGTAGAAAAGTGTGAGTCCTCAGGAGCATGCCTTTGCAGGGTATATTTTGTCCCCAATCCTTTGTCCTTTTTCTTTCCCTCCTTTCCATTCTCTTTTCCCCTTCACTGTTCACCCTGATATGAGCAGGACATAGATTAATCTTAGTTACATCTTAGCAAGCTGAACTATTATGGGTATTTTGTCCCAATGATGGAAAACTGACTAACACAATATACAAAAAATCCTATAAGATGTCTAAGTAGATAAGGAATAGTGATGCCTTGGACTGCACTAGTGTAATGTTAGGCTGACAGCCACAAATGCACCAATAAATCACACATCAGTAAAGTAAATGAATAAACAAACCATTATCTAAACAAATGGTCAGACATCTGAAGAGACACAAAAATAGCCAACAGATAGATGAAACAGCACTCACTAGTCATAGAGAAAGGCAGGTCTAAACTGCAGACATCTCGTCACACCTGTTACCAAAGAGTCAAACAATGGAAGGTGCTGGAGAGGACGTGGAGATAAAAGGACCCCTGTGCACTGTTGGTGGAAGTGCACACTGGTACGAGCCCTGTAGAAAGCAGTGTTGGGCTTCATAAAAGTGCTGAAATTAGAGCTATATGATGTTCAATCCCATCTCTGAGGGCTTAGCATGTAGCAATGAGATCAGCACTTTGCAGGGTCTCCACATACAGCCTCCCAATAATACCTCAGCACTAGCACATTGACCTTCCTGCCTCTGAGACCTCTTATCCCTTGACCTCTCACTCTTTCTCACTTCAGCTGAATGTTAATTTCCAAGACAGGAACCTGTTGAAATGTTCTGTGAGTTTTTTTTTTTCTTCTTCTTGCCTTTATGTGGCATAGCTATGCTTGCACTGTCTGTAGGTGTGCTTTTTTTTTTTTCTTGCATGCCTGTAGCTGTCAGTCAGTGAGTCTGCTCTATCCCTCTCACAGCTGCTGCACTGAGTCTGCATCCTGGAAGCAGCTTGGCATGATGGGTCTTGGGGATTTGTTTCTGAAAGGCTAATTGGAAGACTGGGCTTTCTGCAGAATATTTTTAGTCTGAAAGGGACACACACACACACACACACACACACACACACACACACACACAAAGGACATTTTCATTCAGAGAAAGTGTTGTAAATGGTCCTTAGTTCAAGGTACATAATGTAATTCATACAGTGCCAGCCTAAGACGTGAAGGCCTGGATTGGTGTCACTGTCATTCTGTTGGGTAAAGTGCCAGTACTCTCTTCCATGTGTCTGTTGAAAAATTACTCTGGTAAGATTTCTCTTTCTCTAAAGCATAGCACAAAGCCCATAGCTTGCCTAGAAAATTTGGAAACCAAAACTATCCTATGGGCACATCCGAGAACAGAGATAAAAGGAACCTAGAAAGTAACAGTCTTGGGAGTGAAGGGAAAAGGTAGACAATAGGCCCTTCAAGAGGGCAGCCGCTGGTGAAGACCTCACTGAGATGGCAAAAATGGAGGTTGGAAGAAATCTACACAGACCCAGATGCTTGAAGGAGAGGCCCCATGAGTCTGCCTCATCCCACATCCTGGTAGGGTGAAGGACTCACATGTCTACCTCATTCCTACAGTCTGTTTAGTAGAGGCTCCATGCCCTTATCTTATCCTTACAGCTTGGTGGGGTAAGGCAGACCTCCAAAGAGGATATCTGCAGAGGCTTTAGTGAACCATGCCAGGACACCCACTCAGGGCTCTGGAAGTCAGAGATTAAGCTAATATGTAAAGAACCAGGCTCAGTGGGTTCCCTCTGCCCTTACTGCTTTTGTATTTTATCTAAACTTGTCACTTCCTACCCAGCTGCTGAGAGGGCTCTAGAAGGCGGGCCCCAGGCTCCTTTACACTCAAAGACCTGATGTTCTTGCAGGCCTTGGCCAATTCTCTGCTCTAGAAGCTCCGGGACCTTCTCACAACTCCTAGTCCCCCAGCCTTATAACCAAGGTTATCCATGTGACTCAGTTAATCTTAGCAGCGTTTGCCAGTATCAGCAGAACTTTTGATCTCTTGAGATGACAGAGATTAATGAGACAACCTTTCATGAGATGCTTAGCATGTTGAAGAGATAAGTGTGAAAACATGACATGGGTATTTGTATCATATGGGACATTCATAGGTAGTATGAGTATTAGTGTCATAGGGGAGATGGAGATCCATAGATTGCATGAGTATTGTTATAGTGGGCATTCATGGATAGCATGAGTATTAGTGTCATAGTGGACATTCATGTATGACATGGATATTAGTGTCATAGCGGACATTCATTGATGGCATGGGTATTACTGTCATGGTGGAAATTCATGGAATGCATGGGTATTACTGTCATAGTGGACATTCATGGATAGCATGGGTGTGGGTCCCTGGATCCTCAGGGCTGTGTTTCCCCAAAGACATCCAGGCAACCATGGAAAGCAAGGTCTTGAGTGGCCATGAGTGCAAAGGGATGTACACCTGGATGATGATCTCAGAGATTAGTTCCATTTATTCAATGGGGAAATAGATGTATAAATAGTTGAGAGCAGAAAGAGGGTCCTAAGAGGATTGGTGGGTTCAAGGTTGCTAGCCAATGTCTAGGGATGTTCATTCTAGCATGCAGGGAGAGTCATGTGATCTACATAGTGGCGGGAAGAGGGCCGCAGGGGGATGGGCTGTGTAAGGGCTGCTGGCTGATAAGGAGTTTCCTAGGCAACTGGCCAAAAGTCACAGGGCTCCAGGGGTGCTTGGCTTGGAGAAGGATTGGCCTTCTGTAGCCCAGGGGTCCTTAGCCATGGCTGGCATTTCAGGCCCATCTCCTGAAGGCTCCAGCCTATCCCTGGCAGTACCCAACAACTTCCTCTTTGTTTTTATAATAGGGCAGTGTTATCCTGAGTGAGTTCTTCATAATTTACTGTAGGTCCAGATAGAGCTAGGTGGTGCAAGAGAACCTGATTAGTAGCAACCTTAGCAATACTAGTTATTTGTTGTCTGAGAAATTTGATGAGGTATGGTGTTACAAGTAATAGGGTTCCCATAGCAAGGAGGGGGCTAAGAGGGAGAGAAGCCAAGTGATTAAAGGGTTAGAGAACCAGGTGGTGGAGTCCCCAGACTTGTAGCCATCAAGCAGCTCCTTGTGGAGTTTTTTGAGAGTTATAAAATTTTGTTTAACAACACTTGATTTGTTAACTAAAAAAAAAAAAACAGCATTATTTTCCCAAGACCACACATGTCCCCCCATGTTCAGTAGTAATGATGTCTGAAGATAGATGGTTTTGAAGTACCACACCCACAAGAGAGTTCAATTGTCTCTGGAGAGATTCGAGGCTATTGGTTACTGGAGGCATCCTGAGAAAGGGTCACACCGAGGCCTACCAGGAGAGGGATGAAAATCTCTCTTGGTTGGCACAGATGGAGTTTGTAGGCCACTTCTTCTTCCTTGTAGAGATACACCTGTGAAACAATCAAGACTGAGGAGCAAAAAGTGGGAGAGGAAACATTTATGCATGGGATGATTATCCCTGTGCACCAAAGGAGAGTGGTTGTCTTGACACAAGTGGTCCTGGTTATGGAAATATTGAGCAGGCATTCAGTTTTGGTCAACTTGGAGCTGAACAGGCAGAGAGGCATAACTTGACCACCATGAAAGAGGGCAAGGCCTGTCCTTTTCAGAGCCAGAGACATGGTGCACACATGGAAAAACAGTTCTTTGCCCCTTTTACCTTCAGGGATCCACACACCCTAATTTTACCCCCCATTATTTCTGCCTCCCATGAGGAGACACTCTAACTCCTGTTAGGGGATACGGGACAATGATGTCATCATTTACTATTTCCTGCAGCATGCGGCACAAAGTTGTGGCAGTTAGAGAATCTCTCCCAGAGAGGGGAACTATTGTAATAGATCCTGGAAGTGTATTGATGGAGTGCAGGAAGATAGTCTTGGAAGAGAACATTGGGGAGAAAGAATAAAAGTAAGGAATTAATGAGAAGTGAGCACACAGTAAACTGGTCACCTTCAGGGCTATCCTTCTTGTAGTTGAGGGAATCCTGGCAGACAGAGTTGGATTTTCTTGGGACCATCTAGGCATGATCTGGCTGAGATTTTCTTCCAGAACTGTTCACTGAATGGCACAGTTGTGTTTGACATGGCCTAAATCTGTTTCTATATGGCTTGTAAAACAGATGAGATATTAGCAGAGTTATCCAAATTTAGCCTTGATAATATAGAGCCAGTGGGTGTCATTAAAGGCTGTACAAATATTTTTGGTCTCAGAACTTACTTATATATTTTAGATTTGAAAATAACCCTTTTGACATTTATAGTTTTTTTTTCTTCATTATAGAATTAGAACTATTAAAGATGGGGACAACATGTCTTAAAGTCCTGTTTGTTTCCCCTTTTTGAAAGCTCTTGTATTACCTAATAGGCCATTCATATATTTAGGGTAACTCTTTATCTTTGGTTATACATTTCTCTCTGTGTGTTTAAGACCATGCAGATAGCCAAAATTTAATCAAGAATTAATTTTGGATGTCACTAATGGCTCTCCAATGGAGATTTTATGGATCCAGGAGTAGTCCTATAGCTTACTGGTGTTGTCTGTCTGTTAGGATGAGTCAGGGCCATGCTAGCCAAGTAGTTTGCTCTTCTTTGGGAAATCAGGAGGACTTATAGTTCCTCAATTGTGACTCATCTGTTTCAGACTGTACACCAAATTTTTGTTTGGGTATCCTCTGTGCTCAAGAACACAGGTGATTTACCAGGGGGCCAGTGTAGATGTGTCCCATCATCTCTAGTGGCCTCATGACCTGGGAGCACAGGCTAAAATATTGGCCTCCCCCCCCACTCATAATTTCAACTGGCTTTGGCTTCTACATAGGTGATTGACACACTTAAAAAGGAAGTTACACCAGCCTGGATGTATGTGCATATAGAGCACATTTGATTACTGAAATCTTGAAATCATTTTGTCGAACCTTTTAAAATGTTGTTGTCCTATGGCAGCATAAGCCATATCTGAAGAATAGAAAGTAGACACATCTTACATTTTAAACATCAAATACTTATAAATATAGGCAGAACCTATTATCAATCTTGAAAACAATAATAATTAATTTACAAACAAACTAACATTAATTTAACCTAGAAAGTGTCAGAGAAGGACAAATAAGACAGTATAAAGTCTTAGCACCTGTGTTTGAAAACATCTTTGATTAATTCAGACTGTGTGGGTACAAATTACCTAGAAAATGTTAGAAACAGACAGAGCTTGAAATTATTTTTTCTCAGAGGAGGACCATTGTTCGAGCATGAGGCTGTGCCCTAAAATAGGGAATATGTCTTAAGAGTTAATTTTGTTATCAGCACAAGACTTATGATGCCAAAATGAGATATTTACTTTATATACAATAGAGCAGAATCTGGTCTTAGTTGAGCCAAAACAGCTAACTAAGCTCTAATACAACCTTTGACAAATCTGTTTTGAAAGAACAAACACAATTTGACCACCAATGATTTTAGCTTAATCTTTTTAAAATTTTTTTATTAATTAGTTTTGTATTCAGCAAATACAGTCAGTTTGGTACCATTATTAGGCTCATCCATGACCAACCCCCTCCCCTTGGCCCCTCCTTGTTGAGGTATATGGGTCATGTATTGTGGAGTTAGCCCACAGTTATGGGTAAGATAAATGTCTCTGCATATCATGACCCAACATGTGGCTCTGACATTCTTTCCGCCCCCTCTTCTGCAAAATTTCCCTGAGCCATTTTGGGTTCATTTTTGGTCTGCTTCAGTGATGAGGTGTTGCAGGCCTCTGAGGCTCTGGCTCTCTGATTTGGTAGGAGTTGATTTTTCTGTGTGTTGATCTCCTTCCCCCTTGTGCTGGTATCCGGTTCATCAGGAAAACAGCACCCTTGCTTGTTTCTCCAATTTTTCTTAGTTTCAGTCGGGGCCCTTTTGAGGTATGATGGGGTGGCTCTCTCCTTAGGATCTACATCTATCTGAAAAAGGGAAGCAGATTCTCCAGGAGAGAGTAAGTTAGCACCAGGACAAATAAGATAACCCTTACTCTTTTTTTTATAGAGAATTTAATAGGTGTAGGCCTTCTTGTAGCCCATGATTGATGATAGCTTGATATTGGAGAGTGGGCTTATGTTTGGATATGGTTCTGACTTGTTTCCCAGCTCCAGCTATGGGTCCCGTACCACTGAGGGGATCAGTTAGCCAAATTAAGAGCAGTTGATTCCCCACCATGGCTGTGTGCCACTATTGCATCACAACAGGTTATTTGCTGATAAGTAGGTTAGACCATGAGTTGCTTCGACAGATATTGGTCATTTTCCCCCAGTCACCCATGTAGCACCTTCTGGCACTAGACGCGCTGACTGTCTGGGGACTGACTCTCTTCCATCTTCCAGCCATGCCATTCCATTTTATATGTCAACCACATAAGGTGTATTTAGCAGTATGGTCTTACCACTAACCTTTGGTGGGTCATCAAGTACTCTGACAGAAATCTGTTTGTCTTTTAGGAAACCTTGTAGGTCTCTCTGATCAAAAGCTCATTGTGGATGATAGCCCCATGCTGGTACTGGGAGTTACAGGTCAGTGCCCACTAAGAAAATGAGGAAAACGATAACTAATATACAAGAGTTAGAGAGAAGAGAGAGAGAGAGAGAGAGAGAGAGAGAGAGAGAGAGAGAAGATGTAGAAGATTAAGGTTAGTCTTGATCCTACCCTCTCCAGTGTCTTGTGGTTCAGGTGTTCCCTGTAAGGGCCTGGTGAAGGTTCAGCCATTTGGTCTGCCTTTTAGGAAGTAGAATTTTATGGTACCATTGCTGTTTGGGTCTAGATTTGTGTTTCCCAACCCTTCGATGCCCTCCCCTCTCTCCCCATCCATCCTAGTGTCTCATCCACGAGATGCTTGCTGGGTATGTAGGGTATCTTGGGTAGATTCAGGTTAGGTGCTGTAGATGAGTGAGACTATGTGGCATTTTTTTTTTTTTCTGTGATTGGGTAAGTTCACTGAGGATGATTTGTTCCAGGTTCAACCATTTTTCCTCAAATTTCATTGTGTCATTTTTTCTTACTGCTGTATAGAATTCCATTGTGTCTTAGTTATCAATTCTTCTAGTGATGGACATCTGGGTTGATTCCAGCTCTTAGCTATTACAAATTGAGCCGCTACAAACATGGTTGAGCAATGATTTTAGCTTAACCTTTATAGCCACTGATTTTATGTACCACAGAAATTTTTATTAACATAAAACTATTTTATATTTTACCCATGACTTAAATTTGATAAAGCATAAGCAAGTTATCCCAACATATTTAACCAAAAAATTAGCTTTCTGTTCCTTAAAAGTTTGTAAACAGTTAAAAAATCTTTAACTTTAGGCATGGTGTTTAGGTTTAGCCAGAAAATTCTTTCCTACAGATGCACATCTTTATCAACATACTTTAATATTCTTATCTAAGTACCACTTAAAAGGTATTTTTAATGAGCATTTTATGTCCAACATTGAAAAATTCCTTCCCAGTTCCTTCAATCAACTCATTTCACCCCATAATTAACCATCTTTCTTATAAGACTATTAAGAGAAACTACACCAGATTGATTAATCCTATTTCTCACTGACAAACAAGTAGTCTAAATTAAAGACAATTTTATGTCATTAATACGTCTAACATACTTGGAAATGATTTTATTAGGAGTAACTAAGGCAAGTTTTTGGTTCCATCTTGAGGCAGGCTGGCCTAGAAGTCAGGCCAGTTGCCTCTTCCTTTTAAGTAACAGGACATTACAATCTTTAAAAATACTGGCAAATTAAAATTCACTACCTCAGAGAGAATTTTGTTGTTTTCAATAATCCTCTATGTAGGTTGAAGTTGACCTAGAACATAAATTCAGTAATTATGTTTATGATATCATGTAACAAATATCATTTATGTAAAATTTCAAGCTTTAGTTAACTGTGACCTATTTTTTTTTTTTCTTCATGGCACCAGCACAGCAGCTGGGTGGGGCGGGATCTCACATACACCTTCTGATCAGCCCTGCTTTGCTCTCAGGCTCTCACCTGGGGGTCAGGTCTGGCAGGCACAGAGGCAATGGCTGAGACATCAAGCTGTTTGCTGGCCCGGAAAGGGAGCCTGCCAATTCTAGCCTCACAGGGCAAGTATGCCCCTGGAGCCAGCTTTGCAAAGGGGAAAGGAGTGAGGTGGCCTGGGCTGTAGGGGCTGCTGGGGAGGGAAGTGGAGACATTGTGCTTATATGGGCTGAGACACCGTTGTCTTGGTGCACTTGAGCCCACCACCACAACCGAGCTGCTTTGGAGTGCTTGTTCAGCTGTCTGGAAGTTTCGCCCCTGCCCTTGTGGAGAAAATTGAAATAAGAAAGAAAAGGGAGTGAGGGGAAATTTCCTTCCTGAACTTTTCATTTCCTAGCCAGATAAGCTATGTGGGTCCATGTGTCTGGATCACATGGATCCCCAGAAATCATCCAGGGGGCAACTTGGAGGACTACCTCCTAAAAGGAGCTGGTGTCCCTCTGGGAGAGCCTTAATTCCCCCTTTCAGGAGAGCCCTTAATCTACGAATCTATGATTCCTTTTGGTGGGAGATAATATTGTACATGATAGAAAAAGAGTGGAAACTCCAAGACCAGAGTGCAACATTCCCGAGGAATAACAGTGGCTGAATAGCACCATGGCAGTTTCCACAATGGTCCACATACAAACCTGTCCACAAGTTTAAGAGACCAGCTTCCTGCACTACAGACTTTTAAGTAGTTGATGCGTTACCGGCTTTTTGTGTCAGAGAGAAATAGATAGAAGGTATTTGCCAATGCCCAATGGGCTGTCGTGGTCCAGGAAGAGGACAGCTGGACTTTAGTCAATGCCAAAGAGTGGCCTCAGCCAAGAGACATCAGTTGCCAGTCCATTGTGTCTGGTGCCTCACGATGGTGTGAACTGAAAATAAAGAAGAAAAAAGAGAAAGCTGACAGCCCTCAGAAATCTGGAGACAAGAGCACTTTGGCCAATATCCCTCAGATTTTCCTTCTGGGGGAGTATTCACTTACCCTGGTGTGTCTCAGAGGGTACTTCTTCAGGCACCAGCTGTGGGTCCCTGGATCCTCGGGGCCACAGTTCCCCAAAGGTGTCCAGGAAACTGTGGAGAGCAGCATCTTGAGAGGCCATGAGTGTGAAGGGATGTACACCTGGGAGACAACCTCAGAGAGTAGTTCCATTTCTTCAATAGGGAAATGGATTTATAAGCAGTTGAGAGTGGGAAGAGGGTCCTAAAGGATTGGTGTGTTCAAAGGTTGCTAGCTTATGCCTAGGTTCATTCATTCCAGCACACAGGGAGAGTCAGGTGATGTGCATAGTGGTGGGAGGAGGATCACAGGGGGATGGGCTGTGTGAAGCCTGCTGGATGATAAGGAGTTTCCTAGGCAACTGGCCAAAGGTCACAGGGCTCCAGTTGTGCTGGGTTTAGAGAGTATTGCCTCCTGTAGCCTGGGGTCCTTAGCCGTGCCTGACACCTCAGGCCCATCTCCTGAAGGCTCCAGTCTATGCCTGGCAGTGCCCCACACATGGGTGTTACTGTCATAGTGGATATTCATGGATCCCATTGGAAATGAGGGATGCTTAAAGGGAGAAGTACATTTGAATCACAGGCACCACACTGTCTGAGCTGCTCTGTTTAACACCTGAAATCTGAGAGCCACCAGGATATGAATTTATGATAGCTTGTGATTGATCAATTTGGTGTCAAACATGCTTCACTGCTCTTGGTGAGCCAGACAGGGATCCAACCACCTCATCCACCGTGTCCATGTATTTATACTTGCCCAGCCAATGGTCTCCAGTGCAGGATTTCAAAACCTAAAAAATGCACCTTACAAAATTGGTCATCCTGACAATTCTAGGCCCATATCCTATAAACACTGTGAATTTTCTCACAGAAGGATCAATAATCCATATTTCAGATTATAGTCTCTAAAAAAGGAATACTTTGGGAGGAACTTCTTCATACTATTTTCTGTGATAAAATAAAAATTTGTATGTGCTTTTCATTTATCATTGCTTTCCTATGTTCTTTAAAACTCAACCAATGGAATAGAAAAATCTCAGTGTGTACAATAAAATGCTGCCATATCCTTCTCCAAAGCACTATTGGTTTGGACCTCCAAGAAGAGAAATATTATCTCTACAGCTTGCACAACCCTCTTCTTCTCTCCATGTGTAGAACTATTAGTAAGGTCAGATGGGGGACAGAGATGATAGGCAGATATAGAGCACAGTTATATAGATACAGAAAGATCATAGAAATAGAGAATAGACTTATGACAGGTTAGATAGATGACAGATTATACCTCACTGGTAGATGGTAGTTAGTTGATAGATGGGTGTATGTATGCATGTATGGATGGATGAATGAACAGTTAGATGGACATTCTTAATATTCTTATTTTCTTATTAGAGTAATAAATTCCATAGCACAAAGTGAAGATTTGAACTTACACATGAGTGCTGTGTCATGAAGGCATGGTGCATTTGTATTCATATGTGTGTGCAAGAACATGTGCACTTGTGTGTGCTTGCTTGTGGAGACCAGAGGTTGATGTTGGGGATCTTCATTAGTTGGTCTCTACCTTACTCTGTGAGTCAGGGTCTATTGCTGATTCTAAAGCTCACCAACTTCATTAGATAAGCTAGCCACTGAGACTCAGGGACTATTTGTATCTGCTTTCCCAGTGCTGAGATTACAGGTGCATACCAACATACCTGGCATTTTACATGGGGATAAAGTTTTGAACTCAGGCCCTCATGCTTGCACAGTAAACACTTTACCAACTGTGCCATCTTCCCAGCCTTATAATCCCAATTTTTAACTAGCATGCCCCAGGCGAAAGTGCAGGGTAGTGAAGAAACAGAGAAAGGAGAGGAGAGGGGAGCCTGTATGATGGAACTACAGTGGAGCTGTATGGATTATTTAATACTTGGGTCTGTTAAAGTCTTCCAAAGATAAGTAATAAGGGGACATATTACCATGAATTGTGGTTCAACATAGCATGCAATGTTTAGAAATAGTTATTGTGCCTAGAAATAAAGCTGCTTGTCTTCTTTCAACACAAGGACAGGGTTAGTTTTAACTCTATCTAGTGGCTTCAGCTGAGCAGGATGGACCATCATAGAATTTTATCATTTCCCTTGGAAAATGAGGGCTCGGGGAAGGGTGATCTTATTATAAAGCTGAACCATCAGGGGAGAGTAAGAGACAGTAAGATGGTCATGCTTTCTAAGAAAGGATTGACAGCGATATGTCTCCTGTGCCAGTTGGCATTTATCTGGGACACAGAACAATGAGATTTTACACACAATGCTTCAGGTAGGTATTTCATAAGTCTCATGCTGAATACATATTTCTGAGAAAGAGGTCAAGTACAAAAAGTGTAAATAAATAAATTCTTATTCCAGTTGATTTCACTTTAAGATCTCAGGGAAGTCATACTATATTCCCCACAGAAGTTCCTGAAGAGATCATCAAAGAGCTTGGGCTCCCATAAATAATGACAAGGGACAAAAACGTCCATGTGGGACCTTCTTCAGGAGGATCTCTCCCTATTCATGTCTGAGGGGTGGACAGTCCGGTGTTCAACATAAATCCCTGACTTGGACCACTTTCTTAACATTTCCATGCTGTGGACCACTTCAAAAATCTGATGTGGTGCAGATATCCTTAAATATAAAGTGCAGCCTTTGGGACAATTTTGATTTTTAATTCAATGTATCTAAAGACTTCTACCAGTGAGGAAAGACAAACTGAATCTCAGTAAGCAACTCTTCACATGAAGCATGAGGCTATCCTATCTACCCTCTGGCTTCTATACTGAGCTGCAGTCCACCTCTATAAAGATGAGACAATTTTAGAAAGTGTAAGCTAAATAGTGACCTTTGGCATCAACCCTAAGGACAGACTGAGCAGGCCTTAGAGTGGGGACATCCCATCATGAACAAGGTCCCTCTTGTCCAGTTATTCTCTGATATACTTTTCCTTTTTGAAAACAAATTATTTTATGAAGATATTAGCTTTTCCTCTTTCTTCTTTTGATAACATTTTTTCTGGAGTCAGTAGCTCCAGAAGTGCTCTCTTTTGGTGGTGGTGGAAGGGGAATGTCTTTAGGTATGTTTCAAGATTCTTAGAGTCTTCGTTTGTTGCTGTGGATCAGTGTCTTTGGTGACTCAATTTGAAAATTGTTTTACAGAAAACTGGTGTGGTCCAGATTTAATACAGTTACAAATGTGATGTTTGGAGTTTTGCATAAGTACCTACATTATCATGGGCAGAAATTACACACACACACACACACACACACAGACACACACACACACACACACATGTTTATGCATATATTGCTGACATGGACATCATGCCGAATCTATTGATTTGAAGATCCCATGGACAGGACTTTAGCTCCTATATCAGCCTAATGCACGAACATGTGGCAGGATGTGTGGGTTACAACAGAAACCCAAGGCTTGATTCCATAATCTCAGGAGGTAAGCCTCCCTTTTCAGCTCTTTTATTTGCTCCTTTGGGGTCTCTGGAAGTGAGAACAAAACTGGCATCAGTAGCATTGCTCATCTGCAGGACAGAAAAACATGCATGGTTTACTGAAATAGGCAACATCTTCAGGGCTGAGACGAAGTCGATCAGAGATGGAAATCCACAGGGTACCTGTGCCTCAGAGTTCCTCATGCCCTTAGCCATGTAGTTGCAAAGCTTGTGGGGCATGCTCCAAGATTTCACAGGGAGCACCATCTCAAACTCATTCTTGTGGACTAGAGTTCCATTTCCCCAGCTTTATTTTTTACATCATCTTCGTTTGACATCTTGTTCTGCTCAGTGTGATACTGTGTTCTCCCTCCCCCACCCAGTGGATGTCCTGGTCCCCACACATTACCAGACTTACTCCTCCTTGCCCTTTCTAATACAGCTGGACCAGCTGATGGTCCATCCATCTTTCTCAGCCAGTTCCTGAGAACCTTCCAGGGCTCCAGCTACATGCAATATATCACTGTCAGGTGTTTTATGTAGTTTTAAAATAAATTTATTTGCAGCTTCCATGCAGATAAGCGCAATGAACCCTGGAAGGGAAGAAGAGGTGAAAGCATTTTCGCAGCTCTCCACGGAGGAGACAGCACAGTGTGGCATCGTCTGGGCAGCTCTTTTAGGTAAGTAAGGCCTAGGACTTGTAACCAAGGGGTCTCTTAAATGAACCCTCCTGCTTTGCCTGCTCCAAGTGGACTTGCACATGACTGCTTGTGGAGTCACATAGCTGGTAGTGCAGTTGTCATTCTCCTCCAGCTTTGCTGTACACAGAACCCCTGTTATGTGGGAGACGATGATAGTGGTTGCTAGGTTACTCTTTGGGGAATTGAAGCTACTTTTGCTGAAAATACTGGATGGTTAGAATGGGATGAGAAGTGGGCATCTCTCACTTTATGATGTGCTGTCTTTGCTGTCTTAACTTTTTGGCTACAGCCACCTACTAGCCAGCATGACCAGAAAGTCTAGACCATTAAAGGAGGAAAAGGAATACCAGAGTTTCTGGAAGATCTCTGCTGAGTCCCAGAAAATGCAGGAGAATCTATCCCATGCACTGGTACCCATCTCCTTTCCTTATTATTCCTATCCTATCAGTAAAATTATTCAACCCCTTGAGTGGCTTATATGCACCTGGAATCCTGCTTCTTCCTTCATTGGCCAGTGAGCTATTCTCCTCTTGTCCCTCTGTTTCTCTAGTCATTACTTTTAGCAAGTGACAACAGAATTTAGCCATTTCCTCAATTATGATTTTTTGATGTATTTGCCTAAATATCACACAGAGCATTTGGTAGGAGTGATTTTCTATGAAAATTAGTATAATTAATTTTACTGGAACATGATCATATGTATATTTTATATATTCTTATAAAGACATACATGTACATGTGTGTACACATGAGTGTGCACTTATGTGTACAGATGACTTGAAGTTCAGGTAAGAATAGATACAGAGATAAAACAGTTTGCCAGCAAAATGTCATTTGGTGGTTCTTTAGAATTGGCATTTATGGCACATCATAGCCTGTGTGGTAGGCAGGTTAATATGCGTACAAAATGTGGATGGATTTCTTGCTTCTCTATTTCAATGTTATTTTACTTTACTGTGGGCTTTTTCTCTTTACCTTTCTCCTCTTTTCCTTTGAATGATTTTGAGTGACTATATAGACAAAGTATTTTTTTTTTTTTCATTTCAAGGTGCAAGAGCAGAACAGAAGCAAAGCTTGTCTTTCTTCACGGGTGAATTTGCAGCCAGACCTTCTTCTTCAGATGCAGGGAAATTACAGGTGAAGAAAAACATATCCACCAAGGTTGTGAAACTTGACAGTGGGTATGTATGCTATGTCCCCATGTACTTACATTGGAACCATGTGGTGTTCTGGGTTTATAAAACCTGAGGGATTGTGAGGTCTCATTATGAACCTTTGGCTTTCCGTACAGGACCTTAAACTTGGGGAGATACACTGGTATACATCAAGGAAAACATAGGGACTTTCTTATAGGTGATGATTGAATCCAACAGATGCTGGGGATGACTCTGGAAACATTTTCCTAAGAAGAAAATGATCTCAGATGTGACTGTGGGAAACTAACCTCTGTGGAGAGCCAGTTGCATTCCTTTGCCTCTTCTTCCAAAACACTGACCAGTGACATTTAAAACTGTTCTGGTCACTACAGCAACATAAATAGCATTTTCTAAACTCTTTCTTAAAAAAAATCACTGAAAAATAGCCAAGAATGCATGCTAGCCCACTAGACCTCAGGTTTAGCTTGAACTGGCATCAAGCCCCGGAGCTGTCCCAGAGGTCTGGCCTCACCCTGTATTGTAGTTACCTACTCATTGCTGGGACAAACACCTGAGTAGGAGGAACAGATTTATTTTGGCTTATAGTCTTGAGGGGAGGCTTTATGATAGCAGGGAAAAGGATGGTATGATCAGAGGCTCAACATCAACTCCTGGCTAACATCAGGTGGACAACAGCAGGAGAGTGTGCCAAACACTGACAAGGGAAAGCTGGCTATAACACCCATAAGCCAGCCCCCATCAACAGACCTTCTCCATCAAAGTTTCAATTTCCAAATTGCTGCCAGCTTGGGAACCTCCCATTTAGAACACTGGCTTATGGGAGGCACCTCATTTAAACCACTACATCTGAGAGCAGCACCCTGTGCCTAGGATCTGCTTCTTCTTGTTTTAAGAAGCTCAAGCTCACACATTTGAGTCTAAATTTGGGAGCCAATGTGGTAGAAGGGTGGGTCTTAATCTTTGAGTTTCTATTTAAGGGTGAGTCTTAACCTTTGAGTCCATGTATAAGGGTGGGTCTTAATCTTTGTCTATATATTAGGGTAGATCTTAACCTTTAAGCCTATATGGACCCTTTTGGATCTAATAAAACATTACAGTATAATTTAAAAGTCCAAATATTTGTCTGTCAAAAATGTTCAGCCATAAGGGTCTCTTAATAGAATGAAGCTAGCTCTTCTGACTGTGAGATTTGTGCCACATATGGCTGCCACTAAGTTCAAAGCAGAGACTGATGAGCTGGATAAAATAGATGTTGAAGAACATGTCTTACAGGGAAAATGGAAAATGCCCTTCTAATATTACAGTGTTTAGGTCATCTAAATGTATCCCCTCTTTTGTGTTTCACTTCTTTGATGTGGGATATCCTCTCTGGGTGAGAGTTAAAAGGCCCTGTTTCCAGAGCTTACAAATAGCAGTATATTTTGGCATTAGCCTCACGGTCATAACCAGCTTTCCTCTGTGCCCTCACTCCACCCACTGCTCTACTTTCTGCTCCAGCTGCCCTCCTTCGCTTTCTCTCCAGCTGGCTAAACTGTCTTGCAGGTTAGGAAACAAATTATACCTCAGCACCTCTTGCTGTCCAAGCTAAGCACTAAATAGCTTCTTAGTCAGACACCTCTCCAGGGCTGCCAGTGAGCCTGGTCAATCTAACCCCATGCTCATTGTCAGCCTGCAGAGATACCAGGCTCTCTAGTGTTTGGGTTTGGAAGAGATTTGATCTCTTGTTGGCAGCCCCAGTCCCGCAGCTCACCCAACTCTCCATGGGCCACATTCATTCCTTCATGTTCAGACATCTGTGTTACCAGTATCTTCTCATATTTCTTCTTTTCTAGCTTTGTATCACCTTTTAAAAACATTTTATTTATTTCTTTGGAAAGAGAGAGAAAGAGAGAGAGAGAGAGAATGCACATGCCAGAGCCTCTAGTTACTGCAAATGAATTCCAGATGCATGCCCCACTTTGTGTATCTGGCTTTATGTGGGTACTGGGGAATTGAACCTGGTCCTTTGGAATGGTAGGAAAGCACTTTAACCACGGATCCATCTCTCCAGCTTTATTTTGCATCATGTTTTAAAAGTAATGTTAATTTAGGACTAGGGAAATAACTCAGTACCTAAATTGCTTGGGGAACAAACATGAAAATCTGAATTTGGATGGCCAGCACCAACATAAAAATCCTGGACATGGAGGAGTTAGCCTGTAATTTCAATGCTGGAGTTGCAGACAGAGGGTCTTTGGGATGTGCTAGATAGCAGGTCTAGCTGCATTGTAAGGTTCAGGTTCAGTGAGAGGCTTCAAAGAATAAGTTGGAGAGTCACTGAGGAAGATACTTGATGTTGACCTCTGGCCTCCACATTCACATGCTACATGTCAACTTTCTCCCTCCCACACATGCACTTACACACATATAAACATGAATATATGTATGTATACCACACACACAGTTTTTTTTTTCCCAAAAAGTAGTCTTAGTTTAATATCCCTTTCCCTCTCTACTTATCTGCCCATGTAGTGATCTATATGCACTTTACTCAGTTATGTTTGGTAACTACACGTATTGTGTAGAATGTTTCTAATTTATTTTGACTCCTTTTCTTCCTAACTATGATCTTCCCCTCCTTTAATTACCTGATTTGCTTTTTAGAATATTTGAATCCAACAAATGACTTAATATGCACCTAAAATTTGAATGATCCCTTTAAACATTTTAGCAATGCCTAGGAGTACCACTCTGCCCCAAGAGCAGAACCCACTTCGATATTTATCTGCACAGTAACAAGGAGGGGTACCATAGTAAAGTCCAGAATAATTGCAAGAGGAAGCATGGAGAGCAGGGCATGCATCAAGGAGGAGGCAAGGGCAGAGAAGTAGTTTGAGCCTTGAGAGAAGGCCCCCACACTGAATGTCTAGAAGATGAACCCTGGGCTAGGTGAAGGAACTGAGAAAACAGGACTCCCAAATCCGGTGCCTGACCATAGTTGTTGGCTAAGAGACCTCAGGTTCACCTCATGCTATAGATTCAACCTCTCACTGGCAACCTAGTGAATCTCTAACCTCCACTGTAATCTTTAATGCAACAGAGTACATAAGGAGTCATTCATTTAATCATGCAGTTCTTGTCCTATGAGGTCTTAATGAGTGCATGCACATATGTGTACATACATAAATGTGTATGTGAGTCAGTATAAATATATAGTGTAGTCTGTGTGGAGTCATCAACCTTTGGAAATCTGTACAGTGGAGATAATGACTTACATATCTTTTAGGAATATTTGAGCTTTAAATAACATAATAAGTGAGAACACTGGCCACTTTGCCTTCAATTTAAACTTTGTCAGTAGTGACCAGTATTCATATTACTGTTACATATCTCAGCATCAAACACACTGCCTGAGGCAGAACCTCAGTGCATGACTGAGTCACAACTCAAGTCCAGATACCCAGCACCTAAATTTTTTTCCTCCTTAAAAATTCAAAG
Organism: Dipus sagitta; assembly: GCA_036346955.1. NCBI lineage: Eukaryota > Metazoa > Chordata > Mammalia > Rodentia > Dipodidae > Dipus > Dipus sagitta. Next base: position 40,585,897 of record CM070783.1, read on the forward strand.
TATGTAGTGTTTAAGCATGGTGAACAATATGTATTATTACTGTTATAATACCTTATCTCCTAAATGATCTTCATTTGGGGCAACATATATATCTTAGACATCCTATAACTATCTTAGTGTTTAGACATATTTGTCATCATTATCTCCAACATGTCTAAGTCCCATCCCTTTGACTTATGATCTCTTTTTACTAACTGACTTTAACTTTGTAAGTACAAAGGAAAGCAGGCAGAAAATTCTAGCTATTGTATTTACTATTTGTATACAATCTATGAAATGAAAGTAGCATTTATGTCACTGTATTTGTATCAATGACTTTTGAAAGCCACATATTTCCAGAACTTTTTGAGGAAATTAGGTGTACCATCTTTGTAGATATTGTTGCCCATATTAGGAACTGAAACAGACATTGTAGCAACATGTTGAGCCAGTCCCACACTCTACCCATTTGGGAATCATGCCCAGAGCATCTCGTCCTTGAAAAAGTGATGTGCCATCTCTGAGACACCATCCTTTTGTAGCTGCCATAAGGCAGATTGAAGACTCAGTACTGTGCCTGGAAGAGTGAGAAGAGCAGAGTCCTTGTTTGTCACAATGAAGCTGTCCACACCCCACCTCAGGCACTGCCCAGGTTTTAGCGATCATAAGCAGTCATGACTGCATCTTCTGAGCTGGCTTCTCTTTCTTTCATGTCTACTTGCATTATAACAAACCTTAAAGCAGGTTGGTTCCAAGTGCTTAGAAAAGCTAGAAATTCAATTTATAAATGACTGTTCCAGGGTGACACATTATAAGTCATTTAATACTTCTGAAGTGAATAGTGACTAGTGTTTTACTTAATCATTTCTGCAATTCATCCCAAACAAGGGTGTTTCTCCATATCTTTATTCTGATCAAAGACATGTTGGAGTTCGTTAGCAAGTCTGATCATCCTTTTATAAGTGTCCAAGTCAACCAGCACATTGCATGAGTATGCAAATGCACTTCCCATATTTTCCATGGTGGGCAGCCACCTTTCCTGAGTGGACAGACCCTCCTGTGATGCTGTTGGCAGAAGGACATAGTAGGGAGGAGACACATGGTGCTGGCCACCACTATATGGAATTCAGGGAAGGGCTCAGTGCAGAAACAAAACACATTCACACATAAACACCTCTACACAAAGAAATACAGAAACACATTCATACTCACATACACACTCATGGACACACATATGCACATATTAAGGCTTTAACAGGAAAAGTGCTTCATAATTAAATTAATGACTCACTATGAATTAAGATGACAATGTATGTGAGGGAATTCTGTGCAATGCTGATGTCTGCATGAAGGCAGCCTGCTGTGGTGGAAGGCTGTCCTTACTGGGGCTTTTGGTTCTGAGTATGGAGTCCAGCAAGGAGTGTGGTATGGGCATGATTCCTTAGCAGGCATCTCTAATGGAAGTGGCCCATGTGAGATCAACTCAGTATTAAATATGAATTTATGATCCCTTTCTCTCCATGTTCCCTAAAACCTGGTGTCTCCGTGTCTGAGATATGTTGTCATTTGTACCCCTTGTGGCTCAGCTCAACTCTGAGTTTCAGTGGCCGGGCTCAATGCTGTTTCCTCTATCTTATGAAGCTTTATTCCTGTCTTCATTGCAATTACACAGTAGTTATTAAGACCCCTGGTGGGGCAGGTGCCACATGAAGTCATGTTTCTCCTTACAGTCACCTCGTTCTGTTGGCTTTTCAAAGGTACCTGGCAGATTTTGTTCTGAAATCAATTTCTTTCTTGTTAACAAAACAGGTTATTTTTGCACTAATTAAAATCACCAGATAATTAAATTTGTTTGCAAGTTCAATGAGAGTTTTTCAAAGGCTCTGGAGGATGCTGGGGTTAAGTGTGTCTGTTTCAAATGTAAAGCACCTGGGGCTCCTCAGCCATCACATTCAGCTCCTGTCTGGTCATTCATGGCACAGATGCCCATACCATGAGGACATAAATAAGCGTCAGCAGTACATGTGCATTTAGGAACAGGAATTTAATTTTTGCAAAGTCTGTCCTTATCCTTTATATCAGTTAGCTGCTGCTTATAATTGTCAATTAAAAACTTTTTTCTCATGTTTCCCTAAATGGTGAATTAAAGGAAAAACAACTTGAATTTGGGTAAAAATGCTGTCTGTGAATTATGGAAAGAGCTGTTGAAGGAGACAATGTCAGGGGCTGGGAGATGGCTTAGTAAGAGAGCCACTGCTCAAGCATAAGGGAAAGAGAAGGCCTGAGTTTGATCCCATGTTAAAAGCTATGTTAAAAGCTCAGAATGGTTATACATGGCTGGAAGACCAGTGCTCAGGAGCTCACTGATCAGCAAGTCTGACTGAAATGACAGGAAACATGCAGAAGAGAAATAGAGGAGGACACCTGCTATTCTCTTCTGGCCTCCACATGTTGTGAGCACAAGGTGCATGCATCTGTGCACACATGTACATACATATACACACATATCACACCATAAATACTGCACATATGCACAGACACATACACAAGCAAGCTAGCCAACTGTTAACTAACAAACACATAGACTGTGTCAGCAGCATTCCAACTCCCCTGAGAAAATTTGGAAAATTATTTAATGTGAAAACTATTAATCAAATATTAACTATTTCAACCTAGTGTGGTAGCTTGAATGTATATCCCCCATAGACTCGGGTGTCTAATTAAAGCTTGAAACTTGTGTCTTCAGCTGCCTGGCTGGAGGAATTATCATTGGGGGCAGGTCCTTGGGCTCCAGCCCAAAGGTGTGGAGAGCAGTGTGAGCTTGGGGTAGGAATGCTGCTTGCTGCTTTTTGGTGTTTTGCTGGCTGCTGGTAGTTTCTCTCTCTGCTTGGGTTTGTGAATGGGATTCAGCTTCCATCACTGATGAAACTTTCCCTAAATTTGTAAGCCTGGAATAAACACCAGTCCTTCCGTAAACTGTGTCGGGTTTGGATCCTCATCCCAGCATTGTGAAACTGTCTATGACACCTTGTAAATGTGCAGACGACCTTTAGGGACTGATGCTGGCCTCAGGGTACTGGCTATTGTATTTAGTGAGTGGGGAAAAAAGAAAATAAGTAGGGGCCATCATCCTTTAAGGTTATGGGTTCTGATATTTCATCAGTTTTTCTGTACCCATTGTCTTTTATATTCATTATTTAGTTCCATAAGGCAGATGATCTTCGCAACCACCAGACTGGAAAATATACCCATGGTGACAATGACCTTGGAACCTGAGCTGGCTCACTGAAGGCCTACACACTTGGCCATGGCAATGAGCTTCTTCTCTGTCTGGGCCTTCAGTAATAGTTATACAAACACTAGTTCCTAAGGGATATTGGATCATGCCTACAGACAAGAGGTGTTTTTTTTTTTTTTTTTTTTTTTTTTTTTTTTGCATCACTGAGGACGCATACATTGTGTGGTGCAGCACCAACTGGATACTGGGCTAAACTGTTCCTCATCAAGGTAGGGCAGTGCAGAGCTCATTTTGGGGAGATGGATGGGGAGAATCAACCATATAGTGAGCCCAAAACCTAGCTTTTGCCCAGAAGCACGGAGATGCTAAAACACAGATAGTTACAATACCTACTACATATACATGATTTTTTCCTATTCATACATATCTTGGTAAACTTCTCAGGATGCCATGCAATTTGAAAATGATGAATTATTTATTCCTGGAATTTTCCTTTTAATACTTTTGGACTTTGGTGACTAACTAAAACCTTAGAAAGAGATAAGCAAAAGAGGGATTATATTTCTATAAGTAAATAGCCTCTCCATTCTGATTTGGGGGACAACAGACCTCCTTCTACCAAAAAATTTGGAGACCACCTTACATCCAAGATCATAAACATAAGTTGCTGGTTATATTTATAGCAGCATGACTATAGCTCATGGCTTCCCATGACCTGGAGACCTGGGATAGACCCCAGAGAGGGAAGGAGGGTGGATTAGCACTGGCCAGTAACTATGTTGTCCTGATGGGTGTGTGTTCCCACAGAAGTATTCACAGGTTAAGGGAATGAGGTCTCAACTGATGGCATTCTTTGGAGTCCTCCATGGATTTCTGTGTGAAGCACCCTACCCCCAGGGCTGTGATAATAAGCACCCTTCAGCCCTGGGCAATATTTTTAACCTTAAGAGCTTCTCACTTGACATGTCTATTGGCCTGTTTTCTGTTCTTGGGACCCAGGTTGATCATCTGGTAAAGAAGGAAAGTTAATTTGACTCACAGCTTTGAGTATTTCAGTCTTTGTCAATTGGCCCAATTGCTTTATGACTGTGGTGAAACAAAGCATCATGGTGGGGGTTGGTGGCAGAATAAAGCCATTGAACTCATCGTGGGAAAGCCAAATAGAGGATGAAACCCACTGACCCCTTGAGGCCACACTTTCAATGACCTGAAGTTCTCCTACTAGGTACCACCTCTTAAAAGTCCCAGTATGTCTCAATAGAATCTCTAACACCTGAACTTTGTGGGACAAAATCCACAACATTGCACCTCCACAGTGTCCCTACCATGCAGTCCCTGTCTCTCACGGCAGGCAGCCTTCACAGTGTCCTTAAGCTTGCTGGCTCTTCACTGCCCCCCATCCTCACTGAGCTTCCTATGATCTTGTGAATTTATCTTTGCTTTTTATATTTATTTTTTGCATGTGTGTGTGCATGTAGTATACATGCTTCATGCATGTGTATGTGCCATAGCATCCCATGTACTCATCTGTGGCAGGGTGGCCTCACATGTGGCAGCCACAGTGGAAGGTTTGGTGTCCCCCCTCAACCGCTCTTTCACACATTCTTACTTGAGCTGTAGTCTTGCTAATCCTGGATCTTGGAAGTTTTGCTCCCCCAACAAGCTCCAGCCCTTCCCAGGTCCCTGCACCACTGTGGGACTGGGGTTATAGGCACCAATGGCCACATTCAGCTGCTTTATGGTTTCTGGAAATTTAAATTTGGGCATTCTAAGGCCACCTCAGGCCCTCATGCTTGAGAAGAAAGTGCATTTAAACCACGTTTAGCCAGTGATCCATCTCTCTTGCCCTTTCATTGTTTCCCTGGCACCTTGTCTTCTTTTATTTTTCACAGCTACAGCTGCAATGTTTAGTTAATTTTAAAGCATCCTATCTAGACTATATTTCCTGCCTGGCAGGAAAGAAACTGTTAGCTTGCTCCAGTTTATGCATTGCTCCAGACTCATCATCTTGACACTCTTTCAAGGCTTAGGAACAGTGATCAGTTCTTAGTTTCCACCTAGTTTTCTATATCACCTTGCCTAAAATGATACTATGGAAACTCTTGGTGTCTTTTACCAGATGTTTCACCAATATATGAGGGAGTGTTAGATATTATCTCCTATTTTATACAGATGTTGTAGACATCGGTATTCTTTTGTATGTGTCCATGTGTATATGCAAGTGTGGGTGTGTGCATGATATGTGCTGGTGTGAATGGAGGCTAGGCTTTGATATCAGGTGCCTTCTTCAATTGCTCTCCACTTTGTTCTTTGATACAGGGTCTCTTGTTGAACCTGAGGATCATAGATTCAGCTAGTCTAGCTATCCAGTGACCTCTAAGGATTCTCTGTGTCTACTTTCCCAGCACTAGAATTGTATAGGCACACACCACCACAGCATTTTTTTTTTTTTTTTTTTTGGTTTTTCATGGTAGGGTCTCACTCTAGCCCAGGCTGACCTGGAATTCACTATGGAGTCTCAGGGTGGCCTTAAACTAACTGCAATCCTCCTATCTCTGCCTCCTGGGTGCTGGGATTGAAGGCATGCGCCACCACGCCCAGCCACCGCAGCATTTTTATATGAGTTCTGAGGGTCCAAACTCAGGTCCTCATGCTTGCTCAGAAGTGCTTTACTGGCTGATCCATTGCCTCAGGCTAGCATTCTTTTTTTATTTTTTTCTTACATTTTAACTAGAATTTCCATGTAAAGCCCTGGAATGAGAAACATCTTTCACTATCCTGCCAAGGTTTGACATTTGGAAATGTGTTTTCTGGATGTCTTTGCCTCTCCAGGCCTTGTTTGCTTTCAGACATAAGTTACTGTTGTAGAAACAACTGCCTGAGGCCCCTACCACACATATTTGAGTCTGGCTTATGGAGAGGAACTGTTTGCTGCAATCCTGTTTCCTTATCACATGAGGTGACATCCTCAACATATGTAGTATGTGACTCCCAGACATGGGCCAAGGGATGCAGCTGCTCCATCAGGGGAATCCTTAGCATTGGCAGGTGTCACAAGCATGCTGAGGGAGCCTTCATCCACATAAGTACTGTACTGCTCTGGCAGATCCTCTTCCCATGGCTTAGGGCACCTCCTATGAACCCTGGATTAGTGTCTCTATGCTGAAAGTCCTTCTGGGATGACATCACTTCCTGAAAGAATTTAGTTTTACTAGATAATGTCTCCTTCTGTAGGTGTGATGGTCTTCACCACTCCTCCACAACATATACAGAACAACATTTTTAAAATGTTAACCATAGTGTGTCTCTCCTTGTCTTAAAAGTCTTATGTGGACCCACAGTGTTACCATCTTTGAACCAAACCCATGTAGGTCTTCCAGTCCTTCTGGTTCCATCCACTTCTTTTCTTCTTTGTATATTGGGTCCAACCTGGACTTCTTCTCCTTCAGGGAGCTTCCAATACCACCAACCGCCCCTTTCTCCATCTCACTCTGACTGTATGGCCCTTTGTACTCCTGAGACCCTGAGACTTATAGCAACTCATTTGTAAGCATTCTTCATTAGCATCTAATCTCTTTGGAGAAAGGAGCATCTATATCCTTTTCATTTTCCTGTCTTTTGAAATTATCCCACAGTTTGGAACTCCAGAAATCATGTTGCTAGGCTATGGTCCCAGAGATTTTAGTTTAGGCTCCACAGAAATTTCATGTCTGTGTTTTTGATAGGATCTCAATCTGATTCCCAGATAGATTTTGGAGCAAGTAACCTAGCCAAGAAAGTAGAGACACCCAATAATAACACAAGGATAGGAGGGTGCAGAAAGCAAAAGCTGGCTCTGTAGGGTCTATAGGGTTAACAGAAACAAAATCAAGAGCTCCAATAAAGGACAAAACAAAGATGGCAGACAATTTACTTCCATCAATGCAGATGTGTTTGTTAAGCACTTGGTATAAAGTCCTGTTGCCTTTAAGACACATAAGAATGAGGTGGGAAAGCAAGCCATTAGCATTTCCAGTGACATCAATACATCTCAGGTTCTGCTTTGGATAATCTTGTTAACTCATGGCTGTATGAGCTGCTTCTTCACTGATTAACTAAATAAGTGGTGAGGAACATATTCTGTGAAGGAGAGAGTGTCCAAGTCCTTTGGCAAGATGAACTGTGTATGCATGCAAAAGAAAGCCCAGCACCAATGGCTCGTTTTTTTTTTTTTTTTTTTTTTTTTTTTGAGGTCTAAGGGGAGAGGCAGGCACCCAAGTGCCAGAATAACCCAAAGGAGAAAAGGGCAAGGTCATGTGGAAGGTTAGAATGGCTTCTGAGGAGTGCTTGGGACTTGGTCCAATTACTGAATGAAATTTAAGTAGATTATTTTCAGGAAGGAATGAGGACGTGCAGAAAGACAGGGTTATAGGAGGAACGTGCTAAAGAAATAGAAGTGGAAGGAATCAGAAATTCATTTGAGGCAATCATAGGAAGCTTACCTCAGCTAGAATTGACAGTGTAGCAGATAAGAAGGTACCCTGTGAGGTCACATGGGACAGTGACAAGTGAGAGGTAGGAGCTGTCCACTTTTCTGGTTAGGTTTCCTGGAATAATGATGTTCAATAGATTTTATAAATGTAAATGAGTGGATGGGTATGGCTTGATTTTACTGTTGCAGCTTTATTCATGTATTCATTTAATTTGTTTCTCTGTAAATTACTGACCCTGTTTTCAACTTTAGTTAAACAACAACAACAACAACAACAACAAAAAAAAAAACTCTCTGAGACCACTTTGTGGAATGAAAACCTGTAGGTACTTTTGTATCAGAGGACTCAGCCCCACACAGAGGATCTCATACAGGGGTCCTCACAGAAAAGTTCTCATACAGCCTCATACAGGATCTCACAGAAATTTCCTCATACAGCGATCTTTTCACAGTTCTCACACAAAGGACATCACATGGGTCTTCAAAGACATTCACACAGAAAAGTCCTCACATAGGAGACCTCACTGAGCGTTCCTCACACAGAGTTCCTCTCTTGTGCATCTTACACACAAGCTGGTTCCATGGAGAGTCCTCACTTTGGGATCAGAAGTGCAGAGGGAAACCACAGAAATTCTGGAATAGGAATTGCCAGAGTTTAGTAGTGGCTTTTTTACCTTCAAGCTTAGTGATCACTAATGTCAGTGGACATTAACCCTATAGGATTTATTTTTAAAGCTGGATAAGAACATCTTCCTTGAGTAGATGAATTTGTGTAGGTTTTTGCAATAAGTAAAGCCTATATGGCGTTTTAACCAAAACATATATGAGGATTTGAAGACTGAACTACAAGCTATGCCAGTAGCAGAATGAGGGCAAGTGTGAGGTTGGTTTGGGCTACAACTGAACCTAAGGTATCTTGAAACAACAGGACCTTATTCTTCTTAAGTTTCTGCTACACTTGGTTAAAAGATAATCTGAGATGCTGACCTATAGCACCAATTAGTAGCCAAGACCACATCTCTAGAGAGTTAATAAAAAAAAAATAAGCCCCAGAAGTTTCGCTGGCAAAGATCTTTGTGGTTTGCAGTCTTTTTTTTTGTGTGAATTGCTTATATCTGACATAGACAGTTATTTTGCATTTTTAGCATGGAATTTTGCACACAGATTGGGAACTGCTCTGAATTCTCTTCCATAATACATATTTCATGACCAGTCTTCTCAAACACAAATCCTTTCTAGACATACAATATTTCTGGTCCTTTATGGTTTACTTATTAAGCTGGAGATAGACATATTTAAGAAATGGTCCCTTAATTTAAAAAGAAATCATTGTAGAATGAATCTTGGTATCATTAGAAATAAGATTGAATAAAGTCAAAAATTTTAATTTTTAACCTGGGTATGGTGACACATGCCTTTAATTCTAGCACTCACGAGGCTGAAGTAGGAGAATCACTGTGAGTTTGAGACTAGCCTGAGACTACATAGTGAATTTCAGGTCAGTCTGGGCTAGAGCTAGACCCTACCTCAAGAAAACAAAAAAATAATTTTAATTAAATTATTAATTTATCAATTTCATAATTAGAACATTTAGAAGAATAACTTTTAACACTGTAATTTAAAAATCATCTCAGGTTGTGAGACAGAATGGACTTTCCACAGTGCAGACAGAACACATTTATAAATTTCTACCTCATCCTGAGCCTTCTGGGTTTCATACCTTCCTGTGCCCTCCTCAGCACCATGGTTGAGGCAAATCTTCTCTGCATGGCTCTTGATCGCTGCACACCTGGCAACAACATCTTCTGCCACCTTGCATGTTCATTATTAGTCATATTTGATTCATAGTTTCTCATATTTGCTTCACTGTCTTAGAGTCACAGCTTTGCACACTTCATTTTTGTGTGAAATACAGTTGTCTTTTCTTTCCATGTTGGCAACTCCTACCCATACTTCTGAACCTGGCTCAAAGCATCACCTCCTCCAGAAGCAGTCCTCCAGTCCAATTAGAGAGTGGTTGGTTTCCCCCATAACAGACATGCCACTATTGCATCTGTTATCTCATTTGGCCTGGCTGGCCAAACTTAAGGCTTGCAGTGTCCTCTGTCATTTATCTCCACTGTTGACTTCTCTCTCTCCTGTGGAGCTGCATGCAGCATAGCTTTATAGTACTTGACATGAACACAGATGTTTTAAATATTTTTATTTTTAAATATTTTTTATTTATTTGAGAGAGAGGGAGAGAGAGAAAGGCAGATACAGAGAGAATGGGTGAACCAGGGCCTCTAGCCACTGCAAACAAACTCAGACGCATACACAACCTTGTACATCTGGCTTATGTAAGTACTGGGAAATTGAACCTGGTTCCTTAGGCTTTTCAGACAAGTGCCTTAACTGCTAAGACATCTCTCCAGCCCAACAAAGATATTTTTAAACAATTCTCCCAGAAACCTGGGATGCCCACCTGCATCATGCTGCCAGTACATCCCACTTCAATTTCTAAGTTTCCCTTAGAAACTCATTGGAAACAGCTCTTTCTATTCAAACATGTTCTGAGATATATCCTTGATTGTGAGACAAGGGACTGGTCTGGATTGGACTGGTTTTAGGTGCAGGTACAGTAAGGCAAACTGTGTCTTCTGAATGGACTTTTAGGGAGAATCACCCACTTATTATCTTATGCCTGTTTGTGATTGTGTATGCATATGATTAAAATCAGATATATCATTGGACACGGCATGCACAGAAAAAGAGAAGCTTATATAACCCAAGCCTGTCAAAACAGGAAATCTTCCCAATGATACATTCAAGTAACCAGTTGCTCCACCTAAACCACCCAAAAGAAGCCCCAAACAGTAACGTGCTGCTCCTGTGCATTGTAGCTGCAGGAGCCAGTACTTCTCTGCTTTGTGCTTTTGTTTTAATTGGAGTTTATTGCTGTTTTTCTATCCGTATATGGTTCTTCAGTTCTTTGAGTAAGATGCCAGAACCTGGAAACACCCAGAGAGAGGGCACCAGCAACATTTCTGAAGTGTGGTGCTGAACAAGGTCTGCTGTGTCTAGGCTAATTACTGCACTCTCACTCTCACCCGCCTTTCAACACATTGTACACATCTTTCCATGTCCCACTTCCTCTTACAAGTACAAGGACTCTGGAGGCTCTGTGGAAGCACTCCTGGCCTGTACATGTGATCACATTCCCTATTTCCAGGAATCCCTACCAAGATCTCTGGGTATGTAGATAGACGCTAAACACAACCTCTCGGAAGGACCCTGTTAGTCATAGGAGACTTACAGTGACTAATATTTGAAAGCAATTCAAGATTCCCTTGATGGATGGGTGGGTAATGTGGTGCATACCTGTAATGGAATATTATTCACCTATACAAAGGAATGACATTCTGATACCTAATAACACATGGCAGTACCCTGAGGACATTAGGCTAACTGAAATGAATGAGTCACAAGAAAGCAAACATTCATGATCCCGTCCATTAATATCACTGTCCTTATCATAGAGACAGAAAATGGACTGGTTACAAGGCTTGCTGGGGAGTGGGTAGGAACAAATGGTAAGCAGACACAGAGGTTCAGAGTGGAAGATGGAAAAGTTCTGGAGAAAAATGGGAGATAGCACCTCAGTATGATGTGCTTAAAGACACTGAAAACACCAGCTCATTAGTGTTTTATTCCAGTAAACAAGCAAGCAAATCTAGTGTGGATGCTGGCTTAGCCAGGCAGGTTTATGAGTAGCTGATGTGTGGAGAGTTCTGGTTTTACAAAGAAAGTCAAAACACTAGCAATCCCACTAAGGAGGGCCCTTAGTGGAATTGGAGGCAGCTGGGAGGAGGGAAATGATGGTATCAACCCCTGATGTGTCCATACAAAGTTTGTATTTAATAATAAAAAATAGCTTCAGCTGCAGTCCACTTATTTATTTGAGAGTTGCCTGTCTATTGAAGGCATTTCCAAGGGTGCCACTGACCTGTGTGTTTTCCAACCTGGTGCAGTTTGCTCAGTGATGGCTGAACAATAGCAAACAAGAGATCCTGACATTTCTTGAACTCCCTGTTGCTGCTTCAGCTTTGAAGCTGTGCATACGAGATGGGTCTGCTGTCTGAATCAAGGCAGCCTTTAGACATGTGGTTGGAGGTCTGAGCCCAGAATAGGTCTCTTTGCTGACCCAGAACTCGTCTGTGTTCTCAAACCAAACATTAATTTTGGGGAATATGAACAATTTGATGAAATGAAGCTAGGTGACCACTAGGATTTAATTTTAAGTATGTAATAATAATAATAATAATTGTTAATCATGCCTTTTCAGAATAGGATTGCGTTTTAGTTTTTCAGGATCTGGGAAACAGACAAGTAAGTGCTGAGAATATAAAATGCATGGAAAGACCTTCCCTGTGTCCTTTGCTTATGTCATCAGCTTCCAGTGTCTTACAGCACCAGTGTGAATTTCACCCTGTACTTTCCCTGTGTTTTATTTTAAAGAAAACAGAAGCTTAGGGCTGGGGAGAAAGCTCAGTGGGCAAAGTGCTTACTGTGCAAGTATGAGAAACTGAGTTTAATCCTAGTTAAGTATTCTGGGCATGGTGACCTGTTCTTGTAATTTCAGCACTGAGGAGGCAGTGTGTGTGTGTTAACTTTCCTGGGAACACAAACAGATGTTTGTTCACCTCAGATAGGGCACAGACCAAGGTATAATTGCACCAAATTCCAACTTGGTGAGCCAGTGACTTTCCTGAGGTTACTCATAGGAATATGAATGAGAGGTCACTTAGAGGAGCATGGATGACTCAAAGGCAGGTACATCACTGAAAAACCCACCCCAGCATAAGTGATGCATAGAAGTCCCATCCCTAGAGTACACTGCATGACTTGCAGGCAGTTCTGCTGGTTGGAGGGTCTGTTCTCCCCAGCAATTCTTCCTCCTTATGTAACCCTGCAGAGGGGTCTTGTGAATGGTGTAAATTTTAGGAGCTTCCTCAGCCTTGTTTACTTTCTGAACCTTAATGAACCTCTGTCTCAATTTCAAACTTCCTAACATGCCTCCCTTCAGGACAGAATTTTTCAATTTGGAGGAAATTGCTATGTGACACTGAAAAAGGGTGATCCTTGGGAACAACTAGCCAGACAGCCTAGCCTAATTTTCCATTTCCAGGGAAATAAGAGACCTGTCTCCCAAAAGGTGGACAGTCTAAGGAATGACATTTGAGGTTTCCCTCTGCCTTCCACATGAGTACACACACAAACATGTACACACAAAGTGAAGAAAGGAAGGAAGGAAGAAAAAGAGAAAAAGAAAACTGTGTCTGACGCCTGGAACACCTTTTCTGTAGCCTCCTGGGCTGCAGACATGTGGTATTGACTAGCTGCTGAGCCCTGGTTGCTTGAGGAGCCATCTGCTATGGATAAGCTATTGGGCTCCGAGTCACTAATTGTCCTTTCTCCTCTGAGCATGTTTGGGACCTGAGACTGCTCCATGAACTGTGGCAAGTGATCCCTCTTGCTGCTTGTGCAAGAGCAAAGGTGTTGGCTTCAGATGTCACTGGGACCTGCAAGAACATTGCTTCAACATATCTTGTGTGGTAGACCTTCTCCCACTGTCTCCTGAAGTGTTTTCTTTTTCTTTGTGGGGGGGGGGGGATTTGATTTTTGACTTCTGTGACGTTAAGCTGTTTCTCTGAACAGCTGTCAGTTTGCTGATCTAGAATGGTCCCATACAATGAAGAGCCGAACTTAAAGGCCACTTTAGAGTTTTCATATATTAAGCTAGAACTGCCTTTTAAATTTTATAAACAAAAAAACTTTCCATGCTTCCTATGCATTTTTAAATTTAACTCTACAAGTTTTACAGATTTAGTTTTTCAAAATTCCTATGATGAGCTGTATTTTCTAGAAGGGACTATTAACAGAGGAAGGGACACATTTTCAGAGGGTAAAGAAGATGTGTCATGTGATATGCTATTAGCAACTTTGTACTTATTATCTTATTATGTAAATAAATTATACCTATTACCCCCAAGTCTCCCAGGACATTTGATATATGTAATGTTTTAGCCAAGAAAGGATATTGGTCATGCAAAGGGGAGACCTTACCTTGAAAAAAACTTGAAGATGAAAAGTCACAGAGGCAGCAAGTTGGTTACAACCTCTGAGCATTTGGTGGCTTAGGGTTTGATGTTATTTAGGGACTTTTAAGCTTCAGTGACCAGTGCCCCCTGCCACAGAGGCTGGGATTGCAATGCTCTGTTCTTGGGCAAAGTTCCCCATCCCTGGGCAGGAAACCTTTGTTTCCTCCACACAAAGCTTTTCCTAGTCCTATAATAGAAATGATATTTCTTTTATTTCGCACGTTCAATATTTCTACCACTCCGTTTAAGCTCCCTGAAGCACACTGACATATCAATGTTACCTCCAGGGCGTCCGCATGCCGTGATGATGAACTTGGCATGCTGAGTCAGGCAATGGGTAAATAATTAGGTACTAAAGTAGAATGTGTATGTGTGGGTTGTGTGCTTTTTCTTTAAATAGAGCAACATAAAGGCTGCATACAGGGACACTTTAACTAGAATGCAGCCACAGTCTTAGGCAATTTCACCTTAACATGCAGTGCATTCAGAGTTTTATGCATTTAACATTCCTGTTGAGTGTATCTTTCTTAAGAAACTAGCATGTTGGCTGAAATGCCTTCTCGGGAGTTATGGGATGTTCCTTCATTAACACAAAACCCAATAACTGTTGTCCTTAGAAGGGCAGAGGGTGGCAGTGGGACACTCATCAGATGATTATACCAGCATCGTCACTTAAACACTGAAAGCACTCAGGAAATGTCCGCTGATGTGGAAATAGGAGGTGTCAGAGTGCAGAATGCAAATATTAAAACACTCACTGTCCCATTTCTGTTCTCTTTAAAACAGGAAGAAAAATCTCAAGTTCTGTTAATATGTTTAAAGGAACACAAAGAATTGTGAGTAACTTCATTTTATGTCAATTTAAAAGAATTCTGTGTATGGCTGGGCGTGGTGGCGCACGCCTTTAATCCCAGCACTTGGGAGGCAGAGGTGGGAGGATCGCCGTGAGTTCGAGGCCACCCTGAGACTCCATAGTGAATTCCAGGTCATCCTGGGCTAGAGTGAGACCCTACCTCAAAAAAACAAAAAAACAAAACAAAAAAACCAAAAAAAAAAAAAAAAAGAATTTTGTGTATGCCTTCTATGGAATTTCTTTTCTTTCTATACCATTATTTTTATTGATAATTTTATGCATGTATATAATGTGATTTGATCATAATCTCCTACTGTTACCTTCTCTTGTTTTCTTCCCCCACTCTTTCCACAGAATCATTTTTTTTAACTAGTCCCTCTTCTATTTTGATATATTTTTATTTTTGCCTCCACTATTCATAATAGAATTTGGATGGATCCAATATTATGTAGGCAATGACAGCCACTGTGAGGCCACAGAGTAACAGCCACTTCATGTGTGGAGAACAGCATTCCAAAGAATTTTTCCCCATCCTCTGGCTCTTACATTATTTGCATACCCTTTCCACAAGGTTCCCTGAGTGTTGGAGGGATGTGCATATATATGGTGTGTGTGTGTGTGTGTGTGTGTGTGTGTGTGTGTCTGTTTCATTTAAGCCTGAGTACTTTGCTTTCATTCATTCTTAGCACTTTGATGAGGCTTAACTCTCCCAAATTGTGGAGGATTAATTGTCTTCTGAGAATGTGGGAGTCTTAGCGTTTACAAGACTATACATCTTCATTCTCCCAGTAGGTGGCGCTATGAGAATGCCGATGTCAGGATAAGGACAAAATTTCAAAGCCACCTTTTTTTCCCTAAATCCCAATTTTTCATTAGTTTGAAAACCCTGCAATTTAAGATCCTCAGTCATTACACTACTCTGGTGTCAAATGAGTAGATGCCTGTGAGTCTCCTGATTGCCAAGTCAGGCATCTTGGCACAGGGAGGAATGGACTGTGTGGGGGTCAGGCTTGCCTGGAAACCTCAGACAGTTCAGGAAACAGTAAAAAGCTTGTAATAGTAGGTCTGGGGGTGGGGAAACAACACCAAATAATACAGTTTAACTCTGTAGTGGGTAAAAATAGTCAAAAATCATCTCATATTTCTCCTGCAAAATAATCAGTCAAAAGCCTTATTCCATCCAGATAGCTAAAGGTTTACCTGATGTTTTTGAACCATAACATCACAAGACTAGATCATCTCACTTGCTCATGCCTACCAGGTGGTGTTGACCACGAGGCAGGGTCCCTATATTCTTAGTGACTCAGGTCATAAGAGCGCAGGGATCAAGTTAGAACTGGGTTAAAGTGAGTAGTAACACTTGGTCTCAGAGCCATTTTGGAAGGGATATGGGTGGGCTTCCTGGTGAACGCAGATGAATGGCTTCTGAAGTCTGTCCGGGAGGGGAGCCATCAAGTACCCTGACAAGACTGGTATTTTCAACAGCCACCTAGCACTCATGTCAAGGACCTCTCTGTGGTCTCTGCACACAGATACGGAAATTAAGTAAGGCTCCAATAGCTACTCTTCTCTGAGTGTCCCGTTCACCCTTTCCCTGTTTCACTCGAGTGTTCTGCATGGTGCACACACAGATGGGCTGGAGGAGTTCAGAGTGTTCAGGCTGGTTTGTGCCACAACTAAGACACTGGGAGCCCCGCCCCTCCCAGATACATGAAGTCCTAATGTCAGGAGATCTCCAGGCCATTTCCACGCACACAGCAGTCTGAGCAACAGGGTCCTGCCTGAGGGGCTTGCTGCTTGCCAGTGCTTAGTGTGAAAGGAAGAGTAAAAACGTCACTTGGTAAAAGGGTAATTTACTATGCTTAGCTCTTAAAGCAGCTAAAACAGTTGACTGCAAGCGCAGGGTGAAGTCACTTTATAACTAATTGATCCAGGGAAAGCAATTTTAGTGGCTAATTAATCTCATCTCACTTGTTATCCACCATCCTTCTCCTGAGTCCCGTATGGCTGCTGGCTTCCGTCCATCCTTCCCATTCGCCAGAGGTGGACGTCATGAGAGAAGATGAGAAGTGTCCGATCAATCGGCTTTATTATTTCCTTGGAAGCTCTTAAAGTGTGCTTGTTGGGTATAGTGCTGAGAATAATGGGAGGAAGGCATTAAGGGTTGGCTGGTGCAGTAATTAATCTCAGTCCTGTCCCATTAGTGGTACTAATTGGCTACACAGGAGGGAAAAAATACTCAACAGCTTTGGGAGGAGACAAGCCTAACATCACCTCTAGCAGCTAGAACCATTAGTTATCTCCTTTTGTCCTTTCTCAAACCTGTCAGGCAATCTATTCTTTGCTTGTCTGTTTGTTTGTAGTAGAGTCTCCCTCTAGCCCAGGCTGACCTGGAATTCACTATATAGCCTCAGGGTGGCTTCAGACTCACAATGATCCATCCTCCTGCCTCTGCCTCCCTAGTGCTATGCACCACCACGTCCAGCTCTATCAGAAAATCTTGTTGGAAGCATTGCTGTGGATTCATCTTTGGATCTGGACCTCAAATCCAGCCACTGGTCCCAAACTGTCATATTTCAGAAAGTTCTGAAGGCCTCCTTACCTGGGGAGTTCAGTGGAGCCTTTGTCTTGGATCTCTCCCACCCACTTCTGTTCTGTATACGTAGAAGAGTTCACAGATGGAAACAGGGGCAGGCTGTGACCTGTGTCTTCATGATGGGAAGTTGGTGCAGGAGTATGTGCTGTGTGTCTGATTATCTGTTCACGTTGCACAGGGGTAGCTGGACTAACAGGTGAGGCTGGTCAGGGTGCCTGGTTAGATGCCAGATGGAACTTAGTCTCACTGTCCCACTGAAATTTCTTTCACCACTGTGCACCACTTCTAGCTTGGTGACCTCTAAGGCTTTGCTCTTCATTGTATCATTCTTGGATTCTACATTTTTGCCTCCATTCTTGTCCCGCTCAGTATCACTCCATGTGACCTCAGACAAAGACCTAGCCTAGATATTCCTGGAAACTTTACAGATGTTGCTTGTCTTCCTGGGCAGGTTGGAAGGATCAGGATGGATCAGATATGAATCTTGGAGCTTGTCAATCATTTGGAAGGTGAGATTGGAGCTCACTCTGCAGACTTCAGATCTGTCATCATATCACATGTCTTTTCAATCTCCTCACATTGTGTAAACCCCAAATCACATGTGCTCAGTCTCTAGTGAAGTTTAAATGCTGCTTATTGTGCAAACTCCTATGTCTGTAAGACAAAAATCAATCCTCAAAGATGCCTTCTTATATCAGAAAAGCACACTCTATTGCCCGCTTGGAAAACATATTAGTAACAGCAAGTAGAGTGAACCTGCTTGGTGGCAAAGTTGAGAAAGAATAAAGTTAGTTTCAGTTAAGTTAATAAACCAGCTAAGTAATAGTTAGGTGATATAGCACCTGACATAAGTGCCACCACTGCATCTCCTCAGTCCCATCTTCCACGGCTCATCATATGTACGCTTCTCAACCTAAGGCTTGTCACAGAGTAAGCCACAAAATACCAAAGAACAAAATGAACACCTCCTGTATGCCCTGACACTTTCCCATCATATAAATATAGAGGGCAGTGTTCCATTTAAGAATCTTATGTCTTCAAAGAGAGAAAACAAATAAAATATGTTTGTGTCTGAGCCAGATTTCTCTTCACTGTGACAAAATACCCCAAAGAAACCATTTAGAAAGAGGAAAGGTTTATTTTTCTCATAGTTTAAATGTTTCATTCTATCACAGCCAGGAGGACATGGCAAAGAAGAGAAAATCACAGCTAAGCAGTCACAGGAATGAGCCAGGTCTCTATGAACATAACCCCAGTACCTCACTCCTCCAACCAGGCCTCCTCTTCCATAGTTCCACCACCTCCCAGTAGTTCATTCAAATTTTGAATCCATCAAAGGATTAAACCATTAATTAGGTCACAATTCTGATTATCTAACTTCTCTTTAATCCTTACCAAACGCACCCATATCTTCTCATGTCTCCTAGGTGTTTCTCAGTCCAGTCACGCCCACAGGTGTGTATCTTTCCCATGTCTCATGGGTGTCTCTCAATCTAGTCAAGTAGACAATCAAGCATAACTATCATATTGCAGTGACCACTGGAGAGACTCAAAACTCATCAAAGTGCTGAGAAGTGACACTGGAATATCCAGCCCTAAGTATGGCACCTATATCACACCTTCCAAGGCTCAGGGACCATTGTGGATGAGGTGGCAGAAAGAGTGTAAGATCCAAAGGAAGAGGGGGAGTGCTCTGCAATACTGTCTTCCAGACACAAAGTGTCCATGGTATTCATGATCTCATGGTGGCTGGTGGTGTCTATATATGACCTGCATAATGGGAAGGCAAACATGATGATATCAAAATAAAAGATATTGTAGTTGGAGATAAGAAGAGATTCAGTGGAGCTGGATAAGGTAGGCGGAAAAGGGAGAGTGGTGGGAGGGGATTAGGATCACGTTATATTGTCTATATGTATGGAGGTTGTCAATAAAAAGTTAATAAAGTATTTAAAAATAAACCATCATAGTCTGAGTGAAATTCAGGAACAGTATTCTCCATTTCACCTTTGCAAAGTCAGGCTTTGTATGATGCCTCATTACACTCCTGACTAATCCATGGATTATAAGAAAAGCCAATATCCTGATTTATGGAAAAACAGGTAAGAACAGTGTACGTGAACAAAATTAGGGTGTTCTCTGATGCTTTCATAATTACACTGGAATTAGATACTTTTAATTTTATACTTATATTTATACCAATACTGTCTACATTTTATCTTGGAAAACTGCAAGGTTACAAGAAATAGAGTATGTGCTGGAAATAGAAATAGTTGATAGGACGTGGGCACACATGCCTTTAATCCCAGCACTCGGGAGGCAGAGGTAGGAGGATCACCATGAGTTCGAGGCCACCCTGAGACTATATAGTGAATTCCAGGTCAGCCTGAGCTAGAGTGAGACCCTACCTTGAAAAACCAAAAATAGATAAATAAATAAGTAAATAGTTGATAGGGTGGAGAGGACACCAGCTGCAGGTAAGTTGGGTCATTTATGCTAACCTTTGCAAAATAGACATTCATACCAAAACCATTATTAGGGTTAAGTATAACCAAATATTGCACCGAGAAAGACTTAATTTAAATCTTATGCCAAAATACATACAAACTCCAGGTAATTAAATATACCCAAAAGTATATGTAGCAAAAAATGGCAGAAATAGAAAAAAAATGAATCCCTAATGGTTAAATCCCTAATGGTTCTGGGGGATTTTAGCTGATTCTCTAAGTATTGGTACAGGTAGGTTGATCAGAAAAGAATGCCAAACATGACAGATTTGAACAGTGACTGTAAATATGGAAAAATGAAATTATGTCATCTGCAGGAAAATGGATACAACTGGGGATTATCATGTTAAGCAAAGTAAGCCAGACTAAGAAAGAAATACTACATGTTTTCTTTTATATGCAAAATGTAGGCTTAAAATATCTTTTATCTTAAAAAATCTTTTATCTATTTATGCATATATGTGTGCATGTGTGTGTGTGTGACATGATAGTAGAAGAAAGATTATAGGGGGTAAAAAGGGTCTTACATGAGAAGAGGAGTGGATAGAGGGGTGACTAAGTGGTGAAAATAGGAAGGAGAACAAAAAAAATCACATTTTCTCTCATTGGCAAAATCTAGATACACACACACACACACACACACACACACACACACACACACTTCCCTTCCTCATCCCTGACTCCTTTGATGCATAATGGGTCCCTTCCTCCTCCAAATAGACTTCCTTCGTGTGTGTGTGTGTGTGTGTGTGTGTGTGTGTGTGTATGCATGTGTAAGGCATTATGGAATATATATATATATATTATACTATATATAATATATATATATAGTCATATTATATATTCCATAATTATATATATATTCCATAATTACATATATATTCCATAATTTTATATATATATATATATAAAACAAATTAAGCAAGAAATAAAAATTATGAGGCACAAGGGAAATTTACATAGAATAAAATAGATTCTAAGACAGAAAAAATGAGAATTAATGAGTAAAGCTGTAAGAGGAGAAAAAGATTAAACATAGTTAGAATAGAGAAAAGGAAAAAGTAACAACAAAGTTCTTAATGCAGATAACATAGAGGCTTGGTAGATCATATATTTTTTAAAGAGACAGACAAACTAAATTCTATTAAGAAAAATGAAGAAGAAAATGAGAAAGGTGAATGATAACAGTAAAAGAGACAGTTTTTGTATAATAGCATAAAAGTTAAGAAATATACATAATTTGATGTTAATTGCTCATAAGCTCAAATAAAAATGCTATATTTTATAAATGTCAGATAAAGTACAAATTTTCATAAAAGTGCCAAAGTTATTAAATAAAATACCCAGCCACAAGTGATTTAAGAGCATGAAGGTCTAAATAATCATATTAAAGTAATTGAGTTAGTGGTTTAAACAAATTCCAAGAGGAATTTTCCAGCCCCAGATAATTTTACAGGCGAGTGCTACCTAACTCACATAATTTTATGGATGACTTCCACTGAGATTTCAAAGACAAGTCTAAACTTACATAATCAGAAAGGCAAGAAAAAGGGTAACAGTTACTTACCTAATTCACTGAGCCAAGACAATCTCGATGCCAGGACCACAAGAAAACGCCAGTGTAAACAAGACAGAAATTCTTCACATTATGTTAATAATCCCCAGAATCATAAGCAAAATTTGAGCAGAAAACATTTCACTAGAATATGCCCATTTTCAAATAGATTTTGGTTCTGAAGCCTTCAATAAAATGTGACACATCATCATGAGTAAAAAAGGACTTCTAGTGCCAGGGGGATTCCTTAACATGAGAAAACATAGCCACAGAAAGGCCACAACACACTTTTGAAGTGGGGAGATGGCTCAGTGCATAAAGTGCTTGCCGTGTAAGCATGAGGATCTGAGTTTGGATTTTACATCCCCCTTACAGCTGGATGTGGTAGTGTGTATCTGCACTCCCAATTTCACCTCTGGCAAGATAGGAGGTGGAGAGAGAAGAACCCTCAGAAGCTAGTGGGCTAAGGATCCTGGAAAATGCAGTGGAGAACAATAAAGAGACCTTATCTAAAGTAAGGTGGAAGGTCAGGACCAATACCTGAGGTTGTCCTCTGACCTCCACAGACACACCAAAGCATGTGCATGCCTGCCCTGAAGCACATACACACACATACATGCATGCATGCACAGTTTTGATGGAAGTTACAGATGCCCTTGTTTACATGAGGAAGACAAGCAAGAATGTCCTTCTCAGTCCCTTTGTAGCACTTCAACTGGTTCCTTTCTGTTGTGGTTACCTTCTCATTGCTGGCATGAAGCACCTGACCAAAAGCAGACTGTGGGAGGAAAGGATTTATTTTGGCTTGCAGACACAATTGGAAACTCCATGATGGCATGGAAAACCTGGCATGAGCAGAGAGGCTGGACATCGCATCCTGGCCAACATCAGGTGGACAATAGCAGCGGGAAAGTTCCACCTTCCAAATTGCCATCAGCTGGGTATTAAGTACTCAGAAGTTATGAGTTTATAAGCGATACTTCATTCAAACCACCACACATGGTAACATTTTTTATCAGGAATCTCAGGAGGTGCGCTTACAACCAGATGCAATCACATTGCTAAAATTATCATGTATATTAATAGTAATATTATAAAGGACTTAGGCATAAAACTAAAAGCACATATGCAAATCTTATAGCAATGCGCCAAACATTGTAAAAGAACATTACAAGACACCTTAACCAAGGAGAGGTTAGGTACATGTGTGGATATCTCCTAATCCTACAAAGCTCTCAGAATTTCTCCCCTATTCTTTCTGTATTCTTTCTTTCTTTTTTATTCTTTAGAAACCCTGAAATCCAAGCTGCATTTTCCTTAATAGTATGCTGTTGTTGTTATTATTATTATTATTGCATAGTGGTTTAGATGCAAAATGTCATGACTAGAGGTGTGGTCCCCAGACTGGGAAGTCAGGAGATCTTTAAGAGGTGGGGGTCTTAGGTTAACTGAAAGACTTGGTACCCCTTTAGATTCATGTTTCAAAATGTGCCCACTCCCTTTCTCATGTCTCACCCCCCCATGCTGTCCACCATAAGGTGATACAGCCAAAAGATCCCTTGCTAGATTCATCATTAGGCAGTTTAGATTTCTATTTTCTGAAACTGTGTACTAAAACCTACTTTCGCCGGGCGTGGTGGCGCACGCCTTTAATCCCAGCACTCGGGAGGCAGAGGTAGGAGGATTGCCGTGAGTTCGAGGCCACCCTGAGACTCCATAGTGAATTCCAGGTCAGCCTGGGCTAGAGTGAGACCCTATCTCGAAAAACCAAATAAAAACCAAAAAAAAAAAAAAAAAAAAAAAAAAACCTACTTTCTTTGTAAATAACACAGACATGGGTATTTCATAATAGTAGCAAAATGACTAATGGACTTGATGTATTCAAAAATTTACACATTGGAAAAAGCTAAAGGTAACCAAGATATTATTGGCAAGAAAAATAGACCAGAGGGAATTACAGGCTTCATTATGCAATTATAATAGGTAATGCAGGAAGGGGAAGCAAGGTTTCCAGAACCCAGGAATGTGCTTGGGCAGCAGAGAGTCGTGTTGTGCCACAGTCATGGCTCAACATCTGCTATGGAAAGAAGGTATTGTGAACATGTGATGGCAATAGTGTCATCTCTGTAGGGAAGAAGGAAGGGCTGTCCCTCACAGCATTATAAGAAGTGAGAAAGGTGAAAAATAATGCATTCATTGAAGTAAAAATGGATGTTATAGTGTAGACAAATGATTTTTCTGCATAAAGAAAAATTTTTATTCGCTACCCATGGACTCAAAAACTTGAAAAACTATTACACATAAATAAAGAAGAGTTAATCAACTGGAAGAACTGGATAAGACACATGAGCAGAACTTGACGTTGTGTGGCCAGTCTACACTCAAGTGCTCAACTGTATCAATGATTAAGGGAAGAGAAGCAACTATTATGTGAAACACTAATCAAGTAGAATTCAAAATATTCCTTCGTATAGTATGTTCAGCTGTACAGGTTTTGTCCAATGAGAAGCAAAACACATGGCTGAGGGGAAAGTAGTTACTACACCTTCTTGCATCTGACATATCTTGTCTATTTCATGGTGCAAAAATACAAAGATAATTCAAATGTCTTAGTGGAAGGATGAGTAAGTGAGTCATAATACTCTTATGCAACAACTAAAGGCATCGTGCTTAGAAATGCCAAAATATGAATGAATCTTAGCAAATTAGCACAAATTAACATGAGTAAAGACAAATGTTATAACCCTATTCTTTTTTAAAATTTTTATTTATTTATTTAAGAGAGAGAGAGAGAGAGAGAGAGAGAGAAGCAGAGAGAGGGAGAATGGGCGCACCAGGGCCTCTAGCCACTGCAAACAAACTCCAGATTCATGTGCCACCTTGTACATCTGGCTTATGTGGGTACTGGGGAATCAAACCAAGGTCCTTTGGCTTTGCAGACAAGCACCTTAACTGCTAAGCCATCTCTCGAGCCCACAGCCCTATTCTTATAAAGCTCATTCTCAGTGAAAATATAAAATGGATTTTATATGTATTCAAAGACATACTCAGACAAAGTCTACACAGCAAGATGATAGTAAGTACAAATCTCCAGAGGCACTTGTTATCATGAAGAAAGAAAGCAGGGAGACAGGGAAGGCACAGAAACATTTAAGGATACCCTAAGTTGTTGGAAATGTCCTATTTTTAGTTAATATGATGCTTTCATGCAATATTCGTTAAGTTATTATGTGTAATATATGATAGACACATTTTTTGTTTGATTTTCGAGGTAGGGTTCATTCTAGCTCAGGCTGACCTGGAATTGACTATGTAGTCTCAGGGTGGCCTCAAACTCATGTTGATCTTCCTACCTTTGCCTCCCAAGTGCTGGGATTAAAGGTGTGTTCTACCACGCCTGGCAATGTTCCACACATTTTGTATATAAAAAGTATACTTAAAAAGATATAAGGGCTGGAGAGATGATTTAGCAGTTAAGGTGCTTGCCTCCGAAGCCTAAGGACCTAGATTTGATTCCCTAGTACCCATGTGAGATGCACAAGGTGACACATGTGGAGTTCATTTGCAGTGCCTCGAGGCCCTGACATACCTGAGTTCTCTCTCTTTCTCTCAAATAAATAAAATCTTTTTTTAAAAAAGATATAATATCCAAGTAGAAATTATTCCCAAGAAGACAGAACAATGAGCACATGAATAGGTGGTCAGCATCTTCAACTACCAGATAAATGCATATGAAACCTTCAAGGAGACACCATTTCACATCCACTAGCATGACTAAAGTGAAACTAGCTCAAGAGAAGTATGAACCAGAATGTAGAGTAACTGTAGGTCTCAGACACTACTGTTAGGAATATCACATCATATAGCCACTTTGGAATGTGTGGCAATTCCTCAAATGGTTTCTTATCATAAGATCTGTCCTGGGTATGCAATGAAGGGAAATGAAGCCATTTATATGCAGAGACTTGTGCATAAAGATTGAGAGCAAACATTATTCATAATACCCAAAAGGGGGATAATCCAAATGCTCACCAAATGATGAGTAGATAAATAGAAATGTGGTATGTCCATAAGATAGAATATTATTTGGAATTAAAATAAAAGAGAAAAATGAATTTAAAGAATGAATTGCTGATATGCATTATAATTTGGATGACCTTTGAAAGCAGAATGCTGAGAGAAAGAAACCAGTCACAAAAGGTACAGGGAATATGATTGTATAGGTATGAAATGTCCAGAATATAAACATCTTCAGTGGTGAAGGTAGGTCTGTTGTAGGAAGTGGGGCTGGGGTGAGGAACTGAGATTTTAGGGAGCAGAAGGGTCCAACCATTGCCTTTTGATGAAATGAGAACCTTCCTTACATGACATGATAGAAGTCTAACCTGTGAAATGCTTGAGTATATCCAATTGTACATTTTAGATGAGTGAGTTGTGTGAAATATAAATTATTTCTTAATAATGCTATTGCAAAAAAAAAAAAAAAAAACAAAGCAAAACCAGACTGATCAACTCTGGCATAAATTTTTCTTGGAAAGACTTAGACAAACATCTCTTCACCTGTTGCAGTCGGGTTTGCAATGCTGGCAGAAATCACCCAACCAAGAGCAGCTTCTGGGAAAAAAACGGTTTATTTTGGTTTACAGACTTGAGGGGAATCACCATGATGGCAGGGAAAATGACAACATGAGCAGAGAGTGGACATCACCCCTCACCAACATCAGGTGGACAATAGCAACAGGAGAGTGTGCCAAACACTAGCAAAGGGGAGTTGATATAATACCTATAAGCCTGCCCCCAGTAATACACTGCCTCCAGGAGGCATCAATTTCCAAATCTCCATTAGCTGGGAACCTAGCATTCAGAACACTTAAGTTTATGGGGACACCTGAATCAAATCACCACATCACCCCAGCCAAGACACCAAGAGCATACCAAAGTGATGATTCCAACAAGTATAGCTTGGTGAACCAGACAGTCCATTAGGCTTACTTATAGAAGCATGAATGAGGGGTTACTTACACACGTGTGTGTGACCCCAAAGTGCCATGTCATTGAAAAGTCCTGCCCTACAATGAATGACATCTTCCCTATAGCTGCAAGGATGGATAACCTTCTTCCCTCTCTATACTCCAGCACCTCCTGAGACCACACGCAGCTAAAGCAGGATTACACACATCTGGCAGGTGCAGGAAAGCGTGGATGAAGTTTCAAATGAGGACCCCATGATGATCCCCACACCTCCTTCTGTGAGGGAATGTCAACAGGCCAGATCTTGAGGGTCTCTTGTGAGTAGCCATAGCTGCTTTGATGATGATGGTCATGGCTCTGAGAGGACAGCTCTCTATAGCATAAACCAACACAACAAAGTCAACCACCCCACAAACTAAACAATTGTGTGGGGAAGTTTAGTCAGGTTAACACATGGTCAGCATATAAGAGAGGTGGCAAGGAAGGTGACATGCAAAATACATACTATCTTTGGGGTAAGAGAGGCCATGATCTTAAGCCTTCAGTGTCACTTCATCCAAACAGGTTTTCAGGAACATGTGAAAATACCCACGTCCCCAAATCACTGTCAGCCCCAATTCTTGCAGACCTTGGGTATTTTTCCAGTGTTGGGGTATTTGATCTCCTTCCAGTTTCAATTTTTAAGGTATTTTATTGTCAAAGGAAATGATCTATGCTCTAAAAGTTTATTAATCTCTGTCTAGCATTTTTAACATTTTGTTATGTCTTTGGTGACTTTTAGCCTGGGGGCCTAAATTGGCTGTCGCTGAAGGTCTCAAGAAAAGAGCAGGTCTACATAGTCATAGATAATTTAGGTTAAATGGAAGTGATTTCATTATGGGTTATGTTTGATCAGTTTTGCATTTTCAATCTTATATTATATGATTTTTTTTAGAGACAAGTGAATCTTATAAAATATGCTACTTCACTCATTAAAAGCCAGGAATTATGACAAATGCCTTTTATATTTTGGATCAAGAGCTTGTCATTCAAGTATTTTCAAGAACGATGATGTGAGAATAAACATCCGTTCAGATGTGTGATTTATTTTTTCTTTGGAAGGAAAGGGAAAATGTTCAAAGTAATGCCAGTGTGTTGAAGCCTTCCAGAGGGTGTGCCATCCATCTTCCTCATACTTCTGATTGTTGTGAAGTTGTCCTCACATTTAACTCTGTCAGGTGCTAAAATAAGGATACTAATAATATAAAGTTGGATTTTTATCATTTGAAAAGCAAAGATAATCAAATTTCTAAAATATTTGGTCATGAAAATTTTGGACTAGGAATTACATTTCTCATTTCCAGGAAGCTGTTTGTGCAGCAACAACATTTGTTGAGTCTATCTTGGAAAGAAAGATGAATAAGAAAAATCTTTGAAGGCAACAGAAAGCTCAATAAATATGACCTTAACAGATAAGATTTCATACAGATGGACTCTAGAAAGTAAGCTAAGGACACCTAGATGTTATAGAAACATGCCTTTGCCAATTCTCATTGTGGGTGGTGTTCTGAAACAGGGGAAAAATGCAGTGTTACTGGCTCTGAGCAGAGAAACCAGGAGACATTTTGAAACTTGCTTGGTTGGAGACTTAACAGTTGGAGATATAAGGGTGCAGCATTTGGGAGAGGCAGCAAGGAAAGGGAATGGAGCCTAACGATCTGGCAACACATGCTTAGGAAATGTTACCCAGTTCTGAAGCCATGCCAAGTACAAACTCTGCAAATTCCAAGTGGTATGAACATGAAGGTATAATCACATAGAAGCCTATTATAGTGGACTGTTGCGACCCACAGGGAAAGTTGCAGCTATTGCCAGAGAGATAGGCACCTCTATTAAAAATAGAACAGTGGTGTCAGCAAAATGTCAATGCTAAGGCCAACTTCTGGATCTGGGGTGAGGTGATGGGTATAGGGATATGTGATCCCCAGAGTGGGCGGTGCTTCAGGTGGTGGATTATATGTAAAAAGGCTGTAAGAAGACAGTGATTTTTGCCTCGGTATCCATGCTATTTGCTGGTGCATCCATTGTCACTTTCATGACACTGGAACCCAGCTTATTTGTCCTTCTAATATGACCTGGAGACCAGTGGCTCTTCAGGAATTCTCCAGGCCTTCAGTGCCAGACTGGGATTGCTGAAGCATCCAGCCTTGTGGACTGAGAAGCCACTGGATTTTCTGACATGCCAGCCTGCAAACAGCTGTTGTTGGAATTCCCAGCGTGAATCCTGTAAACTACTCTAATAAATCCCCCTTATAATACATCTCTGCTCTATTGGTTCTGTTCCTCTAGTAAACCCTGACTAATACAGAAGGCAGAGTTTGTAGGCAAAATATATAAAAATAAATGAATACATATAAGAAACAAAAAGGAAAATGAAATAAAATGTACCATTAGAATTGAAGTTAAGGAAGTATTAATGGGAGTGTTTTTTCTTCTTGCAAATAAAATCCCATTTCAAAATATAGCCATTCAGATAATAATAATAAAGGCTGACTGAAAATGAATTTGTTGGTGAATTGTTTCAATGATTGCCACCTGTAAAAACAACAGTGATTTATTGTACTATTCAAAATACAGAATAAAAATTCATGAATCACAGAAAAGGGTGGAGGGCAGGTGGAGTTCCATGCTCTGAACATGGGGACTTATTGTACAGATGCAGGAAATGTCATTGAGGAGACTGCTCTGAGTGAAGCATTCCTGTTGTAGCATCTAGACAATTACTTAAAGAATACAGAATATGTTACATAAAGACATTAAAGGAGACAGTATTTAAAAGATTAATTAAAAAAATAGAAGTATGGGGAGACTTAACAGTTTAGTGGTCAAGGCACATGCCTGTGAAGCTTAAGGATCCAGGTTCGATTCCCCAGGTCCCATGTAAGCCAGATGCACGTGGTAGCAAATGCATCTGGAGTTCGTTTGCAGTGGCTAGAGACCCTGGTATGCCCATTCTCTCTCTCTGTCTCTCTCTCCCTCTCTGTGTCTCTAATAAATAAATAAAAATAAAATCTTAAAAATATTAGAAGTACATTTAGTCACAAAACATAGTCACTAATAAGTTATTGTAACAGGAATTCTATTAAAAATCTTTTTATAAGGCTGGAGTATGCCTCAGTGGGAGAGAACTTTCCAAACATGCATGAGGCCCTGGATTCCATTCCCAGCAAAGAGCAATTTTTAATGGATATGGTACCGTTTACTTATGAAATTATAGGCAAACATTTTCAAGAGGATTTAGTCTATGTTTAGATATTTCTTAATGTGTCATGTTTTATTAAAATGACTTATGGCTGAACACTTAATTGATATTGTTTAAATAATCATTGACACAATATTTTGGAAAAATAACTTCCCTACCTTCCTCCCTTCTTCCTTTTTCTTTACAAAAGTGATGATTTTTCTTGGCCTCAGCCCTTTCCTTCTGATTATCTTCTAGTACGTTTTGCAGATGTCTTCTGCTTCATTAAAGTACAGAGGATATGAAGAAGATGGTGCACTGTACAGCAAGGAATCACATGAGAGTGTTTAATCATGATGCATAGAAGGCTGTGGTCTGCACTCATTCTGAGTTGGCCAGTGCTTGCTGAGTGTCCAGTGAGCATGGCATTGTTTCCAGTGGCTACCATCTACTAGTTCTCACTGGAACTCCAAAGCAGGTCATTCTGATCTTAGTTCAGGTGGATTCTGAGGAGACAGTTCAAACTCAGTCAAGAGAGATTGCTATGAAAATGTGATGACTGGAGCCCCCTCTCTCTCTCACCCATGTAAAAATGCCTGGTATAGTGGCATATTGTTATAATTTCAGCACTGTGGAAGTGGAGCAGACAGAATCTCTGTATCTCACTAGTCAGGCAGCCTAGCCTAATTGGTGAGCTCCAGGCCAATGTGAACCCTGGCCTCAACACACACACACACACACACACACACACACACACACACACACACACAAACACACACACACACCCTGCATATACTATATGCCTTCAAACACAGAAACATGCACACACTTATATCCCCTTTCACATGAGAAAAACATATATGGTTCTGACCCTCCCCATAGATGTTGACATTAATAGCTCTTCTCACGTTTCTGTGATGGCCTTAACAATCACCTTGTTACAAGCAAATGTTTCCTTGAGTTCTATGAGCTGCTTGGCAAAGCAACTGAACCAAGGTGGGGCCAGAATATCTGATTGGTCAAATCATGGGAAAAGACAACTGGAAGCTATGGCTGGCATCTGAGGGACAGTCTTAGGAATGGAGTCCTCCACCTATGAATCTGACCCTACCTCCAGGTGGACAGATGAGAAGACCCTGCAACTGTGTTTTATAATCACATGTGTTAAAAACCATATGCTTAGAATAACTCATTTTCTATGTTTAAATATCCATTAAAAGCTGGGCAAGATGGTAACACTTTTAATCCCAGCAGTTGGGAGGCATAGGTAGGAAGATCGCCATGAATTCGAGACTACCCTGAGTCTACATGGTGATTTCCAAGACAGCCTGGGCTAGAGTGAAACCCTACATTAGAATACACACACACACACAATCTCCACTGAAACTTAAAGGAACATGACTGCACTTTACCAAAGATTATATAAAGTAGGGAAAACAGTAACTAGTAAGTTAGTGAAAACACACCTTTCTATGAACCATCCTTCAGACCAGTTTCTCCAAATATCATGAATTATATGAGCTTGAAATCTCAGATGATAAATAACAATTTATTAGCATGAACTAGAAATGTCAACTCTATATCATCATTTTCAAACAGGGTGCAAAATGGATATTTTTCCCTATTGCAGCTGATAGCTATAATCCTTTTCCACCATGAAACAACAGGCTATAAAATATAACTGTGAAAGCGATCTATTAAAATGTGCAAACGAAGATACATAAATTTTTAAAAATCAAATATGTAATTTCAAAGGAACCAAATCCTATTCGTTCTTGAACATGGCAAAGGAAGGGTTTTTGTGTATTTTACTGATAGGATGTAAGAAAGCCAAATGAGAATATAACTCCTTCATACTGTACAAGGAACCATAAAATGAGCTGTGTCATGACAAAGAATAATTCACCTCTCTATAGACTTTGTGTCAATCAACTGTTTGGATCTGAATTTCCAAAGGGGCTTAAAATCTTGCTGTTCTTCCTGTCCATCTTATGCAAGGATCTTTGAAATTGCTTGAGGATTTTCCTGTATTTTTGGAGTTTGGCAGGGAAAGAAAGCAAGCTATTTTCTGTGCTCAGGGATTCTGAGCTATGAGAAAATTATGTGATATGACCACACAGGAAGGATGCTTCCAAAGCTCTGTCAGCAGTGGGCTGCAAGCAGGGACGCAAAGCCAGGGGTGCCTCTACTCCCAGCTCACCCTGCAATCCATCATCCAAACCTGCAGTTTATCCTCCTGTTTGCTCTTTTCTCTGTCTCTAGGAGAAGCATTAACTTAACAAGATGATCTATTCCAGCATTTTATAAAGAAAACAAGGAGCTGCATTCCCCTTGTGGTGTCTAAAAGGGGAACATTATTTAACACAAACATGGTAATCAATTTGAAGAAAGTGTCACTCAGCTAGGGAAGGGCTGGAAGACACTGGAGACATGTTATCTAGGTCCTGTGGTCTGGACAAAGTGCTGAGTCTTCTGTAGGAAGAACTAGATAGAAATCACTTTGTAGTGGGGCAGACTCAACAGCCTTCCTTAGTATAGCAGCTGACCTTGTGGACCAGCTTGCTGGGTTTTGTTGTGTGGCAAGCTGGTGCAACAGCAGCCCAGATGTGCTGTGAAGGTGCTGGAGATCAGTAGATGGAGCATTGTAGATTGTCTTGCAGACAAATGTGTGTGGGCTTGTGGCATCAGCTGAAGGCTTAGAACAAAGACAGTTTCCCAAAGAAGGGAAAGTTCTATCTCAAGAATGCAGAACCAGTTCTTGCTTGTTTTCCTGCTTGTTCATTTACCATGGATTTCAGACTAGCTGGTTGTGCTATCATGTGAATCAGTACCTTAAAATCCCCCTTATGTATGTGCATAAAGATGCATGTATGTATAGGCATTTATCTATACATATGTATATCATCCATCTGTCCTTTATCTACCCATGATCTATATCTATCACATATTATCTATCAATTCATCTGCTATCCATCTACCTGTCGATCATATATCTATCAATTCCTTTATCTATCTTATATTAATCCATTCATCTATTATCTCCCTATCATTTATCTATCATCTATTTCTATCTACTAATCATATATCAATCCATTCATCTACTATCTAGCAGTCTACCTACCTATCATCAATCGATCCATCCATCTATCATGTATCTAATCATCTATATACATATCTACTATCTGATCTGTCTTCATCTGTCTGTCTCTCTATCTCTCTCTATCCATTTTCTGTTTTGCTCTAGAGAACCCTCATAAAAGAAGCTGCACAGCTCATCATATAACTGCATTGATTCTTCCTAGGGTGTTTTCTGGTGAATGTAAACAAGGTTTGATAAAGCATACTTACATGGCAAGCTATCTGTTTACTTCCTGAAGGCTTTTAAGATTACTTGTTAATTCATTAATGTTATTCTTACAATCCTTAGCTCCTGGGCTTTACTGAGGTTTTATGATCAGCAGTTTACTGGACAATGGACTAAAGGCTGTGGATATGGACCAAAGTTATCAGGAAGGAGGAGCCAGTACCACAGGAGGCCTGTGTCTGACCTTGTAGCTCTCTTGCAGGATCAGACACAGACTGAAAATTGCCTTGTTGCTCAGAACAGAACAAGCATAACAGAGATAGTGGCATACTATGAAGTATATTTAGCTCAAGTAAACTTGCCCCAAAACTCAGCTTACCCCAAAATATTCAGTACGAACATACTTTTTAATTTTGTTTAAAATACATTAATTAAATATGTACATAAATGCCATGCCTGGTGTTACAGGCATGTAATTCCAGTTACTTGGGAGGCTGAGGCAGGAAGATTTTCAGTTCAATTCCTGCCTGGGCTGCACAAGGAATTCAATGCTATAATATAAATTGTGCAGTATTCAGGATTCTTTAGAAGGGCAATAAATGACTATTAAGGGGCTAAAGGTAGCCCAAGGTGATTTGGCTCTGACTTGCAACATTCCATTTCTCTGTGATCACAGGAGCTTTAGCAGTCCATTCAGCCTTGCTGGAAGTAGGTGCAGCAGATAGAGCTGTTTTCTGGGAACTTTAGTTCACAGGGGAAAGAAAGCAGGCCCTTCAGGGAGGAGGAGGCTTCCAGAGAAAGAAAAAGCCCTACATTTTCTGTGGAGACTGAACCTTTATTGAAGGAAGGGCGCATCAGTCCTGAATATGTGATTGGTTGGCTTGAGTGAAAGTGAGAGAGGCACTGATTGGTTTATGGCACATCTAGCACAGCCTACGTCTCAGGAAGCTTGTCAGGCCACCCACCCTGGCAAAGTTGAGGGAAAATTTGTCCAGGCCAGGAAGAAGTCACTGTACCCCTTTGCCATCTTGTATTACCAAGTGCTCCTTCCTTGATCTGCTTAACCCAAGAACGCTGTCTCCTACAGCATGGCCGCAACAGGGTAGGTGAACTCACCAGCAAGTAGCACAGGCAGTCAGGCTAAAGGCTCTGTGCTCTCCCAGAGCTTCTTTATACATAGTCCACTTCTGCAAGGGCTGCTCACGATGGAGAAAGGATTTCTTCCCTCAGTTAATCCTTCCTAGATATGCCTTCACAGACCACCCCCAAGAGATGTGTCTCTTACTTGATTTCTAATCAGGTCAAGCCAACAACAGACTCTAGCCATCATAGACTACTAGTGAACTCTCATCACAGGAAGCAGAGGGTCTGGTTCACCGGCAGAGGGCAGCCATGTAAAACAGAAATGTTCTCCAGTCTGCAGATGGAAGAACTGGGACTAGCTGAAATGCTCATTGTATTCATGTGCAAATAAAGTCACAGAGAGAACCTGAATCTAATTCCAAAGATATCTTACAAATTAGATGACCCCCCCACCCCAAGTTTAAACCTGCAATCTGTAAACTCAATCTGTGTTTTCTCAGATTTCAGAACTGATAGTGATTCTTCGTTCTAAACTTAGTTCACATCCTAAGCATAGTTGATTCTGCACTTGCCACAGCTTCCTAGCTCTGCAGCCATAGACAACATACTCAGTTGGTGAAATACACGATTATGAGGTCCAACGAGTATAGACACATTTAAATTGAAATTTCAAAGATGATTTCCATTGCTGCTGCTTCTGGCATTGGTTCTGAAATGTTAAGAAAAAAAACTTCATAATATTTCTGTTTCTTTCTCACAGTTGTCAATTCTTAAAAAATTTACCAATGCCCTCTTAACACTATTAAAAAGTATGGTATAATAATAAGAAGCTTTAATGCAGCCATTTCACCCATCATCAAGCTTTAAAAATGAGCCAATAATAGGACCAGTGACTTTAGAAATTTCTAACACTCTAACCAAAGAAGTTATGCCATTCTCACTTGATGATGAGGCATCAGGTTATTTAATTTGTGCCAAATTGCCTGTAATGTTTTAAATTGTCTATAAATAATGGGCAGACAAAAAGACTCTAAGACAGAAATTATTTATGTACTACCTTAGTGATCAATCTTGTAAATGTTTGTATAAATGACTCATCATATTTTTCAAAGTTAGAGAGATTTAATCACTTATGTGTTTATAGCCTAAGATGACAAAAGCCAACAATTCTGTGCCTTGGAATAGTCAGCATTTTCTATAGAGTGCATGCATGTACCTCCAAAATTTATGTGCTGGAAGCTCATCTCCACGTGATGGCATTAGGAGGTGATATCTCTAGGAGACAGTGATGTCATAAGGGCTCTACCCTTGTGAGTGGGATTAGTGCCCTTATAAAACAGACTTGAGAGGCTGAAATCCCTTTTTTGTCCTCTTCCATTTGCCCTGTGAGAACACAGCATCAGCTTGCAGTCTTGGAAGCAGAGAACAGTTCTGACATTGAATCTGCCAACACCTTGATCTTGGACTTCCAGCCTCCAGAGCTGTGAGAAGTCCTTTAGAATTACAGTAGGGGATGGAGCAGTGGAAACTGAGAATGGGCTCAGGGACTGTTTGCTGAATGAGTCAAACAGTATTCTTTTCAAATAGACTTAGCTATACAATCCTACCACTGAATTTAAATTTCTTTAAATTATCATACAAAAAGTTAGGTCTCATTATGGTGTTTTTCAGTCAAAATTTGTTTTTGTTTCCCTCCTCACCTTTTCTCCTGTTTTTGGAGGATTTTTTTTAAATCATCAAATTTTCAGGTAAAGATTCCATATTCATATTTTTGTACCCATTAAAGGAATCCTTTCATAATTAAAAACAAGTAGGGCACTTCTAAAATGCCTCTACAATATATATCAAGTCTGAAATCTCACCCTGTGGATTCACAAATAAGTCATATGATTAATTATTTATTATGAATCAGGAAGGAGAGATTCCATTCAGTGTAGGACACACAGGACACATCCAGGCCTGGATTCTATTGCTTCTAGTGAATGCTTATCGACTTTCATCATAGTATGTCTTGTTTTCCTGGGTTAATTAATACTTCTCTTAGAACACATATCTTATGTCCAAGGTAATACATTTCTGTTCTCTTCAAGACATTGATATCCAACAGAAAACGACTGAAACCTGCTGAGATTATTATGCCAATGTGAATCCATCACTCTCAAACTGCAGAACCATTTCCATGTCTTGAGGAGCAAGGTGTTACTTAGCTTTTTAATGTGGAGCTGCCTGTTTAGAGTTTGGCACAACCTGTGTTTTGAGACTTTAAAGGCAGAAATTTTTAGATCAAAAATTGATTGATATGAGAATAAATCAGGTCCTTGACAATCTACTTTGTTTTACAGAGGAAAAAATAATCTTACATACCTTGCTTCAAATAAGTTATCAATTTAGCATCATCGAGACCAGGAGACAAGCTGTAGATGGCTGGATGCAGTATTTCCATCTCAGATGTGATGGGGCTATTGATCAGCTACCTAGTCATAAACTTGCTCTGAAATGCAATTTTTTTTCTCTTCTGAAAGTAATGGGAAAATAGTCTTCACACAATTTATATACTAGACAGAACCAGTGAAAAGGGCTCAGTAATTGTACCTATCTGAGTAGAAATTCAAAGATAATTAGGCCACTGGCCTTACTGAAATACTCTGCGCCACAGGTTCTGCTATAAATTCCAGTCGCTTTTGTATTCATTAACCTTTACTTGAAAAGTTTCTGTCAATTGTAATGAAAATAATACAAATTATTACGACAAAGCATTTAGAGACCGTGGTATAATTAGGTTGCCTTTAATCTTGAATCATAATAACTCAGATTTGAAGAAACTCTGAAGTTCATACTGAAGACTCTTCTACAAACTGACAGTCACTGCTGCTATTCTTAAGTGAAGGGACTTTGAAACATTCAGTCTGTCTCTCATTGTAATAGAGACACACCTGCTAACTCGGTAGCATTGCCATATATGTCCCTTGATAAATCATGTTGATTTGGTAAAGAGGATCACATCTGGAATAAGAGCAGTCATTAATGCCAGCAATTCCCTGAATTCTGAAAAGATGCATGGGTCACAGGTGGATTCAGTGTAAGGAATGGGAGTGTCAGAGGTGGTGTTGATAGTGGTGCTGATCTCTGCTCCCCCCCCCCCAATTCCCTGTGGCTTTCTGTGTACAATAGTGACATGGAAAGGGAATTAAGGAACTTTCACTGAGCTTTACCTCAATAGCCAATCATTAAGAAGCCTGTGTGGTGCTCTACCCATTGTTAGTTATGCTTCTTCCATAGGTTCACTCAGGACCAGAATGATGCTTGCAAGATGTCCCTCGGGATGCTGAGTGGTCAGGAAGAAGGATATCAGACAAGCCCCATATGGTCCCACGAATATCTGAGACAGTGGTGTAGCTAGTGGCCCAGCATAACATTCTGATTTGCCATGGACTTCTGCTAAGACAATGGCTTCTAGAGGGTCAGAGTGCTTTTCTTCCTTAAGGCCTGTCTGCCCTCATGCATGACTGAAGTTCCATTTTGGGGGATTATCTGATCTGTTAAGATCCAGAACTTCCCATAAGCCTGTCAACTTCTGTTTTGCTAAGGGACTGGACTGTACAGTCTGGGGAATCCTGAAGCCCATCACAGTCCTGTAGGGAGATTCAGAAAATATTTCATATGTATGCATATGTTAAAATGAAGGTATATTTTAAAAATCCAACATAAGTACTGTTACTATACCTAAATATAAATAATTCTCTACCACCATCAAATACCCCAGCCAATATTCATAGTTTTGTGATTGTCTCATGAATATTTTTAGTTGATTTGTTTAAACTGAGCTTCAAAGAAAGACCATATCACACACACACACAAAGAAAAAGGCCAGCTTCTTATAGACCTGGAACTTACTGAAGACCCTTCCTCTGGGTGGCAAGAGGATCTTGCTCCCATTTTGATACAGAAATGTCAAATTAGTCTATCACCAAAGGATATGGGTCATCTTTAGGAGGACTTCAGATTCAAGCTGAGGTTCCAGAACTCTGGCTATCCAGATACACTAACAGAGGTGAGAGGCATTGGTGCACTTTACTGAGCTTTACTGAGCACCTGTCCCACCCTGAGTTGTTCATCACTGTTTAGAGGCACCTTTGTCCTGTGATTCTCACCACGGGGATGGTGGGGGGGAAGAGACAAAGTGAGTAGCTGACTTTCCCAGCCTCAAGAGTGCTGTGTATACCACCCACTTTACTCCTATTCCATGCAGAAGTTTAGGGAATCATTGTGACTGAACCATCTAAAGGTTGCTGAGCAGGAGGGAAGGGTGGAGCACAGAC
This sequence comes from Dipus sagitta, assembly GCA_036346955.1. Classification (NCBI taxonomy): domain Eukaryota; kingdom Metazoa; phylum Chordata; class Mammalia; order Rodentia; family Dipodidae; genus Dipus; species Dipus sagitta. The sequence goes on from CM070783.1 coordinate 40,624,133, forward strand.
CATCTGGTGTAGTGCACTCAACAGCCAGCCACAGAGCTCCTTAGACAGCCCTGGATCTCAGTGGCAGGTGCAATGAAGCAGCTGGTTTGACTCTGTTTAACCTTAAATACTTCAAGGCAGTGCCCCAGGGAAAAGTAAACAACAGGCTTTTAGCACCAGGTCTATTTTTACACATCAAGAGAAGGCGCATAGTTCTAAGACCTCTCCTTAAGAGGAAGCAAGAGGGGGAGGATGGTGAATCTCTGCATGGAATAACAGTGAAGCTCTTCTCTCCTAAAGCTTGAAAAAATATTTTAAGTTTATTTATTTATTTTGGAGAGAGAGAGAGTCAGATAGAGAGAGATTGACAGAATGGGAGTGGCAGGGCCTCTATCCACTGCAAATGAACTCCAGTCGCATTTTTGCCACCTTTGTCCATCTGAGAAGGAGTAGACCCCTGAAAGTAAAAAGGCAGGAAAGTCTGCACTTGCTAGATCTGACTTCTTATCTCTTGCCTAGTTCTCTAGACCTGTTTTTTCACTGACAACTTGAACCTCTCCTGGAGGGAGGTCTTTCCTAGGATTTAAATCTAATCCTAAAGCTGTGTTTGGTCAAACTTAGACCCCAGAAGTTGGCTAGCCTCTTTCTGAGACAGCCCCAACCCAAACCAGTTATCTGTCCCTCATTCTGGTTATTATTATATTATTATATTCTGGTAGGGCCTACCACCATAAGGTTATAAACACCTTTGTGAGGGGAGAGCAGGCTCTCTGTGCTGCCTGACCTCTACTGAACTTCCTGTGACTGGTGAGTTCCTCCTCTTGGCTTGGTCCAACTAGGAGAGCCCCTCCTAGCCCTTACTCTCCACCTGGGTTATTTACCCTCTTTATCTCTCCATATGGTAGGAACTCTTTGAACTTTATTTTCTTCCTTCGTTTCCTAGGCCCTCCATGTGGGCTGTCAAGCTTCATGGGTGTCTTTCCTTGGTTCTGTACTTCCCTCAATAAATATAATTAATAATTATCCTTCTCAGTCTAATTTTATTCAATTTTTTTGTTCAAGTTAGAAATAGACCTAGGGTTTAGGGTTCAAGGACTTTCCTGTTCCCCTAGCACTGTGTTACACATGTGGCTTTATGTGGGTACTGGGGAATTGAACTTGGGTCCTTTGGCTTTGCAAAAAAAATGCCTTAACCACTAAGCAATCTCTCCAGCCCTTTAAAATATACATATACATATATGTGTAGATATATCTATATCTATACATATATATGTATGTGTGTGTATGTATATGTGTGTGTGTCGACATTTTAAAGTACAGAAATGCCAGCCAAATCTTAAAAAGCTCCAAGAATGAAGGAGACATAGTGTTGTGCTTAAATGTAAATATATGTCCCCATTGTCTTAGGTTTTTTTATGTTATTTGTTTGTTTATTAATTTATTTGACAGAGAAAGAGAGAGAGAGAGAGAGAGAGAGAGAGAGAATGGGCGTGCCAGGGCCTCCAGCAACTGCAAATGAACTCCAGACATGTGCACCCCCTTGTGCGTCTGGCTAACGTAGGTCCTGGGGAATAGAACCTGGGTCCTTTGGCTTTGCAGGCAAATGCCTTAACCACTAAGCCATCCCTCCAGCCTGCCTTAGGTATTTTTGATTAAGCTTTCCTACTTAGTCTTTAGCAAGTAGAACCTTGCTGGAGGAAGTAGATCACTTAGGGTCCAAGTCTACTAGGTATGTAGAGAGCCAGCTTGAGGTCTAGCTGTTCATGCTTGAGTTTTTTTTTTTTTTTTCTGTGCTGTCGATATATAAAGTGCAACAGGTTCTTTCACCATAATGAAGTTTCCCCAGGAGTTGATAAGCCTGAAATAAACCCTTTCCTTCTCACTACCTATTTGTCTCAGAAACACAAAGGTTCCTGCAACATAGAGAAACAAAATAAAGCTTTAGAGTCTGACCCAAAGAAATAGAGATTATAGGCTGCCTGATAAAGAGTTTAAAGTAGTCATGTTAATAAATCTCAGTGGTGCCGTGTGTGATGGCATATGCCTATAATCTCAGCACTTAGGAGATGAAGGTAGGTGAACTGGGAATTCAAGGCAATTCTTGGCTGTATAACAAGTTTGAATCAAGCCTGGGCTGTAGGAGGCTCTATCTGGAAAAGAAAATAAATGGAAATATAATGAATAACTAAAACACACATGCACACACACAAAATGGATGTCAGGAAACAAGTGAACACAGAAGTATAATTAAATGGTATCAAAAATAATACATGGGGACTTCCAGCCAAGATGGCGACTGCCTAACTGCGCCTCAGATCCCTGGGAAAGAAAGGCAAGACATTAAGGGTTCACTGGGTCATTTAGGGGAGAGAAATGTCCAATAGATTGCCAGTGGGAGGGCACAGAGGGGAAAAAGCAGGGAATCACTGATTCCCTCCCATGCAGGTAGCCCACCCCTTCCCCCAAGCAGCCGCTGTACCCACAGTCCCAGCTTCAGGAAACTCCAGCACTTACTGTAGGAAAAGGGTCCCAGGCCAACATAGTTCCACTTGCCTCACTGCACAGGGGCGATCACCCTGCCACCCATGCCCACGAGTGACCTTGGCCATGGCTATGCCTGCTGGCCCAATGGAGCTCAGCCTGCTTTGATCAATTTGCCCACCAAACACGTGCCACTGTCAATCCCTGCTTGTGCAAGCTTAGCCTGCTCCGCCCATTTGCTCACTTACTGCTCCAGCACTGTACATTCATGTGAGAGCCCAAGCCCATTGCAACTCCCTACGCGAGCTCAGACTGTCTCTGTCTGTCGCTTGTGCTAGCTCAGGTGCCAGCCCCTCCCTGTCTGCTGGGCTGGCCAAAGGCCATTGTCCTGTTGTGGGTGAGCTCAGACTGCTTCTGGGTCCCAGTGTTATGCCATGCCAGAGTTTGGCTGCTTCAGTGCTTGGTGCCTCAGTGTCTCTCCTAGCACAAGCGCAGGCAGCTTTGGTGTATTACCGCGTGAGAGTGCAGGCAAATTTGGCACCCCTGCCAGGCAGGAGCTCAGGCAGCTTTGGCAAGTGAGAGCCAAAGCCCAGGCTGCTTGGCAACTGCTTCAGGCTGCTACAGCTTCCCATTGTGCTTGAGCCCAGGCTGATCCACCGACCTATATGCCCATACACTGCAATGGGCAGACTACAGCACAAAAGAAATAACATGAAAAGTCAAATGCAAGAAAATCCAGTTAGATCACCCAGTCCTACAATGAATACCTCTAATCAAAACATAGAAGAGCCATTAGGATCAAAACACCAAAATGAAGCTATGAGAAATACAACCCTGACCAAGCTACTGGTAGAACTTACAGAAAAGCAACAAAGGTCTGATAATCGTGTGGATGCTGCCATCACTAGACTAGATCTAATAGATAAGAAAATGGAAGGAGTTCAAAGACAGTTAAGAGATATGAGAGAGAGTGAAAAAAAGAAGACCTTAAAAATCAGCTGGTGATGCTAAATGAAGACATAAAGAAATGCAAGGATGAATTTCCAGAAGCATCAAGAAAATCAGAAAATGATGTGGAAAGGGAGCTTGACAGAGGGATGGAAATCGTACATAGAAAAGTAGTAGAAAAGGCAAACCTAATTGAACAAGTCCAAAACTCTCTAGAAGCTCTCAAGAATAGAGTCAGCTATGTGGAGGATAGAAACTCTGATCTGCAAGACAAGATGGAAGAAACAGTTCAAGAATTCAAAAATTTCAGTAAGTTCAAAAGTTTCTGTGAGCAGAACATGAGGGAATTGTGGGATACACTTAAACGTCCTAATATCAGGATCATTGGAATACCAGAAGAAGAAGACATTCAGACCAAATGTATGGAGAACTTAATTTAACAAAATAATTGAAGACAACTTCCCTAGTCTCTTCAAAGAAAGGCCCATCAAGATACAAGAAGCCAATAGAACTCCAAACAGACTGGACCAAAGGAGAAACTCTCCAAGACATATTGTCATTAAGACTCTAAACATTGACACCAAAGAGAAAATCCTAAAAGCAGCTAGGGAAAAACAGCACACCACTTTTAAAGGTAACCCCATCAGAATTACTCCAGACTTCTCAATGGAAACCCTGAAAGCTAGAAGGGCCTGGAATGAAACACTGAAAAGTCTAAGAACCTATGGCTTCCAACCCAAACTACTCTACCCAGCAAAAGTATCCCTCATAATAGATGGTGAAAGAAAAACTTTCCATGCCAAAACTCAGCTTTACAATTATATGAACACAAAACCAAACCTACAGAGAGTATTTCAGGAAATTCTTCACAGAGAAGAAACAGATAATCAACCTCAGGTGCCTACAAGAAGCAGATCACAATAACCAAACTCAGAGTAGGCACAAAAAACTTCAACGTCCATGAAAACACCAACCCACATTTACCATCACAATATGGCAGGTATCAAATCAAATCTCACAGTCATTACCCTAAATATTAATGGCCTGAATTCACCCATAAAGAGACACAAGCTAACAGGATGGATCAAAAAATTAGACCCCTCAATCTGTTGCCTTCAAGAAACCCACCTCACCACTAAAGACAGACACCTCCTCAGGGTGAAAGGGTGGAAAACAATATTCTAAGCAAATGTGAGTAAGAAACAAGCAGGCATAGCTATATTAATATCAGATAAAATAGACTTCAAACCAAAACTAATCAAAAAAGACAAAGAAGGCCACTTCCTACTTATCACGGGAACGATCCATCAAGAGGATATTACAATCATAAATCTGTATGCACCATACACAGGGGCACCACAGTTCATAAAACAAAACCTACTTGACAATAAAACAGAAATAACCACCAACACCATCATAGTTGGGGACTTCAATACACTATTATCAGTAAAAGACAGATCATCCAAACAGAAACTCAACAGGGAAGTAAGAGAGCTCAACAAAACCATAGACCACCTAGATCTAATGGACATCTACAGAACTTTCCATCCCAAATCCACAGACTTCACATTCTTCTCAGCAGCCCATGGAACAGTCTCTAAAATAGACCATATACTGGGTCACAAAGACTGCCTCCACATATATAGGAAGATTGACATAATTCCCTGCATGATATCAGATCACAATGCTATATTGCTAGAAATCAACAACAAAAGACCCACCAAGAATCCCAATGACACCTGGAAACTGAACAGCACACTTTTAAACAATAAATGGACAGTGGATGAAATAAAAAATGAAATTGCAAAATTTCTAGAAATGAATGACGATGGGAACACATCATACCAAAACTTATGGGACACAATGAAGGTGGTCCTAAGGGGAAAATTCATAGCAGTCAATGCCTTCATAAAAAAGACAGAGAGATCCCAAATCAATAACCTAACCATCCACCTAAAGGCACTGGAAAAGCAAGAAAAATCCAACCCATAGAACTCCAGAAGGGGCTCTTGTACAGATCCACTGTGTTGGTGAAGTCAAGAGACCAAGCTTAAGCCTGAAATAAAGCTCCTTGCCCTTGCATATGTGCTTGGCTCTCCTTGGTGATCACTGGGGATGCGGAGAACTGGGCATAACAATTTTAAAAGATCATTTTGTATAAAATGGTAGTTCACCCCCCAGACACAAAATGGCCTGGATATCCATGACCTACAGTGCCTGACACTAACTACATAAGACCATTAGAGGAGGAAAAGATCATGGCATCAAAATAAAAGAGAGACTGATTGAGAGGGGGAGGGGATATGATGGAGAATGGAGTTTCAAAGGGGAAAGTGGGGGAGGGGGGGAAGGAGGCTATTACCTTGGGATATTTTTTATAATCATGGAAGTTGTTAATAAAAATTTGAAAAAAAATAAAGAAGATAGTTCATTGTATTTGTGTTCACAGTATTATCATAATTCAAAATTATGTATGACTTAGAATTCTATAATCATAATTTATGTTTGTGTCAAATACCTAAGCTTATTGTTTGAATCTCATGAGAGCTATTGAATTTGGTAATGCTAAATGTTTCTAGGATTTCATTTATAGATCTTCTTTTAAAATTTAAAATTATGGTACAGTATTGTTTGTTTTAAATAAATCTATAGGTAGCAAAAAAACAAAAACAAACAAACAAACAAAAAAAAAACAGAACTCCAGAAGGAAAGAAATAATTAAAATTAGAGCAGAAATTAATGAATTGGAAACTAAGAAAACAATTAAGACAATTGACAAAACAAAGAGCTGGTTCTTTGAAAAAATAAACAAAATTGAAAAACCCCTGGCCAACTTGATCAAGCAAAAAACAAGAGATGCTTCAAATTAACAAAATTAAAAATGAAAAAGGATAGATCACAACAGGCATAAGTGAAACTGGGAGAATCATCAGGACTTATTTCAAAACCTCTACTCCACAAAGCTGGATAATGTGGAGGAAATGGATAAATTCCTGGATGCATACCATCTATCAAAGCTAAACTCAGAGCAGATTAATCTCCTAAACAAACCTATCACACTCATTGAGATTGAAAAAGTAATAAAAAACCTCCCTAAAAAGAAGAGTCCAGAACCAGATGGCTTCTCAGCTGAATTCTATCAAACCTTCATGGAAGAGCACAATCCAATCTTCCTCAGACTGTGCGACACAATTGGAGAACAGGGTACGCTACCCAACTCCTTTCATGAAGCTAGTATCACCCTAATTCCAAAACCAGGCAGAGATGCCACAAGAAAAGAAAACTAACAGCCTATTTCCCTGATGAACTTATGTGCAAAGATCCTGAACAAAATCCTCACAAACCGAATCCAACAACACATCAAAAGCATTGTCCACCTTGACCAAGTGGGATTCATCCCAGGAACACAGGGGTGGTTCAACATACGGACAAGGTTGTCCACTCTCTCCTCTGCTCTTCAATTTAGTACTGGAAGTCCTAGCTCAAGCAATAAGACAGGAGAAGGAAATAAAAGGGATATAATTTGGAAAGGAAGAAGTTAAGTTAGCTCTATTCACTGATGACATGATTGTATATGTAAGAGACCTGAGAGACTCTATCCCAAAACTCCTGAAGGTGATTAACTCCTATAGCAAAGTAGCAGGATACAAAATCAATACACAAAAATCAGTAGCCTTTCTAAATGCAAATGACAAAGGTCCAGAGAAAGAAATAAGGGACATGGTCCCGTTTTCAATAGCAACAATAACAAAATACCTTGGAATAACGTTAACCAAGGAAGTGGAAGATCTATACAATGAAAATATAAAAACACTCAAAAAAGAAATTGAGGAGGACTTGAGAAAATGGAAAGACCTCCCATGCTCCTGGGTAGGCAGAATTAACATTGTGAAGATAGCAATCCTACCAAAGGCAATATAAAGATTTAATGCAATTCTGATTAAAATCCCAACAGTGTTCTTCACAGAGATAGAAAAAATGATCTCAAAGTTCATATGGTAAGGCAGAAGGCCTTGCATATCCAAACATATCCTCAGCAAAAGAAATACCTCTGGAGGCATCACCATACCTGATCTAAAGCTATATTACAAAGCCATAGTAATAAAAACAGCATGGTACTGGCATAAAAACAGGAGTATAGACCAATGGAATAGACTTAAGGACCAGGACTTTGGGTCAAGCAACTATAGCTACTTGGTATTTGACAAAGGCCTTAACAGTATAGGCTGGAAAAAAACAAACAAAAAAACAAAACAAAAAAAAAAAACAGCATCTTCAACAAATGGTGCCGGACAAACTAGATAACCATATGCAGGAAATTGAAACTTGATCCACACATTTCGCCATGCACTACACTCAAGTCCAAATGGATCAAAGACCTCAATATAAGACCAGAAACTCGACTACTACTGGAAGAAAATATAGGAAGAACTTTCCATGATATAGGAATGGAAAAAACTTCCTGAACAAAACCCCAGTATCTCATGATCTTAAACAGTCACTCAACTAAAGGGATCACATGAAGCTGAAGAGTTTCTTTACAAACAAGCGCACAATAAGCAAATCCAATAGATTACCCACAGAATGGGAGAAAATATTTGCTAGTTATCCAACTGACAGAGGCCTAATATCTAGAATCTACAAAGAACTCAATAGTATAAAGTCAAACACCCCACTCACAAAATGGGGCAAAGAGCTCAACAGGCAGTTCACAGAGGAAGAAATACAAATGCAAACAGACACTTAAGAAAATGTTCATCATCCCTAGTCATCTGGAGAATGCAAATTAAAACAACTATGAGATTCCACCTTACCCCAGTAAGGATAGCAAACATCAAAAAATCAAATGAAAATAAATGCTGGCAAGGATGTGGACAAGTAGGTACACTCATCCACTGTTGGTGGGAATGTAAGATGGTACAACAACTTTGGAAAGCAATATGGAGACTCCTGAAAAAGCTGACTTACTGAGCGTCTACCCTAAAACCTTCAAACCACAGGCCAGAGAGATTTGCTCAACCATGTTTGTAGCAGCTCAATTCGTAATAGCTAAGAGCTGGAATCAACCCATATGTCCATCACTAGAAGAATGGATAACTAAGATGTGTTATATCTACACAATGGAATTCTATACAGCAGTAAGAAAAAATGACACAATGAAATTTGAGGAAAAATGGTTGAACCTGGAACACATCATTCTCAGTGAACTTACCCAATCACAGAAAGAAAATCGCCACATAGTCTCACTCATCTACAGCACCTAAACTGAATCTACCCAAGATGCCTTACATACCCAGCAAGCATCTAGTGGACTAGATAATAGGATGGGTGGGGAGGGAGGAGAGAGCAAAGGAGGGGGTGGGAAACACAAATCTGGACCCAAATAGCAATGGTACCATAAAATTCTACATCCTAAAAGGCAGACCAAATGGCTGAACCTTCACCAGGCCCTTAGAGCGAGCACCTGAGCCACAAGACACTGGAGAGGGTATGATGAAGACTGACCTTATTCTTCTACAGCTTCTCTCTCTCTCTCTCTCTTTCTTCTTTCTAACTCTTTTATATTAGTTATCTTTTTCTTCCTTTTCTTAGTGGGCACTGACCTGTAACACCCTGTACCAGCATGTGGCTATCACCCACAATGAACTTTTGATCAGAGAGACCTACAAGGTTTCCTATAAGAAAGACAGATTTCTAGCCGGGCGTGGTGGCGCACGCCTTTAATCCCAGCACTCGGGAGGCAGAGGTAGGAGGATCGCCGTGAGTTCGAGGCCACTCTGAGACTCCATAGTGAATTCCAGGTCAGCCTGGGCTACAGTGAGACCCTACCTCGAAAAAGCAAAAAAAAAGAAAGACAGATTTCTGTCAGCATACTTGATGACCTACCAAAGGTTAGTGGTAACACCCTACCACTGAAGACACTTTATGTGGTTGCCATGTATAATGGTATGGCATGGCTGGAAGCTGGAAGACAGCCAGTACGTCTAGTGCCAGAAAGTGCTACATGGGTGACTGGGGGACAATGACCAATATCTGTCCAAGCAACTCATGGTCTAACCTACTTAGCAGCAAATAACCTGTCATGATGCTCACACAAGTGCAATAGTGGCGCACAGCCATGGTGGGAAACCAACTACTCTTGATTTGGCTAACTGATGCCCTCAGTGGTACAGGACCCATTGCTGGATCTGGGAAACAAGTCAGAAACATATCCAAACATAAGCCTACTCACCATTAATAAGCTCCCATCAATCGTAGGCTACAAGAGGGCCTACACATATTAAATTCTCTATTAAAAAAGTAAGGGTTATCTCATTTGTCTGGGGCTAACTTACTCTCCATCGGAGAATCTGCTTCTCCTTTCCAGATAGACATAGATCCTAAGGAGAGAGCCACCCCATAATACCTCAAAAGGGCCCCGGCTGAAACTAAGGACAATTGGCGAAACAAGCAAGGGTGCTGTTCTCTTGGTGAACTGGGTACCAGCAAAAGGGTGAAGGAGATCAACACAGAGAAAAATCAACTCCTACCAAATCAGAGATCCAGAGACCCAGAGGCCCCCAACGCCTCATCACTGAAGCAGACCAAAAATGAACCCAGCATGGCTCAGGGAAATTTTGCAGAAGAGGGGGCGGAAAGAATGTCAGAGCCACATGTTGGGTCATGATATGCAGAGACATTTGTCCTACCCATAACTGTGGGCTAACTCCACAATGCATGACCCATATACCTCAAGAAGGAGGGGCCGGGGAGGGGTTACGACATGTATGAGCCTAACAATGGTACCATATTGACTGTATTCGCTGAGTACAAAACTAATAAATAAATAAATAAATAAATAAATAAATAAATAAATAAAAATAATACATGGGCAATATGAGAATTTCAACAAAGAGAAATTATAAAACTCCAGAAACTTTGGCTCTGGAGAAAACAATGTCTGAATTGAAATTTTTAATGCAGTGCTTGATCACATCTGATCAAACAGAACAAAGGCTCAGTTAATTGAAAGATCATTTGGGATGACCCTGTGAGAAGGAAAAGTAAAAGGAAATGAACATGAATAAAAAAGACTATTGCATTTTTAATGGGAAATAATGAGTGCTATGGAGGATATGGAGAAAAAATAAATTATTGCATATTATTGATAAGATTGTACCTTGTATAACAATTTTGAAAATGACATAGACGTTCCTCGACAAATGAAAAATACATTTTAGAACTATCATCCTGTCCGTAGTACTCTCTGGGTTTACATTAAAAGGGAATGAGATCTTGATCTTAAAGACATATCTTCACTTCCAAGACCACTACAGCATCATTCATAAGTGAGATTCAGAAGTACACTGATGGTCCACTGATAGATATTGGATAATGAAATTGAGCTGTGTTCATAGCATGAAATATCACTTAGCATTGTGGGAAATGTTCCCTATCATTTGTGATAGGATACAGTGTGTTAGGTTTCTGTCACTGACACAAAACACCTGGGATAACTTAAAAGAAGAGAACGTTTATTTTGTCTCATAGTTTCAAAGGTTTTAGTCCATGGTCACAAGGCTCCATGAGTTTTTGCCTGTGGTGTGGCAGAGTGTCATGGTAGGAAACATGTTGGAACAAAACTTTCATGATGGCTAGGAAACAGAAGAGAGTGAGGAAGGGGCTTGGTTGCCAATATCCCTTTCAAGGGCACACTTGTAAGGATCTAACATCCTCTTACTAAGTACCATCTCCTGAAGGCTCCATCACTTTTCCATAACTGCAAGGCTAGTGATAGTCCTTTAACACATGGTCTTTTAGAGACATGTAAGCACAAAAAGACAAATCTTCTAGAGTACATGTGGACTCTGAATTAGAGAAAGTTGTAGAAACAGAAGAGAGTGATGGCTGCCAGTGCCTGGAGAAGAGAGGGTGGGAGGTAATGGTCAAGGGCATTGAGCTATGTCAGATCAATATGCATGCTTAGAGGGCAGCCAGTGAATGTTCTGACCAAAGACAACAATCAAACAACAGCAAAACAGTGTGAGTAGCAAGAAGATTCTTTTCTAATTTTCTTTTTCTTTTTCACTAATATATTTCTATTTCAGTAATATATGTGATGTATGTGAAAGAGTGCAGATGCACACACCACACCACAGGTATACCATAGCACAGATGTGGACTGAGGATCACCTTACATGTTAGTCTTTATTTTCCATCTTGCTTGAGGTAGGGCCTTGCATTCACTGCTGCATTCACCTGGCCAGCAAGTCTGTGAGCTCCTGGGAGATTCTGTCTCTGCTTCTCTGGGATGATCAATACACATCGCAGCGTCTAGCTTTTATATGGGTTCTGGGGATTTGAACTCAGTTACTCATGCTTGTATTGCAAATGTTTATCCACTGAACCATTTTTTCCCAACCCCAGAAGCAAAATGGAATGAAGAACGTTTAGTGCTTCAGCAGAGGACATGGGTCTTGATGGTCTGCTTGTTCTCAAACTAACTGGAATTGATACTTTTATATCTGTAGCTTTTTATGTGAATTATCACTCAAGAAAGCAGATAAAAAAGAGAGATTCTTTAATTGGCTTTATTTACTGATTATATTCTTTAAATTTTTATTTATTTATTTTCCAGCAGAGAGAGAGAGAAAGAAGAAAGAGGGAAAGAGAGACAGAGAGAGACAAAGGGCATGCTAAGGCCTCTAGCCACTGTAAACAAACTCCAAATGCATACACCACTTAGGGCATCTGGCTTTACATGGGTATTGGGGAATCAAACCCGGGTTGTTAGGCTTTGCAGGCAAATGCCTTAACTGCTGATCCATCTCTCTGGCCCCATATTAAGTGAATATTTTCCTAAAAGTTTGATTGGGAAATACATTCAGTTTATTCACAAATGCCTAGTTTTCATCTTAACGATTCCCTTTCTCATATTCTTTGTATGCTAATATTTGGCTTTCAGTTCATCTCCCTACCAGGAAGGTAATTATTTACTAAAAATTCTAGAATAAAGATTTTTAACTGGTTCCATGAACTGCTTTAACTGTTTTTAGATTCCCTGCATTTTTGTTTTGTTATGATACTAGTTTAAACTTGAAGTTTTTCTTAGTGATTTTTTTTTCTCATTGGAAGATATCTCATTAAATGACAAATTTGGTTTGTTAAATCAGTCTTACATATTGGTTGCCATGTTGTAGTCAAAGATAAGAAAAAATTAATGAAATAAGTTAGGAAGCCTCTGAGGAAAGGCAGCCTGTTTAAGGAAAATGTTCTGCAAATTTTTTGGAACTATGTAAAGTTCAAAACTATATTTATGAAAGCATCCTAAAAATGATCATAGTTGACCAAATGATTTCTTGGATATATTTGTAATTCTTTTTTCATGTTCGAGATTCTGCAGATGGAAACACAGCTCAAATGTTTACCTCGCACAACATGTGGGAAAATATGAGCAAAGACATAACTGTTCCAGTATTTTCCTCTTACCTTTCTTCCAAAAGGTGGACAAAAAATGGACTAATAACATTTCAATTATACCAGTTATGGATTATAATTAGGAAATGATATAAGTTAATGATAATTACAGGTAGCCTTAATTGTGTATTGCTGCACCATGCATCATTAATGATATCTATAATTAATGTCATCATACTGAGTCATTCATTGTGCTCAATACACAATACAGAGTATGCAGTGAACAGTGCAGACAACCTCAGTTCACAGAGCAGTGCAGAGTACACAGCTCACTGTGCACACTGAGAAGGACACGCACAGTATTCATTACCAATTGGGAAACATAGTTAAGACTTTCTGTTCTTGTTTTCCGATGGAAGGAACCTAAAAATGACTCCTGCTAAAGTTTGTACCCACACATTGTAACCTATTTTCCAAGATTGGGTAATTCCATATAGAGCTCTGTAGAACTTCTCTCGGTCTTCAAGTACTGGGAAAAGTTTTAAGAATTTGCCTCTGTTAAGTATCTCAGGAGGAAAATCTATATCATTTAACCTTAAGGAAATGAATAAATCAGTAAAGAATTAGTTGGTGAATTGCCTAAGTTTCCTTAGAAATGGAATAAATTTGTCCTCTTTAAAGGAAGAAGAAATTCAACTTATGAATATTTTCTTCTCTGAGACCTGAAACCTCATTTAATTGCTGCTGTGTCTCCCCCAGTGGGCTGGATATCATTCCCTGTATAAGATCAGCGGGTTTCCAGCTTGCTGTAGATGAGATTCTGTAGAAATCCTGAGTCATCCTCTCCTCTTAAGCTAGGTCTCATGTACCTTCAGTTCAGAGCTTCATCAGACCACATCTGAGCTCACACATGGAGCCCTGTGGTTCACATGGCTGGGAATACTATTTTTGCAAAACCTTTTCTCTCTGATTAGGATGGAATCATAATATAGTGTCAGAATCAGTGAGCGTACTGGGGAAATTCCTTGCTGTCAGCTTTTTCAGTGTGAGCCAAATATATACAAGAACCAGATTTTCAACTTTCTCACCTGCTCCTGTGCTAGGGACAACACATTGCTGAGATAATTTGGTGGGAAACATTCAGAGAGGCACATGTCTTCACAGGATCAAATTAAATGGAAAGACACCACAACTGCATGGTATCTTCACTTTGTTCGTTCTGCTGGTTCTGCAGCTGGGTGTGTGAGAAATTCTGAGGCTTGCTCTGTGGAATGTCCTCTGAGATTGTCAGGTGGTGGAAGAGAAGTGGTATAAGGGGTGCATAGTTTTCTTTGCAAGAGCACATCGTTGTCCACCACATTTCCCCTGCTGGTGTACTTTTAGAAGATGGATCTCTTTCAACAAGAGCAGATAGACAGAGAATTCCATGCTATTTTAAATAACCCTATTTACACTTAGAATTTCTCATACAAAATGTTTATAAGTTTTTCCAACATCCCCTTAAGGTCTGATATAATGTCATGTCCCCAAGTTGGTGACTGTATTCTTTGGTATTTTATAAGGATTAATGTGGGGCCCAGGAAGGTGTCTCAGCTGGTCAAGCACTTGCTACATAAGTGTGAGGACCTAAGTTCAAATCCCCAATACCCATGTAAATGCTGGGTGGCCAGGGTAGCTTGCCTATAATCTCTGTGCTCAGGAAGCAGAGACAGGAGGATTCTTAGGGAAAGCTGGCTAATTAGACTAACTAAATAGGTGAACTCTGGTTTCAAGTAATAGAGCCTGTCTCAATACATAAAGTGGAAAGTGATAGAGGGAGACATCTGACATTGAATTCTATCCTCCACAGACATGCGCGCGCACACACACACACATACACACATACATGTTCCCCCACCACAAACATGCTAACACACAAATATACATACCCTCCTACCCACAAACCCATGCAAAAATAAGAATGTGGTATCTAGACCATTTTCTTAGATTTTAAATATAAATTCTCAGTTTTCTTGGTAATCTCAATTAAGTTTTAGGTTAAATAGGAAACAAATCCTTCAGAACTTCCTGCTCACTCTTTACCTATGGGAATATGTTGGAATCGATAGAATGAAAAGAGTTAAACACATCAGAGACATGGACTTATGGACTTTATTCAGAATACACTCAAGAAATCCACAATGGTCTTATCCATGGGTGCATGAGAGATGACTGTGCAGGCTCCCACCACAGGCCACCTGAGGTCTCTTACATCGGTGCTGTGTGGCCCATGAAGACATGCCCTTCCATTAACCTCGACCCAAATTTTCAGCCCTTGTTTAGGCTATGCCTCTTTGCCCTCTCTGCCAATCTCTGAGTTATCACTGGAGTGTTCTTTCATCCTATGTTTTTCTCAGACAATTCATGCTAATACTGACTGGCATGTTGTCCGTGGATGTGTGTATGATGTGTGTAGCATATGCATGTGGAACATGTGTCTGCTAAGGGTCGTGTATATGTTTTCCCTCCTGATGCCTGCTGCACCACCATGGCACGTCCAATGTCACAATGGTTGGGGGGTGACAAAATCACACACTGCACACAGTGCACACATACACCTGCACCTACACATGCAAACAAAATCTAGTGTAGGAGAAACATCATGGTACAATGAATTAAGGAAATTAAGGAAATGGAATACTGAGATAACTTATATAATTCACAGGGAATAACATGTTATGTGAATAACAGAAGGCAAAATTAAAATTTTCTCATAGTAAACCCAAAGCCATCAGTCATAATGTCACACATCTTGTCTGTGATGAAAGATGACAGCTGCTCTTTGGAACTGAAATGAAGAAGTATATATATATATATACATTGAGGTAGAGTCTTACTCTAGCCCAGGCTGATTTGGAATTCACTATGATGTAGTCTCAGGGTGGCCTTGAACTTAAGGTGATCCTCCCACCTGTGCCTCTGAGTGCTGGGATTAAAGGTGTATACCACCTTGCCGGGCTTGGTCACCTATTATATTTAACCACAATGTGGAACTGTTTTCTCTCCAAACCCCTAAATCCTCACCCTGTGGCTACAGTCAGAATCAGCTGGAACACCCTCTGCTTCCTTGTTCTCTTCATTTTCTGACCCACCCAAAACACCAAATTCCACTTTTCCAGTGACTGCCCTGACTGTCTTCTCTACTAAGACTCAGTTTCCTTTCCCAAGCAAATCT
Source organism: Dipus sagitta (assembly GCA_036346955.1). NCBI lineage: Eukaryota > Metazoa > Chordata > Mammalia > Rodentia > Dipodidae > Dipus > Dipus sagitta. The sequence goes on from CM070783.1 coordinate 40,640,151, forward strand.
ACCCTCCCCACATAAGATAGAGTGGTTGTCATTGTGTTGCTGGGTTCTTCTTTATTACACGTTTTATGGAGTGTGCGTACCAGGACACTAAGTGATGAATGCATCTTCACAGGCTTAGTGTAAGTGTAATACCTGCTGCAGACATCTCTATGTGATATTAATTGGCAACACCAGGAGAAGTTATTCCAGTAGGCGTGCTGTTTACACCTGTCCTTTAATTACGTACAAATGTGCTCTGAGAGGACAGAGTTGTCAAAATTGCAGATGAAATACTCATGTTTTTTAATGTTTAGGAGAGGTTCAAATGGAATGTCAAAGCAGATTCTGCTAGTGTGCCCCAGAATGAGGAGCTTTGGTACCACTCAGGAATGCTGACTGTAAAGCAGATCTCTCCCTAGATTTTAAACAGTAACTGATCATTTACAGACAAGGGAATGGTGAGTATTTTCCTTCCTGTGGTTGTTTTCTGCAGTCCTGTCCATGGTGCAGGCCATCTCCATCTGCTCAGTCCTCAGCCTGGTACTTTGGTTTTGCATTTATTCACATCTTCACTTTTCACATTTTTAACTGATTACTTTTTAATGTCTTGCTTTACATCCTTTGCTTTACTAACTATAAACTAAAGTAAAACTCAATTAAAAATGTCTGAGCCTGGAGGTCTGGGGAGATGGCTCAGGCTTACAAAGCTTGCTGGCCCAGGTTCAGTTCTCCAGAAGATGCAGAAAGTGGTGCATGCATCTGTAGTTCTTTGGAAGGGGAAAGCAGCCCTGTTGCACCCATTCTAATTCTCTCTCTCTCTCTCTCTCTCTCTTTCTAATTACAAATAAATAAAAATTGAAAAAAATGGAACCTGGACTAGGGAGTTGGCTAGCAGTTTAAGGTACTTTTCTGCAAAGCCTGGCTGGGCTTGGGTTTGCAAAAAGTGGCACATACATTCAGTGCTCTGCATTCCTTTGCACTCAGCTCCTCTTTTTCACAAGGCTGTTTCTCTCTGTCCATTACAACTCCCTATCCCTGAACAAAGAGGTTGAAAATGAGTGACAGCAATGTAGTGCACTGACCCACTTTTTATACAGGTTGATCAGAATGAATTTGAAAATTATTTTTCTAGAAGCAATGTCTGATGTGATTCATTTGTAAAATAGCGTAGAAGACTAGACTCAGTGGCTTTGTGCTCCTTTTCTATTTTCTTCTTATCTTATGAAGTGAAATTTAATATTTTAAGAAGTCTTCTACTGAAATATTCATATACAGAAGCAAATTTCCATATAAAGCAGAAAAATCCAATTCAAGCTACCCCCAATACTGAATTGTATAAGTCAATGTTTGCCAAGAAACCTGTCCATTATTTTGTTATTTATTTATTTATTTATTTTTGTTGTTATGGAAGTTCATCTCTCTGAAGGGGGGGGGTCTGTCTGAAATTGCTAGCACTCCTCTTTACCTGCAATACTGTACTCCTTTAGGTGGCAAGATTTTGACCTGGTTATCTGCCCTTCATCTTCTGTCAGGTGTTTCTAAGGCTCTGACCCTACATGAATAATGCAGATGTTTAGAACAGAGCTTCCAAGAATGGTGCTGGTGGTGGGTTCTTAAGTCAGAGGTTCTCCTCAGTAGGCAAGCAGCATCGTGTGTCTTCTTCAGCACAGAGGAGCATCAGAGGCTTTGACACATCCATCTACAGAGAGTTGTGCACCTAACCTTCCTATTCATCTGGACAGTCTCTGCTCCTCTGAACGACCTTGTGAAACACAAGGGAATTCACATTAAAGCCCAACAGATGGACAAATGTCACTCCTCACTATATTCTCAAGGTGTGATTCTAAGGGAAGATAGCAATCATTTGCCAACAGAAACTTACAGGGAAAGATTATCACAATGAATTCTTGACTGGATTAAATTTCTCTTTAGGAATCCATATTGAAAATAACTGAGAATAAACTGAATTATAAATGAACTCTGAAGCCTTTGAAAGTATATGCTTTGGGTCAGGGTCTGAAGAGCACGTGGGTCTGCACTTGTTCTGAAAGACACCAACTTCACATCCCTCACGTACAGTTATCAGTCCTACCCAACTCTTGGATGCCACTAGTCAAAACTGTGCTCTGTATTCTGCAGACTTAATGCTCAGTTGATGTGGTAAATATTTGGCATCATAAAAGCTGAAAATGGCTCTATCAGTTAGTATTTATAATTATTTAGTTTTACTTTGTCTTCTGAAAATTCAAACCCTTGGCTTATTATTAAATTCTTCACAACATACCACCCCTTCTCTTTTGTAATAAGTCACTTGTACATAGACATTGTGCTAAGCCCCTGGCTGTGCTTAAGACAGCCCATACATCTTGCCATCATCCAGAGTTCGATCTGGGCAGTCATGTGATGCCTCCTGTTGCATAAATCAACCTTTGCTGGGGTTTAATTCCCAAATCTCTTTTTTGTTGGCGTGATGGCCATTACTGTTGGGTGTTTATCTGCTTTATTATTAAGAATTATCCCTCCTTTTATAGGTAACCATTTCATCACCCCAGACATAAAATCAATTTAAAGAATGAAGTCAGTAGGAAAGCACAACTGTATTTCTTTAAAAACTAGTCCAGGTGTGGTGTCCCATATTGGTAAACCCACTACTTGGGAGGCTGAAGCAGGAAGATTATGAGTGCAAGGCCAGCCTAATCTACATAGTAATACCCTTTAATACCCTTCCTCAAAAAATAAAATTTATTCCATTTATCATATATAACAATAAGATCTATTTTAAAAACACTTTTAAATACTCAATGACATTTTTAGAAAGATAAATGACAAAGGGAGTTTCTCAAATGCTATCAAATAGTAAGTGGGGTCTCCCAGGCTGCCAATATTTAAAGATCTGATTTAATATGTAATGACTCTAATGGAAAGTAACATTCACTGAAAAATGAATAGAATAAAATGAAGATTATACCACTGAGCAAACTGAAGAATTGGCCCAGCCATCTAGTTCGGGAAAGCCATCTACGATTGAAATCTCAAGCCATGCAAATAGAAAGACTAGGTTGGTCGTGGTTTAACAGTGCCCCTTAGGGCTGCACATGTGGAGGTGGGAGCTTTATGGGGTCCAGTGGAGTCCTGGCTTGAGAGCTGTGCTCCCCAGCCAAGGGTCCATACTTTCAGGCTCATAGTATAGTCCTACTTGTTTTCCCAGAGCAATTACCACCTCAACCTAGCATCACAGACTAAAGTTCTCTGAGAAAACAGCCTATGCTTTTATATTCTCTTTGCATTGCTCTTCCTGCACTGGACTTATACCTCATTCCCTCCCACACACCCTGTTGTTGACCTGATTCCTGCTATGATAAGTTGGTTTATGTCTTGCTTAGCCTATGGACCAAGAGGTAGACAAGTTATCCATGTTCATCTGACTTACAGGCAGGGGGAGTGTAGTTTCCTCTTTCTGAGCCCTCCTTGGCTTTACACATCAGATTGACCTGTGGAGTAAAAAGCAGGTCCTTCTCCTGCCTCATCTTCATGGAGTAATCCCTGCTTTCTGCCCAGTTGTCCATGTATTAAGAAAACATTGGTCAGATTCATCAGGATCAGTGTTCCAGGGACTGTGCACTCCAGGATGCCCAATCATCTTCATAGCAAGTGGATGCTTCTTACCCCAAGTAGTGCCTGACATGTCTGAGGTGTTAGCAGGCAAGTTCAAGCCAAGAGCTCCTCCTGCAGAAGCATAATTCAAGTCTGCCTTCCACCTCACATTTATGCCTTTGTATCTCAAAATACATAGATCTGAATAGAAACCACCAAATAGGGTCTGGGGAGATGGCTTAGCGATCAAGAGCTCTTGCTTGCAAAGCCTGCAGGCCCAGGTTCAATTCCCTAGTACCTTTATAAAGCCAGGTGTACAATGTGGTGATGCATCTAAACTTTATTTGAAGTAGCATGTCCAGTATACCCCTCCTCTCTCTTTTGCAAATAATGAATAAAAATTTGAAAAACATCAGAAAGATTTATTTAAGGTAAAAGAAGTACATAAATGCATATGCATGTCCCTCCCCCCGCCCCCCATACACACTCGCGGAACTCTAAGGTTCCTCCAGGTCCAGTGTTACAGTCTCTCTCCTTATACATGTCTGGGCAGTATGACAATGCCTGCGGCCATCTAGATAATTGACGAAATATTTTGTTTAAATATTTGTCTCCATTTGTGGATTTAATATCAGTGCTTATTTTAGTCATTTAATATATACAATTTGATTGATAAACCTGATAATAATACCAAGACTCCAAATTCTCAGTTACAAATCAATCTTATGGGCTATATTTGTGATGGGCAGAAAGACTTCACAACCTTTACATTGTAGATGTATAAGTTTATAGGAGTCAGAGTTAACTCCCAGGCTTCAAAATCAAGCCCCATCCTCCCCTGTTCTGTCTAAGGGTGATTTCCTATACAGTTTCATAAATTTAGACTTACAGATGAGCTGAGCTCTATAAGATTAACTTAAGATCTACTGAACTATACATGGTTTCTGAAAGAAAGAAAATGTACTCCAGAAAATAGATCTTTATTACTATTTAAAAAGACTCAATCATAGAAGTTAAAAATATTTATTTAATGATCTTAAGTGTATAAAACATTCTTAGAATATCTAATTTGAAAAAAAATCTTTTGAAGAGATCAAAGGGAGCTTAACATGTTTTTAAAAATTCATATACTTTCTTTTAGTAGGTATATTTGTGCTCACAAAAAATTAACAGAAGGTAGAGTATTCTTACATACTCTCTTACCCTCAGTTTCCTTAATATTAAAATCTTGCATTACCTTAGGCACAGTGGCACATACCTGCAATCACAACATGCATGAGGCTAAGACAGGAGGGTTGCCTTGAGTTCAAGACCAGTCTGGGCTATAGTGAATTCTAGGCCACTCAGAGCTACAGAGTGAGATCCCCTCTCAAAGAGGAAGGGGAAGAAGGGGAAGAAGGAGAAGAAGAAAGAAGGAGGAGAAGGAGGAGGAGAGAAAAAGTCCTACATTTCTGTGGAATGCTTTCTGCAAGGAATGAGCCAACAGGATCCATTTTATTCACCACAGTAGATCTTTCACATTAGGTGAACTGATCTCTTTTGGTGTAGTGTGCTCTTTGGATTTTGATAGATACATGCATTTTTCTAGTATCATAGAACCCTAATGTTTAGTGCCCCCAAGTCCTTGTGTCATACTGTTAGCCCCTTCCCCAAGCGCTGACATCACTAATCTTTCCAATGTACCCTTACATGTGCTGTTTTATAGAATGTCATGTAGTTCATCATACTTTGTTCTTTCATCTAGTAATACCCATTTCTACTCTGTCTTTGTGTGGTGTACTAGCTCATTGCTGTTTTTCTTTATTTATTTACAAGAAGAGAGGGGGAGGGAGAGGGAAGGAGAGAGAGAGAGAAACAGGCACTTCAGGGCTTCTTGCCACTGCAAATGAACTCCAGATAGATGAGCCACTTTGTGTATCTGGCTTTATGTGGGTACTGGGGAATCTAATCAGGGCCATTGTACTTTGCAAACAAGCACCTTTAACTGCTGAGCCATCTCTCCAGCTCATTACTTTTTTGGGGGGTGTTCTAGGCAGGGTCTTGCTCTAGCTCAGGCTGACCTGGAATTCACTATGTAGTCTCAGGGTGGCCTCGAACTCATGGCGATCCTCCTATCTCTACCTCCAGAGTGCTGCGATTAAAGGCTTGTGCCACCAAGCCTGGCTTCATTACTTTTTATTTTGAGGTAGGGTCTCATTCTAGCCCAAGTTGACCTGGAATTCACTATGTGGTCTCAGGCTGACCTCAAACTTACAGAGATCCTCCTACCACAGCCTCTCTAGTGCTGGGATTAAAGGTGTGTACCACCATGCCTGGCCCTCATTACTTTTTATCATGGAATAATATTCCACTATGTGAACACACCAAAGTTATTCATTCAATCATCTATTAAAGGAAACTTGATTGCTTCTATCCTTTGCCAATTATTAACAGAGCCACTATAAGCACCTATGTGTGGCTTCTGTTTGGCCATAGCTGTCAGGTACTTTGTAGGGTAAATGCCTACACTGGGCCATATGATGGGAGTATGTTCTGTTTTGTGAGAAAAGGCCCAGTATTCTGTATTTCTATTAGCAGAGAGTGAGTGTTCCTATGGCATGAGGTCCTTGCCTGTGTTTGGTCCTGTCAGGGTGCTGCTGCATGTTTGGTACTGTTGGGGTGTCCATTCAGCTAGGGATGTAGTGACATCTCATGTTGGCTAGAAGTTCCCTGGTCACATAGATTGTTGACTTTGCTCATTGTCTATCTAGAGATCCTCTTCACTGTCCATTCATTCTTCAATCATTTTGCTCATTTTCTTCTTGCTGAGTCTCAAGAGTTCTTGCATATTGTGGATATGGGTCCTTTGTCAGGAACACCTTTTTGTTCTTACTCCATGGCTTCTCTTCCCATTCTATAAACATTGCCTATGATGGAGAATAGGTCAGTAGTTCTAATGATGTCAAAAGTATCATTTTACCTAGATCTGCTCTATTAGTCTATTTGTAGAAGAAATTGCTAAACTTAGAGCACATGGGTTTTTCTCTTGCAATGATTTATGTGCTTAATTACAAGTTTAAAAGAGTGTCTAAAGAAGTTATATAAATTGTCTCTATTTTTACATCTAGACTATGTACACATGCCAACTTATATTTCTGCCTCCCTAAAGTAATTCCCAGTTTGTTGTGGTATAAAATGTTTTTATACAATGTTGGATTGCATGTGCAAATGTTGTGTTAGGGTTTTATGAGATATTAGTCTATAGTTATCTTTTCTTCTAATGTCCTTTTCTGGCTTTGTTTGTAGGAGAATTCTGACATCATAATGAGGTAAGGAATTACTGGCTTATATTATCTGGAAGGCCTTGTATAGTTAGTGTCGTTGATGTGGTATCATTATAGAGTTAGTACCACTGGTGAGTTAGTATTATTGTAGAGTTAGTATTGCTGATGAGTTACAGTAGCATTGTAGAGTTAGTACTGTTGCTGAGTTATAGTGTCATTATAGAGTTAGTATTGCTGACGCATTATAGTGTCATTATAGAGCTTGTATTGTTGATGAGTTATAGTGTCATTATAGAGTTAGTATTGCTGATGAATTATAGTGTCATTATAAAATTAGTATTGTTGAGGAGTTATAGTATCATCGTAGAGTTAGCATTGTTGATGAGTTAGTATTAGTGTAGAGTTACTATCATCCCTTTAATGTTTTGTATATTGTACCAGTTAACCTACCAGGTTTTTTTTTTTTTTTTTGAGAACTCATTAAATTCAATTCAATTTCTTTTTATTGATACAGACCTATTCAGATATTCTCCTTCTTCTTATGTGCTTCTCAAAAAATCTCTGTGTGTGTTTGTGTGTGTGAGAGAGAGAGAGAGAGTGAGAGAGAGAGAGAGGGAGTGTGCAGGCACACATGTGCCATGACATGCATGTGGAGGTTAGAGGTCAACCTCCAGTGTATTGTTTAAGGAGGGTCTCTTGTTGCTCACCACTGCATATCCATGCTAGCTGGCTCACAACCTTCTGGGTGGTTCCCTGTCTCTCCCTCCTATCTCAATTTCAGTGTGCTGGGGTTGCAGGTACAGGCTTTACATGGGTTCTGGGGACCTGAAGTCTGGTCGTCATCATCCACTGACCCGTCTCTCCAGTCTGTTTTGTGAGCTTTAGTAGAAGTGCTTTTTGAGGAATTTTCCAATTCTTCTTGGCACCATGTTTGTGGGTACTGAGATGCTCTTGTCATTCACAACATGCCTTTATTATCCTTTTAACATCCTGTTTCAGTAGTGATGGTCTCTCTTTCATTTCTGATATTGGCATCCTGTGTCTCTTTTCTTTTTGTCTTCACTATCTCTAAGAAGCTCACTGGTTTTGCGGAGCCTTCCACAGATCAGCATGGTGATTTGTGTGTCATCTCTGCAGGGAAAGACATTTTTCAGTCATGAAATCATTGCATAAGATGCTGGGATACTGGCTGCAATAAATGGAAGAAAATGCACTTGTAAAGGACATTTCTAATGATGAACATGCTGTGCAGCTCAGAATTTTAGAAACCTTATTCTGTGAGCCCCAGAGTTGGGGGGGAATATGGGTGACCCCAGCCATGCCATGGCTCAGCACTGCAGTTCTGAGGTTACATGCGATTCCTATCAACACAAGGACATTAGTTGATTTCTGGATAAGAAAATGTAAAACTTTAGTAAATTGTGATTTTGTAGGTAAGTTTCTTCCACACACAAGGTGATATTTGCTCTATATCTACATCTACAACTATACCTACACCTATACACATACACATATACATATATACAGAGAGAGAGAGAGAGAGAGAGAGATGCACAGTTCCAAGGACCATGAAAGTAGGGCTTAGTGTATCACAAGTGTCATTTAAACTTCACCTTTCCTCTGTGATGATTTTAAAGCTGGAGAAGAGACCCGACAGTGACTTTCTATTCTAACTAAGAAGATGCAAGTTTTAAGCAGCCAGTTGCTTTCATGTTGGTAAGTGCCAATCATGCTGGACCTTTTCAATTCAATGTTAAACTTCATCATTTTACAAAATGAACTAAATACAAGTGACAACCTGCAGTGAAGAGGTGAGGGTACACCCTTTGAGAACTGAACTATATCATGGTACATCTGTGATAAACATGTAGCACATAGATTCTATTGGCCATGTTCCCAAATACACTTGAAAGGAATACAGTTTTCATATCAGAAGTTCCTTCAGTGTGAAAATGTGATGGAATACCTCATTTTTCTTCCATAAATACATGTTTGTATGTGTAAATAACCCAGATGTAGAGACTAAAGACGATTTATGTAACTTCTTAATGAATTCTTATAAGCCTTTAATTAAGCACATGAATCACTGAACCTTTGCCTCTAATTGCCTCTTGGATCTGTTGCTGTGGCTGATCTGAAAAACAAAGTGGTGCCTGCCATCATTTCTTCACTGTGGGGCTCATGTCTGGGTACACTCACACCTGCTGGTGTGGAGCCTAAGGGCAGAGGCCCTGTGAGAAGGGATAGCACAAAGGCAGCTCTGAGCAGAGCTGCTCATGAGAAAGGCATTCAGTGAGGCACAACTGAACCCCTTCCATGTCATTGCAGCTATGGGCCTTATGAATGCCCAAGAATAAAGTCAAGCTGTGATGGTCTGGATCAAGTGTTACCCATAAATTTATGTGTTCTGAATACCTGATCCTCAGCTGATGGTAATTTGGGAGGCACAGCCTTGCTGGATGAGGTGTGTTGTTGGGTGGGTCTTGGTGTGTTATAGCTAACTCTTCATTGCCAGAGTTCAGCTCACTCTCCTGTTACTGTTTCCACCTGCTATGGCAGAGGTGATATCCAGCCTCTGTACATACCATGTTTTCCCAGCCATCATGGGTTAGGGTTAGGGTTTCCCTCAAGACTATAAGCCAAAATAAACATCTTTCCTCCCATTAGCCTTTTTTGGTCAGGTGTTTTGTGTCAGCAATGCAAAGACCTTGCTCTCAAGAAGCTAATAGTGGACCAGAAGGACCCAGCCTGATGTGCAATGCCGTGATGAAAGCATTGGAGGGAGAACTGCTACCTAGAGCTAAATCTGCTAGTTAGACATAATGAATATTCAGGATGTTGAGGAAAGGGAGTCCTCAAACACTGTTGGTGGGTATTCAGATTGATGCAGCCATTTTAAAAGTCATTATGAACTTCCCACAGAAAATTAAAAATCGTATTATCATGTGACCTGGTGTGTCAGAAAGCCTCAAGTTGCTGAGATGAGCCTCCAGACTAAACACAATTATGGAGCAAGGGAATTTATTTGAAGCTTACAGATCCAGGGGAAGTTCCATAATTGCAGAAGAAATTGGACCCACTTTTGCAGGTCCAAGCAGAGAGATAGAAAAAGCCATAAACTACCAAAAGCCACACCACACAGCACACACAAGCATGCACACTTCAGGAACTCCAGGCTAAGCTCCAGCACTTTGCCTGTCTTTAGACTGGCATTCCAAATCCACACTCACACCTTAGGGCTGGACTCTAGGATCCACTTATTGTGATACCTCCTCCATCCAGGTGGCTGCAACTCTATATTACAAACTTTAATAAAATCCTGAATATATTAGGGGCCATCCATACAAAGTACCACACCTGGCTATCTGAGTTCTGGTAATATAAACAAAGGAAATGAAATCAAATGTGTCAAAGCGACATCTGTACTCTGTATTCATTACAACATTATACACAATGGCTAAGATGCAAATTAACTTAGTATCCATCAGCAAATGAATAGATAAAGAAAATGTGATAATGTTATAACTCATTAGTGGGAAATTTGCTTAGCATGCCTGAAACAAAAAGCATTACACACACTCACATGTGCACACACACACACACAGAGTTATATCTTAAAAAAGAAAGGACACCTAGAATTTTTTTCCTTTTTTTAATATTTAGTTTTTTACTCAGTGAATACAGTCAATTTGGTACCATTGTCAGGCTCATCCATGTACTACCCCCTTCCCCTGGCCCCTCCTTGTTGAAGTATATGGGTCATGCATTGTGGAGTTAGCCCACAGTTATGGGTAGGACAAATGTCTCTGCATATCATGACCCAACATGTGGCTCTGACATTCTTTCTGCCCCCTCTTCCACAAAATTTCCCTGAGCCATGTTGGGCTCATTTTTGGTCTGCTTCAGTGATGAGGTGTTGGGGGCCTCTGGGTCTCTGGATCTCTGATTTGGTAGGAATTGATTTTTCTCTGTGTTGATCTCCTTCACCCTTTTGCTGGTACCCGGTTCACCAAGAAAATAGCATCCTTGCTTGTTTTGCCAATTGTTCTTAGTTTCAGCCAGGGCCCTTTTGAGGTATTATGGGGTGGCTCTCTCCTTAGGATCTACGTCTATCTGGAAAGGAGAAGCAGATTCTCCAATGGAGAGTAAGTTAGCCCCAGACAAATGAGATAACCCTTACTTTTTTATGGAGAATTTGATAGGAGTAGGCCCTCTTGTAGCCCACGATTGGTGGGAGCTTGTCAATGAAGAGCAGGCTTATGTTTGGATACGTTTCTGACTTGTTTCCCAGATCCAGCTATGGGTCCTGTACCACTGAGGGGATCAGTTAGCCAAATCAAGAGTAGTTGGTTTCCCACCATGGCTGTGCACCACTATTGCACTTGTGTGAGCATCATGACAGGTTATTTGCTGCTAAGTAGGTTAGACCATGAGTTGCTTGGACAGATATTGGTCATTTTCCCCCAGTCACCCATGTAGCACCTTCAGGCATTAGACACACTGACTGTCTGGGGACTGACAACATGGATAAACTTGGAAGATAGAGAATTACTAGTTATGATGCCCACCAAGTTGCCCGCTAAACTCTTATGTTTATGCCCATGTATTAATGCTACTCGCACTTTTGGTTAGAGAATCTTCTCTTTTCAGATGGCAGTGATCACTAGAATAACTCAGAAATGGCCCAAGTGCTGAGAAGTGACACTGGAGTCTTCACTAAGTGAGACATTTCTATCACATTCTCTAAGACTCAGAGATCATTGTGGAAGAGGTGGCAGAAAGTATCTAAGAGCTAAATGAAGGAGAGAAGTGTTTACAATATTGCATTTGTACACAAGCTACCCTAGCTTTCACAACCTCACAGTGACTGATGATACCTACACAAGGCCTGCATAATAGGAGGGAAAAATATGGCATCATTAAAAAAGAGAGACTAGTTGGAAAGAAGAAGGTGTTTAATGGAGGGGATATTTGGGAAGGGAGAAGGGATGGTGGTGGGAGGGCCTTATGACATTAGTATATATCTGTATTTATGGACATTGCAATACAAAGTCTTTTGGAAAAGAAGCAAGCCAGAGTATCTCCATCTTACAGCAAGCCATCACTCAGATATCTATGTACCATATTGCAACAAAACGTGTCTTTTACATGGGTGGAAAATCTTTGCCAAGACAAGCAGAATCCCTGATAAGAACATGGATGGAGTGCACATAAACATATCTTTTCCAGAATTGGTTTCTTTTTCTGTGCCTCATGTTGTCTGAGACTGTAGGTCATCTCTGCTGCTTGAACACTAGGCAGCATTGTAAACCCAGGAATATGTGAGTAGCCTTAGAGTTATAGAAGCTAGAAGCTTGGTAAGCAGGTGTTCTAGATTTCAGGAAAATGCAGTTGTCTGTACTCTTCTACTGTTTGGTAAATCGCCACCAGTAAACTCAATTTTCTTAGCAAGATGAACTGGAATGAATCATTCTTTGGGAGTTGTTCCAGTTTGGAAGTAGATGTTAATTTTATATTTTACTGAAAAAGGCATGTAACAGTTTAGAACCTAAAACTCTTAATCTCTTAGAAACAGCAGCATGATGCTTACCAATGGCTGGGGAAGTGATAGAGAATGGGTAGAATAGGTTTATTGGGGAGGTCAAAGTTTCTGTTGTATGTTCTTACAATCAATGCACAGCATAGAGTTTATAGCTAAGAATTTATTATATAATGATTGTGTCACTCATTTTTATAAAGTATATATCCTAGTCAAATTTTGTCATTGTGACAAAAACCTAAGAGAGAGAATTTAAAAGGGGAAATATTTATTTTGTCTTTCAGTTTCAGATGCTTAAGTCTGATTGTTTGATACCATAAGATGCTTAAGTCTAAGACTGATTGTCACCGTTGATTTGGGCCTGTGGTGATACGCAATGTGATGGTACCAGGAGAGTGTAGCAGGGCAGTTTTCTAACCTCATGAAAGTCAGGAGAGAGAAAGAGAGAGAGAGAGAGAGAGAGAGAGAGAGAGAGAGAGAGAGAGAGGAGAGGAAAGAAAGTGAAGAGAAAAGTACAAACTGTACCCTCTGTGTTAGTTACTTTCTCATTGCTGTGAGCAAACACTTGACTTAAAGAAGGAGAGTGCTTATTTTGGCTTCATAGTTTTCTGCAGCAAGACCATGAAGCAGCTGGTTACATTGCAATCAGGAAGCAGAGGGAGAACAGAAATTAAGGCCAGTCTATAAGACCTTAATTCTTGCCCCAAGTGATTCACTTCATCCAGAATGGCTCTGTGGTGGTTTGATTCAGGTGTCCCCAATAAACTTAGGTGTTCTGCATGCTAGGTCCCCAGCTGATGACAATTTGGGAGTTAAAGCCTCCTGGAGACAGTGTATTGTTGGAGGCAGGCTTATAGGTATTATAGCCAGTTTCCTCTTGCCACTGATTGGCACACTCTCCTGTTGCTATTGTTCACTTGATGTTGGCCAGGAGGTGATGTCCACCTTCTGCTCATGCCTTCGTTTTCCCCTGTCATCATGGAGCTTCCACTCATGTCTGTAAGCCAAAACAAACCCATTTTTCCTACAAGCTGCTCTTGGTTGGGTGATTTCTGCATGAACCTGACTGCAAAAGGTTCCACCTCCTAATGGTTCCACAATTTTACCACACAAAACCACCAGTTGGAGACCAAGTGTCCAAGCCCATTAGCCTATGGTGGACATATCACATTCAAGCCCAACCCTCTGCAAAGACACAGCCCCAGTGGCCTACTATCTTCAACTAAGTCCCACCTCATATGTCTTCAGTACTTCCCAAAAACGCCATCAAATTATTATTTCCTCAACTCCCCCCACCCCATATCTTGAACACATGAACTTCCAGAATACTTCTTATCCCAACCATAATAGTGTGCATATTTCAAAACAACATGTTAACACATTGATCACTTTTCAATCTTTAGTTGTACTACAGTAAGACTAGCAAGAAAACAAGAAGGTATTACTTAAAGAAATGTTTGGGTACAGAAAATGGTTGAATTCATTGTAAGGCATTCAGCAAGTAGTTAAAGATATTTTAAATGCAATTTGAATTTCTCTTTATTTACTTGTACTTTTTCCTATCCGGAAGGTGTTTTATATCCCCCAGGTGGCAATGACCAGAGGAATCTCTCCAGTCCTATTGCGTAAATCCACACCTCTTTTCTCTTTCCTCTGGTTTTCCTTAAGAGTATTTCAGGGCTACACAGACTCCTTTTATATGAATTATACTTTTATTTTAACAGAACTTCTGTGGTGATGTCTATGTGTCCCAAAATTTGTGTATTGGAACTTAATCTTCAAGGCAATAATGTTGAACATTGGGAGTTTGGGGAGACACTTTCTACTGAATGGGTTTATGCCACCCATTGTCACAGGTATGGATCCTTTTGAATTTGTTGACATTTCTATACATGTATATAATATATTTTGATTGTAATACCCTCTTATTACCTTCTCTTGGCCCACTCCCCATCCCCCTTCTACTGGACCCCTTATGCTTTCCAGTGAGTCCCTATTCTACTTCAATATCTCTCTTTATTCATTTCTCTCTTTCTTTCTCTCTCCTTCTCTCTCTCTCTGTCTCTATCTCTCTCTCTCTCTCTCTCTCTCTCTCTCTCTCTCTCTCTGTGTGTGTGTGTGTGTGTGTGTGCATGTGTGTGTGTTAAACTCATTTAAGGCTATCTTCATGAGAACAGGTGGGGGATTAGTACATGACAACACACAATGTCTCTTGCTCCCCCAGCCACCATTAAATGACTACGCAGGCATGGATGGATGCCTCATGCCCTCCTCCACCAACTGTGATGGAATATTGATGGGCTCAGTATTGTGTGGATCTTGTGCAAGTTACAACAGTCACTGTTGGAGTTATGAATGTAGCATCTTTGTTGCCTGGATGGCAGTGTTCCTCAGCATTCAGCATATAAAGTGGGGCATGTTGCCTTGATGTCTCTTAATTTGTACTATTCACATCTATATGACAGTATCTATGTCCATATCCATCTTTACCTATGTCTCTATCTCTAAATATATATCTAGATAAGCATGTTCATTAAAATGTAGCTATATTTATGCAGCTCTATTATTTACCTAGCTGTTCATAATCTATTCTTGATCTATAACTTTCCCTTATATTTAAAAGCTAGTTTTTGGACATCTTTTCTTTTTTTTGCAACTTAAAATTGTTCTAATTAAGAGCACACATTTCCAAAAGTATCTATTATATATACATATACATGTATATATATATATATATATATATATATATATATACATATATATATATATATATTTCATACATTTTAGTAAGAATATATACTTACACTGTCACACAGTTAGGCATCTTCCTTCTTTCATATTTACCTCTGTGATTCAAAGAGGTGAGCAATCCAAAGAAAGCAGAAGATTTGAGAGCTTGCAATGAACATATGCTTCCTTGCCAATTTTTATTATGCAGAATGGTGGCTGTTGTGGAGCATTTTATTTCTAGCAGTGTGACCCATTACTTCCTTTCACATTGCTGATAATTAATTAAGAAACTATTTGCATGCTCTGTGGAGATCATGACCTTTTTTCTGGGAATGTATGAAGCATATATGGGAATTAGAGAATTCAGTACAAAATAAAATATAAAACATCACAATATTTTTACAATGAATACAATGAAAAGATTGTATTTTAGGCATATTAGTTTAGGTAAAAAATATTACCAAAATTATTTGTCTGCTTCTGATAAGGTATAATTTTGGTCCAAACTACTTATGAAATTTTCTCTGTTATCACCATGGCACATCTTTAGAAAATTTACTAGTGTATGTGTTAGCCACAGGGGTGAGGAGTGGGGGAGATGAACACTTGCTTCCTTCATTTGTTTCTACACTCAGGGGTACATTTTTTTTTCTGCTCATCTTTATGACCCCACTTACTCTCATAAGGTTTCTTACTAAGTTGGAGGTCAACAAGTAATTGTTGAGTGAACTGGCAAGTTAAGTAACCATGTAGTCACCTCTACTTTGAATGTCCAGTTACAATAGATTCCAATATAAAGACACCTCACTTGAAGACACATCACTGCACGCAAAGGCCATGATTAACATGCAAATTCCCCTCTGTGACTTCAGACACACCATAGAACCTCCATCTTTTGTCATTCAAACAGATTAATCTTGGCTCTTTTAATAGACTTTACCCTCTATGTATTTATTGCAAGGCTGGAGATGACACTGAATATTCTGAAAACTGTCTCTGTGCATTGCATCTGATCTGACACAAGTCCAGGAATACCCATCAACTAACTTGGATCCCAACAGTGCATCCTGAGCAGGCTCAGGCTCAGGGGGCCTGTGGATACTGGAGTATTGGGATATGAGGCACATTGGCCTCATTAGAACTTGGGGCTCCTGCACCCTGGATAAGATCAGCAGGTAGGACACACCAAAACTTCATAAAAGTGTAGTTTTGTCTTTGTTACTGAGTATTCAAGACTGGAAAGCTTGCTATTGCTATGACCAGCATACTTCAACAGCCTTGTACATTTTGACTAGAGAGTAGGCAGATATGGTAGACTGATATGTGATAGATAGAAAATAGGAAGAAAGAAGGAAAGAAAGAGAAGAAAGAAGGATGAGGGATTGAGGAAGGGGAAAGGAATAGAAGAAGTAAGGATGGGAGGTAGTGAGGAAAAAGTCAAGAAGGAGGAAGGGATAGAGGGAAGAGGGGAGAAATTAAAGAATTATAAGAGAAAGTGAAGAATGGAGAGAGAAGTGAAAGAAGGAGGTAGGAGAAAGAAGTGAGGAAAGAAAGATGGGAAGTGAGGAAGTAAAGCAGAACTAAAAGAAAAGGAGGGAGGGAGAAAGGCCGGAGAAAGAATGAGAAAAAATAAGGAAGAAAGGAAAATGTATTTATAAGAAATAGATTGAGGAGTAGGACATAGGAATGGATATTTTGGGTGTACCAGAACTATTACTTATCTGTGTGGTGGTTCTATAGGAGTAATCATTATTCAAAAATTTTATCAAGGTTTGAACTCAAGGTTTTGAACCTGAATGATACGAATCACACCGAAATTAAGAATGATGTGAGTGCTGTGGCTATGGCTCAGTGAGTGCTTGCCTGCTGTGCATTACATCCTGGGTTCCACTTCTGAAACTAGGGAGAAGAAAAAATTATAGGAAAGTAATCCTCATCAGTTTTCAGAGTCCACAGCACTATCTTTAACAATAGCAACAGATGTGTAGAGTTTGCCATGAAAATCACTTGCTGGAAATATATGCCAAACTCCCCTGTGTCTCTGTCAAGGTGCTGTGACCTGCAGGCTGTTCACTCTGTGGGCAGTAACATGCTGACTCACACTCTCACACACAGCCAATCAGCTTTAATGCCACCTTCATAATTTTGATGGTAATGCTTCTTTCTATGAAGAAATAAATTTCCCAAATGAAACCATGCTTTCTCTAAGTCGTCTCTGATGGTGTTGAAGGTAATTGCTTAGACCAAATGGAACCCTGTGTGTGATCTGTCTGTTAAGGGACATGTTTCAGTTCTGATGTTTAGACCTGACTGTTGACATGTGGGAGTAATTTGAGTTCTCAGGAAGATCAGAGATACCTCACCAAGCATTCCAATTTTGACCTTTATGAGGAAGATAATGAGCTCAGCTCCATCAAACACCATCCCAACCCATCCTTTAGGGAATGAATAGACCCTCGGCTCCCACCTCACGTTGAGTGCAATTAGGATAAACATCTTTCCCAATGAATTTTTTTTTGTCTAATATTGTGTAGTAGAGAACTTTAGCAGTTCTTCTATCTCAAGACTGTTTTTAAATGCTCACACTGGGGACCCAACAAAGGAAAGTCTTTCTGATGAAACCCAAATATGAAGTCTGTGGTGTGTTTTCCAAGTTACAAGGGAGAGAAATCTGGGAATTAGAACAAAGCTCTGCCTGCTTTCTCTTTTCCTTTTAAAACAGAATGAGATAGGGAATTGCTTCTGCATTTACTGGGGAAGTTTGGAAACTGACCCAGGTGGCTAACTCCCTATTTTCAAAAAACAACTGTGTTATTTCTGCTTTATGTCATTTTTCTATGATGCACTCAAAGTTCTTGTTGCTCTAATATGTTGCTGGGTTTCAAATATCCTCTGAGGCTCAGGGAAATGTTATCAAACACTTGTTTCAGCAAATGGAAAGCTAGATGAAAAACACAATGTTTGAATTTTAAATAGACATCATTTGAAAAAAAAATAAATAGAGCAACAGCCACGAGATTCAAACATTCTTTATTCTGAAAAATTCTAACTTTTCAAAACAGTTTTGTTATGGACAGCTGTAGCTCTTTTATATTTAAAAAAAAAAGGTACTTAAGGTTTATACAAGAATAGCCTTGCTATTCTAATGAATATCCACTTCTATAGAAGAGTAAGGATTTGGGGTGATAGGACTGCTAACATAATAACATCTTAGATATTTTATCTCCCCAATAACGTCCAAGATCTTAGCTAGAAGGACTGGAGTCGCTAACTGGAGCACCTGGAAGCCAGGTCCATCTGAGAATTCTTTGTGCACCTGCCTGCCTGGCGTGCAGGCTGAGCTAAGCTGGGTTGTGGCTGGAGCACCTTTGCACTCTGCTACAAGGCTGGAACCTGGCAGCATACCTCATGTTCCTCTAATTCTTACATGGAATCTGTGCTCCAGTCACGGTCACAGCATAACAAGGCCAAGGCTACTTGATGGTTAATGATGAAGTTGGTGGTTTTTGAGGACCACAGCCAGTGGCTTCAACATCACACATTAATTTTCTCCCTATTCTGGAGACTTAGAGCACCAGGTTAAGCTGTCGGCAGGGCACACTTCTCATAGGCCTTTCTCTTAGACTACACATGGTCTTATCTTGCTTCTTCCTCACCTTGCCATGCCTAGTTGTATTCTCTGTATGTCTTCCCTTCATCTTCCTACTAGGGCATAAGTCAGATTGGCCAGGACCCCACCTGATTAGATTTAGTTTAACCCATCAGCTCTTTAAAGACTTATCTCCAAATACAGCCACACTATGTTACACAGATCATCGGTCCCTGTCTTATACCAATCAAACTTAAACTTATTCAGTTTTATTGCTATGCTGCGTTATATAGCAATAGTGATAGGGAAAAATGTGGTATACATGTCTAGTATAGATATATTTGTTGCTTGGCAATGATTAAACCCAGGGTCTTACACATGGTAGGCAAGCATTGTACCACTGAGCGTCATCCCTAGCCCTTGTTTTTATTTGAGAAAGGGTCTTAGTAAGTTTCCCAGACTGATCCTGTACTCACTCAATTTTTTAATATTATATTTTCAACCTATAGTGAGTTGAATCTACAGATGTCGTACCCTGCATGAAGAAGGCTAACTGTATTTATTTTATAATATTCTAAAATAAAACTTTCCTTCACAGCAGTAAATCAGATTTGCAGAACATATCCTTTGTTTTTGAAGCTGATATTTATCTAGCTAGGGCCTATAAAGGAAGGTGCTCAGACTTCTGAATTTTCTCTTCTGGTAAGGGATTGTATCTTTCTGGGGACCAAGGGAAATTTATATGCAGAACAACTGTAGTGGGATTGAGAAGGCTTAAAACGAAATAACTGAGAGCTTTTGTGCTGAAGAGTCAAACTGGCAAAAGAAGGCATATAAAGTTTCTTCTGAGCTTCAGGAAGAAAAAGCGATTGGGTTGTTCCAGAATATTCTCAGGTGCTTTCTTTACTTTCTGGGTCTGTACAGATTCTAGAGCAAATGAGGACACTGCACTTAGATGTAGCCTTACAGGAAAAAGGCAAGTCTAGGGCTGGAGAAATGGCTTGGCAGCTAATGGCACTTGCTTGCAAAGCCTGTTGGCCCAGGTTGAATTTCTCAGTACCCACATAAAGCCAGATATACAAATTGGTACATGCACCTGGAGTTCATTTGTAGTGGAAAGGGACCCTGGTGTGCTGAGTTTCTCTGTTTTAAAATTAATAGATGAATATATCTATATCTATATCTATATCTATATCTAATCTATATCTATCTATCTATCTATCTATCTATCTATCTATCTATCTATATCTATAGAGAGAGGATGAGAAGAAGAAGGAGGAGGAGGAGGACGTTAATGGTCCATGTTCCTCTAACCTCATGTTCAATAAAAAGGATCTCAGATAAAGATAGAGGGACAGAGACAGGTTTGAGTATTGCTTGGAAAAAATGTGTCTTTTGTTCTTACAAAAATCACTATTTGCAAAACATATTGCCTTAATTTTTACAGCTCTGTTCTTTTCAAATAGAAAAATTTAATGGCTATGATGTTAGTTATGATACATTTCGTTTGTTAAAATTAAGCAATTTTGCTTTGCATCTTAAAATTTGATGGAATGGTAATTTTCTTGGCTTTTAGTAGCTCTAAATCAAAATTGGTCCAGTCAATTTAAGTATAATTTAGTAAAATAAAGCACTTCCCTGTGGTCTGACAGCTTCCATGAATAATGCATCTTTAATAGCTGTCAATTAAGGTAGTTTTTGGAGATTTATGATGGAGGTAGAAATATCTCTGAAGGATGATTCATGACTCAGAGTCAGACAATTCTTTGGACAAAGAGACTGCCACAGCATATAAATTACTGTGTGGCACAGAAAACACTTTGTATGTCTCTATTTGCTGTGTCCTGCTTCCTTTTAGTCCATTCTTCTGGCACATAATTCCAATATCAAAACCATGGAATTTCAGAGGTGAAAGTAATCTAAGACATTATAGCTGTTATCTTCTCATTGCTGGGACAAAATAATTTGCCAGAAACAGCTTAAGGAAGGAAAGGGTATTTCAGCTTACAATTTAGAGGGGAAGTCCATAATGGCAGGGAAAGCATGCAAGAGAAGGGAGCCAGAGTGACATCATCACATCAGCAGGGAAGGAGAGACACAGAGAGAGAGAGAGACAGACAGAGAGAGAGAGAGAGAGAGAGAGAGAGAGAGAGAGAGAGAGAACAGAAAGTAAGTGAGGCTGGAATATAAATTCACAAGGCCTGCCCCAGGGGCACACTTCCTTCAGCAAGGTTCCACCTCCTAAAACTTCCCATACTGGCTCATGTGCTTGCAAACTTTGTCCCCAGTGAGTATTGCTGTCCTGGGAGGTTGTGGAATGTTTACCAGATAGGGCCTTGCTGGAGAAGTGTGGCACTGGGCTCTAAGGTTTTATAATCTAGCCCTTCTTGCTGTTTTATGTCTCTGCTTTGTGATTATAGAGAGAATGTGATGCTAGCTAGCTTCCTGCTCTGTCTGACTATTCCTTTCCAACTTCCCCTTGAAACTTTGTAAGCTGCATTAAACTGTCTTCCTTCTACAAAGTGCATCTGGTCAGGTATTTGGTCTTATCAGTAAGAAGGAGAGGTTTTTGTCAGACTGATTCTTGCCTTGTGTCTTTTCTCGCCAGCCTTCCTGTAGCTTGACTCCCATCTATGGAAGTGTATACTCTGAGATCCTGGTTCCAATTTGACTTTGACCTTTGGGCACTTTTAGTATATGTCGGGCTTCTTGGTTAGCTTTTGTTGTACTTACCTTCATGTTGCTGAGACAAATACCTGACCAGAAGCAGCTTATGGGAAGAGATGGTTTAGTTTGCCTTATAGTCTTGAAGAGAATCTTCATTATGGTAGGGAATGCAGAACAGCTGGCCCAGTCTCAAAGATTGCAATCTCTTAAACAATTGTAGCTGAATGGGAACTATTATACATAGTTATAACTTTCATTTCTTTCTGTGCCATATCCTTCTGCTCATACCAGTCCATTTCTATGCACCGAAACCCTGCACAGGTTCTCAGGACATGGGAAGAATTAAGTAAGCCTCTCACACGAACTATTTCTAACCTAGACCAGAGAAAGCCATTTCTTCCCCTCATAAGCCAAGCCTGCACAGTCCATAGCTGTCACTGCATTTAGGTCTCTCAAACCCTGACCAGAATGGTCCATCAAACTCTGCTTACAACATTGCAAGGAATCTCTTAGGCCAAGGTTTCAAATCCTTCCACATTCCTCTTACAAATAGTTACAAATGACCAATTGCCACACAGTCAGGATTCTAGCACCAATGACTCACTCTCTCATTACCAATTTTCTATTGTAATTATCTGCATGTTGCTGGGACAGATACCTGACCAGAAGCAGCTCATGGGAGGAAAGGATTTTTTTTTTTTTTTTTTTTTTTTTGGTTTACAGTCATGACTGAAGCTTCATGATGGCAAGGAAAAGATGGTAGAGCAGAGGTAGAAAACATTTTCAGGAGAGCAGCCCATGAATACTGGCAAACTAGGGCTAATAAACCTTGATGTCCACCTCTAGCAACACACCTCTTCCAACAAGACTCTACCTCCCAAATTGCCACTAGCTGGGAACAAGTGTTCAGAACTCATAAGTTTATGGGAGAAATCTGATTCAAATTACCATAGCCCTCTTACAAAATTCTACCTTAGGAGAAGGTATGGTTAATGGGAAAAGTAGGCAATATGCAAGGACAAATGAAATTCTCAAAACATATCTTTGATGCCTTCCTAATGGTCATGGACCCCTTCATATCATGTTATGTCATTACAGTGGAGTAGTGCAGCCCATGCAGCCCTCATTCATCATTTCTGAGCCTGTCCTACGCTCCTCACTAGATTCGTTGGTCTAGACGTAGCTCCAGGAAAGTCCTATTTCCTGTGTACATCTTACTCTCCTCTTTCCTGATGCTTCTGGCTCAGGGGACCTGAATGTAATATTTGTGTTTGGGGGCACTCCCAGGATGAGGCCCTTTCTCTGTGCAGGACCCATGGTGTTTAGTCCTGCGTGACTTCTGGTAGTGACCAATTCTAAGTCATAGCCCTAATTACCAAAATGAAATATGCACTTGCCTAATAGCTTCAGTTCCTTGAAATATGAAATGATCCATTTCAATTTGATTATATTATCAAGATTTCTTAATCATTCAAAGGGAGAGTTGAGCACTTCTTTCCATTTGTTTCCTGTTTTTTTTTTTTAATATCCTCATTGAATTTTACAGCATCAGTCAATTAACCTAGAACAATGCTAGTCTAGAAGTCAGTAGGAAATGACACTTGGATTTCAATTATCTCAGGTGTAAATTTCCAGTTCAGGAAGAGGCAAGGGATAAACCCTGCTTGATCTTTAAAATGTGTATTGAGCTGGGCATGATGGCACATGCCATTAATCCCAGCACTCAGGAGGCAGGGGTAGGAGGATCACTATGAGTTCAAGGCCAGCCTGAGACTACATAGTGTATTCCAGGTCAGCCTAAGCTAGAGTGAGACCCTACCTTGAAGGAAACAACAAAAGCGTACTGATTGGTAATATAAGACACTGTCCATTTTTTTTTTATTGTATTGTAACATGTACACTTACTCCTCTAACAACTTTTAAAACACAATAAAGTATGGTTGGCTAGAGGAACTGTGTAGGACATCAGAGCTCTACAATGTTATCATTTTTTGTCCATTCATGGTTGTTGCAGTCCAGTTCACATTGATGGCAGAAATCACCCAACCAAGAGAAGCTTCTGGAAAAAGAGGTTTATTTTGGCTTATAGGCTCAAGGGGAAGGTCCACGATAGCAGGGGAAAATGATGGCATGAGCAGAGGGTGGACATAACCCCGGGCCAACATAAGGTGGACAATAGCAGCAGGAGAGTGTGCCAAACACTGGCATGGGAAAAATGGCTATAACACCCATAAGCCTGCTCCCAACAATACACTTCCTCCAGGAGGCATTAATTCCCAAATCTCCATCAGCTGGGAACCTAGCATTCAGAACACCTATGTTTATGGGGGTCACCTGAATCAAACCACCACAATGGTCAAACTGCACCTCTTAGAATCTTAAGCTTTCTGTCTGTGGCTTAGTCAGTTGGGCATAAAGAAAAAGCTTACATTTTGCATTGGCCCAAAACTTTCTATGTTGACATAACCAGGTGATGAGACCATGTTCCAGTAGATAGAATTTTGTTACTTCCAGTGATATATGGAAAGACAAATGATAAATCTCCTTTTTATTTAGGAGACATTATTGTTATATAAATAATTTTTATTGTTAAATAAAAGTATCCAACATTAAAATCATTAATATATTCAAAATTTAGTTGGTATCAATATATTTGATTACTATATTAACATAGTCCATATTAATATATTCAAAATAAGGAAGTCGAAGTTCTAAGCATACCACTCCGATTTTGTAACGAGGGTCACCAGAAGCTCATGTCATTGCTTCCCCTATGCTGTGGGTGACAATTAAGCACTTAGGAGCCTTAGCATTTACATGCAGGATGGGTTTCATCCAAAAGGACAAGAAATCCACAATACTTAATAAGACAGTATTTTCCCAGAAGCATTCATTACAAAGACATTCCCAAGAGTAAGATGCCAGAATAAAATCATGTATTTTTTTTTTTTTGGTGACAACAGTTGCACCAAGAATTATAATATTTTTAAAAGTACAACCAACCATAATACAGTCATAATAACTCAGCACAAAGGAGCTAACTCATGCATAGATAGTTCTGGCTGGGTCCTGAAGAAAGGGCAAACTATGTGTTGTCTCATGAGCTCATGTAGGGAATAGCCATGCCATCCTCAGAGCAGAGTAATGCAGAGGTACAGCTGGGAAACTCCCATCTCTGCTCTTCTTTGGATTAAGGGCAGAAATAATAGGGTTAAGAATAACTTCTCCTCTCACTGATACCAAAGGGGCTGCTTTCTCTTGAGTCTTTTCCCCAGGAGAGCAGCAGCTGCTCTTATGGCCAAGTGGAATATCACCTTAGGGAACAGGAAAAGTCAGTGACTCTGAGAGGTATGGGTTTTCCATGAATGGGCCCTTGCCCCACCCCCTGCTTCACCCAAGTCTACAGAGAGGGTCACATCAGAATTGTGGAGAGGGTTATCTGTGGAGCATGGAAACAGAACACACTGATGAGAACATGGGGGACATCCTCCCATAACCTGTCTAAAGGCCCATCAACACTTGTGTGGATAGGGAGATGTGTGTGTGGGCGGGGGGGTGGTGGGGAGGGGAGATAGCCAGGAGGGTGGGGACCTGAAGACTGTGACCACAATGGCTGGTGAGGCAGAACCCTGTGTGCTAAGGGCCAGTGCAGGAACAGTGCCAGATGGGTGTGGAATGAAGTGAGAGGTGGATGGATCTTGAGGAGTGACTACCAACTTCAGTGTCACCTGTGTGCTGCCATCACTTGCTCTTATTGGTGAAGTATGGCAATGACCTCCTCCTACTGGACCATGAGGGATGTGAACCAAGGGCAGCTTTTATCACGCATTGAGTTCCACCTTAGATCAAAGCCACTACTCCAAATCACTACCTCTGTTCTTTCCCTGACTAGTTGCCAGGATGTAATTTTGTAACACCAGGGCATTAGGTTTCTTCTCCTGCACAGGCCTGCTCTGATCTGTGTGTGGAATAGCTCCCACACTCATATTTTATATCTTTACAGAATTTCATATAGTACATGTTTAATATTTTATATGTAGTGATATTAATCATTAATCCTCAAACCTGCCTTTTAGTTTATATGTCTCTCTTATTTTATTCACCAGCTTGTTAGGTTGCGACTTAGTCAATTTATTAACACCTGGGAGGGTACAATCCATGCTGTCTTCATGGGAGGGTGTTGCCAGTGTGTGCAGCATGCAGGAATATTCATGCCAGGGTGAAGACTAATCTTACAGCTATGATGTGTACAGGTTTGGAAACTGGGAGCCCTTGGTAGGTGGGGAGCAGAGCTATTCAGAGTGACTGTTTTCACTGGAGTTGGCAACAGTCTTTGGTGTGGCTCTAAAGTGCAGGCATGCAAGGTATGGTGGTTCCTGGTACCCTTGTGGGTACCCACTGATGGGGCAGGTATAACTTTGAATCAGGAAGCCACCAGCTGATGCTCAAGTGTTGACAGAAATGGAAGGTAATGAGACTGGGAAGCCATGTTGTCACGGTAACCATTGAGGGTGTTATATTGTAGAAGAAAAGCTTCCCTTCCCTTACCCATATTACCCATGTTACTTATCTAAGTGCCATCCCCTGTGCTTTCTTTATAGGACAGTGAGGAGAATGACAACACAGCCCAGAGCTATGGGTGGTGTCCATCACTCTCCAGAGAATTTCTCTATCTCTTTTGGAACATTTTATATACTGTACCTCATGCCTGAAAATGATGATGTGAGGGGCTGAGGGAAAGCACTTTGGTCTGTTGGTATACAGACAGCTGAGCAAACAGTGTGCCCATGCAGCAGGAGGAGACAGTAGGGCTTCTGCATGGTGTCAGAATGCTCTGGCTCGAGGTAAGAATTCAGAACCTACAGCAGGTATGTTCATTCACTCATTCGCTCATTCATATAACACATACTTAAACCCTTTTCTTCCTCCTCCCTTCCTTCCTTCCCTTCTTCCTTCCCTGCCTTCTCCCTCTGTTTTTCCCTTTTTTTATTTTGACACAGGGTCTCATTATGTGACTCATGCTAGTCTGGAATATGACATCCTCCTGCCTCATGGCATTATAGGCATTAACCACCATGTCTGGTGCATAACAAATATCTCATCAGGAGTTGCTGTAGGCCAGGTACCACTAGAATGGCAGGAATGTGGCTGTAAAGACAATAGAATCCTTTCCAGCATTAAACCATGATATGCTGATGGGGGGTGCAATAAACATAGATGGAAAGTAACACTTTGTAACAGTTCTAAGTCTGGAATGCTGTATGTAGGACAGTTTCTAATGTGGTTTACATGGTCCACATGCGTTAAGGGTTTTACATAAAATGTGCTGTCAGGCAGAGAAAGAAGGAGGTACCAGGCCAGTAAGAGCAGTGCATAGTAATGTTTTGTGGGTGAAGCACTCTGATAGCTTAAAATTTGAGACATATTTTGTAAGTGACACCTCAAAGGGTATTGGGGATGACTTGATGTGGGGTGTGTGATTTGCTGTGTAAACCAAGGCTGACTTCTTGGACTTTTTTTCTGAACAACTTGGTAGACAGTGCACAATTGACCCAGATGAAGAAAGCCTTGCAAGTAGGAGTCCCCTCTTCATCCTTTTATCTCTCCCGTACTCCTCCCCTTTCTTTGTCCTTGAGATTCATTTTCCAGTAGGAAGAAACTATACCTGTGTATAGTATAAATGCAGAGTAAGTGCAATAAAGAAATGCAGTATGAGCTAGGCATGGCGGTACATGCCTTTAATCCCAGCACTTGGGAGACAGAGATAGGAGGATCAGGAGGATCTCATGAGTTCAAAGCCACTCTGAGAATACATAGTGAATTCCAGGTCAGCCTGGTCTAGAGTGAGACCCTACCTCAAAAAAAAAAAAAAAAAAAAAAAAAAAAGGAAAAGAAAAAAAAAGAAATGTAGTATGATGGTAAATGGGTTCATCTCTGAATCCATCTGGAGACAGCAGAATCAAAATGGGTGCTGTCCCTCTCCCACCATCCCCTAGTATTTGGGAGGAGAATCCTGTGCCCCATCATTCCATGTTTGCCTTGAGTCCCCTGAGGAAAAGAGGGGTTCCTGGTGGTTCTACTCAGGATTGTAATTCCTGCCTTTGTTTCATTGTTTTTCCTGAGTAAAGAAGAGATAGTCTCTACTGTGTTACTTATTAGGAGATAATGCATAAATAGCACAAGGTTTTAAATCTACTTAAATCTTGTAAATGAGAGAGAGAGAGAAGAGAGAGAGAGAGAAAGAAGAGAGAGAGAGAGAGAGAAAGAAAGAGAGAAATGAAAAAAGGAGAAAGGAAATAAGGCCCAATAAGTGCTTTTCTTGTCACATGGGAAGTCATATTCTTGTCCTGGGCATGAAGCACTTAACACTCACCCATTAGAAGGTGGAAATAGGAGGTGAGAAACAAACTCCTGTGAAGTCTATGCCCTTCACTGGGTCCACTGATCTAGAATGTGGGCAGGATATGCTAGAGACCTGCAGGGAACCCAGAGTGGCCAAGGCTGGCCTCACTTATTGGCTGAGTGCCTGACTTAAAGATTGAAAACAGACACTGAAATATCATTATCAGTGAGTGACCTATGGACATGTGGATATTCCTCAGCAAACCTGGGAATGAAGAGTGCTAAGATTTCACTACTGAGAAAGCAGTCCTCAGGGTTAAAACATGAACATTTGGACACTTTTAAAATAGAAAAAAAAAGAAAAAAAGGTGTAGTTAAACCTCACAGAGAAGGTCTTTCTTTACTATTCCTAAGTTTTAAAAAGGTATTTCATTTAGAGATCTCTCTTCTTCTCTCCTCCCCTTCCCTCCCTTACCCTTCTTCTCTCTTCTCTCTTCCTCTCCTTTTCTTCTTTTTCTTCTTCTTCCTCTTTTTCTTTGCTTCTCTCTCTTTCCTCTGCCCCCTCTCTGCTATAGGACAGCTTTGAAAGAGACAGAAAGGTAGGAAAGAAATTCAAAGATGCAAAAGGCTGAACATACTAAGCCATGAGACAGAGTGGAGACATTGGGTGTGGGAATACAGTTGATATTCAAGGAGATATTTGAGTTGAGCATGTGTCCCAGATAATAAAGAAGGGAAAATTGCTGGCTTGTATGGGCCTGGAAGATGAATAGGAGAAATTGAGTTGTCTGTGATGTTGGATTGAGTTCTACAGGGTGATAATGAAGGGCATAGAAGGTCAGTACTTGGGAAGAAAGGAGAACTTTGAAAGTGCAAATGCATTGTAGGGAGAGAAAAAACTGGAAAGGTGACCAAGTGAAGGCAAGAAGAGAAGTCAGATAAGATATCCATGTTGAAGACAGGAAAACAGATAATTTTGGTAAGAAGAATACTGAGCAGGGATGGTTGCAGAAGATTACGTGGAATATTAAAGAAGGCCAAGCCTTAAATTATGTGAGGGAAATAACCTGATATTTCACCATCCTTAGAGGACAGAGCTGAGTTTGCACACAAATTCTTCAAGCTCCAAGGCTTGTAATCTTTCCAGTGTTAGTCTAGGCAGAATATGCCAAGTATATCATTATCATAAATAAAACATTGCAATGCTTACAGAAGCCTTAAAATTATAAATGGACACTTTATGAGTGTCAAGAGTCAAGTGAAAGATCCAGATGATCAAGGTCACCACCATCAAATTCCATAATGATGTCATCAGGGACCATGTGATGTATCAACTGGACCAATTTGATAAAGAAGATGGGAAGAAGTCATCACAAAAATGACATGCAGGGAGGAAGAAATAAGATTCTTTTTGTGGTTTGTATCCTAGTTTAACTACTTGGCCTACTTTTATAACACTTTGTGTTTACATGAATTCACTTGAAACTCAATCTATTTTTTAATTATCTCAAAGAATTATGCCTGTTCTTCTAATTGTATGCTTTGCCTTGTTATCAAAACTAATTGTCCTTGCAAATTGCCCATGGTCTGTAACCCCAGGAATGTTACTATTCAGTTGCTCTGAAGCAGGGTTGGGGTTGGTTTGACATCTGTTACAGGTCTGTGGGAAGTATGAAGACACAGCCTCCTAGCTTGACTTGTTCTTTTCTTAGGTATGAAACATGATGGTCTTATGATCTTCTCAGTGAAAGTCATCCAACTCTCTGTCCAGAGACTGAAGGAATTTTCTGACTACCTTTGTCCACCATTTTTCTTATAAAAGGACATTTGTTTGCAAGGGTTTTCAGTATTATTTTTGGCCTCTTTGACTTTTACTTTATTTTTCCTTGAAGATATTTTCTTCATATCTAGATTTCTTTCAACTACTTGCTATGCATTTGAGAAGCAGTGCCTCAGGACTTTAAGGAAAAGCACAGATTAATGGACAGCTGCTCCATCTGCAGCCTCTCAGCATAGCTCTGGATGTGCAGGGAAGAATAAAGCTACCCCGAATGCAGACAGTGCCATGCTTAAGACCTCCTTAGCCTGTCAGAAGGGCCTGGGCCTGCCCATGGCTACAGTGTGGGAATCCACATATCCCCCAGGACACCATGGGTAGATGTATGAATTTTATATCTCAGAGGCTCTGGTGTCCCAAAATACCGAAATTCTTTATGTTCTTCCTTATGGTTCAGCCCCTGTAGCAACACATTAGGAGACTGTCTCGGGCCATTTTCTGCTGTTACAAGAGAATGCCTGAAACCAGGTAATTCATAATGAAAAGGAATGTGCCCCTGTGCTGGGTGCTGGGAGTTCCAATAGCATTGTATAGGAATTAGGCAGGGTCTTCTTGCAAAATCGCAACATTCAGATGGCTTCTTGTGACAGGTTTGAACTTACATTGTCTCTCTTTTCTCCTTAGAAAACCAGGAACGCCATCATGCACCATTCTTCGTAACCTCACATGTTGTAGTTACATGTTGCTGGGACCAAACAGCTGACGGGAAGAAAGAATTTATTTTGGCTTACAGTCTCAATGGGAAGCTTCATGATGGTAGGGGAAAGGATGGCATGAGCAGAGGCTAGACATTATTTCTGATACAATAGGTATAAAATACCAAGAGAATGAGTGAGTTAGCCTCTGTCAAGGGGAAGGTGACTATAGTACCCCAAAGCATGCCTTCAGTAACACACTTCCTCCATCAAGTCTCCATATTCCAATTCACCTCCATCTTAGGATCAAATATTCAAAACACAAGATTTTATGGAGGACACCTGGTTCAAACCACCACATCATTTAACCTAAACTACAGCCTAAAGGCCTCCAGGTACCATCAACACTTACAATCTGGGTATTATATTTTCAAGACACTTTGGGGACACACTCAGACCATAGCAAAGATTCAATTTCAGCTCCTCATGGCAGTGGCTAGACTTCCTGGCTGGGGTCACATGCATGTCGATGGTGGGCTATGAAAGTAGATCCATCATTGTTGTCCTGGGGCATATGTCACTGGTGTCCTTGGCAGGACTCCTTCAGTCCTAAATGTATCTGTATTTGGATGGAAGCCTGAGTTTCAGCCTCACCTGTCCTGGAATGCAGACATCTCTCATTCCATTCTCTCCTTGGGTCTTTCCCTTACTCAGTATAACAAGCATATAGAAATGCTTGCATTTCTTTTTTGTATTGTATCAATTACTTTCTTGTTGCTGGGACAAAATGCCCAACCAGAAACAGCTTGTAGAAGGAAAGGGGGTTTAGTTCAGCTTCTAATTCAAAATTGTAGAGTCTGTCATAGCAGGGAAGGCATAGAAGGCCAGAATGGGAAGCTGTAATTACCCTGGAAGTCAATCAGGAAAGAGAGAAGAGAGAGAGAGAGAGATGACATATTTCCATAAAAATACTCCTCCTCCTACATATTCCTAAACACCACCACCTTGCTGAGAATAATGTGTTCAAACACATGAGCCTATGGGGGACATTTAATTTTACACTTAAACCACCACATGTATTGCTATTTATTCTTTTTATTCTAAAGATTGTCCCAGGGATCTGGGACATGGCTTAGTCAATAAAGTCCTTGCCTTGTAAGCATGAGGATCTGAGTTCCAGGTCAGTGACAAACTCTGTCTCAAAAGAAAAAATAAAAGAAAAGACAAGGTGTATTGCATCTGAGGAATTATGCCTGAGGTTGTCCACTGGCTGCCACATGCATCTTCACACATATATTCCCACATATGCATGTATATATATATATATACAGCAGTGAACTACAGTGAAATGTATTGTAAAGGAAAAGGTAACACTACTCCTTTCTAGAGAATTTCATCACAGAACTGAACTTCAGCAAGTGAAGGTGACAAAGTTCCCTGCTGGACAGTACCACAATGCTGTTTCCTGAAGTTAGCAATATATGATGACATAAGTACTTTTGTATTGCTCATTTAGATATTTATGATTTCTAGCACAGGTTGATAATTTCTCTGCTTCACATTGTATTCTAGTGAACATAAATGGTTTGCTTTGGAACTAAAAAGTAGAAAGAAAAGATATTGGAGAAAAAACAGGAATCAACAGATAGTCCTGACATCTTATGGAGCTTTAATTTGAAGTGGTGGTCACTGTCTCCAACAGAAAGTACCACTCGTTCTCCACACCATGAGAAGAGAAGCAATGATGTTCCTTTCTGTTTTTTTTTTTTTTTTATGTTGTTGTTGTTTTGTTTTTTAGGCAAGTCCAAAAGGCTTGCCTTTTTCATGCAAACGAGCAAGAGTGAGAGAAAGAGAAAGAAGTGTCAGGGCCTTCAGTCACTGTAATTGAACTCCAGTTGTGTGAGCACATATGTGTCACCATATGCATCTGGCTTTCATGGGACCAGGAGAGTAGAACATGGGTCCTTAGGTTTCATAGGCAAATGCCTTAACCACTAAGCCATCTCTCCAGTCTGTCTTTCTTTCTTTTTCTTTCTTTCTTTCTTTTTTTTTTAGTATTAAGAAAATACTACTATGAATTCTGAAGGTTATCAGACCTTGACTATTTCACTTTCCTTTCATTAAAGTTGAAATTTACTTATTAGATTTACATTTAAAACAGATGCAGAATTAATTTTCTGTATCTCCACAAAGGAAGGAAATAAGTAAAGGCTAAATTCTGCCTTCAAGGGAATGAAAAAACATGGATTTATAGTAGCATAAGTTTACATTTGACTAGACTTGTGAGAAATTGGACAACAGTGTTTAATTTCTCCTGGCAGCAGGAGTCTTATATTTTGCTGAATGGCTAGAAGGACTGGGCATACAGCTTGGCTATTTCTCTAAGAATCTTGTCTTTGAAGCAAGCCTCATGCTTCCATAGAAAGATTCTGGGCAAGAAGTACTTAAGGATAAAATGCAATCAGATGTCTGAGTTTCCTACCCATCTCTCAAAAAAAGGGAAATGCTCAGAATTCCCATACCACTTGTGTGTAAAGTGCACTTGCCTTTCAATCCTGTCCACTGCTTCCCCTGGCTGCAGCCAATGCCAGAACTGTGCTCTTGCCCAACAGGGTGGTGGCTCCATCAAGGAGACCTCTGTATGCAGCCACAGGATAGATCTCCTCATTGCCAACTCTTCTTTGACTACCCAAGACACAGTAGTGCTTCTGAGGTCTCTCCTGCTGGCTTCACGTTGAGCTCCCAAGCCATGGCTATTTGTATGTGTGCTTTAAAAAAAAAAAAAAACAATTAAATATATTTACTTATTTGCAAGCAGAAAGAGATAGAAGAGTAAAAGACAGAGAGAATGGGCATGTCAAGGCCTCCAACTACTGCCAACAGACTCCAGATGCATGCTCCACTTTGTGCATCTGCCTTTACATGCATACTGGAGAATCACACTCAGGCGGTTAGGCTCTGCAGGCAAGTGCCTTAACCGCTGAGTCATCTCTGCAGCCCTGTGTACGTGCTTCTGACAACCACAGCCCTGGAACAGGTGGGTGTGATATCAAGAATTGGGTTATGAATACAGGAGTTGCAAAGTTTCAGCTGATAAAAATGTGTTGGGAAGAGACAGCTGATGTAAGTCTTCAGCTGGGACATTAGCTATGATAAGCACTACAAACTTCAAGTGTGTTCCAAAATACTGAGTTCAATCTCTTTCATTTTACCATATAAAAGTTTTCTCCACTGACAAGAGATAATGAAGGGAGTACACTTTGATGCCTTTAAATCTCCAGTTTTAGTAGGTTTAAAATGAGATCCAACATCATCACTGTCCTGGTTCCTCATTTTTCTCTCTGATCTAGAGACTTGTCCATCACCTAAGCAACTGAAAAATTTGGTAACCCCTCTGATATCTGCTTTCTGACATCTACTGGTGGCATCTCTGTGATGTCCAACACCAACTCCATGTATTTTCCTATTCCTATGTTTAGATATTCACCATTCACCACCACAGCTCCAGCAACCCCTAGCTTGCCTGCAAATTTCCAATGGGATATTCACTACAAAGACTATGGGATTGCCATCTTCTGCTTGTGGCTTGTCTACCATGCCATTCTCACTTAAAGCCACTCACAGAGTCAGACTCTCTGTACTAACCCACCAAATCCCCTCAAGACCCATGAATGGCCCACCCCAGTTTTCCTGATGCTCTAAAGTGGTACATGACCAAGCCATGGTGCAGGTCTTCTGATAGACACCATTTCTCTATTCCAGTTGGTGACTTTATAAGAGGGACTGAACCACATGTGTTTACCCTAGAATAAAACAAATTATGGAATTTTTGCTCCAAAAATTTTTTTAGAATAAATAATTTTTGAAATGAGAAAGTATAGAACAATTCGGCTAACTTAATAGTTACATATCAAGAGCAAATATTTTAGTAACTATTTATTGGATGAATTCATAAAGGAATGTTTTCTAATATTTTGTAATCAGGGTGAAAATCATATGAAATCACTTCACTCACTGTTTTAATGTAGCTCATAATCAGAGAATGAATGAAGGAATAAATGCACCTCTGTGAGCCAATGCTGGGTGGTCCTGCCAGCTCAGCCAGTGGAGGAAGTGCAGTGTGCTGTTTCTGAGTTTGTGGGCATGCCCTACTCTGTTTTTCTCCAGAATCTAGTCATTCTGTTCCTGTAGAGTTATAGTCACAGTTTCTCATAATTAGCTCTCTAGAGACAATAGTCTTCTATGGTGAAGTAGAAAAGTTAGATGCTAATACTTGGTACGGCCTTTAAGCCCTACAATGTCCCACCTAATCACCATGAATCTAATTTGTACAAGCAGCCCTACCACAGGGTTGGCTGTTTCTTTTCCACACAGCACAGCCCACAACCTTCTGGGCTTCATTTACTAGAAATCACATGTATACCAGACACACACACACACACACACACACACACACACACACACACACGTGTGTGTATACCGGTTTTTTTTTCCTAAGAGTTTCTTCCCAGCTCTTTGTTCTTCAATGTAAGCACATGGTGTGTCTTAGCTGATAACTGAACCCAGCAGGACCTGGGAGAACATCATAAACAATAACACCCACATATTAACGCAATAAAGGAATGACAATACAGGATTAGCTTGGAAAGAATTGTACAGTGGTTTGAAATTCATAGAGTCATGGTGATGCTGAAGAAGTTCTGTGTGCTGGATAGGGTAGGTGGAGTCTTCATAATGGTCGGGAGGTGATAGGCCAAACTTCCTGTTGGCTAGAAGAAGGTTCAAGTGGGGGACAGACTAATACAGAATGTGCCTGAGGTGCAGGGGCATTCACAAGTCTCTGCCTTGTCACGAAGGCTTTAATGTACATACTGTATGGCTTGGGTCAGATGTGGGACGGAGGTTCAGTTATTTTAGATTTTGGAGGTCTGGGAAATAATAAAGGAAAGACAGTAAGATGAGGGAGCACCCCAGGGGCAGCCCAGGCTTGGTGGAGTTCGAATAGACACAACAGAGAGGTTAGATATCTATCAGAAGCAGAGAGGGGGGCATGGGAAGGTTGTCAAGAAAAGGTAAAAGGAGAAGCTAATGATCAAAATACATTATATACATATAAAAAACGACAATAAAATTTTTAAAAGTAATCTGTGACGGCTGACAAAGACACTGACTTTGTGTCCCCCAGAGCCTCCTTCTGGGGTAGCTGAGGAAGGTTTAGACAGAGACACAGTGAAAACTCCACATCACACTGCTTCTTGCTCCACAGTGTGTGCCCTTGATCTTCACTGCCTGCTTCCACTGGAAACCCAGACCCAGTGAACAGCATTAAAGAAATAAGTCAGAAGTTTAACTAAATAGATGCATCCATTTATTTTATATGATTTTATTTGTCGGACACTTGGGTGGGAGATAAAGGGGACAATAGAGCATAAAAAAGTGGGTTAACATTCCAACATACACAGATGACACACTCACAGTTCTCGATAAATCCTTCTAGATCTCATCTCTGGCCTACAAATGCAGCTCTGACAACTACAACCCTATATACATTCCTCCCCCTCCTGTTTCTCCTCTTTTCCTTTCTTCTTTTTCTCTCAGCTTGTTTCTCTTAAAGGGAAAACTTCCATTTTGATGACATAGGCTTCAGAAACATGTATACACCAAATTCTATCATAAAATAGCAAAAGTTAAAAAGTTTCAGAATAGTAAGCAAATGTTTGAAGATACAATTCCTCTAAACTCATCTATGAATTGAGCGCAGAGCTAGTGAGATGGCATTGAGTTTCGCAGGTGGTCCTGTTGCTTTGATTTCCTTTCCTTTTAAAAAAATCAATTATCATTTCATAAGGCAATATTAAGTTACTGGTTTCTAGAAACATCATAGCACACAGAAAGCCTCTTTACTTTTTCCAGTGCTACCGATAGGTCATGGAAACCTTCAATTTGGGCCTAAGCAATAGCCTGCTTTATGTAAATCAAGACACGTCACTTGTTCTAACTCCAAGAGAGTCCCAGAAAGCCAAGGTAATATATTCATAAGACTTATATAAACTTCATCTATATTCAAAAGCCACTGTCTTAGGAGTTAAAAGTTCTATTTCACTAGGTTCAGTGGAAACAAAAGCAGTGTTGGCTAAGTAACAGCCACAAGAGACACACACAGCAACTGTCTTGCTGGGGTAGTGATAGGGTTTGCACTTTGCTCGCCCCTCAGGGACCTTCATGATTCAACAGAACTGGACCCTGTCCCGGCTCTGTCTCCCTCGTCCAGCAGCAAGGGTGAAAGGGACAACTATGGGAAGAAGACATTTAAATTCTGTTGTAGACGACTTTGCCATCCTTTGACAGTTTCTTTTCCTCTTGGAAGACAATGCAGCATTGGCAGGCCATGTTCTGTCTGTACTGTAGTCTCCAGCCATTTACTTTTTGTGTGACTGGCTTTGTGTACACACACACACACACACACACACACACACACACACACACACACGTCCTGTTCCATGCCCATTGGGAAATCCCTTCCCCAGTGTTTTCCTGCAGCTCATGTCCTTCACACACTAGGGTGGTATTTGGAATTCTGGCGACACTCACTCTCACTGTGGGTTTTCAGAGGCAAAGATGCTGGCTCAGTTTGAGTCTTTTCAATTGACCTGCGGCTCTTGTTCATTTGGTTTTCCTGACATGTGCATAGAATATTTAAAATATGCTTGCTGTTCTCCTTAAAGCTTAAAAAAATAGATGAATAGAATATTTCTTAAAGCAGTCTTCACTTTATAGAAAAGACAAAACATAGTAGAGTGTCCTTATCTCCCCTCCACTGCATATCTTGCATAGAAGCATTTTGAGTTGATTCAGGAAATCATTATGTG
This sequence comes from Dipus sagitta, assembly GCA_036346955.1. Classification (NCBI taxonomy): domain Eukaryota; kingdom Metazoa; phylum Chordata; class Mammalia; order Rodentia; family Dipodidae; genus Dipus; species Dipus sagitta. The sequence continues at coordinate 40,677,195 of CM070783.1, forward strand.
GATGAGAGAAGATGGGTGTGTCATTACTTACTATATCCCATCATTTCAATTAAGATTCTCTCTGCATGTTATGTGGCCCTCTGGGCTTTGCCTGTGCAATATACCATGTATCTTCCCTATAACACCAGGCAGAATACTGTTCTGAAACCCCTCTGACCTTTGCCTATCTGTTTATTCCCCTGGAAACCACTGGTTTCCTCACTGTCCATAGCTTTGCCCTTCCCAGAATGTCACATATCTAGAAAATTATGTTGTGTATCTTTTCTAGACTGGCTCCTTTCAAACAGAAATATTAGATTAAGGTTTTTCCATATCTTTTTTTTTTTTTTTTTTACTGCAGGTAAATATTCCATTATCTGGATGTGCTACTATTTTTATTCATTCACTTACTGAAGAACTGTGGTTCCTGGCTGCCCTGGGGTCACTGAGCATTGGTTTCCCAGAGGGGTCCACACAACTGAAGAGCAGGGTCTTGAGTGGATGTGAGTGCAATGGGAAGAAACACCTGGGACATTGTGTCAGAGGACAGCTTGTTTATTTGTTGGGAGAATGGGCTTATAAGTGTTCATGTAGTGGTGGGAAAAGGTATGGGTCACGGGGGGATTGGCTGTGTGAAGGCTGCTGGCTGATACCTCATTAACATAAAGGGACCTTCCTGGTGAGCAGGTAAAGGTCACATGGCCACTGGGAAATGGAAACCTAAGTCTTATCGGGGGTTCAGGTGCCCCAGGTGAAGAGAGGGAGCAGCCCCACTCCTGCCAAGTCTCAAGGTGAGATTATCAGGGTCTAGTCCTGCTGCAACCTACTGTGGCCTGGGGCCCTTATCCAAGCCTGACAGCTCAGGTCTACTTCAGCCTCCAGTGGCCTGGGGCTTATAACTGTGCCCCACAAAGGACATCGTGTTTCCTTGCATGCTTTTTGTAGTGGTTTTAATGTGAATGCCCCCATAGTGTTTGTGTTTAAGCCTCCTCCTTAGTCCCCAGCTGGTGGAGCCCTGTTGGAGGAGTTGTGCCACTGGGGGCAGATTTGAGTCTAGCTTACTTTGTGTTCTCTCTATGCTATAGGTGCATGTCCTGTGTTCAAGAATCTGAGGTCCAGAGAAAAGAGGGAAATGCAGTGTTGGGGTCACAGGCAGATTCAGATCAAATTATGACCAAACTAATGCTTAAATTCTTGTCGTGATATTAAAAGAAAATCAACAGTGAATTCTTACATTCTTTATAAACTAATTTTTTTTGGGGGGGTGGTTTTCGAGGTAGGGTCTCACTCTAGCTCATGCTGACCTGGAATTCACTCTGTAGTCTCAGGGTGGCCTCGAACTCTCAGCGATCCTCCTACCTCTGCCTCCCTAGTGCTGGGATTAAAGGCGTGCGCCACCATGCCAGGCTATAAACTAATTTTTAAGGGGGTTGGGAAGGTTGGTCAGTGGTCAAAGGTGCATGCTTGCAAGGCCTGCTAACCTGGGTTAAATTCTTCAGTACTCACATAGACTGGGCAAAAAAAGTTGTGCAAGTGACCATGGTTCATTTTCAGAAGCAAGAGGCCCATACATGCTTTCATGCACATGTGTGTGCAAATAAATAAATAAAAACAAAATTTTATTTCTAAAGATCACATATAAAGTAATAGGTTTCATTATGGCATTTTCATACATACGTGCTTTATTTTGCTCTCATCTGTTGCCCTCCCTTACGGTCCTACCCCATGTCTCCTCACCCTCTGTGTCTGGTGTCCATTCTTCAGATAGTCCCCTATTCTGCTTTCTTACTACATGTATTCCATTCTCTTCTTTCCCCTGTCCTTTAAGATCTGTTAATTTTGTTATAGTAATCTCTTCATTGTCTCCAAATTTTAGATTCTTCCTTCTGTATCTTATTTCTCACTTCCAATGATGTCTCCCTGGGTGCTACCACTCTCTTCAGTTCGGCTCTACTTTCTGCTTGTCAAATTGAGAAATGCTTCTGCTTAAGTACCCTCACAGAGGTGTGAGGATGGAGCTCAGATCTGGTGGCGGAAATGTAAGATGGTGAGGTGGTTGTGGTAAACAATACAGAGACTCAATTCTTTTTAGGAGAATTGTCATGTGACCCAACCATCCTGATTCTAGGTATATAGCCAAAAGAATAGAAAGCTGATCTCAAAACTATGTATACACTCATATTCACAGTACAATTACTCACACTAGCTAGAACTTGGTAGTAAGTAATATCATTGATAGAGAAGGGATGATGAAACTTTGATCCCTCCATACTTTAGAATATTGTTAATCCTTTACAAGGAAAGAGACTCTGCTACATGCTGCCATATGCCTAAACCCTGAGAACATGTTGCTAAGTGAAACATTCCAGGCTCAAGAAGACAAAAACTACCCACTCAATTACACTTAGTCACATCCATAGAGTGGTCACACTCTCTGTATTAGTTACTTTCTCATTGTTCTGAACACATGTCTGACCAGACACAACTTGAAGAAGGAAATAGTTTAATTCAGCTTACAGTTCTGAGAAGTTTCATCATGGTGGGGAAGGAAAGGTGGGCAGGAATGGATGTTGATGTCATATTATCAAATCAGATCAATAGATAGGAAGATAGGTAGAATAAGATTAAGGCCTAGGTTATATCACCTCAAGGTCCACCTCCACTGACCCACTTCCTCCATCAAGACTCCACCTCCTAATGGTACTATAACCCTTTGAAATAGCTCCACCACCTGAGGACCATGTGTTCAAACACACAAGATCATGGGGTATATTTTACATTCAAACCATAACCCTCACAGAAAGTAGAATGCTAGTGACCAACACTGATAAGAAAAGACATGGAGAGCTTTTGTTAGATGAATATATAAACCTTCAATTTTGCAAGACAAAATACATGAATTTATGGACATTATGGAGCTATTTATTTATGATGGTAAATTGTTTGTATTTTTCTGACTACTGTTAAAAAACACAATAGTATGGTGGTGCATGCCTTTAATCCCAGCACTTGGGAGGCCCAAGGAGGAGGATTACCATGAGTTTGATGCCACCTTGAGACTACCTAGTGAATCCCAGGTCAGCCTGGGCTAGAATGAGACCCTACCTCAAAAAAACAAAACAACAACCACAACAAAGAAAAACCAGATGCTGCAGAGATGGCTCAGCAATTAAAGGCTCTGGCCCATAAAACCTTCTGGCCTTGGTTTTATTTCCTAGTGCCCACACAAAGCTAGATGCACAAAGTTGTCCATGTGTCTAGAGTTCATTTTCAGTGGCAAAAGACCTTGGAATACCCATTCTCTCTCTCTCTTCTTACAAATAAATAAAATGTATTTTATACCTTAAAAACAAAATTAAAAAGACATGAGTCAGTTGTAGCAGGAGCCCCTATTGTTTTTCTGATGGACATATTCTATGGTGGTCAAGGAGCACAGGCCAGCGGGAAGCGTGTCCCTAGCAGCCAAACCCCAGTTGCCATTGTCAACCACAGTCCCTGTGTTCCGGGCTGTGTTATCAAACTAGGACAATAATTCCTGCCTGCCAAACCGATAAATGCTATATAAAGATCAAAGAGGATTGCAAACACATAGATAAAAGTGGTAAGTCCTTCACAAATATAGGCTGCATTCATTATAATTCCTTTTGAGAATCATAGCATATCCCCCCCCCCTTTGGAAATAGCTTCTACTGAAAGCTATAGATTGTGCAAGTAACTGGATTTAGTTCATGCCTGTTTTGAGATGCTTATCTCAGAGAATTGGTTGTAATCTCGTAATTTCTTTTTACAATTGAAATAATGAACTCATGACTTCTTTGGTTCCTTGTTTTCCCAGTGCAGTGCTTGCCATGTATACCTATTCAGTATTTTAATTACTGAGGCTTTCGCTGTCTCACATGGGCACTGTGAAGATTAATGTCTATTTAGTGATCTTAAGTTTGTGAGATGATTGGTGTTCCTTTGAGGAAAAGTTTTATATAAACATCTTATAACGATTATAACAATGAGATAGAGGCCATGTGGTAATAAAGAAAAATGAAAATGAGACAAGGAAAGCCATTTTCTCTGTAAAACTCAAGTAGAATAAACAAGCAAAACAATCCCTCAGTCAAAGAGAATTTCTCTCTCTGCATCTTTTAAAATGCTGCAAGTATCTCAATGATTCCTTCAAGTATAAGGAATATATATTGGATTTTTGCTGAAGGATTAAAAGGACAACCTCTAAAGAATTTATACACTCTCTGTTTTTGTTTTGTTGGTCTTGTGGGAGAAAAGTTTATTGTAACCTCACTGACAACTCTGAGGAAAATTAGAAGTCTTGCTTCTCAGCACCGCATATGGGGAACTGATTTGTATAATAAACCTCTGTCCCAACCGATAGCCACACCAGAACACTTTGATTTCACATGTGGCCCTCACTGACCTCTGGAAGCTGAGGTCAAGGTGTGGTCCCCTGGACACATTCAGGAGTCTCACCCTCTGACTTATCTGATGCCAGGACATTGATTCCTTCCTGGATGGTTTCCATAAAGACTTGATTTGTGCAGCCATTGTCACTCAAGAATGAACAGCCTGATGTGAAGGACAGAGATGGAGAGAAATCAGTGAGAAAGAAAGAGAAAAACTAGTAACATAAGCCCCACAGTGAAGGTGGTTGAAATGGAGAACATGAGACATTAAAAATGGCCCATTTGCCACACAAAATGAGTGTGAGGCACCAATTGTGGTATCTTTTCATCACTGTGAAAGAATAGCTGACAGGAACAGTCTAAGGAGGAAGGGTTGATTAAGGCTCCTGATTTAAGAAGCGTCAGTACCCCATCGTCATGAGGATGTGGCAGAGGAGCAGTGAAGCTCACACATTGTGGCAACCAGGAAGGAGGGGTGAGAAGGAGAGGGGAGGGGAGGAGAATACCTACATTGGTAGCTTTCTTTTTTCTTCCCTTCTTATTCAATCCAGGGATCCAGTGCCCATGGGATGATGCTTTCCACATTCTCTCTTAGTTACTTGTAGCAGTCAGCTTCAGGTTCGCTGAGATGAACTTTCAGACCAGACAGTTATGGAGGAAGGGATATTATTGAAGCTTACAGATCCAGGGGAAGTTCCATAATGGCAGAAGAAACTGGCCTGCCTTCACAGGACCAAGCAGAGAGAGAGAAGCACAAGCCTAAAGGCAAAAGCCACAGCACACTTCAGGAACTCCAGCTAGGCACACTTTGCATATCTTTAGATTGAAATCTGAAACCCACTACCACACCTTAAAATCCACACAATGGCACTGACTCCAGCCAGATGGCTGCAGATGCAAACTACAAACAACTGAATATATTGGGGGCCATCTATTCTATTCAAACCACCACATTACTCCTCTCTGGAAACACCCTCAAAGATAGACACAGAAATGTGCTCTTCTATCCAAGAGTAGTCATCATACCACTGTTGCACAAAAAGGAACAAAGATGAAAGAGGAGATAGAAAGAAATGCTTCTGCAAAGCAGATCCTCAAGGCAATGTCTGTGGCAGCTCTCCAAAGGGACTGGACACTTACCGAGGTATAAGGAGGTCTAGGACTCTACCAGTGTAGTGAGATTTTGATTTGAGAAAAGCAAAGTGCAAACTCTACAGGCTCCATGGACTTATCTGGGAGTGTCATGGCATCTTGTTGACAACTTTTAATAAGGTACACCTGGAATGATCTAGTCTTCTCATCACTGCAGCTCTGATCAGTAGTTCTGCCTGGAAAATTCTTAAAATGGGCATCTGTGTTTGGAGAACATATGCCACTTTTCATCCCACAGCCATACCCTCCAATTTATCTGTCACCTCACTGAAAATCAGAGAACCAGGTGTCAGGGTTAATATTAATATTTCCAAAGATAACTAAACTCTAACTTCTCCTACAATATCTATGATTATAAAGGACATAAATGCCCATATTTGGAAATACTGAGTCCTAATAGTGCTTCATTTATTATGGTATTATTGATATCCTGCAGTCTCAATTTTACATTTATAAAAAATTCACCTGGGGCTGGAGAGATGGATTAGCAGTTAAGGTACTTGTCTGCAAATCCAAAGGACCTTGGTTCGATTCTCCAACATCCATGTAAGCCAGGTGCACAAGGTGGTGCATGCATCTGGAGTTCATTTGCACTGGCTGGAGGCCCTGGCAACAATCACTTTCTCTCTCTCTCTCTTCCTCTCTCTTTCCCTCCCTCTCTTTCTCTCTCTCAAATAAATAAATAAAAATAAAATACAAAACTCATCTGAACTTCATTTCAAGAGGTATGTACTTGTAAATGTGTTTGTAGTGTTCTGTGTTGCTGATATGCTAATTAAAATATTGCTGTAAATAGTAGAGACTTTGTAAAAAAAGATGATCAGACTTTTGAGAATATATGTTTGTGTGTATGTATATATGTATATATTAAAAACTTTCACAAGCTCTTTTCAGTATGCCCTGTGTGTATGTATAGAAGTTGTCAATAAAAAGCTTAAAAAAAGAAGTTATATCTTTAATAACTTAATTATCTATTAATTCACAAACAGCAATGTGTGTTTTTCTTGCTCTGGCATGTCACCCTGACACACAAGGTGGGCATCTGTGTTTGGAGCAAGTATGCCTTGCTAAATCTGGTCTAAATCCATAAGCTTCCATGGTCCTTATCTTCAAAGAAAAGTTCAGACTAGAGACCAAAGGCAGACCACCTAGAAGCCACATTTAACCTGGGACATAGGTGCATTTTATGCTGAATATGCTCACTTTAGTTTATATCACCTTAATGCATTCAAAGAAACACATTCATGCAGCTTCTTTGTTTGTGTATAGTATTTATGATGAAATAATAAGGTATCAAGAATGTGACAGTTAAATCTCTGTTGTCAACTTGATAAGGTCAGGCATCAAGAGGCACTCCTCTTGGGAAGATCTGTAAGAGCATTTCCATGAAGGATTGATAGAGTGAAGAAGCTCTTCCCCAAGATTGGGAAGCCCTTCTGGTGACAGCACACACACACACACACACACACACACACACACACACACACACACACGGAGGTTTGGGGAAGAAGCAGTCATTTTTGCCTGGCTGCCATGCTACTCGCTGATGTATGCATCTAGCAAGTTGCTGCTATTGTTTGTAGACATTGTTATCCAGCTTCTTGGACTGAAGAGATGGCTTAGCAGTTATGGCATTTGCCTGCAAATCCTAAGGACCCATGTCCATTCCCCAGTACCCATGTAAGGCAGATACACAAGGTGGTGCATGCGTCTGGAGTTTGTTTGCAGTGGCTACAGGTCCTTGCTTGCCCATTCTCCGTCTATCTCTCAAACAAACAAACAAATTATTAATTAATTCCCATTTCTTCAGCCTTCCAACATAGACTGAAGACTACTGGCTGTTCAGGAACCCCCCAGGCCTTTAGTGCCAGACTGAGGCTGTTAAAGCTTCTAGCCTAATGAACTAAATAGCTACTGGGTTCTCCAGCTCTCTAGCATGCAGACAGCCATTGTTGGACTACCCAGCCCCTATCAGTGAACAAATGAGCTAATGTTGAACTGCCAATATTCTGTTCATTCTATTCACTGAGAAAACTCTGGATAATACTCAGGGGAGTTCTGAAAGAAAGTTACCAAACTGGATAATGCTGAGGCAGGTGAGTTTAGTAGTGAAATACCAGAGCTGCTGGGGTGTTCTGATGTGTGGAGCAGTCTTCTGATGCAAAGACTATAAAGAAGCCCTTCCCTCCATTGTAGAAATGACCACAAGCCTTTATTTAGGCTTGGCTTCTTGAAGAAGTCAGAGGTGTCTTTCCATGTCCTTTCTAGAAGAGTCCTCCTCTGCTACCGAAGGATAGATTTGTTTGTGAAGGAACAGTTGTGTCCTAAGAGATCTTCTATATGGAGGATCAGAACATCAGTTCTTGAAGTTCAGAAGTCCCACGGGGATTCGAAGACTGTTAGGGGCTCCTTACTTGGGCAGAATTGTGGATATGACAGCCTGGATTGGAAGCCAAGTACTATGAACCCTCAACCAGAGCACCTCGGGCAGTTGACAGAGCTTCTCTGTGCTGTGTCGCCAGGCCTCAGGAATCCTCTTGGGGAATGTTAAAGCCCTTAGCCCATGACCTGCAGTAGTGTGTCAGAGCATTCATTCCATGACCTGCAGTAAAACCTTTTCCTGCAGAGCCCAAGGAGAGTGCTGGGCCAGAAAAGGCTCACCTACACTGATGTCAGATGAGTCACGCAGCCCAATCTGCAGGAATATGAATGATACAATTAAAAGTCTCATTTCATCCCTACTTTATTATAAAGTGCCACACCAGAGAAATCAGTGGGGGGAAAAAAGAGTATGAGATGTGACTGACAGAAACCTAAGCTGACGTTTGCCATGGGTTAGATTTACAAAAACTACCAACAGGTGGCATTTACACTCATTCAGTAGTGAAGAATCTTTCTGTGGCACTGGCTATGTAGTTTATCTCCATCAACTTTGCTCCTGTGTTTGTAATATCTCACCATACTGTGAGCAGTCAATGGTTGTGGTATACAAGATCCCATTTGTGCCTTCAGTTACTGTTGTTTGCATGGTCCAAGATGAGAGGTGATGGCTATTCAGAGGGCTGGGGACGGAAGTGCATGGGAACATAGGACAGTTCCAAAAATATTAGCTGGCGAGATAGCTTAGTGGGTAAGGCACTTGCTCGCAAAGCCTAAGGACCCGGGTTTGATTCCCCAGTACCCATGAAAGCCAGATGCACAAGGTGGCACATGCATCTGGAGTTTATTTGCAGTGGCTGGAGGCACTGGCATGCCCATTCTCTCTTTCTGCCTGCTTTCGTCCCTCCTCTTTCAAATAAATAAATGTGAATTTAAAAAATGCTAGTGGCTGACACTGGAAGACTGAGGGCTCAAGCCATCCTGCTGCAGGGAGCATGTAGGGAAAGGTAGTCCATGTTGTCTTCTATCACCCCACAGATAACTGAAGCCTGCAGCATGTCAAGTTTTGGATCCAACCGTGGTTGTGAATGGGAAGGTCCTATTGGCAGGAAGGCTGGGACACCATGGGCACAGTGTGGATCACAGTGGGGAGAGGAACATGGAAAATCCAGTTAGACCTCTTACCATGGGGACTTGTCTTTATAAGAAGCCGCTTCAGAAGCAAAATCACCAGGACTTCCCAGTGGGGTACACACACTGAGCAGAGTTGTTCTCCAGGAGTTGTTTGCTCTGCTTTCCTTTTGCATTCACACTGTAAGTCCTGTCTGCTAATCTCCCTATTCATGGATGGCTGCTTGTACAAATCAGTTTTTCAAGTTTACCCTGCCTCTGTTTGTCTTTCAACAACACATACAATATGAGAAGAAGAGAAGCCAAGTCCAGCCAAGTTAACAGTGAGGTCACCTGGCTTTTCCATCTGGTCCTGTCCCTTCTTCATGGCATCCGTGTTGTTGTTTCACTTACCAGGGGAATCCAGGTCTCTCCCTAAGTACATGTATCACATGGTAGTAACCACAGGGAAAATGCCATTGATGAATTTGCATAACTTGAGTTTCTACTCTTAGGAGATGGCTTTGAGCAGAACAGACCCCACAACTCAAGTGTGCCACCAACAATCTGTGATTGATCCCAGTATAGAAGGGCTTCTGGAAGGAAATGCAGTCCAGTTTGTCTGTGACACATGAATTTTGTCCTTTCGACCTAAAGAGAAGGACATGTCTTTGTGTTTACCTTGCATATAAAAATGCAAATGATTACTAAAGGAATCAACTGCCATTGGGTACACACCAAATATAATGTTTGACCAGAAAGTCTGTTACCTAGTGGGCAATACATTTCTGGATAAATTGGTTAGGGAAGTTGGAATTGGTAGGAGGAAAAGTTGCATTTCCCTTCTCCACTTCATCAGAATATTGCTCTCCACAGGTCACCCCATCTCCCATCTTCCTACCTCTCTGGTCAGTGGGGAAGGGGCAGCAAAGCTTCTTAGCTTTGTTTGTCCATCAGAACCCTCTGTAGTAATTGGCCAAAAACAAAACAAAACAAAACAATACAAAGCAAAACAAAAAAACACCCAAATTCCTTGCTCTGCTGCAATGAACTCAGCTTCTTCAGGGGTGCAAGCTGAGCACACAGATTGTGAGACAGTGCTCATGTTGCGGGTGTGTACATGAACATGGGAAAGCTGCTGCAACCAGAGGGTCCAGCCTACTGGGGGCAGCCCTTCTAGTCTCACCCATCTGCCAAAGAGTTAGAAGAAGGAGGCTGGACATGGTGGCACATGCCTTTAATCCCAGCACTTGGGAGGCAGAGGTAGGAGGATCACCATGAGTTTGAGGCCACCCTGAGACTACATAGTAAATTCCAGGTCAGCCTTCACTAGAGCAAGACCCTACCTTAAAAACAAACAAACAAACAAAAAAAAACAAAAAACAAAGAGAGTTAGAAGAAGGAGGGGGGGAGAAGGCATATTCGGGGAGCACCATCTAAGTTAGAGTCAGAGGGAAACAGGGCTATAGAAATGCTACAGGTGTTATCATGGCATGAAGGTAGAAGCTTACATGAAAGTTTCAGGAAAATATTAACATCTGCCCAAGGGGCTGAGAAGACATATATGGGTACAAATGTAACATCTAGATGAGAAATGTTGTGATCAATGGGATCTGATAGGGGTCTCGTTCTAATGGATACACAGCAGTCACAGAGTCATTGTGTCCTCATTCCCATGTACTATGTACATGTGCTCCACCCAGCATTCAGCAACCGTTAGCTCTGGTTAATTCCAGGCGTCAGAGATTGGAGCCAGGCACAGCGATCTAAAAGAACTCACTTTTCGTCACTGCATCTTTTTTCTTTAAGTCAATTTTCTCACTAATATTTTTGGCTTAATTATGTACCAACAGTTTGTTGCTTTGGCGATTTGATGTTATGTGTTCCAAATAAACTCATGTGCTGTGAATGCTTGGTTTCTAGGTAGTGCCAATTCTGGAGGTGGGTCATCTCTTTAGGAGGTGTGTTGTTAGGGGTGGGCTTAGGGGTGTTGTTGCCAGCTCCCCCTTGCCAGAGCTCAACTCACTCTCTTGTTGCTGTTTCCACCTGCTGTGGCAGAGGTGCTGTCCAACCTCTGCTCATGCCATTTTCCCCCTGCCATCATGGAGCTTTGCCTTGAGACTGAAAGCCAACACAAATGCTTTATTCCCGTCATGTGCTTCTGGTAGAGTGTTTCCTCCCAGAAATGTGAAGGTAATTGCAACAGTTGCTTCACAGCAGAAACAGACTTCATAGGCTATGTGATCTTGAAGCTGATCACTAGTGCCAACCTTCCCCTGGGAATCTGTGCTCAACCATTAAAGTAAAGGAGCTCTCTGGAGGTGAGTCAGGCCACTAAACCACTTTCCAGACGGCTGATCTGCCTGTGTCTGAAGCCATGTTTCTATGGTTTACAGTCCATGCTACATAGCTGAAAACCTTTTGTCCAAATTACTTGATATCATCAGCTGCAGTCAAGGAAGGTAGGTAATTAATTAGCACTGACCTAATTCAAACCCTCACAGATCCATGCCTTGGTTAGCTCAGCACCTTGGCCTCTCATCTTCCTCTATATGCCTTCCCAAGACTTACCCAGCCCAAATAACACTTATGTCAAGCCTGGCTTTGCTCAAAATCTTGACACAATTTCAGAATTCTCTTAGGATGAAGGCCAGATGGAATCTTGAATTTCTCTTCTCTGTCCCTCTGTCTCCCCTCAATTCTGCTCTTTAGCTCAAAGTCATGTTGTCCCATGCAGCCCTCATGTATTCCCCAGGAGCATATGGTACAACACTGAAAAGAATGCTTTTCCCTGCATTTGTGAGTCATATTAATGCACTCAGTGCACACTCCCTATTCTCTGTTAGACAGCCTCTCAGTGCCCAAAAACACAGGTTCTGAGTGAGATACATAGCTGGACTGGAGAACAACTGCCCTGACAGTCTCCCACACCTTGCTGGTTGAATCTACTTTGTAAGGTGGTCATGGTAAACCTGTGAAGTTTGTCACAGCATTGAGTCTCATGCCCCGACATCTCCCTGGTTTATGCTTCTAACCTGGATGATCCAAGGGCCTACAGGGTAGTTTTCCCAGAGGTGTCCCTGTGTCTAACCCCACACCAGCAAACCCTTTATGCCATCTCATGCTTTCTCCAGTCACAAATGCCAGGTTTGTCCCCCACCAAACCTGTTTCTGCCCACATGTGTGTTTCTCTGCTTTCTGTATTTCCCTGTCATACACTTCATTCTCCCTGGAGTTGACACACAGGAACCTGTCTCTGAAGAACGACGTGGCTTTCCTAGGGGGAGCTCTCACAGCTCTCAGCAGCCCACCTTTTGAGATGTAAGTGTTCTCAATTGGAAAGTGTCTTCCCCTATGTTGCTTGCTTCTCTGCAAACTTCCTCTACCTTTCAGTTTGCCTTCAATTTATTAGCTGTTATTTTCTTGACTCTTCTTGCCAATCTCCCTCTGATAGAGCACAAGGATTTCTGTCTTATCATAATGACATACAATTCCTCCCAAAGTCTACACGCCCTCTTCTAAAGTGCACTCCTGCATGAGGAAAGCCAGCACTGCACGCTTCACTCCGAGTTCTTCCCCTAAAAGTTACAAACTGTAATATAAAATTTCCACAAAGCATTCACTTCACTTTATGATTGAAAAGTCGGGAGTTGGAAAAATTTCAGCTTACCACTTATACACACTTGATTGACCAACAGGCAGTGTCCTGAAGTATACTATACAAATTCGTGGGTGAACTCTTATTTTCAATCCTAGTTTTATTCTATCCACATTAGCATCATCAAGGACTCATGATTTTCATGAAAACCTTATTTATTTATTGAGCTGGACAAGAGGAGAAAGGAGTGGCCAGGACCAAATACTAATAAACTGGCATAATGAATAGACATCACTTGACTTCAATGTGTTTCCTAGGAAGACGGTGGTGAATGGGAGATTAGAAAACCTTGCCACTTCATATAGGATTACTATGTGGGCCATGCAGAGAATTCAGCAAGCCAGATGCACCTCCAGCTGCTAAAGCACATTGCCTGTCAACCACAGAATGCCTTCAGTGTTTCTCAGGAGAGGTCAGGCAATCTGGGGAGCTCCATTTACATGACACATGTGACACATGTTGTGCTTCTCAAGGGTCTCCAGCCCACAGCAGCCTGATCCTCACCGCCTCTAATACCTCTGACCACACCAAAAGTTCTCTGTGGCTCCAGTTGTCCCTGTGGGTACCCGGGTTGCTAGCGCTTCAGACAAGACCCTGTAGAACACTAGCCCAGGTGTCAATGGGAGCTTCTTGCCAGCAGTAGAACATTCCAGCCCATTCTGACTTTTTGCTCATAGACCTGGAGTCAGGAGCTCTATTTCCTGTTAGTGGAAAGCAGAAAGAGGGTGACAATGGCTAACATCAGATGTCATCTCTGGGGACTTCACAGGGCAGCTTTCATCCTGAGATTTATCTGTTCCTTTTTGCTATCACTTTACTTTACACTTTCTCCCATGATGTCATGAAATCACATTGGTATGCAGTGTTCCTAATTTCATATTCGATATATTCATCCTTATCTGACCTGCTTTCATAAGGGTACTTAGTAATTAACCCACTGCCCAGCTGCCTCCCAGGGTCTTTAGTGTGCATTGTTACGTCAAAATTTTTGTTTAAATTTGGGAAGTGTCCCTGATTTTAGAATAATAGTCTTTCAGTTTTTCCAATTTGATGTTTGGCCAGGAACCCTGTGTACATGGCAGGGTTTCACTCTAGTCTTCCTAGACCTTCACTGCTCAGTATAGCCATCTGCAAGGATAGCAGGACAGCTTGGCACCCCGACGGAGGGGCACAGCTTTGAGCACCCAGTATTATGAGCAGGGTTATCATGCATTTAACAAAGGAAGAAAAGTAAAAAAGGCAGTATACAGCTATTTCAGCTCTAGAGGTATAACTTAAAATCTCATTAACATTGTTTTTAAGTTTATATAGCTTATATTTTTCTTTTACTGACATCATTGTGCCATGCCTTGGAGACTCTCAGATACCCATACTCCCTTCATCTCAGTACAGTCCCACCACATGACTCAGCCAGAGGTCTGGAAGTAAATGAAACAATGTGAGAATCTGCCAGAGACTTCCACAGTTTGGGAAGAGATGCTCTCAACCCACAATAAAGAATAGGTAGCTATCCTGTGGCTCCTTTCTCTTGCCTGTTGTTTCTTGCCATCTTGTTTTCTGGGTTTCTCCTGCTGTCTTCTGTCCTACCTGAACACCCTGGTAACTAGTCTTTGTATGTTGCTGGGTATTTTTTTAAAAAAAAGATGAGACTAATATTTAAATCAGTAATGTAAATGAAGCAAGTGATGCTTTACAACTGAGCTGAGCCCCATCTTGAAAGTTGAAGGTCTTCCAAGGTGTAGGAATGATTCTACTTTAAGGTGCCTCAGCTTAAATTCTGAGCTCTGGATCAGCTCTGAGTCTTCCAAATAAATCTTGAGATTTCAGATGCATTAGTCTCCACAACTATGGGAGCTATTTGGTGTGTGTGTGTGTGTGTGTGTGTGTGTGTGTGTAATGTTTCTCTCTTTCTCCTCTCCTGTCTATCCATCAGGGTCTTTTGCAGTCACCTTCATACTGAAGTCACTCACCATGTTACTGGCCCATAGCACCAGAAAAAAGCAGCTTGTGGGAGGAAAGGGTTTAGTTTGACTTACATACTCAAAGGAATATGTGGTATGAGCAGAGGCTGGCTATCACCTCCTGGCCAATATCAGGTGGACATCAGTAGCAAGAAAGTGTGCCAAGCACTGGCAAGGGGAAGCTGGCTGTAAGACCCATAAGCCCACCCCAACAACACATCTCCTCTAGGAGGCGCCAATTCCCAAATTGCCATCAGCTGAGGACCTAGCATTCAGAACACATGAGTGTTTGTGGGACACTTGAATCAAACTACCACAGTATCTATCTCATTTCAATTGATCTATTATCTATTTACTATCTATCTTCTATCTACCATCTGTTATGTCTATCACATATTATCTACTCATCAGTCATCTATCTTTCATTAGTATGGATATATAATTCATCTATTATTTATCACCTGTTGAATAATTATTTTCTATAATTATAATTCATTAAACTTTAGATCTATATTATGTTCACTTATTTGTTCAGCTTATTTGTACTTTAAAAAATTACATTCAACTCCTGTTGGTGTAGATGTTCAATAAATCACTATTAGTTCAGTTGTTAGAATTGCTCAAAACTTCTATAGTTCTTCACTTCTTGACTTTTTGTTCTTAAAAGTTAGTAAGAATATAGGATTAAATCTTCTATTTATTCTGAACTCTGATAGTTTGTGTGAACAATATTGAAGTACAATCAGTTTTTCCTATATTTTTAATAGCTATATTATTTGCTACATCTAAATTTATTTCATATTTTTATTTCTTATTTATTTCCTATGTTAAACTCTGATATTTGGTGTGAACAGTATTAAAGTACAATCAGGTTTTGCTATATTATTTTAATGGTTCTATTATTTGGTGCATCTAAATTTAAAAATTTACACTTTTTTCTGATAAATCTTTGGAATAAACTGCCTGTATGCATTGCAAACAGGGTTCTCTATCCTAACGTCTGCTTTATAACTATCTGTCCATAATAGTTAATGTTTATAAAGTTTATACTTTATATTATTTTATTTCCAGCTATTCTCTTGGGAAACATATGTAGTCTTTTTAAGCTAGACAACCATTTTAATTTTATTTATATGCACCTCCAGTGATAAAAATGAATGAAACTACTATAGATAGGAATAAAACTGTCATCTTTCAGAGCACTTTATTTAATTTGAGCTCATTTATGTTCATTATGTATCCTTATTTCTCTTTTTAAAATTCTGGGATGAATGAGAAATTTTATTTTTCCTTGTACTTAGTGAATACCATGTTTTGCCTATAATAGGAAGTTAAATAAGCCCATTGATATTTTGTATTACTTTGTTGTTGTTTCTGTGTCTCCTGTTGTTTTTATTGTATGCTGGGCATTTTCAACACAACATTCTTTAAAGAAGTTTTTATTCTTTCACGAGCTCTTGCACTCCTAATGAGCTCTGTGGACACTCACTGCCTGACGTCTAATCAGTCCAGGTTCAGAGAGGGAAATATTTTTGTGTTGAACCTTAATGCCTGTGTATGTGTAATCTTTCCCACTTCACCTGAACTCTAAGATGGCAGGACTGCTGGGATCCAACCTCGAGAAAAACTCACCTCAACCCTGGGCTGGATGTCTGATCCTGTCCGTTTTGTGTGAGCTTTTACATTTTCCTCTTAGGAAGTGACTTAGGAAGTGGCTGCAGATACTAAGCTCATGAGGCTCCATCCTTCCCAATGGCCTGGGTTTGTACCTTTTCCTTGAGTTGTTAGTACTGATACCTCCAAAAAGATTTGGAAAAATATTTTTCCAGTTTTTCTCACTTACTTTGTAAAGGGAAAAGATATAAATGAATCCTCTATAATTACTGGAACTGAAAATCCTCTTGACTTTTCTCCAGCACCAAGAGTCTGTCTTATTCATCTTTGTGTCCAAGAGTACAGAGCTGGGCTTTGCAAAGGGGAACTTCATTAGATATTTATTGAGCTGAATAAAACCTTGCAAAATATAAATGAACTAAAGAGAAATATGTAAATCAATGAGTTACAACTTTCACCTTACTTTCACTCCATGGCTTTTAAATTAATCTGCATTGAATTCAGATAGCTATAAAATAGACCAAAGATGTAAGAATTGATTTTTAAAACACCCATAAAATATTCTCTGGTGAACTATGCATCAATAACAAGATAAAACAATTTATTACATTCAGGAAAAGCTTAATGTCAAATCGTAAAGAAGAAAATAAAATTTTAATGTGATGAAATTTTAAAAAACAAGAAAAATTGTGATCTAGTTCAAGTGGTTTGTTTAATGATTCAATTAACTGTATATATGGGGACTTTCCATGGTAAGAAAAGGTTTCCATTATTGCCTTGTGTTTGTTCACTAACAACCTTGGTAAGTGAGAGGAAACTTGTGAAACTGATTTAACAGAAGGTGAAGATTCTGTGATCCAAATTTAAGCTGAAGATGTATTAGCATATATGTAACTTTGGCATCATGTATCAATGAAACATTTATGGATCAAGCATTTGTTGTTGACAGAGTGCAAAGCCAGAATTCACAGGTGCTGGCTCCACTTGGCTGCTGAACAACTTCTGAGGGTTGTGTGATTCATGGCAGTCACTCTCATTTTGGAGACTCAAAGAGCATTACTGCACCTTGGAATGAGAAGCTATTTCATGCCCTTGAAATTCACACACACCGACGCTTTGACCATTGGAAAGCAGTGTGTCCAAAGACTGTGTTGGCAATGGAAAATTCTCATGGCACTATCATCTGAGTGAAAATAGCATTCAGAAATATGCACCAGTGTCACCTTTATTCTTCATTGTGTTATGAGGTTGATGGGATACTGTCAAATCAGACCTGTTGGATTTAATTGTGGGATAGCATGCACTTATCATATGTGTGAAGAAAGTGTGTGTCAAACAACATGAAGATGAGGTTTTTCAATTACCTCTAGATGGTCACTTGTAACCACATGCTTGTAATGGCAAGTGTATGTGATAGTCTCAAATGTTTGTGACTTGAAATATAACTCCAGAAAAAAAATGTTAAAGGATGGAGCTGTTGTTCAGACTCCAGTGGATGTATAGAAATGGCTAAGAGCATGGTGGTTACTATTACAGAGGGATAAAAATGAACTCATACATATGTGAAAGCAAACATATTTTTATTTAGTTTAGTGTGTGTGTGTGTGTGTGTGTGTGTGTGTGTGTGTGTGTGTGTTGTGGTGAGTGGTAGTCCACGTTCTTGTCTGTGAGGTGGTATGCTTGCCTACAGTGTCCAGAGTGGACATGATGTATACAGCTCCATCACTATTCTGCCCAGTGTTGTTTGAGATGGAGTCTCTTTACTGATGCTAGAGCTTGCGAGGCTCTGACGATTCTTGGGTTTTGCTTCCCTTCGATATTAAGGTTACAGACTCCCGTGGCTATGCTCAGCTGTTTACGTGGCATCTGAATATTCAAATTATAATGGCCTCAGGTACCCTTAGGCCCTCATACTTGCACAGAAAGAGCATTTCACTGCCGAACCATCTTTCTAGACCCAAAACACATTTTTAAATAAAGGAGCATGCCAATGATGAAGGATCAGATTCACATCAAAATGAGCTGTATTTGTGACCTGGCACCAAGAACAGTGAACTAGATTCATGGCCAGCATTGCCTGTATCTGTATCTCTCAAGATAAGCTGGCATGAATTGTGCATGTTAGGACACATTTGGTATAGAGAGGGGTGGAATCATAATTGTGACAGACTTTTGTGAGTTGGTTTTCATCAAAGTTTGAATGAGTCATGGTTTTAGCACTTTGCTATAAAATCTGTCCACAGAGAAATCTTATAAATGGTCAAAGAATAAGCGTACTTGGAGACCAAGTTCAGGGACATGTACTGAAGAAGTTCTCCATTACATTTGTCCTGCAGAAAGCCAGCTCTAAGTAGGAGTGACTGTGCCCTTTGGAAGATTTTATACATTTGAGAAAGAAGGACTTTTTAATCACAATGGAAAGTGCAGATAAAAATTTATCTTGATAACTTCATAGCTCATTTTGTATTTGGATCACAAAAGAATGTATTGTTTAAAAATCATGGTTCCTAAACCGGGCGTGGTGGTGCATGCCTTTAATCCCAGCACTTGGGAGGCAGAGGTAGGAGGATCGCTGTGAGTTTGAGGCCACCCTGAGACTCCATAGTGAATTCCAGGTCAGCCTGGGCTAGAGTGAGACCCTACCTCAGAAAACCAAAAAAAAAAAAAAAAAAAAAAAAATCGTGGTTCCTTAATGGGGACCTGCAGTTCCCTAGGCTCTCTATGATGCAGTAGCAAATACATTTGGATTGTGGTGCAGGAGGATCTCAGAGGATGAGGTAGTACAAGGAGCAGAAAGGAAGACTAGCCAGTGTTCACATAACCATGAACAAGGGGAGAAATCTGAACAATGTGGTGGGGGTATCTGACTAATGTATTTGGAAGGGATAAATACTTTTCCCTGCTCAGTTTTGCTTTCTTTGAGAAATAAGATAGTTTTAAATGCAAGTCCTGAGGTCCATGGAAGTTGACATAAAATTTTAAATGCATGAATTATTCAGATCAACGGGTAAAGAAGAATTTTTAAATTGGTTGTTGATTTTACATGTTGCAACAAATATGGTGTATATTATGGAACAAATTCTATTTACATCTCTAGATTTATCTCTTGTGATTTCATTTTTTTCTTATTCCCAAGTAAATCTATGGGTGATGTCTAGATATCATTCACATTTTAAGATATTTTTATTATTATTGAAATTCTAACTACAGATGATTGAATTGTGCCCAACTCATTTTCTGTGCTGTTTCACAGTGGCCTTCATTGACTGAATTCAGTAACGGAAAGGCATGGCCATCATGGGATTCAAAAGGCAGCCATAACATCTGATAAATTCCTTACAGTATAAATTCAGCAGACGCCTGCTGCTCAGACGCCTGGGCATGCGTGTGTGTTGGGGTGGGGGATTAGTTAAGATGCATGTGGATATTTCTCCTCTATCCTACAATTCACTGATTCATATAATAAACACAATAATGATGGCATGCTTATCTTGAATACAAGTGAGTTTCCTTTCTGTTGGATTGTGTGTTATACACACTAAGAATACAAAATAAGCTGGGAGTGAAGATTCCTTTTGACCATTCACACCTTTTCTAGGACACTGATGGAGACCTGCAGGAAAATTAAAGTCTTGCAGAATATCAACCTTTGTATTAAACTCTGAAATAAATGTCAGTGCTTGACAATGGGCTTATTTGGGTCAAGAATTGAAAAGGGGACAAGGATTAGCTCTCTGGCATAGATGTATACTTGGCTTTTGTTAATACATGTCTCTTAATATATAATATCTCAGTAGGAACAAAACAGCATGAATGACACAGAAGGCAGAAGAATCAGACTGAATATTTCGCAGCAGTTTATGGTGATGACTTGAGATCACATTTGCATTCTATCTGGGGCATTTCCATAAACCCAGATTCTTTATGAGGAAGATCAGATGTGCTATTTGGAAAGCAGCATGCTTTCATAGTTCTGGTCCACAGACCTTGCTTGTTCTATTCAGCACTTTTTGACAGTGAAACCTGCTTTCATAATCATACTACAATGCCATTGATACTTTGTACAGTGTTGACCATTGTTAAAATTATATAAGGATAAAGCTGGTGGCTTAGGACATCGAGGAACACATCTAGATGACTCTGGGGTTATTGGTGTCATTACCACCATGCACTCATGCTAAAACTGCAATTAAATAGACCATTTATTTCACCTTGAAAACCCCATACCCAATGCCACCTTGAATGTTCCATGTACGAAAATGTTAAGTTCTCTTGAAGAGTATCAAATCTGAGCCATACCAAGACACAAAGCTGTGATGGAGAAAGATTCTGCATGGCTGTTGGATTAGCAAGTGATACCGGTGACTTTTCTATGTAAGGCAATTTTAACTATAAAGTATGAAAGATGACTTGCCATTTGTTCAGACTAAACATGGGCATAATTGGAGATTTTCTCTAAAGACTTCCTCAGGAATTCATGGACACAGAGGACATTGTTGCTGTCTTAGGCTATGGCTCACTTTCATGGTTGACTCCTGTACCACACCTGTTTAGTTATTCCCATGAGGACTGTTGTGGTTACAGTGAAGCTGGTGTTGTACGTAGATTGCTGGTGTCACAACAGTTAGTGTTCTGAGGAGTCATACCACATAGTTTTATCTGTGAACATACATGTGAAACTTCTACAAATATACCATGCATTTTAAAAGACACACTTTCTAAAAATGAGGTCAAATTTAAAGGACAGAATAAATTTTTTTTTTCTGTATCCCTGGGTTGTGTGTGCCTTCATTTAGATGCTGGTGAGATAACTAAATGTCTTGTACTGGCTGCATTAACAGTCCCTGATGGCCAGTGAAATGCCAGATGTCCTCCTGAACTCCTGGCTCCTGACTGGTCTTGCTGCCCAAGCAGTGAGGACCCAGCATGAGATCAAAACCATAGCTCTTCATGTCATATACTCAGCACCTTTGACTCCATGAACTCTTTTCAGGGTCATGAAGACAGAATGTTCCAGAGAAAGCTAGTTTATCTTTTGTAGTGTAGGTCAACATTACCCATGGCAAGGTGTCATCACCGTTGTCAATATTCTAAACTGCAGTGGCAGTTCTATACTTCTAGTAACTCAGCCTGAGAATTAAATATTTTGAGAAGCCACTTTTCATAACTTGTCCGTGTTGAATTTCTGAGCCTTTGATAGGAGCTATTATTGTCTATTGTGTTCATTCCATATTTTAACACAAAGCAGGTTGGAAAGGTACATGCAGATCTTCCCATCCCTGAACACATTTCTTGTAATTAGTGCTCATTGTTATAATTTTTCAGATTTCTTGTTGAATAGTGAACTTGCCATTTCTCTTGTCAGTTTTTCTCCTCAAATGTCATATTCTTTTTACATGTTTACATTATTACCTTTCCTTTATTCATTGACACTAAAGATTTTGAATAAATAGGACCAAGAAGTTATAATGCATAAAAGTAATATTGTTTCCTCTAAAACGTAAGGATTATATAAAATTTAGATGCTACCAAAAAAAAAAAAAAAAAAACATGTGTTCTACCCAATCTTTTAAGCTCCTATTATGGAGCAGAGTCTACACTCAATGCTCTGTCTATATTATATTAATTAGATAGGAATGAATCCAATGCATATCCAAATTAATGTGTAAAATAATAAGGTAAAGGTCTGATAATTTCCATTTATTTATTATGTTTTTTTTTAGAGAAAGCAAGAGTGAGAGATAGAGAGAGAGAGGGATGGAGGGAGAGAGATAGAATTGGCGCCTCAGCCACTGTATCCAAGTTCCAGAAGCTTGTACCTCCTAGTGGGCATGTGTGACCTTGCACTTGCCTCACCTTTGTGTGTCTAGCTAACATGGGATCTGGAGAGTTGAATATGGATCCTTGGGCTTTGCAGGCAAGCACCTTAACTCCTAAGCCATCTCTCCAGCCCCATTTATTTATTTTTAAGTCAAATTAAAATTGACCACTGAATCCATCATTCATTTATTCTCATTCTTTAAGAAGGAGTCTTTATTTTCTCAACCTGAATGAAGTGATCAGGTAGGGTATAATTCTGGCCCAGGTTGACTGGAAATTTACTATGTAGTCTCAGGGTGGCCTTGAACTCACTGTGATCCTCCTACCTCTACCTCCTGAGTACTGAGACTAAAGGCATGTGCCACCACATATGGCTTCAGACATCATTTTAAGTGAAAAGAAATTCAGGAAGAGAATTCTGCCTACTATTCACTGTTGGAAATTTCATCCATCACATCTGCACTGAAGATAGAGAGACAAAGGTTTCCATTGTTGTCAAGTGCATAAAGAGCAGAGGGGGTCCACCATGTCACCTGGAATGTCACTGGGTGAGTGATTGGAAATGAAGTTATAATTACTACGACATTGTTGAGGAGAGGCATCTGAAGCTCTAGGAGTAAGTCATCCTGAGAGATGGCAATATGGCTATTCTGCCTCATGTAAGCCCTGGCATAAGAGGAAACATATCACAGGCAAATAGTGCCACATGCCTCTGGCTTGAGTGTGATCAAGTGTCTTCTCTCAAGAGTCCATAGGTTTCAAGACTTTGGATATATATTATACTCACATTGGTGACTTTTTACTGCATTTGCAACCAAGAGGTGATTTCTGAAGCACTAAACCAGCAGAGCCACCAACATTGGGTCCTAAATGAGCCCAGGGAAGTCCTAAAATGAACTCAGGGAAGTAAGTAAAAGCCGTATGATTCTTGATCTGTACAGATTTTCAGTATTAAGATTTCATCACAAAATGCAGCAATAAATTGTGGGAATTGTATCTGTGACTTACACTCGCAACTTGCCCCATACTGATATTTGGCTAGATACAGTTATGTGGTATCTCTTCTATCTCTTCTAGACATAAGGCCTCTCTCATTTACCTGGACCTGACCAAATAGTGTAGACTGGCTATCCAGTAAGCTCCAGGGAGCTTCTGTCCTAATGCTGGAAGTATAGGTATATGCTGCCATGCATAGCATTATATGTGGGTACTGGTGATCAAACTCAAGTCCTCATGCTTGCAAAGCAGACAGCACTTTATCCACTGAGAATATTCCCTAGTTCACATGTTTTAAAATCTAGAAATAAAAAAGACAATTGCAAGTTGAAATGGAAGGAGAGTGTTTTTATGAGCAAAGTAAACGGAGGGAGGAAGGAAGGTGAGCTCCTGTATGAATCTCACTTTTCCTTATCTGCTGTAGCAGGAATCCAGGGGTGGCCCAAGGAACAGAGGTTAAGAGGTGTGTCAAGGTATATTGCTACTGAAATAACTAAAAGCCCAACAATCTCTACATTTGTCAAAAGAGTGGTGATGAAAGTGTGGCAAATTAGTCACTCTTCCCAGAGAAGTTAACTAGATATTTTCTAGTCATAAGTTGTATGTTTGAGGTTAAACACTATATATATAGAGAGAAAGAGAAGCAAGCATGTATGTACAAGTGAACATAAAACATACCCACTCATTTCAGAAGGTAAGAGACATACAATCTTCATCTTATTTCTTTTTGAGCATTTTCCTTGAAGAAACACATAATTTCTGGGTGGGGCTGGAGAGATGGCTTAGCAGTTAAGCACTTGCCTGTGAAGCCTAAGGACCCGGGTTCGAGGCTCGATTCCCCAGGACCCACGTTAGCCATATGCACAAGGGGGCACACACATCTGGACTTCGTTTGCAGTGGCTAAAGGCCCTGGTGCGCCCATTCTCTCTCTCTCTGTATCTGCCTCTTTCTCTCTGTGTCTGTTGCTCTCAAATACATAAATGAACAAAAAAAATTTAAAAAAAAGAAATACATAATTTCTTCATACCTGAATTTGCTCAGATAAAATGAAACTACTTTTATTATTTGGATTCCCTCATCACACTTTTGACTCATGTTATCTTTTCTTGGTAGCTAGGTATTTTGACTACCTTCTGCATCTATCATGTCCTTTCTGATGCTAGGATATTACTGTTGTTTTACAAATGTCATATGAAACTTACTGAAGATGATCTAATTTAATTAGAGCCCATATTTGTAGCCCATGAAACCATTACCTTCCTGCCTGCCAGCTTCACACTGTTTATGACATTGATAAACTTCTTATCATGTCGATGAATAAGTTGCTAATCTAAAAAGTGTAATAAACCAGTTTTAGAATACTGAGGCTGAAACAGTTCTGATACACACCTTCCAGTTGTTTTTTTCTTATATCTCCTAAATAGATGGGATGCAGACTATGAAAATACTGCTGGGTTTGTAGCTCCACAATGCCAGCATCCAGACGCATCCCTGTTGGACGCCTTCTCTTGGACTGTTTCTTCATCAGCAAAGTGAGGTTAATGTTTCTTCAGAGACTGGGAGAGCCAAAGAGAGGATCAAATTAGATTTTGCCTGGATTAATAAGCAATCAATACACAGTAGCTTCTTTGTTTTTCACTTCTCTGATCTAAATTAGGTTCAAAGGTATATAATAGACACTTTCTCTCATTTTCATAATTTTCATAATTTTAAGAAGAATTCCAATGTGGATTTAAAATAACTTACCTTTTCTTTGCAAGTTAATGCAGATTAGATCTGATGAATATGTGATATGCATTCCAGTGTGGGAATATTCAACAGTGTCTGCTGAGACCTGTGACTATAATGAATATTTTAAGTAAAAGTGGATTAAGTCTGTTATGGGAATAAAACTTGAAGTATTCATACTAAAAGCTAGTAAGAAATTTTTAAAAACTAAATTATAGATATAAAAGAGATATATAGTGATTTTGTTTCAGAAGAAGCAAGAATATATATATATATATATAGTCATAGACAAAAAGAAAATAGTTTCTCAAATAATAACAAAAAAAATAATCAACTTAAAACACTGGATTTTAAATCCTAGTGAGATGATCCCAAAGGAAATGCACTAGCCCACACCTGAGATGATCCTAGGGACAGGACTCTCTGCTGGGGAGAGATGGGTAACTCTTGAGGTGGCTGGGATAACAGCCAGTGGTGGAGGTATGTGAGCTAATTCTGTCTATGTGAGGACTTTGAGGTAAGCTAGCTGAATCATAGGCTTGGTGGATATTTGAATGTTATGTCCAAAGCTAAGTTTAAACATTGGGTTAAACACTATGGAGGATTTACAGGAGAATATCAATAGAAAGGTATGCACTGAACTTAATTAGAAACTTGAAAACAAAGAGGATATAAATACTTGAGCATTTCCCCCAGGGCAGGAACAATCTGCAGAAGCTAATAATGCAAGCTGTGCACCAGGGAATCTGCCACTGTGTCTGTAAGCATTTGCCTCCTGTGATGTGAAGTACTTAAGATAGAAAGAGCTGCAAGGGGCGGAACTGCAGGGTTTGGTGCCCATCTGAGGTCTCTAGAAAGAAAAGACAGACAGATGCAGAGATGAGAGATGAGTGGACAGAGACAGGGGTAGAAATTGAGGTAGAATAGACAAACATATGGATGTATAAACAGATATTGAGGTTTGAATGTGAAATATCCCCTATAGGCTCACATGGTGCTGCTTGTGAAGGCTGTGAAACCATAAGGAGGTGGTACCTTGCTGGAGGAAGTGGGTCACTGAGGGCAGCCTTGAGGTTTTATAGCTTGACTCTACTTCCTGCCTGTCACTCTCTCTGCTTCCTTCCTGTGGACAAAATATGAACAGCTTCCTCCTGCTCCTACTGCCATGCCTTCCCAGCCATAATCGACTGCATCCCTTCAAATTGTAACCCACAATAAACCCTTCCTTCATTTGTTAAGTGCTTCTTGTCAGTTATCTGGTTACAGGTGCAAGAAAGGTCACTTATACGTGCCAGAATATCAGCGCTCTGTCCATCCATCCTCCCTCTCTACAGCCTGGCCATGAGGCACTCTGTCTCCTGCTCTTGCTTTCCTCTTAAATCACCTTGTTCTAAGATGATAATAGTAAATAATCTCTTATATGATCCAGAACTTCTTTATTTGGACTTCTGTCAATATAGATAGAGACATTTTCTTGTATGTCCACCCCACTACCCTCCCATGCTGACATTCTCTTCAGAGTTCAGAGAACATTTCTGTGTCATTTTCCTTAGGTTATTTTTTAAATTATATTTATTTCGGGGGATGGGTGGAAATTGGCATGCCAGGGCCACTAGCCACTGTAATTGAATTTCATTGAATTGAATTGTATACCTTGTGTGTCTGGCTTATGTGGGTTCTGGGGAATCAAACCCTGGTTCTTAGGCTTAGCAGGCAAGCACCTTAACCACTAAGCAATCTCTCTAAGCTCTTTAGGTTCTTTTCTGAACCGCATGTGTACATCTCAGTCAATGACCAGGCACTCAGCAAAGTGATGACATGCTATCTGTCTGCCTTGGGAAAGCAAGAGGCCAGTGCAGGCTAGGCTACCATTGGTTGGATGAACCAGCACTGGGCAGGTCATTTTTAGTTAGATAAATTTCAAACTCCTTTTGTCACCAGGCCAGAATGTTACAGTATCAGAACCTGGCACAGGTAAAACTCACACCTGCATTCTGGGGATACATGGCTATGGGTCATCTGCAGGGAGGTTAGAGCTTAGAATTCCTTAGCTAAAGCATCAATATTTTATTCTTATCTCATGGAGCTGTTGTAGTTTAAATTATTGCCACAGTATATATGAGTCCCTGTTCTTGACTTCCTGTTTCATTTCCTGTTCCAGGACCAGCTCCAGAGCTCTTGTTATTAAAGCAGATAATAGGAGCTGACCATGTTATTAATGTCAACTCTGAGGATCAAGACACATGAACCAGGGAAGGAGAAATTGACAAGGGCATTCTCCTTCAGAGACAGACTCTTGCCAGGCCACAAAGAATAAGGACACATGCTGGAGAAGTGTGGTGTGGGGGAGGCATGGAGACTGGGCACATGCTGAGAGCTCATGGAGCCTGGACACACGCTGAGAGCTAAGAGGCAGACAAGGCCATACCACAGGGAGGTCAGCAGCCTGGCAGGTTTATGTGCCCTGTTTAACAAAGTGAAGGAAATTTGAAAATACTCAGCAAATTTTAGGGGAGGTTTCTAAAACCAGGGGGAAAGAATGGGGGAAAAAATTCATGTTTTCCTGTCACATCAAACCAAGCATAATTACAATAGTAAATTATCTGTCCTGGTTCTTATGTAATTTTAAATCATGATATAATATCACAGTTTTTATAAAGCATTTGTATGTATTCCGTGAATAAATTGGATGCTTTATCTTGCAAGATTATCCTTGCCTATTGCATTGGTCTGCTTCAGACTTCTATTTTCTAAGTTCTCGTGTTTTACTGGTGCTTTGTGCACATAAGTGAGAGGATTTCTGACCTGGTCCAAGAAGGGCATTAGGATTTCTGATGTTTCCAACATTCATCTACATTCATATTCTCAGGAAAATGAATGCTCTGTGAGATTACTTATTTTGGGGAAGGAAATGGATGTGGGAAAAATTCTTTCCACAAGTTTTAAATTGGAGTCAGCCTGCAATTTCTTACAATATACCTATCCAGTTATAATTTCTTCCCAGAAGCACAAGATGTATAAATGTATTTTCACAAAAGTATAAATGTATTTTCTCAAATCCTTATTGAGAATTTTTAATACACACACACACACATACACACACAGACATACACACACACACACACGGATTATTTATTTGCAAGGGGGCAAAGGGAGAGAGAATAAATGAATGAACTAAGGCTTTCTGACATTGCAGATGAGCTCCAGAAACATCATGCATCACTCTGTGTATCTGGCTTTACAAGGGTACTATAGAATCAAATCCTGCCCATGGGGCTTTGTGAACAAGTGCTTTAATCACTGAGCCATCTCTCCATCCCCATGAGGGATTTTTAATGCATTTAGGTTTTCTAAAACAGTTGAAAAATTCATTTGCCTGTAATTCTTCCCATTTTTAATTACAGTTGTTAAGAGGTTATACTCTCATATTGCCTCCCCCCTCAACTCCATTCCACTGAGGGCCTTCCTCAGTAGGATTATTGGTATTCACTGAGAGGTACTGAAGGTCTCAGCCATTCTCTGGGGGAAGCACAATAACTTTGGCTAATCTTGCCCATGCTGTAGCTCTTACAATGCTCTACTCCTTCTTCTGCAATATTCCCTGAGTCTCGGCCAGCATGTCAGAAGTCCAATTTAGTGTTGAGTTCTTGATAGCCTCTGGATTTCTGCTTTGATGAGTTTTGAGGGACCACAGTGCTTGTCATCATCTCCCTGGAGCTGGTTGTGAGGCAGTGAGAGTAGTACTTGTGTTTCCACTTCCTCTGCAATGTTTCCTGGGCCCCTGCAGATGTCATACAGGTGACTTGTCTTGTGGTAGGTAATTTGCTATCTTTTCTTGTTATACTGATGGATCCTCGGTCTCCCATTATTCTCTACCATCTATAAAATAAAACAGGATCTCCAACCAAAAGTTGGAGTGTCTTTGATTAAAGGCAATAGGCATAGTTATTTGAGAGACTCTTGATATAGATACACACTCTTCTTAGCCTAAGAGCAGTGGGGGCTTCTCTATGGAGTCTATGAGTTTCCTATGCATGGGATTCTGACTTGGTTCTCAGTACCAGGTATAAATTCTTCTTATTTCTATCATTGCCACATATTTCTCTAAAGTAAAGTGGCATTTTATATATCCCACAATATTAAATGTATACTGACAATATAAACATGTAACTATATGTAGTATAAACTACATTTACATATAACGTATCAAATTCAATAGAGATTGTGACATCATAATAAATTATGAGCTCTCACTCAAGCATATTTTGTCTGTCCTGTTTCAGGTTTTAAAATATTAATGTGATCCATTTAAGAGCTATGAGAGTGTGTGCACATGGAATGAGTAGCCAGATCTCCCTGTTTTCCACTCCTTCATCTCAGTTCCCTGGTTCCAGTGGGTTCCCCTGTGGCTGGCTTGAGGCTGCTTGGACCCTGCGGCCTTCCTGTGGAGGCAGGCCCCTTTCTCCATCTTCCTGATTGAAGTACCCCTGGGTCCCCAATTCCCAGGTAAACCACTCTTGAGGATGCATGCCCAGAGTGAGTAGGCCAGAGCTCCTGGTTTGCTCTCTACCTCCCAGTTTCCTGGTTTCAGTTTCCCTGGTGCTGCCTTGGGGAGGCCTGGTACCTGTGTGTGGGCTGTGAAAGCAGGCCTTTTGTTCTGGTATGCTGACTGATCCTTGGGTATGCAAATTCCTATTCCCTTGAGTTAGAGTGTGCACAGACCACTGTAGGCACTGGCCTCTTGCCCATGGCTCTACAGCTTCCCAGCTCCTGCTTCCCCAACCTGTAATGAAGAGTACATGCAAGTGATGTGAGTAGGCCAGAGTTCCCAGTTCCCCAAGTACCTTTGATGTACCTGCAATCTCTAAAATCTGCACATCTGGGGTTATAACCCCATCATATGCCAGTACACCAATCTGGTTCACATTGGAAACAGAACACCCTCTGAAGATCCTATAAGGACCAAAACTTGCTTCCTCCTCAGTAGAATAAAGTGTTTCCCCAAGATGGGCAGACCACAACACAAAAGAGCAAACAAAGAACAGAAAACTGAGAGATCTCCACCAAGGATGCCTAACCCCACAATGGAAGCCTCCAATGAAATCATAGAGAAGTTAACAGAAATTCAATCCCAAAATGAAAACACAACAACCAGTAAGACCCTGGTTAAAAGAATTGCTGAACTGGAAGCAAATCATCAAAAAAAAAAAAAAAAAAAAAAAAAAAAACAATCGTATCAATGGAATTGAACAGAATTGTCTCTTAGAGTGTTCAGCTTTTGACAGTAGGCTTAACTTGATTGAAGAAAATATTAGAACCCTCAAAAGAGATATAAATGAATTGAAGATGAGTCAACAAATAGAAGATCTAAATAACTGATTGATTAATCTTTATGAAGACTTGATCAAATGCAAGAATGAATTCCATGAAGCATCAAGAAAATCAGAACTTGAGCTAAAATCGTAACTCAAAAAATACATGGACATAATGCAAAATAACACAATGGAAAACAAAAGTCAAATAGAGCTTTTAAAAATTTCTCTAGAACGCCTTGCTAACAGAATTAATCATGTGGAGGACAGAATCTCTGGCCTGGAAGAAAAGACAGAAGAAATCGATCAGGAGGCCAAAAACTTTGCTAAGTTCAAAAAATAAAGCAAACAGAATATGAGGGAAATGTGGGATACCCTAAAATGACCAAACATCAGGATCATGCATATACCAGAAGGAGAAGAAATCCAGGCCAGAGGCATAGAGAACATATTCAACAAAATTATTGAAGAAAATTTTCCCAGTCTCTCAAAAGAGAGGCCCATCCAGATACAAGAAGCCCATAGAACACCAAACAGACAGGACCAAAGAAGAAACTCTCTGAGGCACAACATAGTTAAAACTCTTAACAATGAAAATAAAGAGAGAGTGCTAAAAGCAGCAAGAGAAAAACAACTCACAACATACAAGGCAATCCCATCAGAGTTACATCAGATTTCTCAGTGGAAACCCTCAAAGCCAGAAAAGCCTGGAATGGAACACTTCAAAGTCTAAAAAGCTATGGCTTCCAACCCAAGTTACTCTGCTCAGCAAAAGTATCCCTTATAATAGATGGTGAAAGGAAAACTTTCCATGAAAAAAGTCAACTCTGATTATACTAACACAAAGCCAAACCTACAGAGAATATGTCAGGGAATATTGCACACAGAAGAGTCAAACAACCAATTTCAAGATCCTACAAGAAAAAGATCACAATTACCAAAAACAGACCAGGTTCAAAAAAGTACAAAACACAAGAAAGCACTAAAGCCCATAACAAAAATCTTATCATGGCAGGAAATAATTTGAACCTCACAGTTATAACCTTTAATAATAATGGTCTTAACTCACCCATCAAAAAACAGAAGTTATCAGGGTGGATCAAAAAAAAAAATGGACCCTTCTATGTGCTGTCTTCAAGAAACCCACATTACCACTAAAGGTAGACACCTCCTCAGAGTGAAAGGATAGAAAATGATATTCTAAGCAAATGGAAATTAGAACACAAGCAGGTATTGCTATATTAATATCTGATAAAATAAACTTCAAACAAAAAGTAATTAAAAAGGACAAAGAAGGCCATTTCTTACTCATCAGGGGAATGATCCAACATGAGAACATCACAATCATAAATTTATATTTGTGAAACACAGGTGCACCACAGTTTATAAAACAAATCCTATTTGACAACAAAACCAAAATAAACATCAACACCATCATAATCAGAGACTTCAGTACTCCACTATCATCAATAGACAGACCATCCAAGCAGAAAATCAACAGGGAAATAATAGAGCTCAACAATACCATAGGTCTACTAGACCTGATGGACATCTACAGATCTTTCCACCCTAAGTCTACAGAATACACTTTCATCTCAGTAGCCTATGGAACCTTCTCCAAAGTAGACCATATACCAGGCCATGAAGCATGCCTCCATAAGTCAAGAAAACTGAAGTAACTTCATGCATCATATCAGATCACAATGCTTTAAAACTAGAAATCAACAACAAGAGACTCATCAAGAACTCCACCAGCTCCTGGAAACTAAACAACACACTTTTAAACAAGGAATGAGCTGTGGAAGAAATCAAAAAAGAAATTGTTAAATTCCTAGAATTGAATGATAATGAAAACACAATTTACCAAAACTTATAGGACACAATGATAGCAGTCCTAAGTCCTTCATAACAAACAAAGACAGAGATCCCAAATTAATAAATTAACTGTCCACCTAATGCATTGGAAAAGCAAGAAGACTACAACCCTAAGAGCTCCAGATGGAAAGAAATAAGCAAGATCAGAGCAGAAATGAATGAATTGGAAACTAAGAAAACAATTTAAAAAATGGTTCATAGGAAGAGCTGGTTCTTTGAAAATATAAACAAGATTGATAAACCCCTGGCTAATTTGATCAAGCAAAAAAAAAAAAAAAAAAAAAAAAAAAAAAAAAAAAAAAAAACAGAAGTCTCAAGTTAACAAAATCAGAAATGCAAAAGGACAGGTCACAGCAGACATCAATGAAAGTGGAAGAATCATCAGGGCATACTTCCAAAGCCTCTACTCCACAGAATTTGATAAACTGAAAGAAATGAATGAATTCCCAGCCACATACCACCTAGCAAAACTAAACTTAGAGCAGATTAATCTCTTAACCAAATCTATCACATCCATGGAGATTGAAAAGATAATTAAAAACCTACCCCCAGAGAAAAGACCAGGACTGGATGGCTTCTCAGCCAAATTCTATCACTGAAGAACTGAAACCTATTTTTCTTAAAATATTTTGCATAATTGGAGACCAGGGAATCCTTCCCAACTCCTTTTATGAAACTAGCATCACTCTAATACCAATACCAGACAGAGATGCAGCAAAAATGATGAATTTAGATGCAAAGATCCTGAACAAAATCCTTGTAAACTGAATCCAAAAACACATCAAAAGCATTATCCACCTTGGTCAAGTAGGCTTAATTTCAGGGATGCAGAGATTGTTCAACATACAGAAATCAGTCAACATAATGCACCAAATAAATAAACTGAATCAGAAGAACTACACAATCCTCTCAATTGATGCAGAGAAGGCCTTTGACAAAATAAAACACCACTTCATGATAAAAAAGCTAGAAAGAATAAGCTTGGAAGGTTTATACCTCACCACAATAAAGGCTATATATAAAGTTCCCAAATAATACATAATGGGAAAAGACACAAGGAGTTCCCATTGAGATCAGGAACAGGACAGGGGTGCCCACTCTCACCACTGCTCTTCAATATAGTACTAGAAGTCCTAGCCCAAGAAAGAATACTGGAGAAAGAAATAAAAGAGATGCAAACTGGAAAGGAAGAAGTCAAGTTAGTCCTGTTTACAGATGACATGATCCTATACATAAGTGACCCAAAAGTCTCCATCTTGAAACTAAAGGTGATTAATTCCTTCAGTAAAGTAGCAGGATACAAAATCAATGCATAAAAATCAGTATCCTTTCTATAGAAAAAGGATAAATATACAAAGAAAGATTCAGCAAGACTGTCCCATTTTCAATAGCAACACAAAAAATTAAATACCTTGAAATAACACCAACACAGGATGTGAAAGAGCTATATAATGAAAACATTTAAAAACTCAAGAAAGAAATCAAGGAGGACTTGAGAAGATGGAAAGACCTATGTTCCTGGATAGGTAGAGTTAATATTGTGAAAGTGGCTATTCTAACAAAAGCAATATACAGATTTAGTGTAATATCAATAAAAATTCCAGCATCATTCTCCACAGAGATAGGAAAAAATGATCTCAAAATTCATATGGAATGGCAGCAGGCCTTGGATATCCAAATATATCCTCAGCAAAACAAACACCTCTGGAGGTATCACTATACTGATCTAAATCTATATTACAAAGCCATAGTAACAAAAAACAGCATGGTACTGGCATCAGAACAGAAATCTAGGACAATGGAACAGAATTGAAGACTTGGAACTTATGCCTAGTGACTAAAGCTACTTGATCTTTGAGAAAGATGCCAATAATGTAGAACGGAAAAAACACAGCTTCTTCAACAAATGGTGTTGGACAAAGTGCATGACCATATGTGGAAAAATGAAACTAGACCCACTCATCTCTCCATACACAAAAATCAAATCCAAATGGATTAAAGACCTCAATGTAAGACCTGAAACTCTTCTCCTACTGGAATAAAAAGTAGGAGTCACTCTGCATGATATAGGAGTGGGGAAAGACTTACTGAACAAAACCCTAGTAGCCCTTGGAAATTAAACAATCACTCAACCAATGGGATATGATGAAGCTAAAAAGCTTTTGCACAGATAAGCATACCATAAGCAGTGCCAACAAATTACCCTCTGAATGGGAGAAAATCTTTGCTAGCTATACCACTGACAGAAGCCTAATATCTAGAATCTACAAAGTACTCAGAAAAAACTAAACAATAAAAAAAAAAGTCAAACAACCCATTTCGAAATGGGGCAGAGAACTGAATAGGGAATTCTCAGAGGAAGAAGTACAAGTGGCTAACACACACTTAAAAACATGTTCAACATCCTTAGCCATTATGGAAATGAAAATTAAAACAACCATGAGATTCCATCTTACTCCAGTAAGGTTGACCATCATTAAAAAATTTAACAGTGACAAATGTTGGCAAGGATGTGGGAAAAGAGAAACCCTCATCCACTATTGGTGGGAATGTAAACTTGTACAACCACTATGGAAAGCAATTTGGAGATTCCTGAAAAGGATGAACATAGAGCTACCAACAGACCCAGTTATTCCCTTACTGGGTATTTATCCCTCAAATGGTCTATGCATCAATACAGAGCTATTTGATCAACCATGTTTATAGCCTCTCAACTCATTATAGCTGAAAACTGGAATCAACCCAGATGCCAATCATTGGATAAATGTATAATTAAATTGTGGTGAGTTTACACAATGGCATTCTACTCAGCAGTAAGAATAAATGATATAATGAAATTTGTAGAAAAATTGGCAGACTTGGAATAGATCATACTCAGCAAACTCACAAAATCCACATGGTGTCACTTGTCTGAGATTCCTAATCTGGACTTGGCTAGAGTTGCTTACATACCTGATTGGCAACTCAAAGCCCAGACAATAGAGATGGAAGTGTCGGGGGTGGGGAGAGAAGGGAGGGGAAAAACAAACATAAAATTGAAGCAAAATGAGTTGATACCATAGAAACCTTTATCCTTGGAGATAGCCTAAAAAATATAACCCTCAAGAGGAGTAAGGGGGGAGCACCTGAAAAGCAGGGCTCTGGTGAGGGTGGGATGAAGCCTAAGCTTAAAAGAATTTTTTTTTTTTCTATCTCTGGCCTGTAACCCCCAGCAACCAGAAATTGGTTACTACCCACATCGACCTGTTGATCTGAGAGACCTAAAAGGTCCCCAAATCAAGATATCGTTTTGTCAAAGCACTTGATTACCATCCTGAGGCAAAAGCTAAAACTCTATTGCTAAAGACACCATTTATTGCTGACACAGAGCATGGAGAGACCTGGCTGGAGTTCAGAAGAAAGCCAGTCCTCAGTTAACCTATCTAGTGCTGGAAAGTGCTACATGAGATACTGGAGGAAAATGCCCAACAAAGATCTGAGCAACCAAAGATTTAAGCTACTCAGAAGCAAACACCCTGACAGGATGTACATGCCAGTGCAATAGTGGCACACAGCCTTAGTGGGTAACCAATAACTTTCTGATTGGATAAGAGATCTGCTCAATGTAAAGGAATTCATATCTGGAATTGGGAACCAGATTAGAATCCTATGGAGACAAAGATTATGTTCTCCAGTGCCAAGCTGTCACTAGTCTTTGGCTAAAAGAAGGTTTACATACATCAAATTCTCCTTAAATTAATCATGCTTATCCCATTTAAACTATGCTGACTTCACTCTCCATTGGAGAATCTGTTCTTCATTTCCAGAAGGTAGCGAGATTGGAGGAGATAAACTACCCCTTGTACTTCAGCCAAGCCACAGCTGAAACCACAGAGGAATTGGGGAGATGAGCAAGAGTGCTGCTTCCATGCTGAACCTCATAATCAGTGCCAGAGTATAGGAGATAGACCCTGAGGATACTCAACACCTACCAAAACAGAGATTCAGATGTTTCTAAGAACTTATCACTGAAGTAGACTTAAAACTCGCCCACTACGGTTCAAGGAATTTTGCGGAAGAGGGGGTGGAAAGATTGTAAGAGTCACAGAGTGAGACATCATGCTCAGGGTGATTCCCTTCTCCCCAAAATAACTGACTGATGCTCCCACAATACATAAACCACAATCCCATGGGTAATACCTGCAACCCCAATGAGGAGTAACACAAATGGGATGAAGGCAGGGACAAAGAAAAAGAGGGTACTAGCACATGATGTATCCATATGAAACATCTTGTTAATAATAATAATAACAATAATAGTAATAATAATGTAAAGAAGGGCTATGAATATGTAGGTCTTAAAAAGAAAATTTTATACTTTTAAAAAGTGGACACATGGCCTGTTTCAATCAATCTTTCATCTTTGAATGTACTGAGTCATGTGTGCAAGCCATTAGTGTTATGTGCAGAGGACCCAAGTGTCCTGCCTTATTATCACAGCTATCATAGGCGGTTTGGTCCAACAGATGTATGTCATCCCAGCTGTTTTGATTTCTCTCATCAGTGGGGTGTCTGCCAAGTGCCATGTTCCTAACTGCCAGGGCTTGAAATTGGGAGCAGGAGCATGGGAAGACATCAAAACAGGGAGGGAGCTCCCAAGGTCCCCATGGAGTGGAGACATGAAGGACTGTAGCTGACACCAGGTAGGTAGCACTGCCAGGCCCG
This sequence comes from Dipus sagitta, assembly GCA_036346955.1. NCBI lineage: Eukaryota > Metazoa > Chordata > Mammalia > Rodentia > Dipodidae > Dipus > Dipus sagitta. The sequence goes on from CM070783.1 coordinate 40,713,893, forward strand.
CAGTGCAGATCAGGATTTCCTCCGGCTCCCCCAGCTCTGTCAGGAAAGTCTTATGTGTCTCACTCTGCCCTACAAGATCCAAGGCTTGCTAAAATTACATCACTTTTTCAGGAAAAGTAGGATGTCATCACTATTGCATGTTCCAATTTTTGGCTCATTCAGTGTGCATTTTTACCTTTTGTAAATGAGAATGTCTCTCCAACTTGGTTAACAGTCTGACACTCCGATTTTTCTGATGAGCTGATCACTTTGTACAGTAAATATTGTATTTTTAAGAGGTGAAGCTGGGGCTAGAGAGATTGCTTAGTGGTTAAGGCACTTGGCTGCAAAGCCTAAGGATCCATGTTTGACTATCCAGATCCTTCATAAGCCAGACACATCAGGTGACACGAGCACATGAAGTTGCACATGTGCACAAAGAGGCACACATGTCTGGAGTTTGATTGCAGTGCCTGGAGGCCCTGGCATGCCAATTCCCTTTCTCTCTCTCTCTCTCTCTCTCTCTCTCTCTCTCTCTGTCTGTCTCTCGTTAAATGAAAAGGAAAGATGAAGCTGGTTAGCTTGTTTTGGTAGCATAGGCCTTTAATTCCAGCTACTCAGGCAGCTGAGCAAAAAGGTCACATGTTCAAAGTCTGTGTGGCAGAACGAATTCAAGGCTAGCCTGGGCAATTTAGTGACATACTGAGTCAAAATAAGAGATGGCTTAGTGGTTAAGGCACTTGCCTGCAAAGTATAAGGACCCAGGTTCAATTCCCAGGTACCCATATAAGCCAAAGGCACAAAGAGGCACATGCATCTGGACTTTGTTTGCAGTGGCTAAAGGCATTGGCGCACCCATTCTCTCTCTTTCTTTCCCTATCTGCCTCTTTTTCATAAATAAACAAATAAATAAACATACATTTAAAATGGCTGGAGAGATGGCTTAGCAGTTAAGGCTCTTGCTTGTGAAGCCTAAGGACCTATGTTTGACTCTCCAGATCCCACATAAGCCAGAAGTGCAAGAACAAGATTGCATATGTGCACAAAGTGACCCACATATCTGGAGGTCAGTTGCAGTAGAGACCATGACATGACAATTCTCAATTCTCTCTCTCTCTCACTTGCTCTTTTTCTTTCTCATTAAAAAAATATATTTAAAAAAGCAAAAGAGGGTGGGAAATGTAACTCATTGGCAGAGCACTTGCCTAGCATGAGCTCTGGCCCTGAATTTAATCCCCAGTACAGTTCAAAGAAAAAATAATAATAATTTCATCTCAAGGAGGTTTATATTCTCAGATATAACAGAAATACTTTTCTGTTGTGGTGATACAATTGCCTTTGAGTCACCCATGCTCCTGCAAATAACTTCTCACCTGTGCTCTGAATAACCACAATAAACCCATTTGTTCACCAAAACTGCGTTTTGGGAAGCTGGGGAGATGACTCAACTATTAAAGGCAATTGTTTGTAAAGCCTGTCGGCCTGAATTCAGTTCCCCAGTACCAAAGTAAAGCTGGACGCACAAAGTGGTGCCTGAGTCAGGAGTTCATTTGCGGAAGCAAGAAGCTCTGCTACACCTATACTAATGTTTTTTCTCTCTCTCTTTCTCTCTCCTCCTCCTCCTCTCTTCTTTTTCTCTCCAAATAAATCAACAAAAATATTAAGAAGAAAACAATTTTGTGTTTTGAGGCAATTGTTACTTTGTTCCGTTGTCTACACACTACTTCAGGTGAATAGATTTGTTTGCATAGCCCCTAGGGAGAAAATTGCTCAACACTTGGCACCCAAAGTGGGATATCTTTGTTTCTATATCTAATCTCTCTGTTGAATCTGTATGCATTTTTCAGTAACTATTTGGAATCTACTTCTCTGTCATCTTCGTCACCACCTGGCTCTTTTCCATTGGTCTACTGTCTGGAGACCCTGATGAATACACAACCATAGTGAGAGTGAGGGGGAGTTCACCACAGCTCAGAGCAATGACTCTTTATTTGGGGAAGAGACTAGTCAACCATTCTCTGCAATAGTTCTATGAATATTAATGGGGGCTCTTTGATACCCCATTTATAAATAGGTAATTAATTAGAAGAGATAGATATGAAACTAAAATACAAAACCTGTGATTAATTTACAAAAACATTATGTAGTCCCTTCCTTGACTATATGCTCTGACTTGATTTGTATGTATCATGTAGAATGACCAAGTGGGAAAGCAGAGAATATTTTTTAGGTTTCATTTGTTTTCTTTATTAGGAATGAAAAAATCTGTAGATAAATCATTATAAACACATAAATGAAGCCTTTTTCCAATATTCACCACTCCCCCCTATACCTTTCCCTGCTTAATACATTGGGTTTGAGTTATAATATTCTCATTTCATTCAAGTGCAGAGTTTTAATTTAAGGTTTTGTAGACCATTTGAAACATTTCCAATATAGCTATATGTTAGAATCTCATGAATAAAATTTGGAATTATTGAGCACTAATATGATATTTTTGAAGCAGGATTTGCAGATGAGAGATGAAGCAGAGGAGGCAGCTGGCACGCACGGAGGCTGCTGTTGGGGCTGTGAGGGTCCAGGAAAATGAGCCTCACCCGCCCAGCCTCTTCAAGTTGACCTGCATATCATAAGAGGTGAAGTATTTCCCACTATGAGGAGAGCTCCCCACCCTATAGTCTCCTGTATTTGTTTCCCTTCCATCTTTCCAAACTAACCCTGCCTATTCAAGTAACAAAATTGTCTGTGTTTCTTGTCACTGGAAGTAGAGTCACGGATGATTTTCTGCTGTGAAACCACTCCCAGGCTTGCTCTGGACCTCAGCACAGATCCATCTATGTGAGTTCACCATCCTGCCGAATGCTCATCCCTGTGGTGGTTGCAGAGTTGCCCCTAGAGTTCTCCATGTTGTTCGTTTGGCTTTCTGAAGCACCTTGATGCTATCCTGAGGGATGGAAAGCAGGAAGACATTTATCTCCACATGGGACAAAACTGCTTGGTGCTCGCTGCCGTGGAAAGAGGAGGCTCACTCCTCACTACCTGCGGCTTGGGATCTTCCTGTTCCTACTGCCTTGTGAGAACTCTCTGAGTTGACGGTTACTTTTTAAATTACCAAAGTGATTCATTTTGTGCCTGCTTTACATTTACTATTGATTTCTACTTTGTACGAGTTAGTTTCCTCGTTGTGTTAGAGCTAGCTCGTACAGAGCACACACATCGTTCAGCACTGTGTACTGCAGTTGCCAACACGGACTTCACCTGCCAGAGTTCACCTGAATCCTATCATTAAGGTCCTGGAGAAAAAGAGGAAAATGGTTTTAAAAATAATGCTTCTCTTTAACCTGTTTACTGTCCTCTACAACTTCTGGCAATGTGTAGTTATATTTGGAGGTTTAAACGAACGACTGTATCATGAGAAAAAAAAAAAAAAAAAAACAAACGAACACACTATACTCTGGTCTGACATTGTTGACAATCAATAGTGTGAGACACAGAGAAACACAATGGAGTAAGTCCAAGCGCTGGAAGGTGTATAGCTCCATTAACCGTGGCTTGATTCTGGAGTTATTGGATAGTGAGATGAAAGTTTTTAGAATGACTTTTGAAATTAAAAAAATACATCATTCAGTGTTGTTTTTTTGTTTGTTTGTTTGTTTGTTTTGTTTTTGTTTTTCGAGGTAGGGTCTCACTCTAGCACAGGCTGACCTGGAATTCACTATGAAGTCTCAGGGTGGCCTCGAACTCACGGTGATCCTCCTACCTCTGCCTCCTGAGTGCTGGGATTAAAGGCGTGTGCCACCACACCCAGCTTCATTCAGTGTTTTAAACTGCCTCTAAGGCATAAAAAATATTTAAGTAAAAATAATTTATATTTAAAACACGAGATCTTTCCCATATGTGTACCTTCTCAGCCCCTGGTGGAATTATAGGGTAAGAGTTGGAAGAGGAACAGAGTGGAGGGGTTTTCTAGCTGAGTCATTTTCACATGGCTTTACTTGAGGATCAGCTCTTCTTCAGGACCCTGGATCTAGCGACAGCGTAGAATGGGACCCTGCTCACATAGATGTGGGTTCCCTGATGTCTTTACTGAAAATGCTGACTTCAGTTTCTTCCTGCACACTTAGCAGCTGCCATCAAAAGAAAGCACCATCAACAGGTGCTTTCAAAACCAAAAATGCAAAGCAAACCACTGTTTCTTATGACTGTTATGCAGAATTGTTCAAGGTCCAAATAAACCCTAGAATTATTGTGGGTGGCATTTATCTTTAAAGGGATTTCTTAAAGAGTATGATAATTTTTGCAAAATAAGTGAAGCATTGAGTATTCAATATTATGGTAAGATGTAAAATATGTGCATAAAAATTAAACAAGCTTAATTCCACAAACATTCATGGGGATTGAAGATTGAAACAGAACTATTAACACTTAGGATCAGTGATTGTAAACAGTTGTATGTTTTGATAATAAGTTTTATTTTTTGCCTTGTTTTTTTTTTCCGACAATGTTGCTTGTTTCTTCCTCTTCTTTCTCTTAGCTCTTCTGAATATGTATTCATTTTTGGCTTAACATGTGAAATGAAAATACCGATTATTTATTAAATTTACACATAAAGGCCAGTGCTCCTGGCTCCGCTGCCATGCACTCAGTCGCTTCCCGCTGGCCACCATCGCCGACCCACATCAGCTGCCCCTCAAGCCACTCAGCCCAGAGGACAAGGAGAGCCCACCCCCAACAGTCAGCAGCACCCTGAGGAGGATCTTCCAAGAGCCCGAAGAACTGCAGGAAAGTAAAGCCCCACCTCCAACACTGAGAAAGAACCATTACTGGCGAGAAAACCCCCTCCGCTTTGTTATCTTTTCTATCCAATACCATGATATCTGGCAGATGTACAGGAAAGCCGGGGCCTCCTTCTAGACAGCTGAGGTGGATCTTTCCAAGGACATTCAGAGCTGGGAAGCCCTGAAGCCTGAGGAAAAAAGATACTTTATATCTCTTGTTCTGGCTTTCTTTGATGCCAGTGATGGTATAGTAAATGAAAACATGGTGCAGCGATTTAGCCAAGAAATTCAAATTACAGAAGCCCGCTGTTTCTATGGGTTCCAAATTGCCATGGATAACATACATTCTGAGATGTACAGTCTCCTTATTGACACTTATACGAAAGATGCCAAAGAAAGGGAATTCCTCTTCAATGCCGTTGAAATGACGCCTTGTGTGAAGAAGGAGGCAGACAGGACCTTGGGTTGGATTGTGGACAAAGAGGCTACCTATGGAAAATGTGTTGTAGCTTTTACTGCCGTGGAAGGAATCTTCTTTCCTGGTTCTTTTGCATCAATATTCTGGCTCAAGAAACAGGGACTGATGCCTGGCCTCACATTTTCCAATGACCTTACTAGTCGAGATGAGGGTTTACACTGTGATTTTGCCTGTCCAATGTTCAAGCACCTGGTACACAAACCATCAGAGCAGCGAGTCAAGGAAATAATTGTCAATGCTGTCAGGATAGAACAGGAGTTCCTCACAGAGGCCTTGCCTGTGAAGCTCATTGGAATGAATTGCGCTTTAATGAAGCAGTACATTGAATTTGTGGCAGACAGGCTTATGCTGGAACTGGGTTTTAACAAGATTTTCAGAGTAAAAAACCCATTTGACTTCATGGAGAATATTTCACTAGAAGGAAAGACTAACTTCTCTGAGAAGAGAGTAGGCGAGTATCAGAGGATGGGAGTGAAATCAAGCCCAACAGAGAATTCTTTCAGCTTGGATGCTGACTTCTAAGTGCATGAATGAAGATGGGCTCTGTATTTTTGCTGAGTTTTCCCCCGTGGTTAAGAAAAATCAGATAAAGTTAATCTAGCTACACCATGCATTGTCATTAAAGTTCATTAATAGCATCTGTAAAACCATGTAACTACCTCAAAACCAGTCCTGTTTACTAATGCTAGTGAGTGTCACCTAGAAAGAAAATGTGTACTTAAAACAATAGCTCCTTGGATTCTTAGAGAAGACTGTATCCTTGTTGGCTTTTGCAAGCATGCTGGCTGCCCATGACTTCCCCCTGGCACTCACTGGCAGTCTGGGCTTTAACCTGAGGTGACTCACATCCGCAAGATTGAACATTGTCACTTCTACAGGCAGTTGAAGAGATGCTATCCTTGTTGCTTCAAAGCAAACTTTAAAGTTTATTTAACTAGTTTTGTAAATAAAACTAGCACTTTGCACACAAACACTATACTGTCAGGGGGAAAGCCTGATTTATTATCTGTACCAAGTACCGAGTATTCTGTTTACCACTGGTAGTAGCCCATTCAAAATTTACTTAGTGACTTAAGCAGGTTAATTTTGACCAAACATAATTTTGAGGTTTGTTTTCTTTAATGAATTTGAAATGCTCTTTAGTTTTAAAGTCAGTCCGGTGCTTATCTAAATCCTAGTCTGGTGTCAGTAGTAGACCGGAAGCATCTTCCCTTATAGCCTGGTACAGTGTCATGGAATCTCCTGTTTCAGCCAAGGCCTTTCAGCACCTGAACCTTCTAAATTTGAGTCATGAGGAATGAGGGACGATCTACGCCAATTGCTGGTGGCTCGGTCTTGAACTTACACAGTGTCATTCTATTTCTCAAATTACACTTTACTCGCCGTCTGGTTGCTATGGAAGGATTTCTGAACAAGCTTCATAGATAGCAGCTATGATTGTATTTTAACTTTTCAAATCATCCTTGAACAAAAGGAGCCATCTAAGATTTTGCCCCTGTGAAGTGTTAAGCCAGGACTAAAGTTGGCTTTCCTAAAAGTTTTTTTTTTTTTCTGATTTTTATGTGCATGTGTTAAGACTTGATCCATTTATGTTATGACATGTCTCTTAAATTTGCCTAGGTGTAAGTATCACCTGGTGAATTTTTACTTCATTCTTTTGAGACAGGGTCTTACTATATAGCTGTGACTGGCCTGGCACTCACTATGTGGACCAGGCTGTCTTCAAATTTGCTAGGATGACAGGCATGTGCCACTGTATCCTGTCTCACCAGGTGGATTCTTAAACGTCAGTCGAAAACTAGTGCTGTGTGAGATATGTGTTCCATTCAAATGTTAATTTCAGATAGAAGTATAAGTAGAGTTAATAGAACTAGTTTGAATTAATTTGCTTTTATGTTTGGGAAATGAGTGAGAATGTGGTATGATGCCTAATTTAAACATACTCCAGCTCTGTTAGTTGATTGTATGTGTGGTCCATTGGCTGTGTGACCACTGATTTTCATTTATTGCATAGTCATTTTTTCAATACCTGTAACATGAGATCCTTTTAAAATTATTGTTCCTAAAGTTAATAAATTCAGTTTATATGCTCTGAAAAAAAATTACAAATAAATATTTTAGGATTGTTGAATTCTTTCCAAAGTTACTGAACATTATATGCTAACTTCTGCAAAACGGTTAGTAAAACAGGTATAACTGCAGTTACATGTTTCTGAACATGGATAAACACACACAGATCATCTACCTATAATCTGTGTGTCTATCATCTAGCTACCTTTTGTATCAGACATCTATCTGCCAACTAGCTATTAATCTATTTCTCTACTTATGTATCTATGTATCCTCTATATCTATCCTATACCATCTATGTATCTATGTGCCTATCTATCATTTATCTATCTGTCTGTCTATCATCTTCATAAACCACTTAGTCCCTTAAACACTGTACTGAGGAGGACATTTAAGTATCTTTACAAAGTGTAATATATCCAATAATTTTATGAGCTCACAGGTATAAGCTACAGAAATTAAATAAGTGAGATCTTTAGGAAAGGCCCATCCAGAATTTATTCCAGAAGTATAACAATCTTCACCCCAAAGGCCCTATATATCTCTGTGTCTTCTACAACAATTATTATTGCCTCAAAGTATTTGGACACCAGTAAGAAGTGTCTTTTTTCTCTGTGCCATCTCTATCTCTCTTCCTTTAGTCTCCTCACTGTATTTTTTTCTATGAGAACTTACATAGAAAGAAGTACAATGGAAGAAGTTCCCAAGACCCTTTGTGGTCTATGTTGAGGCTGTATTGGGATTGTCAGAGAGGCTGGGGCCGGGGTGGGGGGAATGCCTTTGAGGGTAACTAGCTGGGTCATCTGTCATACAAATATAGCAGTGTCTTCCTTGTGAAGAAAGTAGTCCTGTCAATGTGGAGAAGGACACCAGCTATCACTGATAAGGCTTTGGTTCAAAGGCCTACACACAGCAGTTACCCTGTGGTCCAAGGCCTCACACATTTACTTACTCTTTGGTCAAAGACATGTACATAGTAGTTTCTGTCTTGGAACTTTCTTTATTTGGAACATATAAATAATTGAGTATTTATATGTTGAGATTCAGGTGAGTGGTAGTCAGGGCCTGGTCGTTCCCATGGGAAGAGACCCACATGTATGTGCTCTGTGCTGGAAATACCACATGACAAAATTTGATCATTTCCTTGATTATTTATCTGAGCTACAGTCTTAATATCTGAGCTACACAGCCTCTTCTATTTCCATATTAGCTGAAATGTAATTTGACATTCAAATAGGGGTAAAGAAACACAGGTGTTATTACACCAATGTCTTTGATGTAGTCATTTCTATGTACACAACAGTCCTCATTCATAAACCACATTTATCTAATAGGTGCACCAAAATTACTCTGTGAATAGAAACCATGAATGGGGTTTTGAAACGTTTCTTCTTCTTTCTCTATTTTTCAGTTTCTAAATGGATATTGATAGCTATCTGTGAATCCTTCATAGCATCCCTTCCTACCTGCCAAGCTCATCAATCTATACACGCTACTCTCCTCTCATCCTAACATTTCTGTGTCCCTTACATTCTACCCACATCTGATAGCTGTAACCATGTATCTCATCCTAACAACACAGTGCAAACAAAATCCCCTCCTCTCTAAATTGAGCAATAAATATCAACTCCAGTTCAACATTTCATTTCACATGCTTAAAGTCCAAGCTTCTTAAAATAACAGTTCGTTACCATTGTCTCTATCTTCCCACCTCCTTCTACTTATCCACACAGGCTTTTGAACCAAAGGATAGTTGGAATGTCCAGGCCAGTAGCTGATGCTTGTAGATCAAGTCTCCTCACCTTCCTACCTAATTGAAATTTTAGATGTAAAATGCATACTCCTAAGGTTTCCTAAACATAAGGTTTCTTAAACACCCTGTGGAATGCATTCAGTATTCTCATCACATGATCTGACTACAACAATGGACTGTGCAAAGCTTCCTTTTGTAGTGAGTCCAAGACCAAAAATGAACAGAAAACTGCCGGAATAAAAATTTAAAAAGGAGAGTCATTATTCAGCCAGCCAGCAACTGTCCCCTCACAGTGAGGACAGCAGCCCTGTCCTACTTTTATAGTGAGTTTTTAAAGGCAAAACCACATTCCTTTACAATGATCTGAAAAATCCCCTCCACACAATTGTCTTTAGCAAGAGCAAGCAAGCAAGAATGATTACAAAAGCAGACTTTTTGCAGTTAGCACCAGGTATGAAGCAGATACCAAATATTAGGACATCTTGACCTCAGGGTGAGAGAAAACACCAGATGCCTTACTGGGACCCATCCACATTCTTGTAATTAATGCTCTGTGCTAATCTTTAATCTCCTATGGCTCCTTAAGGTGTCAAGATGGCTGAGTGGCCTAAAATAGCTTCCCCTTAGGTCTGTTCACCAGAGGATGTTTCACTTTCTATGAGCACCTCTGCTTCCTTGTTTTCAAGGACAATATTCTACTACTACTGAAAAGTCTCCCAAACCATGTGTGTGTGTGTGTGTGTGTGTGTGTGTGTGTGTGTGTGTTAGGTGTGGTGTGGTATGTGTGAGGTGTGTGATGTATGCATATGCATATGCTGATGCAGTATCTTGTGGGGTTTTCCTTCAATGGTCAGAGGAGAACATCCATACCTCACCCTGATTCTGGAGCTTGCCATTTGTGAATATAAATGATTCTCCCATCTCCCCTTCCTACATGACTGATATTGCCACATACACTTATACAACTATTTATGTGTGTTCTGGAGATTCTAAGCTGGGAAGGTCTCAGGCCTCCAAAGGCTCTCATACTTGCTCAGGAAATGTACTTACCACTGAGTTATCTCTGTAACCTCCCTACTCCTTTTTGATTGCAATTTTTTGTTTCATTGTTTAACAGGAAAAGTATATACATTCATGGTTTATTGCATATGTATACTTCATAAGCCAAAATAATTAAGATATTTATCATCTGTCTCTCAAACAAGTTGTTGTTTCCTCATGTGATATGGGAACATTAAATGTCCCTCCCAAGTCAAAAGAGCTGTGTTGTCCTGTGATAGAGTTTCAAGAACTCACACACAGTACATGAACACACACAGTACATGAAATGAGATGACGTAACTTTTGGTTCCTGTGGATTTACTATCTCAGGCTAATTCCTCCACTTTTCCTACTATCACTATGCTTTCTTAATATATTTGAATAATGCATGATCATTTGATTGAGTTCACCTTGAGCTCCTTCTGTATATAATGGACCTACCATCACTTTGTTAAATAGCCAAGTGAGAACAGTCATATGCATGCATTCTTTAACATAAGATAATACAGTAGCATATTGATTCTATGGTTAGAAAACTTTGGGGAAAATAGTCAATAGAAATATTTAAAATTTCTGAGGGGATGGCTATGTACTGCTATTCTGGGACAGTATGTTCACCCCTGAATAATGTAGAAAGCTTGGACAATATACCCTCACCTGTGAATGGAAGGGGTCAACTAATTCCTTAGGTACAGGTCTGGGTGTCCATAGAAGGTACTGCTTCTAAGGCATGTAGCATATCCTAATGTAACTTACTGTCCTGTGTGACTTCTTTTGTTGTACCCTACCCATGCCAACAGGATGGATTTGGCCACAAGTCTGTAAAACGCAAAGCCATGCACTCATTCTTCAACAATGATTCTCACTCTGACCCACAGCATTAGTATTTCTCACTCCTATCCTGCTTGACTGCAAACATATCCCATATTCTCATCATATAATCTGACATGAAATGAGGTTCTAAGAGGAATACAGGGGTGCATGATTTCTAACAGTGTAGTAAGTTGTGGCTGAGGTTAAAATGGTTAAAGATTAAATATTAAAACCAGTCTTCCTGGAAGGAAGGACATTTTCACTGAAAGGAATATTTGAAAGGAACTTTAATAGTTTTAGTATCAGCCTCCGGGCAGAATCTTCTTACATTTTATGGTAAATTCCCAGGCTGTCATTTTTGCTAATATATGCCCATAAATACATATGAAGGCATTTCCTGCTAATCTCCTCATGAGTGAATGAATGCAACATTTTCATATTTGATGAAGGATTTCATATATATACATCAGTGTACTGGGATTACAGACACTCATGCAACTGCATCCAGCTTTGAGTGAATTCTGAGGACCTGAACTCAGATACTCATTCTTGCACAATAAGGACTGCAACATTCACTGAGCCATCTCCCCAGCCCCTGAACACATTTCCTCTGTCTCTTTGGACATATCCTACATTTAAGCATGGCTGAGATTCCCTGGTAGGAGGCTGCTCACATCTCCTTGCCTTTCTTGGCCCCTGGCTATAGCAGGTTGCCTGCACTGGTGTTTAGCCCACCTCTGTGTACCTATCTCTGACCTTCTTCCCTGCTTTCTGAAATTCACTTAAGCTAAGTATTGAGAGGTACACACACTTAAGTACATACTGTTCCTCTGGGGTAAAGTTCTATGTCTGTGTGAATTTTCTTTTAGTGCTGGCTCCTCCTCTGCCTTGATATTCTTTTATATTTAAATTAACCAGTCACTCTTCACCTGAGCATTGTGTTCTGAAAGTCCTCATTCACCTCTTACATGCTGAGCCTTTGACCATGCATGCATGTCTTGGCCATTTAAGAGAAGAATTACCTGCTGACAATTACTTTGCGTTGCTGGCAGCACAGTGCCTCCTAATAAAAGGCCATTTTCATAGGAAATGTCCACAGGGCCTCAGAGGTTCAGCCTTCTGGAAAAGACAGCATCTTACTCCTCCACTTGCCACCTTTGTGGCAGGCTAGCTTGTTGGCTGTATGCAGTGCTAACTGGGTTTCCAGCACTTGGATTTTGTCTCCATCCTGAAATGGACTGAGAATTCATTTCCTGTCCCAAGGTGGCTGGTGACTAATCCGCATCCCCTTATTACAATGATGACACTCGTTCCTGAGGGGACCTAAATGTTCAAAGCTGGTCCTATTGCTAATTCTCCAAGTTAGCAGTTCTGCAGCAAGTGCATCCCCTAATCCATTTAAGTTGGTCTCCTCTTTCTCAACTTATTACAGCATTATACGCTAGTGACACAGATTCAGGAATGCTGACAATGAAACCAGCATCACCATTACAATTGTTAGTATATAAACATCAAGACAAACTACTAGAGGCTTAAAAATTATGGATAATAGGTCAAAGGGATATTTCTACCTTCTCCATTGTATTAGAACGTATGGTGAAATAGCCCCAGTTGGCTGAGGTTCTGGGGTCCATGGGACAGCAATGCTTATGCATAGCCTCCTGGTGTGTCCTCAGGAGTGCACTCGGCTCTCCTGCTCCAGGGTCTGTTACTCCCAGTCTCCTCTGTGCACTGGGTGCCTCTTTAGGGAGAGGCTTAAAGAGGGTCCCAGCATAGGGAGGGGAGCTATCTTCCCCTGTTTCAGCCCCTCCCTGCTACCATCCATGAGAATGCTGTGAGAGGCTGAACTGCTTAAGGCTATGTAGTAGCTTCCCAACCCTTCTAAGAATCCTTAAATGTGGCAGAAACAAAATCCTCCACCTGCAGTGAGGAGGAGAGACTCCTACCAAGTTGCAAATGAGTTTCAACAGCAGGGAAGTGTCTGGAGTCCCAGGGAGCCCAGGCTGCAGAGCCCACAGCCTGAGCAATTGAAACATGATACAAGGATTGCTCTTTCTAGTAGACCTAAAAACCAACTCCAGAAACTATACAGTCCCATGCACAGGTCACACTTAGGAAGGCGTGGGAACAAAGGGAAGAGTGGACTAGTGGACACCTGTGTGGTAGGGACTCAGGCAACCTTAAGTTGACATCTTCTCTTTGCTTCCTCACTGTTTCATATCTTGTAAGAACCCAGCCACTATCCTCTCTGATCCTGTTAGTGGCTGAGAAATATCACCTGTGGTAAAATATCACGCATTGTGCCATTGTCTAAGGAGAATGGATCCTATAGGACTGACTCTTCACCCTTCTATTTTGCAGGAATTCTGATACTCAAGAATGATACTCAGGCTGCTTCAGAGGACCTGAAGGTGACTAGTTCTGAGAAGTTACCAAGAGGTCTTTGTCAAATTGACATACTGTTTCTGTTATCTGCACTGACTTTCTTCTGGGAAAACTGCTCAGAGGCAGAGAAGCTCTTTCAATGAGTTCTGTGTTTGAGGGGTCCTATTTTACTTGAGGTTCTGGGTGGAGCTCTTGGCATCTTCTATGAGTCACAAGTTACAAGTGGTGTTAAGGTGAAAGTCTGCCAGGCTGATCTCATTTTGAAAAATCCTTCGATAATATCATAGTTACCAGTCCTTCTGTCAAGAATCACAAGCTCAGGGCTGGAGAGATTGCTTAGCACTTAAGGTGCTTGCCTGCAAAGCCAAAGGACCTTGGTTGGATTCCCCAGGACCCACGTAAGCCAGGTGTACAAGGTGGCATATGCATCTGGAGTTTGTTTGCAGTGGCTGAAAGCCCTGGCACACTCATTTTCTCTCTCTCTCTCTCTCTCTCTTTCTCTCTCTCTCAAATAAATAAATAAATATTAAAAAAATTTTAAAAAGAATCACAAGCTCAGAAAAAAAAAGTTAAAAAAAAATCCTGGTGTGGTGGCGCATGCCTTTAATCCCAGCACTCTGGAGGCAAAGGTAGGAGCATCACCGTGAGTTCGAGGCCACCCTGAGACTACATAGTGAATTCCAGGTCAGCCTGAACTAAAGTGAGACCCTACCTCTTAAAACCAAAAAAAAAAAAAAAAAAAGAATCACAAGCTCAGAACACCTCATTGTACCCTTGAAAGGGAGTCAGATAGCTTTGTTAGGCAGTTAGAGTGACTGGGCCCAGAAAGTATAGGCCAGAATGTCTGCCCTCACAATCTGCACTTGTTAGAGATCAAAGGATTTGACATCTTATCTCTTGCCTAAGGGAGTTCCCTAGATCTGTTTTTCCAGAAACAACCTGAGCTCCTTCTGGGAGGGAGGTCACCTTTCCTAGAATTCAAATCTAATCCTGATATTGTGGTTGATTAAATTCAATAATCCCCAGGACTTGGCACCATGGCTATCTCTTCCCGAGCCACCCCTAGCTCAGAACAACCAGCCCTCACTCTGGTCCACATGAGCCTAAAGGTAAGGCCCACCCCTAACAAGGTTATAAGGAGATGCGTGCCAGAAGCAAGCCTCTCTCAGTGCTGCCTGACCATCACTCCTGGACCTCCAGCTTCTGTTGAGTTTCCTCTTGTCTTGCCCTGGCTGGGCTGAGAAGAGGGGAGAAACCCCCTGACCCCAAGTCCCACCTGGGCTCTCTGCCCCTCCTGACCTCCATGTAGCGGGAACTCTTTGCACTTTCTCTTTGTTCCTCCCTAACTCCTTTCTCTTGTTTCGTTCAGGCCCAGCATGTAGATGGTGCATTCATTGTCCTTCCCTTGTTTCTGTACTCCCCTCAAGAAATGTGGTAATTTAATAATTACCCTTTTCAGTTTGGTTTGCCCAATTCTTTGATTAAATACAAACACTATTTCAGGGTTTGGGGCTTAAGGACTTTCCTGGGCTCCCCACAGACCCCATATCAACCTGAACCTTTTTACTTCATTATATATCATACACAAATGTGTATAAATATACATATATCTGATATACATATATCTGATATACATATATATACATATACATATATCTACATATATGTACATATTTCAAACTACATGGATACACTCAGTCTTATTTTAATTTTATTCAGATGGCACATATCCTATATATGCATCTCAGTAAAGTGCCATTTTGACTATTTAATATTTAAGTGTTCTTTAATTCACATGCTAAGTATACTTCTTGGGTTTGAATAACTCATCCCTTATTTATTTTTAAGAATTTAAGCATTCACAAATTTAATTAATTGCTTGCTTTACTGTTATTTTATTTCTGTGCTAATGCTTTGCTAAAAGACAATTTAGCTATGCAAATATATGCACACTTTATGTCTAGAAATTCCATTTAATTTTAATAAGTGAGTTAGTAGACAAAAAGCATATATTGTTGAATTAAAAAGATTATGAATAAAGGATGAAACAGTCACCATCTCACCAGAGGAATTCTTATTATTCAATTATGAATTACAGTGAGAATTGTAGTGAAAAAAATGAGTCAAACCATTCAAGTCACAATTGCCATGAGCAAAATCCTTATGATTAATTTGCTGTTGGGACAAAAGAAAGCAATGTGGAAATCACACTCTAAATGTGGAAAATGGTCCTGGTGAAGGCACATTAAGTGGTTGTCACCTATAGGTAGTGGTTGATTCTAATTTTATAATATCATAATAGGGTTTTAGACAGTTGAGGTACTTTCAAAATAACCTTCTTTGATATGTTGAATGACTTATGAGTTCATAATGCAGTTACATATTTGAATATAGAGTCTATTTTTCCCAACATTAACAACGTTTTAAGTGAAAAAAAAAAGTTGCAAAAACTGTTCTAGGCCCCCATAAAGGATAACCCTTCTACCTATGGATTTCACAGCAGCGTCCTATAGCAAGGCAAAGCTTGCTGTCCTTAAAGATGCAGCTGGGGAAAAGGGTATAACATCTCTGGGCTTGGATGAGCCCTACCATGCTCCTGCTGGCAGCCTCCAATGTATCTTCTATACAGGGTCTCTGTGATTCACATTCTAGGCCAGAGCTCCAAATTGCTAATTACCCACACAGCTTATTCTCATTTTCATACAAAATGCTGAAGGATCAGCCGTGGAAAAGAAATTCAGGGCTCCAGTTCATACCAAAATGCTATGAGCTTCAGAGACTTTACCAGCATCTGCAATGGGGTAGTCAATAAATTCAAACATGGTGGTATTTTCATCTTTATGTTTATAAAAATATCATTTATTTCATTGCTTTGTCCACAACAGGCTTTATTATCCAGCTCAATATATTTTGTGCTTAAAAATTTTTATTTAAAACGGTAAATACAATGTTATACTTTTTTATTAGGCAAGTCCAATAGATTGGCCTTTTTAATGTGAAAGAGTGAGAGGGAGACAGAGAAAGAGAGAGAGAGAGAGGATTGGAGCACTAGGGCTTCCAGCCAATGCAATGGAACTCCAGACGTGTGTGCCCCCTTGTGCATATGTGCAACCTTGCATGCTTGTGTCACTGTGTGTCTGGCTTACATGGGACCTGGAGAGTCAAACATGAGTCCTTAGACTTTGCAGGTAAGTATCTTAACTGCTAAGCCATCTCTCTAGTCTGCTTATTATGTTTTAAAACAGGGTTCTTCTCAGTCAACATTCCAGTACATATTGGCATCATTCTAAGACATGTTCTGCCATCAGGATCACACTTAGCTTTATCATAAAATACCTATTATATATACATTTATACAGTGGAATACACAGAGGCCACAGATTGTTACTAGAAAATTTTCAGTGCCAGGGATGGGATACCTTCCACTGAGGTGTGGGCCAGAGAGGTTCCTGATGACCCCAAAACCTTATAGGCCATTGCGAGGCCCTTGGTATACCACTAGGAATAGATGCTAAGACCCTATTGCTGAAGACTGCACATACTTGGGCTGCAAGTAGAGTATGAAAGGAATGAATGGAAGGAATAGATGGAGGGAGGCACACAGGAGGCTAGGCCCTTCGGTCTGACTTAAACCAAGAAATTTAACTTTTATAATACACATAGCTTTTTCTTCAGTTCTCTCTCTCTCTCTTCTAAATTTCTGGAAAAAAATCAAAGATGAAGAGTTTCACAAGAGAATTTTGAAAGAAACTGTCATAGGATGATTTATTAAAATAAATTTACAAGGTCTATGATTCTCTATGTCAGAGGAAACACTTGATAGTAAAGAAAATTACGGCGTGAGTAAGTCCAAATGATTCACCTCCAGAACTAAGTTATTTCTCATTTATTGTGCGGATGCTAACAGGCCGTGTCTTCACACCCTTTGTGATGGAAGTTGTATGTCATAAGCAAGATGAGAAGTGCTTTGTCAGGAGCCACAGGCTCATAGGTCTAAGGACTAGGTGGCATTTCCTTTTCCTGCAGTGAGCAGAGATTGGCCTGCAGAGTCCGTCTTGGGAGAAGCTGACCTTTTCAAAAGAAAACAAAACCCCTTTCTCTGATCCCACATCCTGGTCCATAGTCAGACAGACTCCGTGCACAGCACGTACAGTGACACAAAAAAAATTGTGGCTTATAGATTAGTCCCAATCTATGTGATTACAAAAACATTCTTCACCCGGTTCTATTGTGATTCAAGGAGCCACATTTTAGAAATCAATGTACATAACATCACCGTTAAATACACCAAAGACACTATTCAAAGTGCTTGGCCATTGTCTTTCATTTCATATTGTCATCACACCTTGTGTTGTTAGTATCGATACTTGTGGATTTTTAGTCTAAACCCCCTCTAGATGGATTTACTCCTGTGTGGGATTTAGAATTCATCTGCTGAATGTATACTTTGTTGATTAGAGCCAGATAAAGTAGGATCTTTATTTTTTCACTTTTCTGTCTCTTCAAGCCTTAATTTCCAAGGCATACCTGAAATCAATAGCTAGCTCTCAAATACATATCTACTTGAATCATGACAAGAGTCACAGTCAGATATTTCCATTTGTCTTAGAGTCTCAGGATGAGTTTGGCTTTCTTCACCCTTAAGCTACTCTACAGGTAGATCTTAATCATGAATGATTAGAAAAGAGACAAAAGGGAAGAATGATGCAGTGTGCAACCAATCAGCCACTGCATCCCTGTCTCCCCCTCAGCCCTTCCTCATCTTGCATTGTGATGTTCCCCATCTCTCCCTGTGCCCTGCTACACCTTGCATTGTAATAACTTTTTTTCAGTTGAGTAAAGGGGAGGGGGTAGGTCACGGATGAGCCTAATAATGGTACCAAACTGACTGTATTTGCTGAATACAGAACTGTCTAATAAAGAAAAAAAAAGTGGTAATAAAAAAAAAAATAAAATTGAGCCAGGTGTGGTAGCACGTGCCTTTAATCCCACCATTTGGGAAGCAGAGGTAGGAGAATCATTATGAGTTCGAGGCCATCCTGAGACCACATAGTGAATTCCAGGTCAACCTGGGCTAGAGCTAAACCCAGCCTCAAAAAACCAAAAAAATAAAAAAAATTAAATCAAATTAAAATTGAAACAAGATGCAGTGAAAAGACTACACGTGCCACCCACACAATAGAGGGCATTTACATCACTCAGACAGGTGCATGGTGCCCCTTTAGGGCTACTCGCAGACACCTTTAATCCCAGCACTCAGCTGCAGCAGTTCAAGGCCAGTCTGAGACTACAGAGTGAGTTCCAAGTTATTCTAAGCTCTTAAGAGTGATACCCTGTAACAGGGTGTTAGGGGTCCAGGAAAGTCCTTGAACCCCAAGCCCTAGGTTTGTTTTAATTTTAGTTAAATGATTGAATAAAAAAGAAGACCGAGAAGGATAATTGCTAAATTACTATATTTAATGAGGGAAGTACAGAGCCAAGGAAAGGCATACATATGGCTAGAGATCCCATGTAGAGGCCTGGAAAAAAAACCATGGAACAAAAGAGAGAAAAGAATATTCAAGGAGTTCCTGCCATGTGGGGAGCTAGAGGGGATAAAGGAGCCCATATGGAGAGCAAGGGCTAAGGAGCCCTCCTGGTTGGGCCTGGGCCTGGGCCCAGGCAGACCCAGGCCAGGCCCAGCCAGCCTAGGAAAAAACTCACCCAGAGCTGGAAGTTCCCAAGTGATGAGAGAATCTGCCCTCCACTTGCAAAAGTATTTTTAATCTTATAGTAGTAGGATGTCTTTTGCCTTGAGTGAACTAAAGTGACAGATGATTGGTTAGAGCTAGGGGCTGTCTCAGGAAGAGGTTAGCCATGATACCAAGTTCAGGGGGCTGAACTTGATCAATCACAATGTTTCCTATGAAAGACCTCCCTCCCAGGAGAGGTCCTGGTTGTGGAAAAACAGGTCTAGGGAACTAGGTAAGAGATAAGAAGCCAGATCATCTTTGATTTCTAGCAAGTGCAAACTTTCTTGCCCTTTTAAAATTCAGGGGTCCAGTCACCTTAACTGTACCCCTCTCTCATACACCCCTCTCATAAAAAGACACTCTAACTGCTGTTAGAGGACAAGCAGCAATGATGTCAAATCTTGAATTACTTTTGGCTGAAAGAGGGTATAGAAATATGGGAGTTAGCGCATCTCTTCCAGAGAGGGGAGCTATTTTGAAGGACCTCAAAAGTGTATTGATGGAGTGTAGGAAGATAGTTTTGTAATAAAATGTTGGGGAACAAGAATAAAAGCAAGGAGTTGATGAAGAATGAATACACAGCAAACTGATCACCTTTAGGGTTATTTTATTTTGTGAACTTTTAGGCCTTGGGGAGCATGTGAGGGAACCCAGGCAGATAGAGATGGATTGTCTCAGGACCATCTGAGCCTGAGTTGGCTGAGATTTCTTTTTTTTTTTTTATTTTAGAATTGTTTATCAAATGGCAGAGTAGCATTTGACCTGGCCTGAATTTGTTTTTGTATGGCTTGTAAAACAGATGAGATATAAGTAGAGTTATCAGAAACATATACATTTCATCTTGATAATGCTGAATATGCCATATTTTTATAATAGCCTTTTAGAGTGTGCCTTTTAAAATTTGTCCTGAGGGTAGCCAGGGCCAAAGGTTGGTACCATAGAGCCATTGGGTGTCATTAAGAGCTGTACAAATATATTTTTGGCTTCAGAACTTATTTAGTGATGTCTTGGCACAAGTTAGAAGAAATTTACTATTGTTTTTAGTATAAGTAAGTCTTTTGAATTAAGTGACCCTTGATTAGAAATATATATATATATATATATATATATATATATATATATATCATATAATAATAATATATCTGAAAATAACTATTTTAACATTTATGATTTTTTAATTTATAGAATTAGAACTATCAGAAATGAGGACAACATTATCTTAAGGGCTTGTTTGTTTTTCTCTTAGAAAGCTCTTATGTTACTTACTAGGCCATTTATGTATTTGAGATATCCCTTTACTTTTGGTTACATATTTTTCTTAGAGTGTTTAAGACCAAGTAGGTAGCCAAAATTTAATCAAAGATTAATTCTGGAGGTCACTAATGGATCTCCAGGGGAGACTTTAGGGACCCAGGAGTAGCCCTATAGCTTCTCCAATACTGGTGTTTCTTAGGATGAGTCAGGGTTGTGTTGGCCAAGTAGGTTTTTTTGGGGGGGGAGGAGGGGTAGGAGGACTGATTTTTTTGTGTGTGTATGTGTGACTCTTGTTTTAAAATGTACACTGATATTTTTGTGTTTAAATCTGTGTAACTTCTCTGATCAGGAAGACAGATGACTTACCACAGGGCCAGTGTAGAAGTGTCCCATCATCTCTAGTGGCCACATGACCTGGAAGCAGGGACTCAAATATTGGCTTATTTATTTATTTATTTATTTATTTATGTATTAGCTCTGGTGAATCTAATTGGCTTTGGCTTCCTACTAGAACACTTAGAAAAGAAGTTACACCAACCTAGATGTATGTACATACATAGCACATTTGATTAATGAAACAGATCTAGTTAAATAATAGCATAATAGCTTAAAGTTATTTTGTCCAACCATTCCAAGTTTAGTTGTCCTATGGCAGCATAGGCTATATCTAAAGCATACAAAATAGGCACATCTTATTCTTCAAATATTCAATAGCTATAAATAAAAATAAAACCTGTTACTAGTCTTGAAAATAATATATACCTAAAGAAATTAATTTAACCTAGAAATTTTCAACAAAAGACTTGTAAGATAGTACAAAGTCTTGACACCTGTGTTTTAAAACATTTTTTTTTTTTTTTTTTGTGGTTTTTCGAGGTAGGGTCTCACTCTAGCCCAGGCTGACCTGGAATTCACTATGGAGTCTCAGGGTGGCCTCGAACTCACGGCAATCCTCCTACCTCTGCCTCCCGAGTGCTGGGATTAAAGGCGTGCGCCACCACGCCCGGCTCTTAAAACATTTTTAATTAGCCCAGATACCTGTGTGGGTACAAATTACCCAGAGAACATTCGAAAAAGAACCACAAAGCTTGAAATTATTTTTCTCAGATGAGCATCATTGTTTGAGCATGAGACCACACCCTAAAATAGAGAATGTGTCTTAAGAGTTAATTTTGTTATAAGCATTGGACTTGAGATGTCAGAAATGAGGCAGTTACTTTACATATAATAGAATAGAATCATGTTATTGTTGAGCCAAAAGAGCTAAGCTCTAATACAACCCTTAACAAATGTATTTTGAAACAGAAACCACTATTTGACAACCAATGTTTTTAGCTTAATCTTGGATAGCAATTGATCTTATGTATAATAAGGATTTTTTATTAACATAAAATAATTTTGTCTTACCCATTACTTAAAACTGATAAAGCTTAGGCAAGATACCCCAACATTTACCTAACAGGAGGATAAAGGTTATAGTGACTGAAATTAAATCACTTAAACCTAAGTGATTAAACCTAGTGATGGCTAGTTGATAGAATTAACATAAATAAGCCGGGCATGGTGACACATGCCTTTAATCCCAGCAGTTGGGAGGCAGAGGTAGAAGGATTGCAGTGAATTCGAAGTTTCCCTGAGACTACATAGTGAATTCCAGGTCAGCCTGAGCTAGAATGAGATCCTACTTCAAAACAACAACAACAACAACAACAAAAAAAAAATAGCATAAATAAAACAGAAGCTATCTTTAAGTCACTATGTTTTTAAGTATGACTAAGTCATCTTTGGAAATTAAACACTTACACATGAGCCTTTATCTTAAGACTCAGTTTTTCCAATAGTTGAAAACTTTACCAATAGAAGAACCTAATTTACTTTACTTAGAGTCTTAAGGCCATAGCAAATTATCAATGAGTTGTTAATGAGCCCAGTTTTTAAGGAGACAGGCTGGCAGAGACTTTTGGGGTGTGTTGGAAGCCAACTATCCCATCTGAAACAAAGTGGAGGAAAGTGAAAGAAGAATTTAGACTTAGGTTATGTCCCATCCTGTCATGAATCTTATTGTTGGAGTGGGGCATCCCTCCAGTCAGATTTGGGAGAATAAAATTAGTTTGGTTTTTATTTGAGATATTGTCTTATTCTAGTTTAGGCTGAGCTGAAATGCATTATATAGTTTCAGGATGGCCTTGAACTTATAGCTATCTCCCTATTTCAACCTCCTGATTGTTGGAATCAAAGGTGTGTACCACCACACCTGGATGAAATTTAGGTTTTTAAATCTCCTTTCTACAGGAGTCTTAACCCATTTTTCCCCCGTTTTCTCCTCAAACAAAAGGGGACACATAGGATAGTCTCTGTGCTTCCTAGAGCAAGGAAGGTCCAAGGTAGGATATCCACATTCATCCCATAAGGCCAGTTTCCAAGTTTAGGTTCCTCTGGATCTTTCCCCCAGTCCCTTGTATGTTCCTTACATCATGGCATATAAGGAGTGCCACTGGTCATTCAAAGTCCAAGGGTAAAAATTTTTGCCTTTACTCCTGTCTTAGTAGCTAAGATGCCCTACTGGGGGGTAGTTCTTGGGACTCCTTGCCCTTTTCCCCTCTGTGGGAGACTGGGATATGGGTGTGTATTAGTCAGGGTTCTCTAGAGGAACAGAACTGCTACAATGAATCATATTAAAAAGGGAATTTATTGGATTAGTTTACGGTAGCCCAATAGCAATTGCAGGACTGAGAATCAAGGAACCTGGTAGCTGTTCGGTACACTTGGCCAGATGCCTCAGTAGTCCCAATCCAGCACTGAAGGCCTGGAGGCTTCCTGAGGAGCCTCTGGTCTTCAACCCAGCAGGGTCTTCAGTTGATGCTGGTCTTCAGCCACACTGGTCTTCAATCCATGCAAGAAGGAAGCAAGCAGCTCCAGCAGCCAAGTGGAAGGAAAGGAAAGAAGGGGCTCTTTTCACCCAGAGCTTCCTTATATAAAGTCCCCCTTTGAGTGGGGCCACCTGCTCTGGGGAGAAGGGCTCACTGTGGGGGAAGAACTTCCTCCTTCAGTTAATCCTTCCTGGAAGCAACCTTAGAGACCCACCCAAAAGGGATTTCTGTGGATTACCAAACAAATCAAGCTGACAACACCTTAACTGTCACAAGTCCACCCCTTGTTAACTTGACCCCAAACAATATATCTTTATATCATATTTAATTTCCAAATGAAAACAGTAACAAGCTCATAATTCCACCTAACATGGTATAACTATCCCACTTATAACTGGGAATGCAAAATCTTTTCCCCAACACAAAGCAAGGTCCCCAAGGAATGCTTATTCTCTAATATTATAGGTCTAATATAAATTCAATGGGTAGCTAGTGATATAATCTTAATATTGGTATAGATATGTACTCTGTTTTAAGGTAGGACAGAAACATTGCAATTACAGTCCTCATTTCTTTAACTAGTCACATGGCCTTAGCTGGTATTTGTAACTACCTTATTCTACTACCCATTCTGTATTTCCTCCACCTTCAGCAAGCACCTCAGCAGGTTTTAGTTCTTTACCTGGAGGAGTGACCCATACCTTCATTCCTGAAGGATCTGGGCCATTTATCACACTAACTCTATTGGGTTGTTGAAGTTGTCCATTGTCTTTGATAACAGGGCATGGTAACACCAAGAGATGACCTAAAGGATCTCCTGCACTCCAGACATACTCTTCCTTACCTCTGCTGTGGAGCAGCCATCTGAGTTCCCCCTTAGTAGTCTGGATCAATCACCCCTGCTATCGCTGTAACTTCTTTCCTAGCCTGTTCACTCAAGGGTATCAGGAGCCCAAAGTGGCCAGGGGGAAGTCTTAGCTTCCAGTTTAATGGAATGTTCTTTGTGCCTCCTGGCAAAAGCACTCCCCCTTTCACACCAAGATTTGTAGGCCAGCAGAATGTAACGTTGCGGGAACAGGAAGCAAAAATTTAGCTAATGGGTCACTAGGGGGATGGTAAGTGTGACCATCCCCATATCCACCCCTTGATTCCTGGACCCATGAATCTGGGCTATAAGAGAAACAGTACCATATATAGAACACTGATTCAGATCATATACAGCCTGCTGGAGTATATACAACTCCCTCATCCCTCCAAACTATTGCCACCTAGTTGGCTCTGTAGCTGTTTCTTTAAAAGGTCTTTCCAACATTTGATCAAGCCAGCTGCTTAAGGGTGGTGGGGTACATGGTAAGACCAGTGCATTCCATGATCATGAGCCCACTGCCATACTTCCTTGGCTTGTGAAGTGAGTTCCTTGGTCAGAAGCAATGTGGTGTGGAATACCATGATGGTGGATAAGGCATTCTGTAAGCTTATAGATAGCAGTTTTGGCAGAAGAACTATGTGCAGGAAAGGCAAATGCATACCCAGAATAAGTGTCTATTCTAGTAAGGAAAAAACGCTGCCCTTTCCGTGATGGAAGTGGTCCAATGTAGTCAACCTGCCACCAAGCTGCTGGCTGTTCACCTGCAGGAATACTACTATATTGGGGGTTCAGAGCTGCTCTCTATTGTTGGAAAATTTGGCATTCAGCAGTAGCTATAGCCAGTTCAGCCTTAGTTAGTGGAAGTCCATGTTGTTGGGCCCATGCACAGCCTGCATCTCTGCCACCATGGCCACTTTGTTCATGGGTCCATTGGGCAATGACAAGGATGGCTGAGAAAAGAGGTCGACCACTATCCACAGAATGGGTCAGCTTATCTACTTGATTATTAAACTCATCCTCTGATGAGATCACCTTCTGATGAGCATTAACATGGAACACAAATATCTTTATATCCTTTACCCATTGAGAGTTCTCTGCACATATGCCTTCCCCAAATGAACTTCTTACTAATTTTCCAATTGTGCTCCTCCCAAGTCCCAGACCATCCAACCAAACCATTAGTCACAGCCCATGAATGACTGTATAACCACACATCTGGTCATTTTTCTTCCCAAGAAAAGTGCACAACCAGAACCTAAGTTCTGCCCATTGTGAAGACTTCCCTTCACCACAGTCCTTCAGAGTTGTTCCAGAAAGGGGCTATAATGCTGCAGCTGTTCACTTCTGGGAAGTGCCCGTATAATGTGCTGAACCCTCAATAAACCATGCCTTAGTCCTCTCCTCCTCTGTCAATTGATCATTGGGGGCTAGAGAGATGGCTTAGTGGTTAAGCGCTTGCCTTTGAAGCCTAAGGACCCTGGTTCAAGGCTCGATTCCCTAGGACCCACGTTATCTAGACGCACAAGGGGGCGCACGCATCTGGAGTTTGTTTGCAGTGGCTGGAGGCCCTGGCGCTCCCATTCTCTTTCTCTCTCTCTCTCTCTCTCTCTCTCTCTCTCTCTCTCTCTCTCTCTGTGCTGCTCTTAAATAAAAATAAAAAAAAATCAATTGGTCATAGGGCACACCCCATGATGCCATAGGTGCATGCTTGGGAACAGAAAGCATTAGACCAGGAGTAGAAACCATGGGAATTTGGGCAACTTCCTCATGTAAGTTACTTGTGCCTTCAGGGCCTGCTCAAGCTCAATCACGTATATACCACTTCCACTGATGATAGACTGCTGCTGTGCATGTCCAACTTTATGGCCTGGTGAGTCAGATAACACCCATGGGCAGCTCAGCACGCATAGTAACTTGATGACCCATTGTCAAATGTTCAGTTTCCACTAAGGCCCAATAGCGGACCAAGAGCTCTCTCTCAAATGGGAATAATTGTCTGCAGATGATGGCAGGGCCTTGCTCCAAAATCCCAAGGGCCTGTGATTCACCTATGAGGGCCTGCTCAAGGCTCCAAACAGCATCCCTATCTGCCACTGACACTTCAAGTACCATCGGATATGCTGGATCATATGGCCCAAGGGGCAGAGCAGCCTGCACAGAAGCCTGGACCTGTTGAAGAGCCTTTCTTTGTTCTGGGCCCCACTTCTCAAGTCATTTGGTATATGGGATAGAGTAAGACACCCAAGTGAGGAATGTGCTGTCTACAATATCCAAATAGGCCCACTAGACTTTGTACTTCTTTCTTAGTGGTAGGAGGGGCCAAATGCAACAACTTATCCTTCACCTTAAAAGGAATATCCCTGCATTCCCCACATCATTGAACTAAAAACTTCACTGAGTTGGAAAGTCCTTGAATTTTGGATGGATTTATTTCCCATCCCCTGATGTGCATAAGCTGTACCAGCAACTCCAGAGTGGTTGCCATCTTCTGCTCATTTGATCCAATAAGCATAAAGTCATCAATATAATGGACCAATGTGACACCTTGTGGAAGGGACAGGTGATCAAGATCCCTGCAAATTATGCTATGACACAGGGCTGGAGAGTTAATATAAACTTGAGATAAAATAGTAAAGGTGTACCTCTGACCTTGCCAGCTGAAAGCAAATTGCTTCTGGTGGTCCTTATGGACAGGTTTGGAGAAGAAAGCATTCACAAGATCAATAGCTGCATACCCGGTACCAGGAGATATGTTAATCTGCTCAAGTAAAGAAACCACATCTGGTACAGCAGCTGCAACTGGAGTCACCATGGATTACTAGTGCCCTCCTTATTTCCAGTCAAAGTGTTGTCCTTATCACCAGTAGGGCCTTTAGTAGCATTGAAGTTGGAAAGGCAACCCCAGATAGCAAGCACCGAGCCCACTAGAGAGATCCATCCTTATAATTCTGTTTCTCTAGAACCACTTTGGTACCAAAATCTGTATTAGTTAGGATTCTCTAGAGCAACAGAACTGCTAGAATGAATTATATTAAAAAGGGAATTTATTGGATTATCTTACAATAGTCCAAAAGCAGTTGCAGGACTGAGAACCAAGGAACCCCGGTAGCTGCTCAATCCATGTGGCCAGATGCCTCAGCAGTCCCAATCCATCATTGAGGGCCTGGAGGCTTCCTGAGCAGCCTCTGGTCTTCAACCCATGAAGGTCTTCAGTTGATGCAGGTCTTCAGATTGTGCTGGCCTTCAATCCATACTGGAGGACAGCAAGCCACTCCAAAGAATGGGCTTTTTTCACCCATAGCTTCCTTATATAAAGTTCCCTTCTGAGAGGGGCTGCCCACTCTGGGGGAAGGGCTCATTCTGGGTGAAGGACTTCCTCCTTCAGCTAATCCTTCCTGGAAGCAACTTTAGAGACCCACCCAAAAGGGATTTCTGTGGAATACTAAACAGATCAAGTTGACAACACCTTAACTATCACAGGGTGCCTGCCAGGTCAGTGAATGTTTAAGACTAAAGGGTTGTTGTTATTGTTTTGAAGGTAATCTCTGAGTTTATTACCTTAAATATAGGGATCATACACTTTGTTGATATTTGAAAGAGAAAGATAGATGAGAGAGATCACTTACTAAGAACACTTACTTGATGACTTTTTATCATAGCTGTTTCTACAATGATATGCATTTTAGGTGAGTCTGATATTTGTTTTCTATAAGTAGATTGTAACCTGATCAAATACCTTGACTCAGTTTGTCTATTTGACCTTTTTGTCTAGAAAGAAATTTTATCTGATAGAGCTGACTTTCGGTGTTTAAAAAATTGCGGCTATAAAAAGAACCAAAGTTATATGTTGTTTGTTACTATCTTTTCTTTGTCAGAGACAATTGGACAGGGTCTGGGGGACACATGGCATAAACTTTCATGGGGTCTGAGATAAAGGGGGTTCCATTACTTTTTCCAAGAGTCCAGTTTTCCATGACTTTATTATTTATTTATTTATTTATTTTGTTTTTGTTTTTCTTTTTCGAAGTAGGGTCTCACTCTAGCCCAGGCTGACCTGGAATTCACTATGGAGTCTTAGGGTGACCTCGAACTCACAGCGATCCTCCTACCTCTGCCTCCCAAGTGCTGGGATTAAAGGTGTGTGCCACCATGCCTGGCTAATCCATGACTTTAAATAGCATATAACAATTAGCAAAAGCAAAAGGAAATGACAGAGCAGAGAGCTAAGCATCCTGACATTTTTTGACTTATTTTGAAATTGCTTATTTGTTTTTACCCAGGGAATTTAATTTACCCATTTGTAATACTCAAGGTGATAGGGCATTGTCTGTGTTTAACCTAGTTAGACCTCCAAAGAATGTGAATTACATCTGTGCTTATGATTTTGTAGCCTGCCTAGCATAGGACATCATCTGTGTCTAATGTAAGCTTAGTTTAAATTAAGTCTGTGTCTTTATATAAAACTTTTAGAGCACACTTAATAGTCTGTAAGTAGTTGGAAAATCCTTAATTTTAGGTATAGTATTTATTGATGTTTAGCCTGAAAATTAGTATTTTGTTCTTTATAAAAGGAAATTAATGTTAGACAAAATTTGGTCTTTTTAGATCTCATATGTCCTTTATATATATACACACCTTCATCCATATATTTTAACATTTTGATCTAAGTTTCACTCAAAAAAAGCATTTTTAGCAAGCACTTTATGTCCAACATTGAAAAATTCTTTCCCAGTTCCTTTAATCATCTCATCTTAACCCATAATTAACCATCTTTCTTATAAGACTATTTTCTTATAAGATTTTCTTATAAGACTATTAAGAAAAAGTTCAGCAAATTGATTAATGTTATTACCCACTAACAAAGAAGCAAGCAGTCTAACCTCAAAGGGATAATTAGCCATCTTATTATTAGAAATTTGTAGAGAAGCAGCCTTGGCAGAAAAACTTACAATCTCCTTAGTATTTATGTCACCAAAAATCTCTACCTGACAACCAGACATGTCTTATAATATCTATTAATTTTATATAACCCATTGATTTAAGATATCCTATTAATAAACTCCATGAAATACATTTTTAAAAGTTATAAGCCTTTGAATACAGGCAAAACATGGTACAACTACTTTGGGGATAATCTTTATGAGTACCACAAACACACTTGGAAATCATTTTATTAAGAGCAATTAAGGAAAATTTTGGTTTTTGTATTGAAGCAGGCTGGCCTGGTTGCCTCCTCCTTTTAAGTAACAGGACCATTATAATCTCTTAAAATACTTGGCAACTTATGAGCCATCACCTCATGGAGGATTTTGTTGTTTTTCTTTTCTTCTTAAAAATATTTATTTATTTATTTTAAGAGAGAGAGACAGAGGGGGGCTGGGAGAGAGAGAGAGAGAGAGAGAGAAGGCATGCCAGGGCCTCTAGCCACTGCAAACAAACTCCATATGCATGTGCCCCTTTGTGCATCTGATTTACGTGGATACTGGGGAATTGAACCTGAGTCCTTTGGCTTTGCAGGCAGGTGCCATAACCACTAAGCCATCTCTCCAGTTCCAATTTTTTGTTTTTCAATAATCCTTTATGCAGGTTGAAGTTGACCTAGAACATAAACTCAATAATTATATTTATGATATCATGTAATGAATTATGGTCTTGTTTATATAAAATTTCAGTTCACTGTAGGATTCAGTGAAAGCTGACCTATTAAAGACAAAAACCAAAAGAAACCTTGAAATAAATC
This sequence comes from Dipus sagitta, assembly GCA_036346955.1. Lineage (NCBI taxonomy): Eukaryota > Metazoa > Chordata > Mammalia > Rodentia > Dipodidae > Dipus > Dipus sagitta. The sequence goes on from CM070783.1 coordinate 40,743,654, forward strand.
AAATGCCAACAAAAAACCTTCAGGAGAGATCTGTTGGACTGTTTGGATTAGGATAGCCATACTGTAATTTATCACACATAATAAAGAAACCAAAAGGTGTCTATAAACAACATCTCGTTTATTTAAACCCTAAAAAAGAAACTATCAGGTACAGTTCAAATTAAAATTATGTACTTATTTTTACCAAGCAATTTAAAAGTCTTGTGGTTTTTAAATGTGGGGTCAGGCTATCACAGTGGAACCTTGAATTGGAACTCTCCTGTCTCAGATTTTGCAAGTAGATAGGAGAGTTAAGTCTGTGCCACAGGCCTAGCTCATTTCATTTTTTATAATACCTGTTTGAATAAATGAGTTACAGTTATGTAAAGATATATTTGTCACAGAACACTTTGGTAGAAAATCATGGCAGTTAGGAAGCACAATTAAACATGTCTTTCCCATAGTGTGTCCATATTTTCTGATGGACAGTGTGGTTACCTTCCCCATCCAGCTGACACAGCCACAGGCTGAGGCTCCCTGTGGGGGAGGAGGAGGCATGTGGATGGGACCCAAGCCTATTGAAGAAACCTTTCAAATTCCTAGGCTTGGGGCTTGGCTGGGGCAGTTTCAGTCTCCCCATCATCTGGCAGCCAGAGACCCACAGTCTTGGGATGGTGGTTTGTTCGATTTAAGAGGAGAAATGTCAAGTCACCAACTGAATGGGACAGAGGCCAGTGCCACTGGAGGGGAGGAACCCAGAGCAGGAGTTGGAGCTCCATCTCCCCATCCCCCATGGACAACCATGTGTCTTATGGCATAGTGGCTTGTGATGGAAAAAGGAAAAAACGGGGAAAAAAACTTAAAAGACATTTAGTTTCAGTTTTTCATTCCTGAGTCTCCATGTGGCCATGAGGCCCTTGCATTTGGCTCAGCAGAACCAGCTCCCAAGCTCCACAGGAGTTCAGCCTTGTTAAGTGTGGATAGGGGTTGGAGAAGTTCAATTAAGTGCATCTCCCTCCAAGATGGGCGGTGCCTGGGGCTGCCCCAGGTGATAGTGTGCTATCTCCGCAGGGTGGAACAAGTCTAGGTGGGCCAGGGACACAAAAGCTTAGCCAGAGATTGTGTTTTACAGGAGGACAGAAGCAGTAGAAATACTCCGAGTTGTGTTCCAAGCTGGAAAACGTTCTTTCCATTTTCTTCCAGAATATAATAATCATAATTTTCCTTCTCAATATTGTCCCTTCATGATTGCCAAGTGTAATGGAGTGTTAGGGGTTCAAGAAATTCCTTGAACCACAAACCCTAGGTTTGTTTCTAATTATAATTAAAGAATTGAATAAAAAGATTGAGAAGGATAATTATTAAATTATTATATTTATTAAGGGAATACAGAGCCAAGGAAAGGCACCCATATGGCTAGAGATCCCACATGGAGGGCCTGGAGAAAAACCATGGATAGAAAAGAGAGAAAAGAAAATTCAAGGAGCTCCTAACATTTGGGGAGCTGGAGGGGATAAAAGAGCCTATGAGAAGAGTAAGGGCTATGGAACCCTCCCAGCTGGTCCTGGGCCTAGACCCGGACTGAGCCAGCCCAGTCCCAGCCAAGAGAAAAACTCACACAGAGCTGGAAGTTCTCAAGCAGTCAGTGAGCCTGCCCTCCCCTTTCAAAAGTATTTATAACCTTATAGTGGTAGGATGTCTTTTAGCTTGGGTGAACCAAAGTGACAGCTGATTGGCTAGGGCTAGGGGCTAAGTTCAGGGGGCTGAACTTGATCAACCACAATGTTTCCTATAAAATACCTTCCTCCCAGGAGGTGTCCTAGTTGTTTGTTGAAAAACAGGTCTAGGGAACTAGACAAAGGATAAAAAGTCAGATCATCTTTGACTTCTAACAAGTACAAACCTTCCTGCCTTTTTTACCTTCAGGGGTCTAGTCACCCTAACTGTACCCCCTCTCAACCCTACCTCAATAAACAACAATAACAACAAAAAATTTCTCTCTTCATATTAATGTACCTACTCCATTTATAATATAATTATAGTTATAAATATTTCATAAACAAATATTTAAAGCCCTATAAAATACTGTTAGCAGTGTTCAAGTATAAACACTATTTACTGAACTTGAAAAGAAACACCTATTGGGTTTATAGTGATACCCTTTCTTACCCTGTTCTGGGTTCAAGCATTTCTTCTTGTATCACTAACTTTACCTCCTCGCTACTTCAAGAAAGTTCTTTATTCATTCTTTGGAGTAGACCTACCAGACTGGCTTGCCTTTAGTTCCCCAGAAATATTTTTTTCTAGATTTGGGATTTGGGGTTTACAATTCATTTCTTTTCACACTTAGAAATGGTGTGACTTTACCCTGAACTCTGTGGTTTGTGATGAGAAATTCCTGTCATTGGAATTGATTTCCCTCTGTTGGGGGGCTGTCATTTCTTTCCCATTGAGTAACACTTTTTTCTTCATTTTTAGTTTTCAGAACATTGAGATTTGTGGATATTGGTTGAATTTCTTTTGATTTCCCCTGTTTGCTGTTTACTCAGCTTCATGAATTTGTGGGTTTGTGTGTTTTTCTGCGATAGTCCTAACCTCTGGAACCTCGTGACTTGCTTTTTGTTTACTGTCTCATAGATCTGTGACCTGCCTCCTTCAACTCCACTTTTTTGTTTTTGTTTCTCTACTATTTGGATTGAGATATTTTCACTGCCATATCTTTATGTGCACAGATTTTTTTTTTCTGAATCTGTTGCTTCCTGCATTCTTCCATCATTGATGCTTTCTGAAAGGCTTGACTGACATGAAGAACCAGGTCAGACCAGATCAATAAAGCTAGCTCAGGTTTATTGGCACAGCTTTCCGGGGAGCGAGGTTCACCGGTATTGAGGCACGAGGCCAGAGAAGTTTCATCCAGGACCTAAGATGGAGGCCTTTTAAAGGGGAGGGCAGGGGAAGATGACGTGTTAGCTAGGATCCAGAGGCAGGCTGAAGAACGTAACTGTTTCAAGGATGGGAGGGAGCAGAGGTCTACTTATGAGGTCCCAACTTGGGACAGGGACCAGCCATTGGCTGGCAGGGGAGTTTTGAAACTGCTGGTCCAGATCATGCTCAGGAATGTGGGTGGTGGGGTTATTGGAGGTCATGGCCACCATTTTAGATGCTTTGTTCTGAGCATGGTCCCACCTAACATTTCGACCTTTGTGGTAACATTCCGACCTTTGTGGGTATATGCACGTTGACTCAAGTCCTGGCTATTTCAAAACTTGTTGGGGTCGACATGGGGTAGGGAGAGTAGGAAGTTGGCTGGTCCATGCTCTAGGGAATAGATGAGTGTAAGCTCATCTGTTTGATGGACACCCTGGAAACTTCCCTGATGTGCTCCTGGAGGAAGCAGAGGAGGCAAGGGGCTAATAGAAAAAAAAAATCATTATTAATGGACTCATAAGTGGGGCAAGTCAGGGTAGAGGCATGGATTGCCACCATTTTGGGGAGGATGCCTGTTTAGTGAAGTGGTGTTTGAGGTCTTCACCCAGTGTCTGTAGTGTTTTTACTCAGGTCTCCACAAGCCCCGATTCATTTGTATAGTAGCAGCATTCTTTCCTGAGGTAGAGACATGTTCCCCCTTTTTCTGCAGTGAGTAAGTCTAAAACCCTCCTGTTTTGTAGCATTACCTGTGTCAGCGATGATAGCTCGAGCTGTAGGGATTGTATGGCCATTGTGATGGTCTCCACCGCGTCTGTGAGCCTTCCATTTAGGTCAGTTAGCTCTTGGGAAAAGTGTTGGGCTGTCATCAGGCTGTGCCCTAGGCCTCCTCCGTCATGCCTGGTGCTGTGATTGATGTGCCTAAGCTTACTCCAACCAGTATAGCCAGTGTTGCTCCTCATCTTTTTCTTTGTAGTCTTTGTAGCAATTCCAGGCCACTTGAATAGTGTTGATAATATAACTCTAATTCTCCCTTGGTATAGACTGGTAGGCTGGGGATCAAGGTGATTAGATTGCATAGGACTTTCCACAGCGGGGGGGGGGGGGGGGAGTGCAGCAGTAAAGTGATGAGTTGCAAAGGAATAAGAATAATGTCCCAAGAGGGAAAGACAAGTCTGAAACAAGGTCATGGGTTTGTGTGGCAGGGGGACATTGTATCCCTGCTGGAGCCCAGCACTCACAGATATTGAGGTATGAGGGTATGAACAGAGGAGAGGAGAGGGGATGTCTTGGGCAATTATCTATAGAGATAACATAGATCTTTGCCAGAAGAGGAACAAAGGCAGGCCCTTGGAGTGCATAACAAAGAAAACAGATCTTGGAGTTAAGAGGTGTGTAGTTTTTTTTTTTTTTTTTTTTTTTTTTTTTTTTTTTTTTTTTTGGTTTTTCGAGGTAGGGTCTCACTCTAGCCCAGGCTGACCTGGAATTCACGATGGAGTCTCAGGGTGGCCTCGAACTCACGGCGATCCTCCTACCTCTGCCTCCCGAGTGCTGGGATTAAAGGCCTGCACCACCACGCCTGGCTTGGTGTGTAGTTTTGTAAGAGTCCCAGGGACACGGAAAGGATTGTTTTCCAAGAGGAATAGAGGGAAGAGTGGAGGCACTGTAAAGATAGGGAATTACTATGGCCGGTCTGACTGAGGACTGCCAAAGCATTTTGGGCCCTGGACTGTTGAAGAATTTTGACTGCTTTGATTTTACCCCTCCCATGTGATCCAGAAAAGTAGTAGAATCCCTCTGCTGCTATGAGGCTCTGCCAGGAGCTGGGGTTAGGTATGTTGAAGATGACATTTTTCCATTGGTCTTGCCACTGATCCCAGGTCAGGTCTTGTGACTGTCTTGATGCAGGCATAGTGTATGTGATGTTACCTCAGAATAATGACACAGGTGTGATAAGTTTCCAATTATCGCCATCTATTGGTAGACTCCCCATGAAGAATGGTATTTGCATCACCAGGAGGGGCAGCCTTTCCATCCCCTGGGATCTCGACAATTTGAGGAAACTTGGTCTTCTTGAAAGCAAAGGTATATGGTTCTTGCTTTTCGGATTCCTTCATTGGAACATTAGTGACAGCATGTAGAGGCAGTATCAAAGGTAAGTGGACTGCATTGCAGGAACCAAAAGCACATGAAGTGTAGTTGAGTAGGGTGATCTGTCATTCTTTGTCATCTAAGGACCAGACTTGAAAGTGGAACTCACAAGGAGGTGAGGTGCAGTCAGTAGCCCAGGGGGTGGGAGCTAGGCTAGGTAAGAGCAGGATGGTTAGAGAATTTAAGGGAGGTAGGACCTGTTTGCTGTACAGATGAGCCATTTTGTCCTGAAGCTTGCTTAAGCCTGGAGATGTGGTACCAACAAGAGTGTCATCAGAAGTTTAGCTGCTGAGGCGGTGGTGAGGATCACAGTGTAGGGTCCATCCCACCTGGATTCAAGAGGTCTGGGGTCAAGCTGCTTAAGAAAGACTTGATCCCCAGGTGAGATAGGATCTGAGGTAGTAAGGGTTGTCCTTGATGTGTTAGTAGTCAGTGGAGCAGGTAGGGATCTATCTGTGTATGAACAGAGAAGGAAGCGCAGAAGGGAAATGTAGGGGGAGGTAGTGTGCCATCGGGGGTTTGGGGTAGGAAGGTGATTAGAGAGCAGAAACAGTCTCCTGTACAGTAACTCGAAAGGGCTATGCCCAGTGGGGAAGTGAGGAGCAGCTCGTAAGTGGGTTAGAGCAACAGGGAGAAAGGAGGGCCAGGACAGCTTCAATTCAATAGAGAGTTTGGTGAACTGCTATTTAATAAGATGTCCTCTGATACTTGTGAAACAATTTTAGAAGTGAAGTCCAGGCCATTGTCTGAATGGTCAATGGGACCCCAAATATTGGTATGATGTGCTCTAGAAGTATCTGGGCAAAGACATCAGCAGTCTCCTTGGAATTTGGGAAAGCCGTGATCCAGCCTGTAAAAGTATCAACTATACTAAAGAGATAATGAAGTTTTTGTGGGATGGCATGTGGATAAAGTCTATCTGCCAATCTTTGCCTGGTTGATGTCCCAGTAATTGGTGCAGGGGCTGATGGAGTTGCAGGCTTCCTTGTGGATTGGCTTGACTGCATATCCAACAGGTGGACTGGACCTCTGAGATGTATGTTTGGAGGCTGTTGGTGTCCATCAGGGGTTCCAGGATCCTGTAAAGGGTTTTAGGTCCAATATGTAGTTTGGTGAATGTCAGAGATTGTGGTGGCCTGTTTTGTGGGGGAAATTAGCTGATTGTTTTTAAACATCCAGCCATCCCTATCTCAGGTGGCCCCCCTTTTGAGGAATTTATTTTACTCATCTGGCAAATAATTAGGTTGGTATGTCAGAGACAGGAAATAAAACAGATCTGTCTGTATTGGAGCCAGAGGACAAGGCTAAATCTCGTGCAACAGAGTCAGCCCTGGCCTTGCCTTGGGCTACTGGGTCTTTAGAGGTCTGGTGTCCTTGGCTGTGGATAATGGTCACCTCTCCTGGGAGTTGGAAGGCCTCCAGAAGCTTGGCTATGTGGGGTCCATTAATAATTGGGGTACCTTTAGTAGTGAGGAACCCTCTCTCCTTCAAGAGGGCTGAATGAATGTGAGCTATAGAGAAAGCATATTTAGAATCTGTACAGATATTAGTTCTTAAGCCTTTTGAGATATGTAGGGCCCTAGTTAGTCTGATTAGTTCAGCCTTTTGGGAGGTGATGCCCATTGTCAGGTGAGCAGCCTCTAGGATATCAGTAAGCGTGACCACAGCATAGGCTACTTGTTGGTTACCTGAACTGTCAACTGAGGAACTTCCACCTACAAAGAGGACTAATTGAGGTGATGTGAGGAGTGTGTCTTGGAGACCCAGCTGAAGGGAACAGACAGCCTCTACTAGTTCAGGGCATGAATGAGAGGAGGACTCTGGGGAAGGGGAAAGAAAGGAGGGGTATTGCTGGATTGAGGGTAGAACACGTTGCTAGATAGATTTGGGGGTTGTCCAAGAAGAGCAGGTGGAAGGTCTGTAACCTTGAGTGTCCAAGCAGGGAAAGAGAGGAGTGGCTTAAGAGATCTATCAGATGATGAGAAGAGATGATGGTGAAGGGTTCAAGCAGTGTGATCTTGAGGGCCTCTTGAGTCAGCTCTGTTGCAGCTGCTAGGCCTCATTTGCAGGGTTGTAATCTGCCCACTGCGACATCTAGTTGTTTAGACAAGAAAGCCACCACCAGTTGTATGGTTCCAATAGGCTGGGTGAGGACATCTGTTGCTGTTCTTGATCATTCATTTGTAAAGAGGTTGTATGGTCAGGAGGTGTCTGGGAGAGCCAGAGCCAGGCCTGTGAAAAGAGCACTGTGTAACAATGAGAAATGGTGGTGGACTACATTAGGGTGGGATAGGTGTCCTGTAGGTTTCTCTATTGCAGCCCAATATAGCAGTTTAGCTGTGACAGCGAAGTTAGGAATCCAATGGCGAAAAAAATCCCATGAGACCCAAGAAAGAGAGAAATTGATCTGCATTCTCTGGAGGCTGGAGGTCACGGAGAGCTTGGATTCTACTAACTGTTAAGGTCTTTAATCCAGGGTTGAGCTGGACTCCCAGCTAGGTTACAGTAGGACAGCAAAGCTGAGCTTTGGAGGGAGATACCCTATAGCCCTTATTACCAAGAAAATTTAAGAGGGAGGTTGAGGCTCGTTGAGACAGAGGGAGGGATGTGCTGCAGAATAGAAGGTCATCTACATACTGTAAAACAGTTCTGGGTTCTAGATTGCATGTGGAGAGGTCTCTGGCTAAGGCTTGGCCAAAAAAGTGGAGACTGTCTTGGACGCCTTGGAGGAGAACTGTTCAGGCAAGCTGCCTGGAGGATTTGGTGTCAGGATCTTCCCAAATGAAAGCAAAAAGGAAGTATGAGTAAGGGTGGAGGGGAAGTGTAAATAATGCATCTTTGAGGTCTAAGACTGTAAAGTAGGTAGTGTTGGGTGGGATATGATACAGGAGGGTATAAGGGCTAGTTACTATCAGGTGAACAGGGACAACTGCCTCACTGATAAGTCAGAGGTCTTGTACCAAGTGATAAGCATCAGAGGGTTTGCATACTAGGAGGATGGGAGTGTTACAGGGTGAGTCAGTAGGTCTAAGGAGGCCTTGTGACATGAGGCGGGTGATGATAAGTTTGAGTCCTCGGCAGTGTGTTTCAGAAATGGGAAACTGGGGCTGTGAAGAGAAAGAGGAAGGGTCCTTGAGACGAATAAAGACAGGTTGATGATGTGTGGTGATTATGGGATTGCAGATGTTCCATAATTGGGGATCAACTGGGTGTGGGAGGAAAGGAATATGGCAGTAAGATGTGGAGGTTTAAGAAGCTATTAAAGGAGAAGGAGATTTGTTTCCAGGGAGGCAGAGGGGGATAGCAAGAGTATGGCCCCGAAGTGGCTGAGAATGTCCCGGCCCAATAGGGGAATTGAGCAGTTAGGCATGATTAAAAATGAGTGTGAGACAAAGTGTCTGGCCAATGAGCAGGGGAGAGGTAGGGTCTTTGGTGGAGAAGAGGGAACCCCATTAACTCCTGTAACAGAGATGGATGAGGGTATTGTAGAACCTAAGTGGGCAGGCAAAACAGAAAAGGTAGCTCCGATGTCCACCAGGAAGGTGATGGATTTACCCACTACCTGGAGCTTTACTCTGGGCTTGGTGAGGGAAATGGGAGTCTCAGAGTCTGGGTGTCGTCAGTCCTCTGCTAACCCAAGAAGCTTTAATGCTGGGAGAGTTTGGAGAGCCTCACTTTGTGGGGCTGGACTTTCATGACCTGGTGTGGATGATGAACCCACACATGGGCAGTCTAACTTCCAGTGACTTGATTGTCAACATATAGGGCATGGTTTGATGCATGGCAGCAGATTAGGACACTAATGGGCCAAGTGGCCTTCCTGGTCACACTTGAAGCATGCCCCTGGTAGGGAGGACTGTGACTGTGTCCCAGCAGGATGGGGCTTAGGAGAACTACCTTGTTCCCTCTGAGGGAAGATCAGTGGCCTCAGGGCAGCTATCAAGGCTTGGGCTTGTAGGGTGACCTTCTGTCTCATCCGAGCCTGTTGGGAGGACTCAGCTGCCTCTTCTCGGGCATTAAAGACCTTAAAAGCCATTCTCACCAGATCCTAAATGGGAGTTTGAGGCCTCTCTTCCACCATCTTTAGTTTCTTTCTAATATCTGGGGAGGTCTGGGAAATAAAAATGGGTAGCCAGTACTGTGGCCCCTGCCTCCAAAGCTGGATCTAAGCATCTGTATTGGATCATAGCCTCTTGTAACCTGTTTAGAAAAATAGCTGGGTTTTCATCTGAGCCGTGAGTGATCTCCGTAAGTTTGTCAAAATTAACCACCTTGTTAGATACTGTTTCCATAACCCTAACCAGACAAGTAACCATTATGTCCCTTTGTTCTTCACCTCCTCTTCCCTACTGAGAATTTCATCCTGGGTTTGTGTCAGGAACTGCCTGTGCCCCAGAAAGAAAAGTTTGGTTAGTTAAATAAGTCTGGTTAGTGTATTGTTTAGCTGCCATCTGTATCCATTCTCATTCTTCTGGGGTGATTGTGGAAACAAGAATAACATGTAAGTCATGTCAGTTTAGGCTATAGGTGTGAGTGAGGTAACGGAATTGTTTAATATAGGAGGTTGGGTTGGTGGAGAAAGAACCAAGACATTTCTGAATTTGGGACAGATCCTGGAGAGAAAATGGAACATGTACCAGGGAAACACCTTCAGCCCCTGCCACCTCCCAAAGGGCAAAGATGTCGGAAGCCAGGGGCTGTTGAGACCAGGTGTGGGAGGTGGTAGGAGAGGAGTCAGAAGGGTTAGGAGTTTCAGGAGCAGACGAAGTGAGTGAGTGGGGGTTGGGGAGTGTGGGGTAGGGGACTGGATGAGCTAGATGCGGTTGTGTAAGGGAAGATGAGGTTGGTGGGAGGGGTGTTGGGGGTGCAGAGGAGGATTCCTGGTGAGTCAGCTGAGGCTTTGGGAGAAAGGCTGGAATTGGAAGACAGGAGGGAGGAGGGAAGAGGACCATGGGGTGGGGGGAGGGAGTGGAAGAGGAGGTGGATCATGGTGGATAGGGCAGAGGAGGGACTGAGGGCCATAGGAGGGGGTGAGGGGGAGAGTTAGGGGAAAGGGGTCAAGGCCTTGAGGGCTTGGAAGGGCGCCTGTGATTGAGGGAAGAGTGGGAGATAAGGGAGGGGAACTGGAGCAGGAGGAGGACAAGGGGTGGAGAGGGAAGGAGGGGTGGGGGTGGGGCAGGAAGGGGAGAACAAAGGGAAGGCTGTGAACCATTGGGAGGGCCACTGGTGGAGGAGCCAAGTGTTCTGGGAGTTCAGTTTATGCTGAAGACTAGGGTTTGGGATTTGAGTCTTGTGGTTCTGATTGGTTCATAGGCTTGTCTGTTCTGGCTAGGAGAACTTGAGCCATGGAACATTGGCTACAGAGAGAAGGGCAAGAGCGTAGTTCTCAAAAAGCCTGAATATAAGGGAACTCGGACCATTTGCCAGTGTGGTGACGAAAGTTTTCATATATATATATATATATATATATATATATATATATATATATATATATATATACATATATATATATATATATATATAATAAAAAGGGCTTATAAGGCCTCAAGAGTTGGCTCAGTGGTTAAAGGCAATGAGTTGCAAAGCTCAATAGCCTGGATTTGATTCCCCAATACCCACATAAATCACATGCATCTAGAGTTCATTTGCAATGGTAGGAGGCCCTGGAATACCCATATTCACTCTCTTTTGGTCTCTGTCAAATAAATAAATTAATTAAAATATATTTAAAATGACTTATTAATAAATCATAATTTTATGATACAAAATATATGCTCTTAAAGAGGAATGCATTGTGAGCAAATGAAGAGGGAAAGGCAAAAAAGAGTTAAACAATTGTATAAAACCTTTTTATCCACCTGGATATACAATGTGCCTTTCACATCTGTCTCTCCTGACTTCTGAAAAAATTCTGGAAAAGTCTACATGGTCCTGTAGGAAAAGCTTGAAAATAGTCCTACACATCTCGCATTTTTACTTTGAATCCAACTGGAGGGGACATTGTTTTGAAAGTAAAGCAGGAGATTTTCTTAGGAAAGCCCAGAGAACCAGGGTAAATATGCTTAGATTTTCATCTGGCATACCAAGAATAGAAAGAAAGGGGGAAAGGAAAAGTTAAACTTTATGTGGTAGAACTCAGAATAGTGGGCAGACTTAGTATGGAACATTTTGGGTTGATTTTTATTTTTAGAAAATTGAAAGTAGAGTCTCAAACTTGGAATAAAATCTCTGACTTACTGCTAGTATGCTTGAGAATACTATTTTATTTTCATTTCCTCTATTAGTTTGATCATTGTTTTATGTTTAGGACTAAGACTTTTATACTTAAAGCACACTTTACATACCAGTGAAGCTTCCTTGTGTTTATTTTTTGCTGAATCCTTGTAAATGGCACCCTAAACTTTCCAGAAGATCCATGAAACTTGAAAGTCATGGAAACTTGTTCAACACCAACCTTCATACCTGTCAGGGAATTTTGATGAAATGTCTCAAAAGTCTGAATTCTGGTCTGTAGTCTTTTGGGTCCATTGAATTTAGAGGTCAAATACACACAGAAGTACTGCAGCTGTGTCACTTGTAAAGAGAATTTGTGTTTTTCATTTTCTGTACTAATTTGTGCACATTGGTCTTGAATATTTCGAATCAAGTGGTCTAGTTTAAGGTGAAGGAGAATGTCTTACAAATTTTTATAAAATTCTGAGGTGTGGGAGAACCAAATTTCACTAAGAGAGTGCATATGGGGATTTATGACAACCACTCTGTAGGAAGGACTGACTCAGTCCTCTATAGCCATAGCCCATTGGTAGGATTCTGGGGATTCAGATAAGACCCTTTCTGCCTCTGCATGATGAGGTCAGGAGACAAGGCAGACAGGAGACAGGGCAAGTCAATATGACTAACAGTAGATTCTCAATATGGTTGCTGCATACAAAAGCTCACCTCCCACACCTCTGAAGTTAGCTCTGTGCAGATGCTCATGAGAAAATGGCTTTTCATGAGGTAATCAACAGAACTTTCTGATCTAAGGCACTTGGATCTCACTGCCTTTGTGGTTTCCATCACGGATTCTGAGGAATCCAGCTGCAAGAATGACAGCTTTGGGGCTGAAGAGATGACCAAATGGACAAAGTGCTTTCTGTGCAAACATGTGGACCTGCTTCAGATCTCTAGCATCCATGCAACAGCTGGATGCAGTGGCACACATCTATAATCCCTGGACTAAAGAGGCAGAGACATGAAACCCTTAGGGTTGCTGGCTAACTGAATTGGTCTGCTTCAGTTTCAGTAAGAGAATTTGTCTCAAAAATTGGTACCAACATGTGTTGTTTACATACTAAATATGTCCAAACTAATAACAATAAATTTAAAAAAATAAGGAGAAGAATGATTGAGGAAGATGCATCAACCTCTGGCCTTCACATAGATTCACACATATATGCACATATACATATATGAACACACCACACACATACACCCTTGCAAAGAAAAAAAAAGAATGACAACTCTGTATTGAATTCTCTACACATGTCATTGACCTGAACTCATCACACAGTCATGTCCTCCATCAGGGCCCTAGGGGAAGTGGGCCTCTAAGCACCCAGAAATGGAGGAAAGCATGCCTACAAGAGCATCAATCTCCTTAGTGGCCAGAACTTCCTGTTGTCTTGTTCAGACCTTGTTACTGTCCCTGAACTATGACAATGACTTCACAAGCTATTCTTCTGGCTGTGACTAGTGACTTCTAAAGGTGTGTTGGTTGCCATCTCTCTCAGAGCCCTTCTGTGGACACACAAACCTGCACTGACTCTATACTACATGAAGATGGGTTCTCTGTGTGTGATTCTGGGAACACTGGAGGTTGCTTGTGCAAATGGAAAAAATGATGGGCATTAGTACAGACATAATTTCCTTCCTATGTTCCCAGGAGCAGGGTTACTGGGCTTATAATGGTTTTGTCTTTCAGATTTTTGGAAGAATTTCTATAGTGTTTTTCACAATAGCTATAGCAATTGACATCTTCGCCAGCAATGTGCAAGGGTTCCTTTATCTCTATATCTACTCAGCAGTAAAGAAAAATGAAATTATAAAATTTGCAGAAAAATGGGTAGATCTGGAAAGGATTTTACTTAGTGAGGTAACTCAGGCCCAGAAAGCCAAACATTGCATGTTCTGTCTCATTAGTGCATCCTTGCTACAAATAATTGGACTTCTATGTGAGCTGGAATAAAACTCAGTGGCAGAGGCCAGTAAGCTAGGAAGGGGATATAAAGGGAATACAAAGGCAGGGAGGGAGACTTAACAGGATGGTATTGTATATATGTAAGTAGAAAAACAAGTTAATGGGGATGGAAAGGCCTAAGTGGGGTCAGTGGAAGAGATTGAGTAAAGGAAAGATGGGGGGAGGGCTAATGAAAACTAAGAGGGTATGAATGGATACCTCCTTTTTTGGCCAATGGCACAACCATAAGCCATAGATTGTTACTCAAAAATTTTCAGTACCAGAGATGGGATACCTTCAAGTGAGTTGTTGGCCAGGGAGTTCCCTGATGTCTCCAAAACATTATAGGCCATTGCCAAGGCTCTTGGTTTCCCACCAGGAATAGATGGTAAGACCCTATTGTAGAAGACTCCACATACTTGTGCTGCAAGATCACTGAGCAATCCTGCTGGAGCTGAGCTGAAAACCTCCTCTCTGTAAACCAGCTGACAGAAATCTGGAAAAAGCTATACTGCATGCAGTTCCATGGGAGAGAAAGAAATCACCAGTGGGGATAAACAGTGAATACTACAAGCCTTAAATTTGGCCAGACAAGGCCAAATAACCCAACAGGTGCAATAGTGGCATGTCTGTCATGGGGGAAATGATCCACTCTCTAATTATACTGGAGGTCTGCTCCATGGTAGGGAATACATGCCTGATACTGAAAGCCTATGATGGGGGAAAACCATGAGCCCAAGGGGTGTAATATCTACTAGTGTTTGGCCAAATGTATATACCATGCTTACCAAACTGCCCAGTGAGCACTTCTCTTAATGTTCATACACATGTATTAATGCTATTCTCTCTTTCAGTTTGAGAAGCTCTCTTTTCAGATGATGGTGACCTTGGGGTGACTCAGAAGGCATCATAGTACTGAGATGATGTGACAGAAGAGTGCTCAAAACTGAAACGTCTCTATCACACCTTCCAAGGCTCATTGTCCATTGTGGAAGAGGTGGCAGAAAGAATGTAAGAACCAAAGGAAGTGTAGGAATGCTTCCAGACACAAAATGTCCTGGATGTCCATGACCTTGCAGTGCCTGACACTACCTGCACAGGAGCATCATAATAGGAGGAAAAGATGATGGCATCAAATTAAAAGAGACACTGATTAAAAGGGAAAGAGGATATGATGGAGAGTGTAATTGCAAAAGGAAAGTGTGTGTGTGTGTGGGGGGGTAATTACCATGGTTTATTGTCTATAGTTACGGAAGCTGTCAATAAAATAAATAACTAAATAAATAAAATATGAAAAAAACAGCAAAAAAGAGGCCTTTTGATGATCGTCATTGTCTCCAGCAGGGGGCGCTCTGAAAACGTGGCAGTACCCTTTGAGGCAACAAGGGAGGCTCCATTAGGTCTGCATAATGGTGACTCAGGAATGTTGCCCTTAATGACGGTTATTTCACATCTGTAAATGTAATGTACAAGTTTAACCTGAACCACAATGGTTAATAAAAATGGTAGAAACTCTCTAGTAAAATTACTGTTTTATAGGATAGAAATCAGAAAATGCCAATAATATAGCACATTGTTGTCAGAGATCATCAAAACTGAAATGGAAGCTACTTTAATGTTGCTGTCAAGTGATTCACTGAACACTGCATTACTGCATGTTTAAGTTTTCTCCAGTTATTATTTTTGGCGAGGGCTTAACAAATGAGAAAAGAAAGATATTGTGATTAATGTAGTAGAGCAAGAAAGTTAAAACTGAGAACACCTGTAAGAAAGCTTGTATTAAACACTAAGGTCTGTTTTGTGGTTCATTTTAGAGTGGCTGTTAAATGAACAGGCAGGCTTAATGGGAACAAAATATGAGTCACTATTCTTTCCTAGGGTTTGAGACACAATTCTAGAAAGCATCTACCCACCAACATCATTTCCATTTCAAAAATGACTTTCCTTGTGGTAGTAGTTACTTGATAAGTAGTTGAGAAGGCGATTCTCTTGGAATCTGTCATTGAAAATACTTATTATTATAGATTGCACAAAAAATAATATCTTTGGCTTGTATATTTTTATTTTTGGTGTCTTATTTACTTTTGTGTGTGGAGGATGTGTGTATATGTGCCATATTGTGTGTGTGGTGCAGAGGACAACTTCAGTGTTCTTGTCTTCTCCTTCTACCTTTTCTTCTGAGACAGTCTTTCTCATTGTTTTTGCTGCAGCATATGTGTCTACGTGGCCAGTGAACTTCTGCATTCTTCTGGCTCTACCCTCTTGTTGCTATAGTCACATTGGGATTATAGATGCATGTGCTACTTTGTGTATTGCTTTATGTGGGGTCTAGAGAATTGAATGTGGACAGGCAGGCTTGCAAACAGGCACCTTTAACCACTGAATCATCTCCCCAGGCTTCGGTATGTGTTTTCTAAACTTACATGACATGATTATTTAACTGCATGTCACAAAAATATAACAGCTTTGCAGTTCTGTACAAAGGTGTAATGATAATATTTATGTGTTTTTAAAATTTCTAAGTGCCTGCCTGTACATAAAAGAAGCATTTAAATGCATGCAATCCTACCTAATTATATTATAATAAAGTGGAAATTCCAGAAAATATTAATTATGTTATAGAAGCAGAATTGAGCCAATACTTTATTATTTCAAAGAAGAATGATTTCCAAACATGCATAGAAACTTTAATTTTTTTTACTTATTTATTAAACTTCATATCACATTTTCTCTAATAAAAGTAAACCTTATACAATTTAGATTTTGGTTTACTTGGTACAAAACAATTAAAAGTCAAATTACTGAATAGAGTAATGTGCCGATTACTTAAAGGCACACTCAATGTGTTGCTAGCTTTGCTTAATGATTTTGAATTGACTTAAAGGAAA
Source organism: Dipus sagitta (assembly GCA_036346955.1). Classification (NCBI taxonomy): domain Eukaryota; kingdom Metazoa; phylum Chordata; class Mammalia; order Rodentia; family Dipodidae; genus Dipus; species Dipus sagitta. The sequence goes on from CM070783.1 coordinate 40,759,815, forward strand.
GAAACTCCAAGTATTGAATGTGTTCTGAATTACTTACAGATCCTGGGGCTCTTGGCCCGAAATAATAATTTATGCAGTTGTTAGAAAAAAGCAAATCCCTAAGCAGTTGTTTTCCTTCACAAATTTGAAGTCATCCAACAATAGAGATTCTTCCTTTTATTGGATTTAAATATTTACAGGTAAATGTAAGAATATCCTTTCCTTTGAAGGCCTCCCTGGTGGAAATCTACAACCAACCACTGGTTCTTACATGAGTGTGATATTCAAGTAGCTTCACTAAAATACAGTTCTCTCTGAAGAAGCAAGAGGAATCGGATTGAAGATCAAGTCATTCTTCCCTTCCCAATTTCAGTTTCCACAGAGGATAACAAAACATCATGGGTTGGTGATCTCATAGAAGTGAGCTATTGCCCTGCAGGTTCAACACTGCTAAGGAATGATTTGGGCTCTGAAGAGCCCTGAGATAGTACTGAAGGGTTGGCAAACAGCGAATGGCTGTCTCAGCCAGTGTGTGACATGACCTCCTCAACTGTGAAGTGGTTTGCTCCTAGGTATTTAAATGACAGCTGAGAACAACTTGTCACACTTAAGTTTTTCAACCTACTTGCTTCAAAATGTTCCCAATTTTGGCATTCACCATCTCTTATAAAGTTAGAATAGCTGGCAGTTATGACTAAATTAACAGAATCTATCACTTATTACAATATTTTAAAAAGCAAAGGTAATGGTGCAATACTTTGGTAAAGTTTGTAAAGTAAGAGAAATTCACATATTCATTTTTCTTCTATGGAAGTAGAATGATGATTCTGAGAACAGTGAAACATAAATATGTCTATTCATACTTGGTCATGTCTAGGGCCTAATCCCCACTACCTAAAAGAGATAATTGCTATTAATATACCATGTCCTTGCTGCATATTTTAGATAATTAAAAGTCTTACATGCTTGGTTAAAATGATAAATGATTTTTTATACTAGCTCTAAATATTTCACAATCGCACACAAACAGGGATGTATACATGTCCAATGGACATGCCCCTAAATATGACATATATACATAAAATGTTCTAATATATGCAACTCTATAGATGCAAATGCAGATACGTCTGCACCTAAGTCTGAGGCTGCAGCCCCAGGCTCAATTTGTGCCTTCCCTGGTGACCTAGACATCTCTTTCCCTCTCTCTGCCTCTCTGTTTCTCCCTTGGCTAATCCATGCTACAGAATACGGGAGCTGGTTGGAGTTGATACATCATCCTATGAGCCTGCACCCTGGGAGATGCAGGACTTTATAGCCTCTTTCTCAAAGACTTTGAGAGCTACCAGGAACAGCAAAGAAGTCTGAGACTTAATTTGTTTAACAAATTGACTTGTTTGGCAAATATTGACAGCATATTTATTGGGATCAGGCACTGTTCTGACATGTGGGGAAGTAAGCCATGCTGTGCTGCCCTGTGGCATCTAAATGCATAGAGACAAAGACAGTAAGTCATTACCAGGGTAAATATGTGTCTTACTCAGTGTCCTGGAATATGAATGACCTACGGAAACAGAAGGAATTAAACTCAGCCAAAGGGCATCAGGATGCTGGGGAGACAGGGTCCCTGGCAAGGCAGTATGCCAGGATTGGTTACCATGGGGACTCAAAGACAAGTCTTGATAGTAGCTATGCCTTCTCAGGATGGAGAAGTCTGATATCCTCCCAGAGAGACTGTCATGGGGACCCAAAGTCTAAATCCTGAGTGCTGGAGGGTCTTTATTAAAGGCAGGGTAACCACGAGATGAAGAAGTGGGACCCTATCTGGACAGTGGAGGCTGACATTATAGCATCTCCACTTTGTTCATATAGCACTTTGCACCATACGACTTGAGATACTGGGAAGTTTTGAAAGGAACCACATGGCAAGTGGTAGGCCTTGGCAGAACTATGGAGAGCATGAGGACAAGGGGGAAAGAAAGATATTGGAAGCTATGAGAGCAAGTCCAGTCAAAGCAGAGGTGGAGGAAGTGCTCTCATTCCAGATACAATGTGAAGAAAGAACCTCTAGCATGGTCCATACATGATGGTGAAAACATAGAGGATCTGGTAATCATGAAAATTTGTTAGTGGCCACTTGGTTTCTTAACAGTGACCCCGTGTAATTGTTTATATTGATTGTCAACTTGTTTAGACTGAGAATCATCTTTGAGGGACTATCTTCATTATGCTAATTAAAGTAGGAAGACACACCTTAACTATAGGCAACATCATTCCATAGGCTGGGGTCCTGGACTGTATACAAAACGAGAGATCTGGCTGAGCACCAGCATGCATCCATCTCTGCTTCCTCATTGTGCACTGAATGTGACCAGCTGTCTCAAGCTCCTGTCGCCATGCCTGCTCTGCCATGATGTACTGAAACTTGGAACTGTAGGCTGAAATAAAGCCTCCTTGCCACCCTAAATTGCTTCTAGTCAGGTATTTTGTCCCAGCAAAGAGAAGGTAACTTGTACGCCTAGTGACCTGGCAGGCACTTCATATCCTCCAGTGAGTTCTACCTTGCAGGAAGAAAGCTCTGAATAAGTGGACACCCTGATCCATCAGAAGTCCAGTGTAGGTTTTATTATTTATGTCACATAGCAGACATGTCAACTGGAGGAGTAAGAGAGGAAATAACTCCCTAAATCTATGGAGCTCAGCAGATGCTGATGCGAACTCCAGTCTGTCTGCATCCAGACTATGTGCTGTAGCCCCAAGGCTTAACACACATTTGCCCCAGTAACTACAGTTCCTCTCTTAGAAGGAAAGACCTTCAAACCAGGAAGTGGAGAGGACACCTATGGCCATAGGAACAGATAAAGGAAGGGATATTTCTGGGGTTGCTGAGCAGTCACACTGGATTCTGAGTTCACAGAAACTGGGTATAGGAGTGAGAACTTTGTGCAGTTGAGCCATGGTAACAGTGTTCTGTATATGGATAATGGTAAGGATTTTCTGTAGATGAGGTCATGGGGAAGATGCTGTGCAGGTGGATGGTGGTGAGCACTTTCTGCAGATGAGGTTATGATGAAGATGCTGTGCAGATGGATGGTGGTGAGGGCTTTCTTCAGATGAGGTCACGGTGAAGATGCTGTGCAGATGGATGGTGGTGAGGGCTTTCTTCAGATGAGGTCATGGTGAAGATGCTGTGCAGATGGATGGTGGTGCGGGCTTTCTGCAGATGAGGTCATGGTGAAGATGCTGTGCAGATGGATGGTGGTGAGGGCTTTCTTCAGATGAGGTCATGGTGAAGATGCTGTGCAGATGGATGATGGTGGGGGCTTTCTGCAGATGAGGTCATGGTGAAGATGCTGTGCAGATGCATGGTGGTGAAGGCTTTCTGCAGATGACGTCATGGTGAAGATGCTGTGCAGATGGATGATGGTGAGGGCTTTCTGCAGATGAGGTCATGGTGAAGATGCTGTGCAGATGGATGATGGTGAGGGCTTTCTGCAGATGAGGTCATGGTGAAGATGGCTGTGCAGATGGATGGTGGTGAGGGCTTTCTGCAGATGAGGTCACGGTGAAGATGCTGTGCAGATGGATGATGGTGAGGGCTTTCTGCAGATGAGGTCATGGTGAAGATGGCTGTGCAGATGGATGGTGGTGAGGGCTTTCTGCAGATGAGGTCACGGTGAAGATGCTGTGCAGATGCATGATGGTGAGGGCTTTCTGCAGATGAGGTCATGGTGAAGATGCTGTGCAGATAGATGGTGGTGAGGGCTTTCTGCAGATGAGGTCATGGTGAAGATGCTGTGCAGATAGATGGTGGTGAGGGCTTTCTGCAGATGAGGTCATGGTGAAGATGGCTGTGCAGATGGATGGTGGTGAGGGCTTTCTGCAGATGAGGTCACGGTGAAGATGCTGTGCAGATGGATGATGGTGAGGGCTTTCTGCAGATGAGGTCATGGTGAAGATGCTGTGCACATGCATGGTGGTGAGGACTTTCTGCAGATGAGGTCATGGTGAAGATGCTGTGCAGATGGATGATGGTGAGGGCTTTCTGCAGATGAGGCCATGGTGAAGATGCTGTGCAGATAGATGGTGGTGAGGGCTTTCTGCAGATGAGGTCATGGTGAAGATGCTGTGCAGATGGATGATGGGGGCTTTCTGCAGATGAGGTCATGGTGAAGATGCTGTGCAGATGGATGATGGTGAGGGCTTTCTGCAGATGACGTCATGGTGAAGATGCTGTGCAGATGGAAGATGGTGAGGGCTTTCTGCAGATGAGGTCATGGTGAAGATGCTGTGCAGATGGATGGTGGTGAGGGCTTTCTGCAGATGAGGTCACGGTGAAGATGCTGTGCAGATGGATGGTGGTGAGGGCTTTCTGCAGATGAGGTCACGGTGAAGATGCTGTGCAGATGGATGATGGTGGGGGCTTTCTGCAGATGAGGTCACGGTGAAAATGCTTTGCAGATGGATGGTGGTGGGGGCTTTCTGCAGATCAGGTCACAGCGAAGATGCTGTGCAGATGGATGGTGGTGAGGGCTTTCTGCAGATCAGGTCACAGCGAAGATGTTGTGCAGATGGATGGTGGTGAGGGCTTTCTGCAGATGACGTCATGGTGAAGATGCTGTGCAGATGGATGATGATGAGGGCTTTCTGCAGATGAGGTAATGGTGAAGATGCTGTGCACATGCATGGTGGTGAGGGCTTTCTGCAGATGAGGTCATGGTGAAGATGCTGTGCAGATGGATGATGGTGAGGGCTTTCTGCAGATGAGGTCATGGTGAAGATGCTGTGCAGATGGATGGTGGTGAGGTCTTTCTGCAGATGAGGTCATGGTGAAGATGCTGTGCAGATGGATGGTGGTGAGGGCTTTCTGCAGATGAGGTCATGGTGAAGATGCTGTGCAGATGGATGGTGGTGAGGTCTTTCTGCAGATGAGGTCACAGTGAAGATGCTGTGCAGATGGATGATGGTGGGGGCTTTCTGCAGATGAGGTCATGGTGAAGATGCTTTGCAGGTGCATGGTGGTGAGGGCTTTCTGCAGATGAGGTCATGGTGAAGATGCTGTGCAGATGGATGGTGGTGAGGTCTTTCTGCAGATGAGGTCATGGTGAAGATGCTGTGCAGGTGCATGGTGGTGAGGGCTTTCTGCAGATGAGGTCACGGTGAAGATCCTGTGCAGAAGGATGATGGTGAGGGCTTTCTGCAGATGAGGCCATGGTGAAGATGCTGTGCAGATGGATGGTGGTGCGGGCTTTCTGCAGATGAGGTCACGGTGAAAATGCTTTGCAGATGGATCATGGTGGGTGCTTTCTGCAGATGAGGTCATGGTGAAGATGCTGTGCAGATGGATGGTGGTGAGGGCTTTCTGCAGAGGAGGTCATGGTGAAGATGCTGTGCAGATGGATGATCGTGGGGGCTTTCTGCAGATGAGGTCATGGTGAAATGTTGTGCAGACGTATGGTGGTGGGGGCTTTCTGCAGATGAATCATGATGACAGTATGGTGTTTTGTAAATGGATGTTGTAAGGACATTGTGTTCCTGAGTCATGGTGAAGACATTCTGCAGACTATTTTTGGCCTCACAAGAGTGTGAATATATGTAGTGCCAACCAACTAATTAGAAATGATTAACATGGATTTTCTGTGTTTATTTTTAAAGAATGTATTTTTATTTTTGACATTTTCTTATACATATTTAATATATTTTGATCTTATTCCCCCAAATTACCCTCTCATATTCCCATCCCCCATCATTAACACCCTTCTTCCCCCATTAATCTCCATCTTATTTTCATGTCTTAGAAAACATCATCAGGGCTGGGGAAATGGCTTAGCGGTTAAGGTGTTTGTCTGCAAAGCCTGAGGACCCTGGTTTGATTCCCCAGGACCCATATAAAAGAGATGCACAAGGGAGCACATACATTTGGAGTTCCTTTTCAGTGGCTGGAGGCATGCCCATTATCTCTTTGTCTCTGACTCTTCATCTCTCTCTCTCCCTCTCTCTTAAATAAATAAATAAATAAATAAATAAATAAATAAATGAATAAATAAAATATTTAAAAAAAAACATCATTGAGTTATATTAAGACTGCTTGCATGATCATGGGTAGAAAGTTATTTATCATGGGATACACAAGTTGCCAGTGGCTACACCATTGATGAACCTGACTCCCTGAAACTCTTAACTACCATTACCTACTCTGGGAAGTCTGGGGTCTTTCACTCAGAGATGATGAAACATTGACAGACTCAATATTGTGCTGCAAACCATAGCTGCTGTGTTTTAAACATAACTTTTAAAATGAGGTGCTCTCTCTTACACTGGAGTTTGATTAGATGTCAGTTCATTTGCTTGGGTTATGGCTCACATTGTAAAGATAGGACAAATCTGAGGGAGAAAATTGATTTAGATACCTCAGGTATTTCACACTTAAAGACAAATAAAATGACTTAAAAAGGTAACAAAGAACAATTTAAGTTATTTATAGTAAGTGAATGATTTCCATCATCAAATAAACTTTAAATATTTCCTATTCCAAAAGAACATAATTCTGTTGGCATTATTAGCATCATTGACTGGCTATAACAATAACTTGTACTGAATGTGAACCTACATTTATGGCTTTTGTACACGTTATAAGAATATACTTTCTGAGTTCCAAACTGATATAGAAATATATTTTTGGAACCCTCTCCTACCTAGGGATTACCTGAATGAATAATCACATAAGTATTTTTCTAACTAGGTATATGTAACTAGGTTTAAAGAAAAACCCATAATTGTTCAATGTAGTTCCTGAAATTTGATGTTCTCTCTGGAATGTAAGAAGTCATATGCAATATCAATGTACATTTAAATAATAGAATGCTTGCCTTACATATATACACATATATAAACATATATAGGAAAGGTTGACATTGATACATGTTTAAATGATAGAGTATTTACCACAGTAAGCCTTTCAGGAATATAGGGGAAACACTGATGATTATTCTGTGCTATATTTGTAGGTTTTCACATCAGTACCCTAGCCTCCCACTCAGGTATGAAACTTGGGCAGGAGCACTTCTCCTCTGGCTCTCTGTGACTCCAGGGTCATTATGTGATAGTTGTCTTCTCTCCCGATTTCTACTTTGCTTCTACTGACATAAAGAGTTCCCCTTCAACTTCATTTTGATTAGTTTTAACCTGGTACATTTCCTCCACCAATTAATTTAAACCCATATGTGCCATTTTAGGTGGGTTTCTGGTAGTTAGCACATGGTTTGAGTTTAGCTCTTTTTTCAGTCTTACAATATCTCATTTTAAGAAGCTAGTAAGTTTATGTCACTCACAGTTAATGTAAATGATCAGGATGCTATGGTAAGGATACAAGGTACCACCTGGTTGTTTTTTTCTTTTTTTACTTCCATCTCTTATGATGTTAGCATATTTTATTAATCTATACTATTAACTTATATACACATCCATCATATTAATATTTGATAAAATTTTACACCATATAAGATTGTGTTTATATGTTGTCCTGCCAAATATCCCAAGCTACTTAAAAGTTTTGTTTCTAGAACACAAGTTCCAATCACACCAAGGAACTGTGATAGAAGGCATTCAAGTTCCAAAAGAATTATGCTGGAAGTATGGTTTTTATTATACAGAATCATATAAACCATGCATTTTCAAATATAATTTCATATATATAAGCTGCATTGAATTAGGCACTTTTCTATTACTTAAAGGTTAGGGTCTTTCTCTTTTCTCTAGCTTGCTGTACTAGTTCAAGTGGCAATTCTGCCTTCTTGGAAGTTGAAGATGACTCTCAATTGACATTATCTACTTTAACCCTGTTCTCATTGGGAAGATGAGGTATGTCTTTTATTAAGCCTGGAACATGATTGGCTGAATGTGAAGACTGACTTCTCTGGCCTTGACCCCCAAACTCCCTTTTGCCATGGAAAACCACATATATAATGTTTTTTTTTTTCTGCTCTGTATCTAAAAGCCATGAAGAATAATAGCTCATTTACAGGAAAAGACAAGGGAAATACCATTTTGGTATAAGGATCAAATATGATTCTTCAATCTCTAGAAGAGATAAAGCAGAAACTAAGGAAGAAGAGGGTGATTGCTCACCTCAAAATCCACCTGGGAGGAATTCAGAGTAATGGTGTGATGCTTGATCACAGGCACCCTGCAATTTCCAGTGTTCATGCTTCACTGGCTCTATTAGATATTTGTTCTGCTCCAATGATATTGACAATCTAAGTAAGAGAAAATGGGTTATTATAGAAAATGCTTGCCTAGGGCTGTTTCCTCCCCAGGAGAAATATCTTTGTGTATATCTCACTTTATGTATGCAGACTATGACCTTTTTCAGGTGGGGAGAAGTTAGTGTGTTTCAGAGAACACAGATCCATGATGTTCAGCTGTGATTTGACATGGCTGTGATCACAGATTTGACACATTTCATTTTGCTTGTATGTGTGTGTGGTGTATGCAGGTGTCTGTGCCCATATAGCACTGCAAGCCATCAGGGATGTCCTCACCTGAGGTGGCTGGAGTGAGAAGTCTGGTCTCCTGTTTCATCAGTCTTCCACCTGCTCTTATTTTGAACTAGAGACCCTTGTTGATCCCAGACCTTGCTATTTTGTGAACCTGGTATTTCTGGGACCTCTGCTTCCCTGGGTGACTAGGGTGACAGATAGCAGTGGCCATTCACAATGATTTATGTGGGTCCTAGGGATCAAATTCCAGCAGTCTTTCAGATCTCAGGTCCTCATGCTTACACAAGAACCATTTAGCCATCATTTCAGTCACAGTTTGGAATCTTCATAGCAGAATTTACATTTATGTGATCTAAATAGGCAATGAACCTTGTTACACTCTTCTCCCCTTGTGGGATAGTTTTCCTCTCCTGTGTCCCTAAAGAAAGCTATATCATTTGTAAAATATAGACAGTTATTCACTTAAAATGAGAGCAAGTATCTCTCTGCAAGCATTATCTTCATATAAAGGGAATACCTTGGACTACAATACTGTTGTAAATGTCCCATTGTATCATAAATGGGCTGCTATTTTAAAAAACATATTGTTAAAAATGTACCAAAATCAATCATGATTCAGTGACATAAACACATAAGGGCCTTCCCTTTAAAAAAATGAGCCAGCCCCCCTCCTACCCTCAGGCGTGGCATAAATGCTGGCATTCATTTAACATCTTGTATAACAATGCTAGGTAAGGTATTTAATTACAGGAAATTAAAAGATATTTCATCAAATACCACTATAGAAAGATTATAGACACAGACATGAATATCTGCACACTCAAAATATAACTGAATTACCTATTAAAATATATTTCATACTTTGAAAATTGTACTTTTTTCAATTGTACTAATATTAAACATACTTTGTACAATATTATGCTTTACATACTATGTAACATGTATGATATATATTGTATAATATTATGTTTATTATGTGGTACACACTGACTAGATATAGACATATGATTCACTAGTGACCAAATCTGTTTTACTAACGAGGGATTCATGAAGCTTTAGGGGAAAATAAGGATGCAATCAAATACTTTATGCTGCATCTATCAAAATAACATCACATTAATTTTCCATGCATTCTTCTTTGTAGATTTTGAAAGATATTTGAAAAATTAATTTAAGGTTAATGCATTTACAGCAGCTGGGAGTCAGAGCTCAGCGCCTGAAATGAATTCAGGATTCAAAAGAAGCCTGGTAGTGATGGGACAGTCTCAGGTGGGATTGTGAGCAAACAAGGAGTTTAATTGTCTCCAGGACAATTCAGACTTCCGGCCAAGCCTGGTTCTCTACCATACTCCAAGCGGGCTGGAGCACTGTGCTGGGAAGAGAATGCTGTTAGGTGATGAGGGATGGGGCAGAGATGATAACATAAGTCAGTCAGTAGAAGGAAGATATGCATAGTTTGTGTATGCAATGCCCAGATAGAAAGAATTTAGTTACTAGTAGTAGATAAGGTTAATGGTAAGGAAAGAAGGCAAGCCACTCAGCTACCTCAAGCAGGTGTTAGATGGATGTGTACTTCATGTCAGTATGAGAAACAGGCAAGATTAAATAATCCGTGGTTTACATATACTATGCATGCTTTATATAAACACAATTAAATCTGAATATAGGCAAGTGATGATTCAGAGGACTGTTTTTGTATTTCTTCTGCCAATTTTTACAAATAGTTCCTAATAGTTTCTTGATATATATATATATATATATATATATATATATATATATATATATATATAAAACTACAAAAAGATTTTCAGATGCTGTCATGCCTGAAGGTCATAAGTAAATGTGGTGCTATTTTGACAGACATAGCATAGCACATTTGGTAACAAATCTGGAACATTTTCCTTCGTTTTCTTTCCCCCAAACATCAAATGTTTAAGCCCTAAACCCTGATGTGCTATGGAGTTGACACCTTTATGAAGCTTTATGATTAATTACACAAAATCATTAGGGTGGGACTGCTATGGTGACTTTGATGGCTAATTCTGACCTAGAATCCTTCACACCTCTGAATGTGTTTGTCAGAACATTTCCAGACACAATTAAATCAGGAAGGCTCTGAGCTAAGGAGTTGATTGATTTCTTGATAGATGCTTAATATGATGGCATACATGGGAGGAGGTGAAAGGTAGGTGATGGGGTCTAGTGGAAGAATTCCATCAGTGGGAGGGACTATGTTCTTGGGCCCCGTCTTGTTGTAGCCCAGCTGTGCTTCCTGGCCTCCATACGTTGTGCAGCTCTGCTCTGCCCTGTCCTCCCTGCCAACATGGACCCAATCCTCAGAAATTGGGGGCCAAGATGAATCTTTCCTCTCATTAAAGTTTCTTTTCTCAAGTATTTGGTTGCAATGACATGAAAGTAACTAACCCAGTGACCTCAGTGCCACTATAATAGGAGGAGACCAGTGCTCCTCTGGGCTCCATGTAAAGACATCCCAGGAGTCTGAAAACCTAGGAGAAAACATCCATAATATTGATAGTATTTTTTGTTTTGTTTTTTGAAGTAGGATTTCGCTCTAGCCCAAGCTGGCCTGAAATTCACTATGTAGTTTCAGTCTGGACTGGAACTCGTGGGGAACCTCCTATTTATGCCTTCCAGGTGCTGGGATTAAAGGTATGTGCCACCATGTTTGGACTTTCAGCTTCCAAGAATGTGAAAAGTGAACTATCATTTAAATTAATCAGTCTAGGGCTGGAGAGTTGGCTTAGCAGTTAAGGAGCTTGTCTGCAAAGCCTAAGAAGGATCCTGGTTCAATTCTCCAATGCCCAAATAAAGCCAGATGAACAAAGTGACACATGCATCTCGAGTTCATTTGCAGTGGCTGGAGGCCCTGGTGTGCTCATTCTCTCTGCACCTCTCTCTCTCTCTTTCTCTCTGGTTGCAAATGAATAAGTAAATAAATATTTAAATTAATCATTCTACAGAATTTTGTAATGACTCATTAAGATGTTAATGAAATATTAATATGAATGGGAACATATTTTATAGGCTTCTTTCTATAGCTGAAGAGCTCTGTGGGCTATACAATATAAAGGTTAGGAATCCTGAGTGGATACCTTTTCATTTCACATTGTTTGGAGGCAAAGTGACAAAAAGAAATATTTTAATTCATTTCCCCTAATTTATTGTTTTTCCTTAAATTATTTGAATTTTTATATTAGTCTTTTGAAACAAGGTCTTGCTCTGTAGCTTAGACTGGGCAGGAGCATTTTATCTGGCCTAGGTTGACCTCCAAACTCATAGAAATTTTCCTGCCTTGGCCTCCTGAGTGTTGAGATTATAAGTATGTGTGACCATGCCTGACAGACTGTCAACTATTAATGGTTACCTAAAATTATGGATTGTGCTGGCATGTCCTGAAGATGAACACAGGGACAGACAGACAAGGAGTTACTGTGCAACCTATGCCGCTAGATACTGTCTACACATTTAGAGGCCACAACTAAAATATGTAATATGTCGACTATGCATATTTTGTTTTCTTGTGAAACAAAGTGAAGTCTGTTTCTATTTTTATTTTTAAACTATTTTTATTTGGGCTGTGGAGATGGCTCAGCAGTAAAAGTCACTTGCTTGTAAAGCCTGCCCACCCAGGTTTGATTCCTCAGAACCCATGGAAAGCCAGATGCACAAAGTGGTGCATGCATGGAGCATGGAGTTTGTTTGCAGTGCCAAGAGGCCATGGTATGCTTATTTTCTCTCTCTCTCTCTCTCTAAAATAAATAAATTAATAAAATATTTAATTTTTTAATATTTATTTGCAATGAGAGACATTGATAGAGACTGGGGAGGGTATGGGCTATGGACAAGCCAGAGCCTCTTTCTGTTACAAATTTTAGTTGCATCTAGCTTTACATGGATACTGGGAAATCAAAACTAGGCCATCAGGCTTTGCAAGCAAATATTTTAACCATTGAACCATCTTTCCAACCCGAAAGTCCATTTTTATTTTATTGATTTACTTATATATTTATTTATTTATATATTTATATATATATATATATATTTATTTATTTATTTGAGGTAGGGTTTTACACTAACCCAGACTGACCTGGAACTCACTATGTAGCCTCAGGATGGCCTCAAACTCATAGCAGTCCTCCTACCTCTGCCTCCTGAGTGCTGGGATTAAAGGTGTGCACCACCGTGCCTGGCCACCAAAGGTCCATTTTTAGAATGAATGGATAAGACACATGTACTGCATGAATCACCCTAGTTATGATATTCTGGTAGTTCCAAGGAAAAGGCTGAATGCTATGTTGATTTGTAAGTAGAATCCACATAAACATTGTGCAACAAGTATTCTAATATGAGACTGTTTATTCATCACACATGTACTAGATTGATCCCTATTAATAAAATATTTAACCTTCTAGTCATCAAATTTTAAACATTAATTAAGCATTTTCCTGTCAACAAATTTATGTTTCAGTGTTTTGCCACTAGATTACGTCTGACCTCAAAGTGTCAGTGAAACAGCACCTTGAGATAAATAATTCATACTCAATATACATGATCCTTGCGGTATGCTCAGGATTCATAATCATGCTGAAAGATTGTGTCTTCATGTTTGAATCAGCCATTCTTCATCAACAATGCAGATACTGCCCATGTATGGTTGAAATATCACACAATTCTCCTGAACACTGATGTGTTGGGAGCATTTGTTATCCTGTATCACAGAGTACACACTGGTCCTAGAAAACATTCATACAGAAGCACAGTGGAGCCACCAAATGTTTCTCTGCATGCTCTTCTTCCTGTTTTCCACAGAGTCCACTGCTAATTCTCACTCTCCTTCCTCCTCCCCCTATCTCTTTTTCGCCTCTTCCATTCTCCTCCTATCCTCTATGACTTGAAGCTTAATCCTCTGCACAGACCTGGCCATATGAGTGAATTTACTCTGCACTTTTGGCCTTAGGGCTGTCCAGTCACAACACAAGTTTTATTTCTGTAGCACAGACCATTAAGTAAGGAGGGCCCTGTGTAACCTTAGACTAGGCACTTTGGAATTTCAAAAGAGATTTTGAGAAACCCATGGATTGAGCAGACCTTGGAATCTAGTAGGGACATGCTAAAGCAAAGGGAGAAATTATAATTATCATCTTTTTCTGTGACCCCAAAATATAAAATATCACTTCTGTATGACTACCATAGAATCTGCAGGTAGAAAGCCAGTGCATAATACAATGAAGCCATAAACAGTTTTACCTCACACTAAAACATTTTGTGTATGTGTATGTGTGTTTGGGCATGTTCTTGTGTGTCAGGCACAGTTGTGGGCCCTGGGCCACTGGAGGTTTAAACAGACCTGAGCTGTCAGGCACAGCTAAGGGCCCCAGGCCACAGGAGGTTGCAGCAGGCCTTGACACTGATAATCTCACCTCCAGACCTGCATGAGTGAGGCTGCTTCCTCCTCCTGCCACCCTTCCGCCTGGGGCGGAAGTCCTGATAAGACTTAGGTTTCAGTTTCCCTGTGGCCATGTGACCTTTTACCACTCACCTGGATGGGTCCCTATATGTTAATGAGGTATTATCTGGCAGCTGCCCACACAGCCAATCCCCCTGGGACCCATACCCTTCACCTTTTCCTGCTACTACATGAATGCTTATAAGCCCATTCCCCTAACAAATAAACAAGCTGTCTTCTGACACAGTCTCTCAGTTGATTTCCCATCACACTTATGGCCACTCAAGACCCTGCTCCACAGTTTCCTGGACACCCCTGGGAAACCAATACACAGCGTCCCCAGGGTGGCCAAGACCCACAGCTGGCACCTGAACAGGGACCCTCTGAGATACACCGGGATTGGTGAGTGCTCCCCCTGAGGGACATTGGCCCCCTGTGGTCTTGCCTCCTCCTTTACTTTCAGTTTGTGCCATCATGAGGGAACGAATATAGCTAATGAGCAACTGATATCTCTTGGGAGAGTCCACTCTTCGGCATTGACTGAAGGTCCCTAGCCCTCTGTCTGGACCCTGACAGCCCACTCGGGTGTTGGCAGCAACCCCCTATCTATTTCTCTACAACAGAAAAAAACTGGTAATGCAATGACCTCTTAAAAGCCTGCAGGGGTGGTTGCCAGTCTCTTAAACTTGTGAACAGGCTTGCGTCTGGACCTTGGGGGCATCCTGCTAGTGCTATCCAGCCCTTGGGAATGTTGCCCTCTGGTCTTGGCATCTCCACTCTTTTTCTATCATGGGTAATGTTACCTCCCACCAAAAGGGGTCACAAATTCAAGGTTTATGAGCACTTCTCAAGGCTAGAGGCATTAAGCTTTTCCAGAAGAAAGCCATCTCCTTTTGGAAGGAAGTCCTCCAGATCACCCCCTGGATAGTTTCTGGGGATCCATATGACCCATACATATGGACTGCATAGCTTATCTGGCTAGAAGATGAGAAGTTCAAGAAGAAAATTCCCCGTCACCACCTTTTCATCTCCTTTCAAGCTTCTCTGCTAAGGCAGCAGTGGGGCTGCAAGCCGGTCGGCCGTGCAAGCACTCTAAGATGTCTCGGTCTGGTGGCAGGGTCTCTGCTTTTCTCCCCAGCTGCCCTGGTCCCTTTCCTCCTTTCCCCTTTATGAAGCTGGCTCCAGGGTCTGTGAGGAGGCTGGACTCAGGAGGTCCCCTCTCTGCTCCTGAAGACCATGTACCACCCATCTAAGCCACTGTCTCCATGCCTACCAGACCCAACCCTAGGTGAGATCCCAGGAGCTGGGCAGGGCTGGTCCGAAGGTAGTGTGTTATCTCAGTTGATTGTTCACAGTCAGTTACAGATTGAACTACTTGTTCTACACTTTCTCCCCCCTCTCTCCTCCCAATTATAGCGCTATTAGGCAATGTATTAGGCCTCCTAAGTCCGCCATGGAAAAATTGGATGATGACTCCGATGAGGAGGGCCCCGAGAACCACCCAGTGGTGGACCTCAGTTCCCTTGAAAATGCTATACAAAAAATAGAAAAAAAATTACCCCCAGACTCCCCTATGCCCACCCCCCTTTATCTGTTCCTACCATCTTACCCCACCCCCTGATCTGGGCTGCCCCCCTCTAGACTCATGTTACACAGGTCAAAATAATCCCAACATGATAAATTCCCCTGACCAGGCCCCTTCTCCATCCACCCCCTCACTGACACTCACACAACTATGCGAACTCTGAGATAGCAATACAAATACATATAATCAAGGAGTCACAGCTTTTCCTGTTAATTCCCAACCAACATGGCCTGGGCCCCTACAATGGCATCCATATCAGGCCAGTGACCTTAAAGAACTCAGATAGGCAGTCAGGTAGGATGGGATCCATGTGCCATGGACTAAGTCCCTCCTCTGGAGCCTATGGGGCTCCCATAACACCCCCAGGACTGGCATGATAACTGCCAGTCTTTGATGCCTAGCCCCTCTATTCATTCAATGGGAAGCCCTCTATAGAGATGAAAACTTTCCATACTAGACCCCTGGGATGAATGCTGGTGAGTGGGGGTGACAGGAAAACTTTATGCTCATGGCCTCTCATTATCTCCCTCTTCAGACCTTCATATCTCTAGACAGCTTGTTCCTGCTTCCTGCCCAGTTCTTACTTACCACCACATTCTTTCACAGGAAAAACAAGTCATAAAAAAAAATACAAGCCACCATAATCTGGACACAATACATCCAATATGTGGCCAACCTTCTCCCCTTTACTAACCACCCCAGTGTTTCTAACTGCTCCTTTTGTGCGTCTACTACCCAACCCTTGCTAACCGTGGTCCCTATCAATTTCACTATTGAATACCCCACATCTACAACGAACTATTCCCAACCCCACCGTACTGATATTCCCCTCTTTGATGTTAGTCAAAGTATGCCCCTTTGCCTGTCCAGCTACAAGCTGACCAGAGCTGAATGCCTCCTCAATATTCCCATAATCAGGACCACTGTGTCAAGAAACCCGCTCTCCTATGGTGTGAAGGGTTAATCACCCCATGCATAAATGTTTCCTCTCCCACTTATTGTTCCCCAGCCTTGATTGCTCCACAGGTGTATCTCTACAAGGAAGAAGCAGCAGCCTACAAACTTCACCTGCATCAACTGAGAGAGATTTTCATCCCCCTACTGGTGGGCCTTGGTGTGACACTGTCCCTGGGTGCCTTCAGTGCTGCAGGACCCACCCTTGTCCAAACAAACCACCTTGCAGGGTACTTCTGAGAGAAGCTTGACCAGGCCATGATATCAACTACCAACAGCCTTGAGTCTCTTCAGAGACAATTAAACTCTGTCACGGGTGTGGTACTCCAAAACTGTAGAGCCTTAGACCTCATCACTGCTGAACATGGGGGGACATGTGTGGTCTTGGAGGAAGATTTTTTTTTTTTAATATTTTTGCCAATGAATCAAATGTTGTTGAAGAAAATGTTAAAACCTTCAAAAACTCTGCAAGGAGCAACTTGACTGCTATAAACTTGACGACCCCACCACTTAGTTCTCTAACCTCTTACTTGGCTTCTCTCCTTCCTTGGCCCCTCCTTACTCTAGGAACCCTATTACTTGTGGCCCTCTGCCTTACCAAATTTCTCAGACAACAAATAACTAACATTGCTAAGGTTGCTACCAATCAGGTCCTCATGAACCATCTAGCTCTATCTAGGCCTGTGATAGACTATAAAGATCTCACTCAATATGATGATACTGCCCCACCATAAAAACAAAGGGGGAGTTGTCAGGCACAGTTAAGGGCCCCA
This sequence comes from Dipus sagitta, assembly GCA_036346955.1. Classification (NCBI taxonomy): domain Eukaryota; kingdom Metazoa; phylum Chordata; class Mammalia; order Rodentia; family Dipodidae; genus Dipus; species Dipus sagitta. The sequence goes on from CM070783.1 coordinate 40,777,068, forward strand.
GGGCACTGGAGGTTTAAGCAGGCCTGAGCTGTCATGCACAGCTAAGGGCCCCAGGCCTCAGGAGGTTGCATCAGGCCTGACACCGATAATCTCACTTCCAGACCTGGAGAAGAGAGGCCTCTTCCTTCCTTCACCTAGGGCATCTGGACGTCCTGATAAGAATTAGGTTTTGGGTTCTCCATGGCCATGTGACCTTTTACCACTCACCTGAAAGGTCCCTATATGTTAATGAGGTATCATCCCCCACCAGCTGCCCACACAGCAAATCCTCCTGTGACCCATATCCCCACCCTAGCACTATACGTTAATGAGGTATCAGCCATCAGCCTTCACATGCCCAATCCCCCTATAACCTGTAACCTGTACCTTTCCCGCTGCTAAATGAACACTTATAAACCCATTCCCCTAACAAATAAATGAGCTGTCCTCTGACACAATCTCCCGGGTGTTTTTCCCATCACACTCACATCTGCTCAAGACCCTGCTCTGCATTTTCCTGGATGCCCCTAGGAAACAGATGTGCAGTGGCCCCAGGGTGGCCAGGAACCACACCTGTGTGGGGGTGGGTGGGGTGATTTGCTGTATGCATGTGTATGTGGAGGTCGTAGAGTTCTGTTACTCTTAGGAACTATGCACCATTTTTGTGTTTTTGTTTTTTTGAGGTAGGGTCTCAATCTATCTCAGGGTAACTTGGAATTCACTATGTAGGCTCAGGGTGGCCTCAAACTCATGACGATCCTCCAACCTCTGCCTCCCGAGTGCTGGGATTAAGGGCATGCATCACCACACCCATCTGACCTTTTATTTTTTTGAGACAAGGTCTTTCAGTGGCCTAGAACTTGGAAAGTAGGCTAGATTGGCTGGCCAGTGAGTTGCATATATTGTGCCAGGTGCCCCAGATCTGAAATAAGTATAGACTATCATGCCCAGAAGTTTGTGTGTTTTCGGTGTGTGTGCATTGTATATGTATATGTGTGTGTATATGTGTGAGCACAGCCACATGTTTGCCATGGTGTGCAGTTGGAGGCCAAAGTATGGACAACTTTGGGATGTTAGTCCTCACCTTCCACCTCATTTTAGGCAAGGTCTCAATGTTGTTCACCACTGCTTTTACCAGGGTAGCTGACCCCACAACTCCTGGCAGATGTCCCATCTCCATCTCCTTTCTTGCCCATAGGAATCATTGAGATTATAAATGCTTGTCACAGTGTCTGGCATTTTATGTGGGCTCTGGGGTTCTGATTCTTGCATGTTAAGTGCTTTATGCACTTAGCCATCTCCCCAGCCCCATGCCCGCCACTTTTTACATGAGTTCTGGGAATCAAACTCAGGTTCTCATTCTTGCAAGGCAGCACATTACTGACTGAGTCATCTCCTCTGCTAAAAACAGTTTTGAATGTATTTAGCTCACATATCAGTAGATTCTTTACTTTGCAAATATTATAAGTGATGCAGTATATATCAGTCTCAATTTTTCCTTCATTGATGGAAGATGAGGTAACTGAAGATATATTATTTTTTGGTGGTCTCAAACAGACCTTGGTGGTATTTCTACACATGTTACAGGACACGAACACTACCAACTGTCTGCAATTGTGTCTGAAGGTGTGTCCATTTTGGACCATGACACTTTCTTTCTTCTGAAGCCTTCTGCAAGTCCCTCCCTCCTTGTTTGCCCATTCTTTAGTGTTTGGCTAGCTTCTAGATGAGATGTTTATTTTTCTTGTTCATTGAAATTTTTAATAAAATTAGTAACCACTAAAGATGTTATCTGTCTTGATTTTTCCCTCTCTTTAACCCCATATAGTACAGTATTTCCTAGAAAATTTATGACCTTTATGGACATTGGAGGAAACCTTCAGTGTTTTTCATATCCAGAGGTGATGATCCTTGAATCACTGATATTTGATTATGGAGTGAAATCATTTTGTTTTGCTTCTAACTTTGCCTCAGCCATTACCCTTTATCAAAGCTAATATCTACATCAGGGTGCAGTCTAGGCACACACTAATTTATCCAGGGTTGAGCTTTGTGAATCTACTCAGCAATTAAAAAAAGTGTACATGCATGCATATTTGCATATGTGGTATATGATGTTCAGTTATGTGCATATGTGAGTGTGGGTGCACAGGTTTCTTGATGTGTGTGGTCAGAGCACAATTTTGGGATCAGTTCTTACCTTCTTACCTTGTTTGAGGCAAAGTTTTTCCCTGGAGTCACGCTCTGCTCTTCTTTACTGCAACTAGCATGAGTTTTCCAGGAAATCCTCCTGTCTCTACATCCCATTTCATTGGAATGTTCTGGGATTACAGAAACATACTATGGTTTCTGGGTTTTTAGTAGGGTCTAGGGATTCAACTCTAGTACTCAACCTTGAGTGTCAAGTACTTTATCCATTCAGCCATCTCTCTAGCCCCTCTATAAGCAATTTTTAAACTACTAAGATCTATGTAAACACCAAATGCATTCAGTCGACTTTAAATGTAGTATTCATGCCTTTAAATTGCCTCAAGACTTCTGTTCCAAGGAAGGGTAAATAGAAATACTTTTCCCTCTTTCTTCCCTAAAGTTTGACTAAAGCCATGAGCATCATATAAGAAGCAAATTCCAGTGACCCCAAAGAGAGAATTAAGTGCTCAGGTTTGGTGTGGGGCCTCAGGACCAGGAAACATCTTGCTGCCAAGTGGAATGGGGTTTCTTCTTGTGACTTTTAACCCAATACTGGAGCAGAAGCACCTGGAAATACCAATGGGAGCAAATAAAAAGAAAACCAGAAAGGCCTGCTCTGTAGACACAGCCAGAAACAGCACCCAGGATAACTGATTCCCCACCAGCACCACCAAGTAAAGAAGCACGAACCCAAACATCATCCCTCTCAAAGTTTCATAATGCACTCTGTAGCTCTAGATCCAGTCAAGTTGACAGTGGAGATCAGCCATCACAGCTGATCTCTTCAGTATATAGAGACAGTCACCTGGCAAGGTGGGCAGTGATGTTTCTGTACTCATAGGGTTTCATGTATCTACAATAAGGCTTGGATCAGGAATAAATGGTATCCTAAGAATAGTAAAGGGTATGAAGAGAAATATTGACTTTCCCCATTTTCTTGTTAATCCATTGCAAACAGGAGCCACTTCTCCATCCCATATAAGGAAATAGAGTCTTCCTAAAACCCCTACAGTAACACTGATGCTGCCCAAGAGATGCCTTAACAGTGTGAAGACACAAAGAAGCCTACAGCTTCTACAACAAGGAATGTGGAGTGTTTTCCACAACAGTGCTCATACACTCTACCAACTAGGAAGTGTCTCAGAGTACCTTTCCTACACCCCCAATGTTCTCAAAGGTTGAGAATACAAAACTCAGCTACAGTGTGTTTTGTTTTGTCTGTGATCTCAGATCTACATACATTTAGACTCTCAGGTTGAGTTCTGACAACTTGAGAGCCAGCCTGTGGTTATGATGTTTTTCATTCTATGAGAGTGATTTCTATACATCAAGCTTGTAGTTAAGAGGAGCTGAGACAGGAACTTCTGGTTAAGATGATGGGCTTATAACCATGCTGGGACTCCAGGAGAGAAATAAAATAAGATTTGGGGGGGCTTCAGTACTAGAAGGGACCTAGTGGACTCCCACTGGGTGGGTGTAGAGGGGCACAATAAGGAATCTGCTATTCCTATATGCTCTGTGACACAGCTAGAGTGCAAAAGGAAGAACCCTACCAGTCTCCCATGCTGAGGCAGGCTGGTGACTGCCTAACTCCCACTAGGGCCACCTAAGCTTGGTGATCAGCTTTCCTCCACACCCTGTCCTCTGTGACAGGGAATCAACCCATGGAGCAGGTGGTACTTGCTGAAGCAGAACAAGCCTTACACACATAGTGCAGTGCAGCACCTCATACTCCTAACAAGGCTTAGTGTGCACACTAATGAATAGCTCATTTCCCACTGGAGAGTAGCCCATTCCCCATACACACGGTTAGGTGGGCCCCAAATTTCCAAAGGTCCTTCTCCTCCAATGGGGACCAACTGGGTAGGAGGGGTAGTGGGTGGTGTGTACCTGCCAGGGTGGCCCCACAACTTGTGTAGCTAGGGTACAGTGGGGAAACTGGATCAAATGTTCATGCTGTAGAGTAGCTCCTGAGCTCTCTGGGTGTGGCACTGCTGTGAACAAGCCCAGGATGCAGGAGTAGTTGGTGCATGCCCTCCAGGGCAGTTCCAGTGCAATCTCTACAACCTGCACATCTGTGGACATAATGCCATCCCACTCCAATCTCATTCAAAATCAAAAAAGAACACTCATTGAAGAGCCTACAAGAGCCACTATTTGCTTCTTCCTAAAAAAAAAAAAAAAAAAAAAAAAAAGACATCTCCCCCAAGATTGGTAAACCCCATGCAAAAAAATCAATGCAAGACAACCACCTGAGAGATCTCCACCAAGAATGTCCAACTCCACAATTGAAGGCTCCAACAAAACATAGAGCATGCACCAGAAACAGAATCCCAAAATGAAAGCAAGATAAGTTTATTAAAGAAACTGAATGAGACTAGAGTCTCACCAAACAAATAGTGGAATTGGGAATAAATTCTAAAAAAACCAACAATTGAACAAATGAAATGTAACATTATTATCTATTACAAAAAACAGTTTTCGGGCTGGAGAGATGGCTTAGCAGTTAAGCACTTGCCTGTGAAGCTTAAAGACCCCGGTTCAAGGCTTGATTCCCCAGGACCCACATTAGCCAGATGCACAAGGGGGCGCACGTGTCTGGAGTTTGTTTGCAGTGGCTGGAGGCCCTGGCGCACCCATTCTCCCCCCCCCCCTGTTGCTCTCAAATAAATACATAAAAATTTAGAAGGCCACTGTCAGCCATAGGGGGGAAAAACAGTTTTCATCACTCAGCTTAATATAATTGAAGAAATCCAGAAAGATCCTAAAAAATAATAAACAAATTGAAGGTGAGTCAACAAATCTCAACAATCAGCTGATTAAGCTTAATAAAGAGATGATCAAATGCAAGAATGGATTCAAAGAAACATCAAGAAAATCAAACGTTAACCTGAAATTGAAACTCAATAAAGGCATGGATATAATGCAGAAAAAGGCTATAGAAAACAAAAATTAAATAGAGCTTTAAGAGACTTTCTAGAAATCCTCACTAACAGTAGATCATGTAGAGGACAGAAACTCAGAAATAAAAAAGAAGACAGAAGAAATTGATCAGGAGTGCAGACATGTTTATAAGTTTAAAAATGTATGTGAACAGAATAGGAGGGAATTGTGAGATACCCTAATATGACCAGACTTCTTGATCATGGGTAAGCAGGTGGGGAAGATATGAAGGCCAATGGCATAGAGAACATATTCAACAAAATTATTGAGGAAAAATTTTCCACTCTCTCAAAAGAGAGACCCATCTAGATATAGGAAACTGATAGAACACTAAACAGATAGGATCAAGGAACAAACTCTCCATGTCATACTATAGTTAAATCTTTAAACAACAAAAACAGAGAGAGTGCTAAATGAAGCAAGAGAGAAACAACTCATACATACAAAGGTAATCCTGTGAGGATTACCTCAGACTTTTTGATGGAGATCCTAGCAGTCAGAAGAGCTTGGAATGGAGTACTTCAAAGTCTAAAACACTATGGTTTCCAACCCAAAATAATGTACCTAGTGAAAATATCACTCATAATAGAAGGCTAAAGGAAAACTTTTCATGAAAATGCCAGTTTATGAATATATGAGCACAAAGCCAAACTTACAGAGAATACTCCACATAGAAGAGTCAAGCAACTAACCTCAAGAGTTTATAAGACGGAGAACACAAAAACCAAAACCAGAGCTGGCATGAAAATGTACAATGCTCAAGAAAACATCAAGCCCCATAAAACATTCAGCACAACATTTATTAAATTGAACCTCACAGTTATAACATTAAATATTAATTGTCTCAACTCATCAATCCAAAGACACAGGCTAGCACAGTGGATCCCAAAGAATGGGTCCTTCCATTTGCTGTCTTCAAGAAACCCTCCTCACCACTAAGGATAGATATCTTCTCAGGGTGAAAGAACTGAAAATTATTTTCCAAGCAAATAAGAATAAAGTGGGTGTGGCTATGTTAATATATGACAAAATAGACTTCAAACCAAAGGTAACCAATAAATAAATAAATAAAGGACAAATAAGTCCATTTTTTACTCATCAAGGGAATAATTCAATGAGAGGATATCATAATATAATCTATATTCACCAAGTACAGGGGCACCACATTTTATATACCAAAACCTACTTGTCAACAAGTCAGAAATAAATCTTCATACCACCAGTAGTGGACTTCTTATCAATACCGCATAAAAACTGTTTGTGTCACTGGAATTCTGATAGTAGGGGATTTCAATAGCTTAATATCAATGGAAAAGTCATCCAAGCTGAAAATGAGCATGGAAATAATAGTTCTTTACAATACCATTATAGTAGACAGTTCCTGGAGCTGGGATAAACTTCTAAGTCAGGCACAGTTTATAAGAGAAATGAAATTTATTTGAAGCTTAGACTTGTAGGGGAAGTTCCATAATGGTAGAAGAAGCTGGCCCCCTTTCACAGGTCCACACATAGAAAGAGAAGCAACCACCACCAGCACAAGCGAGCTCTCCAGGAACCCCAGGCAGCATTCACACACTTTGCATAGTTTTAGACTGCAATTGCAAATCTACACCCACACTTTAGGGATGGACTCTAATATCTACCCCCTGTGATACCTCCTCTAGCCAGCAGCAGGAAATCTAAGAAGCTGTAATAAAACTGAATCTATTGGGGGACATCCATTCAAACTATCACTTTCCACACCTGGCCCGCCATAGATTCATATCCATCTCACTTCAAAGTACAGCTTCAAAGGTTGCTATAGTATTTATCAACTTAAAAGTCTCATCTCATTTGAGTCCCAAGTCTCATCTGAGATTTAAGACTGTCTCTTAGCTGTGAGTACTATGAAATTAAAGCATATTACATACGTTTAACATACAATGGTATGGAGGAAACGTTTCCAACTGCTATAAGACATAACAAGGAGTGACTGGAAAGGATGCAAACTGAATAACTATCAAGAAACATCAACCATCTGCAGTTTAAGTCAGATATTATACCCAGTGACTGACAGTCTAAATTTTCCAATTCCATCCCTCCACCTGGCTGAGTAGCCAGGGAACACTTCTATCACAAGCCAAAAGTACTCTATGGTAGCCCTTGCACAGTCCTGGTATGTCTAAACATCTTCAGGTCTCTATTGCAAATCATGCTCCATCTTCCAATGACTTTGCCAGCCTATCAGAGTCATCTCATCCTGCTTCATGCTGTGTCTCAGCAGCAGCTCCTGGAACTGTATACACTTCATGACCCACTCCATGCATTTTTCATGCTTCTGAAACCAATACCAGGTCTGCAGGACACAGCCATATTTTTAATTCAGTGACGAAATAAATCAGTGTCTTTGAAGAGCAAGTTCCTTCCTTACAAAAGAGTTTGCATTTTTACCATTAAGTCTTTTCTGGATGGAATCACTTCAGTCATCTTTTCCATGACTTAATGTAAAGCAGTTGGCCCATCTTCCTTCCAAATGCTAATGCATTTGACAATAGCAGTTTCAGCAATTAGTCTCAGTGCCTGTAAATTTTAAACTTGTTTTGAGTTTTACCAACTTTAAATCTTCAATTTATCAGTTCCATATATTTAGCCAAGCACATCAGTCTATTACAAATTTAACCTTGATCAAACTCTCTGGTGATATGGAACAGGATACAGCCAGCCCTTATGCCAGTATCTCAGTTTCAACAAAGTTTTCTGCAGTCTTTCCTTCTCCTTAGAAAGTTCATAAGCAAAGCCTTCAAATACCATTTTCTCTGCATTTAGCATTTTCAAACACTCAATGGAACAGTCCATAATCCTTGGTTTACCACTCCAGAAAGTGTCTTCAGCTACAAGCACCAAGTTTTTAATTCCTTTAGCACACAAGTTCCAAAAGACCAAAATCTACATTGTCAGATTTATCTCAGCAACTCTACCCCATTCCTTGGTAGCAGTTATGTAGAAGACATCTTCAGGTTTCTGGGGTGAACTTCCAAACCAGGCACAAGTCATAGGAGGAAGAGATTTTTTGAAGCTTACAGATATAGGGGAAGTTCTGGAAGAACCTTTCTCAGGTCCAAGTACAGAGAAAAACCACTGGCAACACCACAAGCAAGCACATTCCAGGAACTCCAGGCAGAAATAAAGCACTTTGCATATCTTTTGACTGTAAATCCAAATCAATCCCCACACCTTAGTGCTAGACTGTGTGATCTACCCACTGTGATACCTCTTCTAGCCAGGCAGCTGTAGAACAAAGAAGTTGTAATAAAACTGAATCTGTTGAGGAATATCCATTCAAACTGCCACAACCATAGATCAGTTAGACCTGACAAATATCTATAGGACATTCCACCCCAGTTACACAGAATGCATATTCATCTCACCAGCTCAGAGACTAGGAATGGAGGGATCATATCTCAACTTAATAAGGGCTATATATAAAGGACCTAAGGCCCAAATTGTACTAAGTGGGGAAAGACACAAATAATTCCTATTAATATCTGGAACAACATGGGGTGGCCACTCTTACCACTGCTCTTCAACATAGTATTTGAAGTTCTATCCCAAGCAAAAGGACAGGAGAACAATATAAATGGTATGCAAATTGGAAAGGAAGGAATCAAAATAGCTTTATTTGTAGATGTTATGATCCTAAAGGATGATAGGAGAAAACTAGTGTTTTTAGGCAGTTTCTGCTAGGGATTGAGGCTCAAAGACAATCATAGGATGCCACCTTTCTCTGAAACAGAAACAAAACTCTTGACAAAAATGTAACTCATCTGTTTGAGACCTCTCTACAAGGCCCCCTGCTGCCCAAAGTCTACTGTGCTACCTGGGTGGGCTGATCCACAAATGGCTAACCCTGAGGTTCATCTTCCAAGTTTACTTGCCAACCAGGTCTTTCCCTTACATACCTGAATCCGATGCTATAAAGGCTACTGCCTTCCAGATCCTCCCTCTCTTCTCTTCTCACACAATACCAGGTATGCATGGGTCTCTCCAGTTCTTATACTGTGCTGCTTAGACACCCAGGGGTGAAAAAGCATTGCATTTTTTTCTTGATCTAAACTTTTCTGTTTACCTCTGATTTGTACATTGGGGTAACTTCTCACTTTAATTACATGTATTGTTCTCTCTGATCTCTTAATCCACTATGTGGCTGCTCTCACCAATTCACTTGATACCTGTGTGCTTACTCTAAACTCAGAGTAACCATGAGTATAACACTCTTCATTATTCATTTCTCCTCTGTATTTCTTTGTGTCTGTTTTGATACTTTCCCTCTTCAGGCAAGCACATGGAAGATGCAACATGTGTTCTTTCTGAGTCTCTCTATATTTTCTTTCTTCAAGAAAGCACATGTCAGATGCCATGTGTGTTTTCTGAGTTCCTGTACATATACATCCAAGTTCTACTTTCCATGTGCTTACAACTCCGTTCCAATCCTTTTCTAAAGATCTCAATTTCTCTTTAATGAACCTTATGAGCTATACAGGGTTTCCACATGAGAGCATGTTTCCTACTTTCCACATGTTCAGTCTCCCTTCCTAGACCCCAATCTCTCTTAAATATACTCCACAATTTGTGACTTCCCCTAAATAAACTTAATAACTCATAATTTATACTTCTGAAGCCTTTCTTTATTAATTCTTTATTAAAAGTAGAATAGAACCCAAAACTTGGGGTTCATAAATTTTGGGGACCCCTCCTGAAACCTCAAATCCTGCATTAATCCTACACATAAGTGACCTGAAAGACTACCAAAAAGCTTCTAAAGGTGATACATTCTGTCAGCAAAATTTCAGGATACAAAATCAACACACAAAAATCAGTAGCCTTCCTAAATGCCAAAGACAAATATACCAAGAAAGAAATCAGCAAAGCTGTTTTGTTTTCAATAGCCACAAAAAGTAAATACCTTGGACTATCACTAACCTATTAAATGAAAGACCATTATAATGAAAACATATAAAACACTCAAGAAAGAAATTGAGGACATGGGAAGATGGAAAGACCTTCTATACTCATGAGTAGGAAGATTTAATATTGTGAAAATGGCCGTTTTCTCAAAAGCAATATACAGATTCAATGCAATACCAATAAAAACCCCAACACCATTCTTTATAGAGGTAGAAAAATAATCTCAGACTTCATATGGAATTGCAGAAGGCACTGTATATCCAAAAATATCCCGAGCAAAAGAAACATCTCTGGAAGTATCATCATACCTGGTTTAAAGATATACTATAAAGCCATAGTTATAAAAAACAGCATGGTGCTGAAATAAAAAACAGACATATCATTCAGTGGAAGACAATAGAAGACCCAGCCCTTAGTTCATAAACTACAGCTACCTGATCTTTGACAGAGTAGCTAACAACTAGCACTAGAGAAAAGATAATGTTTTCAACAAATGGTGCTGGAGAATTTACATGCAGAAAAGTAAAACTAGAGCCACTCTTCTCACCATGCACAAAAATCAACTCCAAATGGATTCAAGACCTCAACATAAGACCTGATGCTTTGAAATACCTGGAAGAAAAAATAGGTTGAACTCTCCACAATATAGGAGTGGGGAAAGACTTCCTGAATAAAACCCCAGCATCACAGAAAGTTAGACAGTCACTCTACCAGTGTTATCTCATGAATCAGACATATCAGAAATAGAGCCAACAGATTACCCAAAGAATTGGAGAAAATCCTCACCAGCTATACCATCTACAGAGGCCTAATATCTAGAATAATAATAATAAAAATAAAAACTAAGCAATAAAAAAATTAAAAAAATCAGCCAGGCATGCTGGTGCAAGTTTTTAGTCCCAACACTCAAGAGGCAGAGATAGGAGGATTTCTGTGAGTTCAAGGCTACCCTGAGACTACATAGTGAATTCCAGGTCAGTCTGAGCTAGAATGAGACCCTACCTCAAAACAAAACAAAACAAAACAAAACAAAACAAAACAAAACAAAACAAACAAAACAAAACAAAACAAAACAAAACAGAACAAAAAACCAATCAAATAATGCACTCAAAAAATGGGGTGGAGATCTGAATAGAGAATTCACAAATGAAGAAATACAAATGGCCAATACTCACTTAAAGAAATGTTCAATATCCTTAGCCATCAGGGAAATGCAAATTAAACCAACTATGAGATTCCACCTTACTCCAGTCAGATGGCAATCATTAAATAATCAAACATTAATTAATGTTGGCTAGGATGTGAGGTGGGAGTTCAAATTTGTACCACCACTATGGAAATCATTATGGAGACTTCTAAAAAACATGAAAATATATCTACCATCTGACTCAGCCATTCATCTCCTGGGCATTTACCCTAAAGGGTTCACTCTTCACGTCAGCAATACTTGCTCAACCATGTTTATAGCTGTTCTATCCACAATAGCTAAGAATTGGTATCAGACTTCTGGTCAAGATGGCATCTACCTAACCATGCCTTACCTCCCAAGGAAGGAAAGGCAAGACCTTTAGTGTTCATTGGTATTTTTTAGGAGATTATAGAATCTAGTAGACCTCCAGTGGGATGGTCCCATGCTCTAGGGTAGCCCACCAGCCCCCAATTCTCTCAAGCAGCTTTCCTAGCCATAGTCCCAGCCGCAGGTTCCTTCTGCACTAAGCGCAGGCTAAGTGGACCGAGACCCACAGGCCAGCGAAGCTCCATGTGTAAAGGGCTGTTCTACTCACTGCTGTCCTGTTCTTGGACCCAGGCCAGCAGGCTAGCATTCCCCCAGGTGACCTCCATCAGTGGTGAATGCATCCCACTCGCCACTGCTCCCTCATCCCCCTGCTCATGCAGACCCAGGCCAGCATGCTAGCATTCCCCCAAGAGACCTACATGCACAAACACCATCCCACTCACTGCCACCCCGCCCCTGTGCACAGACTGAGGCCAGCAGGCTAGTAGAATTATCATTGTGAAAATGACAATCTTACCAAAGGTAATATACAGATTTAATGCAATACCAATAAAAATCCCAACATTTTTCTTCACAGAGATAGAAAAAAAAAAATGATCTCAAAGTTCACATGGAATGGCAGAAGGCCTTGGATATCCAAGCAAGTCCTCAGCAAAATAAACACCTCTGGAGGCATCACCATACCTAATCTAAAGCTATATTACAAAGCCAAAGTGGTAAAAACAACATGGTACTGGCATAAAAAGAGGAACATAGACCAATGGAACAGAATTGAGGACCTGGGCTTTGGGTCAAGTAACTATAGCTACTTGATATTTGACAAATGCCCTAACATTGTTGGCTGGGAAAAAGACAGCATCTTCAACAAATGGTGCTGAACAAAGTGGATTACCATATGCAGGAAAATGAAACTCGATCCACACATCTCACCATGCACACAACTTAAGTCCAAATGGATCAAAGACCTCAATATAAGACCAGAAACTTGGCTACTATTGGAAGAAAAAATAGAAGGAACTTTCCGTGCTATAGGAATGGGAAGAGACTTCCTGAACAAAACCCCTGTGGCCTAGGAACTTAAACAGTTACTCAACCATCAGGATTTCATAAAGTTGAAAAGTTTCTTCATAGACAAACATACAATAAGCAGAGCCAATAGATTACCCACAGAATGGGAGAAAATTTTTGCCACCTATACAACTAACAGAGGCCTATTTTCTAGAATCTACAAAGAACTCAAAAACCTAAACAATAATAAAAAAAAAATCAAACAACCCTCTCACAAAATGGGGCAGAGAACTGATCAGGGAGTTCTCATAAGAAGAAATACAAATGGCAAACACATATTTAAGAAAATGTTCATCATCCCTAATTATCAGGGATTAATTAAATTAAATTAAATTTATTAATTTTATAACTAAATTTAATTAATTAAAACAAATATGAGATTCCACCTTAGAAGTTACGAAATTTGCAGAAAAGTGGATGGATCTGGAAAGGATTGTACTAAGTGAGGTAACCCAGGCCCAGAAAGCCAAGCACCACATGTTCTCCCTCATGTGTGGATCCTAGCTACAGGTGATTGGACTTCTGTGTGAGAAGGAAAAAACTCAGTAGCAGAGGCCAGTAAGTTAAAAAGGAGATAGAAAGGGAAGAGAAAGGAAGGGAGGAGGGCATTTATTAGATTGGTATTGTATATATGTAAGTAGAAAGATTGAGATGGGGTGGGGATATGATGGAGAATGGAATTTCAAAGGGGAAAGTGGGGGGGGGGAGGGTACTACCATGGTATATTTTTTATAATCATGGAAAATATTAATAAAAATTGAGAAAATAAATAAATAAATAAAATTTAACAAATAAAAAAACATTAAAAAATCAAATGAAACATGATTGTGAGGATGTGGAGAAATAGGAACTCTCATTCACTGTTGATGGGAATGTAAGATGGTACAACCAATATGGAAAGCAATGTGCAGACTCCTAAAAATGTTGTCTATAGAGTTACCAACAGACCCAGCTATTCCCTTACTGGGTGTGGTGGTTTGATTCAGGTGTCCCTCATAAACTGAGGTGTTCTGAATGATAGGTTCCCAGCTGATAGAGATTTGGCAATTAACATTTCATGGAGGCAGTGTATTTTTGGAGGCTGGCTTATGGGTGTTATAGCCAGTTTCCTCATGCCAGTGTTTGGCATACTCTCCCATTGCTATTGCCCACCTTATGTTGGCCAGAAGGTGATGTTCTTCCTTGACACTGGCCTGTAACTCCCAGTACCAGAATGTGGTTAACACCCACAATGAGCTGTTGATCAGAGGGACCTACAAGGTTTTCAAAAGAAGACAGATTTCTGTCAGAGTGTCTGATGACACACCAAAGGTTAGTGGTAAGACCCTACTGCTAAAGACACCATATGCTGTTGGTAAAGAACATGGAGTGACATGGCTAGAATCTGGAAGAGAGTCAGTCCCCAGACAGTTAGCTTGTCTAGTGTCAGAAGGTGTTAAATGAGTGACTGGGGGATAATGACCAATATCTGTCCAAGCAACTCGTAGTCTAAGCTACTAAGCAGCAAACAGCCTGATGTGATGCTCACACATGTGCAATAGTGGCACACAACCATGGTGGGTAACCATCTGCTCTGGATTTGGCTAATGAATGCACTCAGTGGAACACAACCCATAGCTGGTTCTGGGAAACAAGTCAGAACCATGTCCAAAAAATGAGCCTGTTCTCTACCAATCATGGGCTACAAGTGGGCCTACACCTATTAACTTCTCTCTAAAACAATAATGGTTATCCCATTTACCTGGTTCTGACTTTACTCTCCATTGGAAAGTTTGATCTCTTTTCCAGATGGACGCAGGTCCTGAGGAGAGAATCAACCCATCATACCTCACGAGGGCTCTGGTTGAAACCACAGAGTAATTAGGGAAATGAGCAAGAGTGCTGCTTTCTTTCTGAACCTGGTACCAGTACAAAGGTGAAAGAGAGAGACACAGAGACCACTAAGCTCCTACCAAACTGGATATCTGGAGACACAGAGGCCCCCAAGACCTCATCACTGAAGTAGACCTAAAACAAATCCAACATGGCTCAGAGAAATATGTGGAAGAGGAGGCAGCAAGATTGTTAGAGCCATATGTTGGGACATTATGCACAGAGACATTGCCTATTACCCATAACTGATGGCTAACCCCACAATGCATGACCCATATTCCCCAACAAGGAGGGGGGGGAGGGCAGGGAGGATTCTAATGATGGTACCAATATGGCTGTATACACACTGTGTACATAGCTAATAATAACAATAAAAACCAAAAGACTTGGAATCAGCTCAGATGTCTATTGGCTGAGGAATGGATAACGAAGATGTGGTACATATACACAATGGAGTTCTACTCAGCAGTATGAAAAATGGAAATTGGTAGGAAAATGGTTAGACATGAACAAATAGTACTAAGTCAACACACACAAGCACAGAAAGACAAACACTGCATATTCTTCCTCATGTGGTTCCTAACCAGGAACAGCTTGAGTTGCTGGCATACACAATAGGCAACTGGCATGACAGAACATATGGATAGAAGGATTTGGGGGGGGGGAATGGGAGATGGGGAGTGGATATAAAGAAAACTAAAGCCATAGTTAATTAGTACCATAGAAACCTTTCTCCTGGATAGCAGACTGAATGATATAACCTTCAATAGGACCACAGCAGGGTAGGGGGTGTTGACTGGACAGAAGAGCTGTGGGAAATAGTTCATAGCTGGTATGGAGAACCAAATCAGAATCATATGGGTACAGGGTTCATGGACTCCAGTGAGAAGCTCCCTCTAGTCTTTGGTCAAAAGAGAGAGTACACACATCAAAATCTCTCTCAATTTAAAAAAGAAAAAAAAATAAAAATAAAAAAATAAAAAGAAATCTCTCTTAATTTAGTATGCTGATTCTCTTTTACCTATGCTGCTCTCACTCTCCGTTGGAGAATCTGTTTTTCTTTTACTGAAGGCAGCAAAAAAACTGAGGATAACAAAAATCTATTAACAGGATAAAAAAACAAGATAGCTGAAGAAAGAAAAAGAAAAGATAGCTGAATCTGTATTATGAAATGAGCTACCTCTTGCATATCAGCCAGGGCCCAGGCGAAACCATAGAGGCATTGGTGAGTTAAGCAAAAATGCTGCTCTCACGGCAAGCCTGACAACCTGAGCCAGGGTGATGACAATAGACAATGAGAACGCTCAAAATATATCAAAGCAGAATTCCAGAAGTTGCTGAGAGCTTAACACTAATGTAGACTTATAACACTCTCACCAAGACTCAGGGAACATGGTGAAAGAGGGACAGGAATGCCATAGAGCTATAAGAGCCATAGGCTGGGAAGGAGTATCCAGAAGCATTGCCCCCACTCCTGCAATGACTGCTGCTGCTCTCACAACTCATAGCCCACAATCCAATAGTGAATACCAGTAACCCCACTGAAGAGGGCCCTCAGTGGAATGGACCCCAGAGGAGGGGAATGGGAGCAGTATTTGATTTGTCCATACCAGTTTCTACTTGAAAAAAAGAAAAGAGGAACTGGGAGTTGGGGGACTACAGAGTGCGAAACCATGAAGGATGAGGCTGATGTTGCTTCTAGCTAAAACCAGAATAAATTACATAGAGCACTACAGATAACTTGTTTCATTTACAAAACCAATATTTGGTTAAAGGAAAGCCTAGGTGAATACCAGATTTATGAATGTTTTGAATGGCATATGATATTAAATTCTTCTGAGTTTATTCCCATGACTTGAAGGAGATAAAAATCAAAGCTACAATATTGCACTAAAACGTTGTCCTGAGAAATAGCCCACTAGAGTTATTTACAGCATGAGCTCTACAATGTTTAATAATTTGTGTTTTAATTAAATATTAGGGTAACATTAATTTGGTATTTAAGAACATTTTATTTTTGAATTCTTTGTATAATCAAAGTACATATCATTAACATTTACTCTAGTTTAATGTGTTGTAATCTCCTAATAGGTACTTCCCTTTATGAGGGCGACACTTGAAACTGAGCAGGTCATTCAAACCATCATTCCAGCTCTGATCTTAACAGAAAACAAATCTACATGAGAATCAAAGTGAAACACACCAGAGTTCTTGATTCACCTGCTTTGTGATGATCCATGGCCTATACTCCCCCTCCAAGAGTGACAACCATCTCACAGCAGTGCTTGTAGTCCGAGGCCTGGTTTTGGTAAGGGAGCAGTGGTGGGGGTGTTAGGACACATGGACCCATACCAGTAGGAGTGCTGAGTGCCCAGACTGTAACGATTGCCTCATGCTTCATGTCACAGGGGCTCTAGTCAGCGATGTTCCAGCTGCTGGGAGTGATGGCTTTCCTGGCCTTCAGAGCAAGCCCAGCTACAAGGAGAGCTCGTGAGGCATGAAGGGTCACCTGTCCCCCAAATTATCAGTGTTTTGCAACTACATTAAGTAATCTCTTTGACAGAGAAAAGCAAATGTATTTTCTTTACTTAACTCTATTTGTTAGCAGTAATAATATAGGAAGTTTCCTACCTAACAACAAACTTGTAATGCCTTAATAAAATGCAGAGTTTATAAGCAGAAACAAATAAAGTCAAAAGATTTGGCAAGTCATATGATCCATTTTGAAATTCCTAGATAAAACGAGTATAAACTTCAGCTTAATGCAGATTTCCAAAAGGAAATAGTAGTTGATATTGAGATAAGAAAGTGTGATATGCTGGGAAATGGAAGATCTATTATTTCATCCTGGGAAATGGAAGATCTATGACTTCATCAAAACCAGTATCACCACTTTTATTTTTGTTTCATTACCTTCAAAATCAAGATGTGATGTGGCTGAATTTGCTTGAAATAACCACCTATGACCCTCCATAATCTCAGAACAGGTTCATATGTGAGATTGCACCACAAAAAAAAAAATACTGGGAAGGTATCTTTTTTATTTTTATTTTTATTTATTTATTTATTAGAGACACAGAGAGGGAGAGAGAGTGGGCACATCAGGGCCTCCAGCCACTGCAAACAAACTCCAGACGCATGCACCCCCTTGTGCATCTGGCTTATGTGGAACCTGCAGAATCAAACCTGGGTCCTTAGGCTTCGCAGGCAAACTCCTTAACCACTAAGCCATTTCTTCAGCCCTGGGAAGATATCTTAATCCTAGTGTAGATCAGATCGTACTGTCCTGTCCTATAGATCACACACATACACATAATTAGAATGGTTCTTTCTGGCTCTTGAATTTTCAAAGTTGATAATCAAAGAACAAAACTCTGCTAGATGAAAGATAATTACTGCTTAGCACAATCATATCCTATTAAAATAAGAGTCATTTTCATAGAAGGAAAAATAGAAAGTAATTTTCTGAAGTCAGTTTTGTTAATAAGGATAATTTCGATCCTAAGTGCAGCTTTATATGCACTCTGATTTTATCCTGTGTTTTATCTTTCATTGTATTGCCAAACTTGTGAAATTTGGGATTTCATGAGTTTTACTTATCTTTACATTTTTAAATTATATTTTTATTTTATTTTATTTTTTCTCAATTTTTATTAACATCTTCCATGATTATAAAAAATATCCCATGGTAATACTCTCCCACCCCCCACTTCCCCCTTTGAAATTTCATTCTCCATCATATCGTCTCCCCATCTCAATCAGTCTCTCTTTTATTTTGATGTCATGATCTTTTCCTCCTCTTATGATGGTCTTGTGTAGGTAGTATATTAAGGGACCCTCACAACTTGAGAGTTCTCTTTTCTGTAGCTAGTCCATTCAGGTTTTAAGTAAAGGCTGATTACATGGATACAAACCTAAACTGCATATTTATTTATTTTTTCTTCTTATTGTTATTGTGTGTGTGTATGTGTGTGTGTGTATATGTGCATGTATGTGCATGTATGCACATGTATGGGTGAATGTGTAAGCATGTAGACATCATAGGACAATCTTAGGGTGTTGATTTTCTCTTCCTGCCTTGTTTGAGAAAGCATCTCTCTTGTTTGTTTTGCCACTGTGAGTGCCAGAATAGCTGCCAAGTCAGCTGTGGGATTCTCCTGGCTCCATTGCCTATTGCTGTAGATGCATTAGGATCATAGACATGTGGGCCACTTTGCTTTACAAAAGTGCTAGAGATCTCAACTCCAGTCAGCAGGCTTCCGAAGCATCTTTAACTGCTGAACCATCTCCTCAGATCAATATGTTCACTTTTAAATGAACCTAAGGCTGAATGTTTGGAAATAAACCACAATATTTTAATCTGTTTATATTAAGTGTTATTCCCAGATGCATTACCTTTATCCTAGACCTGTGACTTCCCTTCATCTTACATCCCTAGAATGGATGCAAGAGAAGCCTGTAACCTAGAGCCAGAAGCTCCATGAGACTAGATAAAAATCAAGTAGGGTCTGTTCTCTCTGTCTAAAGGATGGGAAAATTGAGCCCTGTGTGGTGGCACATGCCTTTAGCCCCAGAATTCAGGAAGATTGCCATAAGTCCAAGGCTAGCCTAGGGCTACAGAATGAGTTCCAGGTTAGCCTTGGCTAGAGGGAGAAACTACCAAAAAAAGAAAAAATACAAAGCCTGGCATGGTGGTGTATTCCTTTAATCCCAGCATGTTGGAGGCAGAGGTAGGTAGATCCCTGTGAGCTCGAGGCTACCCTGAGACTACAGAGTAAATTCCAACTCAGTCTGGGCTAGAGTGAGACCCTACCTCCAAAAACCAAAACCAAAACCCAAACCCAAACCAAAACCCCCAAAACATACATACATACAAACAAACAAGCAAAGATGGGAAGGAGGAATTCCAGCAGAGTGTGGTGTTAAATAATTCAGCAGATCTTGCAAAACCCAGCTATCTCAACCAGCATTGCCCAGCCTGGCCTGAAGGTGGCCAGACAAGCCAAAGCACCTAAAATCTCAAAATCAGTTTATGTAATTCACATAATGGTATAAAATCCCAATAATCCTGTGGTCATATCATTTGAAACAGATCTTGTGAAAAAGTAAAAATTTATTCTACTCCCTTATAAAGGCTTGAATACTTGGTTGTCATAAGACATTATTACACCCTCTCACCATTTTTGTGGATCCTAAAACGAAACACCAAACACATACACACATGCACACACACACACAAACACACACACGGGGTGGGGGAGGGAGAAGGAAGAGAGAGACATAGACAATGAGTGTATGTGTGTCCAATACAATCTATGTAAGTTGAATGGTTCAGTCACCATTAACTTCACATTTTAATACTTTTCTGGTTTTGATGTTATATTTATGCAAGATGTGACATGTGAAGAGGCTGGGTAAAATCCAAACCACTCTGACTAGTTTTTTCAACTTTTTGAGAATTTATAGTTATGTTCAAATAAAAACTGCTTTTTCATTTATAAGTGGAAAAAAAAAAGGCTCAAAAGAAGGATATTGAGGAGTTCGAGGTGGAAGTTTGGAAAACTAGCAATACCTTGTGCATAAGGCTGTTTGTTGCCTTCATCCATTTCCACAATGCTTTCTCCTTTCCTACTGTGAGCTTCCAGGCTTGGGCAGGCTCTGTTCCTACCATGCTGATGTCACCTCCTGGTTGACAGGGCAGTGAGGACTACAGTGATGTGTGGTTTGTCTGCAACATATGCCTCGGTGGTATTCCACTCCGGTAGTAAGTCAAAACAATAAAACAGCTTTCCATGCTGGAATTCACCACTCTGCCTTTTTTCTTGCATTTTGCTACTGCAGCTTACTTTGATTTTCTATGTGGGAGGAAAACTCCAGTCCCCTGCTGCTCTGGCCAGTGGGAAGCAGCATACAGAGCTTTTCTTCTGCCTTCTGTTCTCCTTGTGACCAAAGGGTAAGGGGAGGCCAACAAGCAGCTGGGGACACTGGTCAGAAGTGGTAGGCACACTTTTAGAAATTCAACAAACAATGCAACTTATTTATGCAGGATGAGCGGAATGTATGCCTTAGAGAGATATTACAGGTAGAAGGAAGATTCCATATCTGAAATAACTATACAGTTTGACTGCTCCCAATACATGGGAATGAGCAATATTTGAGCTATGCACATACTAATTACCCGGATGTAGCTATCTCTCATTGTTATGATATCATAATATCACACAGTATGTATTCTTAGAGCATTCAAGTAGCATCATACATCACTGTATTTCACAGAGTCTGGTAAGACATAACCACTGTGTATTTCAGCCTATGATGCAGGGCTCAGGAGGCAGGCAACATCGCTGGCTGTTTGACTGGGGATCATGAGAGGCTGTAGACACTCTCAGAGCACATAGGACATGTGGCCATTCCAGAGACTTCTCCCTTGTGTCACTGTGGTTTCACACATTTGTTTGAAAAGTAGTGTTAATCTGAGTAATAACATTTCATTAGTATTGGCCCAGTCCTCATGCTTTCTTCAGAGATAGTGTTGAAGAAACACTTAACTGTAACTTGTGTGATGTGTAGAAGAGTTATGTAGTTAATTATGCCATGCTTCCATGGATAAAAATGCTGACGACTCCAATTGTAGCATAACTAATAATGTTATTTGGAAAAATTGTCTGTCCTACAGATGTTATAACTCTTACATCTTTATGAGAGAGAGCAGCTTGAATTTTGCATTTTGAGAAATTGATTTTCTGCAGTAGACTATATTATCAGAGAATAATACTCTTTCTTGAATTGTAATTGAGATATTTTGCTGACCTTAAAATCAAAATAACAAGTTACCAATACAGATAAGCAGATATAGAACAGATTGTATTTTTTTGTAATCTAAGGATAGGAATTCATTTTACTTAGACATATACCCCCTCATCTAGCCCAGCTTTCAAGCCTCTGTTGTTTTTGATTATCATCTGTGATTATTGAATCTCATCTGAAAAACTCCACTCTATATTTGACTATATTGAATGAAACAGCCTGCTTTAGATAGGAACATTTGAGGCTTTCTGGTGAAAGGGTGAGGTCTTGGAACCTGGTACATGCAGGGTGTTAAGATTCTCCAAGCTTCCTACATATCCTACTTACCCCTTACCACCAAACCAAAACTCAACACAGGATCTAGCCATTCTGGCTCCTTCCCTGAGCATTATCCTGCTCTTAAAATAAGCCTCTCTCCTCTGCTGGGCATGTCAACAAACCCTGAGGGCATGGACATAGAAAACCTAGATGGCATACACTCACTCTTTTTATTCGGACCCTCTTTTCTGAAGTGAGGTATGTGTTTCTATGTCTTACTGTATCTTTCTGTTATCTCTGTATCTTACTCCATCTGTCTCATCTGCTTTCTCATATGGTTTCTTCTTTACACATGCCTTTTCCTCTCTTTTTCTCCCTCCATTTATCTCTATATTTTCCTTCCACTTGTTGGTTCTACCAGCTCCCTTTCCCCTCTAATCCCCCCCACACCCTACTAACCTGTGCCTGCTACAAGCACTTCAGCCATAGAGGCATCAACAATGGCTTGTGGGTCAGCAGCCATGAGCTCCCTCTCCCACCTTTCGTTACTATCCCTCTTACCTTCCAAATTAGCCCCTCTCCAAACTGCTAATAAACCCCTCATTCACCAGAGGAAGTGTGGTCTCAGTTCTCTAATTTAAAAAATAGTTTTGTTTATTTATTTGCAAACAGAGAGAGATAGAAGAGAGAGAGAGAGAGAGAGAAAATGGGTTGCCAGAGCCTCTAGCCACTGCAAATGAACTCTAGACACATGTGCCACTGTGCATCTGGCTTTCTGTGAGTACTGGAGAATCAAACCCAGGTTGTTAGGCTCTGCAGGCAAGCACCTAAACTGATTGAGCCATCTCTCCAGGCCCCCTCAGTCCTCTAATTTTGAACCTCTTAACTCTAGATGGACTTTTCATGACCTGTTATGTGGCCTCTAGCCACTTTTCTCCCAAGTTGGTGATAAAGCTTGCCAGCAAGAGGATACTCTAAGTATACTGGCATGAGTGTCCTGTATCCTACACTACCACAGCGACAACTGTTATTTAGTTGTGATGAGCAGTTGGGAATTTATGGCACCTGTGCTCCCTGAAAAGCATGCATGCAGCCTTGGTGCTCCAGCAGGAGAGAGTCTTACAAACATGTAAGGGGCCTGCAGTTACGGACTCTCCTTTTCTTCAGATACAATTTTTAAAAATATTTTATTTATTTATTTGAAAGAGAGACAGAAAGAGGCAGATAGAGAGAATGGGCATGCTAGGCCCTCTAGCCACTGCAAATGAATTCCAGATGCATGTGCTTCCTTGTGCACCTGGCTTACCTCGGTCCTGGGGAATTGAACCAGGGCACCTAGGCTTTGCAGGCAAATTCCTTAACCACTAAGCCATTTCCCCAGCCCTTAAGATACAATTTGCAGAGAAATTACAATCATTCTAATGCTGGGAACCTTAAGATCCAGCCTGGCACTCAGGAATGGCCAGTGGTTACTTTTCTCTTCCCTGCACATCCCAAACTGGCTGTCTATCTGTTGGGACAACCAGCCTGCAGAATGAAGGCACACTCAATGCAGATACCTTGAGCAAGAACAAGGCCACCAACGTAAGAAAATGCTGGGAGATACTACATTACACTGTCCTCTTTGAGGAAAGTCTCCTAGCTCGAGGCCTTATTATTATTATTTTTTGTTGTTGTTATTGCTTTCTGATCATGACAGCCTTTTCATACGTCATCACTAACGAGTACTAAGGGGGTATCATGTTGACTTAAAGAAAGAGAGAAATGAACTATCAGAGAAATGTATGAAGAGTTCTGTATTACTTTTATTGGAGAGTGAGAGAGCAATAGAGAAAGAAAGAGAAAGAGAGAGAATTTGCACACCAGGGCTTCCAACCACCATAATTAAACTCCAGACACGTGTGCTGTCTCGTGTGCATATGTGACCTTGTACACTTGCGTCTTATTTTGCATCTGGCTTATGTGGGACCTGGAGAGTTGAAAATGAGTCCTTAGGCTTTGCAGGCAAGCACCTTAACCACTAAAACATTTCTCTAGCCCAACATTCTGTTTTACTACTATGAACCACATTAATCCAACAAGATTCAGTTTTCAATTTATAAACTATCTTCACCTGTTTCTGTTGGAGAAGTCAGTATCACAATGTGAAAACAGTTGAGATCTATATATGAAAATACTTTGACTGAGATGTAATATAGCTTACAAAAAATATCAAGGAGGGCTGGAGAAATGGCTCAGTGGTTAAACGCACTTGCTTACAAAGTATGCTGGGCCATATAAAGCCCAGTTCCCATGTAAAGCCAGATGCACAAAGTACTGCATCCATCTTAAGTTCTTTTGCAGTATCAAGAAGCTCTGACGTGCCCATGTTCTCTCTCAAATAAATACATAAAATTATTTCAAAAATCTCAAGTAATCTAGAAGCATATACTCAGATGCAACTGATAACCAATGCAAATTATGTTGAATATTCATTATATAAATAGCCAGAACAGTTAGGAGTAAAAGTTGCACACTGCTGAGTTGAAAGATTTGCAGAATGCTATAGAAAGTCTCCCCACATTTCACAACCATTTCACTCTATTCTCATTTGACAGATACACCAAGTGCAAAGATACTTTTGCATGATCAGTTTACAACACACTTAGATAAAAAGGAGGTGAAGAAAATGGAAAGGGATAAATCATTCACCATTGAAGATTCTTCCTTTGCCTAACATCTTGCTGCTTAACAGATTCTCTGTTTGAACTACTGAATTACTTGTGCTGTACTGGTTTGTGATAAATTTGACAGATGGGATTTTTGTAAAAGCATTAATTCACAAAGACTAAATGCATAATGGATTCATAAGACAAGCTACAACCCAAAATGAACCTTCTTTTCAAAAAAATCCATTGGCTAATTTACCAGTTTATCCTGATAACTGCCTGAAAAGGGCTGATATATGAAAAGATAAGCCAGATGTCTACTTATTCATAGGGATATTTGAGCAATATTTCAAGTCAGCAAAAGTTCATTTTAATGGTTTGGTTGAAAAATTTATAGGATAACTGGCCAAAATATTTAATACTCTGTATAAACATATATATCTGTGACATTTAGGAGAAATAACATCCTCTGTTAAATCCATACCTGTAAGGGAAACACTGTGAAGCTGGCTCTATGCTGCTTTCTGCTGCTCCCTGTTACATTCCCTTCCTTCCATTGCATTTGTTTTCTGAACAACAATAATTGGTAAGTACATGTTTGCTTCAGATAATAGGTATTTGGCCAGATAACAATAGCTCACACCATGATGTCTACTCATTTCATGAATACATGCTTAGATGTTAAAACACAGTGAACACTTCATAATGCCTCCCTCTCTTTCAGTTGTGACTTAAATGAAGACACAGCAAGAAAATAAAACACAGAGCTGAATTTTTTCTAACTACTGCATAATTACCAATATAATAAAGTCAAAACATTGGAGAATAATTCCCTGTAGCTTTAATGTTCATGAAATGTATTTAGTTGCCTGGTATTTGGATGGGACAAAATCTTAAATTGTTACTTCATTGGTCCTGAAGTTGATAGATCTGTAGGGAAGCCAACAGAGTTGGGTCTCTCAATTTTCTCAACTTTTAGGTGTGGTTTGGAGGGTCAGTGTGGCATTGCCATTGATATCACCATTCCAAGGCCACTGCAACTGTCTGATATCTTGATTTCCTGGTGTCCCCTCTGTGGAAACACTGTGCCTTAGGGTTAGCTTCTCTTTCTTTCAAGATGCTAGATGATCCCAAGTTTTATCAAGGTCATGACTTACATACTTTTGCTGAAATTCCTTGTGGGCAGGAGCTAGAACAAATATGATTTAAAGAAAGAGTGGCAATATTTCCAAAATGTCTGGTAATAAATGAAGGCACAAACTTGGAGTTGTTCCTTAAAATTGTACCTCAAGTGGGAAGAAAACTAGGGCACATATCTGAGATTTGGAAACCAATTTAGAAACAGTGTATATTGCTACAAACTAGTATACTTTATTCTACTAACAATATAACTTGGTACATGCCCTCCATGTGTACACGGTGTCTCTCCCGAAACATTTCAGTAAATATGCAGTGAGGAGGGCCACCCATGTAAACCCAGGGGAGGGCAATTGTGTTTCTGTTGACTCTCATGTCATACTGGCCTCCAGGAGCCACAGTGGGGCAGGCTCCATTTCCCTCAGGGACATAAAGGATAAGGCTGACCCTAAGTCAGGAGGACCTCCCAGGCTGGACACTGGCTGGCCGCCTCCTCTGGAGAAGGCTGATGAGGATAGTGGTGGCTGTACTGCTTTCCTGATCCTCTCAGGCAACACCCATGCTGGTACCACCCAGGAACTGCATAGAAAGGTGATGTGAACCTCCCTCCTTGGGTCGTGATGTGAACCCACAGTAGGGGAATTTAAGCCAGCAGCGCTCAGAAAATATACCAGTCTCAGGAAGGGCCAACAAACATCTTGCTTGATGGGTGGCAAAGATTACACAGAAGTACTCAGTAGAGAATAGGATGGGGGTGCCATATCACACCCAGTCAAATTATCTGAGTAATGGAGGAGGTAGTGGAAGATGGGGTCAGAGAGTAGGGCTAGACACATAGCAGATCAATGCATGCCATTAATTTCCTTGGAGGGACCATTTTTTTAAAAAAAGTTTTTTTGTTTTTAAAATTTTTTATTTTGAGAGAGAGAGAGAGAGAGAGAGAGAGCGAGCGAGCAAGAGGTCGGGAAGGGGGGTGCTGGTGGATGGGTAGGTGGTAATGGGCATGCCAGGGCCTTCAGCCATGAGAAAAAAACTGCAGACATATGTGCCCCCTTGCTGCACATGTGTGACATTGTGTGCTTGCATCACCGTGTCTGGCTGTATGGGTTCTAGAGATTTGAACATGAGTTCTTAGACTTCACAGGCAAGCATCTTAACTGCTAAGCCATTTCTCCAGCCCTGGAAGGACCATTTTAATTGTAAACACAAATCTCTCTTGGATAGAAAATTTCTAAGTTATTTTGTGCTTAAGACAGTAGGGGTGTCCTGAGATTTTGGCCTAGAGACAAAGAATACATTAGCTTTATGAGTCTTCCCAAAGAGACACTGAGGGAAAGAACAGGGATGGCCTCAACTCCGGCTTACCTATCTTGTGGAATCATTTGCTTTACTAATTAAAAATTTCACTTTTGTGCTCTTGGTGAGATCGTGGTGATAGGACTTCTGGTTATGAGATACAGGGAATACTGAAAATGTTGTCTGCTGGTGCTCAGGAAGTGAAGACCTATCCTTCTACTCAGTCTATGGAGGTACATGCTTGCTCACAGCTGTGGGCTTGGTATGAAGGGCAGTGCTGTGGGAACTGACAGGTACCTTTATGGTATGACCACTTCATTGTCAAAGATTGGAGTGGAGGGGTGTGGTGATTTGAAAGTAAACTGTCCCCATAGATTCATGTGTTTGAATACTTAATCTGACACTGTTTAAGTTGTAGAACCATTAGGAAATGGAGCCTTGCTTCAGGAAGTGAGTCATTTGAGGCAGGTCTTGAGGTTTCAGAGCCTGGTTTTACTTGTTGTTCTGGCCCAATTTGCTCCCTGCTAATAAAATCATGCAACTGTGTCTTCCTTTTCCTACCACGCTTTCCCTATCACTATAGAGTCTACCCTCTGGACCAGCAAGCCACAATAAACTCTTTTCTTCTCTAATTTGCTTCTGGTAGTGTATTTTGTCCTAGCAATGAGGAAGTAATCAATACAAGGGGAGAATCTGGATCCAACTGTCATAAAACATCATACCTTGTACCAATCAGAGAGTTAGTTCACTTCAGCCTTTTGATTTCAGTTCTTTTCTTTGTCTTAGAGAATAAGTTAGTTCCATGTATCCTTAAGTGCCAGCATTGAAATCTGACTCTTCTACGGGCCCCAGGGCTATGAACTCCATCCTAATTTACCCATGGAGACAGAGAGGAAGAAAATAATTCTCATTCCTAAAATGCCAGCTGAAAAATGGAACTAAAGTAAATACAAGTTAGAATAACATAAACAAATTGGATCAGCAGACAAAATCCAATAAGAAGCACTATACCTAAAATCAAGGGTGGTTCTCTGAAGATATATATGGTATAGGCTCTTCTTGATTGTTCAAATGTTGATAGCATGTTGATCAAGATTCCAGATGGCTTCACCCTAAGATTACATTTTGGTCACAAACTCATGTCAATCTTGAACTATAGTGGTCCAAGTCCAAGTCAGCCCATGGATTCCTGAGGCATGTCAACTGAGACAAGGGCATTAAGTCACTCCTTTCCAGGCAAAAATAGATGAGAAATGGAAAAGAGAAAGGGACAGCAAAATAACAAATACATACACATGCTATAGGTGAATATGTACTTACAAACATGTAATAACGGATATGCATGTAAGGGCTGAAAACCAAAATAAACAATTATATAGAATGTTGAGTCAGATCCACAGACAAAAACCAGAAAAATAGGTTGTTTGGCATACTTACTGATACCATAGTTATTATAGAAAATAAAGGAAACTTCTATAGATCAACAATAGCTACAATTGCAGATGACAAATAATAAAATATATTTACAATTGAAAGAAAATATGAGAACTATGATAAAATATAGCAGGAGAATCCATAGCTTATATAAAATAACAGCATGCCAATGCAAACCTATTGAATATGTGCTCTATGTTCATGGACAGGAAAATTCAAATTCACGATGATGATGATGAAAGTGCCTTGTAGATTAGTTAAAATCAGGAGCTGAAGAGAGATTAGCAAGATCTGAGTTTACAACTTATAGGGATAAACAAAAGACTTTGACATCAATATAGTTCTGAAAATGACATGGTCTGGAGTTGAAATTATGAAGGAAGCAGAATATATGGGAGCTGGATACAAATACATCTTTCATGGTCAACAGTATTTAGGCAAATATATTTGCAAAAGCATGTGGCTCTCCATAGGGATATTAATTATAATGGTATTTACATGTATGCCAATAGTATATATTCTATAGCCTCAAATGTTTTAAGATATAGGAGAATTTTCTTGCAAGTGACCCTTGCCATGTGAATTTTCCTGGGGAGATGTGCAGAGACATTTAATCATTCCAGATAGAGAGTACACCAAGAGACCAAGTAACCAACTGCATTTGAGTACATCTTCATAAACCAATTAGTTTTATTGGGGATACTTACAGGAGCATAGGTGACTCACATGCAGCTGCACCATAGAGAAGTTTCTTGTGTCACGTGCAGGTAGTCATACCATAGAAGGGTCCTAATCTTCAATCAACCTATTTCTGGTATAACACTGGGAGGGGAGAGCCTCATGAGGATTCATGAAGGGTCGTGAACCCTATGATCCCCTGTGCAATATGTGACTCTTGATTATCCCTTTATGAGGGTGCTAACGGACTGATCTAATGAAGGAATTGGTCTGGTGGTCACAACAGCTCTGATTTCAGACAGCAATGGTCATCTCCAACCCAGAGGAAACATCTTACAGCCCATCTTGCATAACTGAATGGAATCTTAGGCAAACTCACTCATGCCCCAACCTTCAGGGACAAATCTCTGAAGCTGTCCAAGTGCTGGCTGGAACTGCTGCTATCACAGTCCATCAAGATATGGTCACAAGGCTGGGCAGCAGCATCCTGATGGTCCAAAATTGGTACGGGGAATTCTCCAGGTAAGTGTTTACTCCAAAAGTGAGGCCACCTGCTAGTTGAAATTCTCCCCAGTGATAAT
Organism: Dipus sagitta; assembly: GCA_036346955.1. Taxonomy (NCBI): domain Eukaryota; kingdom Metazoa; phylum Chordata; class Mammalia; order Rodentia; family Dipodidae; genus Dipus; species Dipus sagitta. Next base: position 40,806,419 of record CM070783.1, read on the forward strand.
CCTGATGGATCCCACTCCAGTCACTTGCCAAGCTCCATTCCAAAGGCTGCATAGAACTCCCCAGTGGAATGTTTGCTCTCTGGTCTTGGTGCTGATGCTCCATAAGAAAGAATCCGTACCCAGGGGTCATCAGCAAATTTTATGGAACCTCAAACATGTTCTGCAGCTGAAACTGTCAGCTTTGCCCTCTTCTTATATTCTCTGAGAGGCCAGTGCCACCAGTGGCTTGTCTTAACTCATTTGCTCCATCACCTCTTGTGACATGCAGAGAGCCTGCCGTGCTGACACGTGAAGTGAGCACTGAGGCTCTAGCATACTGCGTGCATGCAGATCCAGCCTGCTCCAAAGTTTTTGAGTGAGGTGCGCCAAGGAGCCATCTAATACAACTCTAATAAAAAGAGCTATGAATGTTGTATTTGCTAATTAAGTGGTTATAGAATTTTTACCCTATTTTAAGAGGCAATAACCTGACTCTTGGGCAGATAGAGCCTAAGGCAGAGGACAAGTTCTTATTATCCCACAAAGACGCTCCTCAGAGTCATTGCTGACTTCGAATTGGCAATTCCTCTTGTTCATTTCCAAAAACCAAATAAGAGGTTGAATATCGGAACAGTGTCAGCTCTCCTCACCCCAGTGGTCTATAAACTGCACTGAGCGAGGACATAAGGAGCCACTAAAGATGGAAGAGTCAGTGCATAAGCTTTCAGGGTTCTTTGAATTTGCTCTATTCATTATTTCTTCATTTATTTACTTATTTTGTATTTATTTATTGGTTTGTGTATTAGTATATATGGTATGTATTTGTATATTTGTGTGGTATATGCACATGTGTGTGCCCCATGTGCACTTGTGTGGGACCAGGGGAAGACATTGGGTGTATCCTCCTCTGTTACTCTTAGACTTTCTTTCCCTGAGACAAACTATCTCACTGAGCCTGGAGCTCACACCATGTTTCAGTTATTGTTAGGTCAGGATGAGATGGAGCCATAGCAGGGGGGTGACAGAGACATAAGGAAGTGGGCCATCCACATTCCTCAAGGAGCCACCCAGCCATCATTCCTTCCTTGTCTAACAATGCCTCAGGTCTAGGTTTCCAGCCCCCTTATCTTTCAGGTCAGGTCACTGTTCTGGTCTCACACCCTAGCTATTTCCCTTCCTCACCTTCCTCCAGCCAAAGAACATTATATAGCCCACTATCTATAATCTAAAATTGCTCTTCTCTTGAGAGCCAGTCCTGGCAGCTTGTGTTTTTCCTCAATAAAAGCTTCCATCTTTGCCTCAGAGTGGTCTCTTTGGCCTTGGTCACTCCTGAACCTTACAGTTATAGTGGATGACCAGAGAGCCCAGTGGTCCTTCTGTCTCATCCATCTCTCTCTGCCACCCCCCCCCCCCCCACTGCTGGGATTATAGGCTTGTGTGGGCATTTCTAGCTCTTTACATGGGTGCTAGAAATTGAATTCTGGTCTTCATGCTTGCATAGCAAGTGGTCTTACCTACTGAGCCATCTCTCCAGCCCACTTTTGATTTAACTTTTAACTCTTTTCTTCTTTTCTTTTTATTTTTGAGAGTTGGTAGCCCATCCTAGCTTCAAGTTCTTCCTGCATCAGTCTTCCAAATTCTGGAGTCACAGATGTGCACTGCCATACTGGCTGCCTTTTAAATTGTGTGTGTGTGTATGTGTGGTGTAAATGTATATGTGTATGATTGTTCATGTGTGTGTATGCAAATGCACATGTAGGCCCATATGTATGGAGGCCAGATGTCAATGTTGAGTGTCTTCCTCAATCATTCTCCACCTTATTTTGAAACAGAGTTTCTCACTGATCCAGACAGTAATCTGTAAACCACCAAGCTCCAGAGATTTCCGCATTTCTGCTTCTCAAGTGTTGACTTTTATGTGGGGGCTAGATCTGAACTTAGGTCCTCATACTTTTGAATCAAATACTGACTAAGCTATCTCCTCAGCCCCCATCTTGTTTATTTTTAGTTAAAATATAAAATGTGCATGAACAAAGAAATCTCATTGTTGTTAGGAATTTTGTCAGGGAGAATTTGCAAAGCTGAAGACATTCTACTAAGTTGAGTTATATTTAGTTGTCACCAAGCTGTTTGGTGAAGGACTCAGGAACCAGATGAGTGCCATGACAGGTTTCAGAGTCCTCAGTAGGCCTAAGTTTCTGTTTCCCGGCAAGATCTAAGTTTTTATTTTCCAGTAAGGGTGGGTTTAACAGTTACTGGAAACTGATTATGCCATACATTCCTGAAGTCAGGAGACATTCCTGTAGTCATAGATAAGCTCAATTCCCCTAGCCCCAGCCCACCAACTTTGCCCACCAAAATCTTAGCCAACCAGAAGAGTACACTGTTTAAATCAACCAATCATGTAACCATTCCCTTCTTCTATGTTCAAATCCCTATAAAAACTCTACCCTTCCACTACTCAGGACTCTTGCACAGATCCACTGCATTGGTGAAGTCAAGAGACTGAATTTAAGCCCAAAATAAAGCTCCTTGCCCTTGCATACGTGTTTGGTTCTCCTCGGTGGTCACTGGGGGTGCCGAGAACTGGGCATGACATTTGGTACCATGGTTTGTACTATAAAATTATTAAGGTGAAGGTAAATGTTATTCACCTAAAATACTTTATTTTGGTCTTGGGAGATTTTTTCTTTTTCAAGGTAGGGTTTTACTCTAGCCTGACCTGGAATTCACTATGTAGTCTCAGGGTGGCCTCAAACTCAGGCAATCCTCTTACCTCTGCTTCCCAAGTGCTGGGATTAAAGGCATGTGGCACCATGTCCGGCTCTTGTGAAATTTTAACTATTGCTTTTAATGAATTGATAAACAGCAAACCTACACATTGAAATTTTGTTTCCATGAGAAGGACTGAAATGGGAATGTGAAAATAAACAACTAGAGATGAACATGAAAAAAACATTGGCTGGAAGAACAGGTCAGAGCCTAGTTGCACATGGGCTTCTGGAGTGCTCAGTTCGCTGCTTGCTGGCTGGGAAGTCCTCCACCTGGACTCAAGGTAAATGCTGGCATGATAATGCTATTCCACTCAGGACAATTTTTCTTCCATTAAATGTTCAATATTTATGTGATTAGGAAACCGAGTAACATCTAAGCTGTTTGCTGCTGTCCACATGTCTCGTTCCAGATGGATAATCGGAAACGACACTGATTGCTGCATTCCTAAGAATTCACAGGGCACTATCACTCACCTAAGAAATTGAGTTTGTGCCTGAAGTAAATAAAATTATTCTCTGACACATTCATCATTAGAAAATATAATGGAACTGACATGCGGGGGATTATGCTAACGTAGCACTTTGTTATGCCATAGACCCTGCAGATATGCAGTCACATCCCACAAAATGCCATTGACCAGTTCTGCAGCCTTGGAGGTGCCAGGGGAAATCTCACCAGCAAGACTAGCTTGGCTTCTCAGGTGCATCCCATAGTGGTGAGCCTTGAATACAGCTCCCTACCACAAGCTATTGAGAGTTCAGTCTAATCTGGAAGTGTTCACATACCTATCACTGTGTGTTACATACCTATCACTGTGTGTTTATGTAAAATTCAAATAGCAGCATGATACAAAGCATACATAGGGAGATAAAAGATGAATGCAAAACCTCATCCCAAGTCTCACAGTTGGAAAAGGTCTCCAGACTTTGCTGGGATCATAAAGAACTAGATAACAACTACCCTGGTTTGTGTAAGGGCAGTAGTCCTCAAAGGCATCTGCTTGAAATGTGTGGGCCTCAGGGTGGTACTGTTGGGAATGTTGGAAGGTTCTATGAACCTTTAGTAGGTAGGGCCTGGTTTGAGGCCTTTTGGTCATTAGGAATGCACCCTGGAAGGGGCCCTGGGGCTACGTCTCTTCCTGTTGTTCTTTGCTGCTTCTTGGCTGATTGTATGAGAGGTTTTCTCTGTTCCATGCTACTGTGTTGATACGCCATCTCATCAGAGGCTAGGATCAATGGGGCAGCTGACCTTAGGCTAGAGTCCCTCCCACTAGGGCCCCCAGTTAGGTCACTCTGCTTTTCCTCTTTACATGCTAATGTTCTTATATGGTTCACTATGTAACATAAAGCCTCAAAAATAATAGAAGTTTTTTATTTTAAACAAGAGATCATATTATGCACGCAGTGTTTCAAGGATCAACTTTAATTTGATTGAATTTAGGACAGGATACATATAAATGAAGTGAGATGAAGGAAATACTGAAGTAAGGAAGCATGTAGTGTTACTATAAATTGCACATTTATAAAAGTCATATTAAAACACAGTTTATTACAAAAGTATAAAGGTGTTTCAGTTGAATGACCACCTGCTATAAAATGAGATTAAATGTTCATCTTTATCTATGAGTCTTACTTTACAACCACTTATCAATTATCTATTTAATTTCAATTTAAATATCTTAGTTTTGTATCTGAAGCAAATCCAGTGCTCAGTTAATTTCCTCTGATCACATCTTTTTCATTTGGGTTCTTTATTTTTATTTAAATTATGTTTGTTAGTATTCATTTTCTCTCCTCCTTGTCTCTGTTTTACGCAAAGTCTTGCACATGCTTCTTTTGTTCCTTATCATAGTTCAGTCTGCATTCCTTCTTGAGGTGATAGAACTTGTGTTGACAATTTCATTCCCCTTAAATTTCTTATATCACCACACTCCTTGTTTTGGGAATATTCTTCCCGGTTCAATCGTCATATTTTATGTTGAGTGTGTGTGTGTGTGTGTGTGTGTGTGTGTGTGTGTGATGTAGTGTATAGGTGTATGCACTGCACACCCCACGTAGATGTACGTAGAAGTCAGAAGAGGATGTTGGGTGTCCTCTTCTATTATTTTTCCACCCCATTTCCCTGAAAGGGAGCCTCACACTGAACCTAGAGCCCATCATTTTTTGGTTATACTGGCCCATGAGAGCCTCAATGATTCTCCTGTCTAATGCTCCTCATTGCTGGGGTTACACATGGACTTAGCCATAAGCCACTTTTTATGTGGGTTCTGGGGATCAAACTGACATTCTCATGCATGTGAGGCAAATGCTGTTACTGGCTGAGACATCTTTCCAGCCCCAATTCATTGCTTTCCAAATTTTAGGATGTCATACTTGGATTTTCTTCATTATTCCCAAGAGACGCAGCTAGGCTCCCCTTGTTGTCGTGTTTCCACACAGACATGCTGTGCATATTTGTGAGAAGGGTTTGCCCTGCTGTGTTGTTTGCATATATCTTGTGCATTCTTATGAAATCGAGTATGCAACATTATACATTGGACAGCTATGAGGCACTTGACTTTGAGGAAATTCTGATAGTGTTTCTATAAGCTTGAGTCCTTAATTGCTCTGTTCTGGACATTTTATGCCAATGGTAAGGTTCACAGTGAATTCCTGCCATCTACACCCCCTTCCCCCAGTGCCTGAAAGTTCAGCTTGACCTGCAATAAAATACAGTGAAGGAAAGCCCTAGACCTGGGGAAATTGATTATATCCTGCATAGCCATGGGTAGAAGTTCCACAAAGCTTGTATCAAGGTTTCTATGGGCTTTGTCCTTAGCTGACCTTACTGTGTCCTTGGCTGTGATGAACTATGAATGTTTAGCATAACAACTTGAGTATCAGATACTGAGTAGTTGGGACACCCTTGGAGACTGTCAGGACTTGTCCACAGGGGCCCATGCTCTGTCTTGTTACTCCACAGCTCCTCAGATGATTGCAACAAGGAACTTAGAATCACAATACATGACCATTGCCATCCTACTGCAACACTGAGAAGCTGTTGACCATCTGCCTTCTGATCTAATTTCTAATCAAGTCCATCATTATCTTGATTGCAGACATGATCTAAACATCTCTCTATCATGTCTAAACTGGCTCTGTTTATTTAGGTTGTGCTTGCCAAATCCCTCTGTGAAGTTACAAAATGGAGATGGACAAACTGTGACACAGATTCTGGTGGTTTTGGTAATGGTTTCCTAGTACTGAAATTTGTAATGGTGACTTACAGATTGAGATAGCTGATCACCTTAGAGAGAATAGTCAACCCCTTTGTGATCTTTTTGTGCTCTTAGTACCTGATAATTATCATGGGGAGCTGCTGGCTTTTTATTATTATTATTTTTTATTTTTTCCAGAACCTAACCTTAAGCAACTGACTTGCATTTCTTCTACCTTGAGTTTCTCGATTTCCCTCATGGTCCTCTAGGATGCAACTCATCTTGAATCTCTAGAAAGTCACACACTTCGTATATTCAAGAGACTCAACTGCCTACTTATCTTAGAACATTAATGAGGATTTCTTTGCAAATGGTGTTTTCCTAAATGGTGTGATAAAGATACATTGATGGCCTCATCAGCCACTGGGAACTGAAAATCTCTGCTTTTGCCTAATTATACTTATGCTGAGTGAAGAAATAAAAGGCTAAGATGGAAAACCACCCTGAGGCTGGGGAGTCAAAAAGGGACTTTGCAGCAGCCCTGACATAGGGCCAGACTGTCTGGTTAAGTTCTGATCTCATCACAAAGCATTGGAGAGACCCCAGGTCCTCAGGTACTTTTTTCAGTTCCAGGTGCAATGTTTCCTTCAGTGAAGTGTTGGCTTTGCTGACTTTGGAAATCTTGTCAAAGCTGTGTGTTTCTTTAAATGGATATGCTCGAAAGAGCTATAAACTCTACCAGGGGATTATTTACACCAGGTTTTGGAAAGCCTCATTTCACTTGATTCTTATGGAAGTCATGACTATTCCCTCCTCATTCCACACATAAACCAGTGTTTAGCAATGTAATTTCCTGGTATTTCTAATCTGTCTTTTTATTTTGGGTGAAAAGCTTTCTTTTCTTGGTTTTGCTGGGTGGTCTGTCTTTTCCAGGCTGTTTGAATCTTGCAGATTCCACTCAACTTCTTCAGGATTGTTTACTTTTTTTTTTTTTCACTGTGTATTAACCAGACATTTATTGTGATGACATGTTAGTTGATGGAAACAACTCAAGGGGTAAAAGACTTATTTTAAATCATAGAGGCTTCAGACTGTTGTGGTAGGGAGGGTGTTGTAGAGCAGAACACTGTATCATTTGGTTAGAAGACTGAGAAAGAGAGTGATATTTGTACTCATGGCCTTTTCCTCCTTTATGTTCTATCTGCATCCTAGTCCCTGGGATGGTGCCACCCCCATTCAGGTCAGATATCTCCCCCACCCTTGGCTACTCTTCTCTGGAAACACCCTCACAGACACACTCAGAGCTGTGCTTTGCTAATCTAAGTACTTCTCAATTTGATCAAGTTGACACTTGGGATGGAAGGACTATGACACAGTATGATATCACATGCAAAATCTTCATGCCAGGCTTTTGTTGACTGTTCTACTCAAGTGTTATTCCAAGAATTCAGTTATTCTTCATTTAAGTGACGAATCTTATTCTGTCATCATTTTCTGTCATTTTCATGTCAATTTCCATGTGAATAGAATTTTCTTCCCCCTTTTAATTCCTGCTTACTTGCATTTAATAACCTCATTCTCCTTGCCATCTCCCTGCTGCTTTGTTTTTTACCTTGTGATTGTCTAAGTGATGTTACTTTGTATTTTTCTTTAATGTTTTTGACTATGATATTTTTCACCTCAAAGAATCTTTCTATAATGATAATGAAGCCAGTGATAAGAAAAAAATCTCTGATTTTTTGCCTTTTCATTGAAAAACATTCATAATATGTAAACATATTCTACCTTTTTGAAATTTTCATAAGAAAATCCTAGCTTATTCTTTTATATAATTTACATGTAACACATTAAGTTACTGATGGGTCAAAAGTCATTTTTTCACATACATTAGTTATAATGGATGAGTTTTATTTAGCATAATGAGAAAATAAGCAGTAATATGTTGCCTTTTACTCTATTATCTTTGGTAATTAATTCTGTTCATAATATTATACTATTGCTTTGAGAATGCTAATAGTGATAGATGTGAATAAAAATTGTGCATGTGTTCATATATATGTATATGGTTTGATATGTGTATGGTGTATTTTTTATTATAGATTTTTAGTACTAGAGTACAATTACTAGAGAAGCAACATGATACTGTTATGATACTGAAGCAACATGTACCTTAACAGTAGTTCATCAAAATGAACTTGAAATATTGACTAATGTTTTCTGATCTATCCCACTCATTTAAACTCATCCTTTAAGCCAGTATTCCCATGGTTTGAAAATAAATCCATGTAAGGAAAGGATTGTGTTGTGTTCCTGTAGAGCCAATGTGAATATATTTTGCAATAAAGTGCACAATGGAAATACACTCTTACAGCAAGGACTTACAGCTCGTGACTATGAGTATGACTCACAGAGTGTCAGATGCTCCAACATTGGTGAGGCAGAGGTGTCTTATATTGTTATTACACTGGGATGGCTCAGCAGTCCTACACAAACACATCATTTTTTGAGTGCGTCAGAATTTTGAAGATTTTAAAAGATGATCAGTAATGTGGAGCATGTAGAATAAACTGTGTGGTCTAGGGGGCTTGTCTCTGGCTCCTTCTCTGCTGCTGCCATGGATCTCTGATGAAGGCATAGTGGACATCTCTCTGCACCCCCCCCCCCATTTCTGGCTCTGATGTCAGTATTCTGCATCTGCTAAGAGGTGTGTCCATAGTCAGCTTTTGGCAAAGGACAGATCACTAAAGTTATTCCCAGTGGTCTTGTTTCTGCTTGCTTATGGAGAGGTTCTGATTATCTCCTGGTCATACTGCTAACCCCAAGCAGATCCTGAAGGGGGTGGTCCACTGTGCAGCAACTGGCTTTGTTTGAGAGCTCCTGTCATCCCTCCCTCTAAAATGCTGTTGATTCTCTTGCATTCTGTAAGGCCAAGATCACAAGTTGAATCAGTTACTTTCTCATTGCTGGGACAAAATACCTGACTAGAAGCAACTTAGGAAAAGAAAGATTTTGTTCAGGATTAGAGTTCCCGAGGGCAGTGGCTTTCATGGCAAGGAAGGCTTGGCAAGAGCAGGAAATGAGCATCATATCTGTTGCAGTCAGATTAGCATTGCTGGCAGAAATCACCCAGCCAAGAGCAGCTTTTGGGAAAAAAGTTTTATTTTGGCTTACAGATTCTAGGGGACACTCCATAATGGCAGGGGAAAACGATGGCATGAGCAGAGGGTGAACATCACCCCTTGGCCAACATAAGGTAGACAATAGTAACAGGAGAGTGTGCCAAACACTGGCAAGGGGAAACTGGCTATAATGAATGCCCAGAAGCCCTGCTACCCCCCGCCCCCAATATACTGCCTCTATGAAGCGTTAATTCCCAATCTCCATCAGCTGGGAACCTAGCATTCAGAACACCTAAGTTTATGGGAGGCACCTGAATCAAACCATCACAATATCTTCATAGCATCCATGTGGTAGTAGAGGGAGCCAGTAGGGCTGAGCGGTAGCACCCCAAAGCCTGCTTCCAGGGACACACATCCTCTAGCAAGGCTCTGTCTCCTGAAGGGTCCATAATCTCTCTGAACAGTGCCACCTATTGGGGATTACATATTCAAATACATGAGTCTATGGAAGATATTTTACATTCAAACAACCACACACTTAAACTTCCGGGTCTCATATCTATAGAGGGTTTCAGAGAGTGAAGAGTAGTGGTTAATTTCCATTTTTAACTTCGTCAGAATGAGAAACTCCTGTGAGATTAGTCCAGCATACCTTGAGTGTGTCTGGGAAAGTGTATTATATCAAGATAGTTTTCAAATGGACTTCTTGATTTTCTACCTAATAACTATATCAGTTATCATGAGAAGACTAGAGTGTGAGATTTTGTCCTTACAGTCATAATAACTTCTGCCTTTAGTTCTATCAAACTCTGCCATTAGGTAAATTTACCTACAGTAAGATTGTAATGCTTTCTTGGAGACTTGACATGAATTCATTGATGTTTCCTCTTATCAATTGCATTTAATATGAATACAGGTTTATTTTAGCTATTTTTATCTGATTTTTCTCTATTTCTAGTTTAGTTTTCACTTATTATGTCTTTATATGTACCTGGATCCATGATTAATGGGTAGATAGATGATAAAGATATATACATTGGAGATATAGATAGATAAAAAATAGATGCTAGGTAGATAGATTATCATCAGAGGTATATAGTTAGCACTAGACTGTGCGCACGCGCGTGCACACACACACACACAATGCATATTGAATGGTGGCCTTTTTGTGTGTGCTTGTTTACCCATTATCACTACAGTGAGAAGAAATATGGGAAAAAAATCACCATGAAACTTGGGTCAATTTTCTCCTTTTAAACACTACAAAAAATTTTCTAAAGTTGTAAGTACATTTAAAACAGTCATATTTTAAACATTTAGGGACTGAGAAGATGGCCCAATGAGCAAAGGCACAAGCTTGCAGGGCCTACTGGCCCTAGGTTCAATTCCCAAGCCACCCATGTAAGCCAGATGCAAAAAGTGCACAAGTATTTGGCATTCATTTGCAGTGGAAAGAAGTCCTGAGGCTCCCCCAAACACACACATGAAAATAAAAATTAAAGAAAAAACACTAAAATTTTTCACTATATCATTCTAAATCTCTTTGACAAATTTCTATTGTGATTTAAGTTTCCCAATGAAATAATAGTGAAAAAAATCAACACAGAATTTATGTCGATCTGTGTGTCCAAGAAAAATGACACACTGACAAAAGAATCTCAATACTGAAATCTTTATTGAATCACAGAACTTGGAATAGCAGTTACTAACACCAGGACTGTATTCATACAGCCCCTGGATTCCTTGATCACAGACAGTTCCAATGCAAATGTTCTTGGTATCTATATTTGTAAGATGTTTGTTTTCCAGTGTTGCTGGGTTTGGTTGATAGGTGGATTCATCAACAGTCCCCAGTGCTGGAACTGGTCTGCCTTCCTAAATCCAGGTCCTTAAACTCTACTGATGGAGAAGGCTCCTAAATTCCTATATCATGCAAGGAAGCAGTTATTGGGTTCCACACAGCAAATTAGTCAACCAGCAAACATCCCTCCACCTGAAATGAGTAGAAACATATGCCCATTGTTGTTACAGGTAGTCTCTGTCTGAGTGTTTCTAAGAGCTTTGGGTCTTACTCAAAAACCTGAAGAAAATGAACACAGGTAATTAAGCAATAGGAAACGTTATTATGAGCAAAGCAACAGTAAAGGTATGAGCTGCATACCAATATGTAGAGTCAGTTTTCAGATGATCACATGACTGACCATAAATAATTAAGGTGTCTAGTTCTCTTAATCTTCTCTGCCTAGCTTAGCCTCTGGCTCTTTTCAACACAGAACCAAACTGACTTAAATAAATAAACAGAAGAGTTAGCAGAAGTCAAAGCACTAATATTTTTTTAAAGAAGAAACAGCTCTTATTTACTTATTTATTTGAGAGAGAAAAAGAGGCAGAGGGTGAGAGAGAGAAAAAGAGAGAGAGAGAGAGAGAGAGAGAGAGAGAGAGAGAGAGAGAGATTGAGAGATTGGGAGAGAATGGGAATACTAGGTGCTTCTGCCACTGCCAAGGAACTCCAGAGACATGTATCACCTTGTGCCTCTGGCTTATGTGGGTCCTGATGAATTGAACCTGGATTCTTTGGCTTTGCTGGCAAGTGCTTTAACCACTAAGCCATCTCTCCAGCCCTCAAAGCACTAATATTTTTAATGGAAAATAAACTTTCATGTTCCTATTTCCTAATTAGCAAGATTTGAAGTAATATTTACAATGCAGAATATGTTACCGTCTTTATAAAACCAGCATGGTGGGTGCTGTGTTTTGATTCATTTTTTATTTGCATTTAGTCTGCAGGAACTATAGATTTTTAAAAGAAGATCTTTTGGTCACCTGTTATTTTGGAACTTTTCTAGTGACTTGAATTCACCCTAATTCACAAGAATTCTTTTGGTGAGTTGGCTGGCGTGACTTTTGTTGATGGCAAAGTCTGTATGGCATTCATAGTGATTGAAAGATTTGTTTTGTTATATTTCATGTATTAAACATTGAATAGAACCACATGCAGAGATGGTCATTGTATTAATTAGGGTTCTTTAGAGGAACAGAACTAATAGAATGAATTGGATAAAAAGGGAATTTATTGGAATAGCTTATGGCAATCCAATAGCAGTTGCAAGCCCAAGAGTCAAGGAACCCAGTAGCTGCTCAGTCCACAAGGCTAGATGCCTCAGCAGTCCCAATCCAGCACTGAAGGCCTGTAGGCTTCTTAGGGAGTCGCTGGTCTTCAGTCCACTCTGGAAGGCAGCAAACAGCTCAGGCAGTCAGGTAGAAGGAAAGGAATTTTTTTCTTCCAGAGCTTCCTTACATAAAGTCCCCATCCAATTCGGCACCCACTCTGGGGGAAGGGCTCACCCTAGGGGAAGGACTTCCTTCTTCAGTTAATCTTTCATGGAAGCAACCTCACAGACCCACTCAAAATGAATGTTTGTGGATTACTAAACAGATCAAGTTGACAACAACTTAACCATCACAGCCATATATAACCTAACAAAACACAAATACTTTTAGACCAAAAATACTGTACAATAAATTGTAATTAATTAACCTTACATATTGCAACTAATTTGGTGGTACACATTTTAAAGTTGTGTTGGACACTTGAAGAGAACATGGTGATTTTTCCTTCTCTTTGACATTGAGGTCTAACATGGTGAACACTGGCATTTTCTTTTTACCAATTCCCCCCCCGGCCACCGCCCAGATATTTCATTCAAAGTTATCTGGTAACATACTCATTCTTTTTTTTTTTTCAAGGTAGGGTCTTACTATAGCCCAGGCTGACCTGGAATTCACTATGTAGTCCCAGGGTGGCCTTGAAGTCACAATGATCCTCCTACCTCTGCCTCCTGAGTGCTCGGATTAAAAGCATGCACCAGCATGCCTGGCACATACTCATTCTTTCCAGATAAATTTTATAATTGGACTATATTTGTATGACATTGACTAGTTATTATATTTTTATCACCTAGTGAGGCTAATAGTATACTTTAGCTTTATTTATTCAATTTGTTTATAGTGCAAGTTGAGTTCTAGAAACCGATGCAGGTTTGAAGGGAATATTGTCTGTTAAATTCATTCTCCTTTACTTGACAATATGATAATATTTGGATTTATTAGCTGAAGAATCATTGCTCAATTTTGTTTGTAAAAATACTGGATACTGGTTCCACATGACTTTGCCACATATCTCACTCAATGCTTTTGACTTTAAAAATCTTAAATAGGGACATCCATATATAATGAATCTTTTCACTAAAATCAAATTAACAGAAGGCCCTTTCCATCATAATCTAATTTTTCATCTTTCACTCATTAATGCAGACCAGAAATACTGTAAAACATTTTTATGAAATTACACACACACACCCCCCACAATTCATCCTCATAGCTCCATTGAGACTCCATTTAGGGACTTCCAACCAGCCTGCTTCACATTGCCCATGGCCACTTCCAAAAAAACAAAATTGCATTGCAAATCTAATGACCCTCTCCTTCCTGCATTTATTATACTCAATAGTACCAAGTGGGCTACCAAATTATTAATCCAGGGAGGAATAAAGCTGACTTTGAGGGAAGGACACTCCCTCAGCATTCAGAATCCTTGCCTTTAAATGAATTTTTCAGTTGTTCCAATGCAGAACAGCTAGCCCAATTTCAATAGCTGTAATATCAAACAATTTTAACTGAATAAACACTATCTCTAGCTTGAAACTGTTAATTTTTTCTGTGCCATAGTCATTCAAACAGACACTAGTTCATTTAGATGCAACACAACTCTGCATTAAGTTCTCAGGACACAGGCAGGCAGGACGCAGCAAGCCTCTCGCACAAATTGCTACTGGACCAGTGTCAACAAAGTTCTTTCTTCCCCTCATAAACCAAACTTCACAGTCCATAGTTCTTACTGCCTCTAGGTCCTTCAACTCTGACTAGAATAGTCCACGAAACTCTGCCTTCTGCACTGCAAGGCAACTCATTTTCCAAAGTTTCAATCCTTCCACATTCCTCCCACAAATCAGTTCCAAAAGGCCCAAAGTGAGACAGTCAGGTTTCTAACAGCAAGGACCCCGCTTCTCAGTACCAATGTTCTCTTGCAGTTATCTCCATGTTGCTGGAATAAAACACCCAACCAGAAGCATCGGATGAGAGCAAAGTTGTTTAGTTTGGTTTTCAGACTCAAGAGGAAGCTCCATGATGGCAAGGGAAAGGGTGACATGAGCAGAGGATGGACATCACCTCTGCCACAGCAGGTGGAACACCACAGTGTGAAAATGAGCCAACTAACACTGGCAAACTGAGAGTTAATAAACCTCAAGGTCTACCCACCCAATGATACACCTCCTCCAGCAAAGCTCCATGTCCTAAATTCCATCAGCTGGGAACTAAACTTTCAAAACACAAGAGTTTATGAGGGACACATAATTCAAACAACCATATATAATTTTTTTCAAGGAATATCAGAGGGATGTTCTGATGTAATTTTATTATTAAATTAAAACATTCACAATATAAAGTACATATTCCATTATCCCAATGTAAAATATACCATCTAGACAATGAACCCTGAGACTGTGGATATTTGGGGGTATACATGTGTATATGCATTTTCAAGTATGTAAAGGCACATACATGTGTATGGGTACACATGTGCATGTGTTGGAGGGGGTGGTGGCAAAGATCAATATTAGGTGTTGTCCTTTGGAACATTATCCACATCTTTTAGAGACAAAATCTTTCACTGACCTGGAGCTCTGACCAATTATGCTAGACAAGTTGGCCAGCAATCCCCAGGGTACCTCCTGTCCCTGCCATTCCAGTACAGGGATTATAAGTGCATACCATCACACCTGATGTTTTTATTTGGGTACTGGGGATCAAACTCTTGTCCTCATGCTTGCACAGTAAGCACTTTATCAACTGAATCATCTCCCCAGCCTCATGTTGAAATTTTTCAAATTTTTTTCCTTGTATTTTTTTTTTTTTTTGAGGTAGGGTTTCATTCTAGCTCAGGATGACCTAGAATTCACTTTGTAGTTTATTGTGTCCTTGAACTCATGGTGATCCTCTATCTTTGCCTCCTGAGTGCTGGGATTAAAGGCATGCACCAGCATGCCCGGTGACTTTTCAACTTTTAAGTCTGATTTCCAGGAGTATGCCAAGTATTTTCTTTGCAAGGAAAAATGTGACCAATGAATTGTAAGTTAATCTTTCACTTTTTGAATTTGCATTAAACTGAATGAATTAGCCTCCACATTTGATGGAAACCATGGACATTAAAGCCATATCACTGTAACTGGTTTCTCCAGCAACTCAGATGTGAACTGTCTTAAGCATTTCTGCACTGTTTCCCAGCACACTGGCCCTTTGGCCTCTCTCAGTCACTCACCAGCTGTGTGTCAAGGCCCGCCTCAGTAGCCTCAACTCTTAGTGGAGGAATGATTGTTCTCACTGCCTGGGTGGTTGTCAGAAGTTGTAGGGAGTGTTTGTCACTCAGCAGCTGTAGCGAGGCCTGATGGATGGCATATGTTGTTAAGGCCTCATGTGTTTGCTAACAAAGTAAACAGATGCCATACAGGGAGATACTACTCTATTCTTTGGGTATCAGTAAGAGATAGCCTATCCTTTATTAGAAACCCACATGAAGAGGTCTCCAGGCTAAACATTTAGTTTGGGATTTGCTACCTATTTTAAGACCATGCACTTTGAGTCTCAAACTATTCAGGTGGCACAAGAAATTTCAGATATAACCCTCTTGATACAATGTAAATTTTTAAGACCATATTAAGATAGTGTTGCAGTCAGGTTCATATTGCTGGCAGAAATCACCCAACCAAGAGCAGCTTGTGGCAAAAGGGTTTATTTTGGCTTACAGACTTAAGGGGAAGCTCAGTGATGGCATGGAAAAACAATGGCATGAGCAGAGGGTGGACATCACCTCCTGGCCAACATTAAGTGGACAATAGGAACAGAAGAGTGTGCCAAACATTGGCAAGGGAAGACTGACTATGATACCCATAAGCCCACCCCCAACAATACAACTGCCTCCAAGAGACATTAGTTCCCAAATCTCTATCAGCTGGGAACCTAGCATTCAGAACACCTAAGTTTATGGGGGACACCTGAGTCAAACCACCACATTCTGCCCCTGGCCCCCATAAACTGATAACCATACATGATGTAAAATGCAATGCATTCAGTCCAACTTTAAAAGTCTCCATATATATGGCATTGGGCCTAGCAAAAAAATATTCAACCAATACAAGATTTAAAACCAGGGCAAACATCAATCTCTGTAGCTCCAAGTCCAATAACCCTAGTCAGTGACAAGTCTCCAAGTCCAATAATTCTAACCAGCAACAAGCCTCTGGAGTTCCAATTCCATGGCTCCAGCTAGGCTACTTGTAGTCCTTGGAAACTTCATCAGAGGATGGCAGCTTTCCTTAGCAGCCATCTAGTGGTCCTGGCATCTCTACTGGGTGTCCACTGCAACCCATGGTCCATCCTCAGGGTTCCATTGGGTCTCTGTGCAGGAATCCAGATAACCTGCTTCACACTGCCCACAGCCATTTCTAAAACACAAGACATTGCTGAAAATTCATTGACCTTCTCTTTCCCGCATTTCTATATTTCATAATACCAGGTTGGGGGCCAATTTTTTTAATCCAGGGTAGGGGGTAAAGCAGACTTTGAAGAACAGGATACTCCTTCAACATTCAGGCCCCTTCAAAAGACTGCATTCTTTCTGTTGTCACAATGCAGATCAGTTGACCCAATCTCAATGGTTGTAATCTCATATAATTGCAGCTGAACAGGGAGAAGCTTTTGCACAAAGATTTCTTTCTGTGCCATATCCCTCGGTACACACCAGTCTGTTTCTATGCAAAGCAATCCTGCACAAGTTCTCAGGACACAGGCCTGACAGCAAGCCTCTCGCACAAACTGCTTCTAGCCCAGTCCAGGCAAAGTGCTTTCTCACCTTATGCCAAGGTTTCAAATCTTTCCAAATTCCTCTTGAAAATCAAGTCCAAAAGGCCAAAGCCACATAGTCAGGTGTCTAGCAGCAACGCCACTCTCAGTACCAACATTACAGTTGCAGTCAGGTTCTCATTGCTTACAGAAATCACCTGACTAAGAGCAGTTTGAGGGAAAAAAAAAGGTTTATTTTGGCTTACAGACTTTAGGGGAAGCTCCAAAATGGCAGGGGGAAATGATGGCATGAGCAGAGGGTGAACATCATCTCCTTGTCAACATCAATTGAAAAACAGGAACAGGAGAGTGTGCCAAACACTGGCAAGGGAAGACTGGCTATATACCCATAAGCTTGCCCCCAACAATACACTGCCTCCAGGAGATGTTAGTTCCAAAATCTCCATCAGCTGGGAACCTAGCATTCCAAACACCTAAGTTTATGGGGACACCTGAATAAAACCACCACAGATAGGGATGTGCCTAATTCACCATAATGAAAATTAGCAATTTTATTAGCACAAGACATGGTAAGATTGTATGCTATGCTTATATAATAGCCCATTACTACACATTTTACACATAAATATGTTAAAATTGTATGCATATATCCGTAAACAATCATTCTTTGCCATCTAGCTGGGAATGCCTATGATTTCTGTTTTTTTCTGGTGTTCTATAATGTTCTTGATATTCCTTTCTGGCATTTTTTTAGGGGATTACTTGAAAACTTAAAAGTTATCAATTAAATAATAATGTAAAGTAAGAGTGTCCCTTAATTAAGATGATCAAAGGAGAAATCAGAAGTCAGACTGCGAGAGGTGTGGAGGAGGAATAAGAGAGCAGACTATAGGTGTGGCTCTGGCCACATAACACAGAACAGATTGGATGGATGGCTGGATGACATGCATGTCCATGTGGCTGCGGGGCCTTGCACAGGTTTTCTTATATGATTGGTTAAACCAATAAGAATAAGTGACTTTGCTCAGTATTGGCAGAGGACTATGGGAAATCCACATATTAAGTGAAGGAGGACAATAGTACATGGTTATGGTCATGAGGCAAGTAGTAACCTGTGGCTCCACCCCCAAAGTATTTTCCTGCTGTTTAACAAGCAGCTGTGATACTTGGAGGGGCATCTAAAATTGATTCAACCTTAATCAGGTTCACCGAGGCCCAGCTTCCATGAGCCAGTGATTTGCAGTATGGGGTTGAGGGCATCTGGAACAGGTGTGAATGAAAACTGTCCACAATGAGATAGCTTGTCTGTGAACCTCCCAAGAGAAACCCTCAATTATAATCAACTAGAGTCTGATCACCTCATAAACTTTTAAACTACTGCTGAAAAATATATTAGACTCATGAGAGTTTGAGCTAAAGAACTACTTAAAGAAGACTTGGGTGATGGATCAGTGGGTAAAGCACTTCTTGCACAAGCACAGAGGTGTGACTTCGGATCCTCAGAGCCCATGTAAAAGCTGGGTTTGATGGCATGTACCTATAATCTCAGTACTGGGGAGGCAGAGATAAGTGGAACCCTATGGCTAGCTAGTCTAGCCAAATGGGTGAGCTCTAGGTTGAGTGAGACCCTTTTTCAAACAATAACAACAACAACAAAAAATCACCAGTGAGAGATGGGTCAGTAGTGAAAGGCATTTGCTTGCAAAGCCCAATAGTCTGGGTTCAATTTCCCAGCACCCATATAAAGCCAGATTCACAGAGGGGCACATGCATCTGAAGTTTATTTGCAGTGGCAGGAGGCCCTGGCATGCTCTTTCTCTCTCATAAATAAATATTAAAAAAACTAAATTGGAAGAGGGGGGAAGATGGTTCAGTGGTTAAAGGCTTTTGCTTGCAAAAGATAAGGTAGAGAGTGACAGAGAAACATCCCTGATATTGACTCCCAGCTCCCATACACATGTATACACAAACACACTTGCACATAAGTACCCCCACAGAAGCATGCATACAAACACACACACTCCACACACAAATACACATTACACAAAATGAATTGCTTTAAACAAAGAATAAACCAAAGAAACTTCCAGTTATTTAATAAGTATGTGTTTATTTAATAAACAGCCTTATAGTTACATTTTGCAATAGAATGCATTCATGCTGTTACAGGGCATTAGAACCCCAATCCCTAGTTCGTCTTGTAGTCCTATATTTAACCAAAGAATTGGGCAAACCAAACTTAGATGGATAATTATTAAATTACCACCTTTATTGAGGGAAGTATAAAACCAAGGGAAGGAAAATGAATACATCCATGTGGCCTAAGAGCCCATGTGGTAGGCCTGGAAAAAAATGTGAAAAGGGATTTAGAGAGGAAAGAAACAAAGATCAAGGAGCTCTTGCCATGTGGAGGGCAGGAGGGGGTAGGAAGCGCAGGTGGGAGTAGGGGCCAGGGGATGAGGGGAAGCTCAGCAGAACCTGGAGGTTCAGGAGTGATGTCAGGTAGCCCCAAGAGAGGGGCTTGTTTCCTGGCATACATCTATTTATAATCTTATTGTGGTAGGTTTTAGCTTCTGGCTCAGATGAGCCAGAGTAAGGAATGATTGGTCTGGGCTAGGGGCTGGCTCAGGAAGAAGCCAGCCAGGACACTAAGTTCTGGGTCCTGAATTTGACCAACCACAATGTCGGGATTAGATTTAAATGATAGGAAAGGGGATTTCCGTCCCAGGAGGGGCTCATGTTGTTTGTGGAAAACAGGTCTAGGGAAATCCTTTAGACAAGAGATATGAAGTCAGATCATCCTCTGATCTCTAGGAAGTACAGATTGTGAGGGCAGACATTCCTGCCTTTAGTTTTGGGGCCCAGTCACCCTCACTGCCTAACATAGCAGAATCACCATGTGTGTTTTCATCCATGACCAGTGAGATGCTGATTATTTCAAGGAGCATCAGTGATGTGTCTGTTTCACTGAATAGTAATCCCTCGTGTGTTCTCACAGAATTCATGTTAAAATGCGCTAAGTCCTACCTCTTGCTTCCAAAATGTTCTTACCACACTGTATATCTGTATATCCTTGGAAATCTACAACTATTTTCTATACTTGCTAAAACTTCAAATAATAAATATACCTTAATTATGACCTCAAACACTTACTTACATATGATAAAGGAATTTTGGCTTCCTTGTATGCCAATGGAACAATAATTTAGGGTGTTGCCAGATTCTTGTCCCGTGAATTTGAAGAATGATTTCACACAGTCCAGAGGATAAGGTTCAGATAGACTTTATTATAACTTAAAGTCTTAGGAGGACCAAGAGAAGGGGGCTTAAGCCTAGAACATAAGAGAAGGAAGCAAGGTGGACCTCTTGCCCAGGGAAGCAAGAGCGAGTTTGAGAAGGCCCATGAGAGAAGACAGAACTCTTATCCAGAGAGACAAGAGGGTGTCAAGAAGCCCACCTCTAGACTCAAATTTGCATTTTTATGGGGATGGCTACATGAGGAAGAGGGGTCCGCAGATTACTATGGACCAGATTTTACAGCATTGTCAGTAATCTTAGGCAAGGATCAGAGTTTTTATCTTCTAGGAAGGGTACAAGCTTAATCTAGAAGTCTTTCCTGGAAGGTGTCTGCAAGCTTGGTGACATTTCCTGCTTTTAGTCAAGGAATAAAAAACCATTCACTTTTGGGGTTTGTTACCCTGATGTCTGGCCAATTTCTGTCTCCTATCACATAGTTGTCAATTTTAAGCATATAGCCATAAAAACCTGATTGACACCAAGAGATTGACATGTTACCAGCAATCTCTTTCTGAGTGTTTCCCAGTTGTTAATTTTTTATTGAGAAAATTGAAGAAAGGACACACAAGTAGTGAACAGCAAAAAACTGTATTAAGAGCAAAGTGATAACAAAAGTTTTAATACACTGCCAAGTGGATCAGCAGGCCACTCTAGTGGAGACTACTCAAGGGCCCTGTATATTACCTGGGCTATTTTATTTATTTATTTGAGAGAGAGGAAGAGAGAGGGAGAGAATGGGTATGTCAGGGCCTCCAGCTACTGCAAATGAACTCCAGACGCATGCGCCCCCTTGTGCATCTGGCTTATGTGGGTCCTGGGAAATCAAACCTGGGTCCTTAGGCTTCACAGGCAAATGCCTTACCTGTTAAGCCATCTCTCCAGCCCCCTGGGCTATTTTTTGAGGAGTCTATGAGAAGGAGAGGTTGGTTGCTATGGGCATAGTGTGGAAAGTGCTCTGGTTTGATTGAAAGATTTAGATTACATAACCTTTGTTCTACTGTGCCCATCCCTTTCATGATGGTGATTTTAATCATATGTATATCCAGTTAAGAATAGGCCTAAGATGGTGAAAAATTCACTTAGTGGGCAAACCTGTCTAGTATGTTCCTATCCTTACTATATCTAAGAATGCATTTGAATAGAAACTGGCCATAGATGATTGCTATGGAGTAGGAACTTTTTTCGTTGTTTGGAGAGTGCTGTCCCCACAGGATGGTGCAGGTGGAGATCTCAGACTGTTCAAATGCGTTGAGAGGAAAGGGGCATATTTGTTGCCCAAGTCAAGTGGTATTCTGGGAGTTTTTGCCTGTTCCCTATGCTTGTCTGCCTCCCATGTCACTGAAAATGTTACTAAATATCAACAAGTTTTTCCATTAAAATGGTGCACACCTTTAATCCTAGCACTCAGGAAGCCGAAGTAGGAGGATCGCCATGGGTTTGGGACCAGCCTTGGCAACAGAGTGAGTTCTAGGTCAGTCTGGGCTAGAGTGGGAACCTGTCTAAAAATAACAATGGTCTGATGTATTCTGGCAAAAAAGCACAAGACTGACTGCAGGAAAGTTTTATCCTGACATCCAAACCTGCTGGTTTGTCCTGATGTCCAGTGTGAGCAGCATGACTTGGGGTCTGCACTGTACAACTCCTTCCCAGCAAATGAGGCCCTTGTTCTCTAGAGGATTTGTCAGTCTCTGTATCCTGACACATTATAAATTCCCCCCATTCATTTTACTACCAGATGGGACCCCTTTTCTCCTTCTTCATTGTCAACTAGTCCATTTCTATCACCAGAACCTTCTTCCCTAATCCCAGATTTAGCTGACATGTAGAAATCTCACTTTTGTTTTTTAATTGGGTTACTTTTTGGTCACCTTTGCAAGAAAATAGTGATGACTGCCATGTTTGATATTCCTTTAGGAGTATCCTTTTTCACTTTTCTTCCTTTATAGGGAGCCACTTTCAGCTTTATGTGATTCTACTACTTTGCCAGATGTTTTAACTTTGCTTAGGCATTGAAGTCTAGGGAACTAAGGAGCACATTCCATTTTAGAAAGGTAGGCATTAAGGTCTATGCTTTCTCCTCCACAGCTCCATCAGTCCCAGCACAGCAAAGGACAGGTGGTCAGGTCTGTTCTGTGACTGTGACTAGCACATGGGAGATGCCTGCTTGGCTCTGAAGGATACGTACACATTTCCATGTTGTTCCCTCTTCAGCGCTCATGTACTGATGCTCATCTGGGGTGCATGTGGCTGAGGGGCTCAAAATACCGTTCTGTTATATAAGTTCATTGGTCAATATAAAACACTTAGAGGACAGAGTTGAAAGTAAGGACCATGAAATGTTAAGCTTTACTACTTACTGCCATATTCTTGGGGTGTCAAATCTTTATCCAAAAAGCTAGATAGAGGACAATGCTATATTTTCTAGTTCCTAGTTTACACTTTATTTTTCTCTAGTTTTATTCTTTGATTTGGAGTTTTTGTTTTGTTTTGTTATTTTGCTCTGGGGAAAGAAGAATAATTATAGTGATTAGCCATTCCCTATTGTGATTTTTTTCAAAATGGAGCATTTGTGTAGATATTTTTTATTACTATGTATTGACAAAAAGAAACACCTCTAAGCCATCCCTTCAGGCTGAGATATATTTTTATTGTTTGTCTACTTTTGGAGAGAGAGTATCCCTAGATAGCCCAGGCTGACCTCAAACTCACTATGTATACCAGCTGGTCAATGACTCATGATCCTCTTACCTCAGTCTCCCAAGTGGTGAAGTTGCAGGTGTATTTCATGATATCCTGCTATAGATTGGGTTTTAAATGACATAGAATTAGTAATCAATGAGATGATCTTTGTTGAATACCATAGTGGAAATAAACATATGTTTATTTCCACCTTCGAAATAATAATAAAGAGATAATACAAAAACACTTCAGATAAATTATAGTGAAATAACATTATTCAGACACACTGCCATTTGTAACTGGTAATAAACTTGATAATTAACCCTAATTTCCAAAGGTACTTTCAGTCTCTCATGAATTTAGGTGCTCTGCATTTACTAAATAAGTCCCCTAAAGGGTTGAGTAATAAGATTCCACTTGAGCCATTGACCAGCAAGGAAATGTCCTTGCTGTTTCTTCCAACATATTTTCTCTCTCTATAGCAAAGCATGTACTATTGCTGAGATTTATAGTCAGATACATCAACCTTTTCCTTATTTGCTTGAACTGCTTGATGTAGTTCAGAGTGGAGCACCATTCAGCGGGAATTACTTGTCAATGGGTATGCAGGAGAAGATATTTTATACAAGAAGCATAGGATCCTCCCAACCAGGGTGTTTATTACATTTGACTGACCTATTACGTACTTCTGAGATCATATGCACAGGCCCTGAGAAAACCTTTGGGGTTGTGAACCTGCTCCTATATGGACCCAGTCTGAGAGTACTGTAACATGCACAGAAGAGCATGAAGAAAAATTGCAGATCACACTAACAAAGTATTCGAATAAGTAGCTCTCAAACATTGGCATTCTCACATGTTTTCTACCACCATCAAATCTGAATGGAAACAGAATTGTTTCTGAATGAAAACAGTATCTTTTTCTGAATAAAAACAGAATTGTGGGGCTGTAGAGATGGCTTAGTGGTTAAGGCTCTTCCCTGTGAAGCCTAAGGATCCAGGTTTGATTCCCCAGTACCTATGTAGGCCAGATGCCCAGGGTGGCACATATCTGGAGTTCATTTGCAGTGGCTGGAAGCCCTAGCGTGCCCATTCTCTTTTACTCTCTCTCTTTCTCCCTCTCCCCCTCTCTCAAATATAAATAAAAATATTTTTTTTAAGAAAGCAGAATTGTTACATTTCACTCACCTATAAAAGAAATCACCATGAGTTTTTACATCTGAGACAGGTACTCCAACATGACAGCTAGTATCGTGGGGTTTGAGTGCTGACAGGTACTGATAAAACCTAGCTTGGGCATCAATTACCTTTGTCAATATGGTGTATGGTACCCACTTGTGCTTTTCATTTTCACCTGAGACTGAGGATTCAAACTAGCTACCAATTTGATCCTATGAGGACTAAACGAGATCAGGGCAGTGAGGGCTTATAAGACATGCTAGGCCCTTTCCAAGCACTAACCTTCCCTGGACTTTATTATATATTAGTCATTACAATGAGTTTTTTTTTTTTTTTGAGATAGAG
This sequence comes from Dipus sagitta, assembly GCA_036346955.1. Lineage (NCBI taxonomy): Eukaryota > Metazoa > Chordata > Mammalia > Rodentia > Dipodidae > Dipus > Dipus sagitta. Next base: position 40,830,908 of record CM070783.1, read on the forward strand.
ACATTAACCACAGTTGCTGCTATTTTTCTCAACTTCTGTTCAAAGAGATCAGATCTAACCAAATTAAAACCAGTTTAATGGTGCAAGAAGTGCCTTACCTTATAAGTGTGCTAGAGATGCTAGGCTCTGTTGGCCACAGCCCCTCCCAGGAAAGGAGTCTGCTCATCTGGCGTGTATGCATCAGGCAGCCCCAGCTGTCTGCTTTTCCCTGATCTGCCTCAACTTCAGACCCTTGTTTTGACCAAAGTCAGGTGATATGAAGAGCAGTCTTGAATGGGAGGTGGGGAAGTGCTCTCTTGGTAAGTGAACAAGCTGAGGGGAAGTGTGTGGTTTTCACCACTCTCCCTTCCACTTCACCTGACATCTGATCCTGCTCCCCTAATCCTGACCACCATCTCTCAGACCACTTCCAGGGAATGCCCCTGGGCAGGGTGTCACTCAAGGAGTCAAGGAGGTAAGAAGGCCAAGATAACCACCACTGTTCCTATCCTTGGCCTCACAGAGATGGCTGCGCATCAATGCTGGAGCCCAGAGAATTCTTTCTGGGCCAAGTACTACCTGGTGCTTCAGAGTAGAGAGCCTAGCCTCGACTGGTGGGTGGGTGAGTGGATTCCCAGAAGGTAAAAAGGGGGCGATGGTGGGGAGAGTGGGGCTGAACTCTGCATGGCATGTTGGGGATGACACATTCATACAGCTGTGGTTGGCACAGCAGTTAATCCAGAAAGTGTAAGCTAGGATGAAGTGAAGGCTGAGAAAGCCAGAAACAGATTTATTTTGAACTTGGCAAGTGGAAGAGAAACAAAGCATGTGGAGAGAGAAGCTGTGGACACGCAGACCAGAGCAGATCCATGCAGGCACTTCAGCTGACATAAAACTGAAGGTAGTGAATATCAGAATGCTTTCTGCTAGACACAAGCTCTAAACAACATTCATTTACTTTTTCAGACACCTTACACACAGTATGAAGGTAACTTCACATAATTTTTCAGATAATCTTATACATGAAAGAGTTTTATGGTATGGACTTTTTAACTTGTCACATTAAATGTTTGATATTTTGGAGCACTTGGCATTTCAAATTTTTGGAGTATGGATATTCAGTCTTTGTAAGTTAAACCATGAGTATTTTTCTTTTAGTGTCAGGCTTGTTTCACCTAACACCCCTCATATTGGGAAAAATGACAAGATTGCCTTCTCTCTGAAGTGTGAGTAATATATACAAAGACACATTCACACACATAAACACATACACACAGACATTCAGAGACTTATACATATACACATATTCATATACACACCCATCCACATGCATTCACACACAGATACACACACATACATGCACATTTTCTTTATCTATTAATTCTTTTTTTTTTTTCTTTTTAGTTTTTCGCGGTAGGGTTTCACTCTTGCTCAGGCTGACCTGGAATTCACTATGTAGTCTCAGGGTGGCCTCGAACTCATGGCAATCCTCCTACCTCTGCCTCCCGAATGCTGGGATTAAAGGTATGCGCCACCACCCCCAGCTATCTATAAATTCTTAAGTGAACATTTAGGTTGTTTATATATGTTGGATATTGTGTAAATCAACCTCATATCAGGAAGGAAAATGTGTCTAACAGTGAAATGGCTTTTACTGTACTCTTTTACTTTAAAGCAGCATGGAATTTCAAGTCAGCAGAGCCAGGCCCTGTAAATTGAAGCACCTCCTTGCATCTGTGCCTGTCAGTTTTGTCACAATAAGATGGGGCTGACCTCCTGCCTTCTGAGTAGAATGCCGGAGAATTTATTTTCATGGCATGTGTTAGCAAACCATTAGCACTATAAGTATGTTATTGTCAGAATTTGAGATGTCAAGGTAATTATTTTTAACCATTCAATACCTTAATAATGGGACAACCTCTTTTCAGTTTCCAAGCATGCACCTTTATATTCTTCATTTCATTTTCCCCATCATCCACTTGCCTTCTGCAGACCCCACCCATCTACCCTGTGATCACTGGACTATTTGCAGCTTGCTAAACCAGGAAAAAAGAAAGGTTCAGGCCAGGCCAGGACACCCAAAACAACTATATTCCATAGAGTCAGAACTCAAATATCCATTTCTGACATCAAAAGTTGTTTTTATTTCCTAAGCCACCTCTCTGGCTTCAAGTTGGTTCCAGTAAGTCCAGCCTCAGCTATTCCTGCCAGAAACGGGCTGACCTTCTGGCTGGACTATCTACTCCCTCTGGCTTAGCTTTCGATGGAATCAGGTTGTGGCTGGGCTGTCAATCTTAAGCACAAGACAGCACATGTTCTCACTGCCGTCATTACTAGTGAGCTTGGAACCACCCCAGAGGAAAAGACTGATTGGATAGCATTAAATTTATAGTTTCCTTCACCAACACCACCATTCGTAAAAAGAAAACTGTCACTGTAGGGCAGAAGATACTTGCTCAAATCCAGCCTATAATACACAGCATACATCCAGAATGAAGGAAAACCTGCCAGAAGGTAGTCAGAAATCATCAGTAGTTGTGCTGTCATCACCGCCATTCTCTTTCTCATCTGTAATCACTCAGAAAGCTGGCGGGAAGTGGAGGGGACAGTTCACAGAAGATGTCCTCTGTGGTGCCCACCTGGGAAGCCCCTGTGTCTTCAAAGAAGCATGTAGGTGAGAAAGCTTGCCAGACTACCTCTGAAGAAGAAAAGCACATTGGGATGCCGAGGTTGTGTGGATGCACCGTGACTTTCGGGCAATACTAGTTATACTGTGTGGATTTCTTTTCTACTTGGCTCAAACATAAGTTTCTAGGTTTGCAGAGTGATTGGGAGAAGTGAAATTAGCATGTGGTGGCTGTAGGCAAGGAGACGGGGAGGGCGGGTCTGCAGTGCAGTACAGAACCTTGTCACTTGTGAGCAGAGGATCATTTATCTGTGAAGTAGCTGACTAACCAAATAAATGAAAAAGAAAAAAAAAAAAAAAGAAAGAAACAGGATGGTGGAAAGGGAAGAAACCAAGAGGGAGAGAGAGTTCATTTGATATATTTTTGTAAGCATTTTAAATGAAGTTTGGCATGATTTTAGCATTTGATCAGAATAGGATGAGGGAAACAAGACTCTAACACGCGTTGACCTTGTACAGCACTGGACACCAAGTGTACTCACATCAGGAGTAACCTTGAGGAGTGTTCACAGTGAAAGATTCTACTTATCCCAATGTTAACCCTGGGAATATATTCAGGTTTTGTTATGTCATATAATCTGGGAAATTAAGACACCATAGATTGTTTAAAGCAACACATTTCTGAGTTAAAGAATGAAAGCAAATAAAGTATCTTTAATGTGTTAAAAGACATCAGTGAGAAGTAAGGTTCCAACATTTAGTCACTCAGTAAATTAATGACTAAGCTGAGAACAGAATGTTGGTACCAACAGCCTAGTAAATGTGCTGCTGTGGCAGTGGGTGTGTGTGGCTATGTGATTATGCAGGTATAAAGGCAATGGGAATGGAAATGTTCACACTAGCAATATTTTAAGAGTGGACTTTTAAGGTTGGGAGTTGGCTCATACTATTTTGATCTAACACTAAAATAATGTCAGACTTCATATAAAATTCCTACAAAAATACATCAAAAATAATCCTTTCTACAAAGCCTTTTGAAACGTAGACCCAATCTGTTTTTAATCCCCATCTATCCTTTTCCTTAAAAATAATCTTGGATAGAAATAAGATAATTTTAGAAATGCCATAAAGAAGATTTCCAAATTAAATGCTATTACCCTCAAAGGAAAAAAAAAATTACTTTTCCCCTTAAATTGGCACCTGCCAATTTAGAGATTTATTCTAAAATAAAATGCCTTTGATTTCTCCAAGAGACTGGGGTCCTTACTGTGCCGGAACACATGGAAGAGCTTCATCTTTACTTTTGAAAAGCAAGTTCTCCTCTTGAGTTTCTCCATGATCATGAATCCTATGATGAATTCCACAAGTATCTTACCATCACTTTGTAAAAGTTGTTGGATCAATCTCCCTGCACACAGCATGTTAGTAGTAGATTAAAACAGGCTCTGTACACTACTACCCAAAGCACAAGCTACTGCAGAAATCAGAAACATGTTCCTGCACTAGCATAGACAAGGAATTGAAGAGGGGCCTGGCTCCCCCGGGCCTTGGGCTTATATCAGTTACTTTCTCGCTGCTAGGACAAAATACCTGACAAAAATCAGTTTAAGGGAAGAAGGGCTTATTTCAGTTTACAGTTCCAGATTATAGTCCATGATGAGGGGTAGGCATGGCAGCAGGGCATGGTCGCATCTAATCCACAGTGGGGAAGTAGCTGCTCAGCCAGTTCTCCTCTTTTAGTAAAGTGCAAGACCCAGCCTGTGGATGGGTGCTGCCCACAGTTCAGGTACATCTTTCCACCCTAATTAGCCTAATCAATATACGCTCTCAGAAATGCACAGAGGCTAGTCTAAACACCCTCAGAGATCACTCTAGGTCGTGTCAAGTTGACAATATAAAACGTCATTGGATATCACTTTAATCTTCACAGATTCAAGTTTGGGCACATAGGACATGGGGCAAAGTGACTGTGCTGTGGCCTGATGGTCAGTTGGGATGATCATTTCTGTGGCATAGATGAGTGCTGATAAGTGAATTAATACTAGATGTTTGTTTTAATCACATACTCTATTAGACATTGATTGATAGTCATCTTTTTTCCACTCATCTGAACATTTGCCATGTAGAACACAGACTCGGAGGCAGAGATCATACCTGGATTATGGTCCTTTGTTTGCAGTGGACACAGCCATAGGCTCTGCTCCTTGTTTGCAGCCTGAAGCTTCAGATTCTCTCACCAGTAAGGGCTGAGCTGCTGACTCTCCTTAGTGTGCTGTATATTGGACACTGGGTTTATACTCTATCTTGGTAGTAGCTTTATGCACCTCTTATTTGACATCTTGGTACCCTTATGGACCTCTCCTAAACAGCAATGCTAAATAGTTCCTCAAAGTACCACCAGTGCCTGAGTGCAGCGCAGGAGGGTTGCATGTGGGGTGGCAGAATAAGCAGAGTGCACAATGTGTGGATAGCAAGTCCCTTCAGAATGCCCTGAAAATAGAAACGCTCATTGACAGACCTCCTTGTCTCTCTTTCTATGTGTTTTGTATGTGTCCTACAGACATCACCATCATCATCACTATTTTCTGATGTAGGGTCTCAATCTAGCCCAGGCTGACCTGGAACTCACTATGTAGTCTTAGGCTGGCCTTGAACTCATGGCAATCCTCCTACCTCTGCCTCCCAGTGCTAGGATTAAAGGCATGTGCCACCATGCCCAGATCCAAACTTATTATTTTGGACTCCATGCAGTGTCTGTCTCCTCAGTGACTTCCTTGGGACCCAGCCTCATGCTTTGTAGTAAATGCTACTCATTAATTTAATTAAAAAAACTCAACACCACTAGTTTACATGCAGCCCTATTCCCACTTAAAACTTCCTTCTACATGGAAGAGTAACCCTACTCATCAGTAGATGGCGAGCTTGCTACACCTAAAAGCTGAGGTTTTCTTTTTCTTTTTCTTTTTTTTTTTCCTATTGGAAGCCTTATTGACATTTTTATTATAAAATATCATTAAAAGTTCTTTAAATTGCAAGCATTTAGCTTATTATAAAACTGACCTATTGATATAATTGCTGCTATTTGCATTTATAGCAAATGTCCAATCTTTAGGATAAGGAAAACAATCCAAAGTTAAAGTCATCACATCATTTTCCTGAAAGCTAAATTTTATTTTACTTTATTTTTTCCAACCCCCCCTTTTTTTTTGGTTTTTTGAGGTAGGGTCTCACTCTAGCCCAGGCTGGTCTGGAATTCACTCTGTATTCTCAGGTCAGCATCAAACTCACGGTGATCCTCCTACCTCTGCCTCCTGAGTGCTGGGATTAAAGGCAAATGCCACCACGCCTGGCTCCAACACACTTTTAATTGATAAACAACTCACTGTAAAAATTACTATTAATCTTTCTTGTGGTGGTAACTCCCAGAACCATTCCCTGAGCCTGAAATACAGTTCCAGAAATACAGGAAGAAATCAACTTGTGGTAGCCTCCCATCCTTCTACCTCTCAGAGTACTGCATGTCCACCTTACTTATTTAATGTGATGTAACAAAATACTGAGTTAATAAATTATAAATATAAATGGAAATCAACCATAAGAAAATAGAAGGAAGTAAAGAAAAAAAACATAGAAATTAAATTCTTGTATTTTATTATTTATTTGAGAGAGAGGGAAAAGAGGGAGAAAGAATGGGAATGAGTGCACCAGGGCCTCTAGCTACTGCAATGAACTTCAGATGCTTGCTTCACCTTGTGCATCTGGCTTATGTGGGTACTGGGGAATAGAACCTGGGTCCTTTGGTTTTGCAGGCAAGTGCCTTAACTGCTCAGCCGTCTCTCCAGCCTGGAAATTAAATTCTTAGCAAGTTACATGATTAAGAAACTTAACAGGCAGCCTGAAGACACTTGTTTAATTGATTATGACAAGAAGTGCATTTCACAGTGTGGATCATTTTCTATTTGGGACGGATTTTTGACAACTTAATACCTTCATTTGAAATAGGATGGAAATTTTCATTGATGGTAAATTCTAATAATTTTCTACGAATATATTTGTGGCCCTTTAACATTCAGTCTTATATCAAGGTCTAATCACAGTAGAACGAGATGGGATACATTGTTGGCAAAGTTTTCTTCATATTCTGTAGGCTGTCTCTTCACTCTGCTACTGTTTCCTTTGGTGTACAGATACTTTTTAATTTCATGTAATCCCATTTGGTAATTCTTGGGATCATTTCTTATATTATTAGAGTCTTTTTCAGAAAGTATACTTGCCTATGCCTATATCTTGAAGTATTCTACATATGTTTTCCTATAGCGGCTTCTAAGTTTTAGGTCATATGTTCAGATCTTTGATATACTTTGAATTGAGTTTTTTGGTTCAGGATGAGAGATATGGATCTAGTTTAAATCTGTGCATGTGGATATCTAGGATTCCTGGCATCGTTTGTTCAAGAGGCTATATTTTCTCCAGTATATTTTTTTTGTCTAAAACAAGATGGCTGTATTTGTGTGAGTTTATTTTGGGTTTTCTATTCTGTTCCATTGATCTAAGTGACTTTTTGTGATAATTTCATGCAGTTTTTGTTACTATGCTTCTGTGATAAAACTTGAGTTTGGTTATTCTTCAAGCTTTGCTCTTTCTGCTCTAGGATTGCTTTGGGCATCCATAAAATTCTTAGGATCTTTTTCCTAGTTATGTGAAGAATGTAATTGGAATTTTGATGAGTACTGCATTGAATCTGATTGATCTATTGATTTTGATATTTTCATATTATTAATTCTGCCAATCTATGAGTATGGTATGCATTTCCATCTTCTAGAATCTACTCCAATCTCTTCCTTCAATGTCTTGAAGTTTTCATCAATGAGGTCTTTCTATTCTCCAATGTCTATTCCAAAGCATTTTGGTTAATTTAAAGCTATTATAAGGCATTTTGCTTATTTTTTAATTTTTTATTGATTTCTGTATATTGATTTATTGATTTCTGTATATTGAATATGTGTCCTGAAACTTTGCTGAAGAGGTATATTAGGTTTGAATTTTCTGATGGAGTCCTTAGGGTCTTGTAAAAAGAAGATTATATCATATGCAAATAGTGATAATATGACGTCTTCCTTTCCTGTTTTTATTCCTTTTATTTCCTTCTCTTACCTTATTGCTCTAGTTAAGTCTTCTAGCAGTATACTTGATAAGAATGGTCATCTATTCCTAGTATTATGTTGATATATATTCCTTTCCAATTTCTTCAGGGCTTTCAAAGGTCTTTCCTGTTTCTATTAAGATAATCATGTCTTAGAGGGGCAGCCAGGGTGCATCCCAGTATTGGCTACTTCCTGTCCATTCTAAACTCATTCAGGTCACCTCTCTAAGATGATGTGCTGAGGAGCTGCCAGACACCTGGATATCAGAAAGTTATAGTGGGAGGGTAACTAGGGCCTGAAGCCAACTGGAGGGAGATGCTGGAACCTGGTGTCTGGGGCCTGGCACAGAGGAGGAGCCGCTGAGAGGCTCCTGGCTGCAGTGTCTTGCCAGCAGAGGTTTTATACACCTGAACAAAGAGAATATCCACATACAGTCGCTATTTACAAGCTAAGCAGCAGCATGCCAGGCACAACCAGTCGAACTCCCCCAAGAAGCACAGATAATCCAGGTCAAGAAGAGAAAAACAGCAAAGGATATCAAGAAAAGAAGAAAAGAAAGAACACAACAGAACAGAAAAGAAAAGAAAAGAAAAAAGGAGGTCACCAAGAAACATCAGTATGAGGTTAGGAATTGTTGGCCACTGTATTGTCTGGGAAAATCAGTCCTTGCATTATCATCAAAACACCCCACAAAGAAATAGGAGCAAGTGACTTCTCCAGATTTACAAATTACAGATTGAAAAATCTTTTTTATTAATCCTTCCTGTCTGCCAGGTTTAAGATAGGGATGTTCAAAAGAGAGCAGAAATGTACGTAACAAACGTTTTGAAATTCTTTATTCTGACTTGTAACTCCAGATGAGGTCAATATTCTTAGACTGGCTTTTAGAGGTCTGTAAAGTATACACACTTCATAGGGAAACACTTTATCTTGCACAAGAATTTTTTGATAGTTTTATGTTGACAGAAAATAATATAAGTAAAAATATGCTTCAACCCACTGGAATTGCTTCATTATTAATTGCTTCTAATATTGAGGAAATTTACATTCCAAAACATTATGAGTTTTCTTATGTCACTGGTGGTGCTTGCAGTGGAGGGGATATTTTTTTTTCTTTATTAGTTAGTTTTGTATTCAGCAAATACAGTCAGTTTGGTACCATTATTAGGCTCATCCATGACCTACCCTCGCCCCTTGGGCCCTCCTTGTTGAGGTATATGGGTCATGCATTGTGGAGTTAGCCCACATTTATGGGTAAGCTAAATGTCTCTGCATATCATGACCCAACATGTGGCTCTGATATTCTTTCCACCCCCTCTTCCGCAAAATTTCCCTGAGCCATGTTGGGTTCATTTTTGGTCTGCTTCAGTGATGAGGTGTTGTGGGCCTCTGGGGCTCTGGCTCTCTGATTTGGTAGGAGTTGATTTTTCTCTGTGCTGATCTCCTTCCCCCTTGTGCTGGTATCTGGTTCATCAGGAAAACAGCACCCTTGCTTGTTTCTCCAATTTTTCTTAGTTTCAGCCAGGGCCCTTTTGAGGTATGATGGGGTGGCTCTCTCCTTAGGATCTACATCTATCTGAAAAAGAGAAGCAGATTCTCTAACGGAGAGTAAGTTAGCATCAGGACAAATGAGATAACCCCTTTTTTTTTTATAGAGAATTTAATAGGTGTAGGCCCTCTTGTAGCCCACAATTGTAGCTTGATATTGGAGAGTGGGCTTATGTTTGGATATGGTTCTGACTTGTTTCCCAGCTCCAGCTATGGGTCCCATACCAGTGAGGGGATCAGTTAGCCGAATTGAGAGCAGTTGGCTCCCCACCATGGCTGTGTGCCACCACTGCACTTGTGTGGGCATCACAACAAGTTATTTGCTGCTAAGTGGGTTAGACCATGTGTTGCTTTGACAGATATTGGTCATTTTCCCCCAGTCACCCATGTAGCACCTTCTGGCACTAGACGCGCTGACTGTCTGGGGACTGACTCTCTTCCCACTTCCAGCCATGTCATTCCATTTTGCATGTCAACCACATAAGGTGTCTTCAGAAGTAGGGTCTTACCACTAGCCTTTGGTGGGTCATCAAGTACTCTGACAGAAATCTGTTTGTCTTTTAGGAAACCTTATAGGTCTCTCTGATCAAAAGCTCATTGTGGATGATAGCCCCATGCTGGTTCTGGGAGTTACATGTCAGTGCCCACTAAGAAAGTGAGGAAAATGATAACTAATATACAAGAGTTAGAGATAAGAGAGAGAGAGGGAGAGGGGAAGTGAGGGGGGGAAGATGTAGAAGATTAAGGTTAGTCTTGATCTTACCCTCTCCAGTGTCTTGTGGTTCAGGTGTTCCCTGTAAGGGCCTGGTGAAGGATCAGCCATTTGGTCTGTCTTTTAGTAAGTAGAAAATTATGGTACCATTGCCGTTTGGGTCTAGATTTGTGTTTCACACCCCTTTGATGCCCTCCTCTCCCTCCCCTTCCATCCTAGTGTCTAGTCTAGGAGATGCTTGCTGGGTATGTAAGGTATCTTGGGTAGATTCAGGTTAGGTGCTGTAGATGAGTGAGACTATAAGGCGATTTTTTTTTTTCTGTGATTGGGTAAATTCACTGAGAATGATCTGTTCCAGGTTCAACCATTTTTGCTCAAATTTCATTGTGTCATTTTTTCTTACTGCTGTATAGAATTCCATTGTGTAGATATGCCACATCTTAGTTATCCATTCTTCTAGTGATGGACATCTGGGTTGATTCCAGCACTTAGCTATTACAAATTGAGCCGCTATAAATATGGTTGAGCAAATCTCTCTAGCCTGTGGTTTGACGGTTTTAGGGTAGATGTGGAGGGCATATTTTAAGGATGGAACTTGTGATACAGAATTCTGGCTGCCTCTGCCTTATGCCATTTTACCTCCACTGAAGTGGTTAAGAAAGCCCCAGCTTTAGAATGGGATAACATGTCAGAATGTGTGGACTGGATGGTACTAGTCCAGTGAAGCTGAAGACTTTTAAGAAGATACCCATGGAAGACAGACATACCCAGACACATACAAAATTATTTGGCTTTGCTGAGTGAAGTAAATTATGTAAACACCTACAGAAAAGGAGTGCAGTTGTCATCAGTGTGCAATGGAAGCATCATGACACCACCAAAGAACACTGAAATGCCACCAGGAAAATACTAACGTGAAACAAGTTGAAATTGAACAAATATTGGACAGAACTGTACAACCGAAAGTTTTTCAGAAAAAAAATATATCAGTGTAATTGTCCTTAGCAATTCAGAAATTGCACTGCCATATTTTTCTTTTAAAAACTACTTAAAATTGGCACTAAACGCCTAGCATGTATGAGACTCTGGTCCAGATTAATTTCTAGCACAACAACAACAACCCTTTAAGATTTGGCACTAAACACTACATTCTTTTCTACAATAGCTATACCCAGCAGGATTTGTTTAAATATGACTTCATTCTGAAGGTTACTAGCCAGGGACCATTAATGCCATTGTAAGTGTTTCTGTTTTTGTGTGTTTCTTAAATCCAATGTTACGATATTTATCTTGATAAACTTGGAATTTTAGCACTGGCATTATTGACTAGACAAGTGATAACTTAAAGCATACATTGAATGACTCAATACATTGAACTAGCTTTTTTTAGATTCTCCAAATGCCTATGTTCTTGACTCATGCAATTCGGTTCTTGAAAATAAAATGTAAACTTGTTTACAAAGATTTAATTTTGTAGTAAGGTGACGATTAATTCATCTGCAGCTGTTGTAATGAGCTATGATAAAACTTGTATTTTATTTATTTTTTATTTTTTTAAATTTTGTTTATTTCTATTTATTTGAGAGAGACAGACAGAGAAAGAGGCAGATAGAGAGCGAGAGAGTGAGAGAATGGGCGCGCCAGGGCCTCCAACCACTGCAAACAAACTCCAGACGCGTGCACCCCCTTGTGCATCTGGCTAATGTGGGTCCTGGGGAATCGAGCCTTGAACCTGGGTCCTTAGGCTTCACAGGCAAGCGCTTAACTGCTAAGCCATCTCTCCAGCCCAAAACCTGTATTTTTATAAATGCAAAATTTAATCTGTTTTCAACTAGTTTATTTGCCTTGCCATATAACTTAATAAGTATGGCATTGATTAATTTGTTGTTTTAAACTGTGCTCTAACTAGTGGATGAACCAAAGAAATTATCAACAAGATAAATGCTTCATCTTCTACTTGGAGTTTTGATATATAGGTTGTATATCATAAGTTGGGTAAAAGTACCTTTACAAACTATTTATGTGAGAAAGTCACTTTATTACTCTATGGTGTCCCTAGAAATTTTTTAAATTTAGTGACTAAGGCTTTATTTATGTTTACAAAATTGTTAGGGGCTATTTCTAATTCCTACATTAAGATAAAAGTATCAAAATGATAAAGTTTATAACTTGATCTAAACTTCACTTTTCTTAAAGAAGAAAACATTAATGTATATTAATTCCTAGAAATCTGCTAATTTAGATGTGCTGCATATAGACTAGCTATGTATACATTATTATTATTATTATTATTATTATTATTATTATTATTATTTTGGTTTCTCAAGGTAGGGTCTCACTCTAGCCCAGGCTGACCTGGAATTCATTATGCAGTGTCATGGTGGCCTGGAACTCATAGTGATCCTCCTACCTCTGCCTACCAAGTGCTGGGATTAAAGGTGTGTGTCTTCATGCCCAGCTAAATATTTTTTAATTAGCCTTTGAAAAAGAAATTTGAGTCTCAAAATGTAGACTTCATTTGAAAAGAATGATACTGGATTGTAAATTTGTTACCAGATATATGAACCTTTGAGACATTATAAATTTAAACTATTATTATGACAAATTCTTCTGTATAGTTTTTGTTTATATAATAATTCTTGTTTCAATATTTTGCCTGAAAAGAAAACACCAATAAATTGTACATATGTACTATATAAACTAAATATTTTAATACTGTTTATTTTTAGCCTACTGTCTAAAAAAGTTTAAAGAATTAAATAATAATAATTATGTGATTTTTTCCAAGTCTATTTATGCATTGCATTACATTGTAATATTTGTATGCTGAACCAACCTTGAATTCCTAAGATGAAACCAACTTTGTCATGGTGTATGATACTATTGATGTGTTCTTGAATTTGATTTATAAGTATTTTGTTGAAATGTTTTTCTATGTACATCAGGGAAATTGGTGTGTAGTTTTCTTTTTTTGTTATTGTTGTGTTTTTATCTGGCTTTGGTATCAGGATGATACTGGTTTTATGGAATGAGTTTGGTAATGTTCCTTCCCTTTCTATGTTGTGGAGCAGTTTGAGGAACATTTTCTGTTAGCTCTTCCTTAAAAGTTTGGGTATAACTTGACAATGAATCTGTCTAGTACTGGGCTTTTCTTTGTGGGGAGATTTTTAATTACTTCTTCAATCTCACTGTTTACTATAAATCTACTTAAGTTGTTTAAGTTGTTAAAATTTTCTTTATTAAATTTTTAAGTCATCTATCTATTCATTTCTTCTAGGTTTTTGGAATAAAAGTTTCAAAATATTCCCTAGCGATCCTTGAATTTCATTGGAATACCCTAAACAAAGTCAGGTTCAGAAAGGAAAAATTACAAATTTTCTTTATATGCAGAATCTAGATTTAGATTTTTTGTATACACACACACACACACACACACACACACATACACACACACTTCTGTATGTATGTAAATCATGAAGTTAGAAGGGTACTATGAGAAGTGGGGGAAGAGATCTTGGGTAGGTCCATGAGGTTGCTTCCAGGAAGGATCAACTGAAACAGGAAGTCCTTCTTTCAGAGTGAGTCCTTGAGTCTTTACTCTAGTGTGGGTGGCACCCTGGTGGTGGGCTATATGTAAGGCAGCTCTGAGAGGATAGCCTCTTTTCACCTGACTGCCTTTGTTACTGGCTGACAAGTGCCCTTTACCTGGCAGCACCTTGCTATTCACTTGTTCTTGCATCTATCCAGTTTGGCTATCCTTTAGGCTTTCAGTGCTGAACTGCAGTGATGAGGCATTAACGTTGACTGAGCAGCTATCGGGTTCCTTTACTCTCAAGCCTGCATACAGTTATTGTTTGACTGCCATAAGCTAATCCAATAAATTGTCCTTTCAATATCAACTCATTCCATTTGTTCTACAGAGGTAGTATTAATACATTTATATCATTTTCATTAATTTACCCCTTTAATAGTATATAATAATTTTATAATATAAACAACATTTAACAGAAAATAACTTGATTTTATCTATTCATGCTTGTGAGAAATGATTCCAAGTGTTAGTATTTCCATATTTATCTCAGCTCGTAGCCAGTTAGATAAACTCCACAGATTTCTGTGGCTGTGGCTATCTGTATTTTGTGTCATATCTTCTCTCTAAATGTCTATGGCTTCTAGATCAGTTTTGCAAGCCAGAGCACACCCCCTTCTCACATCACATACACACAGTTTTCCTTTAATCTTGAACGTGATGTTTCTAAATGCCAGGGATATATTAGGGATAACATTTATATTTTATTTAAATCGTTTTTCCTTAAGAGAAGATTTATCAATATTGCTTGTCCTACTCAGTAAAAATCACATTCTTGCAGATTTATTTCCAGAGAATATTCTTTTAAATAACATAGAGAATTGACACCATTCCTCTGATTGTAGGTGATTGACTATACAAGTAACTCTGAAGTATTTGAATGTAATAGCCCTTAATGGCAAACTGCAGATAAAGGGATGTGCTTTTAAAGGATATCAAAGAACATACATTTTTAAGACATTGAGAGCACATTTGAATCTCAGCTTGTCTCTGTTTAGAGGCCAGTGTAGTGGAGCTCACGGACTCACAAGTTCATCAGCTATAAGAATGAACCTCAGCAGAAGTGTGTGAATTCTGGAAGTGCCAATAAATTCCCTGTATGTCAGATAAAAAACCTCAAATATTTGTTAGAATTGGCAGGTGCTTGGTAATGCTAAAGAAATGTAAGAGGAATGGTTTGCTAACACAGAATTAATATGTTTTGGTTCCAAGTCCTGTTTTATATGCAGCTTACCCTGGGGTCAAAATGTATAAACTTGGCTTGCAAACCAGTAAAGGAAAGACGTTGGGCTGGGAAGATGACTCAGTGTACAGAGTGTTTGCCATGAAAGCATGACTGTTCAAGCTCAGAACACCAGCTCCCTCATAAAAAGCCAGACACTGTGGCAAGCAATTTTAATCCCACCCATGCCTGTGGGTGAGAAGGTAAGCAAAGACAGGAGAATCTATCAGAAGCTCAAGTGTCAGCCAGCCTGACAAAAGCAGGAGTGAATAATGAGAGAAGAGAGAACCTGCCTCAAAGGAGGTAGAAGGTAAGGACCAACGCCTGACAGTTGTCCTCTGAACTCCATACATGTGCCCTGGCACATGTCTGCAATCACACTCATTCATGAGTGACTGGCATGCGCACATGTGCATGCGTGAACACATACACACACACCTCCACTCATACAGGTTGGATTCACCTGCATAGCATCAGAACTCGAAACAGAGAGGGACCCTTTAATCTCAATATTATGAGAGTACTAGTTTCCTCACAGTGAATTCCTGAACTATAACAGTGTGAAACCCCCTACAAATATTCCCAAGAAAAAAAGAAATGTATTTGGTGAAAGGTGGGAGTATATTTACCAAAGTATTTAAAAACACTCCCTTTCTTTGAATTTTTGCTCACAATCTAACCATTTCAGAAAGAGAAGTAAAGCAGAAGTTTATTGGGCTGGAGAAATGGCTTAGCTGTTAAGGCATTTGCCTGTGAAGCCTAAGGACCCTGGTTCAATTCCCCAGGACCCACATAAGCCAGATGCACAGGGGGCATATGTGTCTGGAGTTCATCTGCAGTGGCTGAAGGCCTTGGCATGCCCATTCTCTCTTGCTCTCTGCCTCTTCCTCTCTCTCTCTCAAATAAATAAAGAAATGAAATATTAAAAAAAGAAGTTTATAACCTAGAGCAGTATTTACAACTTGTAATTTCATCACCTGGAAGGTTGATGCAGGAGGCCTAGTGCATGGACTATAGAGTAAGAAGAGAGAGAGAGAGAGAGAGAGAGAGAGAGAGAGAATAGAACAGTTCAAAGGCAAGTATATAATCATGGGTGAGATAATTACAATATTTATTGAGCAGATTTTAAAGTTTATTAAAGTTTATCCCTCCCATGTACTCAGCAATTGCAGCCTCATACAGTAGTTTATGACAATAGCTTGATCAGGGTTTTATTATTCTTTCTCCTTCCCTGTCTGCCTCTTTCCTGGCACCATTTTTGCCCATCAGAAGTGTTGTCCATTCTCTAGTGTGCAGTTCAAATACTATTTTTCCCCACTGGATGAAGAGGTTAAGAACCTCCCTCTGCAGAGCTGCCTTTAAAAAAAAATATTTATTTTTATTTATTTATTTGAGAGTGACAGACAGACACAGAGAGAAAGAGGCAGATAGACAGAGAATGAGCATGCCAGGGCCTCCAGCCACTGCAAAATAACTCCAGATGCATGCGCCTCCTTGTGCATCTGGCTTTTGTGGGTACTGGGGAATTGAGCCTCGAACCAGGGTCCTTAGGCCTCACAGTCAAGTACTTAACTGCTAAGTCATCTCTCCAGCCCCCAGAGCTGCCTTCTTGACACAGGTATTTCCATCTGCCTGAGATTACATTTGAGTCATTGATTGTCACCTTTGGGTCTTTCTGCCCCCTTCAGGTGACAATGACAATTTTTATCTTGTTGATGAAAGAGAAGACTAGGAACATGTGATTTATGGTTCATTAGGACAAATGTTGGGCTTTGCGGACAAAACCCTACTCTCACACTGCACCCTTCAGGCCCTGTTCATAATGCATTGGGCTTGGATTTTATGGTGCTATTAAAATTCTGCTTCACCATCTGTAGCAGTTACCTTCCATTGCTGGGAACAACAAACAAACAAACAAACAAACAAATAAACAAACAAAAAACCCACTCAACTAATAGCAGCTGGTGGGAGGAAAGGTTTTATTTCAGCTTACAGTTTTGAGAGAACATTTCATCACGGCACGGGAAGGCTGAACAAGTAGGCAGCTAGGACAACACATCTTGTCACGGCAGCAGGAAGGAGTAGTATAAGAATGAGCTAGCTTTGAACACCCAGTGGGCAGGAATAATAAGCCTCTAGGTCCATTCCAAATGACACATTTCCTCCTGCAAGGCTCCACCTCCCAAAGGCTCAACCAGCTGGGGTTAAGGTATGAGCCTTAATCACAAACACATGAGGCTCTAGGGGATAGTCCACATTCAACCTACCATAGCATCTGCCGCCTCATCTTGGATATGCATTCCCTGGCTCCTGAAGAGGTTCAGGGAAGACTCCTCTGTTTTATTGTGCTACTTTACCCAGAGCTATCTTCCTAATATTTTCAAAATTTGCTCCTGCTATTTTTATAATTTGTTGCAAAATAGCAATGTGGAGCTATTTATCACATTCACTTGGAAATTTATGCTCTGATATTAAGGTACTAATTTGGCCAGAAGAAACCTTGTGTTTTTCTTTAACATTTAAAAAACATGATTATTAATCAATGTCCATTGAGTGCTTGCAGCATGCTGTGGCTGGTGTGGAGAGATTTATGTTCATTATCTCATTTAATCTACTTCATAACATTTTGAGTTCAAAAGAGTTATTAATCTAGTTTTGCAACCGAGTAAATAGAATCCCATGGATTCAACTGTAAGTACCAAAGGCTAAATTTAAATTTAGATCTTTGGGCCTTAAACATGCCTTCTACTTAGGGTTTCATCACAGACATGTTCTGGAGCTCCTGCTGCTGCCCAATCATGGTCACTTATCAGGAACTGTTCTCACAGGATGCATGGAGATTGAGATGAGAGCTCATGGGTCTGAATGATGGAACTGTGACACAAGAGAGCTGAGGTCAGACGGTCTGGAGCTCATAACATTTACATAACCTTGATATGCATACAGACAAAATAAAAGGTACATGTATATAATGTGTATAAATGTATATCATGTGCATGTATATAATGTACATTTTTATAATATATCTAAATGTACATAATGTTAATACATATGTATAAAATGTATATAAATGTTTATCTATTATATATATGTAGTACAAGTATATGTACAATGCTGGGCAAGGCTTTCAGTGAAGATCAAAGCTCTGAAAGATGTTTCCATACTTGTATTTCTTGGTTGATAATTTAGAGACTCATGGAATACTAATTTTTAAAAAGTAGTTTCATTTTCTCATGCATGTTAGAAGGGGAGAAAGAGAACATTTTGGTTGGAAAGTCTTTTAATTTGGATATATAAAAATAGAAATTTAGCATGTGTAGTCATCTCTAATATGTATGTTCTATAAATACAGAGAAACATTTCTGCCTGTTGCTATAGTAACTAGACATTTACATATATATATATATATATATATATATACACTAGAGTGAGAAGCAAAGGCAATTTTCTAGCAGGATTCCCTGCCATGAAGGTTTCCTCCCCCAACCACCAAACAGTATTCCACTTAAAGGTTGTGGATGTCAGGAATTGCTTTGATGTGTGTCAGCACTTAGTTACATTATGTGCACTGTATGGCTGTGTTCAGATCATGTGCCACACACACAAAACTATCTCTGTGACTGCTATGTTGTGAATGTGCCCTCAGACTTCAAGTATCAGAAATTTAATCCCAGGGGAGTGATACACACACCTTTAATACTAGCACTTGGGAGTCAGAGGTAGGTGGATCACTGTGAGTTTAAAACCAGTCTGGGACTACAGAGTGAGTTCCAGGTCAGCCTGGACTAGAGTGAGACCCTACTACGTAAAAAACCACCACCACCACCAATAACAACAAGAGGAAATTTAATCCCAGGCAGACATAGTGATACACACGTGTAATTCCTATACTCAGGAAGCTGAGGCAGGTGGATTACTTTGAGTTCAAGGCCAACTACACAGTAACTTTCAAGCCAGCCTATGATGTAAAATGAGAGCCTATCCCAAAAGAAAAATATCTCGATCAGACAGTGTCAAGAGGTGAGACCTTTAAAGTTGCACTGTTTCTTTATTGTGATCAGTTTCTTATGAAAGGATGAATCGAGCACACACACTTCCTCTCTCTTCCTTTCCCACCATTCCTCCTGCATTCTGCATGTGATAGAGCAGGAAGCTATGCGCCACACAAGGCAGCTTTGCACAGCTGAGAACCAGAGCTAGGTCTCTGTCTAATTACAACTACTTACAAGAACGGCCCAACCAGTGGCATCCCGTGTCACCACTGCCGCTGACTACTGCATGCTGAGCACTGCTGTATTCCAGGAACTGTGTGCCATGTGCCAATGGCCTCCTTAGCTTTGCTGTTTGACTCCCCTGGTAAGTAAACACCCAAGGCCTAGCACATTAACTTGCCAATTTGCAGCTTGCTCGAGGCCAGAATTCCAAGTCTTCCCTCACTCGGCTTTTTCTGAAGGCAGAGTCTAAGAGGTCAAGTGTTCCCCTCTGCCCTCCCTGAGGTCTCGTCTCACAACACTAGCAGATATCATTCACTGCCCTCTCTCCACCACATGCTTTCAACCCTCACCACTCTTCCTTCTCACCTAGAGGGTGTGTCATGAGGTCTCTCAGATCACCCTCTCATTGCAGTCTACATTTCTTCCCTTCTTGGCCATCTGCACACGCCACCCTTGTGGCTGTCCTAGTGTGTCCTCTCCCTTTGCCTCTGTCATCCTGTGTTCAGCACTGAGCCAGCTGTGCCTAGCTTTCTCTTAACAAGGAAATGAGTGACACTTTGTATCCCATAAGCAATTTGAATTACATTCCTATCAGTAGGCATTCCTTTTAAAGAAATAGTAGGCATTTGTAGAAAATGCCTGCCAAGTGAGTTCTAGAATCACTGCGGCCAATTGCCAAGTGGAGGTGAGAGGCATAGGAGAGAAGCTCTTAGTCTTCTCCGTAGGTGATACTGTGGGTTGGGAAGGGGACAAGTGATATAGAGCACAGGCAGGTGCCCCAAAGGTTTTTCTTTACATGGACCAGAGGAATAGGATGGAAGGAGCACAAAGGGCTCTGCTTAGGTGTGGAGGGCAGTCTCCTCTCCCAGAGTCTTTGAAGGATGTCTATGACGTGACCCATCTTAGCAAGGAGTAAGTAGATTTTCACAGAGTGTACCTGGCTTTGGGGTCTGAGTCCATAGACCTTTTGTGTTCTTTTACTTCAGAACAGGTCTAATCACCATCTCTTGGGAGCTGGCAATCTTGATCGCTAACCAGAAGGGGTGTTTTTCTGAGGTCATGAATTGTGAGGTAGGACAAGGAAATGGTAGTAGGCCATGTTGGGCAATTCCAGACTGTTGAAGACCAGTACACAAGATATTTGAGGTCAGAGTTTGACTTCCATCGTGGCTGGTTGTTGCTGTCTGAAGCATCCTTTCTTGCAGTCTCTGCTGATCATGATACAGCTGGAACTTCCTCCGGCACATCTCTACTCTACCTCCCAGGTTCACAGGATCCAGGCTTCACTGTGGGTTCCTGCTCCATGCATTCACTGACCTTGCTCTTGCCTTTCCTCCCACCTGAAATGTAGGAGCCTCAAACCTCATTCAATTCTCTGCCCCAGTATGCTTCTTACAGAAGTCTTTCTCTGTGTTTTCCCCATGTTTGTTCCAAGCATCTGTACCTGGCACATTTCTATTCATTCCTAGACTGTCTGTCTACATTAAGGATATTCACTGGCTTGTCTCTATGCTAATATCTAACAGGCATCTTGAATTTAATTTGTCAAAAGTTAGACTCCCAATTGCCTAAGCCCTGACATTCAAAACATGTTTTCTATCTCCTCAGCCCCAAATTGGTCAGCTCTAAATTCTGCTGGCATTTTCTATACTGAGAAGTGATTAAAAGTTCCTCGTAAATAACAAGCAATAAAATAACAGAAAATAAATGACTGTATCTACTTTATTGAATGGCAACAAAAATATAAGAAGTAGAATGGGTCAGCTAAATTGAGTTTATGTCATTGGAATGTTCTAGAAGATGTTTCATTGTGGCAGAAAGAAGAGCTGGTGCCCCTATTATATGAAGTGCATTTAATAATATATGTAGGGATACCAAGTCAGTTCCATGTCAGAAGCAGGTATAGGTTTGTGGTTGGGAGAGGGGATGAAAACCACATCTATAGGGGAGATTGATCCAGGTGAAGCTTGGCTCAAATATTTTCTTGCACCTGCAGCTATTCTGGCATTTAGCTTTCCTCCAGGTCATCAACATTAGGGCACCATTGCCTTTCATCTTTTCACCATCACTCCTCATGCCTTTCCTCCGGCTTCTGGACTGTGTTGATGGGGACACACCAGAATTCCTAGATTACTGGAATCATGATTGTAATAATTCATTTACGACTGTAAAGAAAGTAGGGGTTATATGGATCCCATAGTGTAATATTAAGTTATCACAGCAGGCGACTTGGGGAGGACAGTGGACTGGGTGTTTGTGTTCCCCCAACATTGGTCTACATAAATCCTAACCCCTAAAGCAATAGCATTAGAAAATGGGGCCATTCATTCCATCATGGACAGAATTAGTGCAACAGCTGAGCATGGTGTCTTACACTCATAATCCCAGCCCTTGGGAGGATGACATAGGAGGATTGTTACAGTTTGGTTCCTGCCTGGACAACATAGGGAATTCCAGTGAATCTAGACTACGGAATGAAGCTTTATCACAAATAAATAAAGAAGGAAGGTAGGAAAGAAATGAGGCACTGTAATTAAAATAAGAAAAATAGGAAGAAAGGAAGGAATGAATGAAGGAAAGAAGAGGAGGGAGGAAGACAGGTATGGAGGGAAGAAAAGTAAAAAGAAGGGAAGCAGAGGGAGCCCTTCCTTCTTCCATCATGTGAAGACACATGAGAAGATGTCCACTTATGAATCTTAGTCTTAGATCTCAGCCTACAGTTCAGTGGGGAAGCAGAACTATGGCATAAGCCCTCTTTTCCCCTTGCCTGTTAATGCTGTTTTGTTGCAATCTCCTGAAATGAGCAGTGAGGGAATTAAGTTGAAGGGGAAATTGCAGAGACTTGGGCTATGCCAGATGAATCCAGGAGTCAGAGAGCAGCTGGTAAGGGCTGGAACAAAAGCCACACAGGGCTCCAGCTCAGAGTGGTTGGCACACTGCTGATCAACATGTGGAACCTCTCCATGCAGATCACCAAGATACCAGGGCTTGGTGGCTGTGTCCCTGTCTTAAACTCCCTGAGACAGTTAACACAAAAGGTCCATTGTCCATTTGAGAGCACAACAGGTGATAATCAAAGAATGGGTAAGGTGACCTCATTATTCATGTAGAAGATCAAGTTTGAAAGGATTTTCTATTCCTGTCATTCAATGGGAAACTGGCTTCTTTGTACTTTCATTTGAAAAGGCAATCTATAAATCTAGTGCTTTTCTTTAATACTATGCAGAATTAAATTCCTAGTCCCTGATAACAATCTCTATTTCTAGAAACTTGGGTGAAAAACTCCATTTGCTACCATTAACCTTGCATAAAGTAGGTTCTCATAAGGAGCAGTGGAACAGATGTCCTGGAAGAGTTAATGTTCAGTGACAAGACATTAATTTCAAACCTGTTTTCTGCTTTTTATTTTTCTTTTAGGTTCATGGATAAAATGAGGTATGTGAAGTAGAAAACATGTCTGAAAATTTAAGCTCTAAGGGAATTAATGTTATTTCTTATGGGGAAAGACCAATAGAATTGATTTTTTTCCATTCTAATTTTTAATTTCTTTTTAAAATTTGTTTCTTCCAAATAATGTCTTTTTCCTTTAGATTAATAAAGCCAAAAAGATGTTTAACTACCTGAAGCAACTAGAGTGGTTTTTTTGTATAATGCATTTATATGGGTGATAGCTTTATAATCTTTTTTTTTTTGTTTGTTTGTTTTTTTTTTTCTTTCAGGTAGGGTCTCATTCTAGCCCAGGCTGACCTGGAATTCACTGTGTAGCCTCAGGGTGGCCTTGAACTCATGGTGATCCCCCTACCTCTGCTTCTGGAGTGTTGGGATTAAAGGCATGTGCCACCACATCCAGCCAACATTTATAATCATTTTTAAAACTCTTAGGAGATTGAAAACTTGACTAAAAATATTGAGTCAAGGAAGGAGAGGAAAAAAGAGAAAGAGGGAGAGGGAAGAAGGGAAGGCAAGAATAGAGGGAGAGAAAGGGGAAAGGAGGGGGAGATCGTATGGGGTCAGAGAACACATTATCCTTTATCTGAGCATTCAAAGTGCTATGAGTCCTGGATTGTGGACATGGCGTATGGGAACAAGGCTGTTGAGATGTTCTTGAAGCCAAGGCAGAGCTTTTCATTAAGATATGGAGACGTTTAAATGAACCTGAATGTAAACATTTCTATACCATAAATCACAATGCTGTTACTAACATACAATCTTTGCTTGAAAATTTAGGTTCTTCAATTGCAAAATTTCTTGGGAAAATAAGTTGATAAAATAGACTAAAATGTTCATGATAACTTGCTTTGTCTTTGTGTTTTGCTCTGTAAAAGAAGTTAATGAATATAGTGTGCTTTCCTTTGTTGCCTAAACTGGGAAAAGAAGAGAAGCAGAAAGATGATGCCAACTTCCTAGTTCCCAAATAGAATTACTGTGCAGGAGGTCAGACCTGTGAGCCCAGCAGGGATGTTCATGACATAGGTCTGGGTCCTAGGAGACTGGCACATCAGTGATGTATCAAACACTGGAAGAGGGTCATTTCCTTCAGGATATCAATGTAGGGAGCAGAAGAAGAAACTCTATCCCTGAGTAGTAGCAATAAATAGAACTCAGAGAATGAAGACTTGCACAGTGGTTTCAAGATGGAATGAGCATAGTAGGGAACCATGAGGAGAGCTGGAACCAATGAAACCAAGAGGAACACGGATTGCTAACTCCTTAAAAGAAAAGGTCAGACCTGCCTACTCAGAAAATAGCAGCTTCATGAGTAGGCCAACTCTTTTTTTTTTTTTTTTTGGTTTTCTTGAGGCAGGGTTTCACTCTAGTCCAGGCTGACATGTAATTCACTATCTAGTCTTAGGTTAGAGGCCAACTCTTTATTCCCACACAGTGGCTCCAACATGTCAATGTGCCAGTGGCCCTCTCATTCATGCATGATAGCAACACAAATGTGCAATATTTTATCCAAGTTCACGTACTGCATGATGTTCATGGACCAAACAATTTTAAATAGAGCTCTCATTATTCACTGTGTCATATCATGCTGCAGTTGTTCACATGAATTCTTCTGTTTCTATCTTGCCATTTCTTTAAGGACACTATCTGTGTCTTTCTTTGTTCCCTCCAATGTGATTCACACTGATACATGGCAAAAGTCAAATTAATGGAGGTTAGATAAATCACAGACTTGATCAGTTGAGAAGCTTTAAAGTTTAGAGTAAGACAATTAAATAATAAAGCTATTTTCATAGTTAGAATAAGGTAATTTTCATTTATCATCATAAAATTATACGTTAAACATATGGGAAGATTTATACTTTTTCTTTTTCAAATTTTTCAGTTTATTATTTCCAAGCTTAGATAATAAGTCCACAGTATGCTCCTTAATAGAGACATTTTTAAGATTTGTTTGGTGGAAAAACCCACCCTTTGTGAGGTTTGTCTATTTTATTTCTAACTTATAGAGATTAACATTACTCAGAAGTTCAGAGCAGGAAGGGTTGTGTCTGAGGTCACCTGAGGCCCATTCCACCTTGAATCGTAGGTTGACTCTAAGTGTCCAGTACAAGGGAACTGTCCCCTGAGGGGTGGCTGTTCTCAGCTCTTTCAGGCACTCCTGCCCTCAGTCAGGTATAATTTGTCACGATCTCAAAGGCTATTTCAGCCTTTTACTTCCGTTAGCTGCCACAGAACACACTTCGGAGATGTTAAAAAAGGCATGGCTTTTCTTTTTCTGGAGATCCTGGCATAACATTTGGGCTCCCACCTTACAGATCACATCCTAGGCTTGGGTAGATGGACGGCATAAAAACACCAGTAGTCATCAGGCAGCTTTGGCCTCTCTCTTCAAAAGCCAAGAAGGGTGTAACTGCTAGGACAACCGGCCTCAGAGACCAGCTATCTGCAGGAGCACGGGAACTCAGATGACACAGCCATGATCAAGTTTCAGTGTCTACACCAAGCACAGAGTGTTAACAGAGGAAGGCCTCATTTCAAATTCTGAGCATCCTGGCTTTCCGCAGTTTTCTATTCCCCCAAAACAAAATTGCCTTGTGCAATCAGGAAAAAAATGGATGTATGCTTGAATATCTTTCTCTTCAGACCACATGCTAAGCCTGAACAAGCGCACTGATTTCATGTAAATAAATGGTTTAATGGGCTTTATTTTACTTTGTATCATAAATAGAAAGAAATTCAGAAAGCAAAAGAAGACAGCAGGAGACATGGGCACCCTGAAAGTGGAGTGTGAAGTCAATACCCTATGAGATATTGCTTAGTGCTTAGGCATAAACTGATATAGATAATGAGGCAAGATGAGGAAACTTTAGGCTAGTTTTGGGGTGAAGGAGTTTAAGATAGTGTGTACAAATTATTGCATCAGTTAAAATATAAGCTAAAAATAATCTGGAGGAAATATCAAATAGAAAGACATTAGTAGAAAGACTGCCTTTTCTCATTAGGAAGTTCTGTCTTCTTAATATATGGCATTTGAAGATTTTATGTCTGCCTTTTAAGCCAGGCATTGATCCATCAAGATAACCAATGGACATTCTCCTTCCTGCATTGATCTTTACTCTCCAGAAAGGTGAACTTTATAGATCACTCAATGCAATCCAGGACAATTGTGAGGATGATTAGACATTGGGGGATACTGTGCGGAAGAGTGGAAAAGGCTGAGACTTGGATTTACAGGTGTTCAGGTGCAGATCTTTCCATTATTTCATTTCCAATGGGGTTTTAACTTTTTATTCTGATGTAACTTCACATGTATCTAACAGTTATTATATTACTATGAGGAAATTGTATCTCTCTCTCTCTCTCTCTCGTTTTTTTTTTTTTTCTCTTTGAGGCAGGGCCTCCTCTAGCCCAGCTTGACCTGGAATGCACTCTGTAGTTCCAGGTTGGCCTTGAACTCATGGCAATTCTCCTACCTCTGCCTCCTGAGTGCTGGAATTAAAGGAATGCCCCACTATGCCAAATTGGAAATCATATATCCTTAACCTTTAATAAGACTCACCTGTTCACTCTCCTATCCATGTGCACACACATACACACACAAGTGTGTAAACAAATACACAATTACACACGTGTGCTCATACATTCATCTTTTTCTGAACCAGTGGAGAAGCCACAAGGGCATGACTTCCCTCCATCACAAAATCATCATTAAGGCCAGAAAATTTCACATTGATTGTGCAAGTATCTCATCTCAGTTACATATTTGTTGCTGAGAAAGCCTTGGCCCACGATCAGCCTCAGAAAGCCACCCCTCAGTGCTTTTACTCTCTTCTATTTATTATAGAGAGAGTCTCATTGCCATGGTCATTTTAGTGGTAGCATTTTTGAGGATTATTACTACGTGTTTCTCAGAATATTTGTCAATTTACATTTATCTGTAACTACTTCAACTGTAAGCACATGGGGTGTGTTTTGGAAAGGGAATCAACACTGGACATCAGTTTTGATTTGGTAACATGGGACACAGATCTGCGTTCTGACATCTGCAAAGCTATATCTCCATGTTATTTTTATTTCTTCCCATCATAATTTCTTCCCCAACTTTCATGCTTTCCTTTAATCTGCTTAAGCTTGGATTAATTTGCTTTCTTTTCCTTTTTTATTATTTATTTGAGACAGAGAGAGAGAGAGAGAGAGAGAGAGAGAGGAGAGAGAGAATGGGTGCACCAGGGCCTTCAGCCACTGAAAAGGAACTCCAGATGTGTGTGCCACCTCGTGCACATGTGCAACATTGTGTGATTACATCCCTGTGTGTCTGGCTTATGTGGGACCTAGAGATTTGAACATGAGTTCTTAGGCCTTGCAGGCAAGCACCTTAACCCTCCACCCCTACTTTTCTTTTTATATGGGTGATATGATGTGGGATTGAGAGTGCTTATACCTCCTATATCAGCAGCTCTCATGTCTCAGCTTTTAACCTACATTATTGCAAAGAATTAAGAATGCAGACTCACAGGAAGGGTACCTTATACAATTTATTTTAGGATCAGTTAGGATTAAGAAGGAAAGCAAAGAAGGAAAGCTAAGGCAAAAGAAATTCTCCCCATTCCCAGCCTGAATGGGAAGAGGCAGGGGAGACCAAGAAGATTCCCCTGATATAGGGAAACAGAGAAGAGGTTGGGAAGGGTAACAAGCTAAGAAAATTAAGTGGGGGCAGAGAACTCTCACATGTGACTCAGGTCCAGTTACAAGAACCAAACATTCAATTAGAAGGAGACTTATCACCAGACTTAGGTATGTAGGGAGGGAGAAACCTAATGGGTTTGGTGGGCCCAAGAGGAACATTGACTCAGGAAGGGCCCACCCATGGGGCTAAGCCCATGAAACTAAGGAAAAACCAGGAAGCTATTGCTATTGCTGAGTGTGGGTTAGAAGTATGTTCCTTGCAGCCACCTTGAATGATACTGAATAAGACAAGAGTTCTGGTCTTGCCAGAGCAGGCAATGTGGCATTCATGTTTTCCTGGGCTAGTCCCTAGCTAACTACCTATCGGGATAAGGCTACCTTGCTCCTAACCTTTATCATTATGCACATATGTATGTGTATATGTTTGTGTGTGTGTGGGGGGGTTATATATGTGTGTGTATATGGAAGACAGAGGACCAACTTGGGTTGTTCTTAAGGTGCCATCATCTTTTTTGAGGCAAGGTCTCTCACTGGCTGGAGCTTACCAAATAGACTAGAATGCTGGGTTAGTATGCTCCAAGCATTCTCCTGTCTCCACCATGGCATTAAACATGTGCACCTTCTCATCCAACTTTTAAAATACAGATTCTGTGGATTCAGTTCGGGTCCTCATACTGTGGGGTAAGCATATTACTGACTGAGAGAGCCATTCTCAGTCTGTTCACCTTCTCCACTTCAGTGTTACAATTTACAGAGAGGATGAAACAAAGGCCAGGAAATATGTCAGCTCAGCTGAGAGTCTTAGCAGTGGAGCCAGGAGAGAAGCCGGCAAGGTAGCCATTCTGATGTCCTAGGGTCTTGTTGTTTCCTCCTAATGCCAAGGCCAAGGCCTGGAGGCAGAAGCTGCTCTTAATATGATATTTCCTGTAAGGATCTACACATGACAAAACAAATCACCTAATCTCCAGAGAGTTGCATGACAGTATTTGGAAACTATTGCTAAGAGATATAAACTTATTATACTTTTGTCTTCTTAGAAAGCTGATCCCATTATCTTATATAATTCTTGCTATGGTCTGGTTCTTGCATTGTGCACAAAGGATATAGTCAGTCACTCTGCAATTTATGTTTTTTCATCCACTACATTTATCCAGTATCTTTATACTTAAAGTTCATTTCTTGTAGCAGATAAGTTATTTTTCTCCCTGATTATCCCAATAAGACATGCTCTTCTTGGGCTGGAGAGATGGCTTAGCGGTTAAGCGCTTGCCTGTGAAGCCTAAGGACCCCAGTTCGAGGCTCTGATTCCCCAGGACCCACGTCAGCCAGATGCACAAGGGGGCGCACGCATCTGGAGTTCGTTTGCAGTGGCTGGAAGCCCTGGTGCGCCCATTCTCTCTCTCTCTCTATGCCTCTTTCTCTCTCTGTCTGTAGCTCTCAAATAAATAAATAAAATAGACCAAAAAAAAAAAAAAAAGACATGCTCTTCTTGATAGTGCTATGTTCATTCCATTCACATTTAACGAGATAATGATAAATGTATTTTTATTAAAATTCTGAATGTCTATAAACTCATTGTTTGTCCGCCTTCCATCTCTTTTTATCATTTTCTGTCATGTCTTATGTTAATTAATCACTTTTATGGTTCTATTTATTTTCATGGTTGATCCATTACTTATATCCCTCTTAATTTTTTCTGTAGATTCCTTCTAGGGGTATTAATGCAGCTCAATGGAGCTATTGCATTCTTTACACCCTATCCCTCTATGGTGGGGATTTCAGAACCGTAAGTTCTAAATTCCTGCCTCCTATTGCCTGTAATACTTTCTAATACTTTTGACTTTTACATATGATATAAGCACACAGCAATTACTGCTGTTGTTAGCTGGAGTAGGTAACCTTTAAAAGCAATTCAAATCAAGAAAATAACAAATCTAATCTTGTTTTCATTTGTTTCCATTTCAATACCCTTCATTTCTGTGTGCAGATTCCTGTTACAAGATGAGAATTATCTCAGCCTTAAAGAGCTTTTGAATATTCCTTATATTCCATGTCTGCTAGGAATTATTTCTTTTTGTATTTCCTCTTCTTCTCTTCCTTCTCCTCTTATTCTCTTTTTGTCAGGAATGACTTTATGACTCAGTCATTTTAGAAGTCTTTGCTGGGTAGTAAATCCTGGGTATATAGTGTTTTGTTTAGTATTTAGGGTGTCTAATATCAGTCTATAGGACTTCTGCTCATTTCTCTTATAGCCATTACAGGAGACTTTTAGTTTGAACTCACCCAATTAGTAAGCAACAGATCAGTCTAAAAGTCAAAGAGAAGTCATTTATAAGTTCTATGAAATCTTCCCTTGTGAAAACTCAGGAGAGCAAATTCCAAGTTTCCTAAACAGACTGTGAGCTGAAGTTCCCAGAAAACAGAAGCCACACATGTACTAAAGATTCTTCACGACTGATTGTGGGAAGTGGGAATGTTACAGGTTGGGAGCCAAATTTATTTTGGGCTATCTTTAGGCTATCTTTTGGACTATCTTTAGCTCTCTAGGAAGCCATTTAATTCTCACCTCTGCTTGACCTCACACCATTGTACACAAACAAACCTGCAGCTTCCACCAACCCAGTATCAAAGAATGTCATGGTGACCTACTTAGCCAATGTTTCCATCCACATGCTTTTTTTATTTTGTCCTGAGATAGGGTCTCTTGCCGAGGTCGACCTGGAACTCACTCTGTAGTCCCAGGCTGGTCTCAAATTCATGGCGTCCTCCTACCTCTGCATCCTAAGTGCTAGGATTGAAGCTGTGAGACATCACAGTCTACTGCACCAATGAATTTGAAAAGGGTTTGGATTTATAGCTGTCAAAATAAAACACACAGCTCTCACCTCAAAAGGAACAGGAGGTAGTTTATTCTGAAGCTAAATAGGAGTGACCATAGCCTGGAACCACAGATTTTGAGTATCTCAAATTCCAACATGTTAATAATTTCATGAAGTCTATAGCTACAGAACAAAAGAAAGACATACATGAAGGTATTTTTAAAATGCATTACAGCAAAGCAGGGAAGTCTCTACTAAAAGCTTCAGATGTTATATGATGATATTCTTAGCTTCTGGGTTGATGGACATTTGTGCTCTGTTTGTAAATTCCAAAAAGTTTTCGTGTCATATGATCACCTGATAGTCACAAGGATGTTAGGTCAGACACTGAGGAATATAATAAATTGCTACTAAGGGTTCTAAACATAGCCCCAGACAAAACTGTGAATCTGCAACATTCCATTTCTCCACAGCCATAGAGGTCTATCAATCGTCCTTGTAGGGTGTTGAAGTAGGTGCAGCTGTTTTAGGGGAACTTGACTTCACATACCTTTGCTCTAGTGCTGCAAAAACTTCATGAAACTGTTACCACCTTGGAACATAGCATGTGGGGTAACCTGCATGCGTGTTCCCAGGACAAAGTCACTAATTCATCTCTAGAGTAAACTCTCTTCTTCTTCCCCTTGAGGTGGGATCCGTGGTTTAAAATTAATTAATTTATTTACATTTTTGTTTCAAAAAAGCCACTGTCAATCACAGAAGCAATTTCCCTCTGCATTGATCCTCATAAAGAAAAGAATAAAACAATCTCCAGATTGTCAAACAATCACCTTACCTACGTCTCTTTTTATTTGTTCCCATCTTTCAGGGTAGGTGACTTGGGAATAGCCATATTTTTTTCTGTATTCTTCTTTCTGTTAAGTTCAGCCCTCTTCTGCCAACCCACCAGGCACATATTTAATTTTCTGGAATGAGGTATTCCAACATTCTAGAATAAAAATAAAGCAAGAAATGGTTGTGGCACTACATTTGTTGTAATTTTGGTTCTTGACATTCCTAAATACATTTCCTTTCTCCTCGCATTTTCACATCACTGGCAACAGTTTGGAAATGTGAATTGTATCTGAGTTGGCTTCTGATGATTTCTTTGTCTCTTGGGTGTATTTTGTTCTTTCTCCCTTTCCACACATCTTGTGTTGTGGAGGACAATAATGACTGATGTGACAAAGGTGTGTACTTTCTTTCCTAGGCCTTTTGCCTGGGCCTTGCACTGACCTAGGAGCTAGTGTGTGTTTGGAATTCTGGCTGCTTTAGTAACCCTCAATACTCCACAAATATCTAATTCCCATAGAAATAACTTGGGATATGGGTGGCTTATGGCTATAAATCTCAAGCTTCTTGCTGAGTTTGGAGTTGAAACCAATCTTACTCCCCATTTTAAAACTCCATGACACTGTCCTTATTTGAATCTTCTTCCTTACTTTCTTTACAAAGCACCATAAATACCTGTTTTCTTTTCTTTTCTTTTTTTAATGAGTGGAGAGTTATTACCTACAATAAGCAAGAAGAACACAATAGCCATTTCCAAAGCTTCATTCTCCTTGAATGAAGGAACATGGTAACTCAAGTTAATAGAGCTTATACATATAAATACATGGGTCTTATTCTTTTTTCTACTTCATAAAATATTTATTTTATTTATTTATTTGAGAGACAGAGATAAGGAGGCACACACACACAGAGAGAGAGAGAGAGAGAGAGAGACAGAGAGAGAGAGAGAGAGAGAGAATGGACATGCTAGAGTACCCAGCCACTGCAAACAAACTCCAGATTCATGTGCCACCTTGTGCATCTGGCTTATGTGGGTCCTGGGGAATTGAACCTGGGTCCTTAGGCTTTGCAGGCAAGCACTTTAACCACTAAGCCATCTTTCCAGCCCTCTATTTTTTTTAATTTTTGTAATTCTTTATTTATTCTCAGTACTAACCCATCTTCAGTATACCTGGCAATAATTTTGTTTTTCTTTTTTTACTGTCAACTTACATAATTATAGACAATATACCATGATAATTCCTTCTCCACTTTCCCCTTTGTGATTCCTCTCTCAATCGTATCCCCTTCCCCTCTCAGTCTTTCTTTTATTTTGGTGTCATCACCTTTCCTTCTATTATGATGGTCTTGTGTAGGTAGTGTCAGGCACTGTGAGGTCATGGGTATACAAGCCATTTTGTGTCTGGACGAGTGTGTTGTAAGCCATCCTCCAATTTGATGCGAACTGATTGCATTATGACTTCAGTTCTCCCTTCAGTGGGTTTGAGATAGATTATGAATTTGAAGCTAGTCTGACATCATTTCATTGTATCTATGTGAATGATGATCCTTGGAGTTCCTCACATACCAGGGTGGGCAATGGAAATTGTAATATTTCTTTCTATGAGAATTAGAAAATGCACCATTGAAGCAACTCATTTTCAGCATTTAAACATGAGAGTCAAAAGCATTGTTACAGTACAGTAACAAATCAGCTTCAGGCTTTATCAGAGAAAACAGATGTAATGAAAGCCCAATCTAAAGGTGATTGATGCTTAAGTTGCAAATTTTTTCTGTTTATTCTTTGTTATTTAACTAATCTGAAGTTTATTTTACTTTTGTTTTTCTTAAATAGTATGATGGTCTTAGTTTAAGTTATGTATTCTTTTCATAAATAGATAATTGTCACCCGAAGGTGTGAGGCTAATTGTGATAGTTTGAAATTTTGTTCATTACCACATGAACAGTTTCTCCTGCTTTTTGTTGGAAAAAAAGCTGTCACAAAGAAAACAAAGTACTGTTTCTCCTTATAACAGTAGTCTTTCCATTGAGATTATAACTAATTCTAAATTCATATTTAATTATTTAAGTGATATTTATTCTAGTATGTCTAACTCATTCTTTGCCTCTTGTATTCCTAAAGATTTTTTTTGTTTGTTTGTTTGTTTGTTTTGTTTTTCAAGGTAGGGTTTCACTCTGGCTCAGGCTTACCTGGAATTAACTATGTAGTCTCAGGGTGGCCTTGGACTCACAGTGATCCTCCTACCCCTGCCTCCCGAGTGCTAGGATTAAAGGCGTGCACCGCCACGCCCGGCTTAAGATTGTTTTTTAATGTATGGTAATTAATATCGGAGGGCTTTGTGGATTTCCTACTGAATCTTATACCTAGAGCCCTTTAAGTTTTTAGTTTTTTTTCAAGATATGGCCTCACTCTAGCCCAGGCTGGGTTGGAACTCACTCTGTAGTCCCAGGCTGACCTTGAACTCACAGCAATCCTATCTCTGCCTCCCAAACGCTCAGGTTAAAGGTGTGTGCCACCACTACACCCTGCCTAGAGCCCTCTTAAAATTTATATTTTATAACTTTGCTGTGAATATCTTGTACTGGTTTTTTGGATCTGTCTTGCCGCTGCTGGGTGCCCTGTGATACCAGAAGCCCATGATAGTGAGGGGTGTGTGTCCCTTAGGCCATATGCAATGTCTCCCTGTTACCACACTGGTGAGCAGGGATGTGCATATGAATTAAGGAATGGGAAAGACAATGGTGTATGGTCATCTTATTTTTTTTAATTTTAGGGAAGTGGGCTCCTCATTCAGACCTTCTTCCATAGAACACAGCCCTTTGATGGAACTTGAATTTTTGGGATCTCAACTCCAATGTTTTTTTTTTACCTGGTTTTAGCTTTAAAAAGCATTCAATTAAGGTTTTGTTACACCATCAGGGTGGCTTCAATGTCTGACTAGGACATTGAGTCTTTTTGTTTTCTCTTTCCTTTTGTTATTTGTAGACCAAGTTAACTCTTTATCGTGATTGTGCTGAGAACTAAATGTGTCAAAGTGATGAACAAGCCACTTTATTTTAACACTTCTACTGTGATTCAACTTGTTTCCCCACCTCTGCTCACCTTCTCCTTAAGCCCTGCACTGTCAGTAATGCTTCTTTCACTTTTCAATTCTTCCTCTTGCATTAAATGCTTTCTCATTTGTTTCCAGCTGCAGACTCTCAGCCCACCTGCCAAAGGACTCTTCACCTGACTGCAAATAGGCATGGTTGGATTCTTCCTTTTCTACTTGTATCTCTTTTATCTCTTTCTCTTATTATATTACTTGCTGCAGCTAAGACTTCAAGAACTATGTTGAGCAAAACAACTAGGAGTTGACATCCTTTTCTCATTCCTGATTTTAGAGGAAATATTATCCCTCCCCCCCATTAACTATAGTGGTGGCTTTAGGTTTGAAATATATACTCTTTAATATGTTGATGTTTTCTCCTTCTATTCCTAGTTTCATTAGGCTATTTATCATAGAAGGGATATTGAACTTTTCAAAGCCTTTTTTGGGCATCTACTGATATGATTGTGTCCCTGAATTCATATTAAAGGCATTGTCTTTTTTTCTATCTCTGCTACTCATTTAAGAGTTTGTTGGCTTATGGAGTTGGATATGATTTATTCTTTCCTATTTATCATTTATTCTTCTGTTTTTCCCATGGAATATTATTCTTTCTTGAGCTCTTGTGGTTGAGTCTGACTCCATACTCAGAGAAGGTAACATAATTCATTGTAACAGTGGCACCAACAAATAAAAGTAGATGAAAAATATATTTTAAATCAATTTAAACTACTACACCACCAATGACCACTGACACAAAAGTGAGATAGATTGCTCATTCATTTTTAACTTTTTATAGAAAACCTCCAAATATATAGCTAATATACCATGATCATAATCCACTTCTACCCCCTTTCCTTCCTCAAGTCTCCTCTCCACTGAATCCCTTTTTCTGTTTTCAGTTTATTTATTTATTTGCTTGTTGTTTCTTCTTGTTGTTGTTTTTTGAGGTAGGGTCTCACTCCAGCTCAGGCTGACCTGGAATCCACTATGTAGTCTCAGGGTGGCCTTGAACTCACGGCGATCCTCCTATTTGTAAGGAGAGAAAAATGTGAATGGTTGTTCCAGGGCCTCCAGCCACTACAAACAAGTCCAGATGAATGTGCCACTTTGTGCATCTGGCTTTATATGGTACTAGGAAATTGATCTCAGGTCATTAGACATTGCAGCAAGTGCCTTAAACTCTGAAATATCTCTCCAGCCCTGAATCCCTTTAATCTTTACAACTCACTTCTCTTCTATCTTGATATCATTAGTTTTTTCCCTCCCATTATGTAGGTCTTGTGTAGGTAGAGCCAGACACTGTGAGGTTGAATACCACAGCCACTTTGTGTCTGGAAGATTGCAAAGCCCTCCTCCCATTTTTTGTCTTACATTCTTCCTGCCATCTCTTCTCTTCCACAGTGCTCCCTGAACCTTGGAGAGTGTGGCAGAACTGCCTCATTTAGTGCTGAAAACTCCACTGACACTTCTTCTCAACCCTTTGGTGAGTTTTGAATCTCCCCAGTGGTCACTGCCATCTGAAAAGAAAAAGATAATCCATTCCTAACAGTATTTCTTTTTTCAAGATAGGGCTTCACTCTAGCACAGGTTGACCTAGAACTCACCCTATAGCCCAGGATAGTCCATTCTTAACAGATAAGTAATGCCATTTCAAGATGGTGTCTAGCCATAATTCTCCTAGTCTTGTGGAGTGACAATTTGGACTTCCTGTTGAATGATGACTGGGTAAGCATGAGGGATAATCGTCTTACTGAATCTCCCAAGTGGATTCAGGCTGTGGCCTCTATGAATTTATCCACTGGGAAGGATGTCATATTCTTGTCACCGTGGCTGCCTCCCTTGCCTGGTGGCCGAGGCTCTGCTTCTTGTCCTCACCTTGCTGGGAGGCCTGCAGGTGGAACCCTGTGCTGTTTGCTCCTTTTTGCTGTATGAATCTATTTTTTTTACTTTGCAACTGTCCTATCATCCACTTTGCTATTACTGATGCTCTACCATTCAACCTTTCTCTCTCTGGAATTATCTGTTATTCTGTGTCGTTCCATTTCTTCTTATTTACTGCATCATGAACACAGCTTTTAATCCAACATCACGCCCCAGGAAGACCACTTGTGAACTCTTGACTCTTTTTCTTCTTTCATCTGCTTCGATAGGGTGCACATATTTTGGTATTATGCATTCTTCACACCACCACTTATCTGTAACCTTTCCAAAAGCATGAATGATTATTTTCTTCTCATGATGTTAACTCCAGTCTAATCATCTATTATATACTGTTATTTTCATATGCGTACTAGTTCTGTTCCTCCAAAATTAACATGTAAAGTCCTACAAGGCACAACTGTTAATATGAATTGAATTATCATATGTAAATTGAATTTTCTTCCACATACTAAAGAACCTGAGACTACAGTGATAAATTATTGATTATTTCTATTTTTAGGAAACTCAAAAACTTAGTTTGACCAATTTGGAGGATACCAAATTTTAATTTATAGCTGTGGCTGATAATTCAACACTCATATAAGCTCATATTAATTTTTATATATTATGCCCTTAGGAGTATGCAAAAATGTTATTATAAACTATAGGAATGAAATATGGTGATGAACTATGGCAAAGAACTATTGGAATATTTATTATGGACCTTACAAATAACTTGTGTAATATTATTTTTATGAAATGCTAAGTTCCCCACTTGTAACTTGCTTTAAATTTAATCTTACAAGTGTGTAATCCACCTGCTTAAAGTAATGTGACTAGATCTCCTCTGCTTTGGTATACCTTTGGCCTGAACAGCACAGATGACCAACATTGATAAGCAATGTTTAGAGATGCTGACTGATCATAAAATATGCTCTATGTTCCTTTCTTCAGAGGCCTGGTTGGACTTTCAACTCAGAACACACATACATGCCTAAGAAGGGCTGAAAACAGCATAGCAGATAATATGTCAGGAACTAGACTTACAGGTATGTTGAAGGTAACCAGTGGGCTTAATGTGATTGCTCTTATGATCAGAGTATGTGTGTTCTGGATCAGTAGAGTCTAGCAGGTCATGACCTAAATCCCTTCCTTTAACAAATGTTTAAAGATTAGCCAAGGTTTAAAGTTTCTTATCTTTTGCTCATACAATATACTACTTGTTTATGTATTACTGGTTTTTGCCTGTTCAGTAAAAGTGACACTGAGGACCTGTATGAGGAGAGAGGAAACCACAACCACAGTGACATCAGAGCGGTGGTGACAGCAGATGCAGCAGGTTCACTAATGACTTAAACCAAACTTCTCTTCAGTTACCTTTCCCCACATCAGGCTGCTGCTAGAAGCAACGAGCCCATACCTGGGATTGGGGCATCAGGAGTTACCTCTCTCACTTCCAAGTCTTTGCTCTTAGAAGCAGCTGACTCACTTCTAGATAGGAAAGTTTCAGAGGCTAATCTTCTCTAAATTAGGATGTTCCCCACCCCTCCAAACTAGGGCACAAAGGCAAACCTCATTTTGGGTGAGGATTTTCTTGATCAGTTGTAAGTTCTATAATAGTTGTTATGTCATGTTTTCCCTTCCATATATAATGAATTATTGATCATATACTTTATTATAATATTAATTTACAGGTATAGATAAAACAGTGTACTAACTGAAAACTAATAAAAAAATCACTCATTTATTTGTTATCATACAAAAGACTTGCTATTTATCCCAATAGTAATCTAAATATATATTTTTTAAAAAGGAAGAAGTAAGTAAAATTCCCATGGCCCTTTATAATTCTTATAATCTTGCATCAATTTTACTTGGAAATTATACACTTGCATATAAGCAAACATATTTACATGTATATATACACATAACATGCATATAGCTTGTTAGCAAGTTTCATGTTTTGAATCCTGTCTGTCTCTGACACTCCCTATTGTTGGGTAGTGAGACAATTGCATACTCTGCTCCCACATTCCATAATTTGTATGCAGGAATGATAATGCTGCCAAGAGTAGAGCACTGTTTATTATATTGGTGGATACCAGAACAGTCCCCTGTAATTCTCTCTAGTAATCTTTCTTCAAACCATTATATTTGCTATGGTCTAATTAGCAAAGAAATTTATTCCCATTTTTGCTCCTGCATTCTCAATGTGTGGGACAAACATTATCACAAAGTTTTACAATTCAAAGTTATTTGCTAAATAATTAAGTGCATGACTGGGTGGGTGGATGGATGGTAAGGTAGATGGTTGGGATAGATTGATGGGTGGGTGGATTGATGAATGAGTGGAAGAATGGATGGATGAGTTCATTGATGAGCAGATGGATGGTTAAGGTGCACAGATGGATGGATATTTAGTTAGGTTGGAATGGACTGATGGGTTGATGGATTGGTCAATAAATGAGTAGATGGATGGATGGAAAGATGGATAGGGAAATCGGAGGTGTGAATGAAACTTGGTTAAAATGGACTTATAATGGATGGAAGAATGGGTGGATGAGTGGATAAATGCATTGTGGTGGTTTGATTCAGGTGTCCCCCATAAACTTAGGTATTCTGAATGCTAGGTTCCCAGCTGATGGAGATTTGGGAATTAATGCCTCCTGGAGGCAGTGTATTGTTGGGAGCAGGCTTATGGGTGTTATAGCCAGTTTCCCTATGCTAGTGTTTGGCACACATCCTGTTCCTGTTGTGCACCTTATGTGGGCAAGGGGGTGATTTCCACCCTCTGCTAATGCCATCGTTTCTCCCCTGCCACCATGGAGCTTCTCCTTGAGCCTGTAAGCCAAAATAAACCTCTTTTTCCCATAAGCTGATCTTGGTTGGGTGTTTTCTACCAGCATTATGAACCTGACTGCAACAGTAAAGTGGTACGGAGAGTGGGATTGCTGGTAGACACCTGACTGTGTGGCTTTGGCCTTTTGGAGCTGATTTTCAAGAGGAATGTGGAAGGATTTGTAACCTTGGCATTAAGACATGCCTTGCAGTGCTGTAAGTACAGCTTGATGGACTATTATGGTCAGGGTAAAAAGACCTGAATGCAGTAAGAACTATGGACTATGAGGCTTGGCTTATGAGGGTGAGAAAGAGCTTTGCTTGGACTGGGCTAGCAGTTTGTGTGAGAAGCTTGCTCTTATGCCCATGTCCTGAGAAGTTGTGCAGGGTTGCTTTGTGTAGAAATGAACTCGTGTGAGCAGAGGGATATGGCACTGAAAGAAATGTTTAGGCTGAAACTGCTGCCTGGTAAGCTGCAATTGGGAGATTACAACCTTTGAGATTGGGCCAGCTGATCTGCACTGGGGCAAAAGGAAGAATGTAGACTCTTTTGAAGGGGCCTGAGTGCTCAAGAAGTATCCTGTTCTTCAAAGTCTGCTTTATTCACCCCTGGATTAACAAATTGGTGCTCTACCTAGTATTGTGGAGTTTAAGAAATGCAGGAAAGAGAGGGTCATTGAGTCTGCAATATGGTCTTGAGTTTTGGAAATGGCCATGGGCCGTGTGAAGCAGGTTTGCTGGATGCCTGCGTGGGGACCCCATGGAGCCATGAGGATGGACCGTGGGTTGCAGTGGAGACCCAGTGGAGATGCTGAGTCCACAAGATGGCTGCCAAGGAGAGCTGCCAGCGCTGGATGAAGTTTCCTAGGACAGTGAGTAGCATAGCTAGAGGGGTGGAATTGGAACTTCAGGGACTTGTTGCTGGTTAGAATTATCAGACTTGGAGATTTATCACTGACTAGAGTTGTTGGAATTGAAGCTACAGAGTTTGATGCTTGCTCTGGTTATTTTAAATCTTGTATTGCTTGAATATTTATTTGCTATGCCCAATGCCATGTCTTGCAGTATGAATGTTTATTCTGTGCCATTATGGTTTGTTTGGGGATTTTATCATTATTTTTTGTATTATGGCTCAGCTAAAAGACCTTAGATTATATGGATGTATGAAAATCATTGGGATTGATAAAAACTATGGGGACTTTTGAAGTCAGATGAATGCATTGCATTTTACATCATGTATGGTTGTCAGTTTATGGGGGAAAGGGGCGGAATGTGGTGGTTTGATTCAGGTGTCCCCCATAAACTTAGGTGTTCTGAATTCTAGGCTCCCAGCTGATAAAGGTTTGGGAATTAATTCCTCCTGGAGGGAGTGTATTATTGGGGGCGGTCCTATGGGTGTTATAGCTAGTTTCCCCATGCCAGTGTTTGGCACACTCTCCTGTTTCTGTTGTCTACCTTATGTGGGCCAGGGGGTGCTGTCCACTCTCTGCTAATACTGTAATTTTCCCTTGCCATTGTGGAGCTTCCCCTCGAGCCTATGAGCCAAAATAAAACTCTTTTATCCCACAAGCTTCTCTTGATTGGGTGATTTCTACCAACAATGCAAACCTGACTGCAACATGCATCTTTAAGATTTATATAATACTTTGCACATCAATATAGTTATGAGGATAAGTGTAGTTTTATAGATAAGTGATGAGTATTTGACAAGGACAGTAAACCATATGCATATACATATATCATAATCATTTCTGTATTATTAAAATCAAAAACTTCAGTTTTTTAATTTGTGAATATATCTACATTGCAAAGTAAATTTTATTTTATTTTATTTTTTAATTTTTGAGACAAACTCTTACTCTTTAGCCTAGATTGGCTTGGAACTCAATATGCAGTCCAGGCTGGCCATGAACTCATTCCAATCCATCTGCTTCAGCCTCTCAAGTAGTGAGATTACAGATGTGAATCACCACACCTAGCTAAGACTAAATTTTAAATTCCACAAAAACCATAGTTTTTTTATTCTTTTTAGTAACATTCTCTTTCATAGTTCTTCTATCCATGACTAAGTTCCCATTACCTCAGTCTAGGTCTAGTTCATTAATGAACTGCTTGTTCGATGGAGGAATCTGGTTCCAGTAGGGCTCTGTGAATGCTCTTTGTGATACTACTCAGACTGACAACCATGCATGGACAGGTCTATGTACTTATTACTGTGCTATCCTTTCAGATAGAGAAATAAAGGGTGATGTCCAGGAATGGGTCCTTTCTTCATGGGCTCACCCTACAGCAAGGGGGTATCACTGGCACACATCACATGTTTTATACATAATGTCACAGTGTGTAACAAGAAGACTAGTGAGTATTTCAGTCTATGGTCCTTAACCAGTTAGCTTGGTGTGCACAGTCAAGGAAAGCTAGCTAGTGGAAGAAAAAAAAAAAAACAAGTGTGAAGTGGAGACTTCCATTATACAGCAACTGACTGTGTTCAGAATGCTTTCCCACACCACAGTCAACTTTCAGGCAGTTAGGCAGGATCACTGTTCCAAGTTAGGCATAAGACAACAGGCTTGTGAGGTTCATCTTGTCAACAGACACTCATTTAGTTGGAGATTACATTAATTGATATCACTGTGTTTGATTGTTCTATGTGCACTTTCATTATTCAACCTTGTCATTTTCCCTTTTCAGAATTTACATTTATAGGATCTGCTCATGAAGAAAGGGTCTATGGACTTAAGGAAGAAAATTGTACTTTTTGTCTTCTTTTTCGAAACAAGGCCATGTTATATGGAACATGCTGGCCTGGAATTTTGTATATAGCTCATATTGGCCTCAGATTTGGACCTGTCCTCCTGGGGCTTCTAAGTATTGGGAACACAAATATATACCATCACACCTTGCTTGAAAAGATTAATATGATATAGAAATTATGAACAAAGTATACTCCCTTAATAATCTTTTTAATGTAAAGTGCAATAAAGAGAAAGTAGAGGGTAAGTATTGAGTTATAATAAATAATAATCTATGGCAGGCAGTGCTAAACATATTTCACATTTATAAAAAATTTAGACTTTATAGTAGTGCTAATAATTAAAAAGGTGAGTGAAAACGTTGTTGACAAGTGCATGTGTTTAGTGTTTAGAGACACTGAAGGTCTGCACTGTTCAATCATCCAGGATCAAAAGAGAAAGAACAGAGTATGAGCTGCAGGTACGAGGGCCTCCAATGGTCACATCTTCCTGCACTTATGACCTTAATAGTCTCTGCTCATAATGGCACTATGCTTGACCACAGGGTTCCATTTGGCCAATAACCGTTGTTGACTCCAGGATCAAGAGCAGATGTAATGGACCTGGCTCATGCATCGAGATGACTGAATCAAGCATCTATTTTTAATCCCTTAAGCATCAGGCAGGATCATGAATACTGTTTAGACAATCTTTATATTTTATCCTCATATTAGCTCACAGAATCACATGGAAAAAGAGGTTCTGGGTGGTGGGAAGGTTTTCTTAAAGTGAGACAAAGAGTAGGTGGTACTTGTGGAATTCAAAATAAAGTTGTTGAGGGCAAAAGACAAATGCTGGTGGAAAAGAGCTGCGAACATACTGACATGAAGTGAGAAAGTCACATTTGTATATTAAAGTTTTCTAAATTAGGATTATATAAATTTTGAAAATCTGACACATTGGGTTTTAAAAATCATTGCCCTGAATGCATAAAGAAATAATTTAATGTGAAGTTGCTTATTTACTAAGTTATGCCATTTCTAGTCTCTAAGAAAAAGAAAAACCTCTTCCTTGCCCACTTCTGCTGCATACTAAATAGTGACTCCAACTTAGGAATTGAATACAGGGATCTGTATGATACCACTGGATTCTTGAGGGTCTTTGGTCCTTAAGAACATGTCTAGATGTTTCTACAGATGTTCATGAAAAATCATTTACGAGATCCTTATATGTACAATGGATTTTATTTGTGGCAAGTGATCCAAACGTGAGTTGGAACAGTCTGAACATTTCCCAGTACACATTATCTTGGCAGGTGGACTGGCTTTGGGGTTAAGGAAATAGAAGACTCCTCTGAGGAGGATGCTTCCAATTCCCTCCGATGTTCTCATCTGTTTCCACTCCACTCTTGCCTAAGGCTGTCTCCATTGCTGCATTCTCCATGTCATCTTGCAGTTCAGACCTCTTTCTCTGCACACATTTTCCATTCATCTCTCCTTTTCAGGGTCTTAGCAGCAGTGCACACCCCACCCCTGATGCCACCTCCATTCTCTAGCTCTACATTCTGTTTTCTCCTTCATTCTGCAGAATTTCTCTCACTGTTCCCAGGGAACCAGTCTTCCTTTTTATGGTTCTTAGTTGGGTTAATGAAAGAATTTTAGTAAGGACTCAAAAGATAGCTCCAGGAAAACTTTATTAGCATTTAAGAGGAAAAAATCATAGAG
The DNA here is from genome assembly GCA_036346955.1 of Dipus sagitta. Taxonomy (NCBI): domain Eukaryota; kingdom Metazoa; phylum Chordata; class Mammalia; order Rodentia; family Dipodidae; genus Dipus; species Dipus sagitta. The sequence continues at coordinate 40,874,034 of CM070783.1, forward strand.
AAGTTAAACCATAATCTCATCAGCTATGGGAAGAGGTAGATGAATAATGAAAAGAGAGAAAGTCAGGTAAAAATCCAAAAAGCAGGCAGATTAACAATGCTTATTTGCAGACAGCTGCATGTAGGTGTGGGATGGCGGGCATGTCTTCAGAGAAATAGTGAGAAACCCTAGAGTGCCTGGGTAAGCATGCCTGGGAGTTTGGAGTTAGAACTCAGAGATGCAGGCAGGCTTAGCTGTGAAGATAGCCAGCATGTACTCAAGGGAGGGGCTTCTCAGGTTAAAGAACATGATCTCTTGAAAGGTACAAATATTCCTCCCTCCTCCTTAGAAAGCCTTTAGGTGAGAGGTGGGCTCCTGGCTGAGTAATTGACAGATCTGTTAGATTTCCTCTTAGGGGAGTGTTAGCTTATGTATTGGGTAGTTTATACTCCATCCAGGATCAGAAGTAAAACTCAAATTCTCATCTTTTGACAAGGTGGATATAGCTTTTCCTCATCAAAGCTCTGATATGTTTATCCTCTTCTCTTTACCAGGGATAGAAGTGCGGCCAAAGGTGATCCTGAGGGAAGGTTCCTTTCTTAGTGGCCTCCAAGCCTGCTTAGGCCTGTCTAAGTTCCTCCTCAGCACTGGTATCCATCAGAATCACAGCCTGCCTGCCTCTGCCTCTCTCCCAATGTCCCTACATCATTTGTTTTGACTATACCCTTTCACACCCAAGGCCTTTTGTCTTCTTCCTCAGTGTGCTTCCTGTGCCTCATACCTTACAGTTTTTCTACTGGTTATCTCTCACTTCTTCTGAAACTTCCCTCTCTCTGGAAGCGCTGAGTGTGCAGCCAGTCTGCAAGTCTACGATCATGTGGGAACTCTCTTCCGAATCTCACACTTCAATCATCAACTGTGTCTTGTGATTATGCTTCAGATCTGCCTTCAAACATTCAAATATATGGGGCTGGGGAAATTGCTTAGTAGTTAAGATGTTGGCTGAGCATGCTTGAGGAACTGAGTTTGACACCCAGTACTCACATAACACGCTGACTGTGGAGGTAGTTTTCCTGTAATCCCAGTGCTGGGAAGACAGAGATAGCAGGATTCCTGATCTAGCCTAATTAGGAACTCCAAGTCAAAGAAAGACCAAGTCTGAAAAACTGCTGGAGACTGTTCCTTGAGAAAACAGCCAGAGTTTCCTTTGGCTTCCACATGAAGGCAAAACACACACACACACACACACACACACACACACACACACACACACACACACGGGAATATACCTTGAGTATAGTATGGAAAGCAGAGAATAATAGTGACATAAATTTTCAGCTTTGAAACGATGGTCACATGAACTTACACCGAGATTATTTGAATATTCCAGATGAACAAAGCTACTTATACTGTTTATTGCTATTATGCTATAATCCATGTTATCAAAAGTCACATGTTGGGAACAAGAATCAATAATGAAGAACATTTGGTAAGAAAACATGTTTTCCCAGAAGAAAAGAACAAAGAAAACTAAATCCATATTTGATTTCATATAATTTTATTTAAAATATTTTCTATTTGATTTTGTGTACACAGCCTCATTTTAATAAGTGGAGTCATGTTTTTAAATCTAGCATTACTGTTCAAAAAAGCAGCATGAATAATACATTATCAGTATAACAATCAATTAATATCACCATTGTAACACAGATTATCATGCTATGAACTAATGAGACAATCACAGGAGATTAATGGGGATAAATATGCTTATCAGAAACCTACCACTCAAAATTTCATAAAATTTTACAGTAACTATGTGAAGACAGGAAGTATTTATATGAATATTTAAAATCTGTTTTAAATCTTGAAATAAGGTCCAACTATAGACCATGCAAATCCCTGAAATGTAAGTATAAGTACTTGTGCTAGCATTTCTGTTGTAAACCCCTTTCAGAACAGATGAACATACCTCATTGAAGCAGGATGACCCGCCTTCCCATGCCATAATGTGGGAACATTGTACGTGGAAACCTCTCTGGCTCCCACTCTACACCACTCCCTTGTTTTGACAAATTACTGATATTGAGCCCTTTTGGATAATAACATCTTTGTGAGTTCAGTCCACTCTGATCTGGCAACATAACAACACAGAACCATATAACCAACACTGGAACCCTACTTATCCCAATGGGAGACTGCAAAATCCTGACCGAAGAAGGGTGTGTGGAGTCAGTGGCCAAAACACTTGCTAAGGATTCAACCATTACATGGATTGGCTGGGGGTTCATAGCAGTGACTGCTAGTTTCCCTTAGATGCACCAAGTGACAGTTGCCTCCACAATGCATGACTCACAATCCCCATGGGGATGACCTGCATCCCCAATAAGGAAGTTCCCTTTGGAGGGAGGGGGCCAAGGATGAGGGACAGGGTGGTACCAACATGTGCTGTTTACATACTGAGTATGTCCATAACTAAAAAAATAAAAATAAAAAAAATAAACCTAAGTTCATGGTAAGTTTAAAAACACCTTAAATTTGTGGAAATCAAATGTTAAATATTTACGTGTGCCACCCTCCAGCAGCTAACCCCCCAAAGGGCAAATTTCTCCTCTCCCAGAAATCATCAGTTTCTGCTATCTACTCTGGGAGGTGTGTGGTGTCATGGGCACCCTCCCTCATTAATGCTGAGATATCCACAGGCACAGTCACATATAGGAAACCCCAACTTCTGTGAGTCTATGGCTGTAATGGACTTGTCATATCCAGAATATAATATGGTTCAGCTACATTTGTCAGTCTCCTGCTCTCTTCTTGCTTGCTATAAGAAGCCTCCAAACATAAAGTGAACATGGAATAGCAGAACAAAAATTCAAATCCATGTCTGTACAATGCACAGCCTGAGGAACATGCCACGTCTCTGCTGCCATGCTATGGTCTCACTGCATTCTGCATTGTTACACTATCTATCCCTTTCGAATGTTGTGCATGGGTATGGTATGAAAATGGTAACTTAAGAGTTCCCGGGAGCCTCTGCACCTTTACATGCTGCTGCCAAGAGACCACCTACCAGCAGTTGCAGGAGTTATTGAATGTTATTGTATGTGCAAAACTCTCCCCTGTGCAGTAACATCAGGGCATCCAGAATTTACAGTCAGGCTGCTAGAGGGAGTCAAGTACCAGCCAATCTATGATCCTTGGACATAGACTATTTATTAAGGCAGAATTACTTATAAGCTTCAGACTCACATAGCCTGTGCTGCTTTGCCTGTGGACTTCCCTCTTGGGCCACACACTTAATTCTAGCACACAAACACATTTTTAAATGTCACTGATACCACTGCAGGTGAATCACACACAAAAGTTTTAAATGTCACACAAAAATGGAGGCAGAGTCAAAGGTGAAAGAGACACAGGTGAGAAGGCATGTGGCACAGAATCAATGCCAAACATTGCCAAGACATTGATTTCTCAGTGGATGAAGTGCTTACAATATAAGCATAAGGACAAGAGTCTGGAACCCCACCACCCAGGTACATATTGGGTAGATGTGATCACCTGCCTGTAATCTCAGTGCACAAGAGTCAGAGGAAGGGGATTCCTAGGGCAAACTGGCCAGCTGGTGTAACCAAATTGATGAGCTTTGGGTTTACGTGGGAGAATATGCTTTAGTAGGAAATAAGGCACCTGATGTCAACTGCTGGCCTCAAAGAACATACTCAGCCCTGTCTTCCAGGCTTGCTGTCCTTGGGACTCTCTGTCTTTGTCAGCACTTAGTATTGTCCTTGGTAGGGTTATCATCTCACCAAAGCTACAGCCAAGATGAGCCCTTAGTACCCTTCTTTGAGACAATTGCCAATGACATCCATGGTCAACATAAATTTCTTTATATGACAGGGTAGTGGCCAAGTTGGTCTTCCTTCCATAGACGGTAAGAGCTAATGCCAATCCACTCCTCTGCTGGTCTCTAAGAGGTTCAGCTACTGGGGAGGCCACCATGGCCAGCTATTACCAGTGCATACACCCATGTCCCAGGGGACAGCAGCAAAGGACACAGAGAGAAAAGTGGTTTGAAGGTGCTTGATGGTTGACTTTGAAATTCAGATTGTGAAAATAAAGTCTCAACTGCAGTTCTTAAGACATGTAAAGAACTCTGCACTCATCTGTATAGGACATAATAGATATTATAATATCAACAGAGATTAATATAATAAGCCAATCCCCCTGTTTTGCTCTGTTGACATTTATATAACAAACACATGCCTTCCTACTTTACGTGAGCATGTCCTCCACAGGATGAGAGTAGAATTGGAATACTGTCAACTTAATGTTTCGGCCTTTTCTGTTTAAAACATTTGTCAACATATTCTGTTTCTGCTGGCATCAAAATCCATTAAAGTAGGTGATCTATATGTTCATTAATATATATCTGAATCTTTTTCATATTGACACTTGCTTTTAATTACCAATAAATCATGAAGCAACATATCAGCATTTGTGTTAATTTTAGATTATTTTAGGCTGTATGAGGAAATTTGTTTTGAAGGCCAATATTTCCATTTTCACTACCTAACAATTTATATATAACTCACATGACTATATTATATGTAAAATATCAAGATGTATAATATGTATTATATTGTATATAAATATAAGTTATACATTCGCATTTTTAGCCTTATGTGGTATTCTTGATTAGGCTCTTTCGAAAGCTACCTCACATCTACAAGCCATCATTAGGTACTTGATCCCAAGTTATGTCATTTGCTTTACAAAAGAATTTTAGCAATTTGGAGCCTTTTGTGCTGCCATATGAAATTAAGGATTGCTGAGAAGGAATAGCTCTGAATGGCATGGGGGAGGATGAGTGAGAGAGGGTGATGGAATACAAGTGACATTAAAGCAAAGGCAGGATTTTTTGGGAGGAGTAGACCAGTCAAAGCGGAGAAGGAACTTGAAAAAGGTAGGGTTGAGAGGGTCATATAAAGGAAAATGCATTTATAATCTATGACAATGCCATAATGTTACGTTATATTGTATGACAACCAAAAATATTAAGTAAAAATAGAAAAAAAATTAAGAGATTCATTAAATATGTTAGTGTGGTAAAATAGGGATTTATCCTATATCAATGGGAAGTATACTTGCATACAGAATAATTTTATGGCTTAATTATCCAGAAAAATGAATTGGGTTTTTAATTTTGAAGTGTATCTGTGGCAAAGCACAAAAAGTTAGATAGGATGCAAAGCCAAACCATGCAGGAATCATCTGAAGAGTGTTAATCTGTGTTTTTACTACCTCTAGAATTTCATCAGAATCCCCAGTCTGGGCCTCACTTAAGCTTTTTGAATGGTTTCTAAGGTGGGTCTTATGTAAGTAATACTTAGAAACCACAGACTCAAAAACTATTTGATTCTAATGTAGTAGAGGAGAAAGGAATAAGTTCAATAATGCTTGGTCCAAAATTAGAGGCATGTGAGTAGATAAGAATGTTTATAGGGAGGCTATAATACACATGGCAAAGAGGTGGTTAAGAGTACCCCATGGAGTCTTGGGCCAGGTTAAAGGCAGCTCTGACAGAAAGTGGGTAGTCCTCATCCCCCAGGGCCCTGACTCTGGTTCTATCCACTGATTCTACCTGCCCTCAAACTCCACCCACTGACTTCATCCAGCCCTACCTACTGAGAGCCTTTTTGTTATCTGTCAACAAAGGTCCTGGAGAATGATTGATATAGTACTGAAGGTGATACTGGAGATGTGCGGTAGTAGATATGCGTGCAGAGGAAACACTGCCTTCTGCTGTCTAGTAAGCTGTTTGTCTTTGGGCAGGTGTACCACACAGCTTGATGAGCAGAAAACAGCAGGTACTACACTCAAGGAGGGATCTGGAAAACCATATAGTCACCTTCTGCTGCACACACTGTGATGGACCTATGGCTTTAACACCACACAGCAAGAAATGTCTACAGAAACCTCAATTCATCCAGTATCTTATGAAAGTATTGCTAGTGGTTCAGAATGCTACACCCCACTTCTAGAGATTGGTTTTATCTGTCTGTGCTGGAACCCTGCTCAGGTCATATTAAAATTACCTGATTATTTGCTTCTTGGGCAAAAGGAGCACTGCCTAAATGTGGGGAGCACCTAATGTGGACATGGTGGGAATGTTGGATAAGAACTTTAAGCAGAATATTTAAGAAACAGATGCTCAGATGAAGGGATACAAGCAGTTCACACAGAGCTATAGATATTATAAAGTGGAAAAGAATTTCAATAATGAGATTTATGCATGTCCATATTTGAAGAAGAACTTTTCTCAGGAATAAATAAGAAAGTGTACAAATTCACAGGGACAACATGCTACATTATAAGACAGAAAATGTAATACAAAATTAATAGGTTTGACATTTTGAGAGGCAATCTTGCCAAACAAGAAGGCATGTTTGTTCTGAATAGCAATGGATAATTCTGAGTGGATTGGAAGTGTGTGAAAGCTAAAGTAAGTTTTACACACACACACATACACACACACATGCACATTCACACACACTCACACCCCCATGCATGCAAGTGAGCCCTTAAATTTTCATTTAATAATTCTGAGGTCAGCACCCAGGTGAAAGATGGTCAGTTAATTAACATATTTAATAATAGGCAGGAAATATTCACCAATTACAAGGTATAGTAATTCACTGATTCAACTTGGCATTCCTATTTTAAGAAACTAATAAGCACATTAAACATAATTCAAAATTTAAAACTAAACAGACTTCTTAGGTATAATTGATAATGATATGTATCATAATTTATAATTATATGTATAATAATTGATAATTACATGGATATGAGTATTTTTAATTACTGTAGCATTTAAAATGGCATTCACCTTTGTCGTATCAGGATTTCTATAGCTGCTCTGATCAGAAGAGTTAATGGACTAATAGTTTATAAAAACACATTACTTTTCCTCTGTGATCTAGAGAGAAGACACTATGTCCTTATTTGAGAAAGAGCCAGGAGATGTCAAACAATTTATTCAAGATAAGTTAGGAGCAGACATGTGTTAGGCAACTGTATTTCCATTTTAATTCATGGCTCTTGCTGTATCACTTCCATATGTACATACAGGCTCACAGGCTCACAGGACACATACACAGGGCACATAGATCCATGGTGACGCATAGACACATATATGGGCACACAGAAACACACACAGATACATGGGGACACAGGTGCCCAGGCACATACACACAGAAATACATGGATATAAATACAGTCACTCACACATACAAGTATTTTAGCAAAGTTACATGTGCCATGTTTGTTACAAGTTTGCTAATACCTGCATATGCGAGTTAATGTTCAGTGCTTGCGTGTGTGTATTTTATATTGTGTTAAGGAGTTATGGAGGCTTCAAGGACAGAGAAGTGGAAGTCAGTCTTTGTGGAGCTCCAGGTATCATTTCCTCCTTATACACTCTTCTGTTGAATTTCACTTCTGTAGAAATGGTACCACTCAGTGGAAGCCCCCATCTCCCAAGATGCCTAGAGATCTCTGACCATGATAAGTGCATTCCTGTCCTATTAATCTCAACCTTTCTTTCCTGAAGACACTAGTGCTTACTATACTTTCTGAAGCTGGACAGACTGCTTCAGGCCATTCCACATGTGTATCCTGCCTTGGTGCTATATTCTCAAACCAAGCAGGACCCTTGATAGAGAGGAGGGGCTGGAAGAGTCACAGTGTGAGATCCTATGGTGGACATGTCCTTTTATCCCCCTAGCTAGTACAGACACATATATCTGTGTCCATGTCAGGGGTGACATTTATCCCCACCCATCCCTGAGTGTCCACAGATGATCTTAGCATGTCAGGTTTTAGCAGAACAAACATGTACAGGCTTCATGAGAATGTTTCTTCCTATAAGTAATTGATTATTATATATTGATAATAGATTATTTATATATTATATATTAAAAATATCACAACATATTATACACCTAATATATAAAATATATATTACATATTAAATATTATATACATGTACATACAAACATACATACATATATTCAGAGAGAGAGAGACAGAGAATGAGACTATAGGGCTTCTCTCAAAGATAGCTGGAGAAGACAGCCTGGGAGGACATGTGGGAGACCTGTGAAATATGCATCGTATTTTGATTTTCATATCCTGCCCTGTCTTGTGTTTGTTCACTTTTTTTTCCTTCTGGAAAACCTTATGGAGTCACATTCACTTTGTACTATTGCCATAATTTGGGTCTTGGCTTCCCATTTCATTTGGTATTTCTGTTCCTGAATGCCCAGGTCAAGAGATTAATGGTAGGGCTGTTCTCTCTTGGAATGCTGTGTAGGACAGTCTGGCACATGGCATCCTGTCCCACAGTGCACCAGAAGACCAAAGAACACTGAAGGTGGATGGTCGTGTCTCTACTTTATCTTTTGCTTTCTTAGCTTCCTTTTTATATTTTACAGTTTTCTTCTACAGCTCAGAATCCACAGGGAAAAGCTTTCTGTATGCTTGGTACATTCTGAGGTAACTGCAAAGGGAAAGCTGTACCCCAGGTTGATTTTTTTTAAGGGACAGTTTTGTTATTTCTGACCTGCAGTGGTTCTCTGGGTCAGTGATAGAAACATGTCAGGAGCATAGAATACCTTGCAGACCTAATGAGAAACTAAATGCCTTTACAATGAGAAAGACAACTTGCTTTCTCTTCACTTCAAGTATTTATCTACACCTCTAAAGAAAAGAAACATTTTTCTCAGTGTCAAATTTATTTTCAAGGCAACATGCTCAGCATTGACCAACATAATAAATAATTCCCAACTATCAACTTGCAAAGCCCCTTTTATTCTGTGAGGAAGAAACCTGGGTTTTATCTAACTTGGGTTTTGCAGAGTAAGTCTGTTTGCACTGCAGTGTATGAAAATGGACATACTTCTTGTTGGCTTCTCTGTATTTGCTGAACAACTTTTTTTTTTTTCTTTTAAATAGTGTGGCATTAATCAAAATGCCTTCCAAGCTCAGACAACATGTGACATAGTTGTTTTCATTTTTCTACACTTCATTTCCAAAATTCTTTCACACCTGAAGATTGAACATTCATTTTTCATAACTATGCCAAGGTGGTAGATATGATATTAAAATTCTTTCTTGCTGCCAATTTACCATTTTGAGATATTTTCTTAGATCATCTCAATGTGAGTATGATGAGCCCATATACAATTCTCCACATAACCATAAAAGTGAATTGAATACTCGCATAAGTTGACTAGACATCTAGAATATATTCAAAATAATAATACACTTTGCTTTAAAAACTTGCATATCAGTTATAAATAAGACATGCAGAGAGAAAGAAAATCACATTTAAATTGCTCATGAAATCAGTGAAGAAAAGGAGCAAAGATTTAAAGCAGCAGCTTCGCAATTGGAGAACCTCCTGGAGATTGACAGCAGTAGAGATAGGAAGGCAGGAAGATGAGCTAGGAGCAGTAGGGCTGGTCCTATGCCCACAGAAGGAAAGAAAGTACTGATAACATGGGATTTCAAACATCGTGAATACTAAAGGGCAACATCCTGTGTAGGGAAATGATGGGACTTGTGTATGTAGGGTCTGTGGCCCATAAGCTGAATGGGACATGATGGGACTTATGTTTATGGATAGGGTCTGTGACATCCTGTATAGAACCCATGAGGATCAAGATTAGGCTGTGTGACTCGCATCCTTTGTGAGACATAAAGGGACCCATGCAAATAGATAAAGTTTGTGACCTACATTGTCTGTGGGACATAATGTAGCATATATGTATGTCTGGGGTTCTGTGACCCTCACCCTATATGGGACATAATGGAACCTATGTATATGGATGAGATTCTATGATCTTCATCCTGTATGGGACATAATGGAACTCTACAAAGCCAGGGCCCTAACAGAAGCTGGAGTGATGCTGTCAATCCAGAGTAGCGAAGTGAGATAGATACTTTATTTTAGGACATCTTGACAACATTAACTTCCCATGTACTGTTCAAAGTATGTTACATTCATATACTAATGCATATATGAAAGGTACTATCACTGTGTGCACCCTCACTTGTGCCTAGTAAAAGATAGGGAACGAGCTTCATTCTTCTGTGTGTGTGTGTGTGTGTGTGTGCGTGTTTGTGTGTACGTATGTACTTATGGTACATGCATGTATGTGGGGACCCTGTGTGCATGTGTGTGGAAACCATAGAAGAACATAAGATGTCCTCTTCTCTTGCTTTTCCAGCTTTTGCTTTCCTTTGGCAAGCTGAAGCTTAACATCATAGTCCATCTTGCAGTTGGTGTCCCTCTTGCCTAAGGGAGGATCTGTATTCATCTCTCTTTTTCTCTCAAACCCTATTTTCCCCTAAAACCTAACATGTACATTTTAGGTGGATTAAATCTTTGGTTACTATATCAAAAATGGTAACTATTCCTACACTTGAACCAGGAATGTTGGCTTTGATTTCTTTTTGGCGCACCAGAATAATATAGATGAAGGTCCCTAGGAAAGGAAGATCCCTTCCTTGAAGAAGTTGCTTAAGGCATTGACAAGGTTGGGAAGATTTTCTGACAGTGTGCTGTTGGAGAAAGAGAGCTATAAAGGGATGAACCAGGCTGCCACTGTGCTGTGGGAGTTCTTCTTGCTGGGCACAGAGCACAGCACTTCACCACTACCCACTGGCAAGAAGTAGAAGGAGATTATTTTCCCTGCTTCTTTGGTTTTCTGTATCTTAAAAAAATTAAAATTCAGTCCAAGGGGCAATAAGGCCTGTGTTGTGTGACATTTTTTCTGGGGAAACCTAAAAAATGCCTACTCCCAAATAAAGCTTCAATAGACCAAAAGAAAAAAAAATTCTATTCATGTCTAGCTTGGTGAACCAATGAGTTTACTAAAGTTATTTACATTAGTATAGGTGACTCAAAGGCAGCTATATTAATGAAAAGCACACCCTAGCATGGGTGACACAAAAGTTACATTCCCAATGTTCCCAGTCAAACTTACACTCAGCTCCGCTGAGGTGTCTTGTCTTCCCCAGCAATTGTTTGCTACTTATGTAATCCTCAGGGAGGGCCTTGTGATTCTTCGAACTTTCTGAAGCCTCCTCAGTCTTACAAGTTTTGTGAGCTTCCTAAATTCTGAATTTTTTAATATTTTATTTGTGTATTTATTTATTTAAGAGAGAGAGACAATATATACATATATATATATATATATATATATATCGAGCATACCAGGACCTCCAGCCACTGCAAACGAACTCTAGATGCATGTGCCACCTTGTGCATCTGGCTTATGTGGGTACTGGGGAATTGAACATGGGTCCTTAGGCTTTGTAGGTAAGCACCTGAACAGCTAAGCCATCTCTCCAGCCCAACTCTGAAAATTTTGCTACCTTCCTGAATCATATAAACATCTGTGCTGGAAGGAATGTTTCAGTACGGAGAACATAGCTACATAACACCTTGGCCCTTCTGAGTTTTATCACTTCTATTCTCAAGGACAGGTACAGATTCCAGAAGGTAATGTGAGGTCTGAGTTCAGTCATTTTGTTTCAGCACCCCTGAGCCCTACTCAGCTACAGAACTAAAGATTCATCATTGCCTCACTGGGGCTAAGAGCTTGTAGCCTCTTGATCCAGAGTGAAGCCAAGAAGACCAACAGTGCTTAGAGAGTAAATGGTGTAGTCCCCCAGGGTCCTCCACAGAACCAGCAGCCTGACCCACAGGGAGAACTAAGCAGGTCAAAAGGCAAGTACAAGCTTCACTTGAATTGTAGGCCATGTCTTCTAGAATGTCAGATATTTAGATTGAGTAGTGGGGCTTTGATGCAATCAGCAGACACAATAAAAAGCATGGATGTGGAAGGCAGACTTCAGAAGGCCCAATGTCTATGACCTTATCAGACTATGAAGTACTCACAATCATAACTGCACACTTCAATGTAGCTAGAGGATGCTTCCAATATTGCTATAAGATCTACCTTAAAATCTGACCTAATTCCTTTAAAATGTGTGATATATAAATCCACTAACCTCACCTACAATCTCAACTCAGAAAAATGAAAAAAGATAGGGTAATCTTATTAGGCAAAGTAGATTTAAGTAAGTTTCAATGATATTTAAATTTTGTGCTGTACATTTGATCACAAACCCTCTGGTTATAATTTTCAAGCAAATTTAACCTGTTCTTTAGATCTGATGAGGAGGAATAACCCAACCAGTGTATTTTCTCATATAAATTTCTTTATGGTTCCTCTTCAGGTGAGGTACCCGTGTAAGGTTCTGGTCACAGAAAATTAGGAGATGGTATTAATTTCAAAGTTTCATATTTTTTCCCTTATTTAAGGACCAAGTGATTTCCAAAGCAGCAATCAGTCTTGACCTATGGAGAATGGAGGTTCCTGGCTGGGCTAATTGAGGGGCCAAGGAAGGATTACATCACTGCTCCAAAAAAGGAGTGATCCCAAATAGTACTCAATGTGTAACTCTAGAAACTGAGCAAATGATCTGAAAATGAATGCTTCTTTGCCCCTGGCAAACAGCTGTGCTTAACTCTAAAGAAGTAGTTTAAATATTCCAACACAAAAGCACCTTCTGATCACGGGGTAATTTTCATTGGCATAACCAGGCACATACAGATTATCTACCTATCTAAGAGTCTATGCACAGAAACTCACAGTAATAAAGTTTCTTTTACCCTATAAATAAAAAAATCTATCAGATCAAATTATCATTCTTCATAAATGTGATCACCATGGAGACACTTGTTCTTATCTGCCCTTATATTAGTTTTGCGGGAGTATCTATGCTTGCACTGTGAAGGCTGTAATGGTTAATGTGGGTGTTTAATGCGACGTGACAAACACATTAACCTTGAGGAAAAAAATAATGACTAAAGCAAATTGTATAATTTTTATCTTTATCACTACAATGCTGTTTTGGGGAAATAATTGCCTAATAATTTCACTGCAGGAGCAATCAAGTGATAACAGGGGATGACTAATGCTGTGTTTAATATGGAGCTCCAAATGCCTTTGCCACCCGTCGCCTCATACCTCTCACCATCGGGCACATCATTCTTCAGAAGTAGGCTCCGATAATGACTCAGGGTGCTTAGAGGAAGACAACAGGATTGTGGGAGTGGAAGCAACACAGAAACTAGAGACATCATTCCATTTTAGTGCCTAATCAATGGACAAATGCTGAACCTATGCAAAGAAAATTTAAGTGAAAATCACATATGCCTTGAGCTAGAGATGAATGCAAACCAATTAATTTTCTTTTATCCCCATATGCCTTAATCCTACCCTCAATTAAGGACCAACAATAGCCATATTCTGGTTTCAAAACATATCCAGAGGGAAGCTGACTCGCCTTTCCTTGAATTTGAAAGGGACTGTTTCACTGCCTTAAGGAACAAGATCTAGTGGAAACCCTTCCTTGTGACACACAAACTCATTCTGCACTCTCAGAACACTGCTCTGAGAGGAAACTCAAGTCACAAGGAAAGGCCACAATCCCAGCTGGCACCCAGGAGGCTTAACGTGAGAGGACCGCAGCCCGGCCAAGGACTTATTAGAGCCATATGAGGAATCCATGTGAGCAACTGAGTCCAGTTGGCCCTTGAAACAAAGACTGTGGAAGCATGTAACTTTTTTGGATTATGACACTGAATTTAAGGCATGGTATTATGCAGCTGCATATAGTCAAACATGCCACACTCTTCTGCTCTAGTCACAGGACTGAAGGAGAAATGAAAATATCCCTGAGCCCCTACACTTCACACTGCTGTTTATTCTGTACATGCTCCATTATTTGTTTTTTTCCTCAATTTTTATTAACATTTTCCATGATTATAAAAAATATCCCGTGGTAATACCCTCCCTCCCCACCTTTCCCCTTTGAAACTCCATTCTCCATCATATCCCCTCCCCATCTCAATCAGTCTCTCTTTTATTTTGATGTCATGATCTTTTCCTCCTCTTATGATGGTCTTGTGTAGGTAGTCAGGCACTGTGAGGCCATGGATATCCAGGCCATTTTATGTCTGGAGGGAGGACGTTGTAAGGAGTCCTACCCTTCTTTTGGCTCTTACATTCTTTCCGCCACCTCTTCCGCATTAGACCCTGAGCCTTGGAAGGTGTGATCGAGATGTTACTCAGTACTTCAGTCACTTCTTTCCAGCACTATGATACCTTCTGAGTCATCCCAAGGTCACTGCCATCTGAAAAAAGAAGATTCTCTACCAAAGTGAGAGTAACGTTAATATAAGGGTATAAATATTAAGAAAAGTGCTTACTTGCTCCCTTATTTGTATTGTGGGGAGACAAGATAAAGGTTACACATGTTTGTCCTCTCTAAGGATCATCAGAGAACATAGCCAGCAGAACCCAGTACAGTGAGTGAAGATGGATTTCAGTGTTTCTTAGAATTTATAGGTATGCTTACTCACTCAGAGAGTATTGGACTGGGGTTCAGTTTCAAGGTTGACATAAAATGTAGTTGTGAATATTTCACTCATCCTAGTCCTTCCTAAACTTGAGTTGGGTAGAGAAGAAGGCACACAGCGCACAGAGTGACACACATGCAGTGTTCTGTGTGTGGGCTCATGCACCCATCATGGCCCGAATAAGGGAATTCTCAAACTGGACCATACCCTGAAGGGAGAAGGGAAGACTGCTTCCACCAATGCAGATCACAGAGAAGCAGGACTTCCTGTGAGCAGAGATACAGTAGTGAATCTAATTCTTTTCTGATTGAACAGATACAGCAAGGGTAGAACGCTTTTGTTGGGGGGGGGGTGCAGGTCTGTATGTATAATATGTATAACACATATTGAGCTATATATTCTCTGCCTTTTAATTTACTCTCCAATTTAAAAAATAACTTACAGGGCTGGAGAGATGGCTTAAGGTACTTGCCTGCAAAGCCTAAGGACCCAGGTTCAATTTCCTAGTACCCATGTAAGCCAGATGCATAAGGTGGCACATGCATCTGGAGTTAGTTTGCAGTGGCTAGAGGCTCTGGCACACCCATTCTTTCTTTCCCTCATGAATAAATAAATAAATAAATAAATAAATAAATGAATAAATGAATTAAAAAAACCTGACAAATGTTGACTGTCAGTATAATGATAAAACTCTTTTCTTATTGTCAAAAGATTTTGCAGTTTGAAGATAGAAGTCATATGCAGGCAATCAATACTGATGAATAGTCTTCAGCATTTTGCCCAACCTCTGCAGCAGGTCTCAGATGCCTGACCATTGGTTGGGTCTATTCTGTTACTTCATCAGCTAGACTTCCAAAAAGACATGCTCACATTTCTCAGGATCTATACCATTGTGAGATGAAAAAAGAAAACAACAACAAATAGATCAACTATAGATGTTTGGAATATAGTAGCATTGTATCTCCAAAGTTTTTCAATTTATGACTTTTTCACACTAAATTCAGTTACCAGATCCTTCCAAAGCATTAACATTCACTTGTTGTGGATAAGAAATGAGTTTCATTAGAAAGAACTATACAAGGATGAATACCCTTGCAATGAGTGAATCAGCAAAACTGATAAATTTATCAGCAAAACTGGTAAATTAAGAGCCCCAAATGTCACTCTAAAAATTCCAAACAACTATTCATTTGCTTTGGACATAAGGTGTCCTTATATTATACATATGCTGATATCCTAATACCCATGATGATGGTGTTATAAAGTGGGATAAAGGACTCTCAGCTTCCAGAACTGTGTGACATAAGTTGCTTACTCAGGGCAAAGTATTTTGTTGGAGCAGGCCTGGATATACTAAGATTATAGACCATGGAGACAGTAGATGGTATTATTTTGGTCTGCTCTTGATCCTTTTCATGTACAAATGATTATCAGTGTCTTCTCACTGTGGAGGAGAGGGAGTTAAGATACCCACTGTCAAATTGATCCAGATCATGCCACATGACTTAGCTCAGTAGAGATGAAGAGAAATGCACCCACCACAAAATGACTACCGGCCTACATACAGATCCATGGAAAAGATTAGTGTCAAGCCTGAGTTTAGGGCAATTGGTTCTGGCAGGATCGTGCACACATAGATATCAGGCAAAGCTGGTTAAGAAGTTATGAATGACCAGTAAGAGCTTTCATCACAATGAGGTTGACTTCTTCATTACAATTAATCTATAAAAGGATGCTGGGCAAGCAACCCAGAGAGTGGCAAACATTCAAGTTGAGCATTCTGTCTTGCACTGGTGTGTCTGTGATAGATTGGAAGTGAGTTGTTGAAATTTGCTCCTGCTTCTTGTGCCCTTACACCAACACCAGCCAGACTCCTGCAGAAGATGCCCGAGTGCAATCAGCAGGCAGTGTGAGTACACAGAGGAGATGCAGAGACCATTGCTGACAGAGGTCAGGAGAAAGCTGACAACAGTGCCTTCCTGCTCATTTATGGGAAAGAATGTGCAAAATAGAAAGTGTATAAAAATTAGGGAAAAAGTTAAAAAGTGAGAAATGTTATGAACATATGGAAATTAACAATTCCCTTGGACCACTGTATCTTGATAAAGAGGGTAGGAAATTGGCTTGGAAGACAGCTACGGTAGCTTGCAGTTGGCTAGATAACTTACACTTTCAGCTAAAAATTTGGAAACTCTAGTTGTGAGGTGAGTGCTAGCTACTTTTATTTGTGTCTAAAGCTGAATGAAATATGAAACCATGTCTCATTTTAGATATGGCAAATCCAGTACCTCAGTATGTCTTGTTTTATTTTAATTTTTTTGTTTGTTTATTTATTTATTCAAGAGCAACAGAGAAAAGGAAGCAGAGAGAGAGAGAGAGATTGAGAGAGAGAGAGAGAGAGAGAGAGAGAGAGAGAATGGGCGCACCAGAGCTTCCAGCCTCTGTAAACGAATTCCAGACGTGTGCGCCCCCTTGTGCATCTGGCTAACGTGGGTCCTGGGGAATCGAATCTAGAACTGGGGTCCTTAGGCTTCACAGGCTAGCACTTAACCGCTAAGCCGTCTCTCCAGCCCCTCAGTACTTTTTTGTATCCTCTAGCTCTATTTTACTTCCTGGGAAACTGCCTCCAACAGAGATAACATTGGAAACTATGATGCCTGTACAGGCCTTCTGTGTATTAGGAATTCAGGATGCATATGGTAAATAAAAGGTGAAATGGACAGGTAAGGTCAGAAGACAAGAAACGATGACAAAGTTTTTTTTTCTATGAAGTCCATGGCCTTAAAAGCACTTGAGCTCTGTGGGTTTGAAGTGGTAATATTTATTACAAAGGGAAACAACTTTGAACTAAAGTTTCTGTATCATAAAGCACTAACTTTTCAGAGCTTTTTACTCTACTAAGAAACTGAATGTACAAAAAAAAAAAAAAATAAAGATCAAGCATGTCTTTTCATCTGAGTTAAAAAGCAAACAACAATAGGAAAATTGTGACTAAGTAAAACTTTCAATAACGGAAAGCATTGTGTTTCTAGTAAGAATGGTGAATTAATGTGTTTCCAACCTTAATAAGTCAAAACTGTTTGCAAAACTTAGTTTTGATGTTGACATTTCAAAAACCAGCCTACTTATCAGTACTAAACATTTATTTTTTATGAAGCAATGGTATAAGACATCAGAATACATCAGTTTCTGATTTTCAGTTGCATTATAATTACATATGCTAAATATCTTTGCTGGTGTTTCAAGGACTAAACTTAATCCTATGTTAGTTTCACAAACTAAGATTGAGTTATTTGAAAAAGAAACATGTGTAATCAACAATAATACACAGGTATTTTAAAACTTTCTATCTAGAGCAGTGTAATTGATGACTTCAACAGCAAATCTATAGCATAAGAAAGGTCACACAAAAACATCACTCAGACCATTTCATGGTCAGGACACATGGATAGAAACAGCACTCTCCTGAAATGTTCTGTCATAATCCACTAACACTTGCTTCTTATTGAAAACAGCCCCATTCTGCTCCCCAGCACACTGTGAGGTACAGGGGGCACTCTACGCACTGAAGAAGGTGGCACTGTGATGGTTGAAACTGCACGGCTGGAACACCTGGACCAGGAGAAGACCGTCCACCAGTGTTTGGATGTGTGGAGCAACAGAAAGTGATCAAACTCAGTGTTCCTCTCCATCACCTGCAATTACAGTGATGGAAATTTAAATAACCTTCATGGAAATTGGGGTCACTTCATGGAGGATTCTTCGCCATCACATGATTCCATAGGGTGATGCCCAGGGAATCCTGTGACACAATAAAAATAATTTCTTTCTCTAGAATAAATTTAATGGTCAACTGTTATTTCTGCACATGGAATTCCAGTGTGACTATTTGAACACCTTTACAGGCAATGAGTGTGAGCACTGTTTTTCTTTTCATAATTTCATAAAGAACTAAAATATAATATGCACATGGTTCACAGGAACTTTTTTAAAAAATGAGCATTTTCTGAGACTTCTGGCCAAGATGGCGACTGCCTAGCTCTGCTGCAAATCCCGGGGAAAGAAAGATAGATGTAGATCCTAAGGAGAGAGCCACCCCATCATATCTCAAAACGGCCAGGCTGAAACTAAGAAAAACTGGAGAAACAAGCAAGGGGGCTGTTTTCCTGATGAACCGGATACGAGCAGAAGGGGGAAGGAGATCAGCACAGAGAAAAATCAACTCCTACCAAATCAGAGAGCCAGAGCCTCAGAGGCCCCCAACACCTCATCACTGAAGCAGACCAAAAATGAACCCAACGTGGCTCAGGGAAATTTTGCGGAAGAGGGGGCGGAAAGAATGTCAGAGCCACATGTTGGGTCATGAGATGCAGAGACATTTAGCTTACCCATAACTGTGGGCTAACTCCACAATGCATGACCTGTATACCTCAACAAGGAGGGGCCAAGGGGAGGGGGTAGGTCATGGATGAGCCTAATAATGGTACCAAACTGACTGTATTTGCTGAATACAAAACTAACTAATAAAGGAAAAAAAAAATAAGCATTTTGTTTCTTTATTTATTTATTGGTTTTTTGAAGTAGGGTTTCACTCTAGCCCAGGCTGACCTAGAATTAATTATGTATTCTCTGGGTGGCCTTGAATTCACGGCGATCCTCCTCCCTCTGCCTCCTGAGTGCCAGCATTAAAGGTGTGTGCCACCATGCCCAGCAACAAGCATTTTTTTTAATATAGCTTTTAAATGTGGAGAGCAGTTCATGTCAATGTGTTTACAGTCAATCAGATAATGTTGCTATCTGTCTCAGCACAGTGACTGTAATGAAGTATTAGAGGTTGTATGGTTTAAACAGTAGAAGTCCATTTATCCCAGTTGTGGAGGTTGGAGGTAAAGACTGGGGTGCCTTCACTGGTTAGCAAATGGTTCTGTCCTCTCACAGTGAGAGATGAGAGATTGTGCTGGGAACTCTATTCAAGAGTGTTCAACCCTCATGACCTATTACTCACTTCCTAAAGGCCCCTGTTCCTCATACCTTCACACTGAATTTTGGAGGACACAAACAGTCCATAACCATAACTTTACAAAATTTTTCCGGAAGAATTGTCAGAAATATAACCCTGACGCACTTCATGCTAGGATATGTGTATATATATATATATATATATATATATATATATATATATATATATATATGGTACAAAAGATTTAAAAGATAAATAAATAAGCATATTAAAATGCATGACCACTGAAGAAGGGATGATTCATGACATGAGGTTGCCCCAGGGCTGCTCAAGGTCCACTTGCCCAGTTCTGAGCACAGCCATGGAAGAGGCCATGCAGGAAGTGGAACACACTGAAGCTTTCCCTGGGCCTGGTTTCTTTTAGGTCCCAGAAGTTATGGGAAGAATCTTGAGGGATTTTCTTGTTTTCACTGTGTTAAGTTCTATTGTCAACTTGATTTATTTAGGAATCCACAGATATTCCTCTTGAGAGGATCTGTGAGGTTGCTTCCTGGAAGGATTAACTGAAGTAGGAAGTCCTTCCCTCAGAGTGGGTAGCTCTCTAGGAGGGGGCTTTATCTAAAGAAGCTCTGGGAGAAAAGAACCCTTCTGCCACCTGGTTGCCAGTGTTGCTTGCTGCCTTCCAGAGTGACTGAAGACCAGCTGCTCTCCAGAAAGCCCCCAGGCCTTTAGTGCTGGATTGCAACTACTGAGGCATCCCACCTCGTGGACTGAGCAGCTACTGCGTTCCTTGACTCTTGAGCCTGCAGAGTGTTATATTTGGATTACCATAAGCTAATTTAACAAATCTCCCTCTTAATACAATTTATTCTATTAGTCCTGTTCCTCTATAGAACCCTGACTAATACACACTGTGTTAGGGATTTCTAGGAGCAAATGAAAATAATTCTAATAAAATAACTGAATTTCACAAAAAAGACCAAAAGACAACATACATAATTAAAAGGGAGACACAGTTAATTTAAAAAAAATATATCAGTTACTGCTAAAGAAAGAACTAATGAACTGAAAATAAAAGATCAGAAGATATCTCAAAAATAAATAAGCCTAAAATTTGATTTGAAAGATTAAGATACAGACTATAAAAACATAAGACTTATAATTTATATTTGATGTGTTATATAAAAGGGAATTTTTGTTTATTGCACTTAAATGTTGTAATCAGTGTAAAATGCTCTAGACATCTCTAGGAAAATTAGAAAGAAAACATAGTGTAGCAGTCAAGAAGTCAAAAAATTAAATAGAAACTGTTTCATAGTATATCTTTATGACCTCAGGACAAAGGAGTTTATTAGACATGCAAATTCCTAATTAAAATGGAAACTTCTTGGCTGGGGAGATGGCTCAGCAGTTAAAGACACTTGCTTACAAAGGCTGCTGGCCTGGGTTCAATTCCCCAGTATCCACATAAAGCCAGAGCATAAAGCGGAACTTGTGTCAGGAGTTCATTTGCAGTGTTAAGAAGCCCTGGGAGTCCGATATTCTATTTTTCTTTCTCTCTTTCTCTCCCTCTCCCTCATCCCTTTCCTCCTTCCTTTCCTCGCTTCCTCTCTTTTGTGCAAGTAAATGAATAAAATATAAAAAATGGAAACATCCTTTGATATCAAAATGAAATCAAAACACGTAAAGAATAAATGCACTGAATATGCTGTTTAAACTCTACAAACCAAAACATAAGGTGAGCTCATAGATGTTGCCTTTGTGGCCAGTAAATGCTAGAGTCAGCTCCATACCCCAGAAGCTGGACAGCACCTATCCTTCTGGCAAAACTAGGGGTGCTGTTCTACTCCCCAGCTCTAAAGGGAAGAAAGAGTGTGAGAATCTTAACTCTGATGGCAGGAAATACACACTTGCACATCATCATCTAGAGTGAATTATAAATTTAAATTTTCAGAATTGTGGAAACACCTGATAGAATTGTAGAATTGCAAGGTCACACAGGGTCCACTAGGCAGTTTCTGGCTAGCAGGACAAAGATAACTTCATGCACACAGAGCAAACATACAAGGAAACCTGCAAAAAAAAGAAAAGAAAAGAAAAAAGAAAAAAGCACTACTCAATTTTAGAAAACTATGTTTCCTGTGAGAATTTGGGTAATAATTAAATGCCAATATAGTCTCATGATTAAAATGATTAGAACAGGTAAGTACACTTAAAAAGTTAAATATTTGAACAGAAAGTCTGTATGGCATGAACTTTCCTGTTGTTACTATCTTTGAGAGTTTCTCAAGAAGTTTTATAGTTATGTGTATCAAAAAAAACGTAAGAAATCTGGGCATGGTGACACATGCCTTTAATCCCAGCCTGACTCAAGAGGCAGAGGTAGGAGGATCTTCGTGAGTTCAAGGCCTCTCTTGAATGAATTCATGGTTAGTCTGAGCTAGGGTGAGACCTTACCTTGAACTCTACCCCCCACAACAAAAAGCAAAAAGAAAGAAATCCATGTATAGTTGCACATGCTCATAATCTCGGTTCTGTGGCGGTGGAAACAGAAAGATCCTTCTATCGGTTATGTATATTTTACTGAGTCTTTAGTTTGCAGGTATCTCAGCCTGGTGTCACAAGCTATCTGACATCTTTGCCTACCCTTTGCAGCAGTGTTCATTGTGAAAGTGGGTGTACCAAAGCCTGAGAGGGGTTGCAGCCCAAATACTCTCAACATCTAATTGCAGACAAAATCTATAGGCAAGTATATCACTAGCAGGGACCATACTCCAGCAGGGTTAGAGCCAAAAGCCAGCTTCTATCCCCGGCCAGGCTGCCCTGGTCCTCTGATACCAAGAGTGACTGAACCCACACTTCTGGAAGCTGTTTTCATCTCCAGCTATCAACATGTCAGAGCAGAGGCTGCACAGATGGTGGAGTGCTTTCAGATGAAACAGGTGGTTCCTTCTCAATTTATTTCCCTGGTGGTCCTGATGCTGTGTGTTCATGTCTTTCCTGAGGGACTCAGATAGTCCCACCTCTTGATGGCACCCCCATATGTTTGTTTTGCTTTTTGAAACACTATTCTCCTTTTGTACCATGACGGGCAAGCAAGAAAATCCTCAGCTGTTCTCTTGTCTTCTCTCCCATCTGCGCACCAGGAACTCGAGGAAACCTGACCTTTCCATATCAGAAGTCCTTGTCAGAGAGTTTGGACAGATGAACACTGCAAACGTGAACCAAAATTAATTAATCTGAAGGCTTATGCTTTGCTTATCATTTTAACTGTGTTCATAGATTTTTTTAAGTAACACAATTCTTGTTATTATTTTGTTTTTCTGAGATAGGGTCTTGATATATATATATATATATATATATATATATATATATATATATATATATATGATTCAAGTTGGCTTTACATTCGCTGTGCAGCACCTAATTTTAGCTGTCGTCCTGCATCATTTTCCCAAATGCTAGGGTCAGAGATGTGTAACACCTTGCTTTCATGAATACAATTTTAGTTTGGGGTCTTACATACAACTTTTAATAATTACTGTGACTACTAAATTCTATTGTCTATTTATCAAATTATAAGTCAAGTATGTGGCATGTCACTTGGGTGGGTTTGTAAAGGTATTTCCAGGCAGGATTAACTGAGGGAGGAAGACTTTACCCCAGAGTGGGCAGCACTTATGGTAGTGGACTACATATAAAGAAGCTTTGAGGGATCACAGGGCCTTTTGCTTGGGAGCCAGTGCTACTTGCTGCTGCATACGTCTACCCTGCTGCTGTCCTTCTTGGACAATGGAATGGAGCTTCATCAGCTTTCCAACATGGACTGAAGACCAGAGGCTCCCCAGAAACCCTCCAGACCTTCATTGCTGGACTTGGTGGGACTGCCGAAGCATCCAGCCTCATGGTTTGTGAAGCTAGCTGTGAGGTTCTCCAACTCTCCAGCCTGCAGACAGCCATTGTCAGACTGCACAGCCCATATTCCGTAAGCCGGTCTAATAAATCCCTTTTATAATACACATTTATTCTATCAGTTCTGTTCCTCTAGAGAACCTTGACTAATACAATTACCAAAGTAAAGACATTAAACTCGTTGTAAACCTCCAATGCTATTAAATCTGCCCAATCTAGCACAAATAATCTCCCTGTGAAGCTTTTTCTATTGGGCAAAATACCATGCATTACTTCTGCAATCTACCTCCAATCTATGCAAAGTGGTATAATGTCATTTAATCATCTGAAGTCTAAGTGATCCTAGACTGCCATCCACCAAGTCATTAAACATTCTCTGGGGAAGAATAATCCAGTTGTGTGCTATGACAATGAAATAACAGAATCAAACACAAAAAGTTCCTTGTTCATCAATCATAAGGCTTAGCTAGATATAGAACTGTTTCTGTTCTTCTCTTTGCCAATTTTTACACATGTAATGCCTCGTAATCTCCTCCTGTCTCAAAAGTCACTGGACATTAAAGTATGGACTTTTATAGCATATGTCATACCCACAGAACACCAAGCATGTAGCTAAATAATGCCTGCACAGTATATTTCAATATTAAAAAAAACTGGAAAAAATGGAGCACATCTGGAAAAGAGGTCTATTTCTATATTTAAATCATTGAAAACTCACACTAAGTCACAAAATTGGTTTTGCCAATAAGACTGTTTAAAACTCTTATGAGATCAATCACAATAAAAAGAGATATTTGATTTCTAGAACCTGATATTTTATCTTTTGCTCTGGAGTTTTAGAAAGCATGCAAAAACTGAATGAACAAGAACAGAATGGGGGCAGGGACAAGGATAAAGAGGGTACCAACACATGATGTACCCATATGAAACATCTTGTTAATAATAACAACAACAATAAACATTTAAAAATAAATAAATAAAATATTTTTTAAAAATAAAGAAAAGGATGCAACTGATGTGACCAAGGCCAAGGGCCCTACAAGCTTCGCTTTGCAATGTCAGCAGGGACGGGGGGCTTGCATTGCTGACACAGGTGAATGGTGAAGCCATGATACCTGACAAGCATGGTTCAACACAGCACAAGACACAGAATTGCAGTCAAGCTAAGCAGGGCACTTAAGTACCCACCTTTTGTCTCCTCCACTCGTTTGTGTCATAGTAATACAAATAAGTCTAGTGTAACATTGCTGGATTTTCTCTTCAGAAAGCCAGATATTTAATATTTAATAATGACAGTCATTGTCTGTTGTAATCATTACTATTTGTGCAATGATTTAGGAACACCATATCATCTTATTTTCATTATCATCAATAGTGCATTGTGGAGACTGGGAAGATGGCTTAGTGTTTAAAGATTCTTGCTTGCAAAACCTACTGACCTGGGTTCAATTCCTCAGCAGATGATTAAAAGCTAGACGAAAAATGTGGTGCATGTGTCTGGTGGCACGAGATTCTGGTGCACTCAAACGTGTAAACAGTTAAATAAATAAACATTTAAAAATATTTTAAAAAAATATTAAATTGCATAATTAGTTATGTGTTAAATGTAATTGTATCTAATGTAATCCTGAGGTGTCAGTCAGCTGTAATACATCTGATTCTTTACATTCTTGTTCTCTGGTCACAGTCTTACAACAGGCATGAGGAGATCAATCCCAGTTATGTTGCTGTGTGTGATCTGTGTGATCATCAGCTATGGAGACTGGATTGCTTCCCTCTTCTCTTCACTTAACCACTTACATTTTCAAGTTAATGAACAAATACTCAATTCTATCTGTTCTACAAACTTTCTGAATACTTCAACTTATAATTTCTTGAGAAATATGTTCAAGATATAAATATTACACAAGTCTACGTTAACATGGGCCTCACATTTTGTTACAGGATAGTATGATTCTGAAGTAAATGTCTCCAACTGAAATTCCAAAATTATCCATCAATACACACTAGGGATCACTTACTTGTGAGCCCAGCCCACTGACTGGTAACTTGCTTATTGTCCAATAACACTTCAGGTTCAACCTTTTGCACAGTTTTCTCTTACCAGAGCATTCTCAGGTTTTCCCTCACATGCTACCTGTCAAGCTCTGTTCTTTGTATCCATTCATCATTATACAACAATTCTGTTGTTGTGTATCCTAGGTGGAGGAAGAGAATACCTTCTATCCCCTTATACACATGCCTTATCTCTCAGGGTATGTGTCTCTGATCCTTCACCTTCATGAGTAAATCTTCTTGCATATCATACCTTCCCTTTCTTGTAGGTAGGTAACGTAGACCAGAGAGGCTGGGAGGAAAGGCATGTTCTTGCCAAACATGTTGGACTAGGTTCCACTAAAGTCTTTCTCTTGATAGCAGCCTTTCTGTGGACAGCCCTGTGATAGACTCTCAGTGCCATCCATCTCCATAACACTTGCCTGAGTAGGGAGGGAAAATTTTTCAGCTCTTCACCCTGAGAACTGTTGAGATGTTGGGAGTTAACCCCAGGGAAGTGTGTTGACTCCAAGAACTTCTTAAGATAACACTGGTCCATACTCAGCCTCCAGCACCTCATCAAAGTCATAATACATGTGGTCCTAATAGTGTGTGGCTTCAATCACTCTGGCCAGGAAAGCCGAGCCTGGACTGTCTATCTAGATTGCTTGTTTCTCTGGATTTGATGAGACAAGTGTTCTGCAACCTCAGTTCCTTGATGGTCTAAGGAGCATTACACAATTTCAGCTGGCTCTGAGGATGCTATATTACCCAGTTGATTCTGCCCATCTCCTATATGGCTTCCTTTGTGTTGTTTTATCTGTGATAATGCACATCGGCAAGTAGAATGTTAATATTCCTCCAACTTGCTGTGAATAATATGCGCCTACTACTTAATATTTTACTGGTGCTTTAACTCAAATTTAAATGGTCAAGCTCTGTCTGTTGTTCTGTGGCTCCCTGGTATGGTTATTGTTAAGGTTTCTAAAGGATCTGAGGTTTCACTGTGCTCAAAAGTTCACATTTCATAGATACTGGAAGAAGACTGTGGGGTCTGGGCTGTATTATTCACAATTGGTGGAGTTGTTGTCATTTAAGGGTCATTGTGGAGCAGGGCAGTGAGGTGGTTGATGCAGTGAGTTGGCATTCTTGCTAAGGTTGTAAGTTAAGAAGACTCAAATATGGACAGAAAGAACAAAACAATCTTGGCATTGTCCTGGTAGCAATGTGATCATCATACAATGCTCAGTAAACCCATCAGCCCTCTGACTGAAGGAAGACACTCAAAGATTCATAAGATATGCATGTTCATGAAATGGTATTCCAGGCTAAAAACTATCCCTGTTTTTCCATATAGAAACTCATGGGGAATGGTCTCATGACATTTGAAATCCTCAGTTAAGGGTCATGTCAGCTCCCTGCAAGCTGGTCATGAATACCTCTTCCTTCAAATGGTCTTCCACATGCTGTCTTCTCAGAGTGGCGCTTAGAAGCCAATCTGTGAAGAAACATGAGCTGCACACATTCTTGTGCATAAAGCATCCTCACAGGGGAAGGTGTTCAGACTTAACCTTCAGTTTCCAGTGAAGGTTCAGTGACATTGGATAATTTTTTAAAACATTGGTGTCTTTATCTACCATCAATGACTTGTTAAGGTGATGATTAGAAAAGCAAAGACTATCAATAAATATTGCCAGAAGCACATGTCTCCTAAGACAAGCCAGACCAAAGTAAACTATTATCAGTCTCCATGGGGAACTAGTTTATGTAGCATGGTAGGGAACATTTGAATAAGTTAGAAGACTTATCATGTTTTGTTAGACTAATTAATTTCTTTTTATTTTGTGATATGGGCTCACTCTGTATTCCAGACTAGCTTCAAAGTGAATCTGTAAGTCCTTAGGAAACAGTGTGAGGCTGGCAGAGTCTGAGTGGACCGCTCTGTGGGTAGGTTTCTCCTCCTTCTTTGAGACACACTTTCTCTCACTCAGCTAGTTCCTTCTTGCCTGAGGGAAACAATATCAAGCCATAGGCTAACAAGGAAATATTTCCTTCTATGACTTTATTAAAGGACTGCAAAAGAAACATTCTTAAAACTTAAGAAAAACCATGATAAATTGCAACTATTTTGATTTGAGTGGGGCTGAGACATGTGGTACAATGTGTAACCCGGGCTTGCCCATAGGTCTCTATCCCAGGCTTAGTGGAAGAATAGGACAGAGATAATGAGATCTAGGTAATTATAATAATAATGAAAGGACACATATGGCCATAGGATGGTAAAACCAGGAAAATTATTATACAAGAACTCATAAATTTTATTTCAACAATAATTCAATAATTGGTTACTGTTTCATTTGTCTAGTATTTTGTCTACTTGCCATTATGTCATTTGTATGAACACATATATAGTGTGGTGATTTGAGTGGAAGTATCTTCCATAGCCTGAAGTGTTTGTTTAAGCTTCCTACTTGGTTCCCATTTGGTGGAGCCATGCTGGAGGAGGTGTATCACTTGGAGCACACCTTGAGTGTAGCCTATGCTGTGTTCAGAGTCAGCTCATTGTAGCTGCATTCTCTCTGTTGCAAAGTGTAATGATCTCTGTTGCAAAGTGTAATGCTGTGAGCCAGTCACTTTTCTCCACCATGACAAAGCACTGCTCTCCCCAAAACTGTAAGCCTGAATAAACCCTTTCTTCTCATAACTCATTTCTGGTCTATTTTTTAAAATTGTTATTGTTGTTTCCCAGCAACAAGAGGCAAGTGATACACATAGCATAGTTTATCCAACTGTATCAACAAAGAGTTGTACTTTAAAGATGTATCACACTACAATTATTTGTCTTTAGTCGTCACGATGAAATAAGTATAATATTTGTGCAACCCTACTCCCAGAAATGCTTGTTCACCTTTCTTGATTTCACACCCTTTGTTCACAATTCTCTACAGACACAAACATTTCACATTCAATGTGCTTTCATTTGAATACACTATTTAAATTGTGCCATATTAACATTTCACTCTGAATTATAAGCAATGCCATGCATGTACAATGACTATAAAATTAAACAATACAATCTTGGCTATTTCAGTTTGCTTCTCAGAATAATAAATTTGTGAGGCATTCATCTTCCTGAAACCATCACCTTTAGTTATAAGTAGGTTTATAATTTGTTCTTGGCTTTCTTATTTTTATAAGCAAAAGTCAAGTCCATTTTCCACTTCAGTGTGAGTGAAGATTTTTGGTGCACCAAAGAAAAAAAGAGAACTATTGGAATTGTCATGGCTTGGCATGGGATATTGAATGCATGGCCACGAGCATGCGGTTCTGTTGAGAGGTGACTGCTTCGTAGTGGTGTTAACTTTATCAATGGGTTAACCCATGGTGTGTTCATACCTAATGGGTCATGAGGGAGTATTCACTGGGGTATGCCCTGAAGTGTATATCTTGTCCTTGTCTCTCCCTGCCTCTGTCTGTTTTATGTCCATTATGAGATGAGCAATTATTAATTGCCATAAGTCCATATTGTTATGTTCTATCTCTGTGCAACCTAGAAACAGAGCCAGATGATCAAGGGCTAAAACCTCTGAAACTAAGGGGAAAAAAAAGCTTTTCCCCTTATACTTTCTCTTCAGGTATTTTATCACTGCAATAAAAAGTGATCAAGAAAACACCTACACTGTGGTTATTAATTTATTTTTATGTATGTGTTCATATAAGAGCACATTTGTGGCATATTTCATGATGTGTTAGGAATTCAAATATTGAAAAAGTTATTAGAAATATTCTTAGCTATAACCAAACAAGATTCATGGGATGAAATAATGACACGATTGTACTTTTTTTTTTTTTTTTTTGGTTTTTTGAGGTAGGGTCTTGCTCTAGCCCAGGCTGACCTGGAATTCACTATGTGGTCTTAGGTGGCTTTGAACTCACAGCAATCCTCCTACCTTTGTCTCCTGAGTGCTGGGATTAAAGGTGTGTGCCACCACGCCCGGCTTACTATTGCACTTTTAAACAATGTGTTTATTTGTGTGTACGCTCATGCATGTGTGTGTGTGTGTGTGTGTATACCAAGGCCTCTTAGCTGCTACAAAAGATCATCAGATATTGTGCCACTTTTTGCCTCTGGCTTATGTAGGTAGCTTGGGAATTGAACCCAGGCCAGTAGGCTTTACAAGCAAGCACCTTGAACAGCTGAGTCATTTCCTCAGCTCTGTGAATTTATTTTTGCCTCTGGATACTTCTTTAAGATTTATGTTGGAAAACCATATCTGTTATGGCTCTGCTCATTTATATGCAACACACAAACCTCTAACGTGCTTTTCGTATGTCCAGGGCCAGGGATTAATGAAAACACTGAGCAGTTAAGCTCGTAGCTGGGACTGAGGAATACTGGAGAGAGCAGACAGAGAGAGTGTAGACGACTTGGACTCTCTTCCCTGCCGATTTGATTTTTCATTGTATCACTTTTCTTCCTCTCCTTTCTCTTTCCAGTTGGATTTAGTCTGTCATGTTGATGTCAGAAGACCTCTCAGAACTAAGTATCCTCATGGTCTTTGCAGTCAACTCCTTCCTAAAGGGAAGCCGTCATTCATATCATCAATAACCATATGACTTCCAGATTTCTGAAGAGCTTCTTAATGCCTTAGTGTGCAGAAGGGACTTAGACTAAAAAGTGATCTTACATCATTTCCCACAGTGCCAGTGGAATATCTTATGAGATAAACATTGATGACTTGTGTATAGCAATTAAACAATTCATTTCCTTGGTTGTGGTACTTCTTACTATTAGGTTAATTGGGGAGAAAGTGACCAAGGAGAAAACATTACTGAAAGACCCTTGATAAGCAAGAAAATTGACTTCATTATTTATTATCATGATACAATAGAGTTCAAGACTGTTGTATTTTTCTTCCTTTGAAATCCTGAAGTATCAAATATTGTACTCCCATACACAAATTCAAGTCACAGTTGAAGCCAGACAGATCAATGAATAGAAAACTAGCTAAGCTAGGGTTGGTGATATAGTTCAGTGGATAAAAACACTTTCTGTACATGTCTGAACACCAGAGTTGAAATCTCTAGAACCCACATAAAGCTGGATTCAAGTGGCACCTGCATCCATACTCCAAACATGCCTACAGAAATGGGAAGCAGAATTAGGAGAAGACTGAAGTTCATAGGCCAGCTAGAATGGCATCCATAGTGACCAAACAATAGGAAAGATCCTGTCTCAAATAAGATGGAAGGAAAGTTCTGACACACTGATGATTTTCTGACCCCCACACACATGTCAAGGCATATACACACACACACACACACACACAAAAAAAAAAAAAAAAAAAAAACAGTTAAGCTATAGGTACAGATACTTTGCCTTGGGTCTTGGGTCAATCTCTTTGTAGGCACCTTTCTCCATTGGCTCCTTACTCTCTGTTTGAGATCACTGAGTAAGTGAAGGCCAGATTTGGGGACCTGGCTGGTATAAGTTCTTTTCTCCTTTAATGCAGTTTCTGCAGTTGATTTGGCCAGTTTAATACCAAATGCAATGTATATTTTTGTAACTCTCTGAAGCTGAGATTTGATATTAGAAGTTATTTGATGGTTAATATTTGTTCTCAACTTGACTGCATTTAAAGTCTCCTGTGAGAGACATTTAGCTTACCCATAACTGTGGGCTAACTCCATAATGCATGACCCGTATACCTCAACAAGGAGGGGCCAAGGGGAGGGGGTAGGTCATGGATGAGCCTAATAATGGTACCAAACTGACTGTAAAAAAAAAATAAATAAAATGAAGAAAAAAGAAAAAAAAAAGTCTCCTGCGAGCCACATCTCCAAATGTGTCTCTGAGGGTGCTTCTCGAGAGGTTTAACTGAGGAAGGAAGACTCACCTTATATATTGGCAATACCGTCTGTGGGCTGATGTCCTGGAGTGAATATAAAAGGACGAAGGAAAAAGTCAGCTACGTGCTAAGTTCATCTGACTATGCTCTCTGATTGCCAAAGCAATGTGACCATCTATATTATGTCCTGGCAATCATGCCTTTCCTGCTGTGATGGACTGCGCCAAATACATCCTTCCCCCTTGTGATTGCTTCTTGTCAGGTGTTTGGTCCTACAACCAGGAAAATAGCATGTAGTTTTTATTAATTGCAAATCCTATTACTTTAACAGAAAATATTTTATTCAGCTCATCTATTTTTTTCTTGGCTTGAACATTTTTTAAGTCTTCAAGATCATTCTTAAATTTACATATGAAATATATACTTTTGCCACAAATTAGTTATATTATCTTTTATGATTTTAGTATACATAGTGTTATAGTGTCTTTAGTTTAACTTTACTAATGTGTGTCTTCTCTCTTTTATTGAATTTTTTAGAAAACTTGTTTGACTTCATTTGGCATTGTCTTTATTTTCCTTTGTCATTTTCACTGATTTCTGTCATTATCCTGTTACTCCTTTTTGTTATGTTTTGACTTAATGTACTAATCCATTTGCCAGGTTTTCATGGAACAACTGGGCTCTTAACATGAAATATTTATTCTGATTTAATTAAAACACTTTAAAGCTATACTTTTCCTTCTTAAAACTGATGTAAATGCATGCCATAGATTATGATACATTGTTCATTTCTGTTTGCTTCTGAACATTCTCTAATTTACCATGTTTTCTTGTTGACTCATATATTATTGAAAAGTTTATTGTTTACTTTCAGAATTTATGATATTGACAGATTAATTCTACTCTGATCAGACAACATAAGTAGCAGGTTTTTAAAAATATTTTTTGTTTATTTTATTTATTTATTTGAGAGTGACAGATAGAGAAAGAAAGAGGGGGAGAGAGAGAGAGAATGGGCGCGCCAGGGCCTCCAGCCACTGCAAACGAACTCCAGATGCGTGCACCCCCTTGTGCATCTGGCTAACGTGGGTCCTGGGGAACCGAGCCTCAAACTGGGGTCTTTGGGCTTCACAGGCAAGCGCTTAACCACTAAGCCATCTTTCCAGCCCAAGTAGCAGGTTTTAATACCTTTCAATCTTGGTGAGATGTGTGGTGTGTCTCATAAATGAGTGACCTTAGGGAATTTGACAAGGATGCTTGGAAATGTCCACTGCTATTAGATGGAGTATTTGATTGCATCACATTTCCTTCATAGTGTAAAATCTAGGTGGCAAAGTGACAAGTCAGAAAATCCAGGTCCACAGGGAAAGATCATCTATCTGGCCTGTCAGATCATGAATATATGCTTGTGAGAATGAAGAGGACCTCCAGATGCAGAGTGGATGCAGTTTCTGCAGGCATCTTTTGGGCAACCTGGGCTTCCAGGGATTAAAAACATCTGGATTAAATAGTGAGAGGTTTTATACAATGGCTTTTACAAAACAGGTATAAAACTGAGAGTCTGGTGCTCACACTGAAGCTCATCTCCAAAGGGGAGGCAGCCACTTCAGCCTGTTTCAATTCCCCACTGCTTTTTAATATTTGAACCTAGAACAAGAATGAGAACCAAGGAAGGATGCTATGGAAATGAGTGGACAGTAACTCTGGTTCCTTATGTTGGGGCAGCACTGTGAGTTTTCAGCAATGCAGACGTGAATGGAGCACGAGTTGGCCTTTGAACTTGGTTTCGCTGTCATAGCTATTGAATGTCATGAGGAGGCACAGGTTTCTATCCTAATGCCTTCATATAGATCAGCACCGATAAGGGCAGTGTCACTCAGGTTCTTTAGGAGTGCTTGGAACCTATGTTAACAGCAGTGAGAGTTATGCAGGGAGCATTCACTTACATAGATGAATGTAGCAGAGTTTGGGTTGGATGGTGAAGTTCATGGCTGAGTAAATTGAGGAGTGAGGTACAAGAACAAAATAACCAAAATGTAACTATTTGGAACATAGTCCATGAATAACATGTAAAGAAAAAGGATACACTCCCCTATTTTTCTGTTATTTCCGATTATTTTATAATTTTTTATATTTCTTTTTGAAATATTTTATTTATTTAGTTAGTTATTAGCTGGGAGAAATAGGCAGATAGAGATATTAGGCACACCAGGGCCTCTAGCCACTGCAAACAAACTCTAGACACATGGTCCACTTATGCATCTGGCTTATATGGGTACTGGAGAATTGAATCTGCATCCTTAGGCTTCATAGGAAAATGCCTTAACCATTGATTAATTTCTCCATTCTACAATTTTATAGATTTCTTGATTGGAGTGGGCTGAGCACTCACAAATTCAAGGACTCCTGAATTTAAATATCAATTATATGAAAGTGAAAATCTCCCAAACTGTGACTCAAGAAATTATCATATGTAACACTTTGAATATTTTTTCTTAAATGTTTATGAGGGCACCTTATTTAATTTTAATATAAGAAATGAAACTTACCTAGTGTATAGTGTAGCTAAAGGTTTTTTCCTTTTAGCTAGTCTTCTTCCACACCATTCCATATTAGGAAATACAACAGTCACAGTTCTTTTCAGACCTGGTGGTCATTTCATCTAAGAATATTACATTGTAATTTATGTTGTTTTACTATACTCTACTGATGCATATTTGAGTTATTTCTGAAATTTCAACAGTGTAAACAGTGCTACATTCTGATGTACATTTTTAGGATTTATTTGTGTTTGTGCGGGACAGTATTTTCCTAATTATTCTCCATCTTATTTTTTAGGTATTTTATTTATTTACTTGAGAGACAGAAAGTTAGAAAGAGAGAGAGAGAGAGAGAGAGAGAGACTACAGACATACCAGAGCCTCTTGCCACTGCAATCAAACTCCAGACTTTGTCACTTTGTGCACCTGGCTTTATGTGGGTACTGGGAAGTTGATCCTGGGCTATCAAGCTTTGCAAGCCAGCACATATAAGCACTGAACAATCTTCCCAGCTCTCCATTTTATTTTTTAAGACAAGGTCTCTCACTGACCCAGAGCTCACTTATCTAGCCACAGGATACAGAGATCCGTCTCTCCTGCCCTGCAATTACAGTTGTGCATCACTGTGCCTGCTAGATGCTAGGGATCTGAACTCAGGTACTCCTGCCTGTGTGACACTGCATCAAGTGAGCCATCTTCTCAGTCCCATTTCAGATTCTTAAGGAAATGTTCCTGAAGGATAAATTGCTGGAAATTTATGCCTTAGAAATGGCCAGACTATAAAATAGTTTTAGTATTTTACTAGACATTACCACAATGTTGTTTAAAAGTAGAACCAATTTATGCCTCCATTAGTACAGTGGAATGGTGCCCAATTCCCCCCAGCTTTTTAGGAAGGACAGTACCTGCTTTATAATTTAAAATATCGATAGAGCAGAACTGATATTTTATTGTTGTGTAAGTGATCAGTTCTGTAACTTTTAGCAAGATTTTCACTGTAGTATATTAACTAGGTCTTACTGTTTTTCAGCAAACTGCCTGTTCACATTTTGTCAATTTATTACAATGTTCCTACCAGATGTTAATATGCAATTTTGTTAATAAGATTCTTTAGATAGCAGGCTGAACCATTCAGGTATCCCCAAAATTTATTTTGCAGAACCCGCTAAAATTAGACCTACAATAAGTAAAATCATTAATGGTTGGTAGAGTTTTCAGATTCATGAAACCAATATTTTATAGTGTTCTAATTTTTCTATGTCAACTTTGTTTTTTAAAAAACAGTATTTATGAGAACTTTGTCACTATTTGCTTCCAGAAAAGAATCATTGTGATGTGGAATATATCTTATTTGTATATCTTCCTATTATTGTAGTCCTAGATTTCTCCTTACACAATTGTCTGATGATCACAGAGTACTATACCAACAGGTTCCTAATAGATATGAAAATTAACCCCAATATATTCAGTTAGTTGTTACCAAGCATGGTTCTCTCTCACATGCCTTCACAGTTAGTTATTTCCTGAAGCATACTGTGCATGGAGGTTTCAAGGCTGGTCTCAGTTCCTTCTGGGCTGTCCTTGATCAACAGAATTATATTCTTCATGCTTTTTTTCTAAGTCTTCCTAGCATATATTCAAGATGTATATTTGACATGAAAAAATGTAGCTGATTTTCTCTCATCATGTACAAAAGTATAGCAATCAGATTGAGCAGCTGTCAGCACAGAGTCCATGCCCAGTACTCATACTGCTGGTGGAACAGAGCTATTTCAGGTCTGCCCCTGTGCACCATGCCACAGATTGGCTGTCCTCTGGAGACCCCGGGAGTGGCTAAGCAGAAACAGGGACAGACAAAGACAGACTGAGCATGGAGAGAGAAACAATCCCTGGGATTCAGGCAGCCAAGGAACTTGGCATTCAAAGAAGAGACAGAGTACCAGGAGGAAGTCACCCAGTGCCTTCTGCCCACCCACTCTGTATTTACTCACAGAACTGGTTGAACTGTCCACCTCTCCCCTTTTCCCCATGTCAAGATTCTACCTTTCTGGTACTCAATGCATACTCCATTGTTGCAATGGAAACTGCCCTGCAAAGGACCAGAACTTATTGCCTCTCCTTGTTCTCCCTGCCTTTGGCCTGGCCAAGCCAAGGCTGCTCCCCTGTAATCCACACCTGTGCCCTGTGCTTCTGTTGGGGGCGCCTAGTAGCTCGTTCGTTCCCCTTGAAACGGTGCTTTCCGAAGTGCTTCGCTAGGCTCTTCTCCTAACTCCCATGTCTCCACTGTCTTCGATCTGTCCTGGCCTTTCTTTGTTTCACTGATTCTGTGCTTGCTTGCTAGGGCCTAGGGCCTCTTCCCTATCTTCATTTTGGTGCCAGTCTCTGCTCTGCTGTGGGTATCTAGCCACACACCACAGTAGCAGTCAGTCTCCTTGTGGATGCCTCTCTCCCTTGGCTTTATTTGTGGTTTCCCATCAACCATCAGAGCTGTCTGGGATCAGTTTTTTTTTTTTCTTTTTCTCTACTAACACACACCGAGTCTACTGTTGATCTGGTCAGTTTAATAATGTCGAATATAATACTGTGTGTGTGTGTGTGTGTGTGTGTTTATGACACTATGAACTTAAAATCTGACATCCTGTCTTGCCAGTCTAAAGAGACTCTTAAAACTCAGAGCTCAAGGCAAGCCCAGATGTCTTTCTACTGTGTCTCCACTGACCTCACATTGTCATAGCTGCCATCAGCAACTACCTGGCTTAAGTCAAAATCTTGCAAGTTTTCTTTGATTTGTCTTCTATTTTCTCATGTTCAACATGATTCTTGTCTATTCTACCCAAAGAACACATCCAATAACCTCTAATTCTCCAAAACCCTTTGTGAATTAATGTAAGATTCCACATAAATTATCATTGACTGACTATATCTGGCTCCAGCCTTCCTCTACACACATCATTGGGATGATTTTTGAAATAACCTTTAATTTTTTAAATTCTTCTTTAAAATATTACAAGAGATTAAGGTCAAAATGAAATGTCTTCAGTCGATTGTGAAAGGTAGAACAATAAAACTAAGTAAATAAAATCTTCACATGCGAACATTTTCATTAACTCAACATGTTCCCAGGCAAATAGGCAAGTTTATATTCTGCGAATACAGCATACATATCTCCACCTTCCTGGATTTACACCAGTGCTCCCCTCTGCCTTCATGTTTGCTTTACTAAAGCTAAGTTCATTATTTTCATCATGCTGGTTCTCTCTCTCTCTTTCTCTGTGTGTGTACATGCCATGGTACACATGTGAAGCTCAGAGGGCAACCAGATGTTCTGCTCTCTGCTGTGAATCTAGGTCTCTCATCATTGCAAATGAAGGACAGTCTACCTGGCCCTGGAGCTTCAGAGTCTCCTGGCTCTGCCTATATTGTTATGGGAATGTTGAGATCACAGACACATGTACTACTTTGTGTTTGGCTTTCTGTGTTGGGGGCTGAGAAATCAAGCTCAGGTCAGCAGGCTTTGTAAACAAGCACCTTTAACTTCCTAGCCAACTCCCAGCCTCATATTTTTCTTATGAGAAACGTTCTCTATCAAACCCAGACCAAACTACTTAATCATTTCCTTATCATACTGATTCTCATATGTATCTTATTCTCTAATATGAAGGGGGGTTTACTTTTGGGTCATAATTGAAAATCTCCTTTCAAATGAGTCTCCTTTAAAGAGCAATGGAATAACTCAAGGAACTTGTTATATGTTAGAAATAATTTAATATACCAAGGAAAGGAAGAATTTAATACATACTTATTTCCTCTGCATGCCTCAGGAACAGTCATTATCATATATGAAAGATTCTGTTCAGTTTTTAGGTAAAAGCCTCCATCCATTTATTTAGCTATTTTAATGGAAATTTGATTGCATATTCATTATGTTCCAAGTTCTATTTATGGAAACAAACTAGGCAGAGTGGAAGTCTCATGGATCTCAGCTTCTACTCAGTGTGCAGGCACTGAAAATGCCCAGGCTCTATTTCATGAGTGATACTCCTGGGGGGGGGGGGCAGGGTGTGCTGTCTGTCTCACTAACATCAGACTAGGACTGTGAGGCTGACCATAGGTGCATGTTGCAGTCAGGTTCACATTGCTGGCAGAAATCACCCAGCCAAGAGCAGCTTGTGGGAAATAGAGGTTTATTTTGGCTTACAGGCTTGAGGGGAAGTTCCACAATGGCAGGAGGAAATGATGGCATGAGCAGAGGGTAGACATCACCCACTGGCCCACATAAGGTGGACAACAGGAGAGTGTGGCAAACACTGGCATGGGGAAACTGGCTATAATACCCATAAGCCCACCGCCAACAATACACTACGTCCAGGAGGCTTTAATTTCCAATTGCCATCAGCTGGGGAACCCAGAATCCAGAACACCTAAGTTTATGGTAGACACGTGAATCAAACCACCACAGTACATCAAGTTGACCATGAACTTGTTAACCTGCTGCCACTGCCTCCTGAGAGCTGGAATTACAGCTGTGCATTACCATAGCCATCTCCACATATTCTTATGTTATCAGAGTGTGAATTGAGTGCCTCTTAAATATATAACTCTCCAATTTTACCAGATACCAAATTACATTTAATCTCAAGAACAAGAACCAACTCTATGTTCTCTTCCATATCTAGAACACTTGCTGGTAATTTTTAACTCCATAGTATATTGCTGTTTGTGGTGATTGACACTTGTATTCATAGCACTCCAGAGGCTAAGGCAAAAGGATCCTCAGCTACATAGTGAGACCCTATTGAAGGGGGCAGGGTGGTTGGAGAGAGAAAAAGAGAATAGGAAATATCACTTTCATGAGAAAGTTGGGGGAGTAGTGTGCTTTCACTGGCTAGACAATATTCTAAGTGGAAAGACCATCTAAAGATACTCTAGATTAGTAGGAAAGGGAATACCTTTGCACCAGCTGAGTGACTATGGGAAAGAGAGCCGTGTTTCCAACGGGAAGAAGAGATCTTCCCCTGCCCAGGTGGAGACTTCTCATGGACCTGCAGAGTGGGCAAGGCTAGAGTCAACCACTGTCCCCAATGTAGACTTAGCATTTAGGGTGACCCAGGACTGTGCACAACACATGCCAGTCAGTTACATGAAGACTTTCTGATGCTCCAAATTTGCTATTCCTCATTTTGCTAATTCTCCTTACTTTTTAATATACCTGTCCATGTGCCTATGCATGTTAGCATATATGTGGGCACACTTCCGTGTGAATGTACTTTCATAAGTAGGAAAGTGTGTGCTGATGCTAGCTTGACATTGGCTGTTGTCCCCATTTGCTCTGCATATTAGTTTTTGAGATAAGGTCTTGGAGTGTCCTTGAGCTCACCTAGTCAGCTAGACTAGCTAGATACCAAGCCCCAGAAATTTCTTGTGTCTGCCTCCCCAATGCCAAGATTACACAAATAAACTGCCACACCTGGCATTTTGACCTTGCTATTAGGGATGTTAACTCAGGTCTTCAGGCTTATGCAGCAAGCCCTTTATCCACTGAGCCACCAGCCCAGGCCCTCCTTCCTTTTTATCTTTTAAGTATATCAGATTCCACACCAGTTTCAGAGACATACAGATATAAATATGAATTATAAATTCTAGTGTGTTTTACTTCAAATATGCTGGCATATTTTATGATCAGGGTTAATGAAACATGGAGAATATTATGTAGAGTTATTTCATCTATAAAACATCTCCATTTGATCTTTTCTGTGAAGGCCAGAGGACTGATAAATTACTGCATTCACTGATGTTTGTAATCGCCTTTGGAAAGTCAAATAGCACATCACTGAGGTAATGAGCAGTTTGTTTACCTAAAGTGATTTAAAAATTGGAGCTCAAAAGGAAATCTCTCTTAACTGGAGACAAATAATATCATCCATGCTCAGTGAAAAAAGAGATAATTTTAGGAATAAATAAAAATTGGAAGTTTCCAGTTGGTTGTTCTCTGATTTTATTACTACCATATTCTAATTGTTTAGGATTCTGTATGGAATCAAGTGGTGATTTTGAATTGTATCTAAGCCTAATTTTTTAAAGTTGGGCTCAGAGAGGTAGTGATGTTTAAGTGATGACATATGCCACCTTGATATGCAAAATGTGGAGATCAGTTAAGATTCTCTAACCCAGTCCTACAAAATGGAAAAAAAAAATGAGGACTCCTAAATTGATTGGAAAGCATGCAAAATTAAATTAATACATTAATTTAATAATTAGTTAATAATTAATAAATTAAATTAATACATTAAAATTATATGGAATATAATACATTAAAGAGGAATGCACACAGATAGAATATAATTAATATTATAGAAACCACAAATAAATATAATGCTCCATTCTGACCTTATAGTTCTCTCTCCTTAAAAATGACAATCAAAAAGTTGTTTTTGCTTTTTATAGAAACATTTTATCACCCCTGTGTTCAGACCTAAAATATGGAGAGCTCAGTTTTACTTGTTTCAGTCCTGCATAAAAATCAGCTCATACTGTATGAATTATGATGCAATCTTTTTTCCACCAAATTCAGGGTAAAACATTTCTTAGTGCTATCTGTAGCTGTATTTCTTTTATTTTTATTGTTGCATATAATTTCTATGCATGAGTTCCTGCAATTAATCTTTTGATTTTATTTCATTTGATGTTTGGATTATGTTCAATGTGAGGCTGTGTGAAGCATTTATGCCAAGGATGACCTGATCCACAAGCAATCTCTTTTCTCTACAGGCATGAGAGTGGTGGAAATTCTGCAAAGTATTGTGAGAGTTTATGTAAGGCAAGATAAGAGTGATCCTAGAACAGAGAAGTACAAAAATGGTCCACAAGGAAGCTGTGAAAATTTACACTCTCATCTGACAGATAAGAGTTTGCATTGTTCCACATCCTTTATGAAACAGAATTGTGCAGAACTTTCTCTGATGTTCACATGGTTGATGAAGATGAAGAGACAGAGATGTTTGATCTGGCCACTTGTGTTCATCATTGCAGTGAACATCTTGGCCAGGGTAATTAGGAAAAATATAAACAAATCCAAATTTAAAAAATAATTGCCAAGACTCTTATCTTTTTTACAGATGACATAACTTTGTATGTAGAAAAAATGAATAATTCGACACAACATCTACTAGATCTAATACTGAAAGTTAGTAAGTTTACATATAAATATTAATTGTAAGCAAGCACATTTAACCACTGTGCCATCTCTCCAGCCCTAAATATTGTGTTCCACATACTAGCAATTATCAATCTAAAAATTAAAATTAAAACATATAGGGAGGAGGGAAAAGATGGTACCAGCACATGATATATCCATACAAAGTATGTTCTTAATAAAAATTTTTTATAAACATACAATTCCTTTTATATTTAAATTTATTTTTACTTAACAAAATATTAAACTCCAGGTCCCCTCACTTCCCACACCCCACTCCTCTTTCCCTGAGGGCCCTCCAATTCTTTTAACAGCAAAATGACTACAGGGGTTGGTAAAATGTCTTATATGTTTATTTTCAAAGCTTTCCAGCCTGGGTTCAATTGCCCAGCCACTCACACAAAGCCTGATACAAAAAGTGGTGCAAATGTCTGCTATTTGCAGTAGCAAGAGACCCTGGTGTATCCATACAACTCCCCACAAGAGAAATAAATACACCTTGTGAGTTGGTCAGACTGATGGAACAACCCTTTGTTATTGTGAGTGGGCACTAGGCAGTGGCACCCTTGTTGGAAGGTTGTTCTTCAACATTCTGTAGCAACATGGAGATGAGTGAATCACAATACAAGGCGGAAGTGGCTGAGGACCCACAGCTGGTGCAAAGCATTCTATCTGACTACTTCTTTGAAGATAGAAAGTACGATATATCACTGTGGTGGTGAATTTTAGGGGCCATGATGACTGAGCTGGGGATGGAAGTGAGCTGGTGAATACAATGCTCCTTGGGGACTGTAAGGGTCCTTCAGGCAAAATTGGAATTACAGACCTGAAACAGGACACCCTTCCCCTATGTGGGTAGGCTTCTTTAGCACTGTAAGAGATAGAGCTAAATGGAGGAGGAAGGAAGAATTCTTCCTCTTCTGTTCTAGGACATCCATCTTCTCCCCACCTTAAGCTCTGAAGCTTGCAGCCCTTTTTATAAAGTTCATTTTGTGACAATTTTTGTATATACTCATAATGTATTTTGATCATTATCTCCTCTCTTTACTTTCTTTTGTGTACTCTTTCCGCCTTCAGCTGAACGCCTTCTTCTTTACAACTAGTTCCTCTTCTGTTTTGATGTTTTGTTTTTTAAGTTTTTGTCCTCACCCATCATCTATATGATGGCCCAATATTGTGCAAGTCTTGTGCAGATAACTACAGCTGCTGTAAGGTTATGATTGAAACAGTTAGTCTAACTCCAGAAGACAGAGTTCCAAAGCACTCCTCCCCACTGTTTGGCTCTTATGTTCTTTCTGCCTCCTCTTCCAGAATGTTCTCTGAGCCTCAGAGGGTGTGATAGAGCTGACTCATTTAGTTCTGAGAACCCAACCATCACTTCTTTTCATCACTTTGATGAGTTTTGAGTCTACTCAGTTGTCATTACTAGCTGAAAACAGAAGGTTCTCTAGCCAAAAGTGAGAACATTACTAATATATGAACCAAAACAGCTTCTGACTTAGACTCTGGGTCCCTCTTCAGCCTTTCACTGCATTTACCATTTGCATTCAGCATCCAGTGGGATTTGGTCTCCAGAATTGCATAAGATGGGTCCCACAATGAACCTCATTCTGTGCACCTCCCACTGGATCTGTTTCTCTGGAACCAGGGCCATGATTCCCAAGGTCCTCAGAACAGGCATTGGACCTTGACTCTGCTGGTGTTTCTATGTTCTAGAGACAAAACCATAAGACTTTTTGTTCCTTACAGGTGATGATTGCAATGAGGAGCCTATAAATCATCAACTGAGGCATCGCTAACGTATCTATGAAGAACTCACAGCTTCATGGACAGAAAGCATGCTGGAAGTCCCTCCCTCTGCCACCTAGTGAGGTGGAATTATTTATAGTGATGTAGGACTTTGGGGTTCAGGTGTGGGTCCCCCATAATTTATGAACCCCAAGTTTTGCATCCTTTTCTATTTTTAACAAAGGATTGATAAAAATAAACTCAAGAAGGATAAATTATGAATTATGAAGTTTATTTATGGAGAAGTCATAATTTATGGGGTTTATTTTAGGGAAGTTGAGATCTAGGAAGAAGACTGGAGCAGAGTCATAAGCATGGGGAGTAAGATGGAAATGCTGATGAACAAAACACAGCATAGTCTATGAGGTCCATTTAAGAGAAATTTAAGTTTTTAGGGAGTAAACACGTGGAAGAGAGAAATTAGGAGCTTGTGTAGGAAGATTTAGAAGGCACATCCATAACATCCACCCTGAGTTTTCCCATAGCGCAGAAGTCCAAAGGGCAGATAGTGGTGACTTATAAAAGATTAGAAGAGAGAAAATATTCAGATGAGAAGTGAGTAGTAAAGAGTGTAATACCCAGGTTCACCCTGAGTTTAAAGTAATTTCACAGATAATAGACCTAGAGCTAGAGAAACATCCTCATGGTAGACATTAGAGTGTGAGGAAAACATACACGTGGTAGATTCAGAAACCAGAAGAAAATCACACATGTAATCAAAGTGGGAAATTATTTCAAACTATAAAACAGAAGCCAGCAGAGAAGTAAAGATCAAGAAACAATGCTATGCTTTCCCACCCTCAGGCAGCTTGACTCACATGTACCTAAGCAGAGATAAGAAAGAATCCAGAGACCACTCCACACACACACAGGGTCACGCCAAGAGAAGTGGCCTGAAGGCCATATCCTTTATAGCATTATATTCGGGGATGCAAGGGAAAGACCAGATTGGTTTGTACATCTGTAGGGTAGATCCCAGAGTCACCCAATGTGCTAGGCTGGGCAGCAGGGGGCGATGTAGATCAGTCACAATCAGACATTAGTTCCATTTCTGCCAAGAATTCCATGTTTTTTTTTTTTCTGTGCCAGGGCGAGGTGGCATCTCCTGTTCTCCCTGGGCCTCAATCTCTAACAAAAACTGCTTTAAAAAGCTAGCTTTCTCCTATTCTCTTTCAATAGGAGTGTCTGATTTTACTAGAGAACCCAAAGTATAAAGGCGTGAAGAGTGACCAGCATTAGTTTTTCCTGGTCGTAGCACTCAGAGGGACATTCAGTCTCTATGTGACAGAATTTTTAATATTTACATTTTATTACAAATATACAAGATTTTATAAAAAAATCCAACATTTAAAAAATACAGAATATTAAAAAGCTACTTTGATTAAAAAACAAACCATGATTATAGGCCCAAATAATTATTCTCCATTGCTTCATCAAACTTGTACTATCTGTTGTTAATTTTTTAAGTGTGTGTGTGTGTGTGTGTGTGTGTGTGTGTGTGTTTGTGTGTGTGTCTTTATGGATACATTGATGCCACAATGTATGCTTGAAGGTCAAAGAACAACCTTGGAGTGTTCATTCTCTCTTTTTACCTTTTTTTTTTTTGGA
Source organism: Dipus sagitta (assembly GCA_036346955.1). Lineage (NCBI taxonomy): Eukaryota > Metazoa > Chordata > Mammalia > Rodentia > Dipodidae > Dipus > Dipus sagitta. The sequence continues at coordinate 40,918,390 of CM070783.1, forward strand.
GAAAATATCTCCCTTGTTTTGTTTTCTTTATGCTGCTGGAAACATCATTCTAGCTGGCCATACGCATCTGGATTCTCCTGGATCTGTATTCCATAGGAGCAAGTGTGCACCACTTTTCATTTGGCTTTGTGTTGTGGGCTTTTGAGAGTGATGGGACCACTTTAGTCTAGTGGGGCCACTGAGCCCAGATGTTTTGGACTATAGTGGCTAAGGCTCTCAACTCTGAGTTTGTCACAAGATAAAGAAGAATTTAAGAATGCAGACAAAGAGATGAAGAAGGAAAATCTAGGCTTTATCAAGGCTATAAAGAAAGATTCCTGATGAGGCTGGAGAGATGGCTTAGTGGTTAAGCGCTTGCCTGTGAAGCCTAAGGACCCTGGTTTGAGGCTCGATTCTCCAGGACCCACGTTAGCCAGATGCACAAGGGGGCGCACACGTCTGGAGTTCGTTTTCAGTGGCTGGAAGCTCTGGCCAGCCCATTCTCTCTCTCTCTGTCTTTCTATCTGCCTTTTTTCTCTCTTGTTACTCTCAAATAAATAAATACAAATGAACAAAAAAATTAAAAAAAAGAAAGATTCCTGAAAGTGGGAGCATTTCTCATAAGAACGAAAGAAGGGCTTGCTGGTCAGGGGCCTGGAGCTGGGGAAATCCAGTGTTAGTCTAAGGATGTTTAGGATTGTTGTCTGCACCCAAACGAGAGGGAAAAAAGGAGGGAGGGTTGGAAAGTTATGCCTTTTGATATGGAACCCAGAAAAGCAGACAGTTGTGTAGTGAGAGTCTGTGATCAACTGTAGCTAGGCAGGGTCTCCTGTAGGATAAAGAGCATCATCTCATTAAGAGGATAACTATTCTTCCTACCTCTTCAGCATATCTGTAGGTGAGGAATGGTCTCTGGGCCAGGTGGATGATTGTCAGGCTTCTCAGGGCAGGAGGAAGCATCTCTTCCCTTTCCATTATTACCAGGGAAACAGGAGGTAGAGTCCTTCCTTCAAGGACATTTAATCCAACCTACAACAATGTGGGTGCTAGGGATTGAATCTGGGTTTGTAAAGCCACTGAGCAATCTCCCCAGTTCCAATAATTATTTTTAAAATATATCTCTAATTACTCTCTAAAACGCAAGATCTTATGTAGACTTGTAGACTAGGCTGGTCTTGAACTTAGCATGTTCTTGAGGATGATCTTGAACTCGATCCTCCTGCATTCACCTCTTTAGTGCTGGGATCATAGGCATGCACAACCATGCTAGGCTTTGTTAATGTTTTATTGAAGACTTTTCTTAGGACTTGAAATTGAAGGATTGGAATTAATTGACAAAGTTCTACAGGAGAGGGCTTAGTGGTATAGAGAAACCTCACGTATCTGCTTCTAATTTACACATTCCGGATGGCGCCAGCTACAACTGTTTCACAGTGAAAATTGATTTTAGTTGCTGAGTTCTCTTTCAATTAACTAATCTCTAGTTTCTCATGCAGTTAATATATTCTTTTCCTTTCAAGGCTAAAACTTTCTGAAATATGTTAGGATCCCCACAGCTAATTCATATTACTATACTATGAAGCTATTTTATATTGCAAATCATTTTAAATTCAACTAGATACTTGGATTCTGCTTATTAAAAGCTCCAGACACTGACTTGTTAGCACAACATAGCTCACAAAACTATGTGACACCAAATGATTTAAAGAAGTGTATGGAATAATCCTTTCCACTTCTAACATGTAGAATTCAGAGTCAGTCAGTAGCAGAAGTTAAAAAGGAACAACCCTGTATCTGTTTTTCAATCTTCTAAATTACATCTTTATTTCTAAAAGTGTTTTATTTATTTGTGTATTTAAGAGAGAGAAGGACAGAGAGTGAGCACACCAGGCCCTCTAGCCACTACAAATGAACTTCAGGTGCATGTGTCACCTTGTGCATCTGGCTTATGTATGTCCTGATGAATACAATCTGGGTCCTTAGGCTTCGTAGGCAAGTGCCTATACCGCTAAGCCATCCCTCCAGCACTCATCTTTATTTTTAAAAACGTTTTTATTTATTTATTTTAGAGAGAGACAATGAGAGAGAGAGAGAGCGAGAGAGAGAGAGAGAGAGAGAGAGAGAGAGAGAAGAGTGGGTATGACAGTACCTTTTGCCACTGCAAACAACCTCCAAATATATATGCTACTTTATGCATCTGGCTTTACATGGGTACTGGAGAAAAGAACAAGGGTCCTTGGGCTTTGCATGCAAGCTCCTTTAACAACTGAGCTATCTCTCTAGCCCCATCAACATTATATCAGTAAAGAAAATGGTGAAATTCAACTAACTTGACCAATGACCACAATGATTAAACCAAAAGCACTGTGTGCATTAAAAATTATTTTTCTGTCATTGTTACCAGGCTTCAGTGTGATGTATTCTTTCTGAATTGATCTGAGGACACGATCTTTACTTGCATTTGCTTATCACAAAGTGAATTTCCTATAATTCTTTTTATTTTATTCTTTTTATTTTTATTATTTTATTTCCTATAAATCTTTTTGTTTCCAGTTTTATACTAGATGATTAGATTCAGTAAGTGAAGTTAATGGCAGATGCATACAGAAGTCCATAGGCTAATGATAGGTGCTCTGAAGGGAGGAAGATGATTCGTCAGGACAGACAGGACAACTAGAAGGAGTAGGACCCACTCTCTTCAGAATCTGCAGGTCTTGGTCTAAACTGAAGAACAGTTGAAGGACATCAGCTCTCCAAGGTGAAATGGCAGGCAATAAGTCTCCAGCATGTGGCTTTCTGGGGTGAGCAGGTCCTGATGTCCCTCTGTTCAAATCTACGTCCTACTCATACCCTCTACACCAGAACATCTGATGATGGGATAGCATTGCGAGACCTTCTTCAGTGCCAGGTGAGAGCCCAGGGGTCTGCTGTGTCTAGCTCCTCAGCACTGGAATCACAAACATCTGTCACCAGGCCTGGGTTCTGGGGCTTGAACTCATTAGTTCTCATGCTTGAAGGATAAGGACTTTACCCACTGAGTCATCTCCCTAGCCCAGAAGTGAAAATTTTATTTTCATCCCTTTTCAGTGGGCTGAGATCCCAATCATACTTTGTAGGGTTAACCCCAGTGACCTCTGCCTAAGGAAAGACTCCTGTGATCACAGTTCATTTCCCTGTAGCTATCTACCAGAACTCTCCTGCTTATAGATAACGCAGGGTGACGTGGGTAGAACAGTGAAGGACTAAGATAGAAACTGAAAGCTTCGTGTTGTTGGTGAATTTGGGGGAATCCCAGTCTCAGTGTCTCCTGCACTGACACACAGAGACTGTGAGATTTCAATTTCATAGTATCATTGCGATGGAAATGAAGTGATATTTGAGAATGTGCTCAGAACTAACAAGTACTAATGGAGTGTAATTAATAAGTTTAATTTACTAATGACTATTTCTATCAATAATATTATTACTGCACTCTAGGAAACAAAAAAATCTCAGCTTATTCCATGTGTTTACATTTATCATATCATTTGGGAAACTTGACACTTTAAAGAATTACCTGTTGGCAGTTTTATCCTGGGTTTTCTAGTTTCCTGAGGAGTATTCCTGTATTGCTGCCCACCCCAACCCTGAAACTGCCTTTCTAACTTGGAGTGGGAGGGAAAACCACATCTTTCCTCCATGGGAGGCCCAGAAGAGAACCAAATTATAGAACTAAACTAAACATAGCCAGGATACTACTTTGGGAATCATGGAAAAAATGCGTTATGTACAGGAGCTACTTGGTTCAGGAAGGGAAGCTCACAATCCACATTGTATACAAATCAGGCTGCTGCATTTTCAAATATATATATGAAATATATATATATATATTTCATTATATATATTTTATATAATATGTAATGAAATATATATTATATAATATATATAATTATAATATATAAATATATATTATAATATGTAAATATATAACTATATATATATATATATATATATAATGTATATGTGTGCATGTATATTGGAAATGGCAATGGGTTGTGGAAAGAGTTACAAAAATCCTGTGTTTGAGCATGATATAATGTACTTGTGGTGAACTCTCTTGCACTTACTTACTTTTTTGCTTAAGACTATCATCTTTCTTCTGAATGAAATTGATACTTGAAGCATACATATACAGTCTCTGAGGACTAGGTCAAGGATGTGAACTTACAATTGATCGGAACACGAGAGGTACTTACTTGGGTGGGAAATCTATAGGGTAAAAAAAATCCCTCAATAATTATGCATTTTTAAGAATTAGTGTAGAAATACAAGATGTGTCCAATTTTAAAGGCAGGATGTACTTTTTGCCAAAAAATGAACATAGACACACAAACCCACATCCACAAATATACACAACTCACCTTTCACTTCCAGTGAAAAGCCGTATGACCTCTCCAGAAAACCCTGGATGCATACATCTGCATTCAAGAGCTCCAATACAAACTCAACATTTGTATCCTTAATTTGTTGCCATTGAACTGTCTTTTTTTTTTTTTTTTTTGTTAATATGAAATGAACCACTGCTGGCTCTTTTATAACTGAAATAGTTCTCTGATAATCAGAATTCATAAAAAAGGAAGCAGATAGGTACACAGAAGGGAAACAGGCTATGAGAGACAGTGTATTCCTTCATCACAAGATTGATGTTTATGAGGATTATGAATTGAAAAGCATCCTCAAAAGCATCTTGTTCTCACCTAGATGAGGTGTGAGTGGGGTGTGTATATGTGTGTGTACACATATTCGAACACAGACACAAGAGAAAGAGAAGTACTTGGGTCATTATGCACAGAGATATTGCCTCTCCCCCATAACTGATGGCCAACTCCACAATGCAACACCCACAATCCTCATGGGGGGACAACAGGCAGAAGGCTAACAATAGTACCATCATGGCTATATACATACTATATACATAACTGTTAAAAAAAGATTAAAAATCAAAGAAGTGGGTAGAGAGATGGGTAGAATGACAGGTAGATATGGATAGAGAAGAACACCAAGGAGGTAGAGGATTGCTATGAGTTTGAGGACAACCTGGTACTACAGAGTGAGTTCCAGGTCAGCCCGGCATAGAGTGAGACTGTACTTCAAACAAACAAACACAATAGTTAATAAAGCATAGCACTTGACAGAGGTGAAGTTGGGGAAGAGCCAAAGGCACCATCTGTGTGTCACTGTACCATGTGAAGCATCACCTTTGGACTGGGGAGACCTCAGGTACCTGACTTGGAAAATGGCTTTTACAGTGCCCATATGCAGCAGTACACTATGCAATGAGATGATTGTTTTATAACACTACTGTTTAAGCAGAAGAAATCTTGGGAGAAAGGAGCCATTGAGTTTAACTTTAGTACCCCTGTGAGAGACAGTGATTCAGAAATGCACGTTTCATTCTCATTAGTATTTAAATGGTTATGATTAAGCATGATAAAACTTCTAATTAGACTTTCAGAATAATACTTAAGCATAAAGCCACTTTCCATTATCAGGCTGAAGAAGTTATTGAACAAAGTTTCTGTGGGCATCTAAGGTGACTCCCAGCTTCCCCGTGAAAAGATATAGGGGGGAAGAGGTGATTCTACCTGCCAGGGTCCTCAGTGCAACCTGAGGACCTTTAGGGGACATGTTAAAGTACAAGCAGGCATGGCAAGGGATGGAAACGGTCTTCAGAGCATGTAGTGTCACAATATACCTCACATTTTTGTTGATATTATCACATCAACTCTCATTGCGGAAGGTTTTAGGTAGGTTCCATTCATATAAAATCTTTTCATACATGAGGGTCTTTTCTAATCATCTGACTAGAAATTGCTACATACCTCCTCTCACTTAGCAATGAGAGTCAGGCTCATGTCTATATTTCTCAGTTACCACATTGACTTAATTCCCTCTTTAGCAGCGGCCCATTGACTCTAAGGGGTGCCATGAGGACAGGAGCCTCCTCCTTCTTTATTCCTTGTATCCAATAACTTCTACAAGTACTTTTTATTTTTATATTTTTATTTATTTGCAAGCAAAGAGTGATAGAAGAGAGACAGACAGAGAGAATGGCCATTCCATAGCCTCCAGTCACTGCAAGAGAACTCCAGATGCATGTGCCACTTTGTGCACCTGGCTTTGCATGGGTACTGGGGAAATGAACTCGGGTCTTCAGGCTCTGCAGGCAACCACCTTAAACATTGAGCCATCTGTCCAGACCACTTTTAATTTATTTATTTTAGCTTTGCCATATATGTGATATATAATATATGTGTATACATGTACATACAGATTTTATGTACAGCTTATACTCTTTATTCCCTTGCACCTGTTTTCATTTCCCTGGGGCCCTCCTCTGTGGGTTTATGGAATTAATTGTGGGGTCATAAAGGTCTCAGTCAGTCCCAATGGGGTAGTGGTGGGACCACGCCTCAGTATATTCCTACCCTCCTTGTGGCACTTACAATCTTTCTATGTTCTCCTGTGCAATGTTCTCTGAGCCACAGCAGGCCTGTTTGCAGTCTGATTCAGTGTTGAGGTCTTTGTAGCCTCTGGATTTTGGCTTTGTCGGTTTTCTTTGGTCACCATATCTGCCACCATGGGTGTGTGGTATGCATGTGTGTGGGGGGGCGGTGGTTGTATGTGGAGGTAGAGGATAACCTTGGGTGTTGGTCTTCACATGTAGACAATCCTTTTTGAGACAAGATTCATCTGGAGCTTGCTAAATAGGCTACAATGGCTGGCCAGCATGCTGTAGGAACCCATCTGTCTACACTTTTTTAGTACTGGGATTATAGGTACATGGCACTACATCTGACTTTTGTTACTAGGTTCTAGGAATCTATCTCAGGTCCTCATGCTTCCAAGGTAAGCATTTTATCCACTGAACGATTCTCCAGCCTTACAGATACTATTATAGATAAAGAAATGGGTGCATTAATTCCACCGTTGAAATGTTTCTCATTAGTGCAAACAAGGAAGTAATGTTCTTGAGAGCTACCACAGGTAATATTTTTCTAAATATCTGCTAAGTGCATACATGGGGGCGTAGTTCTCACTCTTCTTGCTGCCCTAACAAAGACTTGAGTTCCTAAGAGGTGACATGCTTGAAGATAGGAGAATAATAAACAAGACATTCATTCCACATTTTTTTTGTTTTTTTTTTTGAGGTAGGGTTTCACTGTAGCCCAGGCTGACCTAGGATTCACTATGGAGTCTCAGGGTGGCCTTGAACTCATGGCAATCCTCCTACCTCTGCCTCCCGAGTGATGGGATTAAAGGCATGTGCCACCTTGCCCGGCTCATTCCACGTTTTTGTGTAAATACATTACATGGAATTCCAGGAACAGCATAGGGATGAGATGACAGAGTAGGAGGGAATTTCAGAAACAGCATAAAGCATAAAATTTTAGTGCATTTTACTGCCATAGATAGTAAAAAATGAAGCTAACATTGAGACATATTACTGAGTCTTTCAAAGAGAATTGGAGCAAATATTTATACACACTGGGTGTATTTCTGAATTTTACCTATTCCACAAAGCACTTGAGAATTGATGCAACAATATAATTAACAAAATGTCCTTTCAATTCAGAAACCTGGTTACTAGGGTAGCAGAGAAATAATATAGCCTATTGTTGAATGAGAACCCAACCAGAGCGTGAAGCCCATTCCTGGCCACCACCAAGACTGTAAAGGTAGAAATCTCACCCTGTCATTACTCAGCAGATATAGGCACAGCCCACTTCATCCACGCTCTTGAGACGAGTGGTCACTAGTCACGAGGAAGAAGTCCTGATCATGAGGAAGAAGTTCCACAGCCCTGTTTATTACCTGTGGCTCACTTGAATTCAACTAGTGACTGGTGTGGCCAACTGTGAGCTGACTGGCTTCATTCCGGTGAGGAAAAATTCTCAGCTCTATTGCAGGCAGTGTTTCTGCAAGGATAATGAGGCCCCTGCTGCAGCTCACTCCTCCTCTCAGGGGAACTGGGATGTGGAGAATGACCATACCTCATGTTTGTAGTTCAGATGGATGGTTTCCAGGTCCTGGGGAAGACCACTCTGAGTCAGACAGCCAATACTAGATGTATCTGGCCTTTAAAACTCCCTCATGCTTTTCAAAGAGAGAGGGAAGTCCTAACAATGATAAGGTCTCTGAATTAAATGACCTTGGAGAAAGGAAGAGAGGGGATTATCTTCTTTTACTGCCTCAATTTTTCATTTGTATTTGTCTATCCAGGTCAAATGGGTTGCACAATTTCATAAAAAAATGTAAGATTTATATCATAGTAATAGAATTCTACAGATGATAAGGATTCCAAGTATCAAACATTTTGTTTTGACTTTGCCTATATTAACAACAATGATAAGAAATCACCACGGTGCACTAGGCTCCCACACTAGCCCTGTGGGGACCACTCCCATGCAACACTACAGTAACACTAACACCCTATAGGACTAAAACTAAATAGACACTAAAACTAAATAATTTGGGCAGAAAAAAGTACAGAAAGTAAAAAAAAAACACTTATTTGAGATAAATAATGTATGGATCAAGATATCTGAATACTATTTTAATATATAGCTTGTAATATATAATACATATATACAAATTCATATTATATATATGAAGTAAATAAAAGTGTATATATATATATATATATATATATATACACACACATTCTCCAAAATTTTATACCCAAGTGTGGTGGTTTGATTCAGGTGTGTCCACCATAAACTTAAGTGTTCTGAATGCTAGGTCCTCAGCTGATGGAGATAAGGGAACTAACACCTCCAGGAGGAGGTGTATTGTTGGGGGTGGGCTTATGGGTGTTATAGCCAGTCTCCTCTTGCCAGTGTGTAGAACACTCTCCTGTGGCTACTGTCCACCTGATGTTGGCCAGGAGGTAATGTCCACCTTCTGCTCATGCCTTCATTTTCCCCTGCCATCACGGAGCTTCCCCTCAAGCCCGTAAGCCAAAATAAACCTTATTTTTTTCCACAAGATGCTCTTGGTTGGGTGATGTCTGTCAGCAGTGTGAACCTGACTGCAATACCACGTGTTCAGATTACTGCTGTGTGTGTCTTACTGTGGAATTAAATTATTTTCTAGGCTCCTGGGACATGAATTTTCAGCTCATCAGGGAAAAGCATGTGCCTGTTTAGCCATCTTCAGGCACAAAGAGAGGAGGTAGGTTAGTATCCCAGATGCAGGACATTCATAGGTGGAGACTTGTACCTTAGCCAGCTTGGGCATGGGGCTTCCATTGCATCTATTCCAGAGTTTTCTTTCCTAGAGGTGAACTGGCTGTCACCATGTGTACTCTGACACCATAATGAGTTATCAGAAATATCTTGATGTCAAGGAGCTAGAGGTGGAAAGCAGAGAGTCTTATCATCTTAAATATGCACAGCCACAAGAGCCAGGTCATGGAACCAGCTAAGGGTCAATTAACAGGTGCCTGGAGCAAGGAAATGTGCAGTATATATGTAATGGAGTCTATTCAGACATAAAGAAGACGGAAATCGCCTATTTGAAATAAAATGTATGCAACTGGAGATCACCACATTAAATAAGCCATGCCAGACCCAGGAAGAGGCAAGCATCACAAGTTTTCACTTATGTGGAATTTATGCTCGTGTGTGTGTGTCTGTGTATAGGGAGTGAACAATGTTAAAGTACATTGTATAACCAACAAAAATGTCATTATGAAGCTCATAATCTTGCCCAGACTATATGCTAATAAAACAAATTGCACAGGAATTAATCATATCTATATATTACTCTGCCAATTTGATAATTCAGAAAGCACATACATTTCTCCTCCAGTGTTATGATCAAAAGCATCAGTATTGGGCTGGAGAGATGGCTTAGCAGTTAAGCGCTTGCCTGTGAAGCCTAAGGACCCTGGTTCGAGGCTCAATTCCCCAGGACCCACTTTAGCCAGATGCACAAGGGGGTGCATGTGTCTGGAGTTCGTTTGCAGTGGCTGGAGGCCCTGGCGTGCCCATTCTCTCTCTTCTCTCCCTATCTGCCTCTTTCTCTCTCTGTCTGTCACTATCAAATAAATAAATAAAAAATAAAAAAAAGCATCAGTATTTCTTGGATTTGAACAAGACATCTAGACTAGTCATTTCCTTTTCTTGAATGATACCAAAAACAGTCCTTCCGAAATGGAGGCCCCTCCTGTGATCCTGAAGCCCTGCTGTCTGGAAGCCTACTGCCCCCACCCCCATCCTTGCCAGAAGCTGGGTTCCTCTGAGATTCCTCACTCCACACCTGGATGCCAGGCAGCTGTCTGGAAGAGAGTCATTCTTTTGAAAACATTTACCTCTAGGATTTTCTTTTTTTTTTTTTTCTTGAAATTGAGTTTAATAACCATGAAGGTATAAATACTGTTTTGTTAAGTACAGGGCTTGGTAGAATTGGATAATCAGAGTAGAGAGAGAATTAAGTACAGAAAAAAAGAAGGCAGCTAAGCAAGTCATTTCAGATATTATTTTAATATAATAACTGCTGAAAAATGGTCCTTGTGGAAAAGCCTAAGAAGGATCTTAGGTGCTGTGGTGCCAAAGAGCATGATATAAGAGCACATAAATATGCTTTTAATTAATGTGATGACGGAAATACAAAATGCTTGGGTGAGCCTGTTCTTACTCAATTGTGAATTTTTGCCTAAGCTGTCAAATTTAACTTTGGCAATATAATATGATAATAGTACTCCTGGAATTAACAAAAACCCTACCATCTCAATGGAGAAAAAAAGTTCCTTACTAAAAGAAATTAAGAACATGAACTGAGGGAAATTAAAAACATATGACAATGCATGTTTTTTTAATGCTTCAATTAGGAAATAATTGGCATTTTTCCTTCTGACTATCTATTAAATATAAAAATTAGAAAGTGCAGTAACTAAATTAATGATCACATATAAGAAATGGAATCCCAGATTCTGGAAATACCTAATGCAAATAGACATTTATTCCTATTTTCAGAATTAAGATTCTATGCTGTATGAGTAAGTTGAAGCCCTTACTCCTAGTAGCTCAAAACATGACTTTATGTAGGTCATTTATAATAATAACGTCTTTGTGTATTTATGCAATAAGTTCTTTATGGAGGAAATTATGTCAAAATGACCAGAGATGGTCCTAACCCTACACGACTGAAGTCTTTGTTACAACACAGTATTAGAACACAAGCCTGCTCAGTAGGAAGACCCATGAGAAAAGAACAGATGGGGTTTGAGTGAGGCTGCAGCCAGGACACAAGGCATCTTGACTAATGGAAGTTGGAAGCAGGGAACAAATTTAACCCATACCACATGACATATGTCAGAAGGTACAACTTTGCTAGTGCCTCAGTACTTAACTTCTAGCCTCAGAATGTATGGAAGTATATTTCTATTCTAGTCTACTCCATGGAAATTTATAATGGCAGCCTTAAGGAAGTAATGTAGTTACCATTTTGACAATATAGTAAAACACCCTGTTTATGAAAAATATAATTCATGGAAGAGGGGGCGGAAAGATGGTCAGAGCCACATGTTGGGACATTATACATAGAGACATTGCCTCCTCCCCATAATTGATGACTACCCTACAATGCATGACCCACATTATCTAACAAGGAGAGTCCCTGTGGAAGAGGGAAGACAGGGAGGAGGCTGATGATGGTACCAACATGGCTGTGTATACACTGTGCACATAACTAATAATAAAAAAGAAAATGATCATATGGTTAAAAGTACAGGGTAGAAAGAAGGCTCTTCAAAAATCCAGCAAACTTGAAATAGCCTATTTCAGTAAATATCCTTTACTTTCAATCTATCTTTATATATCTGCAATCATATAAGTAAGTTTTTTTAAAGATTTTATTTTTATTTATGAGAGAAGGAGAGAGAGAAAGAGAGAGAGAGAGAGAGAGAGAGAGAAAGACAAAGAGAGAATGGGCATGCCAGGGCCTTCAGCCACTGCAAACAAACTCCAGATGCATGTGCCACCATCTGCATCTGGCTTATGTGGGGCCTGGAGAATTGAACCTGGGTCCTTGGGCTTTGTAGGCAAATGCCTTAGCTGCCAAGCCATCTCTCAAGCCCCATATAATAAAAATTAAACTTTTACATTTCAAAATAATATTGATAGTGAAGATAATTTGAGAAGTATCGTTTACAAACTTGCACTATTTACAACATAACTCATAAAAGTGTGTAGTGTTATAATTCCCCTTAAACTTGCAAGGTGTGTATGTGTATGATTTGTATATAGGTATTATGTTGTGTATATGTGTGTTTTCTTCTGAAATATCCAGGACTTGACTTTAGGAACTTCAAAATAAGTTCTGAAATTATTATTTTAATATTTTTATATTCCTTTATTATGAACTTATATTTCTTTATTATAAAAAATAATAAGGATTAAAAGACTACTTGAAATAAAATAAACTTAATAGAGTGATGACTAACGTAATGTTACTATAGGATATAATGTCCTTGGGGTAATCAAGGTCTTAAGATGCAGAAGGAATGACTTGCTGTGTGGATATTATCTGATGTGGCAGGATTGTGGACAGGTGGAATCTGGGGAGTCAGAGGTAGGGTGCCCCACCAAGAGCATGTTTCTTCTTGACAGGTGGGATGCTGGCATGGGTTTGCAGCTTATTTTCAGTTTGCTGTGGGCAGTGCATGGTCACAGTAAGCAATACCTGAATTCTGACTATAACTTCTCTACTCATTTAGTGAGATGATGTTTATTTACTGTGAAGGCTTTCTTTATCCACTGTGCCCTCTCAAGCATTAATATTTTACTTATGTAAATGATTAAGGTGATATTTTTATAATATAACATCCAAGCTTCTGTCCTGATTGCTTTTAAGCTGGAATGCTGACAGGAAGAGAATTCCCTGTGGGGAAAGACTGGTAACTTTAGCCTGTGAATAACCTGTGGGAAGAAACCATGTCTTCCAGGGACTGCCACACACATTCAAATGTGTCAGAAATACCCACTCCTGAAATAGTCCATTTCCTGTGGTATTATCTTTGAATGTTACAGGCACTGTTGCTTTCACGTAAGCCATGCTTACAAATCATCTTCATCATTAACAGTATTTTAAAATGCACAAGTTATTTGTGTGATTGCATATGTCCAAAAATACATGAAGAAATATTTGCTGGAATTGGCTTTTACAAGTGTGTTGGATTTCTAAAGAGCCTTATTTCTTCCTTATGTTACTTATTGATGCCAATGTCATATTGAGTTGCATAAAGAGAAGAGAGAGTGTGTCTCCATCAGGTATAGATGTGATTAAACTTTAAAAGGTGTCTAATGTTCTATTTGGCTTCAAAAAGGTACGAGGTCTATAACTAATCAAGTAGATCAAATAACACTGCATTTCATGTCTTTCCAGAAGAAAGGAAGCTCCTCTTTAGTGAGACTTCTCAGGATGTAAAGGGAAAACAATAAAAAAAAGAAATTAAATTGTTGTACTAAGAAGAAGGTGTTGAGACAAGAAGGTAGATTTCATTCATACAGCCACTGAAATTTGCCTTCTAAGTAGCATTGACTAGCAGCCATCACTTCTCTCAGCTTGGCAATTACCTTCAAATTGTTCTAGGGCTAGAAATGGTTTTAACAATTTGTAGCAGAGATACAGAAAGCTCAAAGCCATTTTCTTTCATTTGGGGTGGACTTTGAAGATAAGGCTGGAGACATAAAGGAGAATGGAGTCAGAGCTGCACCCTCTCTCTTGCCTAACAGGGAAGGATAGGAAGCAACTGCCAACTGCCCTAGCTCAAGGACTTGGAGAAATGCAATGTTAGGAAAGGCCTGGATTGTATGAAGTCTGGGCCCACAAGATGAGTGTATGGCACACATACACTTACCTGCCTTTATAAACTGAAGTCTGGTCTCTTTCCAGTAAATCAGTATTTTCCCACTAAAACATGGAAGGATGATGAAAACACTTGAAAGCACTCATCAGACACAGCCGTATTTTGGCATTATCCAGTGCGGTCTTGTGTGTGGCATGCATGTGTGTCCATAAAGCTTCTAGCATGTGTGTAGGGGGAGGGCAGAGGCTGATGTTGGTGTTTGCCTCAATAACTTTTCCACTTTCTTATTTTTAAATTGGGGGTTTCTCACTGAATGCAGAACTGACTGATTTGGCTAAAGTAGTTAGCCAGAAAATCCAAGGGAGTTTCCTGTCTCCCATACTTCCCCCATATTAATATTACAGTTATGCACTACCATGCTTTTCATATTGTCTGGGTGCTGGGGATCTAAACTCAGGTCTTCACGCTTGCAAAGTGAGCAGTTTACCCACTGATGCATCTCCCAAGCCTCAGATATGGACATTTTTAACATCCAAAAGAAAGAGCCATGGGCCATAATCTGAATCATGAATTGCCAAATGACCTTGAACTTGCTGCCATGAGGTTAGCTTTTATTGTTCTGCCCCAGTATGGTCAGAGGGCAATTGTAGTGCATATATGTAATAGTTAATCTTCCTGTAGCCACACTGAAAAATTTAAAAGGAATAGGTGAACTAAATCTTAATAATATACTTTACCTATTATGTCCAAGACATTATAGTTTCCACATGAAACAACATAAAATATTAATGCAAATTTTGCATTCTTTATTCATGCCCAAGCATTGGAAATGTCAAGTGTATTTCCCAATTACAGGACCTCTCCCTGATGCTAAATTTTTTCCATAAATATTTTATCAGATTTAGATTGTATAAAACATGTAGTTGAAAAGCAAATCCACAGATTCAACTTGTTCAAACTTTCTTGAGAACTATTGAATAATAGAATCAGATATCAGCTATGAAATTTAAGTTAAATTATTTATAATTAAATACAAATGAAAATTTGGTTTCCAGACAGAGTAGCTCACTGGCCACATGCTGTGATGCTATGAGCTCAGACTATGCAGCTACATGCTGGTTTCCTAATGAGCTGATCTTCTTCTTTTTTTCTAGGTAGGGTCTTCCTGTAGCCAGGCTGACCTGGAATTCACTATGTAGTATGGAATCCTTAGGGGATATGATCAGGAGTGGTATAGCTTGGTTGTATGGGAGTTCTACTTCTGTTTTGTAAATGTTTATTTATTTGCAAGGAGAGAGAGAGAGAGAGAGAGAGAGAGAGAGCGCTCCAGGGCCTCTAGCCACTGCAAATGAACTCTAGATGTATGTGCCACTTTGTGCATCTGGCTTTATGTGGGTACTGGGGAATTGAACCTGAGTCCTTAGGCTTTGCAGACAAGCACCTTAACCACTAAGCTATCTCTACAGCCCTCTTTCTAATTTTTTAAGGTATCTCTGTATATATTTCCCTAATGGTTGAGCTAATTTGCACTCCTACAATCAGTGCCTAAGAATTCCTCTTTGCTTGCATCCTTGTCAGTATTTACTGTCAGTTTTCATGATGGTAGCCATTTACTTCTTGATTGATCTGACTTCTTGGTTTTGAGCATGCACATGTGCTCATTAATATTTGTATGGACAATAGCAGATGCTGTTTGTTTGAAGTTACCATGAATAAATCATTTTTATTAAAGCAAAATGCATGTTTAAGCCAAAAGTACAGAGAAGAATTATTTTAAATACATTGCAAGCCCAACTTTGTTTTGATTTCAGCAATCTAACATCACCTTAAGCACATTTAAAATTTAGTTACCTAGTCTTGGACATAACATATAAAGGCAGACCACATGGACAAGGTAGGAAGGTGGGACAATGGATGGGCATGTAATATAATCAGGAAATATGCTTTTCTTTACAATTCTAGTTACATTGTAAATGACCTAGTAGAAAAACCCATAAGAATGGGTAGGATATGGTGGCAATGGTGGTAAAAAGTAATGAAGGGGCAGCCAGTCTTGGGAATCCTCTATTCTGGGTGTCTGCCCTGTGTATGTAAAGATCTGGATAGAGGACTCAGAAAGGGTTTTCTTGGGAAATCAGATTTGAGTGGTTCAGAGTGGGTGGCTTAGGAGGGGAGCAACAGGGGAACACAGGATTGGGGCTGAAAGGAAAGTGGTGCTGGAGAGGAGAGTGTGGAAGATAGGAACCTGAGATGCTGAGCCAGACTCTGAACCAAGAAGCAGAGAGGATGAGAGAGGGAAAGGAATATGTTAGAGAGAGAAGAAAAGAGAAAGGAAGCCTTGCAAGATAAATAGATCAATACAGAGAGATGGAGAT
This sequence comes from Dipus sagitta, assembly GCA_036346955.1. Taxonomy (NCBI): domain Eukaryota; kingdom Metazoa; phylum Chordata; class Mammalia; order Rodentia; family Dipodidae; genus Dipus; species Dipus sagitta. The sequence goes on from CM070783.1 coordinate 40,934,596, forward strand.
ATATAGAGAAACAGGACCACACCTTGGGTCAGGAAGAAGCTGAGAAGAGAGAGCTAGAGGAAGGGACAAGGGTTCTATGCCTCTTGTGGAGGAGACACTTCACTGTGAGAGAAGGGCCTGGGATGTATGCAGAAGTATGGGCCAGGGTTTAGGGGAAGAAGCCAAACTGGCTTCATTCTCCTCTATAAATGCTTTTCTTAAAAAAAATATTAGGCCATTATGGTGGGTCCCAGTCACTCAAATTTAAACTTGAGCTGAAAGCTGGTGGGTCTCAGCTTTAAACAGATTCAGTTTGCTACACACTGAAGGGTTTAGAGTCTGAGGTTCTGTCTGCCCCAGTAAGTCTGAGATCGCCATGTGTGTTCTGCCTGTCTTCAGAGCCAAGGTACCTGCTTACAGCTTGTAATAGAGCTTTCCTTGTATAAGGAATTAGATGTTTCCCAGCTCTTCTCTCCCTATCTGGCCACCACTATCTAAGTTGAAGAAGATTCTTTTACACTGAGAACCTTACTCTGGGTTCTCTGCTGGGCATCTCTGAAGAATCTTAGAGAATGTTTTAGACAGTTCCTCTTGTGTCTTATGCATTGGCACTGGTCTTCAGAAGTTGAAAGCCAGATTGCACTGGTTGTTTCTTATCAGTTCTCTTTCCACACATTCTCCTAGATGAAGACCAGGTCAAAGGATACAGGTCCTGCCTTGCCTCCCTGAAGAGTAGAACACTTCTGAAAGAATCGTTTCTGCTGTTCTGTATGAGTATAAGGCTTCGTTCAGGTGGCCACTACTGGACCTTAGTTTAGGTCTTAGGATTCCCAGAAGAAATGGATTTTCCTTAGCCCTTTTTAAGCATATGATAACCCAGTGAGACTCCCTGGTTGTGGGTGTAATTGGAATAATGTTTTCTTGGTTGGACTAAAGTAACTGCTTGAATGACATTGAGATTCTTCGTGAGGTCTTTCAGAATGTTACAGTTACATTTAGCATTGTGAATTGCTCCCCATCTGTCATTTGAAGTAGAGTGTATGTGCAAGTGACTAGTCATTAACTATAAGCTGAGGGTTACAAGAGTTGAGAGAGACATGGAACCACTTTCCCATACAGCCATTCATATTGATTACATGTGGACATTATAACATTATGGCTGCATCGACATAAATGATAAAATATATCATTAAATTATAATGCATATTACTATATGCTCTATTATTATTTTGATTGTTTATTTTTGCTGTATCATGACTAGAAAAAGGAAAATAAATATATAGCTCTTATATTTTTATTGTAACACATAGGTAACCTTGTATTACTAAAATCACACTTCCTTCATTAGAGATCACTGCAGGTGAACTGTCCTAGACTGCAAAGGGCAGGCATGTGAATCCCAGAAGTTCAGTCATCTGTCAGAGAAAATGCACATTAAAATTTCCAGGTTGTTGGCTGTTCATCATACAAGTTAACTTTTCTTCTTTTTCTATTTTCTCTACAAATTAACTTTTCAATGCAAAGTCCCCTGGAAAACTTTCTTATACACTACCAGAATTATTTGTCTTGGAAGAATTATATCCAGACCACTGAAAATGGGCAGTTTCAAGCCTTGTGATTCTGTCAATCAAGCTGCTTTTGAGATGCCTTCCAGATGTGCCAGGTCCCAAGCTTTAAGCTAAAACCTTTCTGATGCTGGCATTGGGGTTAGGACCCATACAACATGTTCCCTTTCCAAGATTACCTCCCAAGGCAACTGTTCTGAGCAGCAGCTCAGAATTTCTACCTCCTGTTCTATTAATTTATCTAATTCTCTGTTGGCCCATTGTGCTGATGTACCCATTCCACGTGGCACAAAGACACAGCTACCTAGCATACACCAGGGCAGCTTCTGGGCTCCTGCTCCCAGAACTCAGTCTCCAGTGTCCATCTCAGGACTCTCCTTAGTCTCTGGCACTTCCTCCCTGCATCAGCAGAGCCACCTCTTTGGTCTGTTCCATAGCCTGGCTGCCTTTTAAACTTAATGTACACAAGCCCTGGCTTCCATGTTTGAGGCTTTTCGAAACGTATGTTGATGGCCCACTGAGACTTCTTTAGCCACAGCTTTGTGACTCCACCAGGCCATCATACCCCTCCCAATCCCTTTCTCAGCTGTCTACTGGAGGATCAGACCCTGTTTTGCCAGTTCCCTCAAACAACTATGTAGAAACAATCATCTATGTGAGAAGCCAGAACAAGAAGAATGTGTTCACTGAATGACATGCCTGGACATTCTATATCCTGTAACCAAAATACCAGAACTCATGCTGTCTGTCACTTATAGAGGCCAAGGAGCAGACAGGAACAGAATCTTTCAGCTTTGCTTTATTCAGAGAACCAGCAATCTTAGAAGAATGTGGAATAATTACCTAAAATTCTTTCTTCCATCCCATCTCCAGGTAGCAGATTATATGTGGTAAAAGGGAGCAAAAGCAGTCAGTTATTTGAGAGTCTTTTCTGGTCATGTGGGCAGCCACTCACCAGAGATTTGTGATGTCTATGCTACCCTTGCACTCTTCCTTATTGTCTGGATGTTGGGCTCTGTCACTTCTTAGATGATTCTTAGTCTAGATGGTTTCTTCTTTCATCAACCTTGAACTCCTCCAGGGGCATTATGGGCTGTGGGAAGAAGAGTTTGACTCATAACAAGCATGCCATTAATTGTGCTTACATGTGTGTGTACTGATCTACAATGTGGAGCACACATGTGTCTGTATAATACACAATATAAAATTGCTCCTCTGTCCCTACTGTTACCTATTGCAATAGCAAACATTTCAGTCTTAGAACTTCTTTTGTGCCTCTGGCTTAGTCTTAGCATTCATCCCTGGTTCTAAGAATCTTTTACTCAGTGATATTTTTTTCAGAGGCTTACCCTGGCTTTGAACTCAGTCTGCATGCTTCATGCATGGTCTGTGGTGAGGGAGGCTAACTCATTTTCATCCAAGAAGGACTTTAAATCAGACAGCAGCTAGATTCGTGAGTGGTGTACAGAGCCTCATACCAATTCACCTTTCTTCAAAGACCTTTCTCTTAAACCCTCTAGGCTTGGCCTGCCAGAAACACCTTTTTTCAATCCATTCCCACTGGAGTCAATTAGATGATTTTACCCTAAAAGTTTCCATTTTTCCTACTAGAGTTCATCAGGTTATCGAAGCACACTCAGTCTTCTAAGCATGGGGTTTACGACATGCTTCTGCCTTTGGTCTCTGCAGAACTGCTATACTTATTTGGCACAGTGAACATAGCTCTATTTCTGTTTCTTATTTTCTAACTTTGAAATGTTCCTCACATCAACTAATAAGAAATAGAATATTAAATATTAATCATCAGTAGCCTGGATAGGTAAAATATCACAGAGATGCATGGCTAATGTCAAATACCACAGAGTGGAAATCCATTTTGTGACCACAACTATGACAGAATTCAAAGCAAGTGAATAATTTAGAGATGCATATATTTAAGTATTAAACAACTAATGACGAAAGGTTATGGTGACATAGCCATGTCTAAACTTACAGAAAAGGAGGGTGCCTCCTTTCAGACATTTATTTTTATTCTGTCTTGTATTCATATAAAAACTAGGCAGCTATTTCTCATCAAGACAGTTAAAAATTATGTAACCTCCAAAGTCATTTCCAAATATGTTGAGCAATGATGGATTTTTTTGTCATATCTTGGCAATTGTGGAGAATGATTACCTTATATAGCCCTGTGACCCTGGCTGCTTTCATGTTTTTTAAAGATCTTAGCAGTTATCATTGCTACTCAGTTCACTGATTTAAAATCTCATGACAAACTTAAATTAAAACGATGAGTATTTGTTCTGGAAAGCCTTAAATGTGACAATATATTGTGTTACATGTATTACACAGTACTGGAAAGATCATTGCTAGATATACTGTGGTGTATCAGCAGTATTCTCATTGCTGGGACAAAAACGTCCAACCAGAAGCAGCTTATGGGAAGAAAAGATTTATTTCAGGCTTACAGTTTTGAGGGGAAACTTTATTATTCCAGATAAAAGTTTTGTAGGTGTTTTACAGCTTCACATATCACTGTGTAAGGGAGAGTAGTGGGGTGTGGAGCAAGAATCAAGCTCCCTGTGGACCACCTGTGGGCTAAGTTAATGTACTTGAAGGTCTACCCTGAGCAAGTTTCACCCTCTTCCAGCAAGGAACCACCTCCCAAAGGTTCCACCAGCTGGAGACTAAGTAGGAAGCTGAATCACAAACACCTGAGGCTATGCGGACATTTTAGATTCAAACCACCACATGTGGTTTTCTGTCGGGTTAGAGGCTGAGTAAGAGGGAGAAAAATCATTCTACCATGACCAAATGCATGCTCAGACTTTGTTCTTGTTGCTGGAGATACAGCTATCCCAACACAAAGCCCATTATCCTTGCAGTGAAATTCTAGTGACCTAATGAGGCACCTTGGTTCCTCCTATGTGGTCTTGGCTCATATGAGCTGATGGATCTACATGCCTGTCATTCAACCTCTGCAGCCTTGAGACAGATACTGATCAAAGGTTAGAAGGCAGAGAAGCTTCTATCCCCGTCTGAGTCCTTGTGCCCCCTTCAGGAAAGTCCAGTTTAGACTCTTATCACTATATGCTACTTTTTTTGGTTATTTTATGTTCCTGTTCCTACATCATGTGCTTTCATCTCTCCCATGGCCTATGGCTACTCACATTGGTGCCTCACCTGGCACCTTTATGCTGAGCTCAGTGACAGAGATTGACAGAAGATTTACAAGGTGAGCCTCCATAGACAGCATCTGTGTTCAACAGTGAACTGTCAATTGACATATGATCTTACCCTGCTCTGCCAATCCTCAAGAGGGGTCCTTCCCTCCTCAGAGTATAATGACCATCTGGAACAGAAAGGTCTAGAAATTCTGGTAAAAGTGATGACTGGACAGGGGTCATTGTCCTATCTGAGAGTATGTTTCTTAAGACAAAGCTATCAACCAGGAAGGAAATAGGGAAAGACTCAAGTACAGTGTGTTCACTGGGTTCAACGTGATAGAGCTGTCTGGATGATAGACATATAGGCTGACCATGCTATCCAGAACAAGGAGACAGATAATTCAGGATGGAGGCTGCCTTGTACATAATGGTATGAACATATAAAGGGATGAGGACCAACACTCTGAAAGCAACTGAAGATACACCTGGAAAGGTAAGCAAACAGAGCACCATTAGTGGTTGCTGATGGGCAGCAGCAATACTGACAGAGTGAATGAAGCTCACTCCTCAGGGGTGCTGTGGGGAGTACGGATGGAGCCCACTTCTTAGTGGTATGGGACAATAGATAGAGCTCACTCCTCTGTGGTGCTGTGGGAGGTGTGGATGGAGCTATCCTTGGTGAGCTATAGTGTGAGAACCAGGGTGTGAGAAGCTGCAGGAGATGGGAGGTCTGCTCACTTAAAATGCTTTCTCAGTTTACTACAAGTCAGGCAATAATTTGATGCAAATTGAAACAAAAATTAGGACTAACTGGAAGATGGCTCAATCACTAAGGTATTTACCATGGAAATACGAGGGTCTGAATTTGAATCTTTACCACCCATGTAAATGCTGCACACCTGTAATATTCACACTGGGAAGGTAAGGCAGAGACAGGGGCGTAAGTTTACCTAAATCATTGAGTTCTAGGTTTTGTGAGAGACCCTGACTGAGAAGTAAGGAAGAGAGCAATTGATAGCCAATATCGACCTCTGGCCTCTACTTGCACACACACATGTCAATGTGTGCCTGCACACCTATGTGCTCTGCACATACATACCCTCACAAGCATACATACATACACACATACTATATACACATATGTATACACACAAAAATCAAGCATTAGTTTTACTTGAATAAGTTGACTCATCTAAATTTAAGTAAATTCTGAGCAAATTCAAAAATAAGATGATATATTGCTCCAGGTTTCCAAATATCGCCTGATGACTTGTCTTTGCATGATTAGTTGAATAAATATTTTTTTGTGAGGTAAAACTGTATTTCATGTACAGCATTGGTGAAGACCATGGGCTTTCGAGCACAGGACATTTTACTATTTCTTCAAATTATTGGATTCCAGTGGTCTTATTATTTAAGTAATTGTTAATTGTGTTTGAATATGGTTTAGTTGAGGTAATATACCATCCATGGTCATAAGTGTCTCTGACAGATATAAAGCTAACAAAATGAATCCTGGTTCCTTACAGTCTGTGAGTTTATTTCTCCTTTCCTCCTTCTATCCTTCACCAGTGAACAAGAATAGAGAAATGTTTGGTTAATTTACTTTTTAATTTTTTTTCTTTATTTGAGAGAGAGGAGAGAGAGGGAGAATGGGCATGCCAAATCCTACAGCCAATGCAAACTCCAAATGCATGCACCACCTTGTGCATCTAGCTTATATGGGTTGGAGGGAATCAAATCTTAGTTTGATTTCCTTTGGCTTTGCAAGTGCCCTAACCACTAAGCAATCTCTCCAGCCCTGAATTGGTTCATTTATAACAAAGAGATTTAGGGCTTAAAAATAAGCATTATCACATGAAATTTATTTTTCTTTATGTTCTTTTGCAATAGCAAGTCCACGAAACCTGAGTACATTATGAAAAGATAAGTTGGAATTATATGTTCAGTATCCTCAGATTTACATAATATGGAAAAGCACCTTGCATCCCAAATATCCATGGTACAGCAATACAAAATGTCTATTTTCCTGGTAATTCTTTTCTCTCAGATACTATTTCAGAGATACTATTTCAAACAAATTAAAAAATCTGATAAAAATTTTTATAGTTTTATATAATATTAAAATAGCCTCACTCACAAATATATTGTACTATTTTCTAAAATGTGTTTTCTATTGCTAGTAATATTTTTGAAAATATTGTTATTTATTTATTTTCAAGCAGACAGTGAGAGATAGATAAAGGAAAGACAGAGAAAATTGGCATGTGAGGGCCTCCAACTGCCATTAATAAACTCCAGATGCGTGCACCACTTTGTGCATCTGGCTTTATGCGTGTACTGGGGAATAATTTTAATCATATTTATGCTCACTTATGCATAGGCATAAAATTAAAAATAAGGTATTCTTCCAGAAAATTTCACTTACAAAACAGTTTGGCTTATAGCACATGTACTCCAAGCCAGTCCAGTCCTGATGGGCCCCTGCTGCTCTGATAAAGGATATAACTTAGAAAGTGTTTGAATATAAACTGACCACCAAAGGGAAGTAACTTATGGTTACTAGGGTAGTAGCAATTTGTCCTATTATTTGGTGTGGGGTATATGTGTAGCTTGGTGCAGGTTGGGGTTCCAGGTTCCCTACAGGTTGTTAAGTGCATTATTTAGGAAAAGAGTGTTATTGTCCAAGCCAAGTGGTATCCATGGAAGCTAAGCTAGTCCCCATGCCTACCTGTCTCAAAGGGACCAGAAAACAAATTGTAGCACAGCTTCAGAGGAGGCGTGAGGGAGGCTGAGCATGGGTAAGGGGAAGCCTGAGCAGAGCCAGGTGAGGTGCTCCAGGATGCAGCAAGGTAGGACCAGCTGCTGTCCCAGAGAGTCCAGGCAGTGACCTGGGAGATGATGTAGTTTCTTTGTAAAGACCCTTCACTTCACAACTACATGTTTACACACATGTGTGAATACACACATGCACACCTGCTGACACACACACACACACACACACACACACTCACTCACTCTTAAGGACTCCAGAACACACGCATTCACTCTTAAGGACTCCAGCTGCTTAAAGATGCTAGCTGGCTAGAGACCATGGACTGTATGTTGATACAGAGTGGTCCTCTTCCTTCAGTGCAGCAAGACCTTCAGAATCAATTCTCCCACCTCCACTGAAGACTTCTCCTATCCATCCTTTCTGTCATACTTTGTTCTGCTGGGTGAACTGCAGGTCAACCAGAAGGAACCCTAATCTGTCTGGTGTTTGCACACTGCGAACAGTGTGTAAGACTCTTTCTGTGAGCAGAGCTTCCCTGATAGTCACTGTTCAGTTCTGTGCTACTTGATACTCAATTTAACCCAGTGCTAGGGTACATCTCTGCCATCTGACTCAAGGAGACGAAACCTGTGAGGACACTACTTCTGCAGATTAAGCCATGTTCAGGAAGGAAGATATTAACCAGGCCTTGCGTCTCATCCCTGGGATTGTGGGCAGCTGCAATCATTTCCCTATCTGTGTGTTATTTTGTTAAAGTACATACTCTATCACTATTTTCCCATCTTTGTCCAATTGCAGAAATAATGACCAAGAAGAAAGCAGCCCAAAGGATAGGTCATGTTTAATTAAAGCTGACTGCTTTGGACACCTGGGAAGGGTGCCCCTGTCTGTATCTATCTGTCCCTGCGAGGATCACTATACCCTGCTCTTGACATAGCAAGAACTGAGGTCACCTCCAGGCACCACAGACTATTCAGTAGAATTTAGATTTAAAACCAGGCTCATCACCCCATCATACCTCCAAAGGGCCCTGGCTGAAACTAAGAAAAATTGGCGAAACAAGCAAGGGGGCTGTTTTCCTGATGAACCGGATAACAGCACAACGGGGAAGGAGATCAACACAGAGAAAAATCAACTCCTACCAAATCAGAGAGCCAGAGCCTCAGAGGCCCCCAATACCTCATCACTGAAGCAGACCAAAAATGAACCCAACATGGCTCAGGGAAATTTTGCGGAAGAGGGGGCGGAAAGAGCCACATGTTGGGTCATGAGATGCAGAGACATTTATCTTACACATAACTGTGGGCTAACTCCACAATGCATGACCCATATACCTCAACAAGGAGGGGCCAAGGGGAGGGGTAGGTCACGGATGAGCCTAATAATGGTACCAAACTGACTGTGTTTGCTGAATACAAAACTAACTCATAAAGAAAAAAAGAAAAATAGATAAAACCAGGCTCATCCTGGCCCCAGCAAAGTGTAAAACATAAGTCATCAACAGTTACTTGTTATCAGATAATCTTCAGTGAATACATTTAAATGCATCATAGCAACTAGCATTGAAATTCTGGTCAACTGTGAATACAACAGTAAAAGTGAGTGAGTAATAAACTTTCCTTGAAAAGCATTCTAGAAAATGAATACTTTGTAATTTTAAGAGTTCAATTGATATTCTCACAATACTATCTATCTATCTATCTATCTATCTATCTATCTATATTTATATTTATATATGACATAGAGTTACAACTTAAAGGAGGAGCTTTATAAAAGTGTCAGGTTTTATATACTTTAAGGACTACATGCTGACTGATCAAAGGAAACATGTGTCTTCTTGTATAGGGAAACAACTGGACTATGTACACCTGTGGTGTACAGTTGCTTTCCTCACTTCATATTATAGTACATGCTTTCATTCTCATTAAGTGTTTGCTGCATGCATCTTTCTGAGGAAACATGAATCCATTTATCCCAGATAGGGCAGAAGTGGCAAATCAAAGAAATGATTCCACTCAGGTATACAGGCATTGCTAATAGGAGCATGTGTGAGTCCAAAGCAGCTGGATCACAGGACAGTTCATCCCAGCATGAGTGATGAAAGCTTTATCCCTGCCCAACTTGCAGGCAGCTTCATGGAAGACAGTTTCCCCTCTCTTAGCATTTGCTTTCTACCTATACATCCTTAAGAGAGAGCTTTGAATCTTGTAACTTTTTCTTTCTTTCTTTTTTATTAAGTAGAAACTTTGGATGGATACATCATATGTTAGTACCATCATTCCTCTCCTTCCTGGCCCCACTCCACTGAGGGCCCTCCTTAGTAGGAATTGCTAGGACTCAACATGGAGTTGTAGGTTATGCGTTGTGAGAGCAGAAGTCTGGCATTGTGAGGAGTGCTATGTCTCTGGGTATACTTTCCCAGCTTGTGGCTCTTGCATTCTTTCCATCCTCTCTTCCACAAAGTTCCCTGAGCCTTGGTGAGTGTGCTTTAATTCTACCTTACTGTTGAATTTTCAGTAGCTTCTGGATTTCTGCTCTGTTGCATTTTGAGTATCCTCAGTGTCTGTCTGCATCACCCTGGCCAAGGTTATCAGGCTCAGGTGGAAGCAGCAGAGTTGATCATCTCACCAGTTCTTCTGTGGTTTCACATGGGCTCTGTGTGAGGCGTGGCTCGTATGTCAGGGAATCAGCTGTCTATTCTCGTCTTGTTGATAGATAATAGTTGTCCTTCGTTCTCACTGCTTTCTGAAAAAGCAACAAAAGAGATTCTTCAATGGAAAGTGACATTAGTATAGGGTGAAGAGAGTAAGCATTGTTAATTTAGAGAGATTTTGGTGAATGTGGCATTACTTTTGGATAAAAGTTAGTAGGATCTTCTCATTAGAGTCAATAATCTTGGTCTCTATAGGATTCTGACTTGGTTCCTAGTTCCAGTTATGGGTTCCTTTACACTGAGCGGATCTCATAGGTGATCATAGACCCATCTTGTTAGGTTGGTTGCTTTCATATGGCGGTGTATCCTGCTTACTCACAACATTGTTGGCCATTCTCCCCCAGCAGCTCATGTAGTGCTTTCCAGCATTACATGGGACTAAACTGGCTTCCTTTCCTATTCAGATGGATTTTTTGATGTCATGCATCAGCAGCGTGTAGTGTCTTCAGCAATAGGATCTTACCTTTTACCTCAGGTGGGTAATAAAGTGTTTTGACAGAAGCCTGTCTTCTTTTGGGGGCCTCATAGGTCTCTCTGATCAACAGCTCAAGGTGAATTATAACCAGTTTCTGGTACTAGGAGTTGCAAGCCAGAGACAAATGTTTTAGGGTTAAGCTTCATGCTGTCTTCTCCAGGGCCCTTCTTACCAGACATTCCCTCCATGTTTCTATCGAGGTTTATCCCTTTCAGTCCGCTTTCCAGGAGGAAGGTTTCTATGGTAACTTCATAATCTTGTAACTTTCTGACCTTCCTGACCCTTGTAGTTTTGTTGGGCTTCCTGAGCCAGGTTAGCTTTCTAAGTAGAAACTATGTCTTTCCAGGAATGAATGCTTTCAGTCAGAGGAAATAGTTAAATAGCAGTGATGTTATAAGCCAGTTGCATAATGGCATAAATCCTGTGACCATATGGAAAAAATTTACTCTCTCCTCCACAAAGGAAAATGATAAGAAAAAGCAATATAATTCTAAAAGAAGCTTTATAACACCAGATGTTAATAGTTTACCAATTGAGCTGGCAAGGACTCATTGCTTCCTCTCCAGTGCTGATGAAGTGTCCTCCAGATGGCCTGCCACTGGGAGGAACAGGTCCAGTCTGCTCAGGTGTTAGACTAACACTGACCATAGCCTGGCATTCCTTCTTTTTAATATGCCATTAAATTTAAAAGACAGAAAGCACAACATGGAACTATGATCCATACATATTTCATAAATTTTTCTTAATTAATTTTGTTGACTTTTAAACATTTAGTGATCTCCTATATTCATGACTATGAATTTATAAAAAATGCTATTTCTTAGAAGTGTACAATACCAAAATATATCATTTAGTGAAAAGCATGAAGAAAGGATAGTATCTTTCTTAGTGGTAATTCATATTTCCTATTCATGATTATTCTTCTATTTTATTTTTCCACAATGTTATAATACTGCCATTATATTATAACTTCTATTATTTCATGACATTATTATACTCCCTAATAAAATTTATCTTCCAACTGGTAGGCATTTCATATTAATTCTGAAAATATTTAGCTTGGAGTTTTCTGAGCACCCTTCGCCATCTGCTACCACATACTCCAAATAAAAATACTAGTGGTTATTGACATACAACAGCATTAAAATTGCAGGAAAAATCACTTATTTATGGCAACTGTATTAACTTAATTACTCAAATTTCTTTAAGAACAAAGGAAATAATAATACTGAGTTGTATTGTGTGAATTTATTTTAATGAACAGTTAACCCAAGGAACAGCCTCCCATGAAAATGTATCCAAAGTATTTATATTATTTTTAAATAACAACCTCAGGTTTTCAGAGTTACTAGACCCACATGAATCCTTACATCTATTTGAGGGCTAGTGAGGTCATAACAGTTTTCATAATAAATCTGACACATAATTTGCTTTTCTTTTGTGTTCCTCTTGTTTGCAGCAGAGCTTGCCAAGGCTGCATCCACACTGACAAGACAATTGAGGGATAGGCAGATGTCCATCAAGGCCGGGAGTTAGAGAAACAATACAGCTAGGCAGGAAATTATAGCTCCTTTGTTTTGAAAAATACAAACTTAAGTTTTTAAGTGTTTCATTAATATAGATACAGTACCACATGAATACCTAATGCACATGTATTTTTGAGCTTTCTTGGTTTAAACTTAAAGATTGATTGTTAGCTATAGCCAACATAAAAGATGTTGAGATTCCATTAATCTTTTTTTATTAGTTATGTACACACTGTATACAGTCATGTTGGTACCATCATTAGCCTCCTCCTTGTCCTCCCCCCTCATCAGGGACCCACCTTGTTGGGGAATATGGGTCATGCATTGTGGGGTTAACCATCAGTTATGGGTAAGAGGCAATGTCTCTGTGCATAATGACCCAATGTGTGGCTCTAACATTCTTTCTGTCCCTTCTTCCACAAATTTCCCTGAGCCATATTTAACTTTTAAAATAAAAAGTTTATAATTTTGAACATTGAAGGATCCTATAAAATCTATGAGTAAACTTTCAGGTATAATAAATACTTTCAGGAAAGTTTCAGGACAGACAAATCAATACAAAAATCAATAGCTTTCATATGTACTAATAATGAACTCACAGGGAAGGAAATAAAAAAATCTTATTCACAATAACTTCAAAAAATAAGTGCCTATGAATAAACCTAACTAAAAATGTTAAAATCCTCTACAGTGAAAACTTCAAGACATTAAAATATCAAATATCAGACAATGGAAGCATGTTCTACATTACTAAGATTGGCAGAATTAATATTGTGAAAATGGGTATAGTGGCAAAAGTAATCTATAGATTCAACTCACTCTCCACCCAACAAAATTCCAATTCCATTCCTCACTTGAATGGTAAAACATAATCCAAGAGTTCATATAGAAATGCAAAAGAACATGAATAGTCAAATCAGTCTTAAAGAGATAGAACACAACTGTAGGTATCCTGCTACCAGATCTTAAAGTATCCTACAAAGCAGTAGTGACAAAACAACAAAAAATATGGTACTGGCACCAAATCAGACATATAGACCAGTAGAAGAGAATACAGGATTCAGAAACTGTTTGGCCACCTAATATTTTACAAACAAGCCAAGCATACTCAGTGGAAAAAGAAACAGTCTATGTAACAAATAGTGTTGGAAAAACTGGATAAGCACCAATTGAAGAATGAAATTAGATCTGTATATTTGACTCTGTACAAATATCAATCCAAAGTGGATTAAAGACTTCAACCTAAAACTTGAAATTCTGAAACTGCTAGACAGCACAATATATAGACATAGGTAAGAACTTTCTGAACAGAACTACAATAGCACAATAAATAGCTCCAAGAATTAACTAATGGGACTTCATGAAATTAAAAAAAAAATCTTCACAGCAAAACAAACCACCAGCAAAGAGAACAGTGTGCCTATGAAATGGAGAAAGTCTCTGCCACTGTACTTCAGACTAGGGGCAGAATTAATGAGGAATATCCAGAATTGATGAAGAATTGAACATTAAAAAGTAATAAAATAAAACCTCAAATCACCAGATGGGCTAACAAAATTAAGTTTGGATTCAATACATTTCAAATTTTATTTTTTAAATTTCTCCATGCAAGTATGCAAAAAGTCAAAGTCAGATTGTAGTGAAATGGGGAAAAGTAAAGATAACAGTGTTCAAAGTGCTTCTACTTCTGTGCAGTAAGGCAAAAAATTATATTTGATACTTTTGTATTCCCAAATGTTCTTCTTCCAAAGGAATGCTACAAACTAGACAACTCTATAGTCTGATAGACAGCTCTCAACAGGAGCAATACTAATGACTAATAAGTATTTTAAAATGTGTTCAACATCACTGGCAAACAGGAAAATGCAAATTAAAATCATTTTGAGAAATCATCTCATCCCATTCAGAATGGCTATCATCAAGAAAACTGACAGCAAACAGGTGGTAAGGCTGTGGGGAAAGAAGAATCATTATTCACTGCCGGTGAAATTATAAACTAGCCATTATGCAAGACAGTGGGAATGTTTCTTTACTTAGAAGTAGAATTGCCATACTATCCAGCAATACACTCATGGGCATATACCCTGAGGACTCCACACTCTACTACAGAGATATCAGTCCATCCATGTTTATTGCTGCTCTGTTTACAATAGCTAGGAAATGGAACCAGTCTGCATATCCAAGATGAATAGATATTAAAAATGTGGTGCACATATAGAATGGGATTTTACTCTGCAGTACAGAAAAATGAAATTCACAGAACAATGAATGGATCTTTAAAGAATTCTATTAAGTGAGGTGACCCAAGCTCAGAAAAACCAAACATATAATGTTTCTCATATGTGGATGCTAGCTTTTAATATCCTATGTATGTATATGAAGGAGGGAAATATGACTAAAACCTATAAAGTTGGAGTGAAAAACCAAGGGTCAGTATAAAGAGATCACTGAGAAGGGCAGAGGAGGGAAGGTGAAAACCATACATACAACATGTAACCAATAGGAGGAAGGATGGGGAAGAGGACAGCAGGATTGTGAGAGGAAAGGGGATGAAAATTAACTAAAACTGTATTTGAAACTTCCAGAATGAATGGCACCTAAAACTATGAATGCCACAGACACCAGGAAATGTACATTAATGTATAACGTGGATGCTATCTAGGTGATTTACACTTTGTGCTCTTGTCTCTTCTTTTTGTGTAGTGCTGGGCTTTGAACTAGAGGTTCTTATGGAAACTACACAACTGCTCTATTGATGAGCAATGAGTCCAGCCCCTCTGTCTCCTTCAGTCAACAAAGCCACTGTGTGTAAATATTTTATCTGTTTCCTTTCTCTTTCTCTATCTTTAAATTCACAATGTGTAAATTACAAAAAAGAAAGTCACTTTAGAAAATTGTGTAGAGATAGTTCTCAGGCACTTTGGCCGAACATGGTAGAAGGGGGCAAGAGAAGACTGGGCTGAGGAAGCTTGAGCTGATTGCACCAGGTGATGAAGACCCCAAGATCCCAGCTGGAGGCAGCTCAGACATAATGGAAGAAGAGAGCTTTGAGGCCAGGAATCTAACAGTGGGAGAGTTTAATGAAGTAAAATGTTTTAAAGTGGTTGTTGGAAGTGATCTTTAAATTGCACAACTTAAATTTTTAGAAAAATTGAGGCATTTAGTAAGAATTGAAGTTGGGAACAGCACCTGCACTGGTGTTCTTCTTAGGTGCCACAGAAGGCCACCGTCCCTGCTGAATTCATATCCTTGAATAAAGGAGAGAGACGTTGGATTCTGGTAGATGAAATACAATAATAAACACTGGTTGTTTAAGCTAGGAATCAGTGGAAAATAAAAACAATAATCACACTTGCATCATCAAAAAGAAACCCATTTGAAAAATGTAATTCTCCATGGTGCTCCCAATAGCATGCTTCAACTTTTCAGTGTGAGAGTTCAGGTTTATTGAATGAGGCTCATGTCCAGAGTATATATGATGCTCCCTTGCCAGCCTTTCCTTGTGCAGAGTCAGATATCACACCTATTAGTTCAGCTTCTCAAGGACCACAGATTCAGAGTTTTCTTTTCAGTCCCTTGTAGAATTCCAAGATTCAATCTTGTTGAACAAGGTCTAGATTTGTAAGTTCTTACAGATTTTATTTCTCTATTTCCTTTTTTGCTCTTGAAGTTTGTAACCAATAGGAGGAAGGATGGGGAAGAGGACAGCAGGATTGTGAGAGGAAAGGGGATGAAAATTAACTAAAACTGTATTTGAAAATTCCAGAATGAATGGCACCTAAATCTATAGCAAATACTTTGTGTAGAAAACACCTCAGTCTAACTAACATCACTGTTTTGGGGTTGCTACTGTTCTTTTTAAACACAGTGTGGTGGTTTGAATAGAATAGATGGCCCCCAATATATTCAGTTGTTTGTTTGTAGTTTGCATCTGCAGCCACCTGGCTGGAGTCAGTCAGTGCCATTGTGTGGATCTTAAGGTGTGGTGGTGGGTTTCAGATTCCAATCTAAAGATATGCAAAGTGTGCCTAGCAGGAGTTCCTGAAGTGTGCTCTGGCTTTTGACCTTTAGGCTTGTACTGCTCTCTCTCTGCTTGGGCCTATGAAGGCAGGCCAGTTTCTTCTGCCATTATGGAACTTCCCCTGGATCTGTAAGCTTCAGTAAATCCCTTCCACCATAACTGTGCCTGGTCTGGAAGTTCATCTCAGCGAACCTGAAGCTGTCTGCTACAGAATTTGGTACCGAGGAGTGGGGTGAGATGAACCTTACTATGTGGATGTTGATCTTTTGGAACCTTTGTTTTGGAGGAATAGGCATGGACTTGGTGCTTGCAACTGAAGATGTCTTCTGGAGTGGTAAGCCAAGTTTTATGGACTATTCTGATGAGAGTCTGAGAATGCTAAGTGCGGAGAGCATTGAACTTCAAGGTTTGGCTTATGAGCTTTCTAAGGAGAAGGAAAGACTGCAGAGGACTTCGTTGGAACTGGGCTACTGGCATAAGGGCTGGCTGCGTCTTGCTGCCCAGGCCCAGAGAGTTTGATCAAGGATAAATTTGTAATGGACTGATGTGCATGGCTAAAGATATTGGACTGAGAGATTTAAGATTTTTAAGCTGGAAAACATTAAGCAAGTTAAATTTACTGGCACAGAGACTGGTGTTAGGTTACTGAATCTGCTATTGTCAAACACATTAGCAATCTTAAAGAAGATGGTCCAATTGCTTTACATTAAAACAATGGAAAGGATGCTTGAGGAAGGACTCTCATAGAAATGCAAACTCTTTTGGAAAGAGTTGACTGGAGAAGGAACCTGCTTTTCAAGGTTATGATTTATTTCATCTGTGAATTAAGAATATGGCTGTGTCCTGCACACCTGGTATTGGTTTCAGAAGCATGAAAAATGCATGGAGTGGTCATGAATTGCACATGCTTCCAGGAGCTGCCACTGAGATAAGGGCCTGATGCCCTGATAGGCTGAAAGAGCCTTTGGAAAATGTGAGGAGTGGTCATGAATTGCATATAGTTCCAGGAGCTGCTGCTGAGATGCAGCATGAGCCAGGGCATGATGCCCTGATAGGCTGAAAGAGCCTTTGGAAGATGGACTGTGGTTTGCATGAAGACCTGAAGATGTTTTGTATATACCAGGACTGTGCAAGGGCTACCATAGAGCGCATTGTTGGCCTGGGATGGAAGTGTTTCCTGGCTACTCTGCTCAGCTGGAGGGGCGGAATTGGAAAGTCTGGAGACTGTTAGTCTCTGGGTATATTGAACTTGAACTGCAGAAGTTTGATGTTTGTTTGATGGTGGTTGAGTTTGCATTGTTTTAGTCTCTCCTTGCTGTGCCTTATACCAGTTGAAAATGTTTACTCTGTGCCTTTATATGTTAGAAGTGTTTAACTTGTTTGATTTTACAGGTCTTCATATCTTAAATTGGTCAAGACTGTGGGGACCTTTGAAATTGAACTGAGTACAATTTATAATGTGTGATGGTTATAAATCTATTGGGGGCCAGGGGCAGAATGTGGTGGTTTGAATAGAATAGATGCCCCCCAATATATTCAGTTGTTTGTTTGTAGTTTGCATCTTTAGCCACCTGGCTGGAGTCAGTCAGTGTGGATCTTAAGGTGTGGTGGTGGGTTTCAGATTCCAATCTAAAGATATGCAAAGTGTGCCTAGCAGGAGTTCCTGAAGTGTGCTCTGGCTTTTGACCTTTAGGCTTGTACTGCTCTCTCTCTGCTTGGGCCTGTGAAGGCAGGCCAGTTTCTTCTGCCATTATGGAACTTCCCCTGGATCTGTAAGCTTCAGTAAATCCCTTCCTCCATAACTGTGCCTGGTCTGGAAGTTCATCTCAGCGAACCGGAAGCAGTCTGATACACACAGTAACTATAAATTTTATTTATAAGGACAGGAAATTATTTGTCTCATCTTGTAATTATTTAACTCAGGAGCAAAATTTAGGTTCTTTTCAGGTATTAAGTTCTTAAAGTTGCAAATTAGGTCTATCTTTTATCTATATCTAAGACATAATCCACACATTCTTCCCAATAATGTCCCTTTACCACATAGATAATAGCACATATCACATTGCTCTATTTGTAAGCTATTTATATACCATTTATTTACTTCTCAGTGTTATTTAGAATAGAATCAAAATGAGTACAGTATTGAAATTCATCATGTATGATCATGACACTGCTGGTACTCAGCTAAGCCTGGTCATGCCTGTGACACCAGGCCCTGCCTGGATTTCCTAGGCATAAAGTCAAGCATGAGGACCAAAGGGCATAAGAAGCATGTATGTGGATAGTGATTTATTACCTCACACATGCAGGGAATTACCTTTGCTATCTGGAAGATATCACAGGAGACCTCTAACCTGGTCAGTGACTTTGGGGAACCATGGCAGCACCAGGTTTCTTTCTGCTCCAAACAGAGCACACTGGTGGGCTCTGGAAGCCACAGGAAGTTCTCACCATTCTGTGGGCATTGGTCCACCACCTCTTTCTGTAGTTGTCTCAGGTGTGGGGATTGCAATCCAAAAACAACCCTTATCCTTTGGAATATAACCACTTATTTGTGATTCCTAACCTGGACCTGCTCGAGTTGCTGTCATACCTGATAGGCAAGTCAGAGCTCAGACAAGAGAGATGCAAGGGTTTGTGAAATTATGAAAGATCTCCTAAATGCCATATACATACTGTAAAAAAAAAAAATTAAGCAGAAAGTCTAAGCTGAAAAGGCCTCAGTGAAAGACAGCATGCCACTTTCTAGAACAGTTCTTAGACATTAGGATTTTACAGTTAAAAAAATATGCTAAACTTTACCCATCATCCAACATATTACAACCATTGCTAGAGTAAACCAAAGTAGAAGATACAGAGAATTTTACAGTATAAATTATGAGAAAAAATGTATAAATAATAAGAAAAATAAAATCTGATTTTTTTCATTTTTAAAATATTTATTTATTTATTTCCCCTTCATTATTATTATTATTATTATTATCATTAATAACATATGTCATATGGATATATCTTGTGTTGGTGCCCTCTCTGTCATCCCTGTCCCCATTCCACTGGGGACCTTCCTCAGTGGGATTGCAGGTATTTCCTATGAGGTTGGGGCTTATGCATTGTAGGAACAACAGTCAATTATTTTTGGGGAAAGGGAATGCCTCTGGACATAATGTTTCAACCCGTGGCTCTTACAATCTTTCTGACTCCTCTTCCACAAAATCCTCTGAGCCATGGTGGGTGAGTTTTAAGTCTACTTCAGTGATCTCCTAGGAGCCTCTGATAGGTGTTAAGTATCCTCAGGGTCTGTCTCCTTCAATCTGGTTCTTATTATCAGGTTCACCATGAAAGGAGCACTCTTTCTTGTCTCCCTAATTCCTCTGTGGTTCCACCTGTGGCTTGACTGAAATGTGAGGGGTAGTTTATCTCCTCCATACTTGCTACCTTCTGAAAAAGAACAGATTCTCCAATGGACAGTGAAGTCAGCATAGTTAAAAAGGGATAAGCATTATTAATTTAGGGAGAAATTGATGTATGTAACCCCTCTTTTAGCCAAAGACTAGTGAGAGATTGGCACTAGAGAACATAATTTTTGTCTCAATAGGATTCTGCTCTTGTTCCCAATTCCAGATATAGGTTCCTTTACATTGAGCAGATCCCTTTGCCAATCAGAAAGCTGTTGGTTACCCACTGAGGCTGTGTACCACTATTGCACTGGTGTGTACATCGTGTCAGTATGTTTGCTTCTGAGTATCTTAGACCTTTGGATGCTCAGACCATTGTTGGCCATATTCCCCCAGTAGCTCATGTAGTGCTTTCCAGCACCAGACAGGCTGCCTGAGGACTAGTTTTCTTCTGAATTCCAGCCAGGTCTCTTGGTCTCTCCATGCTCTTTGTTACCAGCATATGTTGTCTTCAGCAATAGGGTCTTAGCTTTTGCCTGAGGCAGGTAATCAAGTGCTTTGACAGAAACCTGTCTTGATTTGGGGAACTTGTAGGTCTTTCTGATCAACAGCTCAATGTCGGTAGCAACCATTCTCTGGTGCTGGGAGTTACAGGTCAGAGACAGATAAAATATATATATATATATATATTAAGCCTCGGCTTCATTCCACCCTCACCACAGTCCTAATTTTTGGGTGCCCCCTGCTTACCCTCTTGAGTGTTATATCTTTTAGGTTATCTCCAAGGATAAAGGTTTCTATGGTATCAGCTCATTTTGGATTTCAATTTGGTTTTGCTTTCCCCCTCCATTTCACCAACTCCAAACCCTTCCATCCCTCTTGTCTGGGCTTCCATTGGCCTATCAGGTATGACAGCAACTCGAGCAGGTCCAGGTTAGGAGCCACAGATAAGTGACACCATGCAGTGTTTGTCTTTCTGTGACTGTGTGAGTTTGCTGAGTATATTCTGTTCATTTTTCTACAAATTTCATTGTATCACTTTTTGTCTTACTGCTGAGTATAATTCCATTATGTAAATGTACCAAAACTTTGCTATCCGTTCATCCAATGATGGGCATCTGGGTCGATTCCAGTTCTTCTCTATAATGAATTGATCAGTTATAAACATGGTTGAGCAAATGTTTTTGTATTGATACATGGAGCATTTAGAATAAATGCCCAATAAGGGAAAAACTGGGTCTGTTGGTAGCTCTATGTTCAACCTTTTCAGGAATCTCCAAATTCATTTCCATAGCGGATATAAAAGTTTGCATTCCCAGCTGGGTGTGGTGACGCACACCTTTAATCCCAGCACTTGGGGGACAGAGGTACAGGGATTGCTGTGAGTTTGTGGCCACCCTGAGAATACAGAGTGAATTCCAGGTCAGTCTGGGCTAGAGTCAGACCCTACCTCGAAAAACCAAAAAAGAAAAAAAAAAAAAAGGTTACATTCCCACCAATATGGTGATGTTCCTCTTTCCCCACATTCTCACCAACATTTATTGCTATTAGAGTTTTTTTTAATGATTGCCATCCATACTGGAGTAAGGTGAAATCTCAGGGTTGTTTTAATTTGCATTTTCATATGTTGAACATTTTCATAAGTGTGTATTTGTCATTTATAATTCTTCCTCTGAGAACTCCCGATTTAGTTCTCTGCCCCACTTTTGGAGTGGGTTGTTACTTTTTATTGTTTGTTTTTTGAGTTCTTTGTAGATTCTAGATATTAGGCTTCTTTCAGTGGCATAGCTGGCGAAGATTTTCTCCCATTCAATGGGTACCCTAGTGGCTCTGCTTATGGTGTGTTTGTCTGCACAAATGCTTTTTTAGCTTCATGAGGTCCAATTGGTTGAGTGATTGTTTAATTTCTTGGGCTACTGGGGTTTTGTTCAGGAAGTCTTTCCCCACTCCTGTGTTGTAGAGCAGGCCTCCTATTTTTTTTTTTTTTTCCAGTAGAAGAAGAGTTTCAGGTCTTATATTGAGGTCTTAATCCATTTGGACTTGATTTTTGTGTATGGAGAGATGAGTGGGTCTAGTTTCACTCAGAAGGCTGAGGTAGGAGGATCGCCATGAGTTGAGGCCTACAGAGTGGATTTCAGGTTAGCCTGGGCTAGAGTGAGACCCTACCTTGAAAAACCAAAAAAAAAAAAAAAAAAAAAAAAAAAAACAGAGAACTGAACAGAACATTAAAACTATATAAAAGATGTGGCTGGAGAGATGGCTTATCAGTTAAACACTTGCTTTTGAAACCTAAGGATACCAGTTTGAGGCTTCATTCCCCAATACCCATGTAAGCCAGATGCAGAAGGTGGTACATGCATCTGGAGTTTGTTTGCAGTGGCTGGAGGTCCTGGTGCACCCATTCTCTCTCTCTTGCTCTCTCTCTCTCTCTCTCTCTCTCTCTCTCTCTCTCTACCTCTTTCTCTCTCTGTCATAAAATATGAGTGAGAAAATATCCATATAATGAAATGACAGCCCAAGAATAAATAGCCCAAGAATAAATTAAATATCCTAGTTTGATATTGCATGTGATTGAATTATGACATCAAATTTGAAAGCTTTAGAAAATCTGGTTAATTTTCTACACTGAACATACATTACTAAATTGACATAAAGCATCTCTAAAATTTAGGAAGTTGACTAAATGTATGCCATTCAAAGAAAGATTGGTTTTGTTGTGACATTGTATCTTAGACAAGGTGATTCTATCTGCTACTGCACATGCTGAAGGAGTTGGAAAGCTCCCAGTTAATTTACTTGGCAAAATTTTTCTATGGACAAAAGAAGAAAATGAAGCAAAAAACAATAGTAAAGTAAAGTTACCTACACACTAACTCCAGCATTCTCCTGTTAGGAGACCCGCTTGTTGAATCTGCACAGAAGACAAACATCTACACCAGAAGGTCTGTCTCCCCCACTTTTTTTTTCCTGTAGAACTAACTTTTTGGTTTGAGAATATGAAAGAACAATATAAAACTTATGCCTTTCACCCAGAGCCAGATGTGTTATCACAGGACCCAGCTAGGGATCGGGTGTCCCTGTGATAGCAGGTGAAGGAGCTCCTGCTGGCAAGCAAGGCTTCTGGAAAGACTTCAGGATACACTCCTATGTTCATTGCCTGGGGTTTATCCAGTGGCTTTGTTTGGGAGCTTGGCCCAGTGACTTCTTGGTGTCTTCATAAGACTCACTGGAGACACAGAGAGTTCAGTTTACATTTTAATTTTACCACACCCTGTTAGATTTTATCCATTGTGTCTGATAAAGAAGTTTCTTTAGCTCTCAGCTGAACCTTGAGCTGACAATGACCCTTACTCATCTCAGCACAGTCCAATGTGGTTGAACACATCCCTCCTTTCCACATGAATGAGACATAGAAATACACCTTCTGTGAGCCACTGCAGCCGGGTCACCACAAGGAATGTCATTAACCATCAGGTGGAAGCCACTGCCAGCCAAAAGGCACTCATCCCTATCCCATCCATTGAGAGTCACATAGTGGCAACTCCAGACATGGATCTTTGTGCTACAAATTATTGCATCTGAAAGAGTCCACTTAGGAGAAAGTATACCACATCAGGCTTCTATTGATTTATTAAAAGCATCAGGAAAGCTGAAGGGTTAAATGTGAAGTTTAAGGGGATAATCCAGGGAAATAACAATAGTATTTTTTATTTTTGTTCATTTATTTGAGAGAGAGAGAGAGAGAAGGAGAGAGAAAGAGGCAGATAGAGAATGGGCACGTCAGGGTCTCCAACCATTGTAAATGAACTCCAGACACATGTGTCCCTTGTGTTTCTAGCCTACATGAGTCCTGGGGAGTTGAAACTGGGTCGTTTGGCTTTACAGGCAAATGCCTTAACTGGTAAGCCATCTCTTCAGTCCAGAAAAATGTTTAAGCCTGATGGCCTGTGGGATTCTTGAAGGCCTGGATATGTAGGCTTGGGGAAATGGCAAAGTGCAAGAAAATTGTCCTGGCCACACATGTGCTTTTTTAGTGTCACCACTGTGAATACTGACATTGGCTTTCATCCTGACAGGGCATTTAATAAGATGGGTGGTAAGGCTGTTAGGATGCCTGGCCTGGAAGCAGAGGGGTCTGTGCTGTAACGACAGGACAGGGTAACAGACACAGACTGCTTCCTGGATGTGGATGGAGTGTGTTGACTCCATCTCTCTCTTTATTTTTCCTCCTCTTCCCTTCTCTGTGCTTATCCATTGGTACCTCTGCTTCTGCAACACTTTCCTCTGGGTTCTACTCTTTTCTTGCTCTCTACCGCCATGAAACATAAGTCACACGTAAAAGTTAAAATTATTCTTCTCAATTGTATGTTTGTGTCCATGAAAAATATCACATTCTGCTCTCACAATATTGTACATGCCAATGGAACTTTATGAAAGTCTATTCTACCTTGTGATTTATGCAGGCTTTCCCCCAAACACTATTACTTATAATTCATGTAGTAGCATAAATCATTTTGAAGGTCAAAGAAGTAGGTGCCTAATTTGTAATTTTAGCTGCTCTGATAATATATAAGTACACTTTGAACTATTTTAAACTCAAATTGAATTTCTGTCAAGTAATTCTTGAGATGTTTTAATCTGACTTATAAATTGCCATGTCCCAACAAGTATCAGCCACAAAAAGGTATGAGAAGAAAATGAAGAAAATGATTTTATTGGCAATGCCAGTTAATCTGGCAATTATCATGTTATGATAAAAAAATAATATGTTTCATCACCTTTTAGGTATTTGTTTCTTGTAGATGGAAGATATTATTTTGCTTTGATATGATTCATGATGGACATCTTATGAATTTGAAAAGAGTGATAACAATTTTCACCCTTACATATTTATTTTAAACAGGAAATGAAATTCAATTTTTATAAAAACAAAAGATGGACTTTGGAGGTAGAACTTTCAAATTTGATTTCGTGCACTGTTAACATAGATAAATGTTAATTTAAGAAGGGGCATCATGTGGTAAAAATCCAAAGCCTAAAAAATGATGACACTGTAAACTACATGTCATTTAATTTCAAACAGTGAATGATGTACTCCAGTAAACTCACCATGAATGTGGAACATGGATAGCAGTGTTGTGAAAGGCCTGGCTTCTACCCTTACTTTGGAAATTGGTGTAAAGATTGGTCATGGGAACTGTCTATAGGCTACAAATTCTGAACTGTTGCTTCCCACCAAATCCTTCTGTAGAAATATACAAAGAAAGAAAGAGTGTGAGCAGAAAGCAAACATGCATGGGTGACAGCCTGGAGCATCTTGTAAATACTGCATGAGATTATTACATCGGAGTCTCAGCAATCCTTAGACGGTAACTTTTTCCAGATTCTGGTACTCTTTCCAGAATTCCCCAGCATCTCCTCTATTCCACACACATCATTATGTTGTTCTCTGAGCCTCTAAGAAGAGAACGCGGCTCTGGACTCTCTTTCTGAACCTTCCAAACCCTGCTGCCCTCACTCTCAGAAACAGGTGTGAGGAAGGCTTCATGAGGCTCCTAGTGGGCAACTGAGGGGTGTTGGTCACTCTTCTGGGCCTTTGCAATTAATTTCCCGGTCCTTTATGTCATTTTTACTTATATTCACAACAGAATAAACTCACATATTCATTACACATGCTCAGGAACTATGCTGCCAGCTATTACCTTTTACTTGCCTTTTCAATACTATTAATTCTACATATAACAGATGAAAGCAATAACCCATCCCTTCATATGAAAGCAACAGAACAATGATCCTAAAGTTATGAGTATGCGGATAATGAAGACATAAACTTTGATAATTCCTACATCAGACCTGGAATTTGACAAATTACGAAAACATGAAGTTGATAACTAAGGATCTACCACTAGAATTACCTATCTAAATATTAATTTCATCTGCAGACATTTACACCCATGAGCTCTTTTTTCACTAGCCTACAAACAGATGCTATTCCAGGACACTTAAATTAAGAAAAAGTTATATCCACATGTCCAGACCTGTACCATGGTCAGTGCTTTGAAATCTTTGGGTCAAACCACAGCCTTGTTTATATCATCCTAGAGATAATCCAATGGGATATGTTGAGAGCTGTTCTTTATTTATACTATTATTGATATTGTGAAGCTATTTAAGCATCTAAAGAAAAAACAAAAAGACTCTACAATAAAATTCTCTACTTATACATACATGATTTATTACTATTTCCTTAGTCATAGACTTTTAATTTTATTACATCTCAAATCATCCAAATATATCACCCCCCTTTTCATCACCTCAAAGTAATAAACTAATAAAACCTGAAAACAACTGAGGGCTGGATAGATGCCCCAGCAGTTAAGGCACTTGCCTGCAAAGCCTAAGGACCCTGGTTTTATTCCCCATTACTCACGTAAAGCCAGATACACAAGGCAGCACATTTGTCCTGGCATGTTCTCTCTCTCTCTCTCTCCCTCTCTCTCTCTTCCTCCTGTCTCCCTCTATACCTCTTTCACTCTCTTTCAAATAAATAAATGAATAAATTCAATATTACAAAATAACAACTGAGGCTAAAAGTGAATGAAAACATATTTCTTTTGTTACTCCTATAGTAATAGTTTTGTCTATTATTACTTTAACTATTTCATTGACCAGCTTAATATTCCCAACCTCAAAATTGTTTTATCTCTTTTCAACAATGACTTTTCAATAATAAGCTTGTTTTAAAACATGAAACATACATTATAAAAAGATGAGTATGGTGAATCTTCCATATCATTTCCATTGGCTCTACCAATTTAATATGCTTTTATCCCATTTACTACACCCACAACTCAACCTTCCAACTTAATAACAGAGATCCTTCTGTGAGCCAGAGCTATAACGATTGGATTCAGAACAAGATTACAGCATCACTGGCTCATGTTTACCACAAAATGCTTCTATTCCTCTAAGTCTTTTACTGGTTATTATCCAAACTATTAGCCTTTGGTCAACCTATAGACTTAGCTATGCAGTGGACCCACCATTTATTCAAGTCCTGTGTAGTTCCTTTGAACTGCATTCTGTAATGCATAGCAATTGTTGATTTTTCTTCCAAAATGCACTAATCTTTGTTTCTTATTAAAAATTTAAATTGTTGCTGAAGAGATGACTTAGTGGTTAAGGCACTTGCCTGAAAAACCAAAGGACCCAGGTTCAATTCCCTAGTACCCATGTAAAGCCAGATGCACAAGGTGGTGCATGCATCTGGAGTTTGTTTGCAGTGGATAGAGGCCATGGCATGCCTATTCTCTCCCTATCTCTGCCTTTTTCTCTCTCTCTTAAATAAATAATAAAGAAAAATATTGAACAAATTTAAATGAACAAATAGCTACTCTGCCTGTCACTTCTTCAGAAACACTAAGGAAGCAAACTCACATGCATGGCACATTGGGCATCATGGTGACTATAAAATCATTCTTTATCTAATCCTTTTTATTTTAATCCTGAAGTGGACACTCCAGAAGAACCATGCATTGCCTATTCTAGGGCTTCCATGGGAACTCAGGGACAGGCAGGCAGGACCCTGTCTAGATGGATGTTTTCATTCTGGCTAGAGACTTTCTGCCTTGTTAAAGGGCTACTTAGAATCTGAGTCAATGTGCTATTCGTATATCCTAATACCTCCAACATCTCTAACTTTAACAATGATATTTGGGGTTGGAGAGATGGCTCAATGATTAAGGCACTTGCTTCCAAAACCTAACAGCTTGGGTTTGATTCCCAAGTAGTTATGCAAATCTAGTTGTACAAAGTGATGCATGCATTTGGAATTTATTTGCAGTGGCAAGAGGTCACTCTCAAGAGGCATTCTCTCTCTCACCTTGCAAATAAATGAAACATTTTTTTTAAATCTGTATTTATGGTAGATGTAAATTTGCCTAGCTTTTGAAAAACCTCATAAACCTTGTTTATTTTTCCTTTTTGGCGTTTTAAACAGGGAGTAAATGTACAAATACAAATTGAACAGATAAATTGTCTCACATAAAAATAACTATTAGAAGCAACAAAATTCTCCAAATACACTTTCACATTGTGGTAAAATATTTAAAGGCAGCTGCATAAGAAATGTCAGATTTCCCCAAGATTACCATGCCTCACATTAGTTTTTGAAGGTAAGGAAAGTAAAATACTTGTGAAGGGAAATGGATGTACTATTTTGGGTTTAAATGTGATATTGATTTCTTAGTTTTGTGTTGATTGTTCTCATTTCAATTCTGTTTCTATTGTTCTCTTGTGTTTTCTGTCCATTGTGAATGCAAAATGCTTGAGCACCCCTACCCCGAGAGCTCACTTGATTACCACTTTATGTGAGAAAGTCAGAAATAGACTGCTGAAGGAAAAACATAACAGTATTCAAGAGTTTATTTGAGATGGATAGTTACGAAATGTTAGTGCTGTTTCTGGTTTGTGTGTCATAGTCACCTTCTCGTTGCTGGCTCAAAGCACCTGACCAAGAGCTGCTCATAGAAGGAAAGGGTTTATTTTGGCTTACAATCTTGAAGGGAAGCTCCATGATGGCAGGGGAAAGATGTCATAAGCAGACACTGGACATCAATTCCTTGCCACAGCAGGTGGACAGCAGCAGGAGAGTGAGCCAAACTCTTGCAAGGGGGAATTGCATATAACAATACAACACTAAGTCCACCCTCAATAACACACCTCCTCCATCAAGGCTCCACCTCCAAAATTGCCATCACCTGGAACCACACAATCAAAACGCATGAGCTTATGGAGACCCCAAATTCAAACCGCCACACTTGTGTGTTTTAGGAACACACACAAACATTCATACACACACACACACACACACACACACACACACAGACACACACACATATCTTTTGTTTTCTTGTGTAAATATGTAAATGTGTAAATGCTGTCAGGGACAGCAACAGTGTATCTATAGCATATTCTTCCTAATAGTCTACTAATTTAATAATCTCAGTGCAACATTTTGGATATTTACTGTCATGAGAAATATAGTTTCCCAGGAAATTTAAAGTGATATTTGCAAGAAGAAAACAATTTGAATTTTCATAGCTGAGAATGATTAACTTAAATAGTTTAAAGCAGGCATTCTTGAGCTCATGTATTTAAAATAGATAACATTTTGATCATTGAAATGATACATATTTTTCTAAGCTATTACTTCACAGATTATTTTGTAGCCTCCCTTATGGCAATGCAGTGTGAAGGTGACTAAATAAAACAAGTTGTCACCCCAAGACCATGTTCTAACTATGCATAATCTGCACAATTTTCCTTCGCTTGAGAAATAAAAGCATTGGACAAATACTCATTGCTAGAGGTAGAGTACATACAGCTAAAATACCAGGTACTTGGGAAACTAAGGTAGAAGGATGGCAAGTTCAAGACCAGCCTCAGTAACTATTTAAAGACTTTTTTATTGACAACCTCCAAATATACACACAATGTACCCTGATTACAATCCCCATGCTGTCCTCCTATATCTTCCCTGCCCTATGCTCATCTCCATTTAACACTTGCTTCCTTCAAACCAGTCTCTCTTCTATTTTGAGGTCATATTTTTGCCCTCATATTATGCAAGTCTTTTTGGCAGCAATAGCTATTGTAAAGTAATAATTCAGCCACCAGTTCGTGTCTGGAAGACAGAGTCCTAAATCAATTCTTCCCATCCTTTGGTTCCTACATTCTTTCCACAACCTCTTCTACAATGGACCCTGAGCCTTTGGGGTATGGTAAAAATGTCTCAGTGTTGACCACTCAACTTTCACTCCTCAGCAGGGATAATTTAGTAAGACCCTGTTCTAAAATACAAAATAAAATGTGGGGCTTGGGAAATTGTTCAGTAGTTAAGGCACTTGCTTGCAAACCCTGATGGCCTGGGTTTGATTCCTCAGTGTGCATGTGGATCCTGATGCATAAAGTGGTGCATGCATCTAGAATTCATTTGCATTGGCAGAAAACCCTGGCATGCCTATACCCTCTCTCTCTCTCTCTCTCTCTCTCTTTCTCTCTCTCTCTCTCTCTCTCTCTATATATATATATATATATATATAATTAAAAAATATAAAAGAAGTAAAATGTGCTCTGAGGATATTGTAGTTGTAAAGTATCTGTCTAGTATGAGTAAAGCCCTAGGTTCAATCCTAAGAAACACACACACACACACACACACACATTCTCATAGCAAGAAACTTTGGTTTCTAAGAGGTACCAACTGCCTGTCTCAGAAAGTTTGCCAGTGGTGACTGCTTTCACAGGTTCCAGGAAGCCAGCTAGTGATGAGGAGGCCATCCTTGGGGGCTGATGTTGATTGAGAGCTCAGCAACTACGTGGACTTCTTCAAGGAGTCATAGCCCCCACTGTATCCATCCAGAAGAAAGTGGAGGAGGAAGGATTACAGAGACATGTGGACTGTGTCACTGGGAAATACACATCCAGGTCAGTTAAAGAACTTGCTGTGCTTAGGAACTTTTTCAAAGAGAATGCTAAAATACCAAGCTATCTACCATAATAAAGGAAATTCCTTTGATCTCTCAGAACGGGTGTACCAGCCTGCAATAAACTAGCAGGAGGAGTCCCCATTAGTGAATATAGTTTTCAGCAAAATTAAGACAAACCAAGAAAGTAGCAATTCTCATTGGCTGAGGCTTTCTGATAAGTCACATGTGTGTTTGCACTAAACACTATCAATCCTCATAATACATTGAGACTAAGGAAACTTTAAAAGTTGTATTTACATATAATTCCATCATCCATCTACTTTTCCTCATTCAGATACAGCCTGGAGGATGTGGATAGAAAGTGTGTGCTTAAAGTAGTACTACCTGGAAGTCACAGAAACCATAGCCCTGTTCCCTGCAGTCTCTGAAGAGACTGTGGCTGATCCATCCTTCTGGGATATTGAGGGGCAAGCATCAAACCTCTCTAGAACATTATAAATATTCAAATAACACATGCCAATCAAGATACTAATAAGAAAATACAAGCATTCACTTAAAAGTATTTATTTTTAAAAATCAGATGACTATTCTTGATACTGTTAAATAACTCTTGAAATTGGCATGTTTCTTGCTGTGCTTCAGCCCTGGCCATGGCAGTAAATTCCATGCCTCCCCTTTGACCACCTCACCCTCTATCAGGACCTTGGTAGAGGGCAGGCATGCTTTTACATTTAGTAGGCCTTGGGCAGCCTTTGAGGAGTGATAAGTGTATGCTGTAATTTTTATATGAACAATTGGAAATGAACTCAGTTTCTAAAGGAAGAGAGCGAAAAAGATTCCTGGTTAAGTTTAGCATCGCTCTTAAAATAGATCCAGACACTGACCAAATAACAACAAAAATCTACAGGCTCAAATCATGGGGACTGAAAAGGAATTAGTGCAAGAGGAACTTGTACCCATGATGCATTTTGTCTCTTAGACAATTGATTATGATAACCATGACTAAAAATAACAAACAAAAGTAATGACAGTAATGTTATTTCAATTAAGTCATGTGATACTGTTCAAAGTATGGTAAGTGAAAACTACAATGAATTATTGGCTGTGTTTATCATGCTCTGCATTTATCTGAGCGAGTGCACATAAATGTCATGTCTGTCCCATTGAGACTCTCCACTCTGTCCATCTTCTCCTCTCCTGTCAGCACCTGGGATCTCTTATCATTGCCTAACTCTTCCTCACCTTGGCTTTTTGTTAAAATGCATGCTGCATTATGGCAGGTTAAACCATGGGGGCAAAACAACACAAGCGAGTTAGTAAAAAAAAATGTGCTAGCCTAGAGCAAAAGGAAATGCATTAATTCAGTTTGCCAAGATGAAAAGCCAGCCGGGGAGCATGTCACTTATGCTGCTTAGTTGGAGGCACTGACTAAATTATAATTTGTTAAATAAATTTGAGTGCATTTGGGAGCTTCTAGGTGACTTAATTTTTGACAGTACAAAGTTCTTTTAAAGTGGCAAAAAAATACCCTAATTCATATTGAATTCTCCTTTAGGAAAGCTGTAGGATATTAAAAATAGAAGGACCATTTTAGATAATTGAAACCAGCTCTATTTCTTAGGGAAAAAAGACATCTGAGGTTAAGAGAGGACAGATGAACCATTCAAAGTAAGAATTCTTTGCTGGTGCATATGACATCCAAACTAGCCAAAATTCTGTATTCATGACCCTTTTAAGTAGCTGGTCACCCAGAACACCCAACATCCATTCTCATGAATGTGTGTAGATCCCACCTTAAGAAATCTGTACCTTAAGGCAGAACAGATGATCATGTCACTTATTCATTTCCAGGGCTAACCAGGGTTCCAGGGAAGAGACTCCATTCTGTACTGTGGAGTGCTAGGGCTATAGCTACCCAAGTCCAGGGCCATCAGTGTGTCATACAAACCCTCTATAGACAACAGTAAAACAACATACTGAGTCCTTTTTCCTTAGTTTACTTCAAGTGATGCTCATGTTTTGATCTTATAGGCTCAGAAAGGAAGCAGATAATGGGAAGAACAGGGGACATCTGGGCTATGGTCTTAAGGGACATTTGTCCTTAGGAACTGCTTGCTTCAAGCCTATCCTTAGCTATGCCACCATGTGTGTGTGTGTATGTGTGTGTGTGTGTGTGTGTGTGTGTGTGTGTGTCTGCAGTCACGATTGTCGACAAGTATGTATATATATAAACACCCATGATGGTAGAACAATGGTTGGAATACACGTCCCTGAACAAATACACCCTTGAGCTTGCTTTTGGCCACATAGATGCTATGGACAGTCCTAGCAAAGAACTAGCTACTAAAATCTGGTTACAAAGGAATAGAGCATCAGAGCTGGTATGTAAGTAATGAAAACCTTCCAGCTGAGCAAAGTCCATACAGACTGAGAGGGCTTCCACAGTGAGGTCTTAATAGAAAGAAAATTGAAATTGGCTTAATATATCATGATAAAATTCTTTGTTAGGAAAGGATATCTTTTCTTCCTCCACATTCTCCTACCTTCCCCAAGAAACTCAGAAGTGGAGTTGTTAGGATTTATTCACACAGGTGAGGACCACACTCATGGTGAAGATGGGCAACAAGATTCTGGGCCATGCTGGTTTGAGGTAATAGAGCTATCTTCCCGTTATGAACATCAAGAGAGAAACAATCCAGCTCCACTCTTGTCTGAATCATTCTTTGGGTAGGGGACAACCTAGTTCATATACAAGATGTAAAGATGCCCATAGATAACTCAGAAAAGCTTAGACATTTAAACATCACGTTTCAAATGAAATACTGTCAAAAGAAAAAAGTAAAGAGGCATTACTTTAAAGCCCTAAAACAAAGTGGCACTTTCTTCCTAGGGACTTTTGACTGTTTTTTTTTTTTTTTTGTCTTCTTTTGTTGTTGTTGTTGGATAGTTGCCAAAATACAAAACTTCTATAGCTGAGAGTGGTGGCACATACCTTTAATCCTAGCACAGCAGATGTAGGAAGATCACTATGATTTCAAGGCCACCCTGTGAATGCAGAGTGAATTCCAGGTTAGCCTGGGATGCAGTGAGACCCTACCTCAAAAAACCAAAACCAAACAAACAAACAAACAAAAAAAACTATAAAGAAAGTGTTACCTACATTGTCTATTTTCTCTCTTGATATTACCACCAACTTAGCCAACAGAAATCTCACCTCAATAGGCTCCAAATCCTTAAGCTAAAGATTTTTCCCAAGGAGGATATTTCCCTGCACATTGTTATAATTGTCTCTTTTTCCTGAAGCTATTATCATCCTGGATCACAGGGTGCATGAATGCATTTCTAAGTGGCATTTCTTCACACTGGCTCCTTTGTCCTGCTCACTATACTCACAGGTGCCACAAGGTCACAAGACAATGTTTTAAGAATGTAAATTCATTATGAGTCTCTTTATACAAGTCACCAAAGGCTTAGGTTGGCTTCTGGGAATAATTGTTAGAATCCCAGCGTTTGAATCCCAAGACTCTTTTCACTGTCTCCACCTGTCTGTCTATTCCATTCACACCCAGCTTCCTTTAGCTTCCTCAGTGAGGCCTTTTCCTTCTTCCTCAGAACTTCTTTTGGGATCCTCCTTGTCATTTCACATCTCACACTTGTCTGATTCAGCATTGGTGCTTATTTGGCTAGTTAATGATTGCATGGAATTAAACCCTCAGTATAATCTTACAAAATACAGGGCACTTGTCTTCCTCAGATAGGAGTTTCACGTGTAGGGCAGGTTTGCTGCTCAGAGCTTTTGTGAAACCAGAATTTTCCCTTTATTAATCATACATTTTATTTTTTTGTGTGTGTGTGGGGGGGTGCATGTATACTATTGTGCTATGTGGAAGTCAGAGGATAATCTAGAGGTGTTGGTCATCTCCTTCCACCTGTTTGTGAGGCAAGTTCTCTCTATTGCTCTTTTTTCTTTCTGTCTCTAAAAAGATCAGACTAGCTAGAATAAGAGCTTGAGGGGGCGCAGGGGGCGCATGGCTTCACCTCTCACACCACTATGACCCCTAAAAGTAACCCAGAGGACATGGAGACCTCTTTTCCCTAACTTATACAATGGAGGTGGTAAGACTCTTACTCCTTTTTCTCATGAAGGTTCTGAGGACCAAACTCAAGTTGCCAGGTTTGTATGGCAATCATTTTACCCCTGGAGAAGGCATTTTACAAGTATTTTTAAAAATAGAATCAAATCCCTTCCTCCATAAAATTTCCTTTTTCTTTCCTTTTTTTTCTATTGACAACTTCCATGATTGTAAACAATATCCCATGGTAATTCCCTTCCTCCCCCCAATTACCCCTTTGAAACTCCACTCTCCATCATATTCCCTCCCCCTCTCAGTCTCTCTTTTATTTTGAGGTCATGATTGTTTCCTCCTATTATGATGGGCTTGTCTAGCTAGTGCCAGGCACTGTAAGGTCATGGATATCCAGGCCATTTTGTGTCTGGAGGAGCATGTTGTAAGGAGTCCTACCCTTCCATTGGCTCTTACATTTTTTCTGCCACCTCTTCCACAATGGACCCTGAAACATTAGATAGAGATATTTCAGTGCTGAGCACTCCTCTGTCACTTCTTCTCAGCACCATGGTGCCTTCTGAGTCATCCCAACGTTACTACCATCTGAAAAGAGTAGGTTCTCTAGCCAAAAGCGAGAGTAGCATTAATATATGGATATGAACATTAAGAGAAGTGCTTAATAGGCAGATTGGTGAGCATAGTATATACATTTAGCCAGACAGCAGCAGATGTTACACCCCTAGGTCTCCTGACTAACCCTGTTGTAGATTTTCAGTATCAGGGATATATTCCCTCCCATGGAGCAGGCCTCAAGTGAAATTAGAGGGCAGTTGGTGTCCCTCATAACAGATGTGCCACTATTGCACCTGTTGGCTCATTTGGCCTAGCTGGCCAAATAGAAGGCTTGCAGTGTCCACTGTTGAGTATCTTCCCTGATGATTTCTCTCTCTCCCATTGAGCTGCATGCAGTGTGGCTTTGTCCAGCTTTCTGTCAGCTGGTCTACATGGAGGAGGTTTTCAGCTCCACTCTAGCAGGATTTCTCAGTGATCTTGCAGCCCAGGTATGTGGGGTCTTCAGCAATAGGGTCTTACCATCTATTCCTGGTGGGAAACCAAGGGCCTTGGCAATAGCCTGTAATGTTTTGGGGGCCTCAGGGACCTCCGTGACCAACAACTCACTGGAAGGTATCCCATCTCTGGCATTGCAAATTTTCTAGTAACAATCCATGGCTCCTGTGTGTTTCATTGTCCAATAAAGAAGGTTTCCATATGATTTGTTTATATCCTCTTAGATTTTGATTAGCCCTCCATCCACCATTCCTTTACTTAATCTATTCCTCTGACCTCACTAGGCCTTTTCACTCCCATTATTCTGATCTACTTACATATATACAATGCCATACTATTAAGTCCTCCCCCTCCCTTTCTATTCCCTTTATATCTCCTTTCTAGCTTACTGACCTCTACTACTGAGTTTTCTTCCCACTCACACAGAAGTCCAATCATTTTTCATATGTTAAAGCATTAGCAAATGAAGAAAATATCCAAGGTTATATAATGAGAAAATCATGCATATTTGAAGCAGAAAAGTCCATAAAGACTAAAGCTTGAATTATTATGAGGCACATTTAAATCTACACAGTTATAATTGAATAATCATTAGCTAAGAATCAGTTCACGTGTGATGGAAGGAGCTAGAAGGACATTGTGCTTAACTTTTTATTGACACCCTCCATACATATAGACAATATTCCATGATCATAATGATCATAGTCCCCTACAACCATGATAATTTTCCCCCTGTCTTATCCATTAAGGTGCATAATTTACATCAAAATAGAAGGGACACTACTTGGAAAGAAGAAGGAATTCAGTGGAGAGGGGATAGAAGAACAGTTGAGTCAAAACAAAATATTGAGGGTCCTAATAAGGAGATTTATACCAGAGAGTCTGTCCATGTGGGTTACCCATTCAGCATGTAGCAGGGAGGATTGTATTTAAGTTGAGGCTAATGCTGTGGTGATGACATATGCATATGTGGGAGACTCCATGGATTGATCTCCACACACTATCTTGGCATTTTGCTGATGGGTAATCTATACCACTGCTTTTTTTTTTTTTTTTTTTTTGGTTTTTCGAGGTAGGGGCTCACTCTAGCCCAGGCTGACCTGGAATAATTCACTCTGTATTCTCAGGGTGGCCTCAACCTCACAGCGATACTCCTACCTCTGCTTCCCAAGTGCTGGGATTAAAGGTATGAGCCACAATGCCCAGCCTCTATACCACTGCTTTTGAAATGAATTTTCAGTTTGGTTCTTTTCAACTGAAGGTGCTCACTCTGTACATGTCAGTTCAGTACTTTACTCATATCAAACACTTCTTGACTACCCACAGAAGTAGCTTTAACTATTGCCTGTCATCATACCTGCTGGAATGGCTTCTTCCTGAGGATGAGTCTTGTAAAGGCCCCTACTCTTGGTGTTTTGTCCTTTTGCTTATGGTTTTAAGGCATCAAATATGATGTGATTCCTCTATGTCACATGCCGAGGTTATTTCAGCTAACTGAATGAATGTAGAAGATGAAATACATCTTTTCCAATGTCTCACATTTTGTTATATATTTATTTCACATAGCATTGATGATGAATCAGTTGTACAAAGAAAAAAAAAAACACTCAAAAACATAGTGATGAGTCAATCCCATAGCTATTTATGCTCTATGATAATAAATTAAAACAAACTTGGTATGAACAATTTATCTAGTTGGACTCAGAGTTTTACATAATGAACATTTGTTAAGATGAATGGAATATCTTTCAATTATATGATATTCCAATTTTCATAGAAATACAATAGTCCTACTCAAAAACATTAAAATAATATGAGCAACATCAAAGAAAGATACTTTGATATGTCCTATTATGTTAAAAGTTATTTATGTTCTGTTCAACATCAGCAAAACTCTATCTTTATTTTAAGGGGCAGGTTGGTTAGGGAAATATATTGAGTCTTTATATTATAACTTACTTCTGAAAACAATTTTGGCCCAGTATTTTGTTCTAGACAAGTTAGATTAACAACTGTTAGCTTAATTACTCTAATAGATTCTAAACATAGAACAGAAATGAATGAGAAGAATTCCGATCTCCTTATACCTGGGGACACTTTGCTGCAATTATGGGAGAACTCAGTTTCCCCCATGGATTCAGTGTTAATGCTTGGACAGTTTTTCAGTGATGAAGCACTTTTCATATAGGTTTGGTCTCTTAGGATTGATTTCTTTGTTTGAAAAATAGAACCTAGTGGAAACCTTGAACAAAGGAGAAAATTCAGGTATTACAAATGCTTTGTTTGTCTGTAATAGGGTGATGAACCAATTGGTGACCCTGGAGTTTGATAAAGACAAAATAAACCTCCATAGGCCTTTCTGATGGGGAAGCATATCTAGAGAAATCAGTGGCTATAGAATTCTGTCCTCCAGATATGACATGACTCTGTCTTCTTAACTATCATCAGTTGTGATTACCAACAGAAGACCCACCTAAGATTGGGCTCATTAACTTTCTGTCACTAGGGGATGGGCTTATAAGGCCTCAATTCTCCCCAAGGATTTATAGAAAGAGGAATAATGAGGACCTTCATGTATATAGTATGAATGTATATAAGTATTGTATTGTATAGATATATATTACTTAACAGAGGAGAGAGGGATATTTCAGTAGTGGTGTAGCTGCTCATGTTAATGTAAGTAACCCCAATTACCCCAAGCTAGACTACAGTGGAATGACTTCTTTGTTTTTGTGGTTGGCTCCCTATCTGTAAGTGTCTCCTCAGAAAAAAAGTTGACATTGATATTGTGGTGGTACGTGGTGTATTTGGAAAAAAAACGCAGAATCCTTCCACTAGAATAGTGTATTATACAGCTTAATTCATGACGAATGTACTTACTGCACACTTACTGTGAACTTGACCATTGCTAGGTGGTCAGAGGTCAGAATGGAGACATCACCTTACTGTTTCCAGTGTTATGCTACAATGTAGAAGTAGAGGATGCCCAGGAAAGGGAGGCCAACTCTTGTCACTATAAGGATTGATTAATAACCAACAGTAAAATATGTTCCTGGAGGGAGCTGTTACTAGGATGGAGACCACTGAGAGACATTACATGTTATCCAGTAATATGTAAGAAAGTAATTCTAGTAATGAACAAAATCAATGGCAATGGTATCTCCTGGGAGGAAGACAATAAAAGTCAGAGGTGGCATTGCCCATGATGATGTGTGCAGCATTGACCAGTTGAACAGTTTGTCCCACCCCCAGCCTCGATGTGGTTTTCCTAGCACTAAGAATATTCCTAGGGTTATCTGCCAAGACACTACTGATTGTGAAGTTTTTGTCTGAGGAATCCAGACCACAGGTCAATTTTGTGGGATGCCTCAGTATGAAATGGGGGATCATTTGTTCCTTGTAATCAGGACTAGCTGGGGATGAAGCTCTCTGCTTAGAACCACATGCGATTTGCACATTGTTTGGATCATGTGATATGTGCAGTAGAGCCGGGGTCCTTCTTCCAGTGGCAATCTCATGTTCCTTACTCAATCATTTATGGATCTTTTACCTTTTGACCTTGTGTTTGTCCAACATGAGGTTGGCCTAAGGAATGTCTTCATATTTTTCCATTAGAACTATGAGGCCCTCCCTCACACTGAAACTCCCTCATCCCTTTATTCAGTGACTGTGGAGTGCTAATCAGAGGAAATGTTTGAGGGAAAAGTCTATTCTGGGGTCAAACAACCCCAGTGAAGTATCACATTGTCTCTATCCTTGAGTGGTGATGGAGAGAACGTAGAGTTAACCCTAAAAATATCCCGAAGGTATAAATGAAACACATGTACCTGAAGTAGTCCCATGTTCACTGAACTTGTGTCTTGGCACATCAGAGTTGTGGGGCTTGTGTCCAAATTCATGTAGTAAGATATTCTTTCTAACAAAGCACAATAGCCATACCCTTTCCCTGTCAACAGATGCATGTCCTCATCATTTATATCACACATATTTGTCTGAGGAAGTTTAGTATTTTTAGGATAGGAGGTTTATGGAAGTGTTTATACGAGGAACTCATTTGTACCAATGTAGAGTATGAACTCACTCTCAGATAGAAACCTAGAATATGTATTGATGGAGGTCATTCTTATCTCATAGCTGATCTCTATTGTACTCAGTGAGTACAGAGGACACCAATGTAAGAAAGAAACCCATTCTTATAGTCATTAAACCCTTCAGAAAGTTATATACAGATACAATGTTTGTCTTGATGGTAACTGTCTAATTTGATATAAAATATGACCAATATTAACTAGCAGTAGAAAGGGAGACCACAGATACATGTATTGTCTTCTAAGGTAATTTGACAAAAAATATGGGTTTTCTTGACAAGCCCAGGGGGAATTTAATTAGAGAACAATTCTAAAAAGTTTGGCAATGAAATGAAAATTAAAGCATTAGAAATTCTCCAATTTGGCAAATTGAATTTTAATGAGAGATATCATATGAGCAAAACATGAAGAAAATTATTTCTGATCATATGATCCCCAGCTGCAGCATCTGTGAATCCCCTTTACTACAATTGTTCTGCCATCCAGGGAGACCTTAGAACCTTTATTGAATGTTTTCAAGTGTACCCCAGGGCTTCACTGTTACTGTTGTGGGAAGAGGCTCTTTTTGATGTTATTCTATTTTGGTTTCCATTGAAATAGAGAGCAAAGGAACTAGTTGCTCCAAAGTCAGTATATATTAGAAGTTATGGTTGTTACTCAAAGCTTTATTTGCAATAAGTCTGTTTGAAATATTTTTAGATGAAAAATGCATAGGAAATAATGCCTTTTCTCCCTAAACACAGATCAGACAAAGATAGTTTATTCAGCTTCATTGATTCACTGTCCCAAGATGTTTTCAAAATTCTTCTAGGTGCTGCATGATAAAAAATACTTTTTCTGAAATTATAATTATTTTTATATTAATTTCTTATACAAAACACACCTTTTTGACACTTATTGTTTGTTTTGATTCTGTGAATCACAGTATTCATTATCATTTATGTACTTGGTTTCATTGGAAACTGTTTTAGAATTATTACTTTCCCTTGCCCTAAAAATAGGATGAGTCAGTATTTTTATTATTTATTTACTTGTTTGTTTTTTTTTTTTTTATTTAGAGATTCTAGCCCAGGCTGGCTTTGAACTCATTATGAACTTGGATCCTCCTATCGTCACATTTCTGGGATTACAGACGTGCACTACCCTGCCTGGTGCATGTGGTTCTGGGGATAAACCTAGGGTTTCTTAGATACTAGGCAAGCATTCTACTAAGTCACATTATCCTTAAGTAATTCTTTATCCCATAATACCTAATATATATTGTGGCCATCAAAAATCAGTTCTATATTGCTCATATAACTGTCTTCTTTATCAGGTTTATAGCACTTCTGCTAGAATTATTTAGTTTATTGTTCCCCAACATTTCAGCTTACAAGGGTGATGTTGACCTTGCCTTATAGTGATTTTAGGATCACATTCTCATTCAAGCTCAACACTGAGCAATTTAGCACTGGGGTAGAAAACACAATGATCTTTAGCTCTTGAGTTAAAATGCAGCTTCCAGGCCTTTCTCATGATCAAAGTGAGCATTACCTTCCATCTGTAAAAATCTCTGCCTGGCAGTGTCTTATAGCTGACTGTGGCTTATAAAGGACAGATGTTTATTCCTTATAATCTTGGAAACTGCTAGGTTAAGACAAGGCAGATGTGGCCTCTAGGGAGGCTGCTTCTTGGTCCTTGGGTTTTACATTATTTGTGTGTCACACAGTGCAAGGAGGAAGGTCTCTCTGGGGTCTCCTTCTTTTAATTTATTTCTTAAATGGAGTCTCAGTCTGTTTCCCAGGCTGGTCTCAAAGTTCTAGGCTACAGTGTTGTTTCTGCTTCAGTCTCCAGAGTAGTTGGGACTGCTGGCTTGGGGCCTCTTTCACAAAGGCAGAAATCTCATCAGAGGCTCTGCCTCCATAAACTCATCACCTCCCAAAGCGCCTCCTCCTAACACAATCACTGTGGGCCAAAAGTCAACTCATGGGTCTGGGGAACCCAGTATTTTTCCATTACGCAATGTTGTTCATGAACTAAATAAATAACACAATATATCATAGAAGAAGGAAGAACTGTGCTAAGTCACAGAATTATATGTGACACATCAATCAGCTCTTCCATGCAAAGTTATCCAGAAAATAAGACACACATCATTAATGAAAAATTCAACAGACATATTAATTGGCATTATAAAACTGTCATGAATACTTCTATGCAGATCTTTTTTTCCTGAATATACTCTACCAAAATATTTTTGTTAGTAAAAAAATTCATAGTGAGTATATTTCTATATTTTGATGTGTTTTACGTGTATTGTTGGAACAGTAGAGTTTTCTCAGTACTACAGTTTTAATA
Source organism: Dipus sagitta (assembly GCA_036346955.1). Taxonomy (NCBI): domain Eukaryota; kingdom Metazoa; phylum Chordata; class Mammalia; order Rodentia; family Dipodidae; genus Dipus; species Dipus sagitta. Next base: position 40,976,260 of record CM070783.1, read on the forward strand.
CCAGTAGTGAGTAATGTAGGTTAATATAGTGAGGAAAGAGCCATACCAGGCCTCCATCTCACTGTTTAATAATATTAGCTAATCAAAGAATCAGATGTCCCTGACTAGCAGTAGTCTGATGTCATGAATCACATGCAAATAGTCCTAGCCTGGTATTTTCTAGGAGAGCTTCAATGAAGACTTAGCTGTGTGCTCATCTTATAGAGCAAGCTGAGGGTGTGGCCTTTTGGAGCTGATTTTCCAGAGGCATGTGGAAGGATTTGAAACCTTGGCCTAAGAGATGCCCCACACACATTCAGGGAACAAAAAAACCATAAGGTGCAGCCTGGGGGTATTTTCTCTACAGAGCTGGGTAGGGACTCCATTTCTCAGGAATAGATAAAGACATGGTGAGAGACATGAGCTAGCTAGAGAGAACACTGTCAGAGGGGTAGGGTGATGGGCAGTGTTCAGCACTGATACTGGGGATAAATAGTGCATTCCTAGGGTGGTTGGTGAGGAGACAGACTTAGATAGATTTGAGTAATTATCAAACAATGCCTATTTTCCAGATAAGTAACACAGAAATATTATTGCAGTTCAGCCATTGAGGGACATAGAGTGAGTCACATGACTTGTCTCCCACAAGTGAGACACATGGAAAGGTGACAGATGAAATATAGAGAGCTAGATAGTAGCCATATAGAGGACGCAGATGACAGGAAGCTGATAGGAGATGGTACATGTATAGAGAGAGAAGTGGGGAATAGGTAAACAGGTAGATGATAGACAGATGATAATGAAGCTATAGAAAGATCATTGTTCACTCATTAGACTATAGTTGAGTTCATTGCTCCAGGTTCCTTTTCAACTTTTATTTTTTAAATTGGGGAAAGGGAGAAATTATGGAAAAACCTTAGTAAATAAAGGTTGGGTAGGTAATTCTAGAGCAACAACAACAACAACAACACTGACATTTGACATAGTGACTTGCCAGCAAATTACATAGGAATACCACATACCTAAAATCAAGTTAGTTTTTAGGAAAATTCTGTTGCCAAACTTCATAGGCTTAGGAGGTCACTGATCCATAGCCAAATAATAAAGCGGGGAAGAGTGGTGGTTTGATTCAGGTGTCCACCATAAACTTAGGTGTTATGAATGCTAGGTTCCCAGCTGATAGAGATTTGGGAATTAATGATTCCTGGAGGGAGTGTATTGTTGGGGGCGGGCTTATGGGTGTTATAGCCAGTTTCCTCAAGCCAGTGTTTGGCACACTTTCCTGTTGCTATTGTCCACCTTATGTTCGCCAGGGGGTGATGTTCACCTTCTGCTTATGACATTGTTTTCCCCTGCTGTGGCGAAGCTTCCCCTTAAGCCTGTAAACCAAAATAATTAAACCTAATTTTGCCACAAGCTGATCTTAGTTGGGTGATTTCTACCAGCAATGTGAACCTGACTGCAACAGGAAAGTGGTACTGAGGAATGTGATTGCTGCTAGATACTTGACTGTGTGGCTTTGGCCTTTTGGAGCTGATTTTCCAGAGGAATGTGGAAGGATTTGAAACTTTGGCCTAAGAGATGCCTTGCAGTGCTGTACATACAGCTTGATGGACTCTTCTGGTCAGAGTTGAAATACTTGAATGCAATAAGAAGTATGGACTGTGAGGTTTGGCTTATGAGGGTGAGAAAGAGCTTTACTTGGACTGGGCTAGCAGTTTGTGTGAGAAGCTTGCTCTTATGCCCATGTCCTGAGAAGTTGTGCAGGGTTGCTTTGTGTAGAAATAAACTGGTATGAGCAGAGGGATATGGCACAGAAAGAAAAGTCTTTGGGTGAACTGTTGCCCATTCAGCTGCAACTGAGAGATTACAACCTTTGAGACTTGGCCAGCTGACCTGCACTGGGGCAACAGGAAGAATGTCGATTCTTCTGAAGGGGCCTGAGTGCTCAAGGAGTGTCCTGTTCTTCAAAGTCTGCTTTATTCCCCCCTGGATTAACAAATTGGCACCCTATCTGGTATTGTGGAGTATAAGAAATGCAGGAAAGAGAGGGTCATTGAGTTTGCAACACAGTCTTGTGTTTTAGAAATGGCCATGGGCAGTGTGAAGCAGGTTTACCTGCATGGAGAACCCATGGTGCCATGAGGATGAACCGTGGATTGCAGTGGAGACCCAGTGGAGTTGCCAGGACCATGAGATGGCTGCTAAGGAAAGCTGCTGGCCCCGACGAAGTTTTCCAGGACTGTGAGTAGCCTAGCTGGAGGGGTGGAATTGGAATGCCAGAGATTTGTTGCTGGTTAGAATTATCAGACTTGAAGACTTGTCACTGGCTAGAGTTGTTAGACTTGAAGCTACAGAGTCTGATGTTTGCCCTAGTTGTTTTAAATCTTGTATTGGTTGAATGTTTCTTTGCTATGCCCAATGCCATCTTTTGCAATGTGAATATTTATTCTGTGCCATTATGGATTTTTGAGGTTATTTTTTTGGTATTATGGCTCAGTTAAAAAGATCTTGGGCTATGGGGATGTATGAACATCATTGGAATTGATATAAACTATGGGACTTTTAAAGTTAGATGAATGCATCGCATTTTACATCATTGATGGTTATCAGTTTATGGGGCTAGGGGCAGAATGTGGTGGTTTGATTCAGGTGTCCCCCATAAACTTAGGTGTTCTGAATGCTAGGCTCCCAGCTGATGGAGATTTGGGAATTAATGCCTCCTAGAGGGAGTGTATTGTTGGGGGCAGGCTTTAGGGTGTTATAGCCAGTTTATCCAAGCCAATTTTTGGCACACTCTTCTGTTGCTATTATCCACCTTATGTTGGCCATGGGGTGATGTCCACCTTCTGCTCATGCCATTGTTTTCCCCTACCATGGTGGAGCTTCCCCTTGAGCCTGTAAACCAAAATAAACCTCTTTTCCCATAAGCTGCTCTTAGTTGGGAGATTTCTACCAGCAATGCTAACTTGATTGCAATAAGCAGGGAACAAGCTTCCATCCTGGCATCCTCCTGAGGAAGGATTCCTCTGCAACTCTTTCATTAGGTACTACAAAGAGAACAGGGAACTAAAACAGCGTGGGGTATCAGAGTTTCATTCCATAAGCCAAGAGTAACTAGATGACTTTTCTATGTTTCATTAAAAGGGTTGCAAGGTAACCCACTTCCCAAGCCATCAAAATGCCTTGACCTTTAGGGAGGATGGGCACCTTGTCCAATGATGCAAGGCAGCTAGATGAGCTTAGGGTGGCCAGACAATACCCAGAGGTAAGGAACATTGTGTTGGATGGTGAACAAGATTCAGTCCTTAAATGTATCCTAGAGAAGGTAAGGAGTGTTTTGTATGTGCAAATAGTGCCACATATAGGGGTCCTAAGGGTGGATAGCAGAAAGCTACCTCTTTTTCAGTCCCTTCTCCATGACAATCACTGCAAAAGATTCTCAGATGACAACAAGGTCATTCAACTGCCAGTGCCTTGGCCAGCCACATCTGTAGTGCTGTGACCACCTTTCTGAGGGGAGAGATGATCCCTTGCTATGATGTCCTCCAACTCTGGGTGTGGCTCTAACAGTCATTTTATATTCTCATTTTCCTACATGCATGAAGTTCAATGGTGAAATTGTGAACATTGGATGGCTGTAAAATTTGGAGGAAGCTATGTGCTATAAAACTGAGTTTCACACATTTTCCCACTGGGAAAATACGAAATTAAATACTGAATACGCATTGGTTATACTTATACTTTTTCTATGTACCTTATGCTAAACAACCTAATCATTAGTAACTATTTAGTTAGATTGTGGTAATTAGCTCAGTGCCTCCTTCCTCCTAGCTTAGCAGGCTCTATATTGAAGTAATTTTGATGGAAATAAAGCACACAGAGTAACCTTGTGTGAATTATGCAGCAGAGATTTCTAAGAACAAATTAAAATGGGATGAAAACTTCAATAGTCACTAGAAAGTTCTCTCATTCCTATTTTGCTTCACTCCTGTGGCAATGACCTCCAAAAAAGAATCATATTTATTTTATTATTTCATTTCAGAAATCTCTTCACATTGCACCTTTATTTCCACATAATATTCATCTGGTCATTGAAAAGGTCAGCTGACCCTTGGAAGAAATTTCCTTATCTATTAATCTATGCAGGAGGAGGCTATGGGGTGCTGTGACAGGACTATACATCACTAATTGGTGGCTGCCTGGGTCTTAATAGCTGGACTCCTAGTGCCAATCTCCTTCAAATGCCCCTTCTGTGATTCAATGCCCAATACACTCCTTTGTACTGGTAAGGTAGAGAGTTGGTTTTCCCTCAGTAGTGGTCAATGTAATAACAATACTGGTGTGAGAAGCTAAAGGACATTTGAGTTGTTAAGAAAGTGACACAATGATAGGTTGTATGTTTAGCATGCACATGGACACTGGATCAATCCCCTCCACCCCCCCAAACAAACACACATTCACAAAGATAACAAAATTTGAATTATTTTATCAATAATTATAAAATAAAGCATAAAAGAAAATATAATCAGGGGCCTGGGGACATAGATGATTAATTGCCTTGCAAACATGAGGACATCAGTTTGATTCTCAGAAGGGTAGCTAGGCTTGGTGGCTCCTGTTTGTAATCACAGCGCTGAGGAAGCACAAACAGGTTGATCCCTGAGGCTCTCTGGTGACTAATGTCTGAGGAATGAAACCTTAGATTCTTCTCAGGCCTCCATGAGAACACAGACACATGTAAATGTAATCACACATATATATGTGCTCCACCACACACATTAGTATAAACACAGATCTATGCACCCATACATCTATGCACACAAAGAAAATTAATTTAGCATGTAGCAGTTACTGTCTTGTTGCTTGGAAAAAAACATCCAACCAGAAGCAGTTTAGGGAAGAAAGAGTTTATTTCAGCTCACAGTTTTGAGGAGAAAATTTTATTATGGCAGGGAAAGCATGGCAGAGTTGACATTATCACATCAGCAGGGAGAAAGTGGAGACACTCAAAAGCACCAAGTAGGGATGGATTTTAACACCCCAAGGCCTGCCCCCAACCAAGCATTTCCTCCAGCAAGACTTTATCTCCGAAAGGCTCTACAAAATTCCCAAACTGCTGCTAGCTGGATATTAAATACTCCAATGGATGATTCTATGGGAGACATTTTACATTCACACCACCACATACTGTGCATTCTCATGCACAATTATTAATCAGTAAAACAATGGCGCATATCATGGAGCATTGTGTCAGGGAAAGAAAGCTCGGTCATAGCATTTTGTTATGTTTACTTTCTTTTCTCCTCATTTAAGTAGGGATCCAGGTCTCCACAACTGTTAGCTTTTGTTTAGTCAGCTTGTTCATGGTGATATCTCTGACCTTCCTTTGGTCTGTTCTTCATGGTCCCTAACAGGGGCATTTATCACATCAGTGTTTTATGTGTAAAAAAAGTAAAATGGTTTAGAGAAACTGTTTTTTTTTTTTTTTTTTTTTTTTTGTCATAGTGGTGGTGGTGATGGTTTTTGTTTTTGAGGTAGATTCTTACTTTATCTAGTCCAGGTTGATCTGGAATTCATTATGAAGTCTCAGGGTGGCCTCAAACTAATGACTATACTCCTACCTCTGCCTCCCAAGTGCTAGCATTAAAAGCATGTGCCACCATGCCAAGCTTTATATTTTTTTAAATAAATATTTGCCTAACCCTTCTGTGATAATATGATACAAGCACAGAGTAAAATACTAAAACCGTTTGTGTGTGTGTGTGTGTGTGTGTGTGTATGTGTGTGTGTGTGTAGACATGTTCATGTGTGTGGGGGAGGTATACACATGACATGGCCTATGTGTAGAGGTTAGAGAGAAACATGGGGTGTAGGTCCTCAACTTTACCTTGTTTAAAGCAGTTTCCTGTTGTTCACCACTAAGTATGCCAGAATACCTAGATTCTGAGCTTCAGAGGAACTCTCATATTTCCTCCTCCCTTCTTGCTGCAGGCATGTTACTACTGCAGACATTAACCCTACAGAGTTTAGCTGTACTTGAGATCTGGGGCTTCAAACTCAGGTGCCCAAGCTTGTATATCAAGTGCTTTATTTACTGAGCCATCTATTCAGCCCTACAAACATTATTTAAAGAAGAAAGAACTTTAGGCCCACCATTAAGCTTAAACATTTATAGTCACTAAATTTCACAGTGTCATGGGATTCTGTACGGGGTTGTGGTGGTTTGATTCAGGTGTCTCCCACAATCTGAGATGTTCTGAATGCTAGGTTCTCAGATGATAGAGACTTGGGAATTAACACCTTCTGGAGGCAGTGTGTTACTGGGGGTGAGCTTATGGGTATTATAGCCAGTTTCCTCTTGCCAGTGTTTGGCACACTCTCCTGTTACTGTTGTCCACCTTATGTTGGCCAGGGGGTGATGGCCACCCTCTGCTCAAGCCATAATTTTCCCCTGCCATCATGGAGCTTCTCCTTGAGTCTTTAAGCTGAAATAAACCATTTTTTTCCCCAAAAGCTGCTCTTGGTCAAGTGATTTCTGCCAGCCATGAGAAACTGACTGCAACAGTGGTGCTTCCAGATTACATCAAGGGATGGTGACTACCAAACAACCCACTTTATGGGTGTAAAGGGATACAATAGACCATGTTAAACATTCTCCTGTGTTGCCCTTGCCTCTAGGGCACCATAATGGAGGTCATAGGTCACTACCCAAGTAGAGCTTCTAGACAGGTAAAAGGAGAAGTTTCAGTAATCGTTACCACAGGCTTTATTGTGAAATGCAGGTGCTTTCTGTTATCTGCACCTTAAGAAATGTACCATGACCCCTCTGTTTAAAGTAATCTTTGTGGTCTTGCCTTTGTTCTGTTTACATGATAAATAGTATGGAATGTCCTTTGTCTCAGGTCAGTTCTGCTTAAGCAACTCATGTAAAGAATATGATGTGACTTTTTTATCTTGTGACATTTTGTAATGACCACCCTGTTTAACAGTAACTTTGTAAAACCTTATAGCTTAACTACTATCCTGCTTTCATAACAAACATCTTGTGGTTCTCTAAAAAAAAAAAAAAGCTGAACCCCCTCTTCCCTCAGCAACTCCGGCTATACTCACAGATCCTGACCTCTAGGGTGTAATCCTGATGCATCAATCTTTACCCAATAAAACTTTGTTTCACGTTCTGTGAGTCGATGGTCTTACTTGTGCGACACCAGACCCCTTAACACTGGGTACAGGAGAAATTAGCTGTGGAGTAAGCTACTTGATTGTTGATATTTATAACTATTATCATCATCACTATTTTTTTCTTGGATATTACTTGGTCACAGTGCCCCATTCCTGTGCATCTGTTTCTGTGGAGTTTTGTAATCACAGTTCAGCAGACACTGAGTAATTCTTCATTTCCTGGCTTCCACCAGGGACTTCTAAGGGTACCATCATCTGCTTCCCCAACTACCTCCTAGCTTCAAGCTGAGATGTAAAAGGCTTGAGGTCAAATTCCTCTAGGTTGTGGATTCTGGGTTATCAAGTTCCAGAGCAAGGAGATAAGATAGACTGAATTGCATGAGGTCTCAGAACAGCCATTTGTACTAATTCAGGTTGTCAGGGGTTGTTAAGACAAGCTGCTGTAGCCGTGGCATGTACTGTTTGGTGGATGTTCTCCAACTGTAATTGCAAGGCCCTAGGAAGAGGCCATGTGGCTGGAAATAGCTGGGCAATTGAGGCCTTGGATACTGGGGAAAGGATTACATTGCAGCAGGATTTGAAAGACTGACAAATGAAAGAGAGTATCAAAAATGGACCATAAAGCAGCTGAATGATACAAGCTTTCATTTATATTCACACATAAGTGACTGAATTGAGAATTAACCAACTGGCCAGCAATAGTCATCTCTTTGTTGCTTTCCATGCAGTGATTTGGGGTAACGGTAATAAAGATCAGCTGTAATGCTCACAGGAAAAGGTGAGATGCTATCAAGGAATCAGGAGTCAGAGCCTAATTACCCCATATGAGAGTCAGGGGAGAAAGGTTCCCACATCTTCTGTGTTCCTTCTGTTGGTGACACTACTGTTCTTTCCTCAGAATGTGTTACAAGGCAAGAAGAATTCAAGGCCAACCAGGATTGAGCCCTATAGTGTCTAGTTGTCCCAATTCAGTCACAACATACAAAATCCTCAAACTGTGTCTCAATTTTCTCAGCCCTGGGATGTGAGTTTAATGGTGCCCTCTGTCAGATAGCTGATTTTTATCAAACAAAATCCTTTTAGAAAAGAAAATTACAGTGGAGCATATATAGGTTTTCTAGGACTGCTGTCACAACATGCAGCAACTGAAAGTCTCAGATAATAGGAATTTACTCTGTAGTTGGAAGGAGGTTATCAAGATGTGGTCCTCTGAGGCTGTGAGGAAATACTCAGGTTTATCTCCTCACTCCTGGTGTTGGCAGTAATCTTTGGTGTGCTTGGCTCACAGGGTTGACTCAGTATCTGTATCTACTTTCATGTAGAGTTCTCCCTGTGTTCTTTTCTATCTCCAAATTTTGTTCCCTACTCATTAGATCCACACTACTCCAAAAGATATTACCTAAACCAGTTCCATCTGCAAGGACCCTGATTTCAAATATAGTCATATTATGGAGTCCTGGGTTGGGATACAGCAGAGGAATGTGTGTATGGGAGGGGGAGGGATGGTGTTGTCAACACAAAAGACACAGATCTCCCCTGAGGTGTGCCCCTGATGGTGTGGCGTGGTTAATTGTTTTAGCTAGGTTTACAGTGAGAATCAGAAGAGAAGACAGAAGAAGATTTGAAAAACATTCAGTCTAGCCAGAAAAAGAGTTAATTAAGTTGTAGACAAGGGTGGTGTTATTGTTGATGAGATCAGTGTCAGTAAAGAGAAGTAAAACTCTGTTCTGGGAAAATAAGAATTCTGTTGGCCAAACTCCACCCATTATAGGCTTTAGGATGTGTATTTATAAACTCATTTAAAAGATTTTCCCTTAAGAAGAACTAGCCTTCAAGACACCATCCTCACTCACGCAGGTTTACATAGGGAAGTTTTTTCCTAGACTCAACCACCCAAGTACCCATGGCCACCCTAGTATCATCTCAGAAAACCCTACTATTTCTGGTCCTGGTGGCAGAGCTTGTCATTGTGTAAGTGGTGTGGTCTTCTAGGAATCAGGTGTAAGGAGTATGGGGTCCTGGTCGAGGAAGTCATGCTATGTGTAGGAGGGTTAGATCCCCTCTAGAGGGCCTCTAAGAAAGCCATATGTGAAGTTTGAGGATGGAATCCACATTTCAGTGGAGACCCTGGTATACAGGCAATGCCAGAAATACAGTATACCTGCCTCATGAGCAGCAAACTTATCTGGAGCAAGCCCTGTAGTGAGGCTACGTGTGCCTTAAATGTCGAGGCTATAAGCAGTGAGTCTTCCCAAGCCTATTAAACTTCACATCAGGACAGCATGTACTCACTTGCCAGATATGAAGCTGCAGGGTTTCATGTTTGTCTTCCTGGGTTTCAGTTTTCCTTTGGTACCCTCTCTCCTGCTTTTTGTTGTTGCTGTTTGTTTGTTTGCTTTTTTCAAGGTAGGATCTCACTTGAGCCCAGGCTGAACTGGAACTCACTCTATAGTCCCAGGTTGGCCTCAAACTCACAGCGATCCCCCTACCTCTGCCTCCCATGTGCCAGGATTAAACAGATGCACCACCATGCCCAGCTCTGCTCCCTCCTTTTTATGTACCCCCTTCTCCCTATTGGAAAGAGAATGTTTACTCTAAGCCATTGTACATAGAAAAAACTTGTTTGTGTTGTTACAAGACTCATAGATAATAGTTTTTCTTGAGTCTCAGGGATGAGTTGGTATTTAGAATTTTGAACAATGTTGGAACTATGGATTGAATGTGTTTTGCATTAAGAAACGAACACGAGGGCTGGGGAGATAACTATGCAGTCAAGGGTACTGCTTGCAAAGCCTGGTGTCTCAGGTTCAATTCTCCAGTCCCCAGGTAAAGTCAAATGCATAGTGTGCTGCATTCATCTAGGGTTTGTTTGCAGTAGCAGGAGGCCCTGTTACACACATTTTTTCTCTCTCTCTTTCTGTCCCTCTACTTGTGAATAAATAAATGAATAAAAATGTTTGCAAAAATAAAAAAGAAACTGACACTAAAATTTTTCAGAGAGCAAGGGTAGAATGTAATGATTAGTCATGTATTTTAATTTTAATTTGACAAGAGGTGGACTTGTGATGTTTATGATAAATTTAAATAGACTGAAAAATCATTTGCGTGATAGAAGCTCACCTTGGAAATATTTGTGAGGTGCTTCTAGAGAGTGATTAACTGAAAGGGAATACCAACCCTGAAAGTTGAGACCCCATTACATGGACTAAAGGTGGAACAGAATAAAAGAGAGAAAAGGAGAACAGGAGTTATAAACTCCTCTCTCTGTTCCTGCCCATACGTTCCTCCCACAGATGGACTGACTCCTCTGAAACTATAAGCAAATAAGTCCTTTCTTCTTTAACTTGTTTATATCTGATACCATGGGCACAGTGATAAGAAAAATAACTAGTACACAACTCAACCCGGACTTCTATTAATTAAATGATTAAGATATCCTGGATTTTAATTTGAGTTTTAGATTGAGTTATATCAAATTTGATAAAAAAATATTTTACACCACAAAAGTTAACACTGTTCTAAATAACATATGCTTACTTTCCTCTGGGAAAAATAAATTCTTCCAGTTGCAAAAAAAAAAAAAAATACATGGAGTATATTTTCAATACTAAGACCTGACTTTACCTTTGTTTATATTTAGAATGTTGACTATGTGTTTAAAATATTTTCAAAGGATTTGAACAATGTCATGTTTACTTTTGACAGCAATGAACAATACACTCTAGTCTCAGGAGAGATTGAATCCCCTGATGATTGTTTCGCTCAAGGTGTTTTCTGTAGCACTTTCAGAGGGAAGCCTGGGAGAGAATTCAGACATAACAAATGCAATTCAGTCATAAAGTCTATTCATGAGGCTGCACTTTAACTAAGGGTGAGCTGTAATAATCCCTGTGTGTTTATACCATAGCTCCTTCCAGAAGCAAAGGAGACAATGCATGTGTATATTTTCTATGTATTAAGTCAGGGAAGGAGAAGGGCAGCCATGAGGCACATAGTGATGCCCAGACTTTATGGCATCTGGAGGGAACAGTGATCCCTTTGTGGCTGTGGGAAGGAGGCAAGTTCAAGTCCTGTTCTCTCTGTGACATCTGCATCCACTGCCCAGAAGAGTCAGGACTCCCCTCTCAAAAATCCTGCATTAGAATCCTGGTGTGGTGGCACACACCTTTAATCCCAGCACTTGGAAGGCAGAGGTAGGAGGATTGCCATGAGTTGCCATGAGTTCGCGGCCACCCTGAGACTCCATAGTGAATTCCAGGTCAGCCTGGGCTAGCATGAGACTCTACCTCGAAAAACCAAAAAAAAAAAAAAAAAAAAAAAAAAAAAAAAAAAAAAAAAAAAACTCCTGCACTAGAGAAGAAAATATACCTTTTCATGCTATTTAATTAAAAATTATACTAAAGGATGCTGATGAAAAAAAAAAGCCTTGGGGATATCTTTCAAACATCAAATATTAATTATGTCATTAAGAGTGGCTACCCCTAGACTGCAGTTCTATAGGAAATTGTATTCAATTCTTTACATTTTTATTTCATTATAAGTTCTTTGTTTTATAATAAAATATATCACTTATAAACTGCTAAGATACTATTTTAATGACCAAAATGGTATATCGTAAAAGGAAGAAAAATGGACAGATTAAACATTACCACCAGTGTCCTCTCATTACTTTATCCTTCCTTAGCCTGAACCTGAACAAGGATAAAGAGTTGTTCCATCTGAGGGCCCTGTGAGGTAGGACTGAGCTGCAGGACAAAAGGGGCAAAGTGTGTACTTTTGATTTCCATGGCTGCCTGTGTTTGTTTATGGACCATGCTGCTACCCAGTGTGATCATGATGTCCCCAATAAAAGGATGGCTGAATCTCTTCTGTTGATTGGGGCAGGCAGCCTAGGATATTTGATAAGAATAAGCTTTGCTATCCCACGAGTGTTGATGCTGGCAGAGAAGAGGCTACAGTGTTGCCTAGAATCCTAGCATGTGGGCCAAGCCACCCTGAGCAAAGTCAAAGGTTTCCTAATGCCCCTGTGGAATGAGGAACGTGTCTGAGTGTAAGGCAGGTGTTACAGCTATCTTCATGTTGGCTGGCACAAAGCATCCAACTAAAAATAGCTTGTGGGAGGAAAGAATTTATTTTTGCTTAAAGATTCAAGAGGAAGCTCCATGATGGCAAAAGAAAACTCGGCATGAGCAGAGCATGGGCATCACCTCCTGGTCAACATCAGGTGAACAGCAGCAGGAGATTGATCTTAACACCGGCAAGTTAGAACTAATAAACCATCACTGTCTGCCCTCAGCAACATACCTCCCCCAGCAAGTCTCCAACTAGCAAATTGTCATCAGGTGGAGACCCAGCATATAGAACACGTGAGATTATGGGGGACACCTGACTCAAAGTACTACTGGCGATAAGTGGTCCTTGGGAATTCCCAGACTAAAAGCCAGACAGGAATGTGTGCCAGTTCATAGATAAGCTCTTAAGAATATGTGGATGATATTCAAAGAATGATGCAATGTTGTCTTCTGGCCAATACATACATGTGCATATCTGTGCACATACACCCATATACACATATGCACCCACACATGCACACACATACATTTTTTCTAAAAAAGGATTCATCTTGTGTCTTGTACCCAAAATACACCTATGAACACAATGAACATAAATTTACCCACTTTTAGCTGGGCGTGGTGGTGAATGCCTTTACTCCCAGCACTCGGGAGGCAGAGGTAGGAAGATCACTGTGAGTTCAAGGCCACCTGAGACTACATAGAGAATTCCAGGTCAGCCTGAGCTAAAGTGAGACCCTACCTTGAAAAACCAAAAAAAAAAAAAAAAAAAAATTTTACCCACTTTCTTCTCTGTGCCCTTTCAACTTTCCTGGTCCCCAGTCTTCATGAGCAGAACCAAATGGTGGCTTGTGTATGCTACTAATTTCCGGGAAAATTTGCCAGGAATAGTCCCCAGAACATGTAGCTCAACCTGCATTAGGAAAAGTAAATTCACTACTTGGCATAGCTCAGTGTGCTAAAACCCTACCTCAGAGCCATGCTGAGGGCATCCTCCTAGAGGTTTCTGGTTGCTCAGTCACTTTGGCATAGCTCAGGTCCTGGTCCTCACACATCACACACCCTTCTCTCTTATGTACCCATCACAATGCCCTGCCCAATACCAATGATCTTTTTTTTTTTGAATCCTGTTGGCCTCTCACCTTTTCCCCATGATAAACTCTTGACTAGTTATTTGTATAACTAACCTTTCAAGCAGCAGTCTCTCATGTTGGCTTTGATAAAACTTCCCAGAAGCCATGCCACGAAGTTTACATGAGAATAAAGTAATATTTTATTCATGGAAGACAACACCCAATAAAATAGGCTAAATGTACCTTCTTTTACAAAAGAAGCCTTTTCTTGTGAATAACAATAATAATAAAAACAGAATGCATTGTCACTTACACAGAACCCACAAAGGAATACAGTCATTTTGAAGTCAACAAGATAACAAGCAGAAGTTTTGATTGGCTTATGAGAGGAGGTATGTCATGCATAAATACTTAATACCCCACATAGACCAGGCCCCTTTCGTTTAAAACAAGTGATAGAAGTCACCGCAGAGAGACTTCTGAAGTAGAAATAGAAGCATATGCTAATTTACTACATGCTTTCAATGACAATGCCTCCTTTGTGGAAGCTGTCCTACTTCTGCTCTGAGCATTCCTGTTAGTCTTCTGTAAGCCTCTCTTATTCTTGTAGTGCAGTGTGATTGCTGTATACAGCAGAGTCAGCTGGAGCTAATGAGAGACAGAGCAAAAAGAAAGACCCAGTGCACTTGGCTCACAACCTCAGGACTATTTCATCTGACATTGGATTCTATGAGCACAAATGGGAAAATGGCATTTCATGAGCACAGTCCTGGGCTAGTGTTTTCATACATGCTGTGACACTTACTTATTATAAACATCAGAAGAGACAGGAGGCAAAAGCCCTATGTATGATTTGAGATGTATTCATCACACACCTTCTGTATGTTTTAGGAAGTATAGTGTATTAGTCAGGGTTTATTAGAGGAACAGAAGGGGTAGAATAGATTGGCATTATAAGGGGGATTTATTGGATTAGCATATGGAGCTCAACAATAGCTGCCTGCAGACTTGAGATTTCAGGGAATCTGGTAGCTGCTAGTCCACATGTCTGATACTTCAGCAGTCCCAATATGGCACCGAAGGCCTGGAGGTCCTTGGAGAGTCGCTGGTCTTCAGTCTTCCAGTGTGGACTGGAAGGCTGAGGAAACTTCATTCCAATGTCAACAAAAGATAGCTGAACAGGGTAGGTGCCCATACAAGAATAGTGGGGGGTGAGGGGGGCCAGGTAAAAGACACTCACCAGAGAATAGCAGAGGCAGCCAAGAAGAAAGAGAGAAAGAGAGAGAGAGAGGTAGCCTACATGAGGCCCTGTGTTTGTTCCCCAGCATTACCAGGAAAAAGTGTGCTACATGCTTAACCACAGGAATCTTGAGTACAAATTATTAAACGTAGCCTAGCATGGTTCTAGTGTAATTTGTATCAAGAATGCAAGGAAGTGGGAAATGTTTTCACCATTTGCTATGTTCAGTTTTTGTCCATTCTGGAGTTTACTGTCTGGTCCTGGCTGTTCCATGTGGCTCATGTACAATTCTTTCTATAGGAATCTGTACCAAATACCACATCCTGAATTAGGCTTTTAGGACCAAATACATAAGATTTTGTTTCATTAAACAAAACTATACTGACTGCTTGTTTTATTGGTCAGATGAAGGAAAAGCATAGTGAGCACATCATTGTTTTTCTGTTTCACTTCTACTTGTACCCAGTGTCTTTTTCAGCCATTCTTTCACAGGATGTAAGTGAGAAGGGCCCCATCCACTGCGCAGTAGCTTTGGGAAACTTTCTTTGCAGCATGGTGGCTGGCTGACACCTTTCCGCCACTGTGGCCAGTTTAGCAGCAGAAGCAGAGGTAGCGGTCCTCAGAAACAACTCCACTTATGTCTACGTTATTGTTAAATGAACGTAGAATAAGATCAGTTATTTTTATAGGATTAAACAGCATCTTTATTATACCACTAATATTGCATATCTATGTTTTAGTATAACAGATCTTTTAAAATCACAATTAGAGTATATCAATTGTATGAAGGACTTTAATTGAGAAATTCTCATACATGTATATACCATATTTTAATCTTGTTTGTCCCATGACTCTCTCTGATCCCTCCTCCCTCCCCTCCTTACCCCCTTCCACACACCTCATAGCTCTCCTTTTATTTTCATGTCCTTTTTTTCTAAAAATCTTGGCTTCCTCAATATTTATCACCTCATATTTTTTCCTTGTCTGCTGAACCACAAAGACATGCAATTCTGAGCTTGGTGTTTCTGAGAAATGAAACCCTGACACATTATAGCCAAAGCGGAGCTTTGTGTTGCATGTATTCTAACCTTGTCTGAACTATGCTAAAGGGTGTCAGTCTCATTATTGAACCTGAGTCCTTTGCTAGTAGTTTCTCTGAGGTTGAAAATAAGGGTGCAATTGTAGTTCCATGTAGTCACTATTTGTTTTACAATACAATTTTATTTAGTAAACCTAACTTGTCTTTCCTGATGGAAGGTATTTTCCTAAATCCTATGAGCAGCATACCTCCATCACATTGCACACTTCTACATATAAACAGTATTTTTTCTCTGCTTCTTGTTTATAATATGTAACTCTCTTCTAATTTAATTTAAGACATGAATACATGATTACTTTTTGTAGGACTTCTGGTTGTCATAAAAACATGAGAGATGAGAAGAACAGCACCATGAGACATCAGAAGAGGAAATGATCTTGGTAGCAGGTTAGGGAGGAGAGGGCTCTAAGGGAAATAGAATTGAAGCTGAGTCTGGAGAAGGTCAGTGGAAGAGAGTTGGATCTGCTGTTAATGATCTTGGAGATTACAATGGTCAGAAGAAAGACAATTGTACCCACATTTAGTGGCCTTGATGAATGAGATAATCAGTAGATAGGAGCTGGTTCTATAGTTTGTGGTCCTGGGAAATGGGAAAGTCAGGGAAAGAGCTGGGATAGCTATCAAGCTGAACCATAAGCCATACCTTCATTGGTTTCTTCACATGTCAAATGGAATACTAAAGATAAAAGTATAGATATTGGTGTGGAATTAAAACAAATTTAAGAAATTGAAAGTAGAGTCACTATAAAATACAGAGAAATTCAAGTAAAGTAGAAATAGTGCCACCAGTAAGGGCATATGATATTTGCTACGTTCAAGAGCTGGAGAATCTAGAGCAGTTCTCTATGATCAGGTGTTTGTGTGTGTGTGTGTGTGTGTGTGTGTGTGTAAAATATATACAGATTTCACTGATCATCTTTAAGTGTTATATCACTACTTATTAATTTTTTAACTTATCAGGACTTCAGCTATTTAGAGAAATTAAGAAGTAATTGTATTTCATTCACAAATGGTAGAACCAACATACCTGTCCATCAACAGGTGGACAGATAAATACAATGTAGTACTTAAATAGAGTTGAATATTTTTCAGCCTTTACGAAAAAGTACATTCTGGGCTGGAGAGATGGCTTAGCGGTTAAGTGCTTGCCTGTGAAGCTTAAGGACCCCGGTTCGAGGCTCAATTCTCCAGGACCCACGTTAGCCAGATGCACAAGGGGGCACACACATCTGGAGTTCATTTACAGAGGCTGGAAGCTCTGGCGTGCCCATTCTCTCTCTCTCTCTCTCTGCCTCCTTCTCTCCATTGCTCTCAAATAAATAAATAAACAAACAAAAAAATTAAAAAAAAGAAAAAGAAAAAGTGCATTCTAACCTATTTCACATCATGGGTGAGGATAATGGCAACTGGGCCAAACCAGACACAAAAATAATTTTTTTGCATGATTTCACTGATGAGAAATGCCTTTAGCAGGTGTGGTGGTCTGAAGGTAGAATGTCTTCCATAGATGTATGTATTTGTAACTAAGCTTGATCCCCAGCTTGTGAAGCCTTTGGAAGTTACAGCCTTGCTGGAGGAAGTGTGACACTGGAGTGTGTTACAGTCTAACTCCTTTTGCCAGTGCGAGTAAACTCACTCTCTCTACTTCCTCCCTGCCACTGGAGAGACGTATGTCCTGGCTTTCTGTTCCCGCCACGCTTTCCCACCATGATGGAACTTTACCCTTTTCTTCCATAAAGTGCTTCTGGTAAGGTGTTTTGTTCCAGTCACAGGAAAGTAATCGCTATAGTACATGTTATGTTTTACATATATATCATAATAAAAACTCTATCCACAAAGGTAATTTGGTGGAAAATGTGACAAGCAATAAGGGATGTAACTGTCTATATCCAGCTTCTGGAACATGACTGCTCAATATATGCCAGTACTACATTTGAAATCTTTTACCAATCCTACAAAAATATGAAAAGAGGACAAAGTGATTTCCCAAAGCAGTCAAAGTAACTTTTTCTTGCTGAGACTCCTTCCCTAGAAAGCACCTGCCTCATCGTCTTAGCGCATCCTGCTTCCCTGCTGGCAGAGGGTAGCAGCCTTTCTTGGTTGAGGAATGGAATACATGAGGATGCTTTGCTCACTCAGTGAACAGGTCTTAGAGCAGCTCCAGGGAGCTGAGACTCCCAATTGGTATTTACACAAGGTAAGCTAAATATTGATTGGAAATACAGAGTTCTATAGCATAGTGTGAGTGATGGAAATCGATTTGAAAGCCAGTCTCTGGTCCTGCCACCATGTCTGGGAACATTCTTCTTTCCAAGTATCACCTTCCTCCATGGCCAGTCCTAGAGAAAGCAGAACAGCCAATTTATTTCACTGGGACAATAGGTGACACTATGACTAAGATATATTTTGAAGAGTAATGGTGAAATCTGCATGATAGTGTCACATACTCTTAAATATTTCAACAAATTATCAAATTATGAAAGAAGATCATGAATACCAAGAATTAAGTTTCCTGACTGTGTTGCAGACTTATACACGTTCTGCACTACTTAAAGATAAGAAGAGTGTTTGGAAGATATTCAACAAGACTACGCGAACCTTTTACTTCCTACCATTGTTGAAGCTGTTCTCATGTAGGCATCTGTGTATTGGTTCCCAAGCCAAGTAGGAGCTGAAGGACAATGTGATGAAGGAGAGAGCTGGTACAGAGCTGTTATGAAACCCACAGCTATCTTCCTAGTGGCATTTCTACTTCCCTTACAAAAGAAGAGAGAGATTGTATTAGAGATTCATAAAGAAATAAAACTGTTTTTGGACCAGACCTAATAGAACCCAGGGGAATCCTTGTTTTGAGCATTTTCTCTGGAAGTCAATGTCTTCAGATCTGCTATGCTTTCTACTGTGAAGCTGAACATTCTGGCAAAATTATGTAACCTTGTTGAGGTTCTGTAACCAGGCCAGGAAGAAGACAAGGAATGTGTTAGCACAATGGTGTTCTCTTACTATATTTCCAATATTGATACTAAGATCTGTGACTAGTAAAAACATGAAAACATTTCATTACTACTGATAGGTTGATGCCATTAATAATATATATATATATATAATTTCAATTCTATGATTATACCGAAGCATGTTTAAGAACATTTTGTCCTCTGTTTTAAAAACTGTCTCAATTTTTTATCTCTGGTTTAGGCTGGCATTAAGTCTTCCAGATGTCCATTTAATGAAATAGACACACATAAAGAAACTGAGTGCTTGAGAGGTAAGCATACACACAACTCCTAGGAGAATACTTAACGCTCTGAGCACAACTCCATGTGTTCTGTTAACCTGATGAGTGAAGCCATGATCTTTGCTGAGAAGTTTTGTTTTGTTTTCTTTCGGTTTTGACCACTGGGAGTTGAGAGGTCGATGGAGAACTCCAGGCCTTGAATGAAAACTAGGTCTTTCCTTTAAAAACAGTGCAATTGTTCCTTCTGAAGACATTGGCTGTACGCCCTCCAATTCTGCTAAATCTTATTCCACCACTGAGTAGCACACATGGGAGTTATTTTCCTCATACCTCTGAAATTGATGCATGAAACATTGATGTGTCTACTGAAAAAGACAAGGTTCATTTGTTTCCATTGTCCATACAACATAGAGAGCAGAGATCTCCATTGACAGCAAGGATTCTAACAAAGTACCATAACCACTGAGAGTGCGTGGTGGCGCACGTCTTTAATCCCAGCACTTGGGAGGCAGAGGTAGGAGGGTTGCCATGAGTTCGAGGCCACCCTGAGACTCCATAGTGAATTCCAGGTCAGCCTGGGCTAAAGTGAGACCCTACCTCGAAAAACCAAAAAAAAAAAAAAAAAATTTGCAAGGAGAGAGCGATAAAGAGAGAGAGGGGAGAGAGAGAGAGAGAAAGAAAGATAAGGAATGGTCACGCCAGGGCTTCTTGCCACTGCAAACAAATTCTAGATGCATGTGCCACTTTGTGTATCTGGCTTTATGTGGGCATGAGAGAA
Organism: Dipus sagitta; assembly: GCA_036346955.1. Taxonomy (NCBI): domain Eukaryota; kingdom Metazoa; phylum Chordata; class Mammalia; order Rodentia; family Dipodidae; genus Dipus; species Dipus sagitta. The sequence goes on from CM070783.1 coordinate 40,995,921, forward strand.
TTGAACCTAGGCCATTGGGATTTGTAAGTAGCTACCTTTAACTGCTGAGTCATCTCTCCAACCCACCGCTGAGAGTTTCCGTTGGGTTCTGAAAATAAACAAAAGTTAGTTTTATTTTATTTTCATTCCATTTTTTGAGCTTATACAATAAAATTGTAGTACTTCATTAAATGTACATAACTTCACTGAACATCTTAACAACTGTTATGATTTCAAAGTGCCACCCACCCTCCAAAGTTCATACATTAAAGAGTTGTTCTCCAGTGTAGCATTGAGAGGCAAGACCTTGATAAAGTAATTGGATAACGAGGGCTCCAATCAAATCATATGTTGGTATTGTAAATAAGTGGTTCTATTTGGAGGAAGTGAATGCCTAGGGGAGACCTCTTAAAAATGTACCTTGTTCCTGTCCTTCCTCTCTATCTCTCTGACTCTTGGATATCATGAAGCAAAAAGCTTCCTTCTGTCATGCCCTTGCCCATGATGTTCAGGCTGAAGAACAATGGAGCAGCTGACTGGGTTCAAATTTCTGAAACTGTGAGCCAAATTAAATCTTCCCCCTTTGGGTGGCTAGGGAGATGGCTCAGTGGGGAAAGTGCTTGTCAAAGAAGCATAAAGACCTGAGTTCAGATCCCCAGCACCCATAGCACCCATATAGAAGCAGGGAATGGTGACACTGGAGAGAGACAGGAGGATTGCCAGTCTTATTTGCTAGCTAGTTTAGGTGATCCAGTGAGTACTGGATTCAGTAAGAGACCCTGTCTCAAATTTAAAAAAAAAAAAAAAGGGGAAGAGTGAGTGAGGAAGACACCATGGTTTGCTTATTGTCTCCTTATGCATGTGCATGTGTGTATACCCACACACATGTACGTGCACACTTGCATACACACACACCCCACACACATACAAACATTCATATGCATATCCACCCACAGATACTCATGCAAAACTAAATAAATCTTTCTTAATTTAAGTTAATTTTTCCATGTAACTTGTCATAGTAACCAAAGAGTGGACAAAAGTCAATCTCTCTAATATCTGCATAAAATGCAACAAGGAAATATTTTAAGTTACTAGATTTTAGATGTTACGTCTTGGGCAGCTGAGACATACAGAAAAATTCACATTTGCAGTTTACTATTTGAAAGAAGTCATGTTTTTTCATTGGTTTCCATCACTTCATTCCATTTCAAATGACACAATAATGGTTGGTTTACTCTATCCAGCTGGAGGCAAAGAGAGCTAGAGGGTATCAGCAGCTGAGGAGACTGGCAACCAATGGCCTCTTCACTTGCTGTGGATATTTCTCAGTGAAATGAGGAGGAGGGGTTCCCAGGAGGACTCCCCAGATCCAGAGAATACATTAAAATATTTATTTATGAAAAAAGGGGGTGGAGAATGGGCACCTCATTGTCTCTTGCTGCTGCTAATGAACTCCAGATGTATGTGCCACTTTGTGCATTTGAATTTTATATGGGTACTGGGGAATTGAATCCAGGTCTCCAGGCTTTGCAAGAAACTGCTTTTAACCACTTAGTCATTTCTCCAGCTCCAGAAAACACATTTTTATCTCACTGCTGATACAATAGTCCTAAAATTAAAAGAAAGCTTGGACATAGGAAATGAATCCAAAGTAAAGTGATACCTGCAAGGGAAGGAAGGTAAGTGTAGGGATAGCTTGGCAACCTGGGACCTCCTCTTGGACTGAGCTACATACACACTCATAAGAAAGTGTGTTGCATCCTGACCCTCACCCATATTAAGATACTTTCCCTCACAACACACACTGTCTCCCACCAAACAAGGCCGACACTGCCTTAGCAACCCCTAAAAGCTGGTTAGTTTCTATTCAAATGCCACCTAGAACTGGAGGTGATGGGCAGATGCAGACTGAGCTGGTTATAGGTGCATGTATAGTGAGGTAAATTGTGCCTTCAAGATGAAATTTTAGGGAGAATTTCCTACTTAAAATTCTATGTCTATGAATGATTGGGCATTCATATGTTTAAAATCAGATGCATTATGGGGCAGGCTATGCATAGGCTTTTACACAGCAAGCCTGTCAGTCAAAACAGAAAGTCACCCCTAGTAACAAGCTCCTCTTCCTTGGTCCATAAATAGGAGCCCCAGGGAATAATCAGGGATCTTGAGCAACATTGCTAGAGTAGACCCTGCTCCTTTACAGTGTTTCTACCCTGTGATGTTGCTTTAAATAAGACTCTGTGCTGTTTGTTACGTGTGCATGTTCTTCCAAACTTTGAATAAGATATCAAGAACCTGAAAACATCCAGCCCAGAAAATACTGCCAGTAATACAAGTGACTATTGAAGAATCTTTATTAATGAGGATATCAGCAAACCTTAAGTGCATATGTAAAGAGAAATGTGTAATTATGGAAACCAGCTAGTTTTTCTGTTTGGTAGTCCCAGATATCAAGAGAGTTCCTTAGCAAAGGACGAATTTCTCTGGGGAACTTACTACACCTGACCTTGAAAATATAAGAATATACGGGACAGGACATTATGGGCTGCATGTTTGTGTCTCTCCCAAATTGATATGTTGTGAACCTAGCCCCAAGGCAAAATTCCCAGCATGTGGGATGCTTTATAAATGACCTTATCAAAGTGACCACAGAGAGCTCCTTTGTCCCTTCCACCATTTGAGGACACAGGGAAGGAGCTGTTTATGCATTCCTCATCTGGCACTGCATCTTCATATGGGACCTACAATCACAAGAACTGTAGGAAACAAGTTGTTTCTAAATCACTCACACTGTTGCATTCTGTCATAGCAGAACAAAGTGGATGGAAAGGACCAACACTCTGAGGTTGTTCTCTGACTTTCACATGTGCACATTAACACATGTGTATGCATACACACATCAATATACAATCATTCACATAAAAGTAAAAGTTTCGGTTAAAAAGATTGACAATTGAGCTGGAGAGATAGCTTAGCAGTTAAGGCACTTGCCTGCAAAGCCAAAAGACCTAGGTTCAATTCCTCAGATAACACTTAAGCCAAATGCACAAGGTGGCACATGCTCTTGGAGTTTGTTTACAATGGCTGGAGGCCCTGGTGTGCTCTCTCTCTCTCTCTCTCTCTCTCTTTCTCTCAAATAAATATGAAAAGCAGACTTACAGTTAGTTATAAAACTTCAAATTCACACAATATTTTTCCAGAGGTTCAATATTTGTGTGCAACTACTGTGCATAGCTTTTTCCTTTTAGCTATGCAAGGTCTGCCTTCAGCCACCCTCATCTGTTTTTTGACTTTCCCAGTGATTGTAGCCACTACCCAATAGGACTATATAAAATTATGTCATCACCATGTTTATTAATTTGTTTCAAGATATATTTGGAAAAAAGAAGCTAAGAAAAAGTCCTGCACACCTATGTTAAGGTTAATCTGTCTCCATAGCAGCAGAAAATGCATCACTGGAGGTTTCAGCTGGTGTTGAAGGGAGAAGAGATTTAAATGACAGCATGTTTTCCTGCAGAAAGGGGTGAGAAAAAAAATTGCAATGACCCAATAGTCAGGAGATAGCTCACATAATCCACTGCCACATTAAGTGCCACCTTGCAGGACAGGAGAGCATTATAGGGATTACAATGTGAAAGTCTGTTGTGTGTGTGGCTATGGGTTAATTCATCCAGTTTGCACATCCTGGCTATTCTTAGCCCTGACAATTTTCACACAAATTTTAAAATCACATTGCCAATTGGTGCAAGTCTTCATGCTGTGATTATTCTTGTGCAGCCCGGATTCTGTGGATACAACTGATGTTGGCTCATTTTAATCTCCCATCCCATTAGCCTGCTATTCTCCTTAAGGAAGTCATCCCCAACCAATTACATCTTGGATAATTCTTCAACATGTTTTATAATATTCCACACAGGGATCTTTTATGTGATTTCTTAACTACCTTAATTACAAACAATGCATTTCAGTTTTGTTCCATACTTTCTGCTCCTGAGATAATTTGCCTAATAACCCTTCTGGACTGTCTTGCTCAGTATAACAGTTTGTTTCATTGATGGTCTTTGTATTTCCTACATATATATTCGGTGTATTAAAAAATTGACTTTACCATTTTTTTTTCTTTTCAGTCTTTATACTTTGCTATCTCATTTGTGTTTTATTAGGCCAGTAGACCTTGGAATCTAATGCCCAGAAATAGCAGTGATAACAAGACTCCTGCACTCATTCCTAATTTCAGGATTCTTCCATTATGTTTCATAGGCTGTGTAGGAGTGCCTCCTGTGGGCTTCTACCCATGTTACTTATATTATGATTGTGAATAGTGAATATTGCCAAATGCTTTTTCCATGCCCATTTAGGAGATCATGTGACCTTTAACCTGTTGTTATGATGAGGTAGTTTATTACAATGATTTCTTTTTATGATATCTTTTAAGCTAAATGAAAACTTGAATTCCTAGAATAAACTCAACTTGTGTGCCATGTATTATTATTTTATGTATTGAATTTGATTTTTAAATGTTATGTTCATGATTATAGAATCTTTTCATAGGAGGGACTGATGTTTAATTTTCTTATTTATTTTATACTTATTTTCTCTGTGTGTGTCTGAGTATATGTGTTTGCATGTTTGAAGAGGCCAGATGGGTGTTGACCTTGACCATGCTTCACCTTATTTATTGATCCAAGGTCTCTCACTTGAATTCATTGTTGCTATACAGAAAAGCTACTGCTTTTTGAATGTTGACTTTGTATCCTGCTACTTTTCTAAAAGTGTCTATCAGATCTAAGAGTTTTTTGGTGGGGTTATGACCAGATCTTCATGGTTCTTTCTTAGAAGTTGTACAACATAAATTATAATCTTTTTACATTTATCTAACTTATCTCAGTGGGTACATTGTCCTTTGAAGAGAGAATCTGACTTTAATTTCTGGTATAGATGGTGACTCCTTGATCAGGTATCAAGTCCTCAGAGGTCAAGATTGTGAGAGTTGGCTTGAGCACCCTGGATGTGCACAATAGCATGGAGATCTGAGGACCTGAAGAGAGATATCTTCACAGATGAGCATGTCTAGCAGGCAGGGGAGCAGTCAGTGGAGGCATCTTCAGCACATGTGCCTGGGACTGGATCACATCTGTATATTTTAGCTATAGACAGAAATTCTCTGGAAGTGGTCTGTGCTTCGTCAGAGTGTGGTAGCCTCAGAAAGGTCATATTTCTTTTTACAAACTTATAATAGTTTGGATTGTCACATCACAACAGTACATGTATATGTAGGGTGCAGTATGTGATACATATTAGAGGATGATCACATCAGGGTAATTAGCAGATTCCTCTCATACTATGTTTATTCATCATTTCTTCTAGCTGTTTGGAATATGTGCCCACCTCCTTGTTAAGCCACAGTCACCTTATGTGAAACAGAACCACACTCTCAGTCCTCATGTTTTCTTGTCTGTGTGTTACTATTGGCCAGCCCTACTCCATGGATGGCCCTATGCCACATAAGAAGAGGTACCATCAGTAGAAGCTGAGCTGTAGGGCAGACCATAAGGCAGCAGTAAAAAGAAAGAGGCAGATATTCTAACAGGATATCTAACTTGGAGGACCACTGGAGCCTTGTGACTTTCTTGGTATCACTTTCTCTCTCCATCTTTTTCTCTCCACTCAACCACAGAAAGCCTTTCTGTTCATATTAGTCCCTGACCTCTATCTGTGTATGCCTTTGCACTTTCTAACACTGTCCAAGATCAGGGGAAATGGTATGTCCACAGTAGGTACCTGAGTCAAAGATTTAGCCAGCCCCTTACCTTCCCACAGCCACTAGCAATGGCCCTACTGCTGTTCATCAGCTTATGTCTGGGTTTGTCTCTCAGCATGCTGATGGTAGCTGGAGCCCTTGTCACCATGTGTCACTACTGTTTCACCATAGCCCAGTGGCATTCCTGGCACACATGAATACTGATTAATTAATGCAATGGTGGCCACAATGCCACACTGCATAAGCTTCACACCTCTGTGTACTCATAGTCACAAAGTTACACATGCATGTGCAGATATGTATACACACAATGCACAACAAACGCAAACACACACCCCACATGTGCACATACATGTACTACATTCACACATATACACACACATACACTATGTGCACATTCTCACTAATATTAAGTTCATATAAAATGCCATGAAAATTGATTTATGCTTTCACCAAAAATAATAATACTATGGAGAGTTTAAAAACAAAAAATTATTAAACACTGAGTTTAATGATTATATTTCTGAACTTTAAAATTAAGTACCAAGCTAATTAACTGAACAAGCTGTGATATTAGAAAACAGAAACAGGTCTGTCACAATGTGATCTAGACAGGATTGTTTCCACCTCAGCTGAGCAATGACACATACCTTTTGGCACTATTTCTCTTCCTTTGAATTGTGCTATTTGATGTAAACACACATCAGAAGCACAGAACTTCAAAATAATGAGAGATCCTGCCTCAAAATGAAAGGTAGTTGATGCCAAAGGAATAATAGCAAAGGTTGTACTATGGTCTCCATATGTACATGTGCATAGGTGCATGTATATGTGTACACACATACCCATAAACACATGCACACAAAAAATAAAGAAAAATAGGACTTTGTATAAATTCATTGAATATCCCTGCAATTTCTGTAAGATCCATACAAGAAAATCAGTCAAAATAAGGCCACTTAAAGATACATGCAATAGGGCCTTCCAGGTAAGATGGTGACATAGGAGTCACGCCAAACTAGCATAGGGAAGGATTTAAGCAAAACCACACCAAAAATAAAAAAAAAAACACTCTTCTTCTGAAAAACGAAGGTGTATAGGTTACTATTAGCCTCAGCAGAGAAGCAGAAGAGACCAAGATCTACCAGAAAGGAGGAAACCTGCCAGAAGCCCACCGAGGCACTTGCAGCCCCAAACCCCATGTATCCACACACCCACCCAGCTCAGCACCGAGCTGAAGGAGCAGAGACCAAAGCAGCAGTTTTTCCACTTATATCAGCCTCCTTGCAAAGTCAAGAAACCTAAAGGGGAGACAGCAGGGACCAGCTGAGGAGCTGCTAAAGGAGACACAGGAAGGACCAGCTGAGCAGTTCAAGTATAACTCAAGGCTTCCTGCACTCTCCCACCCCAACTGTCAGAACAAGGAACCTCTGGAAAACTCATTCTGCCCTCATTCTGGTGGCAGGGCATCCCAGCACAGCTGATCAGAATACTGATCCACAGCACAACACAGAGAGATCCAGGTGGGTACTCAGCATTGGCGAGATTGGAAACCACTCCAAAAGGTGATGAGGCCAACTGGTGAAACAGCAGGCACATAGGCCTGCACTGGAAGTACTAATCTCTCGTTCGACTTCACGACAGGTTATGGTTTACATATTCTTGGTTGGCTTTACCATTCTCAAGTAAACTGTATTTGGGGGTTGACTATTGTTTTCTTTGATGATTTCATATTTATAGAGCCTTTGTCTTTCTTCTGTCATTATTGGAGGCAAGATCTGATAGAGATCCAGGCTGAGCTGGGACCCATTTCAGAACAGAAATCTCAACCTCCCAGCTGACAGGACTCAAGGTGTAGAGCAACACACACCCTTAGGGAGTTTGGATTTATAAGGTTATCTGTTAGTTTTAATCCTCACATTTGCATATTTTGTGCTGGTTTTTATTGAATGTGTATATTGCTCAGTTGAAAATTAGAACTTGCCAGTAAATTGTTTCACCCAGCCCAATAGAATACTTGAATAGCAGGCAAACTCAACACCTAGTATTACTTCTGTGGTTTGATTGGAATACAAGAGCTACACTTGGTGCCTAAAATGCCTACCCTTAAAGTATATAAAGGTGGATTTCCACATCTAAGAACACTACAGATAATTAGAAATCCCAAGCATCCAATCAATTTAGGATGGACAAATTGTTACATTATAATACAAGAAACACAATAATATGAAGACAATACATTTCCACTAATGACAATAAATCCATCAAAATGACTCCCAATGAGACTGTTTTAGAAGAAATGCCTGACAAAGATTTAAAAAGAGAGAGAGATACTTTTAGATATACTCAAAGAAATAAAAGAAGAAATCACAGGAATTGAAGAAGAAAACAAATTCCTCATAGAGAACACAGGAAATCAGCTTACTGAAATAAGGAGATTATTATAAGACTTGAATAAGGAAATAGAAATACTGAAGAAAAATCAGGCAGAAATACTAGCACTGGAAAACACAGTAAGTCAAATAAAAAACTTTGTGGAAAGTCTCGCTAGTAGAATGGATGAAGGAGAGAACAGAATATCTAAATGAGAAGACCAGGTAGCAGTTCTAATACAGCCTAACAAAGATAAAAACAAGCTAATATGAAGGTATGAATGGGAATTTCAAGATATTCAGGACAGTATGAATAGATCAAACATAAGAATTCAGGGTATAACAGTAGGAGAAGAATTTCAATCCAGAGGCTTCATAGGTGTTCTCAGCAAAAACACAGAAGAAAATTTTCCCCAACTTGGGAAAGAAATGCCAGTGCAGATAAAGGAAGCTTTTAAAACACCAAACAGACAAAACTTGGAAAAAACTTCTCCTTACCATGTTATAATTAAACTATTAAACACGCACCCCCCCAAAAAATATATTGAAAGCAGTTAGAGGAAAAAAAGCAAGTCACCTATAAAGGCAAGCCCATCAAGATAATATCAGATTACTCAACACAAACTTTAAAAGCCAGAAGTGCTTGGAATGATGTATTCCAAATTCTGAAAGATAACAACTGTCAACCAAGATTACTTTATCCTGCAAAGCTATCTATCCAAATTGACAGAGAAATAAGGACATTCCACCACAAAAACAGGCTAAAGGAATATATGACAAATAAGCCAGATCTACAGAAATTACTTGAAGGAATCCTTTATGATGAAAAGAAAGCAAAACACACACACGAGGAAATATGAAAAAATAGAACATACTCAAATAACAGTTAAAACAAGAGAGTAAAGGGAAAACAGGAAGCACTGCAAAATAAGAATGGTGAGAATCAATACATACTTTTCAATAATAACTCTTAGTATCAGTGGCATCAATGCCCCAACCAAAATAAAAGGCTTGCAGATTGGATTAAAAGGTAAGATCCTGCTGTTTATTGTCTCCAGGAAACTCATCTCTCAATAAAAGAAAGACACTATCTTAGGGTGAAAGGATGGAAAATGGTATTTCAGGAAAATGGGCCTAGGAAAAAGCAGGTGTTCTTATCCTAACAGCTGACAGGATAATCTTCAAACCAACAATAGTGAGGAAAGATAAAGATGATAAAGATAAAGATAAAGGGAAAGATAAAGAAAGATAAAGAAGGTATAAATACTGATTAAAGGAACACTTCAACAGTAGGACATTACAACCTTAAACTTATATGCATCTAAGTTGGAGGCTCCCAGTTTCATCAAGCAAACACTATTAGACTTAAGGTCACACATAACACCAAAAAATTGTAGTGGGTGACTTCAATACTCCACTCTCATCAATTGACAGGTCAACCCAGAAAAAATTAAACAGAGAAACATATGGATTAAATGATGTCATAGAACAAATGGACCTAACAGATATCTGCACAACATTCTATCCAAATGCTGAAGAATGTACAGTTTTTCCTTAGCAGCACATGGAACATTCTCCAAAATAGACCATATATTAGGACAGAAAACAAATCTTAACAAATAGAAGAAAATTGAAATAACCCTTTGTACTCTACCTGACCACAATGGGATTAAACTATAAATCAGCAACAAGAAAAACTACACAGCATACATAAATTAATGAAGGCTACACAGTACACTATTGAATGATCAATGGGTCATTGAAGAAATCAAAAAAGAAATCAATAAATACATAGAATCACATGATGAGGATACAACATACCAAAACATTGGGGACACAATGAAGGCAGTTCTAAGAAGGGAAATTTATAGCTCTAAATGCCTATATTAAGAAATTAGAGAGTTCACAAGTAAAAAATTATTGCTTTGCTGTAAGGCCTTAGAAGAGCCAATATTGTGAAAATGTCAATTTTACAAAAGCAATCTGCACATCTAATGCAATCCCTATTAAAATTCCAACAGCATTCTTCATGGAAATAGAAAAAATAATCCTAAAATTCATTTGGAAGCACAACAAATCTTGAACACCCAAAGCAATTTTGAACAACAAAAATAAGGCTATATATTTAAGCTATATTACAAAACCCATAGGAACAAAAACTGCATGGTACTGGCACAAAGACAAATACATAGAATAGTGGAACAGAATAGAGGACCCAGATGGAAATCCAGGCTGCTGTAGCCATTTGACTTTTGACAAAAATGCCAGAACACACACACACACACACACACACACACACACACACACACACAACATGCAGTGGAAAAAAGGCAGCCTCTTTAACAATGGGTGCTGAGAAAACTGGATATCTATATAGAAGAAGAATGAAAGTAGAACCTTATCTTTCTCCACGCCCAAGAATCAAGTCCAAATGTATCAAAGCCTTTAATTTCAGACCTGAAACTCTGAAGCTGCTAGAGGAAAAAGTAGGGAAACCCTTGAACATATTGGTATAGGCAATGACTTTTTGAACATAACCCCAGTTGTTCAGGACATAAAACCAGTAATCAACCAATGGGACCTCATGAAATTACAAAGTTTTTGTACATCAAAGGACACCATGAAAAGAGGAAAGAGACAACCTACAGAATTTGAGAAAAGCTTTGCCAGCTATACATCTGACACAGGATTAATATCTAGGATATAAAAAGAACACAGAAAGCTAAATAATAAGAAATGAAATGATCCAGTTTAAAAATGGGCTAAGGAACTAAATATAGAGTTCTCAAAAGAAGGAATACAAATGGCATATAAACATAAAAAATGTTCTACATCCTTAGCCATCAGGGAACTGCAAATTAAAACTACTTTGAGATTCCATCTTACTCCTGTCAGAATGGCAACCATCATGAAAACAAATGAAAATAAATGTTGGCAAGGATGTGGAAAAAGAGGAACTCTTCTACACTGTTGATGGGAATGTAATCTGGTACAACCATTGTCGAAATCAGTGTGGAGGTTCCTGATGAAGCTAAAAATAGATTTACCATATGACCCAGCTATATCAGTCCTAGGCATATATCCCAAGGACTCTTCTCACTACCTTAAAGACACTTGCACAAACATATTTATTGCCACTTTTTTCACAGTATCTAGGAAATGGAACCAGACTAGATATCCCTCAACTAATGAATGAAGACATGGTACATTTATACAATGGAATTCTATTCAGTGTTAAAGAAAAATGAAATTATGAAATTTGCAGGGAAATGAATGGACCAGGAAAGGATTTTACTGAGGTAACTCAGACCCAGAAAGCCAAACATTCCATGTTTTCTCTCATATGTGGATCTTAGTTACAAATGTTCATTGTTGCGTGTGAGTTGGAGTAAAAATCAGTACCAGAGGCAAGTAAGCTACAAAAGGGCTATAAGGGAGGGAGGAGAGGGGTGGACTTAAGGGGATGGTACTGTATATATGTAAGTAGATAGATTACTGCAGGTGGAAGGGCTAGGTGAAGTCAGGGGAAGAGATTGAGTAAAAGGAGTGTGGGAGAGGGCTAATCAAAATTCAGGATACTGTGAAAAAGTCACATGATAACCTACATTTTTGCATAAGAGCATGCTCAGAAGCTATAGACTCTTACTAGAAAAATTTCAGTGCCAGGGATGGGATACCTTCCAGTGACTTGTTGGTCAGGGAGGTCACTGACACCCTCAAAACATTACAGTCTATTGCCAAGGCTCTGGGTTTCCTACCAGGAATAGATGATAAGACCCTACTGCTGAATAATCCTCATGTCTGGGCTGAAGGTCACTGAGAAATCAAAGTGAGGCTGAGCTTAAACCTTTTCCCAGTAGACCAGCTGATAGAAAGCTGGCAAAAAGCTGCACTGCATGAAGCCTTATGGGAGACAGAAGCAATCAGTGGTGAAAACAGTAGACACTACAAGCCTCCAGTTTGGCCAGCCAGGCCAAATGAGCCAACGGGTGTAACTGTGGCATATTTGTTATGGGGAAAACCAACTGCTCTCTAATTGGACTGGAGATCCATTCTTTGGTAGGGAGTACATGCCTGGTACTGCAAAGTTAATCAAAAACCTATGGTGAGGGAGATCATCAGCATTAGGAGTGTACTGCCTGCTCTTGTCTGGATAAATGCATATATTATTCTCACCAAACAGCCCTGTAAGCACTTAATGTTCATTCACATATATTAATGCTACTCTCACTTTTGGTTAGAGAAGCTTCTCTTTTCAGATGGAAGTGACCACTCTGGTGACCCAGAAGGCACCATATTGCTGAGAAGACATGACAGAGGAATATTCAGCCTGAAACATCTCTATCACACCTTCCAAGGCTCAGGGTCCATAGCAGAAGAGGTGGTGGAAAAAAAATGTAAGAGCCAAAGGAAGGGTATGACTGCTTACAGTGCAATCAACCAGACAGAAATTGGCCTTGATATCCATGACTTCGCAGTTCCTAGCACTATCTTCACAAGACCCTCATAATAGGAGGAAAAGATGGTGACATAAAAATAAAAGAGAGACTAATGGAGAGAGGGAGGGGCTATGATGGAGCGTGGATTTGTGAAGGGGATAGTGGAGGAAGAGAGGAAATTATCATTGTTTATTGTCTGTAAATATGGAAGCTGTCAATAAAAAGGAAAAGAAATTACACATACAATAATGACTATCTAACATGAATGACAAGAACTAGTGTGTAAAACCCCAAAGTGAAGGGCTGGGGGTATAGCTCAGATCATAGAATTCTTACCTAGTGTGCATGATACCCTGGATTGCATCCCCAGAACCACATAAAAGTGGTCATGGTGCTACATGCCTCTTATTCCAGTACTAGAGAGGTGGAAGTTAGAGGACAGGAGTTCAAGGTCATCCTCAATTATATAGTAAAGCTTGAATTTTGGCTAGATGAGACCATATTTCTCAGAAACGAAAAATAAATGTACCCAAAGTGAAAATGAAGTGATTTATTAAGACAAATTTTAATACTTAGTAAAAGCATCATACTATGTTAAGCTTAAGAACTCTGGGATTTCTAACTAAGGAAAAGAAAAATTGTGAAGTTAACGAAAGGTGACGTCAGGTTTCATGTGACAACTTGCCAGGAGAGCTTTGTAGCTGCCTCCAGACCCACCTCCCGTACCGCTGACGATAGCATGCTGGTGATGCATGGGACACACACATACTGAGTGTTGGAGACATGCGAGATCCTGGGATCTTCCCTTCCCATGGAAGAATTTAGCCTTACACTGTTCCTTTGAGAATGGAACCATTTCTGTCTCCATTTTACAGATGAAGAAACTAACAGCTATGTTCACATGGTCTGCACAGTGTCATGTGGCTCCTAATAGCCCAGGATTCATTAAAACCCAGGACATCTGACCCAAAATCCTTGCTATATTACCCAGCTATGTGACTTCCTAGGGTAAACATGGCTCCTTATCATTAATCTAGAAGATGTTTGAGACAGATGATTAAGTGGCCAGCACACCAGGTCAAGAGCAAAAACTGGGACTCCATGATAAAAACCAATGTGTGTCTTCCCTCCCAAGACATCTGGTGATGTTTCATAGACAGTGTGTGGCCTGAGGACTAGCATTTTCCTTTGGAAACTTCCTGTGCTAAATTAATAGGAAACCATGTGCTTACCATATAGGGGAGACTGCAAAATCACAGAAGACAACTGAATAAAATGATAAACGAAAGCTAATTAAAAGTAACTGAAGGCTAGGCCAGGCATGGTGGTGCACACTTTTAATCCCAGCACTTGGGAGCCAGAGGTAGGAGGATTGCTGAGACTAGTAAATTCCAGGTCAGCCTGGAGTACTGTGAAACCCTACCTCAAAAAAAATGTTTGAAAGCTGCTGTGACATCATTGTGTACTACAAAGTAGACATCTAAGTGTAGGGTTGGATGTAGAGAAACATCTCTATCACACCTTTCAAGATTCAGGCATTACAGGACCTGCAGTCCATCCATAGTTCTTCCTCTGCTTAGAAGTAGCTGGATCAGTTAATTTTCAACAGATGGTAGGAGATAAATTGCAGATTGTCTGTGACTGTATATTTCAGAACCTTTCTGAACATGAGGAAATGGCTGGCAGGTCAGCATTTGTAACTAGTCATTGGATAACTGAATAGTGTTGTATAGCTACTAAGGGTCTGGGATTGATGAAGACCCAGGATATAGTATATAGTACCACTAAGAAGAATTACTTTATACTATAAACTGTAACATAAAACAAATTTTACCTACTTAAGGTGATAATTCTATCATATCACCTTATGAGTATGAGTGTTCAAGAATGGCTCTGTAACTAATCAATGCATGTATGTGATGCTTAAAGATTACATAACTTAATGATTCTATTTACTGATGTCTGACATTTTTGAAGCATCACCTTTTCCTCTGTTTCCTCTGCCCTACATTTGATCAAGGTTCTGATAATCCTGGGTCTCCTTAGGTACACATGGGGAATTCACATCACAAAGCTGCTCATTGCCTGGCAATTTCCCTCCAGCCCAACCCTATAATCACCCAGTGACCAATGCTGCAATGTCACGGTCCATCCAAATAAAGGAGTATTATTTATCTCTGAAAAGAAATGAGCTATTAAGTCAGAAAATACATGGGGGCAGGAAATGCATATTACTAACTAAAAGAAGCCAATTTGACATCGTTCAAATTGTGTGATTTCAGATATATAATTTTGAGAGGAGGTGAAGTATGAAGACAGTAAGAGGTCAGCAGTTAACAGGGTTTTTGGAGAGAATGATGACAAGTGGAGTCACTGGATTTTCATGACAGTTAAACTGTTCCATGTGATTCTAGCATGGTGGGCACACTAATATGTATCTATGTAACCTCTCATCAGGGTTCTTATATAAATGTTCATACCTTCCCTCATTTCAGTTCAGGCACATACCTTCACCTATATCACACTGCACTCTGTTAAAACCATACAGAAAATTTAAAAATAATCCCTCTTGAAATCTCTTTTCTTTTTTAATGTTTAATACTTTATTTATTTATTTGACAGAGACAGAGTAAGATAAAGAGGGATAATGGGTGTATCAGGGCCACTGCAATGAACTCCATTCACATGTGCCGCCTTGTATATCTGGCTTTACATGGGTACTGGGGAATTGAACCTGGGTTCTTTTTTTGCCAGCAAATGCCTTAGCCACTAAAGCCATATTTTCGGCACCTGAACTTTATTTTCCACTAGTTCTCATAAGCATATGGACACTTTTTTGTTGATTTTCCCTCTCCCAAACTATACAAGAGAACTAAAACAATAATTAATTTATAAATTAATAATTAATCACACAACCATTTGTTTTGTTCAATTTTACTGTATTTTTGTTGTATAACACTATATGAATGACACTTGACTTTCTTATTTTTTATTTTATTTATTAATTTGAAAGAGAGAGATAATATAGGTACCCCAGAACCTCCAGTCACTACAAACAAACTCCAGAAGCATGTGCCACTTTGTACATCTGGCTTTACATGGGTACTGGGGAATCAAACCCAGGCCATCAAGCTTTGTAAACAAGCACCTTTCACAGCTGAGCCATTTCTCCAGCCCAACTTCCTTATTTTAAATATCATGAAAATGTTCTGACAATTTTTCTTTTTCCTTTCTTTATTTTTGGTTTTATTTATTTATTTATTTATTTTCGATGTAAGGTCCCATTCAAGACCAAGCTGAACCTGGAACTCACTCTGTAGCCCCAGGATAACCTCAAACTCATGGGCATCCTCCTAATTCTACCTCCGAGTGCTAGGATTAAAGGTATACACCACACCACCTGGTTTGTTTGCATTTCTTTTCCCAGCTCCACCCTGTGGCCATACCCCTAACTAAAGCCACCCAATATAAACAACGCCAAGGATGAAGTCCACAGCTGCCATCAACCACCACAGGCTTTAAGATTAAGATTAAGACCACAGGCTTTGGAAAGGGCTCACTCTCCTGCTGATGCTGTATGAGTTACTCTGTTATGTCTGTTTTGTGTCTGATCTTCCATACCACTTTGTCAGTTGAATGCAGTGGCCCCCTAGTAACCTTTGTGAGACACTTCCATGCTGACATTTGGATTCTCTGCCATTAAACGTGGGATGCATCATCTTCTCCCACTTTTTTCCTGGATAAACATTAAACTTTTTAAAAGAATAAAAAGATTTTTTTTCATATTTATAAAAGTATGGGGCTAGAGAGATGGCTCATTGGTTAAAGGTACTTGCATACAAAGCTTGATGGCCTTGGTTCAACTCCCCAGTACCCACATAAAGCCAGATGCAAAATGGAACATGCATCTACAGTTCATTTGTAGTGGCAAGAGGTTCTGGTGCATCAATCAATTCTTTCTCCTTGAAAATTACCTAATAAAAATATTTTTAAATAAATAAAAATGTAGTATTGTTGTGCCATTAATGAAAAGAGCCATCACTTAAAATTTACTGAAAAGTTATGAGATCTATCTGAGAGCTGTGAATGAATTACTTGGTCTGTGTTTGTCTGTGGGTAAATGAGCTCTATGTCAACCATACTTGAGGAAGTTTCAGGGTGAAAAAAAAGACAAAAAAAAAAAAAAAGAAGAAGAAGAAAAAAGAAAGCATGACCTCTGTGAAGTTTAGTCCCCTAAACTAGATAAACAACCTTCCAAAGATACACACCAACCTACAATGACACCCAAAATTAGAAAGGAAAACTTACTTTGCAGTTCAACATTATTAAATTATCCTATTAACAATGCCATAAAAAGGTTAGTTTTGAAAACAAGAATATTTCCAAAAGATGTAACTCTTTCAAACATATCATTATGAGACCTTTATATAAATATATATAATTTCATTCATTTGTCCACATATATGTGTGGATATATATGAATAAACACACTGTAGAATAATTGTGCCATTTAATAATTATACTAGAAAATTTTAATACATCACAGCAGTCATTGTAAGCAAAACAGAGTTGTGTTCTTTCTTCAAATTTAGTTGAACTTTTTGTTCTAGCTAAGTCTTCAAGAACTCAAATTTAAGTTGCTGTAGTTATTAAAGTTGGGCCACCTTAGCTTGCAATAAATCATAATAGTGAGAAAAATTGATTGTACCAGAGACTGATCTTGTGGGAACTGCCATTTTTCTCCAAGACAAGTTATTTTGAGTTCCAATACTTTACCATACACAAATATATGGTAGTTTTAAACTCTATGAGTCAAAATGGATTTTTCTTAACTTTTCAATATCATTTTGCTACAAATACGTTTTGTGAACAATGCAGTACAAAACATTTTGAATAGATGTTGTTAAAACATAATAGTGAGTTTTAGTATCTGGTGTATAAAATACCATATTTGTTTTCATCAATATCTGTAGGTAGGAAAGGTATTACTTTTATACGTTGATTATTTTGAGTCACTAACTTCAGAAAGAATCCCACTAAAAAGAGGAATCCCATAAAATGTGGAAATCAGAGCTATGGGTAAGTCATGGTTGGGCTCCAGGGTCCCCTGTACATTAAAACAAACAAACAAACAAACAAACAAACAAACAAACAAAACCTGACACTGGCTCTATAATTGTGGGCTATTAGTCACCCTCTGTGCTTCAGTTTCTCACTTGTAAATGGGCAAAATCAGAGTGTACTAGTTTACACCTGGAAAATGTAGTGAATATTAATGATTGTTTTACTTCAAAAGGTGTGCTTCCTTGTTTAGCTTTATAATGTCCAGTTCCTACGCAGAGTCACTGTCTAATCATAATATAGTCTTCTTTTAACAATAAGCAGGCTGACCTTTCTAGGGATGAAAAAAGGGCCAGTTAGTAACCTTAACATATATGTAGAATTTGAGTTTTAGTATATAATTGTATCAGTTACTTTCTTGTTGCTGGGGCACAATGTGCAGCCCGAAGCAGTTTAGAGAAGAAGGACATGGACTTTGTTCTCATTGCTTTCCACACTGAAGTTTGCCCATATCTTATTGTAAAATATACAGTTCTTCATTTATATAGAACACCCTAAAATTTATTGAGGTTTTAACATCTCTCTTCAGCAGATACTCTCTATCCAATAAGAATGTGAGAACCACAAATGCTATCAACTTCACCCTGCATTTTCTCCCAACTATGCTTCCATGAGCCGCATTAACACACATTCTTCCAGTTGTTTAAATCATTTGGTTATTTCTACGGTACATATGGAAAACTTCCATGGCATTTGAGTATCTGTTTTGGAATAATCTAAAGATAACCATTCAGACTTGAATATTCTGCTGTAGACTTTTACAAGTTTATAAAAATATAAAAAATTAATTTAAACTTAATTCTGGCACAAATTAGGGTAGGAAACCATGTTTTTCTGAAGATTTCTTGCCTATAAGCAGGCCATCAATGACATACGTTTTTGAGTTCACAAGGTGGACTTGAGACATCTTGACACTAAATGTAGTGTTTGGCCCTTGGTGAAGGTAAAGCAGATGAGCAGAGCCAAGAGACAAGAGAGGCAAGTGTATTATCTGCAGTAAGTAAGGCGAGCAGGGTGGAGGGGCACTGTCAAAGCAGTGACTCCCAAACAACCAAGCAAGCAAGCACTCTGACTGGGGAGACACTGACATACACATAAGGAACAGCCTCCAGCCCCTTTTCCAGGTGGCATATTCTTTTTTTTTTAATTTAGTTTGCTTTTATATATTTATTTGACAGAGAGAGAAAGAAAGAGGCAGATATATAGGGGGAATGAGATGAGAATGGGCATGCCAGGGCCTCTAGGCACTGCAAACAAACTCCAGACATATGCACCACCTGTGCACCTGGCTTATGGGGGTACTGGGGAATCGAACCAGGGTCCTTAGGCTGCACAGGTAAGTGCCTTAGTTACTAATCCATCTCTCCAGCCCCAGGTGGCATATTTTTGAATGAGTTCAGTTCAAGGTCATGTGTCACACATCTTAGTTACAGCTGAGACCACTTCTAGGCAGAGAATGTAGCATTGTCATGAGCAAAGTTCACTCACACAGGTCATGGAACAAGACAGGGTTTGGGTGAATCTTCACATGTTTCTCTGGAGGACCTGAAACAAAAAAGAAGAAACTCAGCTTTATAGAAGTGCTCTGTGTGTGTGTGTGTGTGTGTGTGTGTGTGTATGTGTGTGTGTGTATGTGTGTATATGTGTATGAATATATGTGTGCACATATATGTGTATTATGTATGTGTGTATGCATGTATATGTGTGTGTATGTATGCGTATATGTCTGTTAGGTATTATACATGCATATATAAATATATGTATGCGTGTGTTCATGCATGCATGTGTGTGTATGTATATGCGTGTGTGTGTGCATGCATTCCTTGACTCTTTAAAATTGTTTTTGTATTTATTTATTTAATTTTTTTCTAAGGAGAGAGAGAATGCACATGATGCCAGCGGGGCTTCTAGCTACTAAAAATAAACTCCAGATGCATGCACCACTTTGTGCATCTGGCTTTATGTGGGTAATGGAACAGAGATCACTAGACTTTGCAGGCAAGTGCCTTAACCTCTGAGCCATCTGTACAGACCCTAATACTTTTTATTAACATCCAAAGAATGAGGTTTTATTTTGTTATATATCAAACAAATTTTGTTTTTGTTGCCCTTCTTCCAACTCTTTCTCCCTTTCCCCTTGTGTCCTGCCACATCCAGAGCCTCCTTTCTACTTTCAAAGCACAGATTACCTTTTGCCCTGTCCTCCCAGCTCTTCTCACCGCTTGTTCCCCTTGTGTGATCTCCTATCTCAAGGCATAGTCTATACTCATTCTTACATCTTCTTATTTACTTATATATAAACATTATAAGTTAAGATCCACATGAGACAGAACATGTTGTTTTTTGTCTTTCTGGGCCTGGGTTATATCACATAATATAATATTTTCTAATTCCTTCCCTTATCCTAAAAATTTCATAATTTAATTTTTATTCGTAGCTGAATAAAATTTCATTGTGTACATGTGCCGCAACATCATTATGCATTCATCAGTTGATGGACACCTCTTCCCTCCAAAGATAGTAATTTAGTATCTTGTTCTTCTGGTGCTCAAACTACATCTGGAAACTGCCATTTTCCAAAGCTAGCCAATACTATGTTTAGCTTCAAACTAGCTTAATTTAATATTATGCTTCTCAGCCTGGCTTAGGTTTAGGGAAATACACTCGAGTTAAAAAGAGAACTCAAAAATAAAAAAAAAAAAAGAAACAGCATTTTTCCACACAGTTGGAAGGAAGCTATTCAAAAGTTGGAAAAAGGCATGGTAATGAATTATGGAAACATTACCTCATTTTGTGTTCTTCTTCTAAATCTTATCTGTATCTAGTCAGGGACCATTCATATAATTGCAAACCTTATATGTGTATTTAATTGAACAGTTAATGTGATACTTAGAATTTTACCTTCCTTCTATTAGCTAGGATGAAAAACAGAAATAATATTCTATAAAGTTAAATATTGTGTGAAGTCCAGTTGCAGGTAGAAATATTTTGATTCAAAGTAAGTAGGGTTGTGGAGCAGTAGGATGCTGAGAACTCCAGCATGGCTTCTGACAGGGACACACTGCTATGCACCTAACAGTCAAGAGCATGTCAGGCGAGCAAGAAAATACAAGTTCCATTGTGCCCATAGGATTCCTACAGAGTCTGAGAGTAGCCAATGCCAAAAATAATTGCTTAAAATGACAGAATCATGTGACAAAATGATCATGGGCTTCCTCAGTGTTAGCAATCAGGTTCTAGAGAGGAACACTGGCATATGCTCAAAGTGAATAATGAAGTCATCAACTTTTCTGAGATATATATATATATATATATTGTTTCCTGCATTGACTTTTTTTATTCTAAGTTTTACTGATAGAGGTAGGAGGGACTTCTGGGTTGGAATCTGAACTATCAGCAGGCAGGGCTTAAAAACATCTGGATGTGGGCTGCTTTTGTCCCTTCCTTCTGACAACTGAGTATAAGCTTCCCCACAACTATCATAGCAGCAAGAGAAATGGAGTTGCTAACTCGATTGAGAACTTTCCTTGCCTGGTTTGAGAAGCCCTCTCCTGATTTGTTCTTACCTTTCAACCTCCTTTTTATACATCCAGCCAATCAGGGCCCACCTAAGGTTATATAAATCCCTGTGCACAGCTTTTTGCCAGAAAAATCCACTTCCAGATTCTCTCCCAGGTGGCATCCCATAGCTGTTGAGAGCATTTACTTTAGTTAAGGACCAGATATTGGTACTGGAGCTATTCTGCTCTTGGGTGATGGTGACCTGCCTTTATCACGTTCACTATCATGGTCAACCTGCTCTCCTTAAAACTTGTCTCCACAGAACTGTTCTGAGCCCTGCTTTCCTCAGACCTACTCTCCACAGACCTGTTTTTAGACCTGCTCTGTCCCTATATTTGCTCTCCTTAGACTTGCCCTCCTCAGACCTGCTGTGCACAGACCTGCTCTCCTGGAACCTGCTCTCAACAGACCTTCTCTTCACATACTTGTTCTTTAGAAACCCTCTTGGTTAGCATCCTAACACTGTGGAGAGCTCTGAACTACCTATTCCATCCTTGTCCCCTCTCAGTGGACATCCTGGAACACCAAGAGTGCAGAGGTGTCACTCTCACTTCTTTTCAGAACCTCACTGTTTAAGGATGGTTTGGGACTGCTCAGAACTTTTGTTTTCATTTTTGAGCTGCCTCTCCTACATGCACAAAGTCCTCCTTGCTTCACTCACCCTTTGGCCTGAAGAGGATACCTCATTGTAGACCCAAGTTTTGAATTCCCTTATTGGGACCCAAGAACCTGCATTGAAGCCCAATTCCTATTATTTGTCTCATTTTCTGTATTTGGCTATGAAATTGCCTCCCAAGAAATATTTTAGAATGTCTTAACCTCAAAATCTATATTAATAAAGATTCATAGGAAAGTCCATTTGTAAATGTTAGATAAATTGATAGCTCTTAAATGTAAAATCCTGGTTTCTCATATATCCTCAGAAGTATTCCTTGTGATTCTCTTATTGAACTTTTTGGCATTTACTTATCAGAAATTGAAAGAGAACAAAAAATGGCATTACTATTAACAGAAAATTGAAACACATGAAATAATTTTTTCAAATATAAATTTAGGCAAATTTTAAGCACATGTAGGAAGGTAAGACTGGTGAATGAGAAAGAATTATTTGGAATGTGTAGCAGTTACTTTCTTATTGCTAGGACAAAATACGCAACCAGAAGCCATTTACAGAAGGAAATAGTTCATTTCCAGTTTACAGTTTTGAGGGGAAAGCTTGCTCATATCAGGAAAAGCATGGCAGAACCATACAGCCAGGTGTCACATCTCCACATTAGTAGAGAGAAAGTAGAGAGAGTGAGCTAAGCGCAACAGGTGAGGCTGAGCTGCTAGGTCAGACTCCAGTGGCATACCACCTCCAGGAATGCTCCACCTCCACAGAGCTTCATAGCCTTCCCAAATAGAGCCACAAACTGGGAGTTAACTTTTCAAACACATGAGACTATGGTAGGGATGTTTTTACATTCGTACCATAACAAAAACTAACTAATTTACTGACAGAACGATTTAAGGGCTGTATTATTAAGACTAAGAAAACAAAATATTAAACTGTTAGAAAATGTTATTATAAAATTATTTCAAATGCAACATACAAAAGTAAAAATGAAGGCTTTTACAGACACATAAAAAGGTAATGTTCTCGAAATCACTAAATTTATAGTTCACTGCATAGAGAGGCAAAGAGAAAAAAATCATCAATGCCAATAAATCTTAGATAATTCTGCAGATACAAAAGCATTTTGCTTTGATTATGGGAGATAGGAGTAAATGAATGCTTAAAGAGAACTGAAAATCAAAGAAGATGCATTGAAATTATTGAAATGATTTATTTCAATTTTTAATTTCATATAACTTATTAATGTATAGAATAAATCACATTCAGCCCTTGAGGCATGGTAATACAATGCAAATGATAGACAAGATGTTCACAAAAAAACATACTAAAAGAAAATTTAAAGATTAGAAATTCATCCATTTGCTGCCTAAGAATATAGGAGGAAAATGTTATTATCTTAAGAAAATCCTTCTAATTCCGGGCACACACCCATGACTAGGAGTGTGAGGGAAGAGTATATGGATGTGACTAGTTGTGACCAGCTCATGTACCCAGCTAAAGAGTGTCATGTGGTGATAAAAAGGAGATAGCCCAGTGTCACATTTAGGATTCAAAATTGCAGTAAGGCATGGAAAACGCTAGGCAGTTGGCTGCAGCCAAAGAGCAAACAAATTGGCAGTCAAAATGTTAATAAAGCAATAAGCATAAAATGACCATGGTGGTGCATGCCTGTAATCCCAGAATTCTTGAGGTGGAGGCAAGATGATGAGAAGTTTAAGGTCATCCTCAGCTACATGGTGACAAGCCTGGAATACGTGAGATTCTTTCTCAGAGAAACAAAATAAGAGCTTGGGAATTGGTTAAACAGTTAAAGAAACTTGCTTGCAAAGCCTGAAAGCCTGGGTCCAAGTTCCTATCACATAAAGCCAGATGCACAAAGTGGTATATACATCTAGAGTTCATTTGCAGTGACAATAGGTCCTGGCTCAGTCATATTCTCTCTCTCTCTTTCTCTGTAATAAATAATAAAATTAAAAATTAAAATCAAGGAAATGCAAATCAAAACTACTTTGAGATTCCACCTCGCTCCTCTTAGATTGGCTTCCATCATGAAAACAAATGATCATAAATGCTGGCAAAGATGCAGAAAAAAAGGAACCCTTCTACACTGTTGGTGGGAATGCAATCTGATCCAGCTGTTGTGGAAATCAGTGTGGAGGTTCCTGAGACAGCTGAAAATAGATCTACCACATGACCCAGCTCTACCACTCCTAGGCATATATCCTAATAACTTGTCTCACTACCTCAGAGATACTTGCTGAACCATGTTTATTGTTGCTTTATTCACAATAGCTAGGAAATGGAACCAGGCTAGATGTCCCTCAACTGATGAGTGGATAATGAAGATGTGGCACATTTTTACAATGGAGCTATACTCAGTGGTAAAGAAAAATGAAAGTATAAAATTTGCAGAAAAATGGGTGGATCTGGAAAGGATTATTTTTAGTGAAGTCACCCAGGCCCAGAAAGCCAAATGTAGCATGTTGGCTCTCATATGTAGATCCTAGCTACAAATGATTGGACTTTTATGTGAGTTGGAATAAAAATCAGTAGCAGAGGCCAGCAATCTAGAAAGGAGATATAAAGGGAATAGAAAGAGAGGAACAGGGGGACTTAATAGGATAGTATTGTATACATGTAAGTAGAAGAACAGATTAATGTGGGTGGAAAGGCCTGAGTGAGGTCAGGGGAAGAGACTGAGTAAAGGAGAGATGGGGGGAGGGCTAATCAAAATCTAAAAGGATATAAATAAATCATATGGAAACCTATGTTTTTGGACAATGGAACACCCAGAAGCTATAGATTGTTATGTAGAAAATTTTCAGTTCCAGGCATGGGATACCATCCAGTGAGTTGTTGGCCAGGAAGGTCCCTGATGCCCCCAAAACATCACAGGCCAAGCCATTACCAAGGCTCTTGGTTTCCCACCAGGAATAGATGGTAAGACCCTATTGCTAAAGACTCCACATACTTGGTCTGCAAGGTCACTGAGAAATCCTGCTGGAGCTGAGCTGAAAACCTCCTTCGTGTAGACCAGCTGACAGAAACCTTGAAAAAGCTACACTGATGAAGTTCAATGGGAGGGAGAGAAATCACCAGTGGAGATACTGAACAGTAGACATTGCAAGCCTTAAATTTGGCCATCCAGGCCAAATGAGCCAACAAGTACAATAGCGGCATGTCTGTTATGGGGAAAGCCAACTGCCCTCTAATTGGAATGGAGGCCTGCCTGAAACCTATTATAGGTGTAGTCATGAGCCCTAGGTGTGTAATATCTGCTGATGTCTGGCTAAATGTATATACTATGCTCAACAAACTACCTGGTAATCACTTTTCTTAATGTTCATACCCATATATTAGTGCTACTCTCACTTTTGGTTAGAGAAGCTTCTTTGTTCAGATGGCTGTGATCTTGAGATGACTCAGAATGCACCACAGTGCTGAGAAGAAGTGACAGTAGAGTGCTCAGGACTGAAACATCTCTATCACACCTTCCAAGGCTCAGGGTCCATTGAAGAAGTGGCAAAAGAATGTAAGAGCCAAAGAAAGGGTAGGACTCCTTACAACGTCCTCCCTCCAGACACAAAATGGACTGGATATCCATGACCTTGCAGTACCTGACACTATCTACAGAAGAACATCATAATAGGAGGAAAAGATAATGACATCAAAATAAAATAGAGACTGATTGAGAGGGAGAAAGGATATGATGGAGAGTGGAGTTGGAAAGTGGAAAGTGGGGTGAGGGAGGGAATTACCATGGGTTATTGTTTATAATTATGGAAGTTTTTCTATTTTTCCAAGATGCTCTTTTCATTTCCATTGTCCTTAACTGGTTTTTGGCCAGGGAGGCAACAATCCTTAACTGGATTGCCCATCACGTAAGTAGACAGTTAAGCATGGCCATGCACCCCTATAATACCAGCCCTGTGGGAAGTGGAGGTCAGAGTTTCATTGGGGGTTCACCAATAATTCTGACCATATGTAGCAATGTAGCAACTCTATATTGAGTGAAAAACTCTATCTCAAGGAAACTCATGGATAAGTGATGAAGCAGGTCATGTCTGCATACATGCAATGTGTGCAATGCGACATGCACATCTACACACATGTGAATATGCCCCCTACATCACACACACACACACACACAGGAATTTGATTGATATAAGTCATGGAATACAATGCAACTCTTTAAAATAATGTTGTATTTCTGTGCTTCACTACATTATATAGAATATATTCCAGATATGTTTTCTTTTAAAAGAATATTACAAGCAGGAAGACATAGAATGAGGTCATTAAAATCATGGAAGCTATGTATGCAGTTATGGAAACACTTTGCATTTATTTACATGAGGAAAACTCACCTTCCTCCAGTTCTCTATTCTGAAACTCCCTGAGCAGAAGTCAAACTTGGCTAATGGAAAAAATGCAAGATTTTTGGAGAATATATGCCACACAACTTAAGTGGGCTCCTGGCACTGCTTGGCCACCTCATTGTATTCCCTAAGCTCATTTCCAAATTTATCGCAGTTGGTTTACTCAGTGCCCCTTCCTCCTCTTCCCTGCGATTTTCCCGTTTATTTTGATGACTATTGTTGCAGTCAAGTTCACATTGCTGGCAGAAATCAACTGACCAAGAGTAGCTTATGGGCAGAGAGGGTTTATTTTGGATTACAGACTTGAGGGAAAGTTCCATGATGGCAGGGGAAAATGATGGCATGAGCAGAGGATTGACATCACCTCCTGGCCAAATTCAGGTGGACAATAGCAACAGGAGAGTGTTCCAAACAGTGGCAAGGGGAAACTGACTATAATACCCATAAATCCACCACCAATAATACAATGCCTATAGGAGGTATTAATTCCAAAATCTGCAACAATTGGGAACATAGCATTCAGAACACCTAAGTTTATGAGGGACACTTGAATTGAACCATCACAACTGTTATATTAAACTCTCATCAGTGTGCATTACCCCCACACTATCTCCTACTTACCATGGACTAGGTAAAGTTTCCCACAGGATCATATGCCCTGTCACCTGCCCTATATTATTCCAGAAAGCTCTCACTTCCTTCTCTCTCTCTCTCTCTCTCTCTCTCTCTCTCTCTCTCTCTCTCTCTCTGTGTGTGTGTGTGTCTTTGTTTCTGTCAAAACCATTCCTTTGTTGAACACACTTGAAATGACCCATCTGTCTCCCAAAGTTTCCATTCTGCAGAAACCTAGGATGAATCTACCTGTATTTATGTCATCACTTTCAATCCCAACGGCAATCAACTTTTGTAGCCCAGGGTAGGAAAGGGTCCTGTGCCTTGTGCCCTCAGATCACAACCTTGTGTCCTTGGTCTTTCATCTTCATA
This sequence comes from Dipus sagitta, assembly GCA_036346955.1. Classification (NCBI taxonomy): domain Eukaryota; kingdom Metazoa; phylum Chordata; class Mammalia; order Rodentia; family Dipodidae; genus Dipus; species Dipus sagitta. The sequence continues at coordinate 41,023,136 of CM070783.1, forward strand.
AGCCCATGATTCGCACTGGTCTCGGCAGTGTGACTACATCCACAGTTCCCATTCTCATACTCTTCCTCTTTTAGAAGAGTGCCTCCACCTGGGGTTCTTCTTTCTTCATTGACTGTTGGTGTTTGTGGTCTCAGGTCTTTCACTGAAAGTAAAGGAAGTGATTACCTTTATGTGAAAATGTTGCTAACTATTGCTTTCAGTTGTGCAGTAGACTTCATCAGGACTGTGTGTTTTCTGCTACGAACATTATTCTGCTTACCCTGCCCCATAGCTTGCCTGGGTCAGGTTTCATTCCCCAGAACACTTTCTTCTATCTGTGCCCCTTTCGTAGATACCTCTGGGTACGAGCTCCTGGCCATCTTTGGACAAAATTCTTCAGATGCGTAACACTTGCACCCCAATCCCACCATCTACCCTAGCTATAGATAAAGCAAAGTGCAGGTATGACCTCTGGACCTTGTTTGTGACACCAGAGCAGGGCATACACACCTTTGCTTTCCCACCAGACTTCAGTTCGAAAATATGAAAACTTTTGGCTTTTTCTTGTTGAGCTGTGGTCATTGCATACATGTACCAGATCTCAAAAACAAACAAACAAACAAACAAACAAACAAACAAAAAACCCTCTGAAAGGTTTCTTTCTTTTTGCATTCAGAAATTAAAGTTTTAAATAAGCCTTTAAAGTTGGAAGTCTACATATGACATTAGTTTTGTTTCAGACAAAAATATTTGCTGCAATAAAAAAAAACTGCTTGCCAATAATTGTAACTTCTTTTTCTCTTTCTTCATTTCAAATCTTTAGTAACTATGAGTCAGAATTATTTAAATTCTTAAAACAACACAATATTTTGGCATGTTTGTGAGAATTTAAACTGGCAATTTTGAAAGAAGGAAAACACTTCTCTTTATTCTCCATTTCCCCAAATAACTGAGTAATTAATCTTTGTTTGAGCTGATGTGACTGTTTAGCACTAATGCCTTCCTGTTTATTTACACACTTAACATGCATTCTGTAATTTTTATTTTTACTCTGTTTTAGAAATATAGCCCTTGGGCAAAATAAAGGAAGTGATTACTTTTTTGTGAAAATGTCACAAACTGTTGCTTACAGTCGAGCAGCAGACTTCATTAGGGCTGTGTGTTTTCTGCTGTGGACATTGCTCTGCTGCTCTGGGAAACCTTTATGGGTGAATCTTATGGCCAATGCAGTAATTATTATCCAACTAATTTTAATACAAGGTTTTGTATGTGTGATATTACAAATAAGATATGTTATTTGAATGCACACATGTATTGTCATTTGTAGTAATTACCTTCTTGTTGCTGGGAGAAAACACCAGGAGAGAGGCAGCTTATAGGAAGAGATGGGACACGGTTTATTACAGAATATAGTTTGGAAAGAAGTTTCATCAAGGTGAGGTGTTACACATGTGTATCTACATACATACAAACACATAAGTATACAAAAAGAAGAAAAATCCAAGATTTTTGTCATTAGGAGTTCAGAGCTGTTTTACACATGGACATATTTCTCATAAACTTAATGAAGTCATTTAAATGCTATAGTGGTTTGAAAGTAAAATTGCCCCCCCCCATAGCCTGAAGGACTTGTGATCATGCTTTCTACTTAGTCCCTAGCTGGTAGAGCCTTGCTAGAGGTGGTGTGTCACTGGGGGTGGTCATTGGGATGTGATTGTCTACACTACTTACCAGTGCTAGCTAGCTCACTCAGACTACTTCCTTCCTGCTATGAGGTAGCTATCACTGGCAAGGGTGCTAGATAATAAAATTCCAGTGTCTGTTCCCAATGACATACCACCTCCAACAAGGCTCCACTGGTTGGCTGACACTGGGTGTCTCTATTTTACTGACATTGTGTCTCTCACCTGAGCCCAGACCTCACTGATTTAGCTCACAGGGATCCCCTGGCTCTGCCTCTGGAGTATAGTATTACAGGTGGGTCACTATTCCTTTCTTGCATTTACATGGGTTCTCAGGATTTGAACTCTGGTCCTCACATTTGTGTACCTAACTCCTGATTGGTTAAGCCATTTTCTCAGTCCCCAAATCCTCATTTTAATTGGAAAATTCCACTTAAAAACCCCATCAGAGTCATCTTATTGCATCCTGTTTCAGTGTTTCCTTGTTGAAAAATAGGATTTGTTGACGTACTGATTTGGACAAATGATTTTATAACAATTTTTTGTTGTGGTATGTACATTGTGGTTAAATTTACTTTGCTCACATAACAAAATAATTAACAGTGCAAACTAATGAACTGTGAAGCTTTTATCTACAAAAAGATGGTAGTAATGAAAAGGTATAAACTGTTACCATCATTATTGACGGAAAGTAAGAACCCATCTTGGTAAAGCATTGAGAGTGAACCTTGCCAAGGGAAAAGGGACTGAAATAGGCTAAAGAGTGAAACAAGGGCACCAGGCTATTTTCTCTCATTCTTCTAAAACCTCTTTGCTTCATTTCAGCACCTACAGTCTTAAAAACATCAAAACCATTCTCTTCATAAATTAAAGTATGTATTCTTGGGCTGGAGAGATGGCTTAGCAGTTAAGCACTTGCCTGTGAAGCCTAAGGACTCCAGTTCGAGGCTCGATTCCCCAGGACCCACGTTAGCCAGATGCACAAGGGGGAGCACGCGTCTGGAGTTTGTTTGCAGTGGCTGGAGGCCCTGGTGTATCCATTCTCTCTCTATATATATATATCTGCCTCTTTCTCTCTCTGTCTGTCACTCTCAAATAAATAAATAAAAATAAACAATTTTTTTTTAAAGTTTGCCTTCTCAGGATTAGCTTCTGAGACTGAGGTGAGATTTACTGTGCAAAGTGTTGACTGGTATGTTTTAGAAAGCAGACATAGTCAGGGGCCAGAGCTCAGTTGTAACATGTCTGCTGGTCCCCAGGTATTTCAGGATAGAGCTCTCAGTCATTAAAGTTGGTTCAAGTTGGACCATGGAAGACAATCCCTTTATACTCACTCAATGCTGCTAATAAGAAGGACACAGTCTTGGAAGAGGCTATGGCTTTAGCTGAGGCACCAGAATCTGGAGGCTGTGTTCTAGAGAACCCTTCTAAAGTACCCTGCAGTGTCAGCCACTGCATTACTTAGAAAGGCTCCATGTGTCCCAGAAGGAGCCACTCCAAGGTCTCAATGGATGCCAGGTCCCATGGAACTTGCCATGGGGAATTTGCACATAAGTGAAGCCCCAGGAAGACTATAGTTTTGGGAAGGGGGGGCATGATACTGTTTGTTGTGCCCAACTTTCACCAGCCATTCTTGAGGCAGACCTCTTGCTGGCCTCATAAAATACACTATTTCTTTTTGCTAGATGAAATTTGAAAGCATGTTTCTTTTAATTTCCCAAAGGTGGAAAAAACAATTCCTCAGATATATGATCTATATATGTGTGTCATTTCTCTGTGGTGTGCAGCTTCTGATTCTGTAGTTAAGAACTCTTGGATATTACACTTCCCAAGACCTCAGAGATACGTCATCTAACAAATAAAACCATAGGGGCCAGAGAGATGACTCAGCAGTCAAAGCACTTGCTTGCAAATCCTGTTGGCCTGGGATTCATTTCCCCAGAACCCATCTAAAGCCAAATGCAAACAGATGAATGCTCTGTGATCCCAGAACGCCTACACTAATGGGAGGTGGAACCAGAAAACCAAAAGCTAAAAGGACCAGCTAGTTTGGCCTTCTTTTATTTGCAGAATGGAACTTCCCTTGCAGTGCTAAGACACCCTGTCTGAAAGGAGGTGGAGGACAGATGCCTTGATGTTGTCCTTTCACTCCACATACATGTCCCTTTCCTCCTACAAATACATAATTAGTAAAAGCACATACAGAATATGAAATAAAATGGTGGTTCGAATTAGCTTTGCCCCATAAAGTTATGTGTTTTGAGCCAGGCGTGGTGGTGCATGCCTTTAATTCCAGCATTTAGGAGGCAGAGGTAGGAGAATTGCTGTAAGTTCAAGGTCACCCTGAGAATACAGAGTGAATTCCAGGTCAGCCTGTGCTAGAGTGAAACCTTATCTCAATCCTCCCCCCCCCCGCAAAAAAGTCATGTGTTTTGATTATGTGGTTCCCATCTGATGGTAATTTAGGAGGTGGAGCCTAACTGAAGGAGGTGAGTTGTGGGGGGCAGGCTTTTGGGTGTTGTAGCCATTTCCCCATTGGCAGTACGTGGCTCAGTCTCCTGCTGTTGTTGTCCACCTTCTGCTCCAGTCTCTGCTCTAACATCTTTCCCCTGTCCTCATGGAGCCTCCCCTCCAGATTATAAACCGAACTAAACAATATTCCTCTCACCAGCTGCTTTTGGTTGGTTGCTTTGTCCTAGCAATGAGAAGAGAAGACAATGACAACACTAATCCTACCAGGGAAGGATGGAGTAAGAGGAGAAAGTGGATGCCTGTGTTCTAAAGGCATGCCTTCAAGGTGTGTCAGTCATGAGATTCTTTTGTCAAACCTGAGAAACCTTTACTTATTACTTTTTAAATAATGAGACTTTTTACTTTTTCATACAAACCCTCTTAACTTGTCTATAGTTGGTGGGTAGTCAGTATGTCAGATTTAATTGCAGATCCCACTCTGGGGCCATCTTTGCTCAAGAATAAGAATGTTTGCTCCATTTATTTTCCTGACAAATCCAGAAACAAAGTCATTTTATAAAGTCAACAGAAAAGATTTATATAAAGAAATAAAAATGTTAGCTGGGCATGGTGGTGCACCCCTTTAATTCCAGCACTCGGGAAGCAGAGGTAGGAGGATCACTATGAGTTCAAGGCCACCCTGAGACTCCATAGTGAATTCCAGGACAGCCTGAGCTAGAGTGAGACCCTACCTCCAAAACAGACACAAAAAAAAAAAAATTAAAATAAATAAATAAAATAAAGTTTCTTTTATACAAAAATAGGAAGTAAATTGTTAAGAATTCTTTAAGCTTGTCATGGTGGCATACCCCTTTAATCCCAGCAATTGGGAGGCAGAGGTATGAGGATCACCTTGAGTTTGAGGATACCCTGAGGCTATATAGTTAATTCCAGGTCAGCCAGGGCCAAAGTGAGACTCTACCTCCACAAACAAACAAAACAAAACAAAACAGAACAAAACAAAACCAAAAAGAACCTTTTAATATGAAAACATCCCTATATGCTGTGAAATTCCAGCTTTTGTGGGAGGTAATACCCATCATTCTGCAACACACACCTCTAATAATTTCACTGGACTAATGAATAGCAACTGATTGCCTGTTAGTCAGCCCAGATCTTTGAAAGGACTAGTTCGGCTGTATGCAAAGCACACACACACACACACACACACACACACACACACACACAACATATTGAGTGGTTTTGATCTATGCCTCTATACTCAAGAATACCTCTCTACTCAGTGAAAATCATAGACATGTGATAAATTTCCCTTTGGATCTAGAGTATCATGCAGACATCACTGTACAGAAAGAGTGAAGGTAATATTTTTCTTAACCTAGGATTGTTTAGTTTTTCTTGGAAATAGCCCACAAAAGGGAAATATATATGTCAAAACAAAGAAGGTGAAGTAAAAGAATTCATACTGAGAGAGATTTAATTGCAAGGGGATTCAACATGGCCCTGGCCCTGTTTGCAATAGAGTATTAATGATGGAGTGAGACACAGGGACAAGAGGTTCTTGATGTGCTCAAGGAATAATAAAACACCCACAAACCTGCTTTCATTCAGTGCCAGAAACTAACTCTAGGAATACTGTTATAGAAATTCTCCACTGCCACATACAGGTTATGGGATCCCCAAAAGTAGGCAGCTCAGTGCATGGGAACAAGGCAGAAGGAAGGACCAAGTTGTGCAGAGAGCACTAATATCCTGAGTTCAGCTCTGTGATGGATGATTTGGGTTGTAAACTTGACAAGATTTAGAAGTACCATGGAAACAAGTCTCTTGACATGTCTATGAGGGATTTTCTAGATTATATTATCTGATTTGGGCAGTGCTGTTTCATTGTTTCATGGGCTGGGGTCCTGGACTGAATAAGAAGGAGAAGAGAGCTGAGTATCAGCTTACATCTCTCTCTGTTTCTTTTTTAAAAAATATTTTAAAATTATTTTTATTTATTTATGAGAGAGCGAGAAATAGGAAGGTAGAGAGAGAAAGAGAAAGAATGGACATGCCAGGGCCTCCAGCTGCTGCAAACAAACACTAGACAACTGTGCCCACTTTTGCATGGGCTTATGTGGATCCTGGGGTATAGAACCTGGGTCCCTTGGCTTTGCTGGCAAGGGCCTTAACTGCTAAGCCATCTCTCCAGGCCTCTTTCTGCTTCTTGACTGTGGACGCAATATGACCAGCACCCTCAACCTCCTTTTAGCATGTCCTCAACATGATGAAATGTAACTTCAAACTGTAAGCCAAAATAAACCCACCCCTCCTTAAGTTGGTTTTGGTCAGGCATTTTATCAGAGCCATGAGACAAGTAAGGATTCCAAGTTCTTTTCGGGAGGCTGTGCTCCCTCTGATGGACTCAGCAACAGGCTGAGAGAGCCTAGGGCCTCATGCTTCACACACAGGCTGTGGTTCAAAATTATATTTTCAGGGCTGGAGACATGGTTTATCAGTTAAGTTGGTTGCCTGAAAAGCCTAACTACCCAGGTTTGATTCCCCATTATCTATGTATAGCCAAATGCAGTGGTATATGCATGTAGAATTTGTTTGCAGTGGCTGGAGGCTCTGGAGTGCCCATTCCCTCTCTCTCTCTCTCTCTCTCTCTCTGTGTGCATTTCTCTTCTCTCTACCTTTTTCTGTTCACAAATGAATAAATAAATAAAAATGTTAAAATTGCATTTTCAAAATCTGAAAGTTGAAATATAGTTTATCTATAACAGAAAAATAAGAATTCTTCCATTTCACTCATCTTAACTCTTTTGAAGTTGACTCATAGACATTCCTGTCTTTCTTTAATGTCTTCTAGAACCCAAGTGAAAATCTCTGACTCCCTACACCACTCTTAAGGACACAGTGGACTAGATGAGCTGCCCTGGACTCGTCAGCTCTTGCCTTAGTCAGCAGTTCTTACACATTCCCTTATCTGCTAGAGCTGCCTATCCTGGGTCTAACTCCCATCTGTTACTGACCCACAGGAGAATTTGAAAGTCTGGCCCTCATGAAAGCCATAGGAAGATTTGGAAAGGTAATTATAACCCCATAACTTCCCTTTGGCTTGTTTCCCTTTGCCGTTGGACCTGGGGATTAATTCAAACTTATGTACTGCTCCCAGGGGCTGAGCAAGCAGGGCTAATGGGAGTGGTTAATAAGTGTAGCACCAGAAGGGCTAAAAGAGATGAGCCAGCAACAGGGATGGTATTAGATGTTTCCTCAAAACAGTCCAAGTGGCAATCAGGGGGACTCTCAGCTGTTACTGCTCACAGAAATCAGGTCAACACCACAACAACGTATGGATCAGAGAGCTCAAAAACTGACAATGGGCAAGATGAAATAGTGGGTCATGGGAGACAGGATGCAGTCAGGAGGACTGTATTTTCCCCAAGTAGCATGCCCAGTCTGTGATGAAAGGAGGAGACTCTGTCACTGAGAGTCTGGAGAGAACAAGGAGGCCAAAACTCTCAGGACAGGGGAGAGAAGGGGTGCAGGAGCATGGGGACAGGGGTCTGAGGCTGTGGCTCTTGGATTGCTCAGGGCATGCCTATGAGCAAGGGCAGAGTAAGACCCTCTATGCAGATGAGTGAGAACAATGGCCTCTGCTCACACAGGCTGGCAGCCCCTCTGCCAGGCTGAAGAACAACTTGGGGGCCACTGTGCAAACAACACGCAGGGTGACCTTGGGGAACAGTGACCTCTAAACTGCTCTCTGACCACACCTGAAAAATATTGAAAGCAGTATCAAAAAGCAGTGTAAACTAATTATTAATTTTATTGTATCTTACCAAAAAAGTTCAAAAATATTTATAAGAACACCAAAATACATAGCGAATAATAAAATAAAACTCAGAATGATTGACCTGTGTTGCAGTCAGCTTTGCATTGCTGGTAGAAAACACCCAACCAAGAGAAGCTCATTGGAGGAAATGATTTATTTTGGCTTACAGACTCAAGGGAGAGCTCCACAGTGGCAGTGGAAAACATGGCATGAGCAGAGGGTGCTCATTACCTCCTGGTCAAGTTCAGGTGGACCAAAGCACAAAAGATAGTGATCCCAACACTGGCAAGGGGAAGCTGGCTGTAAAACTCATAAGCCCTCCCTCAACAATACATTGCCTCTGGGAGGCTCCACTTCCCAAACTGCCACCAGCTGGGGACTTGGCATTTAGAACACACTGTTTATGGGGAACACCTGAACCGAACGATTGAGAAAAGGAAGGGAATGAGGAATGGTGCAGAGTAGAGGGAGGGTGATAGAAGGGATGTATTCAATCAAAATATTTTATGTGTGTATATGAAAATGTCACAATGAAGCCCTTGTTATATAGTTAATACTAATAGAATAGTGAAATAAGATTACTAGGCAAGTAAAGAAGGGGAAGCACATTCCAGATAGTGGGGAAAAAACAAAACAAAACCAATCAAATCTCATCTAAGACTGACAATAAGATGGAATTACAAAACACTAGAGAGTCATTCAAAAGAAGACAAAGAGAGTAGAAAATAGGAGAGATGATGGAATAGAAGAGTGGATACATTTGAACTTAACTTTGTAGATAATTATATGCCATGTTAAAACAAAAAGGTTAAGCCCAACCATTAAAAGAAGGGATGGTTAGGCTGAATAAAATATATTGAATTTATTTTCTGCATCAAATACACTCACCTTACATGTCGACACGGATGAAAAGTCAAAGGGTGTCAACAAAACCATGTCTAAGACGGGCGTGGTGGCGCACGCCTTTAATCCCAGCACTCAGGGAGGCAGAGGTAGGAGGATCGCTGAGAGTTCGAGGCCACCCTGAGATTACACAGTGAATTCCATGTCAGGCTGGGCTAGAGTGAAACCCTACCTCGAAAAAAAACAAAAAAAAAATGTCTAAACATGAATGGGTTTGTGATTGTGGCAGAAACAATAATCAAAGTAAGTCTGGAGACACTGTGCTCACATCAAGAAAAAATGAACTAGAAAATATATTTAAGGGTATAGAGACAAATGTCACATCATGATTGATGGGCTTAGATCAAAGAAGACATAATGCTTCTATGTGGGAATATAGCTAAGACCAAACTTCAGATTAGCATATAAAATAAACTGATGAAATAAGAAAAGAAATACAAAAATTCACAATAATAATCAAGTAATTATGTCTTATCAATAATAGGAAAAGCAGTTATGCAGAAAATTAGTCATAAAGACTTCAGAATATAGAATCAATTGCCATCATTTAATTCACAGTTTTAGAATACAACCCTAAAAATCAATAGATGATACATTCTTTTTAAGTGCATATTAACATTCAGCAAGACAGAACATAGGATGATTATCTGTGGAAAAATCCTCCGAGTTTACATATTGCTATATAAATTAATAAGTGCTTCATAGCCAAAACAAACTCATTTTAAAATTATATAGACAAGCAAAGTGCAGTAATACCAAACACTGGCTGCTTTCAAGATATATCATAAAACCACATGGCTACAGATAGTGCTGGTGTCAGAGGAAGCCGACGTATGTGGGTCAATGAACAGCATAGAATCCAGTTCACTGCTGACAGTGTGTTGGCAGCTACATTGAGGGCTGAGGATGGAGCACACATGTGGTGTCCTACTCTGAAGCACTGTAAGGGACAGCTCAGTAAATGGCACTCTATGCCATTTTTGGCAGTGCTTTGGGAGGCTGAGTTCCCAAGGCAGTGACTTGAAGATGCTTTTGGCCTTATGAATACCACCTGACATAGGTAGAGCTCTGAATGCCTTCTCCTCTTCCTCCTCCTCCAGCCCTAGCACCTAGCCAGCTTTCACTAATTGGAATGATACTTCTGATGCCCCAGCTGAAGTAAGGATCATGGGTAGGAGATGCTCTGTGGGATTTATATGCCATGGCGTTGACAGCACATACTGGGGTGGGGACAAGCCCCTGGCCTGGACTTGCAGAGAGTGATAGAAGCGCTGAGGGAAGAAAAGTTGAATCCATGGCCAGGATGCAAATTGCAATGTCTCACAGTTGAAAGCAGATGTCAGAAGCCATGCTCTGCCTGTCAGGCTATTTTTATGTGCAGCAAGGTTCTTTTGCCCGGAAGTCTGTGAGCCTGTTTCTCTGTTTTGTGGGTCTATAACTTCTGCTGGCCACTGCAAAATGTTCTGAGTGTCAAATAGGGAAGGATCCGAGGCTTCAGGCTTCAAGAGGCTCTCCTGTAGCAGGCATCCTGTAAATCAGAGCCAAGCTAAAATATACATATATGAACAGCAAGAAAGAGGGAAAGAAATGCAAACTGGAAAAAGAAGGATCAAGAAACAGGAAGAAAAACACAATGGCCAGCATGATGGAAAGAATTTTAAAGTAGCAGCAATGAAAAGCAAAGAGGATGTTAGACTTTTTAGAGCTGGATCATGAGAATGGATGCATCTTGTAAATAATAGAAATATATTACTTTTAAAAGTATTTCTTTTTAAATTTTACTTATTTATTGGGGAGGGGGCAGAGAATGGGCATGACGGGGCTTCCAGCCACTGCAAACTAATTCCAGACACATGTGCCATCATGTGCATCTGGCTCATGTGGGACCTGGAGAATTGAGCCTGGGTCCTTAGGCTTCACAGGTAAATTCCTTAACCACTAAGCAATCTCTCCAGCCAAGCTTCAGATATTTTTGATTAAGCCTCCGACTTAGTGTCCAGCAGGCAGAGCCCTGCTGGAGAAGGTATGTTGATGGAGGTGAATCTTGAGTCCAGGCTACTCTATATGTTCAGAGCCAGCTTGAGCTCTGGCTGCTCTACTTCTCTCAATGATATGGATGCATGATGACGTAAGCCATATTCTTCCACCATGATGAAGCTTCTCCTAGAAACTATAAGCCTGAAATAAAACTTTTCCTTCCATAAGGTGCTTCCAACTGGGTGTTTGAGCGAAGAGGAGCTAACCTCAACACTATGGCTGGGAGAAAGAGTGAGGCATGGAAAGGAACTGACACCTAACTTATGGCTAAGGAAACTTGCGCAGGCCTATGTGACATGCAGGTAGGCCAGGTCATGCTAGATCAGTAGAGAGATTTTTTTTTTCCTTGATATGTTTATAGAGATAGCAATAGAAAGTATCAGAACAATTGTGATTTTGTTATGGTGTGTGTGAGTGGTATAAAGAGGACACAGCTCTTAAGACTTTTGTCTGCATACATATGATCAGAAGAGAATGTCACAAAGTGGGCAAAGTGTCAGTGACTGAAGAGGCTGGAGCAGGCTATCCCTGAGGACGCAGGGGAAGTTTCCATTAAGGTTGGAGCCTTAAGGTGAGGTTGGTGAGCACCTCAGTGCGAGTGTGATGGTGTGGCGCGGTATGGAGGCGATGGAGCCAGGCTGCAGCTCATGCATGGAAAGTTGGGATGGACACATGGGGATCCTGAATTTGGACAACTTTCACAAAGTCTGGTTACATAAACGAAGGTGACGACACATGTGAGTGGAGGTGTGGAGGAGGGATGGCAGTACAGTGAAGGTTCACACTCCTGCATTCTTTCTCAAGGATAAGTTGGAGCTGAGTCTTTTTAAAACTGGACTAAAGGCATCTGTGTAAAAGAAGGTAAAAAAGAACTTTCAGAGAAGAAAGGGGCATACAACTATCATCTGCTTTGAAACTGCTTTGTAACCTATGTTCAGTTTCACAGACTGAGAATGTGGAGTTCCCTATTAAAAAAAGACATAACAATTAAGTGTTTTTGTCTGAAGATCCCGTGGAAATATTCTGAGAGATAAGAGAATCAAATCATGTTACGTAAACAATCTTGTGTTAGAGAAAATGAAATAAATTTCAAAACTACAGTGCTAAAGAATTATTTTAAACTGTCAGTCTTCAATGGAGTAGCATAACGAAACAAAGCATGAATTTTTAGGCTATAATTAAAATTTCATGACATCCAGTTGGAAGACTGAAACAATGAAGATCTTATAGAGTTTTGGAAGAAGTAAACCTCACAGGCATCCTCTAAGTTTCCAAGAGAGACAGGCCACTTCTCAAACGGAGAATATCACGTTCTACAGGAGTGCAGGGAATGAGGCTGCAGCTAGCTGATAAGAAGGACAATTGGGAACAACACAGCTAAAGATGGTTCCGAGGAAGATGAGCTACTTTAACTGAACACAATATGAACCTTCCTGTGCTGTCAGCACATCACGAAGAAATTATTTCAGAATGTGTGTGAAGAGGAGTTCAGAAATTAAGGGTGATGTAATAGGGGAACTAACAAAATTCAGAAGTGTAGGACAAGGTTCAAGTATGTCTGTGTGATGAATCTATTGTCCAAACACCACAATTGTTATAGGATAACTGGAAGCAGTGATATGACTGTAAAATTGGAAGAGAAATTGAGTCTTCCCTTTTTATAATGTAAAAGAACTCAGTGAGGTATATTGAACATACTGAGAGGTAGTACTTGGAAGAAAGTAAGGTACTTGGGTTCAGCAGAAGAAGGTATTTGGGAAATCACTCAGATCTTAAAATTAAATTACTCAGCTTGCATGTGTTATCTATATTTATTCATGGCTTCCCTGGTGAGAGTTTAAACTAAGCACTTTTAAAGAATGTAATTTTGAAATATTTCTAGGGCTAATATAACTAACAGCTTTGAGATAGTTCAGAATTTTGTTTCTAGTAAGTAATTAAGAAAAATGTAGGGAATTCTATGAAGAATGGTAGTTGCCAGGAATGTGGCTAATTATTATTTATTATTAGACAGATATTTCTCTTACTTGCTTATTCATACTTCATTTCAAATTCATGTTTATCTGCCATTTTATTGTAGGGGAGATAGAACCCAAAGCCTGACACTTGTTAGGAAAGCACTCTACCATTGACCTAGATACTCAGTCTTTGAGAACTGATTTTATTTTGTATCTGAAACACCTTATATCAATCCCCAAGTTGTGAACCTAGGTGCTTCTGTTTATCTACTAAGATAATGACAGGAAAAATGCCCTGTGAGAAGTCCACCTCTCTATCAAAGTCATGAGAAGCAGCACAACTGAACAAAGCCAAGGTCTGCATGGATCAGAAGGTCAACCGGAAGTTATAGATCCTTTTAGAGAGCGCTTACTCAGGAACACTGGAATCTTCCAGCAGCAATAGGGTCCAATTTTATTCTTCTGTGAAAGAACAACCTGTTTTCTCAACAATATTTATTTGTTTTTATTTTTTTAATATTACTAATTTATTTATTTGAGAGAGAGAAAGAGAAAGAGGGAGAGAGGAAAAATGGGTTTGCCAGGGCCTCCAGCCACTGTAAATGAACTCCAGACGCATGCACCACCTTGTGCATCTGGCCTTACATGGGTACTGGGGAATTGAAACCTGGTCCTTTGGCTTTACAAGCAAGTGCCTTAATCACTAAACTATCCCCCAGCAATACTTATTGAGGAGACATGTTATCCCATTGTGTGTTGTGGTTCCTTCTCTCTATAGTTTATTAATCATGCATGTCTGACTCTATTATCTTCCATTGGATAAAGTATTGATTGTGACATCTGTGCCATGCTGATTTAGTTACCAAAGCTCTGTGGAATTATCTGAAATCAGGTAGAGTGATGGCTGCAGTGTGAACTTCGTGTTCATGATTGTTGTGGCTTCCTATTACTTTCTGTGTGATTCCATATGAATTTTATGTTTTCTGAATCTATAGAACTCCTATAGGAATTATATATAAATTCCACTGAATCCTTAGGTCACTTTGACCCATACCAGCAATTGAAATACTAAATATTCAAATCCATGAATATGGCAAAAATATGTGTCTTTTTCAACTTTTATTTTTCTTTCGTTTTTTGTTTTTTTTTCAAGGTATGGTCTTGCTCTATCCAAGGCTGACCTGGAATTCACTCTGTAGTCTCAGTTTGGCCTCGAACTCACAGCAATCCTGCTACCTCTGCCTTCTGAGTACTGGGTTTAAACTTGCATGCCACCACGTCCGGCTCAACTTCTTTTATTTACCTTTTGTATATAGGTACTTAATCTTGGTTGATCTAGCTATCTACCATCTATATATCTAGTTTTTGTAAGTGTAATGTTGATCTTATTATTTTCTGGTAATTTGCTATCAGTGTACAACAATTCTACTGTGTTTTGGATGCTAATTCCATATCCAGGGCGCTACGACATTCACTCTTTGGTTCTGCCAGTTTATTTGTGAAGTACTGAAGGTGTTCTTTCTTTCTTTTAAGGTGTTCTTTTAACAACAAAATCAACTAGTTATAGTTTATTAAAGAAGGTTTCTTAGCACTTGGAAGGCAGAGGTAGGAGGGTTGCTGTGAGTTTGAGGCCACCCTGAAACTACAGAGTGAATTCATGGTCAGCCTGAGCTAGAGCAAGACCTTACCTCAGAAAACCAAAAAAAAAAAAAAGGTTTCAGGTTTCTTACAATTTTATCAGTTTTTAAAAGTTTCAAATACATTAAAAAACTATTACAGTGTTATAAGGTTGTGAAATATTATGAAATTATAAAGAAGTAAAATTGTTTAGCAAAATGTATGAAATATGTTGTCAGTTTTCATGTATAAAAATGTGCTGTTTTCTGCAACACTGGACAATAGTCAAGGCCAGAACACCTCAAGGAGAGTGGGACATATATGAACTTGAAAGTGCTTGTTAAACACATGAGCATAAATAGATATCAAAATTGGTCATGCTGCTTAAACCAAAGCAAACATCTTAACTTATGTCTTTATAAGTATTATTAGGAAATTTCCTTCAGAAGTCAATGTTTTTTCAAGTACAAAGTACAAATACTTTTATTGACCATGAAAACATAAACATATATTCATAGTATTGTACAGGGTTTTGACTTCCCCTCCATATTTGGTGACATGTCCCGAAGAATGTGACCCTTGTGGCTCTGGTTGGTGTCTTTCTTTTCACTTTGATCTCCCATTGGCTTTATCTCTGGGAGTGGATCATTAGTATTCTACATAATTTTCAGACCTGTCAATGACATCCAATTAAAGAAGGAGATCTTTTTGCTTTTTCCAAGTCTTTACTTTGTGTTAGTTCATTGACTCCCAACATTTCTGCAGAGCTGCTCTTTGCATGATCAAATAAGTGTCCTTTTGGGTTTTCATTGTATTCACAAAGAGCCTCTTTACATTATAGACATTCTTTTTTTCTTGTCAATGATTTCAGATGAACAAGCAGTGAAAATTTTGGCCCTTCTGATTTATGAGGGTCATCTTCAGGTGCACTTTAATTTCCTACAGTTCCTTTCTTGTCTTCCAGATTTTTGTCATTAAATTGTGCATCCATGTCTCCTGGTTTTGCTATTTCCATTTCTGATCCTTTGTCTAAAAAGGTATGTGACAGGGTTTCTGCTTTCTCCTCCTTGAACCTTCAGCTTTTCCTTACATGCTTGTACCATTTTTTTTTTTTTCCTTTCCTATAATTCCTTCTGAATCCTCTGCTGCTTCCAGCTCCTCTGGAATCCCTGACAAGTTGCCATGTTTAAAGCTCATGTAGTGAAGTCTGTCAGGATACTCTGGGTTCACGTTCACTTCCTTATTGAACACATTTTTTGCTGGGCCAGACGGAGGGATCAGTTTCCACACCACCATCATCTTTTTCCTCACTACTCATGTCTACTCACTGTGTTTGCTTGAATTTCTTATCTTTGCCTTGTTGGAATCCAGAATCAGTGTGTTCCCTCCTTTTCCAGCTGTTTTTGACAGAGAGATGATGCTGTGTCCACAGGTCATGACCGCTGTGTGCAGCACAGCTAAGGGGCTGCAACGGTAAAGCCAGTTAATGGAATTTCATACTTTCCTTTGGGGTAATACTAGCTGACTCATATCTACATCATTTCTACAAAGTGTTCTCCGGATGAAATGCATTCCTTGGAAAATACTCAGTGACAATCTCATTTAGAACTTTCCTAAAAGTCTCATAAATACAGAAGCACAAGGAAAACTTTCTTCTTGCAGTGCCGTGAAGGTAAAAGAAGGTGTATCATCCAGACCTCTCTGGGGGTTGAGCAGATGGCTCAGTGGGTAAGAACACTTGATACAAAAACATCAAGGCCTGAGAAGGTCTGAAATGGTCTGAGTTTGATCTCCAGCACCCACATGACTGTTGGGCATGGCTTCATGTGCCTGTAATACAAGTTCTGTAGGGAGTGGATGCAGGAAAACCTTTGGGACTCAATAGTCAATCATTTTGACCAAAACAATGGCAGCTCTGGGTTCAGAGAGAAACTCCATCTTGAGGAAACAACTGGATGAGTGATAGAGGGAGAATACCCAATGATAGTCTTTGGCCTCTCTAGGCACACACAAGGTGTGCACATCTGCACACACACATACCACATACCACAGCACACCACACACACACACACACACACACAGAGAGAGAGAGAGAGAGAGAGAGAGAGAGAGAGAGAGAGAGAGAAGTTATAAGACTAAACCAGTGTGCAGAGTGTTTCCCTTCAGTATCTATAAACATTCATTTGCGTGGGTGGGATTGTCACTGGCAATGATCCAGGTCACACTTCCCTGCAGCTTCATTCTCTTGGCCTTGCTGGGTAGAATAGCATCCAGAATACCACACCACTCTTTCTTTTGCATGGAGAGCTGTATATTACTGCTGGACTAGACTCACTCCATACCACAGGGACTCCTGGGGACCCAGTGGACCAGTTATCTATAGTCACATTTGCACATGTCATCTTTCACCCTGCCCCAGGAGACTGCTCACATCTCCATGCTAGCTAATTTCGTTTTATTTTTATATTTGAGAGAGAGAGAGAATTGGCCAGGGCCTCAGACACTGCAATCGAACTCCAGACACTTGTGCCACCTAGTGGGCATGTGAGACATTGTGCTTGCCTCGCCTTTGTGGTCTGGCTTAAATGAGATCTGGAGAGTGAAACATGGGTTTTTAGGCTTCCTAGGCAAGTGCCTTAACTGCTAAGCCATCTCTCCAGCCTTCCATGCTAGCTTTAAACCTCACATGCCACAAATAGCCAGTGTGTAGCTGAAAACTCTCCAAATGCACTCAAAATTTATGTGTTAATAGGAGGATTCAGGAGGATGGTCTCGAGGACCCATGTTCTAGAACCGCATTTTTTTCCTTTACATTTTGTCGGTTCTGAAATACAGACAATCAGATCACATGTGTCCAATGGCTTCTATTCTTCTAAGAAAGTAAGTTCAGTCTGTCTCATAATGGTGGCCATCATTATCATTTTAGGTTTCTGGTCAAGAGAACAGAAAATATAGGTTAAATGAAAAACCTTCATGTAAAAGTTGGTTATGTTGAAATTAATAACATAACATGGAATTATAACAAGTATACAACTCAAATATGGTAAATGGGTGTCAGAAACTGTGTTCTATTCCTCAAACAATATTATTCAGCAATAAAATCAAAAAAGATCAGGAAATACCAAATTTCTCACTAATTCTTACTCTCTGTTTAATTCAACACTTAGCAGAAATTATTGACCATATCCTTGGTATTTTGAACAAGCCTTTATCAAATCTTTAGTACTTAATATTTCTGAATATGTATGATTTCTTAAAATGGACAAGAAATGCCTCAAGTCAGATCTCATATGAAGTTCATCATGGTGGTCAAATGCTGGTAGGTCTAGAGCACATTGAGGCTTGTAAATAGTTGCAGTCAACTTCTGGCACACATAGTTTTCTCTTGAGGTTTGAAACTTCCCAGTGCTCATTTTACTCGAGAGTCCTGCACAATGGAAGAACTGTGAGAATACTAGCACATCAAATGTTGGAGAGAGTGACTCTGTCTGAAGTTCTGTCTCATCCTGAGAAGGGAGGTCTTCTCCACAGTAATGCTGATATCCATGGTGTCACCATATAGCTGCCACTCCTGTTCTTCTTCAAGGAATCCCCTTAGATCGTGTGTCCTTGGCCACGAAGGCTTTCTTGGATGAGATGTGGGTTCTATAGACAGGTACCTGCATAAACCTAGGTCCATCAGGGCCCACAGAGGTTTGGAGACACGTAAATCCAATGATAAATGTATCAAAGGGACGAATCCATCACTCTTTAAAAAGGTCATGAATCAAAACCAACTCATCAACAGAGTCTATGCAAAGTGGTGTTCACGGGGACTTGAAATTGAACCTTTTCCCCAAGTGCAGGTGAGGTTTGGGATGTCAACAAAGTATTGCCAGGAACTTCTACCATGTGGAGGAAGCAGTAATTGTGAGAGGGACATCTGAGGACACATGACATATGTAACATTCTCTGCTACACCTGAGATTCACTTGATGCTATATCACTAACCAGTGGTGTGACCTGTTTTCTCTGCACCACACCATGGTCACTGAACATCCTCATAGTCATTGTTGATGACTCATGGCTGTAATGAAAAGTAATGTTTTATTGCCATGAGAGCTACATCCCACCTGATATTTTACTCTAGTTTCTGTGATTGGCCAGAGATCAATGAAATTAAGAATCTGTTGGTTTTTAAGGTAAACCATGGATATATGAAATCAACAATGAAATCTGTAGAACAGTGATCCTAATCCTCTGTCAACTGCAAGTCCTTTTCTCTTAAGTAGAAGTTGTCTCATTATTATTTCTCTTAAGAATGACATCATGGGCAATGGCATGTCATAAGGTTGACAGTTGTAACATTTGTCTAAGCATTTCTCTATTGCTTAAGTAAACCACAGGTTAGTGTGAACAGCAAGAGGATAAGTGTCCACACAAGAACTGCTCTTCCATGGAACTGCAATTTCAAAAAGAGCTTGGAGAGATGGCTCAGTGGTTAAAAGTGCTTACTTGTAAAGGACATGTATCTAGAGTTCATTTTCAGTGGCAGAAGGCTTTGGCATGGCCATACTTACCCTTCTCTTTCTCTCAAATAAATAGACAAAATATGTTAAAAACAAATTCAGGGCTGGAGATATGACTTAACAGTTAAGGCACTTCCCTGCAAAGCCAAAGGACCAAGGTTCAATTCCCTAGCATCCACTTAAGCCAAATGCACAAGGTGGCAAATGCATCTGGAGTTTGTTTGCAGCAGCTAGAGGCCCTGGTGCATCCATGTCCATTCTATCTATCTATCTATCTATCTATCTATCTATCTATCTATCTATCTGCCTCTATGTCTCTCCCAAATAAATAAATAAAGAAAAATTATATATATATATATATATATATATATATATATATATATATATATATGTATGTATATATGTGTGTGTGTGTGTGTGTGTGTGTGTATTCAAAAATAGTATAGGTTATGAAGCTATATAGGAGACCACGAGAGGGTAAGAGGTGTGGTCAAAGGGAGAAGGACAGAAGAGCACGTGTAACTTGAATATGGAAGAGACAGACTATGACCAGGGAGTTTACAATGGAGAGGGGGAAACATAAACAAAATAAATTGTAAGAAAGAACGTCATAACGAAATCTAATTATTTATGTGTATATTCTAAAAACAAAATTAAATAGGTTTAAAAAATCATGTTCTATACTTTTTCTTTCAAGATGTTTGTTTGTTACCTTCAGCGACCATCTTAAAAAGTTTATTGAAGTTTAGCTTGTGTGACATATGAGAATTCAGGCATATGTTTTCCACAAAAGTTAGTACACTAAGCCATTCAGAACTCAATTGCTTTTTATTATGTTCTTTAAAAGCACTTTCCTACACAGTTTTTCCCCTAGTCACTGTCAAGATGATCTTCACAGAACATTTGTCTTATGTGCCAGATGGCTGCGGCCATCCATCTATGCAAGGCCCGGCTTCTTGATTGGAGTCACACAATTCCATCTGTTTACCCTGCATCACCTCCTTCACATTGAGGATGTTAGGAGAAGGTAGAAACTTTGAATTCAACATATCCTGTTGGAATATTTGTTTTCACCATACCTTTATACAGATCCAATTACTGCTGATGCAAACATTTTCTTCAGCCTCTATGAGAGACATATGAAATTACTATCCACTCTTCTGTTCCTCTCATCAAAGACCAGCTTTCATTTTATATTGCAGCATATTTTGGAGAGTTTTCTTTCTAGGTAGATGATGAGTTGAATACAGAGTTTCTATTAAGCTCGTGGACTATTCTGGCAAATGTCACAGATTTTCTGCATACTTCCACAGGTAGCCTTCAAAATATTCTGAGAAGCATATAAGTAATACATTGGGTCTATAAGGATGACCTTTCCATAGAGATTAGCTATTAAGCATCACTATTATAAAGCCTTGGAGTCTTTCTGAATATAGGGTTAGAATATTGCCAGACATGTTGCCAACTAAATTAACTCACATGTTTGAAACAATTGGTTTTGATTAGCTTACCTTGTTGGAGTTGGATTGTAACGATGTAAGGTGAACTATGTTATTATAATAGGAATATTTAGCAACTGATATGACAAGAATTAAAGCTTGTAAATATAAAATGCAGGAGGCGAGTCATGTATTTAATTTCATACTAACATGGTTGCCTGTGTAATTCCTGTTTTCATGTACAATGGACATTTTTAGAATAAAATAGTAGTTATAGGCAGAAGTCAATAATCCATTTTTCTCAGTTGTTAAAACTTTCATGCTGTTTTAAAACACATTTCTGGTATATTACTGCAGTATTTTAGGAACACAAATTTGCTCAAAAGCCTTAAAGAGGTATATGCCCATTTTCCAAGAAAAATCTACTTTAGCTGTAGAAAGAATGCTCAGTGGTTAAAGGCTCTTGCTTATAAAGCTACTTCTCAGCCCAGTTTTTTAAAATTTATTTATTTTTTATTAATTAGTTTTGTACTCAGTGAATACAGTCAAGTTGGTACCATTGTTAGGCTCATCCATGTCCTACCCCCTCCCCCCGGCCCCTCCTTGTTGAGGCATATGGGTCATGCATTGTGGAGTTAGCCCACAGTTATGGGTAGGAGAAATGTCTTTGCGTATCATGACCCAATGTGTGGCTTTGACATTCTTTCCGCCCCCTCTTCCGCAAAATTTCCCTTCAGCCCAGTTTTAATTCCATATGTCACTATCATAACATAGTTTGCATTACACAGTTACAGTCCAACTCCAACAAGGTAAACTCCTCAAAAACAAATGCTTCAAAAAGAAGAGTTCTTTACTTGGCAATATGTCTGTCAATATTCACCCATGTAACTGGATATAAAAAGTGACACAAGTTTCTGACATTCATTTGCAGTGGCATCCCCCCACCCCACACACATGCAATTAAATGTAAATTAAAAAATTAACAAGAAAATCTGCTTTGAGGAACATGTCATATAGAGGAAAATAGACCTGCACATGTGGCCCACACTCCTTCCTCTCTGTGGGTGTTCCATGACATCCCCACAAACACTAAGGAATGACTACTGTGTGTGGTCCTCACTAAAACACAGGACAGGGTCCCAGAGCCTCAGGACTCAGTTTTGTCACCCTCTGATGAGAATGTGGCCTTCCCTTGTGTGTGGATTGTCCTAAAGATTGCTTCTTTTCTTTCTCTTTATTAAATCTTTAATATATGAACATAATGTAACTTGATTGTTTTTCTATCCCATTATTCTTTTTGGTCCCATTTCCCCTGCCCTGATCCACTGAGGACCCCCTTCTTTCTAGGTAGTCCTACTTTTCTTTTGTTCAAAGACAGCTTATTTTCCATATGCAACTGATTTATTAACATTGCACTTGGGTTTCACAGCAGTTTACCTCCTGCTAGAAGGAAATCCACTCACCCAGGCACTTTGTAAGGCACAGCTCCATCACTGTCTTGTTTCAGGAGCACTGGTCTGTACTTCTGTACTGTGCCTAGGGCCACTTGAGACTGTGAATCACCAAGAAAAGGCCTAACTCTGACACAAATGTGACACTGACTATATTGCTGAAAGGACTTTGCAGCATTGGAGCTGAGGCCAGAAGGGAGTGTGACCTTTTATTTATTTATTTTTTTACTCAGCTGAAAGTGAAAGTGAGCTCCTGGTGCATCACCACGTGTGCCAAAACAAGCACAAAACCATCACATTGATATTTCAAATAAATTTTTGCTAACAGATGGATTTATTAATATGAAATCCACAATAAATAAGCCTTAACTACATACAAAACCACCAAAAATATTTGAGTGCGGGAAATCCTACCTTGGAGGGTCTTACTGTCTTGGAAATGCAGGGTACTTTGAGAAGTTACAACTGAGTGGCTGCTTTGACAGTTGTGCTGAGGGATTTTGGAAGGTGAGACGGTCCACATCTATGGCAGCTAGAGATGCTCAGGGTGTGGTCTTATTTCAGAAGCTCCACTCTGCATGTGGACTGTGCGTCAGCATAAGCAAACGCTATACCTCTATATTTATCATTGTGGTTAATATGGGAATGTGAACAGTCTGACATGGGTTTAGAAGGGAAATTACTACATGATCAAAATGTCCAATAAATAATTGTGCCCTTTTAATATAAAGTATATTTATAAAAATGAGGGCTAGCCGGACATGGTGGTGCACTCCTTTAATCCCAGCATTTGGGAGGCAGAGTTAGGTGGATTGCCATGAGTTCAAGGCCACCCTGAGATGACATAGTGAGTTCCAGGTCAGCCTGGACTAGAGTGAGACCCTACCTGAAAAACAACAACAACAACAAAAAAAAAAAAAAAAAAAAAAAAAAAAAAAGAGGACTAAGGAGATAGTTTGGTGTTGGAGCGCCTGCCTAGGGTAAGAAGCACTCTGAGCCTGACTGAAAGCACTGCATGGTAAGTAAACCAATAAAGAAGTAAAAATAAAAATGAAAGGAGTATCTAATTTCTACTTCTATGTTCAAGGGCTTCTAAAGGCTGCTTTTCTAATTTTAACCACAGACACATAAATCTATCTAAATTCTGCAATGCCTCATCATCTATGATCCCCCAAAAGAAATACACACATCACAAACATCACTGTTCTCATTTAACTAATATCTGACACTTGGGATAAAGTCATTCATGCAACAATGTTCTTGACCATTTAGCTAGTAGGAATAAGCAGTGGCTGCTGTGAGCAACTTGAGTAAGGGTATAGAATGACCTTTCATTGCCTTCCAAATTTCTGGTGACTAGAACACGGGCTGCTAAGCCAAGCACTAGCAGTTAGCTATATGGATATTTCTGGGTAGATAGCCCTGATCTGTGACCTCAGAAAGGGCACGAAGAATATATTATAAAAGCTTCTACATTTTGGTCTTGTTAGTAGTTATAAGTAGACAAAAGCTATAAAAAAAAGTTATAAGTAGACAAAAGTGTTTTACTTGCCTTCTCTTTGCTGAAAAATAATACCTGACAAAATCAGTTTAAAGGAGGAAGGGGGAAAGTGGGGAGTGTATGACAGCAGGAGGTTGTGGCAACTGGTCACATTCAGTCCATAGTCAGAAAGCAGGCAGCAATGGATGCTGGTACTTAGTCATCTATTTTCTATTTTTGTAATGTTTTTTTATTATTATTATTTTGAGAGAGAGACAGAGAGAGGGAGAATTGGCACACCAGAGCCTCAGCTACTGAAATTGAACTCAAGATCCTTGAACTACCTAGTGGGCATGTGCGACCTTGCGCTTGCCTCACCTTTTTGTGTCTGGCTAATGTGGGATCTGGAGAGTAAACATGGGTCCTTAGCCTTATCAGGCAAGTGCCTTAATCTGTAAGCCATCTCTCCAGCCCCTATCTTCTTTTAAAAACAGCCAAGGACCCCAGTCTGTGGAATGGTGCCACCCACAGTTATAATGGATCTTCTCATTTCTGTTAACTTTATCAAGGAAACTCTTCGCAGACATGATGAGAGGCCAACTTCATCTAAACAACCCCTCACTGGTGATTCTAGGTCCTGTCAAGTTGGCTATCAATATAAACTATCAGTCAATGAGTTATACATACCTACCTATGGTGTAGCTTAGTAAACCAACCAAAATCATAGCATCAAATTTTAGAGCTCAAATAAATTCTAGACCTTAACCCATCTATCTAGAAAGAAAATAAAACCCAGAGAAATTAGGAGACTTTTCTAAGATTAGGGTATTGGATTAGGTTTGGGGCCCATAATCAGCACCATAGCAGTATGTTCTCCAGCTTGTGTCCATCTGGAAGAAAGAATGGAAACATGGATTCCCTTCCTGATCTGAGGTGCTGAATAACTAAATTTCCTGGTGGACATCAAGATCCTTGAAGCCATTCCACAGTGATCTCTCTGGACTTTGCCGGGGGGGGGGGGGGGCATGGGACAAGATGCAATATACAACTAAGATAATCACCAGTGTGGTCCTTTCAGAACCGCACACCTAGACGTTAAAAAGTGAGATTGCTAATCTTGTCCTGCTTTAAAGCCACATGTCTCCAATCTTTACTCTATGTCTGCAGCTACCTCAGCACTCACCCATAGAGGATGCTGGACTCCACGGATGAGCTGGGCTAAGGAGAGGCCTCAGCATTCACCCACAAGGGATGCTGGGCTTCTTGGATGAGCTGGGCTCTGGGGAGGCCTGTCCTGAAGATGGAGGATCCTCAGATGCAGCTTACAGCATGAATCTTAATCCTTTAACCACAAAGGCACCAATGTTTCTGATTTCTTCAGAAATCCTTACAGAAGATGCTTCTGTCTTAACTTTCTTTTAAATTACATTTTAAATGGCCAGTCTGTGAGGTAATATCATTTAACTGTAAATTCAACCTAATTCAAGTTCTCATGACATGGTCAGAATATACAATGAATGGAGGCTGGAGAGATGTCTCAGTAGTTCAGACACTTGCCTGCAAAGCCTAGTGACCCAAGTTTGATTTCCCAGTACCCACATAAAGCCAGATGCACAAAATGGTGCATGCATCTGGAGTTCATTTGCAGCAGCCAGAGGGGCCATAGCAACCCATTCTCTCTTTCTCTCTCTCTCTCTCTCTCTCTCTCTCTCTCTCTGTCTGTCTTTATATCTCTTTCTGCTTGCAAATAAATAAATAAAAATTAAAAATATAATAACAAATATAAAATTAATGTGCTCTAGCCCAGTTACTCATAGAGTCCTTTTTTCCTTCTGAAACTTTGTCTTCCAATGTCAGTGTTTTCCTCAGTGTTGGACTTTCAACCTACCAGCAGAATGGGTCTATTAATTCTTCTCAAAGAATTGTAGGGCTTCTCTTGCCCAAAATTTCAAACTCATCCACATTCCACAAACCATTTCCAAAGGTTTACAGATGACACAGTCAGGGTTATCACTTCTTTGTTTCAAAGAGCAGCATGGCATCTACCACAGCACCCTTTGGCTGAGCACATAGGAGCTTGTGCAATGTGAGAGGTCTAGAGAGCTCAGTTCTACAACTGGGAAAGCAAGGTTATGTGGGTCTTAGAATATGTTAATCAGAGGACCTGTTACAGAAGACCTGAGCTACTAGTGCAAATCCATGCTTTTGTCCTTAATACAATGCCCGCTACACTGATCGATGTGTAGTATTTCTCCTACTTTCCAATATAAAAAAAGGTGCATTGGTTTAAACACTGAACTTTTTAATAGGTAAGATATATTAGAACAGCAAACTCAGTGGATCTAGATGTGGAGAGACAATTTAGGTCAGAAAATGACAAGTGGATCAGTTCTTCAAAATAGGACACTGCCCATGTTCTCTCTCATATGTGGATCCTAGCTACAGATGATTGGGCTTCTGTGTGAGAAGGAAAACATTCAGTAGCAGAGGCCAGTAAGCTAGATAAAAGATATAAAGGGAAAAGAAAGGAAGGGAGGGGGTACTTAATAGGATGGTATTGTATATATGTAAGTATAAGAATAGATTAATGGGGGTGAAAAGGCCCAAAGTGAGGTCAGGGAAAGAGATCGAGTAAAGGGAAAGCGGAGGGAGGGCTAATCACAATCTAAGAGGATATAAATAAATCATATGGAATCGTACTTTTTTGAACAATGGAACACTCAGGAGCCATAGATTGTTGCTAGAAAATTTTCAGTGCCAGGGATGGGATACCTTCTAGTGAGTTGTTGGCCAGGGAGGTCCCTGATGCCCCCAAAACATTATAGAACATTTCCACCAGGAATAGATGGTAAGACCCTATTGCTGAAGTCACTGAGAAATCCTGCTGGAACTGAGCTGATAACCTCCTCCTTGTAGACCAGTTGACAGAAAGCTGGAAGTAGCCATTCTGCATGCAGTTCAATGGGAGAAAGAGAAATCACCAGTGAAGATACTCAACAGTGGACACTGCAAGCCTTATATTTGGCCAGCCAGGCCAAATGAGCCAATGGGTGCATTAGTGGCACGTCTATCATGGTGGAAACCAACTGCCCTCTAATTGGACCGGAGGCCTGCTCCATGGGAAGGAATATATCCCTGATATTGAAAACTTAAAACAGGGGTGGTCATGAGCCCTAGGGGTGTAACATCTGATGCTGTCTGGCTAAATGTATATACTATGCTTATCAAACTCCCCAGTAAGCATTTCTCTTAATGTTCATACCCTTATATTAATGCTACTGTCACTTTTGGTAGAGAGTCTTCTCTTTTCAGATGTCAGTGACTTTGACACGACTCAGAAGGTATCATGGTGCTGGAAAAAAGTGACCGCAGTGCTCACTACTGCAATATCTCTATCACACCTTCCAAGGCTCAGGGTCTAATGCAGAAGAGGTGGCAGAAAGAATGTAAGAGCCAAAGGAAGGGTAGGACTCCTTACAATGTGCTCCCTCCACACACAAATGGCCTGCATATCCATGACTTCACAGTGCCTGATACTACCTACACAAGACCATCATAAGAGGAGGAAAAGATCATGACATCAAAATAAGGGAGAGACTGATTGAGAAGGGGAGGGGAAATGATAAAGAATGGAGTCTCAAAGGGGAAAGG
This sequence comes from Dipus sagitta, assembly GCA_036346955.1. Taxonomy (NCBI): domain Eukaryota; kingdom Metazoa; phylum Chordata; class Mammalia; order Rodentia; family Dipodidae; genus Dipus; species Dipus sagitta. Next base: position 41,050,133 of record CM070783.1, read on the forward strand.
GGGGGGGGGAAGGAGGGTATTACCATGGGATATTTTTTATAATCATGGAACTTGTTAATAAAAAAATTGAAGAAAAAGAAAATAAATAAATAAAATATGACACTTTCAGGGCATGGTGGTGCATGCCTTTAAGCCCAGCACTTGGGAGGCAGAGGTAGGAGGATAGCTGAGAGTTTTAGGCCACTCTGACATTACATATTGAATTCCAGGTCAGCCTGGGCTAGAGTGAGACCCTACCTCAACAACAAAAAAAAAAAAAAAAAAAAAAAAAAAAATAGGACACTTGAATGACATTAGGTCTCACTGCATTATTCTTTGGGGGTTGCAGTTATTGTGGGTTCCTTTAGGAACTAGGGACATGCTTATTGGCCATATCGTATTCTCCACACATATTACCTGTCCTCATGGGCACAAGACCCAACCTAGATCTGGAAGGAACCAGAAGAGGTCTTGGTTGGAGTGGGATAATCCCATGAACCTCATTCTTTAATATCACCAACTTATTACCCACAGCCTGTGGGTAGCAGGCCTATGCACAGAGGTCTCCTCATCTTTTGGGAAGACAGTGGGCCTTTGCTGAGCTCTACCAGTAACCACAAGCTGTAGGCAGCAGCTGAGACATATCCTAACCCCCCACCTACTGCAGTTTCCCTCCAGGTTTATGTAGCCAGATCTTTCTCAGCTGTGACTGGAGGGCAGAGCTTGACTCATTACATGTCTGGAGGGAGTCACGAAGATGCTTTTAATGTGTGAGTATTTCCCCCATATTTGGTCAAAGCTGAGTTTCTCTGACTTTTCCAGATGTATTACAGTGTGTGATTGCCAACCCTGGCTGTCAATTAGCTGGGCCTCATTACCCTTGTGTTTGCACACTGTCACTTACCATGTTCTCCAGAGCAGGACAGGGACTTAATTGGCTGAGCTAAGCTGCTTCCAGGTACTGGAAGCTTCTCTTTCCAGCATCATTTAAAAATCACCCATCCCATCATTCCTGGGAGCTTAGCAGTGTCCTGAGAAACACATCTCATGTTCATGTTCATGGGCCAATTCGTTATCTGCTTCCATTATTTTTTATCCTTAAAGTCTTTGACCTTTTCTTAAGGGTAAGAGCAAAACACTTTGGGGAAGTACACAAGGAAGTAAGCTCACCTCCTCCATAATCCTCCCATCTGTAAGTGCTAAGTAACCACCAAGAAGCTAGAGGTCAGAATCCCTTAAATGTGCAGCCAGGGGGCTGGAGAAATGGGGTGGGGAAAATAGATAGATAGAGATAGAGAGAGAGGGAATGTGCACACCAGGGCCTTTAGCCACTGCAAACAAATTCCAGATGCATGTGCCGCTTTGTGTATTTGGCTTACATGGATCCTGGGGAATCAAACCTAGGTTCTTTGGCTCTGCAGGGAAGTACCTCAACTGCTAAGCAATCTCTCCAGCCCTGAAGCCTCCTTTATAAGGACACTCCTTGCATATTGAGGGCAGACTCCTCCTGCTGAGTCACTTCCCCAAAGTCTCATATTTTATTACATGTCCCTTGGAGTCTAAGTCCCAGGATCTTGGGAGCACATACATCCCAATATGGGAGAGTTACTGGCAACCCAAATTTCCTTCCCCATGGTGTTTTCAGACACTAAAGACTACAGAAAGCAAGTGCACTTCTGTCCCTGTGGTTTCCAAGGGCCTTATGTGATACTGAAGGTAGACAAACCGACAAATGTCTTTTGTTGTTCCTGTTTGTGGTTGGCTCTGACTTGCTCTGTGCCCACAAAATGCTGGCTCTCCTTAGCCTGGTGCAGAGCACAGCCTCTGACAATCACTGGGGAAGGTCAGGTGTTCACTTCTGTGTTCCCAAATATAGCATCATTTGGCTGCTCTACAGAAGGAAGTATTTTCTGTAAATTTCAGAAAATCCCAATCATACCATGAAATTTTCATGACTTTGGGCAAAATGATTGACCTGTGTTCTCAGTCACACTAAGAGTCTCAGGAAAAAAACACTTTCTATTATCCTCGCTAAAGAATGAGGTACATTTTTGCTAAAATGAAAAATAAAAATAAAAATGTACTTTAAAATATTTAATTTGCTGATTGAACCCAGGGCATTTTTCTCAAATTCCCTAGTGCCTTCTTTAGTGGTTCTATCTTATCCCTCTATTTCTAAATCTTGGGCCTCAGGGAAGCACCACACTGCATGATCCCAGTATTTCTTGTTAGACCTGCAGGGCAGCTGGGGTCATAGGACCTGATTCCTTAGCCCAGACTAAGAGGCTTAAACAAATTTACCATCCACCAGGCAGGACAGTGCGTGCCTCCTGTCTGCTCTTTCCATGTTATCAGGACCTTGGTAAGGAGAGCAAAAAATATTTAGGAATAGGACAAAAACATTGAAAAAAATATTCTCAAACATAATTTTTCTGGCACTAATGGAAGACAAAATGTAATCTGGAGGTGAACATCTTCCATTTCAAGAATAGGTATGAAAACCATATCAGAAATATAAAATGATATAATATATGGAAAGTAAGAGGGGAAAGGCTGAGCAGTGTATCTTAATATATTTCACCTGGTGTCATTGGGCACTTATAAAAGTTGCTCCTGCTTATATATCTTGGGGAAGAAATATAAGATTACATGCCTGCTATAGTTCAGCCAGGATGAGAATTTTAATATGGTTCTAAGACTTGGCTCAATTTTTTTATAAATGTCAGTGGTAAGCCACATATTTTCTCTAAAAAGCACTATGTTTTGATATCTTTTAAAATTTATTTTTATTACATATGGACATATTTGGTATATAAACAACGCTCATTGGTACCATCTTTCCCTCCTTCCTGACTCTTTTCTGAAGGGGTCTTCCTTGTTGGGGATGCAGGTCAACCCCATGGGGATTGTCGGTCATGCATTATGGGGTCAACAGTCAGTTATAGGGGAGAGGCAATGTCTCTGTGCAAAATGTGTGAACTTGTGGCTCTAACAATCTTTCCACCCCTCTTCCACAAAATTTCCTGACCCAGGTTGAGTGCATTTTAACCTCTTCAGTGAAGGGCTTTTTGTAGCCTCTGGATTTATGCTTTGGTAGATATTGAGGGTACTCAGTGTCTATCTCCTTCATCTTTGTGCTGATATCGGGTTCACCAAGTATGCAGCGCTCTTGCTCATTTCCCCAATTCCTTTGTGGTTTCAGCTGAGGCTGGGATGAAGTGGGCTGGGTCATTTATTTCCTCAGATCCCGCTCTTATCTGAGAAAGTCCAGCAAAATCTCCAACAGAATGAAGTCAGCACCAGTTAAATGGGATAACCATGATTAATTTAGGGAAAACTTAAAGGTTGTAGACATTCTTATATACCAAGATTAGTATGACCTTGACATTGGAAAGCAAAATCATTATCTGGATATGATTCTGACTTGTTTCCCAGTTCCAGATATGGTTTCCTTTCTACTGAGCAGATCTGTTAGCCAATACAAGAATAGTTGGTTACCCACAATGGCTGAGTAGCACTATTGCACTTGTGTGAGCATCACATTAGGTTGCTTCTGAGTCTCTTAGACTTTGAGTTGCTAAGACAGATGTCAGCCACTTTCTCCTGCTAGCTCATGTAGCACCTTCCAATACTAGATGGGCTAAATTGTTTGGGAAGTGGCTCTTTTCTGGATTCCAACCAGATTACTCCATCGTCCATGCTGACAGTGTATGGTATCTTCAGTAGTAGGGTCTTACCATTAACCTCTGATGGGTAATCAAGTGCTCTGATGGAAGTCTGTCTTGTTTGTTTTGAGATATCTAGTAGGTCTCTCTGATCAATAGCTCATTGTGGATGTAAACCACATCGTGGTACAGGGAATAACAGGCCAGTGCTAAGGGAACAAAAAGAAAAAAAAAAAAAAGAAAAAAAAAAAGAAAAAGAAAAAGAAAAAGACAGACAAAAAAGAGAAATGGGAAAAATTTAAGATTAGGTTTCATCTCACCCTCTCCAGGGCACTTCAATTCAGGTGCTCTCCCTAAAGTCCTGTTGAAGATTCCATCTTTTAGTCTAACTTCCAGGATATAGGATTCTATGGTACCAGTTCAATTTGGATTCAGTTTTGTTCTCCCCATCTTTCCCCTTCCCCCATGCCCTACCTTCACTATTGTCCAAGCCTTGAGATGCCTTTCATTTTTGTAAGCAACTTGGGCTGATCCAGGTTAGGAACCACAGATGAATGGACCAAGTTCAACCATTTTTCTGCAAATTTCATTGTGTCATTTTTTTCTTACTGCTGAGTAGAATTACATCATATAGATACATCACATCTTTGTTATTCATTCATCTAATTATGGGCACCTGGGTTGATTTCAGTTCTTAGTTATCATGAATTGAGTAGCTATAAACATGATTGAGCAAATATCTCTGAACTGAGGTGTGGAGCTTTTAGTGTAAATGCCCAGTAAGGGAATAACAGGGTCTGTTGGTAACTCTATGTTCATCCTTTTCAGGAGTCTCCATATTGATTTCCATAGTGATTGTACCAGCTTACATTCCCACCAACAGTGAATGAGTATTCCTATTTCTCCACATCCTCGCCAACATTTGTTTTCATTTGATTTTTTAAAGTTTGCTATCCTTACTGGGATAATGTGGAATCTCATAGTTGTTTTAATTTGTATTGCCCTAAAGGTTAGGAATGTTGAACATTTTCTTAAGTGTGTGTTAGTCATTTGTAATTCTTTCTCTGAGAACTCCCTATCCAGTTATCTGCCCCACTTTTTGGGGTAGGTTGTTTGATATTTTATGATTTAATTTTTTTTAATTTCTTTGTAGATTCTAGATATTAGGACTCTGTCAGTGGTATAGCTGGTGAAGATTTTCTCCCATTCAGTGGGTAGTCTATTGGCTCTTCTTATGGTACGTTTGTCTGTGAAAAAGCTTTTTAGCTTCATGAGACCCACTGGTTGAATGAATGCTTGCTTAACTTCCTTAGCTACTGGGATTTTGTTCAGGAAGTCTTTTCCCAATCTTATATCATGTACAGTGCCTCCTATTGTTTCTTCCAGTAGGTGAGTTTCAGGTCTTATATTGAGGTCTTTAATCCATTTGGACTTTATTTTTGTGTTTGGCAAAATGATTAGGATTAATTTCATTTTTCTACATATGGTGATCCAATTTGTTCAACACCATTTGTTGAAGATTCTGTCTTTTCTCCAGTCTACATTATTGGCACCTTTGTCAATGATCAAGCAGCTGTAGTTACTTGACCTCAGGTCTGGGTCCTCAATTCTGTTCCATTGGTCTATGTTTCTGTTTTTATACCAGTACCATGCTGTTTTTGTCACTATGGCTTTCTAATATAGCCTTAGATAAGGTATGGTGATACCATGAGAGTTTTGTTTGTTTGTTGGTTTTGTTTTGTTTTGTTTTTCTGAGGATATATTTGGATATCCAAGGCCTTCTGCCACTCCATATGAATTTTGAAATCATTTTGACAATCTCTGTGAAGAATGGTACTTGTATTTTTATTGGTATTGCATTAAATTTGTATATTACTTTTGTAGAATTGCCATTTTCACAATATTAATTCTACCTATTCAGGAGTATGGGAGGTCTTTCCATCTTCTCAAGTCCTCCTCAATTTCTTTCTCAAAAATTTTTTTTTGTTTGTTTTTCGAGGTAGGGACTCACTCTGGCCCAGACTGACCTGGAATTCACTATGTGGTCTCAGAGTGGCCTTGAACTCACGACAATCCTCCTACCTCTGCCTCCTGAATGCTGGTATTAAAGGCATGTGCTTTTTGTTGCTATTGAAAATGGGACAGGTTCACTGAGTTCTTTCTTTGTATATTTTTCCTTTGAATATAGAAAAGCTACTGTTTATCCTGCCACTTTGATGAAGGAATTTATCACCTTTAGAAGTTTTGCGATGGAGACTTTTGGGTCACTTATATATAGGGTAATGTCATCTGCAAATAGGAATAACTTGACTTCTTCCTTTCCAGTTTTAATCCCTTTTATTTTTATCTCCTGTCTTGTTGCTTGGGCTAGTACTTCTAGTAGTATGTTGAAGAGCAGTGGTGAGAGTGGCCACACCTGTCTTGCTCCCGATCTTAGTGGGAACTCCTTGGGTTTTTTTTTTTCTTCATTAAGTATTATTTGGGCTTTATGAGCTCTCTCTCTTTCTCTCTCTCTCTCTCTCTTTATATATATATATATATGCCATTTATTGTGTTGAGATATAAACACTCTCTGCCTATTTTTCACAATGTTTTGATCATGAATGAAATGATCATGTGGTTCTCATGGTTCAATTTATTTATGTGCTCTATTACTTTGACCAATTTCCATATGTTAAACCATCCCTGCATCCCTGGGATGAAGCCTACTTGATCAAGTTGGATAGTGATTTTGATGTGTTGTTGAATTCGGTTTGCAAGGATTTTGTTCTGGATCTTTGCATGTAAGCTTATTAGGGATATAGATTTATAGTTTCCTTTCCTTGTTGCATCTCTTTCTGGTTTTGGTATTAGGGTGATTCTAGCTTCATAAAAGGAGTTGAGGAAGATTCTTGGGTGTTCAATTATGTGAAACAGTTTGAGAAAAAATGGTTTTAGTTCTTCAATGAAGGTTTGATAGAATTCATCTGAGAAGCCATCTGGTCCTGGACTTTCCTTTTAGGGGAGGTTTTTGATTACCTTTTCAATCTCCATGGATGTGATAGATTTGTTTAGAAGATTGATCTTCTCTACATATAATTTTATTAGGTAATATGTGCCTAGGAATTCATCCATTTCTTACAGATTATGCAATTTTGTGGAGTAGAGGCTTTAGAAGTATGCCCTGATGATTCTCCCAATTTCATTGAAGTCTGTTGTGATCTCTCCTTTTTTGTTTCTGATTTTGTTAATTTGAGACCTCTCTCTCTCTCTCTCTCTCTCTCTCTCTCTTTGCATGATAAAATTTGCCAGGGGTTTGTCAATCTTGTTTCTTTTCTCAAAGAACCAGCTCTTCATTGCATTATTTCTCTTAATTTTTTTCTTACTTTCCAATTCATTAATTTCTGCTCTAATCTTCATCATTTCTTTCCATATGTAGTTCTTTGGGATAGATTCTTCTTGTTTGTTCAGTGTCTTTAGGTGGACAGTCAGGTTATTAGTTTGAGATCTCTCTGCCTTTGTAATGAAGACATTTAGGGCTATGAATTTTCCCCTTAGGACTGCCTTCATTGTGTCCCATAAGTTTTGGTAGGTTGTATTTTCATTATCACTCAGATCTAGGAATTTTACAATTTCTTTTTTGATTTTTTCTATGACCCACTCATTGTTTAAGAGTTTTGTTTAGTCTCTAGGAGCTTGTGGAGTTCTTGATGTGTCTCTTGTTAATTTCTAGCTTTAAAGAATTGCGATGTGACGTGATGCAGGAAGTTACTTAAATTTTCCTGACTTTATGAAGACATGCTTTATGTCCTAATATATGGTCAATTTTGGAGAAGGTTCCATGGGCTGCTGAGGAAAATGTGTATTCTGTAGAATTGGGGTGGAAAGTTCTGTAGATATCCATTAGGTCTTGTTGATCTGTGATGTTGTTGAGTTCTATTATCTCCCTGTTGATTTTCTGCATGGATGATCTGTCTATTAATGATAGTGGAGTATTGAAGTCTCTGACTGTGATGGTGTTGGTGTTGATTTCTGTTTTATTGTCAAGTAGATTTTATTTTATAAACTGTGATGTACCTGTGTTTGACACATATATATTTATGATTGTGATGTGCTCATGTTGGATTATTTCCTTGATGAGTAAGAAGTGGCCTTATTTTTCCTTTTTGATTACTACTGGTTTAAAGTCTATTTTATCATATATTAATATAGCAACACCTCTTTTTTTTTTATTTATATTTGCTTGGAATATCATGTTCCAGCCTTTCTCCCTAAGGAGGTGTCTATCTTTACTGGTGAGGTGGGTTTCTTAAAGATAGCAGATAGAAGGGTCTAATTTTTTGATTCACCCTGATAACCTGTATCATTTGATGGGTGCATTAAGACCATTAATATTTAAGGTTATTACTATGAGATTTGAATTAATCCCTGCCATGATGAGGTGTTTTATGGGGCTTGGTGCTTTCTTGTGTTTTGTATTATGTTGAGCCTGGCTTATTTTGGTTATTGTGATCTTCTTGTTGGCTCTTGAGATTAGTTGTTTGACTGTTTTGTGTGGAGCATTCCCTCAAGTATTCTCTGTAGGTTTGATTTTGTGTTCATGTAATCATAGAGTTAACTTTTTTCCATGGAAAGTTTTTCTTTCACAATCTATTATGAGAGATACTTCTGCTGGATAGAGTAGCTTGGGTTAGAAGCCACAGTCTTTTAGACTTTGAAGTATTCCATTCCAGGCCTGCTGGCTTTCAGGGTTTTCATTGAGAAATCTGATATAATTCTGATGTGATTGCCTTTATTTCTCTCTTACTACTTTTAACACTCTCTCTTTGTTTTCTTGTTAATAGTTTTAACTATGATGTATCTTGGAGAGTTTCTTCTTTGGTCCTATCTGTTTGGTGTTCTGTGGGCTTCTTGTAACTGGATTGACCTCTCTTTTGAGGGATTCATAATATTTTCCTCAATGATTTTATTGAATATGTCCTCTATGCCTCTGGCCTGGGTTTCCTCTCTTTCTAGTATACCCATGATCTGGATGTTTGGTCGTTTTAGGTTATCCCACAGTTCCTTCTTATTCTGTTCACTAGATTTTTGAACTTAGCAAAGTTTTTTGCCTCCTGATCAATTTCTTCTATCTTGTCTACCAGGTCACAGGTTCTGTCTTCCACATGGGTAACTCTGTTGGTAAGGGGTTCTAGAGTTGCTTTTTTAATTTCGGTTTGATTTTTCTTTTCTGTTGTGTAATTTTTCATCCTGTCCATCTCTTTTTTGAGGTATGATTTTGAGGTCTGAATTTCTTGATGCTTCCTGGAATTCATTGTTGCATTTGGTAAAGTCTCCATTAAGCTTAATCAACCAATTGTTAGGATCTTCCATTTCTTGACTCACCTTCAATTTATTCATATCTCTTTGGAGGGCCCTAACATTTTCTCCAATCAAGTTTAGCCTACTGTAAAAAGCTGAGCTAGGAGATGATTCTGTTCAATTTCATTTATACAACTGTTGGTTCTTTGATGGTTTGCTTCCAGTTCAGGGAATTTTTTGAGAGGGTCACACTGGTTGTGGTCTTTTCATTTTTGGAATGAATTTTTGTTGGTTTCCTTATAATTTTATTGGAGGCTTTCATTGTAGGACTAGGCATCCTTGGCAGAGATCTCTAAGTTTTTTGACTTTAATTGGCTTTTTTGCATTGTTGTCTACCCATGTTAAGGAGACTATTTTATTGAGGAGGAAGCACAATTTTGTCGTTTGGCCCATGCATCCTCTGACTCAGGTGAACACGCATGTTGGTACCCAGTGGCCAGTCAGCATAGCAGAGCAAAAGGGCTGATTCCACAGAGTGGTATCTGCTATCCACAGAGACCAGCCCCCCGCCCCCGTGAGGCACAATGAGACCTACCTGGACCAGATAATTGGGAGGACCCAGGGAACATTGATCTGGCATACTAGCTCCTCGCAATGCCTGCCAGCACACCCTCCCACACAGGGTACCTGGACCAGAGAGCTGGGAGGAGCCACAAACAGAGATCTGTCCTCCTCACTCTATGCTTCCTTGCCTACCAGCACACAGTCCTGTGTAGGGAACCCTGACCAGGGAGCTGGGAGGAGCGAGGAAACAGGGGTCTGGCCTATTCACTCCACACCATACTTTAAAATAGTATTTTAAAGGTATTTATCAAATGGATAGATTAAAAGAAAATAACATATATATATATATGTATATATATATATATATATATATGTATACACACACACACACACACACACACACACACACACACATATATATATATATACATTGGGAAGTAGAATACAAACATTCATGAAAGTAAAAAAAATTTCAAAAGGTAATTAGTCCAAAGGCACCATTACTTAAAAAGAGCATGAAAAAAAATTGTGCCATACAGGTACCTCAGTGCACAAGTGATCAACAGAGCACTCCTGGGACATATGCACTTAAGGATTATAGATACATTTATTTTTATGTGTCTGATATCACAAGTAGTTGGATGTATACATGCTTCTTTCATTAGCTCATAATGTAAGGAGACTCTTCCATTAAGACATGGGCAATGCCTTATTATAGATTTCAAGTTTAAGGTATAACTAGAAATACATACTAGATCAGTTTCCCAATAAAGTCAATGAAAAGTGTCTATCAAAGCCTCAGAACAAAGTTGTATGTCTGTATATTAAAAGTAACAACTTCCCCTCAGGCATAAAAAGTAGTTGTGTGCAGGAAGAGATGAATAAAAGAGGGAGAATGAGCTGAGCTTGGGATGAAGAAGAGAGAAGTGGCTACAGCTGAGCTGGGGATGAATAAGATAAGGGCAATTGAACCAGAGATGGGATTTAGATAAAGAGTTGAAGCTGAGATGGGGACAAAAGAAACCAGAGGAGTTAGAGCTGATTTGGATGTACAAATACGACCAGCTTGTGTGTCCATCAAGTGTGCACTCCAAAGTCCTTGTGCCTTGTTGAAAGCAGAGCTTGGAGAAACAGAGCACACCACAGGCACCCCCTGAGCAGGTCCACACACTAGAAAAATGCAGATGATGCATGAGGCAGCCAAAAGCAAAATTGAAGTGGAGAAGGTCAGGGAAAGGACAACAGAACATGCCTGGGAGGTATACAGAATACCAGGCCATATCCTGAACATGTACTGATGACAACAGGATGGAGTGTCAGAGAGATCTGCAGCACCAGAGCTGCCTCTGCCCACCAGATTCCTAGTGTAGCTCTTCTGGAATAGGAGACATATCTGATTCACACTCAACTGGGACCATCACAGTCAGACCCTCTTCAATGAAGGAAAATTGTTTTCTGAAAAGTTTATGTTTACATACAGTAGTGAAGACAGCCAAGGAATGTTTCCACAAGGCACAGAATCTAAGATCTCAAATGTGCTCGGAACATGTCAAGTTGAAAGCTAATGTTTTCTCTCTGTCTGTCTCTCTTCCTCTCTCTCTCTCTCTCTCTCTCTCTCTCTCTCTCACACACACACACACACACATGCACACACACACACACACAAAACCAAGTATTAGAAGGTTCCCAGATAGGTAAGAAAGCAAACAGGGATGTAAAAAAGGGGATGATATATCATTGCTGTCAGAAATGGAAGAAAAAAAGTTAGCATTAAGAGAAAGTTAGAAGAAACCCAGGAGAAAACACACACACACACACACACACACACACACACACACACACACACCACCCTGAGAATGCTGAAAATCTGTGAAAGGATAGAATGGAAAATGGTAAGCAATCAAATTCTAAAGTAGATGAGAATGTGATAAGACTCAGTGTTAGATTTAGAAGACATTTGAGCTCATGCATAACTGCAGACAGTAGGAGGAAAAACCTGTGGAATGGTACTGATACAAGTAATTGTAATTCCATAAAGTCCCACTGAAATAACAACAGGGAACCAGTAGATTAGCACTGACATCGTCCTTGAGAACATTGACTCCCCACACTCAGCAGTGAGGCACATTCTTTTAAAACTGCTGTAATCAAGTAAACAGAAATAATCAGACTAAACTTTTTGCATGCTGACAAAACAATCCAAGTCACTTAGGAGGGAAATAAATCACTGAGGCATGTGATCTTTGATAGCAAAGTGTAAGCAGAAAGAAAAATGGATGGAGAGACTTAAGGTAATCCAGAGAACGAGGGTGCTTATTCTTTCCAATGACAGTGCTCCTGTCAGAATCAATGTCCTGTGTTGCAGTCACTGTGGTCCCCCAGCAGACCCCATGGCTTACAATACTGTCTCTATGTTGGATTTAGTGCTCTGTGCTTTCTTCCATAAAACCAACCTGTACCTGGCTGAACCATTGCTAAGTAGAACATCATTTGCATCCAATACATTCCAAACAGCCTTTGAATTTCCTATTTGATTTTATGCCTGCTAATATGAAGTACAACTCTAAAATAATAGCAAACACAGTTTCTGACAAACATTCTGAATTAATCTTAAGAAGCTAAAACTATCATACGGTCACTATATCAACATGAAAAATATCGAATTAAAATGCCTCATGATGATGCTAAGGTTGTACTAGGAATTTTTGTGTTTCCTTTTCTAAACAATGGTAGTATAAAACAAAGGCTTTATTTATTATTATTATTATTATTAGTAGTAGTAGTAGTAGTAGTAGTAGTAGTATTTTGTCAAAGACATGCTTCTACAGTGGGTATCCATACCTGTTGACCACACAGAGTTGGTGCAGTCAGGCTGATGAGCCACAAGGTGGAGTGCCTGCCTAGATCCTTCTGCCACACTCAAACTACAGTGAAACCTTCCATGTAGAACATGGGACCTGATATCCAAAAGCAAAGCAAAAAGGTGGAGGAAGTAGGTACTGTAGGGCCTTTTGGCCATCAGGAGGCAGAGGATGGCGAGAGGATGCCAGGCAGGTGGATGCCCCTTCCCTCCTTCTGCTCATGTTCTGAGCAATGGGCTTTCCTTGGCAGGTAATCTTTGGTGTCTCCTGTGATTTATTTATAAGCAACCATGAGAACATCAATATTGCTTCAAGGGACTCTTAAAAATGCAGAGCATCTCTTGTTGCTCATTTTTGCTGCTCTGAATTAGCAATTGCCTAATAAAGCCTCAGTACTTAATCAGTGTACCAGTCTATGTTTCAGAGAATCTGTAACAATAATGATTAGTTTTGGAAGATGTGTCCAAGGCAAGGGCCACTCTGAAAGCATTAAGAATCCACTGCTGCTTATAAAGGAGGTGCTAATAAACTTTGGCACTTTATGACATAAAAAAATTCATAAGGTATGCTTAATTAGTGGAATGATAGGTAAGAAGATAGGATAGAGGGCCCTTAGCTCACATGAGAGTAATGATAATTTCAAAAATAACAATGAAAGAAATATTATTCAAAAATAACAATGAAAGAAAGGTGTGCTTGGTACAATTGATCTTGAAAAATAACATAAGTTAATTTCAGCCAATTGCCAAATGAAAATATGTTTCAAAGAGTGAGGTATCCAAATGACAGGATTAGAGGACCATAAATCTCATAGCTGCCTTGTGACACACTAGAGATGGGACTGACAGTTTGATAACATGCAGACAAGCTAGAAGGGACACTGAGTATGTATATGCAAAGGAGCAGAGACTGGCCATCACTTCTGCCACAACAGGTGAAAAACAGCAGCAGAAGAGTGAACTGAGCTCTAGAAAGGGGGATCTGGTTATAACATTCATAAGCCCACCCCCAACAGCACACCACCTCCAGCAAGCCTCCACCTTCCAAATTACCATCAGCTGGAAACCAAGCATTTAACATGTATGAGTTCATGGGGAGAATCTGATTCAAACTGCTACTCCAGATATGCACATGCAAAGGATTTGGGGTCCCTATATACAATAGTCCCCTGTGGACACCAAGGAAACATGGAGCATGTCAGAAACATTGACATCTGAGTGGAAAAAACTATGAATTTCAGTACCCCAAATTCCTTAAGATACACTTGAAAGAAAATCTTCAACAGCAAAAACCTGTTGCCATCACAGAGGGCTCTGTCTTGGGTTTGGATCTCAGGGAAAAGCAGCATCCCTTCTCCAAACCTAGGAATAAGCTCTGCTTCTCCAGCTGAATTTGGCCAGAGGATGGAGGCGGAACACTCTTATCCTCTGGTTCTTATTGAACCCACAGACTGCATTGAGATATGGGGCATATATTGCCATCAAAACTCAGGTAAATATAATAAGAGACAATTCATGCTGGAAGGCTGATGACCCTACAATCTATGGGCTGCAAGAAATCCATTAACTTCAGTGGAAACTTCCTGTGATGATCAATCTCTTGTTGTCATCATGGAAGGATTTAGAATCACAATAGAAACAAATCCCTGGGCATGTCTATGAAGAGTTTTGTAGATTAGGTTATGAGGTAGGAAGACATATTTTAACTGTAGGTGGCAATATTCCTTGGACTGGATCCTAGATGGAATCAAAAGGAGAACCAGCTGAGAGCTCACATTCATTTTTCTGCTTCCTGATTGTGGGCACAATGTGATCTGCTCTACTTCATGCTTCTGCACCATGCCATCCTGTCATGATGGACCGTATCCCCAAACTATAAGATGATTTATACCTTAAGTTTAACCTTAACTTTCTTAAGTTGCTTATGGTCACTGTATTTGATTATTGCAACAAGAAATGTATCTAATATACGTCCTAACTTAGGAATGGCTGATTTTCCTTGGTTACCCAAAATAACTTGCCAAAGCCTGCTGTGGTAGTTTGATTCAGGTGTCCCACATAAACTTAGGTGTCTCAAATGCTAGGTTCCCAACTGCTAGAGATTTGGAAACTAATTCTTACTGGAGGCAGTGTTTGTTGGGGGGCGGGCTTATGGATATTACAGCCAGTTTCCTCATGCCAGTGTTTGGCACACACTTGTCCACCTTATGTTGGCCAGGGGTGACGTCCACCCTCTGCTCATGTCATTGTTTTCCCCTGATGTCATGGAGCTCCCCCCTAAAGCCTATAAGCCAAAATAAACCTTTCCACCACCACCCCCTCAACCAAGCTGCCCTTGGTTGGGTGATTTCTACCAGCAATGTGAACCTGACTGCAACAGTAATGTTGGTACTTAGAGTGGTGTTGTTGCTAGATACCTGACTGTGTGGCTTTGACATTTTAGAGCTGATTTTCAAGAGAATATGGAAGGATTTGAAACCTTCGCCTAAGAGATATCTTTCCATGCTGTAGTATAGCATTATCGACTAGTCTGGTCAGGGTTGAAAGACCTGAATTCAGTAAGAACTACAGACTGTGAAGTTTGACTTGTGAAGGTGAGAAAGAGCTTTGCCTGGACTGTAGTAGAAGCAGGTTGTATGACAGGCTTGCTGTTATGCCCATGTCCTAAGAACTTCTTCAGGGTTGCTTTGCATAGAAATAGAGTGATGTGAGCAGAGGGATATGGCAAAATATACCCCCTTTTTCTCACAAGCTGCTCTTTGTTGGCTAATTTCTACCAGCAATGAGAACCTGTCTGCAATGGTAAATTGGCACCGAGAAGTGGGATTGCTGCTAGACACCTGACTGTGTGGTTTTGGCTTCTGGAGCTGATTTTCAACAGGAATGTGGAAGGATTTAAAACCATGGCCTAAGAGACACCTTGCAGTGCTGCCCAGCCTATGTTGTTAAGTAAGCAGTATCAGAGTGGGGTACAAAAGGAATCATGATAGGGATTATGTGGCTAAAACACTTCCTGTGTGACTGCTTAAGGAAAACATGGCCAAAGTATTACCTAGATTGTGACAAAGAACACAGAAATAAGACAGACTGTTCTCACTTTTATGTGGAAGAGAACATGTTCTGAGAAATCTTGCTGATTTGCATACAGGGAAAGTTGCTGGGGTCTGCACCATGCCAGGGGCACGGGCTCTGCTGACTACCTGCCCTCTGTGGTTATTGGTGGTCTCAGCGGTTACACTGAAGCTTTTCACCCCAAGTAATCAAAAGTGGATATATATGACTCCATAGCCTGCTAGAAAAGAATGAAACTCTTCCTAGAAGAAAGATGTTCTGAGCCACACTAAAGACCAAGGATAACTGCCAAAACAAAGTTGTAATCCTGCCTGTTAGCTTGTGTTTTCCATTCATGGACAGCTATGCCTATACCTCAACTCTTGTCCAGTCAGAAAAGCAGAGAGCCTGTTGGATATTTCAGAGAGTATACCACAAGGGAGTACTTGAAGTTTAAACACATATAAAGTAACACCTGCAGGAGGTGGTACTGTGGTCCAGTTGGGGGAAGAGCTCAAATTTAGGATACCATGGGCTCAGAGGAAGAGCTCTCTGGGCTCCTGCTCCCCTCTCAGTAGTGTGGGTCTTATATAGTTTTATCCAGAGACTTCAGGTGACTGGAGCCCAAAATCATGCCAAGACTCTGTCCAGAAACTTTCACTCTACATTACCCAAGTCTAAGAGAAGCTGAATTTTGAGAACAGTTGACATGTTGGGTCTGTGGCTGTTCCCCACCATACTTCAGAAACAGAACAAGAGCAAAGGGTGACTTCTTTCCTGTCAACCTGCCATGCCTGTCCTGATGACAGCCAGAAGGTACAGGTGGACATCTTTGGTAAGCATGGCATGCAGGCTCCTTGCATCACCGGCAGGAATACAAGGGCTTTGAAGCACATGGATGAGTGTGTCATCAGCAGCATGTAGTCTAATATTCTGTTTTTGAGAGCTGACTCTAGGTTCCTGCATACATCATGGATAGAAAATGGCAAAAATACAAGCAAGAAGAGAAATAATCACACAGTAACATATATGATAGGTTCCTTAATAGAGAAGAGATAGCAGGGAATCCTGAGACGTGATCATGTCATTATAACATCATGTGAGAAATAACAGTTTTGCAAGTGAATTTCTCAGAGAAACTAAATACATGGTAACAGATTGCACCCATATTGCCTCTTCTAACTTATTAATGAAAGATTGCAGCACTGAAGGATTATCTATGTCATTTTCCCAATGAAGGAAAGCTGAATAGTGTCCCCATGGTGAGGTTAGCATGGTTATGTTTGCTAACAAGGCCACATGATGGATAGCATTGCCTTGCATATTCCTCCATGAACCAGAGGGGAAATCACACTTACAGAGAAATAATTCAGTCCCTCACTTAGTAACTGAGCCCACTTCTAGTCCAAGTTTCTCACCTGGGGCCTCATGCATGTTTACATAAGCCAGCATTTGGGGGAGGGGAAGAGGAGGTGCCCAGGCCATACAACCAAAAGGAATATAACTCATCACGAAGGACAATTAAAACCTGAACAGTTTGATTCAGTGACATGTCTAAAATATGTCTTGGCTTTGTGTTTCTGACTCTGTATTGTTTTGTGTGTGCTGTTTTATTGAAGGCTTTCTGTGAGTTTGCTGCTGCTGTGATTGAAGCATCTTAGAGAGAAGAGGAACAAGGCTCAAGAATCTCGAGTGCTTTGTCCCCAGTCACATTTTAACAACTTTCATAATCAGAACATGACCCACAGCTAATGCCTTGTCTCATTTGTTTAGTTTCTGTACTAGCCAGTGGAGATTACTGTAAAACCCATTGACCCTCCCTATGTCCACACCAAGGGTAGGACCCTTGGCATGGCCTCTATGCTTATATTGTAAAGTGGGATAACAGCAGGTATGGAAAAATATTTTAAGTGCTGCTCATAGCCACAGCCATGTGAGGAAAGCCACATCAGCCCTCTGGACCTGGATGGGTCTGTGGTTACCCTCCATGCTGGCTAGCAGCCAGCAAGACATGTGTAGTGGGCCATGCAGGTCTACCAGTGAGCAGATGCCTTACCAGCTGGCTACAGGCCCACAGGCACCCCTCAGAGGCTTAAAGGCAACCACACAGAAACCCACCAGCAACCCCACTGGAGACCTAGGCTATTCAATAGAGAAGAGGCATCTGATCAACCCACAGGACCCAGGGGCATGACGCATATCCTCCTCATAGAAACTGAGGAGATTCAAGGTGCCTAGAGAAGACTAAATTCTCCCTAGAGACAGGTTCCATAAGATACCTGAAGCAAAAGGGTGAATAAACTTTGATGTCGTGCAACATGCATGAAGAGCACAGAGGTAATGCCACTATTCTACAAACTTGAAAATGGGAATAAGAATGATGTCAATGTGGTGTGATTCTGAAGGCACAAGGGGTCTTATGACATGGCTGAAAGGAATATAAGTACAAATATAAAGGGATATATCTTGGTGTGGCTTTTAGCACTATAGATCAAAACCTGGGGAAATGTTTATGGTTTGCACATCTAGAAAAAGAATGGTATGGTGTCCATGGGTATGACTGACTGTGACGGTCTTATCCCTTTGTTTTCTATTGGAAAGTACCATAAAATAGGACAAAGGTCAAACAGTTGGTGACTGATTACAGAAAATCCACTAGCTCCTCACAACAGAATCATGTTTCATCATTTTCTAATTATATGATAGAAATTATAAAATAGGGAACTGGGGCAATCACTCTGTGGACACGAGCACTTGCTGTGCCAACAGAAGTTCAATCTCAGTACCCATATTAATAGCCAGACATGGCCTCATATGCTTTTAACCCCAGCTTAAAGGGGAATGGACACAGGAAGATCACTGCCATTCCCTGGTTAGCCAGTCTAACTGAAACACAGGAAGTTCCAGGTTCAGTGAGAGACTCTATCTCAGGGAAGCAAGGCAGAAAAGCAATAGAGGAGGTACCTAAATCCTCCTCTGGCTTCCACACCAGTGCACATTGGGGCATTCACATATGTGTGCTTATGCCACATGTACACATTCATGCAGACACATATACATACCTATAAATAAAAAAGAAATTAATAAAAATTAAACACACTTGAAATACATAAAGTAAAACAAATTTGGGGGCAAAAGTCATTCTTAAATTTTAGCTTTATATTATTACCTCAAATTACCTTTGAGAGGAGAGTCTTCTAATTGCATGAATATTTTCTCATCTGAATATGGCTCTGCAGCCCATGACACTGTTCTGAGGCACCACATGAACACAGACCCTTGGAGGGCAATACAAAAATGCAGATACTCCAACAAAGAAACAACAACAAAAAACAGACAAAGATATGTAGCAGAGATTTGAAAATCATCCTTGAGAACACAAGTGCACAATACATAATGGCTACAGGTTAGCAAATAGGCCTCCTACAGATCTGCTGGGAAGGTACTGCATTCAAGTTCACATTGCTGGTAGAAATCACCCAACCATGAGCAGCTTGTGGGGAAAAAAAAAAAAGAGGTTTATTTTGGCTTACAGGCTTGAGGGGAAGCTACATGATGGCAGGGGAAAATGATGGCATGAGCAGAGGGTGGATATAACCACCCACATAAGGTGGACAACAGGAACAGGAGAGTGTGCCAAACACTGGCATGGGGACACTGGCGATAAGACCCATAGGCCCACCCCAAAGAATATACCACCTCCAGGAGGATTTGATTTCCAATTGCCACCAGCTGGGGAACCTAGCATTCAGAACACCTAAGTTTATGGGGGACACCTGAAACAAACTGCCACAGAAGGCCTCAGAAGATTGGGTTGTGAGACCTGAGGGGCACTTGCAGGAGAGTGGAGGAAGCCACCAACAGTGTCACCAAATTGGTCCTTTAGACCAAGGATGAAATTTTCAGTGACAGTATCAGAGGCATTCCAAATGTATTATATTTTAAACAATTTAGATGTAAGTGACAAATATGTGCTTTGAATACTGTTTGTTGACTCAAAAGCTAGCTGTCAAGGTTCAGAATGCAGAAATGTCAAAATGCATGTTGAGGGTTTGAATAAAATTGCTTTATGAAGCTGAACAGTGGAAAAATTAATATTTATAAACTAAGTTTATATAGTGTGACACATTTTATGTGTAACCAAACCGAATATTAAATTACATACATTGACATGACCATTCTATATCTGCTATGTTCATAAATACTTATATGCTGAAGTTGTTCATTATAGGTTTTGCATTTTTGATTTTGAGTTTTAGATGTCAAATTATACAGAGGAAGGGCTCATAGACAACCTTCTGTTGCTGGTGTGCTTCATGCTGCTGGCTCTTCTAGGACCCAGACTTGAGCTACGTAGCTTTGGAGTGCAAGTTTGCCCCAGAGGACCTTCTGGTCCTCATGGAGCCTTTGGCATGGGGCTGTAACAATGACTCACTTTTTGGTCTAGCCCTCCAGCTTCTTGCATTGAACAACTATTGATTTCCCTGGCTCTCCAGCCTGCTGACAGCCACTGTGGGAGGCTCGAGCCTCTGATCACATGAGCCAGTGTAATCAGTCTGCATTGGTCTTGTTCCTATGGAGAATTATGAAGAATGAAAATATATTCACTGGGAAGTAGACGACTGTATTATTTTCAAGGTGGCCCTAATATTGACACAGAGGATGGAATGAACATTAAATTTAAGCACCTACACTTGAAATAAATAGACAATTAATAAAATAAAAACTTCCAAATATGCCCTCATTTCTATCCTAAAGCTAGAGAGCCTAAGATGGATAAAAGCAGGAAAGATGTCAGATCCCACCACTGTCAAAACTTGGGAAGTTGAGCTGGAGGGATGGCTTAGTTGGTAAGGTGATTGCCTGAAAAGCCAAAGGACCCAGATTTGATTCCCCAGGACCCATGTAAGTCAGATGCACAAGGCAGTCATAGTGCATGTGTTTGGAGTTCGTTCACAGAGGCTGGAGACCCTGGCATGCCCATTCTCTCTCTCTCTCTTTCCCTTCCCCTCTATCTCTCTTTCTTTCTGCCTCTTTCTCTCTCTCTCTCAAATAAAAACAAAAACAAAAAAAAAAAATTAAAACTAACTTGGGAAGTAGAGCTGAGTGTTGTAGTTCACATCTTTAATCCCAACAGCAGGCTGAGAATTGCTGTGAATTCAAGGACAACCTGTGCTACAAAGTTAGTTCCATGGGCTAGAGTGAGGCCTTGCCTCAAAATACATTGGTAGTAGTGAAACCATGGAACATGATTTTATAATGCCTTCACAAATAAGGCAGACAGAGATGACCACATGGGGAGCTGGAAAAGGGCTTGGAAACAAGTTGCAATAAAAAATGGTAATCTTATTGTTTTAAAATGAAGATTAAATAAATCTACAATAAGAAAAACCAAAGGCAGCCAGGTGTGGTGACGCATGCCTTTAATCCCAGCACTTAGGAGGCAGAGGTAGGAGAATCACCAAGAGTTCGAGGCCACCCTGAGGCTACGTAGTGAATTCTAGGTCAGCCTGGACTATAGTGAGACCCTACCTCAAAAAAAAAAACAAAAAACAAAATAAATAAATAAATAAATATGTAAGAAAAACAAAAGGAATAAATTCAAAATGCAATCTGTAAACAGAGAAGACAGAAACTAAAGATGCATTTTTCAAATTTAGCAGTTTCTAGTTTTTACAGTTGAATATACTTTTAAAAGACTTTCATTGTAAAATGCATAACAAAATAAATAGTGATAAAAATTTAATGAATTATAAGTAGCAAATAGATCACAGTAACAACCACCTAGGAAAAAATTAAGGAAAATGACCGACTGCTCAAGATTATCTTGACTTCTGCAATCACAGGCCCTTCACATCTGCTCAAAAATAACAATAATCATGATTTGGATAGTGCAATTATTTTAGACATTCCAATCAAAACACATACTCCTAAACCAGAGTGATGTATTTTCTATTTTAATTTATGGTCTTATGTGAAAGTAATTACACAGTTTCTGAAGAGTACTAATGCTTGGCTTCTCTTGAGTAACAATTTAATGATAAATTTTAGGCACTGATGCTTACATCTCTAATTCACCATTATTTCTCCAGATTTCCATTAGGCAATATACAGAGATTCCTTTGAAGAATCTATTATAATGTATGTGATACATAAATCTCATGGGACATAAATCAGGTGAAGTCTATCTAAGTTTGTTATTTGCATCTCTGTCAATATCTTTCTCTTATCTTCCATTTGCTTATTGATATTTAATCCCATTGCAGTGATTTCTAGTTTTTTTTAATACTTATTTATTTATTTATTTATTTATTAAGCTTTTCAAGCAAGTGCCATCTCTCCAGTCCCTCCTAGTTATTTTTTGCTTGTGTGTGCTTCATTGTGCATGAAGTGCTTTGGGATGACAGCATAGAAAAGTGCTGAGCTTCTCATAGGAAGACTGATGTTTGTTTCTAGCTGACAGGAAAGGATACCCAGTGAGGTCCATGTGATTTGCAGTACCCAAGTGTTTGATTCGTCCTTGGAAAAGTTGTCCCAACTAAATTTGGAAACAATGGGAGATTTTGTTTTCCCACAGTTATCCTGCTTATTCTCATACAACTGATTTTTCTCTGTCCCCTATAGACCAGTGTTTTAATGCTAAATCTCTGCCTGGTGGCACTGATTAGGAAGGTTGTAGAACTTTTACAAGGTAGAGCCTTGTTGGAGGAAGTGTGCCACTAGAGGTGGGCCTTGAGATTTTTGTATTTTATAGTCCAAATTTGCTTGCTGTTCTCTCTCTCTCTTTCTCTCTGCCCCCAGCTGAAGTGAGGATGGGACACAGGCTTCCTACTCAGGTCTTCTATGCCTTCCTTGCCATAATGAACACTTCCCCTCCAAACTGTAAACCAAAAGTAAACCCTTTTCTCCCTTACACTGCTTCTCTTCAGGTATTTTGTTCCAGCTAAGGGAAATTAATTGGTACAACCCTGAAGCCCTTATATTTCTGTTTGCTCTCTATATATGTGTGGGCTCAAGCCAGGGGTCCTCCCCATTACTGGCATTTCCTTCAGTTCTCTGTGTGGTATGGCTTACATTGCAGCTCTGTTTTTCTTTCAGGTAGCCAGCAGTCAGAGAAAGTAACTCAGACTGAAAGTGAGAATGGTTTTGGCCCTGGCCAGTCAATTAAGTGTTTCTATCTTAAACTCTTTGTATGCTATAATGAAAACCCAGGTGTAGACAAAGAGTCCTGATTAAATGTGTTCTGCTGTAGAATTTTCAGCCTTGCTAGTTTGCTAAGCCTTCAAACACAAATGTGTGTTCAGCAGGACTTATCAAGTATGGTGAATGGCTTCTTGCTACCTTAGAAAAGAAACAAAATGGTTCATTCACTTATTAGGATGAAGTGCATCTTTGGCACTATTAAATAGCAAGTGGGAGCTGGCAGAGGGAGAAATCAGATTGAACTTTGGGGTGATTTATGGCAATGAAGACAGATGCAGTGATAGCAGCAGCAGCATGTCCAGTGGAGGTCTTCATTAGGCATGAGGGTGCTTACATGCAATTATGGCTGCCCAAAAAAAGTAGGATAGAGAATTACCACCTCTGCTGCTAGAATTCCCTGTGTAACCCAAGGCACACACCACTGCAGGGATACTGGTGCTCATGAAGCACTTGTGCTCAATCAAGCTATTTAAGATACCATGGTGAATGATGAATAATGAAAGGGTAATGTGTTCTGGACATGAAGTGGCCATTACTTTCATTACTTCACAGCAACCATCTTTATCTGCATAATATTGGGCCTATCAATATGTCATCATAGATTATTGGGAAAGCCAAGAGAAAAACAAAGATACCAAAACAGAGGAGTGACACATTGGAAAAAAGAAGAGGAGCAGCACCAATCTATGGCCATAAACAACAAACACACAAAAAAAGACATCCAAGACAGGAAGGACTAGTTGGGAAGAAGAGGAGGGTATGGTGGAAGAGAGGGCAAGAGAGCAGAGACAAAAGAAGGTAATGAGAAGGGATTATGTTCAAAACATACTAGGTACATGTTTGAAAATTGTCAAGAAGAAGTTTAAGAGAATATAAAGCTGAATTCTGGGTAAGATGGCAGCATAGTAGCCACACCAAACTGGCCTAGCAAGGGATTTTAAGCAAAAATACAGCAAAATACACTCTTCTTCTGAAAAGCAAAGGTGTATGTATTTTTTATCAGCCATAGTGGAGAAGCAGGAGAGAAGAAGATCCACCAGAAAGGAGGAAAATGGCCAGAATCCCACTGAGGCACTTGTGACCCTGATCCATGCAATCGTGCACTTACCCAGCGCCGCATGCCCGGCACCAAGCTGTAGGAGCAGAGACCAAATGAGGGGATTTTCCAACCTCATCAACCTCCTTGTAAAGTCAAGAAACTTTAAGGAAAAACAGCACAGATCACCTAAGGAGCCACTGAAAAAGGTGGACCAGCTAAGCAGTTCCAGTAAAACTCCAGGCTTCTTGCATTTTCCCATCCCCCAACCAGCAGAACAGTGAACCTCTGGATGTATTCAGACCCTGGCAGCAGGGCATCCAACACAGCTGAGTAGAACACTAGCTCCACAGCATGGAGGGATCAAGGTGGGCACTTAGCATTGGTGAAATTGGAAGCCACTCCAAAAGGTAACATAGGCCTGCACTGGAAGTGCTAGTCTCCTTCCCTGTCAGGGCAGGTTATGGGTTACATATTCTTGGTTGGCTTTACTATTCTCAATTAAGGTGTGTTTGGAGGTTAACTATTGTTGCCTTTGATGCTTTCAGATTTATAGGGCCTTTGTCTTTTGCTTCTGTCATTACTGGGGGCAGGGTCTGATTCAGATCCAGGCTAACCTGGAACCCAATTCAGAACAGAAATCTCAACCTCCCAGCTGATACGATTAAGGGTGTAGAACAACACACACTGTTAAGTATTTTGGCTTTATAAGGCTATCTGTTTATTTTAATCCCCATACTTGCATATTCTGTGCTGGTTTTTTTTTTTTTGTTTGTTTGTTTGTTTTTTTTTTTTTTTTTTTGGTTTTTCGAGGTAGGGTCTCATTCCAGCCCAGGCTGACCTGGAATTCACTATGTAATCTCAGGGTGGCCTCGAACTCAAGGAGATCCACCTACCTCTGCCTCCCGAGTACTGGGATTAAAGGCATGCGCCACCACGCCCGGCTTCTGTGCTGGTTTTTATTGAATGTGTATATTTCTCAGTTGTTTAGAATTTGCCAGTAATTTATTCCACCCAGCCCAGTAGAATATTTGAATAGCAGGCAAGCTGAACACCTTGGATTACTTCTACAGTTGGATTGGAGTACAAGAGCTACAGTTGGCACCCTCAACTCCTACTCTGAAGGTACATAAAGTTGAATTTCCAAATCTAAAAGGACTGCAGGTTATTAGAAAACCCAAGCACCATATCAACTCAGGATGCAAAAATTGCAACATTATAATACAAGAAACAAAAAGGATCAAGACACTACAATACTACTGTGGGGAGCCCCCGGAGGGTCCCCAAGCGGGATTGTCTACCAGACCCAAAGACACTCACACGGAGAGCTCTCAATGCAAGCCGCAAGAGGTTTATTGTGAAGCCGGTGCACCGGGGCTTGACACGAAGTCCTCACGCAGGAGGGGTGAAGAGCCTCGAGCAGCCGGGAGGTAGGGGTTTTAAAGGGAAAGATCGTAAAACATGCGGAAATATCTCAAACATGTTTCAGTTCAGGGATTCTTCAGATGTCGTCAGGGTGTCGCCTCGGCTCAGGGATCGTGACCTCAGGCAGGGAGCTAGGGCCCCTGCGGTTAGGCATTGTTCAATTGTCTCTGAGCGGAGGTTTTCCAGAAATTGGGTAAGGGGGTTACGGTTGAGCAAACAGGGGTTGGGCAAACAAGCACAGGTGGGCAAACAAGCACAGATCTACAAGCACAGATCTCTAGGGCTAAGGTCAGCATTTCAATTAACTAGTTCCTTATCTAGGCCCAGGTGGCTAGTTGCAGAAAGTCACGTACTGCAGAAAGTCACGTACTGCAGAAAGTCACGTACTGCAGAAAGTCACGTATAACATGTTTTTCCTTCATAAAATGGTTGTCCTTATGCCTAGGTAAAGCAAGCAATTATACAGAAGCCAAAGAAGCAGGTTAGTTGTATCTATTGGTAATCTTTCATTTCCCCCTTTTCTTTGCCATAATTCCAATCATGGAATTGTAGATTCATTATCTGCCTGGGCCAACTGCTGGTATTGTTGTCTAAGCACCATTATCTGCACAGCACTAATTCTTTCTCTAATAAAAGTGAGTAGTCTGTTTAAAATACAAGGGCCGAAAGTGAGGAGCAAAAGTAATATTAAGAGAGGTCCGAGTAGGGTAGAGATCAGGGTGGTCACCCAAGGAGAACTGGAAAACCAAGACTCATACCATGACTGTTGTTGCTGTCTCTCTCTCTTACGCTGTTCTAAGCTTTCTCGCACCCGCTTCAGACTATCCTCAACTAAGCCCGTCTTATCTGCATAAAAGCAGCATTCTTCCTTTAAGGCTGCACATAACCCCCCCTGCTGTAGAAACAATAAGTCTAGTCCCCTTCTATTTTGTAAAACAACCTCTGACAAAGAGGAGACTGAGTCTTTTAGATTTTGCATGCCTGATTGTAATTCTTGCAAGTCCTTATCTATTGCGGCACTGAGGGTAGCATAATGCTGGTTAGAGGTGACTAAAGAAGCTATTCCTGTTCCTGCCCCCGCTGCCCCCAGACCTACTACTAACGCTAAGGTTAAGGTAGTGATAGGCTCTCTCTTGAATCTAGGTGAAGTAGAATCAGTATTCCATATCTTCTGGAAATCATCTGCGTCCCTGATAGTAAGTCTGGGCAATAGGCTTATTAGTATACAGTAGTCTTTTTCTGCTAGGAAGGTCTCTTTTTCTACATAAGTCGTGAGTCCTGTAGAGCAAGCGAGATAGGTATCTAGTGGTGCAGAGATATATTGGGAGGAGAGGCGGGAGTTAACAGTGATAGTTTTATTACAGATCTCAGAGAGGGAGCGGGGGGGGGGAGCATGTTAGGTCCTAGTAGGCATAGTCCGGCACCAGAAACAAAGCTCATAGTCAACCCTTGAGAGCCTGGAGGGGGTCTCCAACGCAAATTGACAGTACTGTTGGCAAAATTTAAATTTCCCGTAGTGGCCAGTCCCTCATAGAAAGGAGGGCTGGAGGAATAGCATATCCAGCAATCCTCTAAAGTGTGGTTAATCATATTAAAGAACTGGACAGAGGAATTTACCACAGTCAAGATTAGATCCGCTGAAGAAGGGGGGTTAGGGGGCAGAGTGGGTTGAAAAAGAGTTGGAGCCGTGGGGATCAAAGTGGGGAAGGCATGCTTGGGTGATGGGGGAAGAGGAAGAGGTTGATTATGAAGTAAGGGGTTAGGTCCCACACTAATTTTCTGAAAGTCCGGAAATGCCTTACTAAGCTTAATTCTGAAAGTTAGTCCTGGGTCCTTTCCAGAGGCATACAAGCGAAGGCCCCATTCGAATCCCCGGAATTCCCAATTTTGAGTCTTAGCGTAGTCAGTGAAAGAGATAGACAAGGGGTTGCACCAGTTTTTACATTCGGAGAGCTGTTCTAGTGAGAGGTCATCTGAGGGGGGTAGAGGATTTTTCCTGCTTACTTTAATATAGTCCCATGTGGAAGAGGGGTTCCAATAAGTGTCACCCGTAGTTTCACATCCCCAAGAAGCACAGAAATAATCTGTAGCATGTCCACATTTTGAGCCCAGAGAACGGTCTCTATGAGTTCCCGGGCAGACATATATAGGTGTCTTTCTTAGATGGCTGCGTCGAGCCGGACTAGCACAGCCTGGGATGCCCATTGGTTTTTCTTCCCATCCTGGGGCAAATATTCCCTCAAGGTTGTCCTTCAGGGTGTTAACAGGAGTTGCCTGGGGGAGGAAATGATCGGGGGTCCCCCAAGCCGAATTGGCTCCTAATGCTAGCCTACAAAGGTCTACTTCAAGGGTGGGCCATGGAATGGTTATAGATAACTGAGAGGTGGTATTAGCAACGTCACCCGCTTGATTAATTATCTGCCATGTATAGTTATAGAGTTGGTAGGGAGCAGCGGCTAGTGGGAATGGTAGCAACAAGAACATTAGTAGTAACTGTAACCAAACCTTAAGATGAATCATTATGACTTGGGACAGTAGTGGGAACACGGCGGAGACGCAACTTTAGGGGGTTGTCAGTCTTTGTCAGCTGCCAGTGAGAGTCAGGTGAGGGAGCCGGTTTAACGTGAGAGGCGTGGATCCAGGCGGCAATTCCGTCCACTTTCACGGCCGTTGGTGTTGTCAGGAGTACAGTGAAGGGCCCCTTCCAGCGAGGTTCGAGGTTCATGGGTCGATGCCGTCTCACGTAGACCGAGTCTCCAGGCTGATACGGGTGTGGTACTGGGTCCTTAGCAGGCAGATAGGCTTCTTTCAATTTAGGCCACAAGTCACTCTGAAGGAGGTGTAGCGCTTGCAGCCTGCAGTTCAAATCAGAGTTAGAGATTGTATCTGGTCCTCTCTGGGTCAGCAATGTGCTGAGTGGAGTTGGGACTCCGAAAAGTATTTCAAAGGGGGTGAGGTTAAATCTATAGGGGGTATTGCGGACTCTGAAAAGGGCCCAGGGAAGGAGCATCGTCCAGTCTGTACAGCCAGTCTCCATGGACAATTTAGTAATGGTCTCTTTTAATGTTCTATTCATTCTTTCTACCTGTCCTGAGCTTTGGGGTCTGTATGCACAATGTAATTTCCAATTAATCCCCAGTATTCTGGCCACCTCCTGACTTACCTGGGCAACAAAGGCTGGACCGTTGTCAGAGCCTATTACCTGTGGCATTCCATACCTGGGAACAATTTCTTCTAGGAGTTTCTTGGTCACCATAGTTGCAGTCTCTTTCTTAGTGGGATAGGCCTCTACCCATCCTGAAAAAGTATCTATAAAAACTAAAAGATATTTATTTCCATATCTGGCTGGTTTTAGTTCAGTGAAATCTGTTTCCCAGAACAAGCCAGGACGGTCCCCTCTAAATCGCTTTCCTAAGTCTGTTGGAACTGTTTGTGCATTTACCTTTTGGCAGGGTACACACTGTCTTACGAGTTCTTCAGCCATCTCCTTAAGTCCAATTATGTGGTAATCAGTCTTTTTAAGAGTCTCTATCATGTTTTTAGGTCCAAAATGAGTCAACTTATGTATGTGTAACAGGAGATTCTTTGCTTGCTGTCTGGGTAGGATCTGTTTCCCGGTTTCAGTTTCCCATTTCTGTGATTTGATGTTAAAATGCTTCTGTATTCTCACCATATCTTTAAGGTCCTGCTCTGTATATTCTGAGGGCAGTGGCTCAGCGAGGACAGTTTCTTTTTCAATCAAAGGGAACAGGGAAACTCCCTGAGCTGCCTTTTTGGCTTCCTCATCTGCCAACCTGTTTCCCCGGGCTACAAAGGAATCTCCCTTCTGGTGCCCTGGGCAGTGGACTATAGCCAGCTTGGCCGGTCGGTGCAGAGCATCAAGCAAATCTAAAATCTCTTGTTTATTTTTGATTTCTTTGCCTGCAGAGGTCAGTAATCCTCTCTGCCGGTAGATGGCGCCATGTATGTGCGCGGTGGCAAAGGCATACCGGCTATCTGTATATATTGTAGCCTTTTTTCCTTCTGCCATATTTAAAGCTTGGGTTAAGGCAATAAGTTCAGCTTTTTGGGCAGATGTTCCCTCTGGCAATTTGTTAGTCCAGATCACTCTGCTCCCATCTACAATAGCTGCTCCCGCCATCCTCTTACCTTCAAGGAGGTAGCTGCTGCCGTCCGTAAACCAGGTCACCTGAGCATCTGGTAGGGGCTGGTCCATGAGGTCGGGTCTGACTCCGGTGGCCTCGGCCAGTACTTCCCCACAGTTATGTAGTACGGTGGGATCCGTGTCCGGCCAGAGGGTAGCGGGGTTCAACTGGGTGGGGGGAGCGAATCTGACCCGGTCTGAATTAAGGAGGAGACTCTGGTAGTGAGTGACCCTGGCATTGGAGAGCCAGCGGTCTGGGGGTTGGCGGATAACGCTCTCCAGAGCATGTGAAGCAATAATAGTAACAGTCTGTCCCAAAGTCAATTTGTCTGCATCCTTTAGAAGTAGCGCTACAGCTGCAATGATCTTTAGGCAAGGGGGCCATCCCGCGGCTACAGGGTCTAATTTCTTAGACAAGTAGGCTACTGGTTTCCTCCAAGGTCCCGTTCTTTGGGTAAGCACTCCCTTAGCAATGCCCTTCTGTTCATGCACGTACAGGTAAAAGGGCTTGGTGATATCCGGGAGTGAGAGCGCAGGTGCTGTTAGCAGGGCAAGCTTAATGCTGTCAAAAGCCTGCTGGTGTTC
The DNA here is from genome assembly GCA_036346955.1 of Dipus sagitta. Taxonomy (NCBI): domain Eukaryota; kingdom Metazoa; phylum Chordata; class Mammalia; order Rodentia; family Dipodidae; genus Dipus; species Dipus sagitta. The sequence continues at coordinate 41,079,925 of CM070783.1, forward strand.
TTTTTCCCATTTAAAAGCTGTATTTGTCTTAGTCAGAGGATAAAGCGGAGCAGCCAGGGAGGCAAATCCGGGTATCCAAAGTCTGCAAAACCCAGCGGACCCTAGAAATTCCCGTACTTGTCTGGCATTTGTTGGGACTGGAATCTGCTCCATGGCCTGTTTACGGGCCTCCGTCAGCCACCTCCGTCCTCCTTTCAAAGAGTATCCCAGATATGTGACTTGCCTTTTGCAGATCTGAGCTTTCTTGGCTGAGGCTCGGTACCCCAAACGGGCCAGCTCCTCCAACAGCGCAGCTGTTCCCTTTTCGCATTCAGCCTGACTGTTAGCTGCAAGGAGAAGATCATCAACATACTGGAGGAGTGTTACCTGAGGGTTGGAGGCTCGGAAGGGCGCTAGGTCTCGGTGGAGGGCTTCGTCGAAGATGGTGGGTGAATTCTTGAAGCCCTGCGGCAATCTCGTCCAAGTCAATTGTCCGGAGAGTCCCATGTCCGGATCTTTCCATTCGAAGGCAAAGACGAGCTGGCTTTTTTCATGTAGAGGTAGGCAGAAGAAAGCATCTTTTAAATCCAGGACGGTGTACCAATCCCTTTCAGGTGGGAGTGAGCTCAATAGGTTGTAAGGGTTGGGGACTGTTGGGTGTAGGTCCTCCACCCTTCTGTTAACTTCTCTTAGGTCCTGCACTGGGCGGAAATCATTAGAGTTGGGCTTACGCACTGGCAGTAGGGGGGTGTTCCAAGGTGACTGGCATCTTCTCAGCACTCCTAGTTTCAAAAGTCTCAATATGTGGGGTCTTATCCCTTCCTTGGCCTCCTGGCTCATAGGATACTGTCTCACTGATATGGGCACCGCAGAAGCCTTCAGATTAATAATTATGGGTGGTTGGTGGGAGGCCAGCCCCATGCCAGCCGTTTCAGCCCAGGCTCCAGGGATCTCAGTGAGCCATTTATCAACTTCTAAGTTAGTCTGAGGTGCCTCAAATAGCCTGTGTTCATCCTCCAACTTCATAGTTAAGACTTGAATAAGTTTTCCTGTCTTATCAGTTACATGGGGGCCTTCTTTAGTAAAAGTGATTTGGGCCCCTATTTTTGTCAATAAGTCCCGTCCTAGTAAGGGGGCTGGGCAACCAGGAATCACAAGGAACGAGTGGGATACCCGGCCCACGCCTAGGTCCACCGTTCTTCGGGTAGTCCATGAAAATTGTTGGTTCCCGGTGGCTCCGAGAACCCACGATTTTTTGCCTGATAATGGTCCTCCTGGTTTTAACAGAACAGAATGTTGAGCGCCCGTATCCACGAGGAATCTAATGGGTTCCCCCTCCACTTTAAGGGTTACCCTGGGCTCGGGGAGGGGTTCCGAGCCCCGTCCCCCCTATTCATCGTCTTCCTCCAATGTCAAGATTTCTCTTGGTTTCTTTTTGGGGCAGTCTTTTATCCAATGTCCTTTTTCTTTGCAATAGGCACATTGGTCCTTTTCCAACTGCCGTCTGTTGCCCTGGTTTTGTCTCTGTCTAGGATTTCTATGCTTTTCTCTGTCTAGGTTCTTTCTATCCTGAATTACGGCGGCCAGAATTTTAGTCATATTTCTCTCATGTCTCTTATCTCGTCTATTGTCCCTTTCCTCCTGCTCTTTTACTCTTCTCTGTTCCCTTTCTTCCTCAGTTTCTCTCTTATTGTAAACTTTCTCAGCTTCCTTAACTAAGTCCGACAGCGTATACCTACTTAAGCCATCTAATCTCTGTAACTTCTTCCTGATATCTGGTGCTGACTGGTCGACAAAACTCATCAGAACTGATACCCTTTGTTCCTCTGCAGTTGGATCAAATGGTGTATATCTATGGTAGGCCTCCATGAGGCGCTCCAGGAAAACAGAGGGTAGTTCATCAGGTCCCTGAATAATCTCTCTTACCTTGGCCAAATTCGTGGGACGCCTCGCGGCTCCCCGGAGACCAGCCACTAGAGCCTGGCGGTAGACGCGGAGATGCTCCCTACCTTCAGGGTTGTTGAAGTCCCAGTTGGGGCAGGTTAAGGGAAAACCGTCGTCTATCACGTTCTGGAGCTGTGTGGGACGTCCATCATCCCCAGGAACGTTTTTCCTGGCTTCCAACAGGATGCGTTCCCTCTCCTCTGTTGTGAAGAGGGTTTGGAGTAACTGCTGACAATCATCCCAAGTGGGCTGGTGAGAGAAAACTAGAGATTCCATGAGAGCAGTTAGTTTAGAGGGATCCTCTGAGAAAGGGGGGTGATTAGCCTTCCAATTATATAAGTCCGCAGAAGAGAAAGGCCAGTATTGAAGTGGTGGCAGGGGTCTTTGATCTGGGTCATCTCCTGGTCCTAGGGGAGGAGGAGGACCTATAGCCCTAAGGGGCAGGGTGATAGCGGCATCTGGAGTCCGGGCCCGTCTGCTTCTGGTCCCCGCTGCCGGCCCCCCACGTGCTCCTTCGGCTGAGGGGTTAGGCGGAGCAGTGGGAGCATGAGATGGCGGGTATGGCGGTGGGGTGTCTAACAGGAGTAAGTCTGTCTGTGTATCCGGATAGATCTTCTTCCTTTGTCCTGAACCTGCAACAAGAACTGTGGCGGACTGCAAGGAGTCCTTGTTAACAGATTTGGGGGAAATCCAGGGTTTTAGCCAAGAGGGAGGGTCCTGCACTAAATCCTGCCAGGTAAAAATGTAGGGTAGCTGGTCAGGGTGGCCTCCGGGCTCCTGTAAAATAACTTTCTTGACAGCTTGGATAACCTCTAGGTCAAAAGTTCCCTCTTGAGGCCATCCCACATTCAGCAAATTCCATTCTCCTTGGCATAAAGTTTGCCATTTTCCCTTCTTAACTTCTACTGATAAGTTATGAGCTCTCGTCTTAACGTCAGTCCAATGTGTTAGAGTCAAGTCCAGAGGGGTAGAAACAGTCTGTCCCATTTTGGGAGGAGGATAGAGAAAGTAGAACAAAATGAACAGAAAAACACAGAAAACAAAGAAAAAACTGAGTTGGCCTGCCCGCCGCTTAAACAAAAACAAAAGCGATTCAGAGGGCGGGGGGCTAGGCCCGGATGGTGCCTTGCGACAGATAAGAACTCGGTCAGAGTTCTTCAGATAGGAGACAGAAAACAGGTCTGTCTCCTCTGGGCAATCAAGAGCGTCCTCCAGATTGCTTGGGTGGTGGTCCTCAGGCCCGTCAGCCCCGACCTGCCACACCCCAGAGCAAGACACCCAGAATTGAGAATTCTCAAAACTGGACCAGGTTAGACAAACACAATGAACATACAGACAGACAGACGTAACTATACCCTGAATTCTTCTAGTAGAAGACCATGTGGCAGGTCTAATACAGTTCAACAAGCTAATAAATAGGTATGAATGGGAATTTCAAGATATGTGGGACAATATGAAAAGATCAAACATAAGAATTCAGGGTATAGTAGAAGGAGAAGAATTTCATCCAGTGGCTTATTAGGTATTCTCAACAAAATCACTGAAGAAAAGTTTCCCCAAATGGGGAAAGAAATATCAGTGCAGATACATGAAGCTTTTAGAACACCAAACAGACAAAAGCTGGAAAGAGCCTCTCTGTGCCATGTTATGATTAAACTACTAAATATGTAAACTAAAGAAAGTATATCAAAAGCAGTTAGAGAGAAAAAGCAAGTCACCTCCAAAGGCAAACTCATCAGAATAACAGCAGATTACTCAACACAAATTTTAAAAGCCAGATGGGCTTGGAATGATATATTCCAAGTTCTGAAAGATAATAACTGTTAACCAAGATTACTTTATCCTGAAAAGCTATATATACATAATAAGGACATTCCACAACAAATACAGGCTAAAGGAATTTATGACAACTAAGCCAGCTCTATAGAAAATACTTGAAGGAATCCTTCATGCTGAAGATAAAGCAAAACACACGTATGAGGAAACAGGTAAAAATAAATCATACTTAAATAACATTTAAAACAAGAGAGTAAAGGGAAAATAGGAAGCTATACAAACCAAGAAGAATGGAGAGAATAAATATATACTTTTCAATAATAACTCTTAATATCAATGGCCTTGATGGCCTAACCAAAAGACACAGGCTTACAGACTGGATTAAAAGGCTGGATCCTGCCATTTGTTGCCTCCAGGAAACTCATCTCTCCATAAAAGACAGATACTGTCATAGGGTGAATGAATGGAAAATGGTATTTCAAGCAAATAGACCTTGGAAACAAGCAGGGTTTGCTGTTAATATCTGACAGGTTAGACTTCAAACCAACATTAGTGAGGAACTATAAAGAAGGCCACTATATATTGATTAAAGGAACACTCCAACAGAAGGACATTACAATCCTAACCATATATTCACCTAACATGGGGGCTTCAAATTTCATCAAACAAATGCTATTAGACTTAAGGTAACAGATAACACCAAATACAATTGTAGTGGGTTACTTCAATACCCCACTCTAACCAATGGAAAGGTCATCCCAGCAAATATAAACAGAGAGGCATCCGGGTTAAATGATGTCATGGAACAAATGGCTTAACAGATCACCCCATCCAAATGCTGCAGAATAGACATTTGTTTTTTCTCAGCAGCACATGGAACATTCTCTAAAATAGGCCATTTATTAGGACACAAAGCAAATACAGGAAAATTGAAATAATCCCTTATATTCTATCTGACCACAATGGGATTAAACTGCAAATCAGGAACAAGACAACAGAACATACAGAAATTAATGGAGGCTAAGCAGTACCCTATTGAATGATGAATGGGTAGTTAAAGGAAATCAATAAATTCATACAATCAATTGATGATGAGAATACAACACACAGAAACCTTTGGGACACAATAAAGACAGTACTAAGAGGAAAATTTATAGCTCTAAGTATCTATATTAAGAAATTAGAGAGTTTGCAAGTAAACAATATAATGCTTCATCTTGAGGCTTTGAAAAAAGAACAAGGCAAACCAAAAACCAGTAGATGGGAAGAAATAATAAAGATTAGGGCATAAATTAATCAAATAGAAATGAAAAAATAATCCAAAGAATCAAGAAACAAAGAGTTGGTTCTTTGAAAGGATAAACAAAATTGATAAACCCTTAGCAAATCTGACCAGAAGAAAGACAGAGGAGACAAAAATTAATAAAATTAGAGATGAAAAAGACACTATTACAACAGATACCAAAAAATCAATTCAGAAAATCATAAGGACATACTTTAAGATTGTATATGCCTCTAAGTTTGAATATCTGAAAGAAATGGATTAATTCCTTGATTCATATGATCCACCAAAATTAAATCAAGATGAGCTTGACCAATTAAATAGACCTATTACAAGTCTCCCAACTAAAAAATGTACAGTCCCAGATCGACTCACTGGTGAATTTTACCGGACCTTCATGGAAGAACTAACACTACTTCTTCTCAAACTTTTCCATAAAATTGAAAAGTAAGGAATTCTACAAAACTCCTTCTGTGAAGCCAGCATCACCCTGATACCAAAATGGGACAAGGACAGAAGAGGGAAAGAAAATTACAGACCAATCTTCCTCCCTCATGAACATAGATACAAAATTTCTCAACAAAATATTGGCAAACAGAATACAAGAATATAACAGAAAGATTATTCACCCTGATCAAATAGGTTTTATCCCAAAGATGCAGGGATGGTTCAACATACTCAAATCAATAAATGTAATACATTACATAAATGGACTGAAGGACAAAAATCACATGATAATCTCAATAGATCCAGAAAAAGCATTCAAAAAAATCCAACATCACTTCAGGATAAAAGTCCTACAGAAACTGGGAATAGAAGCAACATATCTCAACATAATAAAGGCTATTTATGACAAACCTACAGCCTGCATAATACTAAATGGGAGAAAACTTGAAGCTTTTCCACAAAACTCAGGAACAAAACAAGGGTTTCCACTGTTCCCCCTTTTATTTAATATAGTACTGGAAGTCTTAGCTATAGCAATAAGGCAAGAGACACTTATAAAAGGGATACAAATTGAAAAGGAAGAGATCAAATTATCATTATTTGCAGATGATATGATTCTATACAGAAAATACCCTAAATACTCTGCCAGCAAACTGTTAGAGCTGATAGGAACTTTTAGTGATGTAGCAGGATACAAAATAAATACACAGAAATCAGTAGATTTCCTATGTACTAATAACAAACATGCAGAGGATGAAATCAGGGAATCTCTCCCATTCACAATTGGCTCAAAAATAAAAATAAATAAAGCATCTTGGAATAAACCTAACCAAGAAAGTGAAGTATCTCTACAATGAGAAATTTAAAAGACTCCAAGCAAGAAATTACAGATGACAGTAGGGAAGGGAAAGACATCTGAAGTTCTTGGATTGGAAGAATCAATATTATGAAAATGTCAATCTTACCAAAAGCAATCTACACATTTAATGCAATCCCCATTAAAATTCCAATGGTATTCCTCACAAAAAATAGAAAAAAAATACTAAAATTCATTTGTAAGCAAGAAAAATCTTGAATGATTAAAACAATTTTCAGCAACAAAAATAAGGCTGGTGGTATCACCATACCCAACTTTAAGCTATATTACAAAGCCATAGTCACAAAAACAGCATAGTACTGGCACAAGGACAGACACATAGGTCAACAGAATAAAGAATAAGGGACCCAGATGTTAATCCAGACAGCTACAGCGATCTGATTTTTTTGTTTGTTTGCTTTGTTTTAGAGGCAGGGTCTCACTCTAGTTCAGGCTGACCTGGAATTCACTATGTAGTCTCTGGGTGTCCTCAAACTCACAGCCATCCTCCTACCTCTGCCTCCCGACTGCTGAGATTAAAGCCATGTGCCACCCCACCTGGCATCCATCTGATTTTTGACAAAAATATTCACTGGACAAAAGACAGCCTTTTCAAGAATTGGAGCTGGGAAAACTGGATATCTATATGTAGAAAGATGAAAATAGATCCTTGTCTTTCTCCATGCATAAGAATCAAGTCCAAATGGACCAGGGATCTTAATATCAGACCTAAAACTCTGAAATTGCTAGAGGAAAAGTTAGGGGAAACGCTTCAACATATTAGCATAAGTAATGACTTTCTGAATATGATCCCAGATGCTCAGGGAAAAAACAAACAAACAACCAGAAACAAAACAAAACAAAACAAAACAAAACAAAAAAACACTATCAACCACTGGGATCTCATGAAGTTACAAAGCTATTCTACAGCAAAGGACACTGTGAATAGAGCAAAGAGACAACCTACAGAATGGGAGAAAATTGTTGCCAGCTACACATCTGACAGAGGATTAATATCCAGAATATGTGAAGAACTAAAAAATGGGCCATGGAAATAGAGAGTTCTCATCCAAAGAAATACAGATGGCATATAAATATCTAACAAAATGTTCTACATCATTAGCCCTTAGGGAAATGCAAATTAAAACTACTTTGAGATTCCATATCACTCCTGTCAGAGTGGCTACCATCAAGAAAACAAATGATAATAAATTTTGGTGAGGATGGGGAAAAAGTGGACCCCTTCTATACATGTTGGTGGGAATGTAATCTGGTACAGCCATTGTGGAAATCAATGTGGAGGTTCTTGAGACATCTAAAAACAGATTTACCATATGACCCAGCTATAGCAGTCCTAGGCATATATCCTATTAACTCTTTTAACTACCTTAGAGATATTTGCACAACCATGTTTATTGCTGTTCTATTCACAATAGCTAGGAAATGGAACCAGCCTAGATGTCCCTCATCTGATGAGTGGATAATAAAGATGTGGTACATTTACACAATGGAGTTCTATTCAGTGGTAAAAAATGAAGTTATAAAATTTGCTGGGAAATGGATGGATCTGGAAAGGATTATACTAAGTGAGGTAACCCAGGCCCAGAAAGCCAAATGTCACATATTCTCTCTCATATGTGGAACCTAGCTACAATTGTTTAGACTTGTGTGTGTAGCAGAGGCCGATAAGCTAGGAAAAGGCTATAATGGAGGGAGGGAAAGGAATGAATTTAGGAGTTAGTATTTTATATATATGTAAGTAGAAGAACAAATCAGAGGGAGTGGAATGAGTGAGACCAGAGGAAGAGACTGAGTAAGAGAAGGGTGGGGGAGGGTCAATCAAAATTCAGGATATTCTGAATAAGACATATGAAAGACTACTTCTTTGGATAATTGTGAATCCAGAAGCCATAGATTGTTACTAGAAAATTTTCAGTGTCAGGGATGGGATACCTACCAGTGAATGGTTGGCCAAGGGAGGTCCTTGCTTCTTCCACAATTACAGGCTTTTTCCAAGGCCCTTGGTTTCTCATGAGTAACAGATGGCAAGACTCTATTGCTGAAGACTTCACGTGTTTGGGAAGCAAGATCACTGAAAAATCAAGACGGTGCTGAGATGAAAACCTGCTCCCTTTATCAAATATCAAGTAGCTATAGTTGCTTGACCCAAAGTCCGGATCCTCAATTCTATTCCATTGATCTATAGTCCTGTTTTTATGCCAGTACCATGCTGTTTTTATTACTATGGCTTTGTAATATAGCTTTAGATCAGGTATGGTGATGCCTCCAGAGGTATTTCTTTTGCTGAGGATATGTTTGGAAATGCGAGGCCTTCTGCCTTTCCATATGAAATTTGAGATCATTTTTTCTATCTCTGTGAAGAACACTGTGGGGATTTTAATTGGTATTGCATTAAATCTGTAAATTGCCTTTGGTAGGATTGTCATCTTCACAATGTTAATTCTGCCTATCCAGGAACATGGGAGGTCTTTCCATTTTCTCAAGTCCGCCTCAATTTCTTTTTTGAGTGTTTTTATGTTTTCATTGTATAGATCTTTCACTTCCTTGGTTAATGTTATTCCAAGGTATTTTATTTTTTTTGTCGCAATTGAAAATGGGACTATGTCCCTTATTTCTTTTTCTGTATCTTTGTCCTTTGCATAAAGGAAGGCTACTGATTTTTGTGCATTGATTTTGTATCCTGCTACTTTGCTATAGGAGTTAATCACCTTCAGGAGTTTTGGGATGGAGTCTCTCGGGTCTCTTACATATATAATCATGTCATCAGCGAATAAAGCTAACTTAACTTCCTCCTTTCCAAATTGTATCCCTTTTATTTCCTTCTCCTGTCTTATTGCTTGAGCTAGGACTTCCAGAACTATATTGAAAAGCAGAGGTGAGAGTGGACAACCCTGTCTTGTTCCTGATCTTAATGGGAATTCCTCCAGTCTCTCTCCATTAAGTATTATTTGGGCCTTCGGAGCTTCGTATATTGCCTTTATTAGGTTAAGATATGAACCAACCATGCCAACTCTCTCCAATGTTTTGAACATGAAGTGGTGTTGAATCTTGTCAAAGGCCTTTTCTGCATCTATCGAAATGATCATGTGGTTTTTATGCAAGGTTTCCTAAAAGACAGACAGATTTCTGTCAGAGTACTTGATGACCCACCAAAGGTTAGTGGTAAGACCCTACTGCTGAAGATACCTTATGTGATTGACATGCAAATTAGAATGGCATGGCTGGAAGTTGGATGAGAGTCAGTCCCCAGACAGTCAGCGCGTCTAGTGCCAGAAGGTGCTACATGGGCGACTGGGGGAAATTGACCAATATCTATCGAAGCAACACATGGTCTAACCTACTTAGCAGCAAATAACTTATTGTGATGCCCACACAAGTGCAGTGGTGGCACACAGCCATGGTGGGGAACCAACTGCTCTCAATTTGGCTAACTGATCCCCTCACTGGTATGGGACCCATAGCTGGAGCTGGGAAACAAGTCAGAACCATATCCAAACATAAGCCCACTCTCCAGTATCAAGCTACTATCAATTGTGGGCTACAAGAGGGCCTACACCTATTAAATTCTCTATAAAAAAAAAAAAAACTAAGGGTTATCTCATTTGTCCTGGTGCTAACTTACTCTCCGTTGGAGAATCTGCTTCTCTTTTTCAGATAGATGTAGACCCTAAGGAGAGAGCCACCCCATCATACCTCAAAAGGGCCCCGGCTGAAACTAAGAAAACTTGGAGAAACAAGCAAGGGGGCTGTTTTCCTGATGAACCGGACACCAGCACAAGGGGGAAGGAGATCAGCATAGAGAAAAATCAACTCCTACCAAATCAGAGAGCCAGAGCCTCAGAGGCCCTCAACACCTCATCACTGAAGCAGACCAAAAATGAACCCAACATGGCTCAGGGAAATTTTGCGGAAGAGGGGGCGGAAAGAATGTCAGAGTCACATGTTGGGTCATGAGATGCAGAGACATTTAGCTTACCCATAAATGTGGGCTAACTCCACAATGCATGACCCGTATACCTCAACAAGGAGGGGCCAAGGGGAGGGGGTAGGTCACGGATGAGCCTAATAATGGTACCAAACTGACTGTATTTGCTGAATACAGAACTGACTAATAAATAAAAAAATATATATATATAGTAAAAAAAAAAAAAAAAAAAAAAAAAAAAAAAAACCTGCTCCCTGTAGACCAGCCAACTGAAATCTGGAAAAAGCTGCACTGCATGCAGCCCTATAGGAGACATAAGTTATCAGCAGTGAAAACAATGGACACTGGAAGCCTCAAATTTGGCCAGACAGGCCAAATGACCAAATGGGTGCAATAGTGGCATGTCTACTCTGGGAGAAACCAACTGCTCTGTAATTGGGCTGAAGGCCCACTCTAAGGGAGGGAATACATGCCTGCTATTGAAAACCTAATCAAAAGCCTATGGCATGGGAGGTCATGTGCCTTAGGGATATAAAGCCCACTCTTATCTAGATGAATGCATATATTATTCTCACCAAACTGCCCTGAAAGCACTATACTTAATGTTCATATTCATATATTAATGCTACTCTCACTTTTGGGTAGAGAATCTTTTCTTTTCACATGTTAGTGACCACTGGGATGACCCAAAAGGCAACAGAGTGCTGAGAAGATGTGATGGAGGAGCACTCAGCACTGAATCATCTCTATCACTCCCTCCAAGGCTCAGGGATCATTGCAGAAGAGGTGGCAGAAAAAAATGTAAGATCCACCCTTCCAGTCAAGATTGCATCTGTCTAACTGCACCACAACTCCTGGGAAGGAGAAGCAAGGAATCAAGGGGTCTGCCGGACTTTTAGGAAAGAGCAATCTCTAATAGATTGCCAGTGGGAGGGTGTGGAGGGGCAAGAAAAGGGAATCAGCTGATTCCCATGGTCTTGGGTAACCCGCTAGTCTGCAATCACACCAAGCAGCTGTCCTAGCCAGATTCCCAGCCTCAGGCTACTCTTGCAGTAATTGCAGGCAAAGAGACACAGGCCAGTAGTTCCACCTGCGCCCCCAGGCAAAGGTGAGTGCCTGGATCCACAGTGCCCCCTGCACATTCACAGGTGCTCCCCAAACCCCCATGTGTCTTCAGACCCCCTCACCCCCCCAGTACTGTCTCTCAATGCCCTGCCCCTGCCTGCCAATCCACTCTGCCCTGCCCCCTCAACTTCCACCCACTCTGCACAGCCCCATCACCCATGACTTCCTTCAACCCGCTTCACTTGGCCCCCCCAAATCCCTTCGACTCACTCCTCTTGCCCCCCACCCTTGTGATTTCACTTCTGACCTGCTTGGTCTTGTGCACCGTGTTTTCTCCCCGCCCCCGCCCCCGGCATTTTTCTTTGACCTGCTCTGCTTGGCCCCACCCCTGCTCCTGCAACTTCGGATTCACCCCGCTCGGCCCTGCCCCCACCCACGACTTCCTTTGAGTGGCTCTGCTTGACCCCACCCCTGCCCCTGCAACTTCAGATCTGACCTGCTCAGCTCTGCCCCCATGCAAATTCTGACTCCTTCTGCTCTGCTCCTCTCTGGACCCATGCAACTTAAGATCTGCTATGCTCCACTCTGCTTAGCCCCCGCCCCACCCCCTATGATTTCAGACCTGCTCTGCTCCAACCCACCGCACCCCCAGGTGAGTCTTGACGCTCACTTCTCTATCCAGACCCTGTGCAACCTCCCCCGCACTCCACCCCCATCCCCCAAGGAGCTGTACCACCTCCCCCACCCATCATGACCACAGTCCCATTCTTCCTGCTCCCACACTGTGATGGGAAGACCACAATGCAAAAGAAATAATATAAAAAATCAAATTCAAGTAAATCCAATAAGATTTCCCAGTCCTAACATGGAAGTATCTAAGAGACAATAGGATCAGAAACTCAAAATAAAGTTATGAGCAATGCCACCCTGACCAAGCTACTGGTAGAACTTGCACAAAAGCAACATAGGACTGATAATTGTGTGGACACTGCCATCACTAGACTAGATCTAATAGATAAGAAGTTAGAAGGGGTCCAAACACAGTTAATGGATATAAAGGAAAGCAAAAAAGAAAAAAAAAAAAAAAAGGACCTGAAAATCGAGCTGGCTATGCTAAATGAAGACATGAAGAAATGCAAGGAAGAATTCCAAGAAGCATTAAGAAAATCATATAATGATGTGAAAAGAGAACTTGACAGAGGTATTGAAACCACACATCAAAAAAGTAGTAGAAAATGCAAACCTAACTGAACAAGATCAAAGCTCCTTAGAGGCTCTCAAATAGAGTCAGCCATGTGAAGGATAGAAACTCAGATATGGAAGACAAAACAGAAGAAATAGTTCAAGAGTGCAAAAATTTCACTAAATTCAAAAATTTCTGTGAGCAGAACATGAGGGAAATGTAGTATACCATCAAATGTCCTAACATTCAGATCATGGGAATACCAGAAGGGGAAGAAATTCAGACAAAAGGCACGGAGAATTTATTCAACAAAATAATCGAAGAAAACTTTCCCACTCTCTCAAAAGAAAGGCCCATCAAGATACAAGAAGCTAACTGAACTCCAAACAGATTGGATCAAAGGAGAAACTCTCCAAGACATATTGTCAGTAAGACTCTAAACATTGACATCAAAGGGAAAGTCATAAAAGCAGCTAGGGAAAACAGCACATCACATTTAAAGGTGACCCCCATCAGAATCACTTCAGATTTCTCAATGGAAACCCTGAAAGCGAGACGGGCCTTGAATGGAACACTCTAAAGTCTAAGAGCCTATGGTTCCAACCCAAACTGCTCTACCAATAAAAAGTATCCCTCATAATATATGGTGAAAGAAAAATCCTCCATGACAAAACTCAACTTTACTTTATGAACACAAAACCAAACCTACAGAGAGTATTTTAAGAAATTATCCACACAGAAGAGTCAAATAATCAACCTCAAGTACCTACAAGAAGCAGATCACAATAACCTAACTCAGAGAAGGCACAAAAAACTTCAAAGTCCATGAAAACACCAAACCACATAAACCAACATAATATGGCAGGGATCAAATCAAACCTCAAAGTCATTACCCTAAATAGCAATGGCCTGCCTGAATTCACCCATCAAGAGACACAAGATAAAAGGGTGGATCAGAAAATTAGACCCCTCAATCTGTTGTCTTCAAGAAACCCACCTCACCACTAAAGACAGACACCTCCTCAGGGTGAAATGGTGAAAAACAATATTCCAAACAAATACGAATAAGAAACAAGCAGGCTAGCCATACTAATATCAAATAAAGTAGGCTTCAAACCAAAAATAATCAAAAGAGATAAAGAAGGCCACATCCTACTGATCAAGGGAACAATCCAGCAAGAGGATATTATAATCATCAATCTTTGTGCACCAAACACAGGTGCACCACAATTCATAAAACAAAACCTACTTGACAATAAAACAGAAATAACCACCAGCACCATCATAGTTGGGGACTTCAAAACACCATTATCAGCAATTGATAGATCATCCAAACAGAAACTCAACAGGAAAGTGAGACAGCTCAACAAAACCATAGAACAGGGGCTGGAGAGATGGTTTAGCAGTTAAGCGCTTGCCTGTGAAGGCTAAGGACTCCCGTTTGAGGCTTGATTACCTGGGACCCATGTTAGCCAGATGCACAAGGGGGCGCACACATCTGGAGTTCATTTTCAGTGGCTGGAAGCCCTGGCATGCCCATTTCTCTCTATCTATCTGCCTCTTTCTCTCTCTCTCTCTGTCACTCTCAAATAAACAAATAAAAAATGAACCAAAAGAAATATTAAAAAAAAAAAAAAAAAACATAGAGGGCTGGAGAAATGGCTTAGTGGTTAAGTGCTTGCCTGTGAAGCCTAAGGACCCTGGTTCAAGGCTCTATTCCCCAGGACCCATGTAAGCCAGATGCACAAGTTGGTGCATGCATCTGGAGTTCATTTGCAGTGGCTGGAAGCCCTGGCACACCCATTCTCTCTATCTATCTGCCTCTTTCTCTCTCTCTCTCTCTCTGACGCTCTCAAATAAATAAATAAAAATAAACAAAAAAAAATTTAAAAAAAACATAGAATATTTAGAACTAATGGGCATCTGTAGACCATTCCACCCCAAATCCACTGAGTGCACATCCTTTTCAGCAGCACATGGAACCTTCTCTAAAATAAATCATATACTACTGGGTCACAAAGCCCACCTCCATATATTTAGGAAGATTGACATAATCCCCTGCATTATATCAGATCACAATGCTATATTGCTAGAAATTAACAACAAAACTCTCACCAAAAATCCCATCGTCTCCTGGAAACTGAACAGCACACTTTTCAACAATAAATGGGTAATGGACGAAATTAAAGAAAATGAAATAGAGAAATTTCCAGAAACAAATGACAATGAGAACACATTATACCAAAACTTATGGGACACAATGAAGGTGGTCCTCAGGGGAAAATTCATAGCACTAAATGCCTTCATAAAAAAGACAGAGAAATCCCAAATCAATAACCTAACCATCCACATAAAGGCACTGGAAAAGCAAGAAAATCTAACCCAAAAAGGTCCAGATGGAAAGACATATTTAAGATCAGAGCAAAAATTAATGAATTGGAAACTAAGAAAACAATTAAGAAAATTGATGAGACAAAAAATTGGTTCTTTGAAAAAATAAAGAAGATTGAAAAACCCCTGGCCAATTTGATCAAGTGAAAAAAAGAGGCACTTCAGATTAACAAAATTAGAAATGAAAAAGGAGAGATCACAAGATCCCAACAAATATAAATGAAATTGGGAGAATAATCAGGTCTTATTTCAAGAACCTCTACTCCACAAAATTGGAAAATATGGAGGAAATGGATAAATTCCTGGACATATACCATCTACCAAAGCTAAACTCAGAGCAGATTAATCTCCTAAACAAACCCATCACACCTATTTAATTGAAAAGGTGATTAAAAAAAAAAAAAAAAAAAAAACTCCCAAAAGCAGAATCCAGGACCAGATGGCTTCTCAGCTGAATTCTATCAAATCTTCATGGAAGAACTGAAACCAATCTTTCTCAAACTGTGCAACAAATTTGGAGATCAGAGAAAGCTCCCCAACTTCTTCTATGAAGCTACTATCACTCTAATACCAAAACCAGGCAGAGATGCCACAAGAAAAGAAAGCTACAGACCTATCTCCCTGATGAATTTAGACACAAAGATCCTGAACAAAATCCTCACAAACTGAATTCAACCACACATCAAATCCATTATCCACCTTGATTAAATGGGTTTCATCCCTGGAATGCAGGGGTGGTTCAACAAACGGAAATATGTCAGTGTAATACACCACATAAACAAGGCTAAACACAAAAACCACATGATCATTTCTATAGATGCAGAAAAGGCCTTTGATGAAATGCAATATCACTTCATGATCAAAACATTGGAGAGAATCGGCATGGTCAGTTTGTATCTTAACACAATAAAGGCTATATACAAAGCTTCTAAAGCCCAACTAATACTTAGTGGAGAGAGGCTGAAGGAATTACCATTGAGATCAGGACAAGACAGGGGTGTCTACTCTCACCTCTGCTCTTTATTATAGTACTGGAATTCCTAACCCAAGCAATAAGACAGGAGAAAGTAATAAAGCATATACAATTTGGAAAGGAAGAAGTCAAGTTAGTGCTAATTGCAGATGACATGACTCTATATGTAAGAGACCTGAGAGCATCCATTCCAAAACTCTTAAAGGTGATAAACTTCTTCAGCAAAGTAGCAGGATACAAAAATCACAAAAATTAGTAGCCTTTCTATATGCAAATTACAAAGGCACATAAAAAGAATTAAATGACATTATCTCATTTTCAGTAGCAACAAAAATAAAATAAAATAAAATAAAATAAAATACCTTGGAATAACATTAACCAAGGAAGTGAAAGATCTATGCAATGAAAACATAAAAACACTCAAAAAAGTAATTGAGGAGGACTTAAGAAAATGGAAAGACCTTCCTTGCTCCTGGATAGGAAGAATTAACATTGTGAAAATGGCAGTCCTTCAAAAGGCAATTTGCAGATTTAATGCAATTCCCATCAAAATACCAGCATTGTTCTTTACAGAGATATAAAAATTGACCTCAAAATTCACATGGAAAAGCAGAAGGCCTCATATATTCATGCATATCCTCAGCAAAAGAAACACCTCTGAAGGCATCACCATACCTGATCTAAAGCTATATTACAAAGCCATAGTAATAAAAGCATCATGTTACTGGCATAAAAATAGGAGAATAGACCAGTGGAATAGAATTGAGGACCCAGGCTTTGGGTAAAAGTACAGTTACTTGATATTTGACAAAGGTCCTAACAATATAGGCTGGAAAAAAGAGAGCATCTTTAAGAAATGGTACTGGACAAACTGATAACCATATGCAAAAAATTGAAACTTGATCCACACATCTCGCCATGTACAACAATCAAGTCCAAATGGATTAAAGAACTCAGTATAACACCAGAAACTCAGCTACTACTGGAAGAAAAGTTAGTAGGAACATTCCATGATTTAGGAATAGGAAAAGACTTCCTGAACAAAACCCCAGTAGCACAGGATCTTAAATAATCACTCAACCAATGGGATCTTATGAAGCTGAAAAGTTTCTTCACAGACAAACCTACAATAAGCAGAGCCAATAGATTACCCAAAGAATGGGAGAAAATATTTGCTGAATATCCAACTGACAGAGGCTCAGTTTCTAGAATCTACAAAGAACTCAAAGACCTAAACAATAAAAAGTAAAACAACCCCCTCACAAAATGGGGCAAGGAAGTGGACAGGCAGTTCACAGAAGCAGAAATACAAATGGCAGGCACACATCAAATTGGGAGCAGTTGGTTTCCCAACATGGCTATGTGCCATAGGGAAATGTTCATCATCCCTAATCATCAGGGAAATGCAAAGTAAAATGACTATGAGATTCCACCTTACCCCAGTAAGGATAGCAAACATCAAAAAGTCAAATGCAAACTAATGCTGGCGAGGATGTGGAGAAATAGGAACCCTTCTCCACTGTTGGTGGGAATATAAGATGGTACAACCACTTTGGAAAGAAATATGGAGATTCCTACAAAAACTAACTATAGAGTAACCAACAGACCCAGTTATACCCTTACTGGGCATGTACCCTAAAAGCTCCATGCCTCAGCTCAGAGAGATTTGCTCAACCATGTTTATAGCTGCTCAATTTGTAATAGCCAAGAGCTGGGATGAACCCAGATGTCCATCATTAGATGAATGGATAACTAAGATGTGGTATAGCTACACAATGGAATTTTACACATCAGTAAGGAAAAATGACACAATGAAATTTGAAGAAAAATGGTTGATCTTGGAACAGGTTATTCTCAGAAAGATATCACAGAAAGATAATCACCACATAGTCTCATTCATCTGCAGCTCCTAACCTGATTCTACCCAAGTTGCCAACATACCTATCAAGCATGTCGAGGACCAGACAATAGGGAGGGTGGAGAGGAAGAGGAGGGAAAGGGAGGGGAAGAAAAACGAGAGAGGGGCAGGCACAAAACTGGACTCAAAATGCAATGGTACCATAAAACTCTACATCCTAAAAGACAGACCAAATGGTTGAACCACTAACAGGCCCTCAGAGGGAACACCGGATTCACAAGGTCCTGGAGAGGGTATGACAAAAACTGTCCATTATCTCCTCCTAACTCTGCTTCTTTCTTTCTCTCTCTCTCTCTCCCTCTTCTCTCTCATCTCTCTATTTATTTTATATCACTTACCCTGTTCTTCCTTTTCTTCTTGGCAACTGTCCTGTAACTCCTGGTACCAGCAGGTGGTTATCACCACAGTGAGCTTTTGATCACAGAGACCTACAAGGTCTCCCAAAAGAAGACAGGTTTATGTCAGAGTGTTTGAGGACCCACCATAGGTTAGTGGTAAGACTCTACTGCTGAAGACACCATACACTATTGGTATGTATCATGGAGGGACTTGGCTGGAAGCTGGAAGCTGGAAGAGTGTCAGTCCCCAGACAATTAGTGTGTCTAGTACTGGAAGGTGCTATATGAGTGACTGGGGGATAATGACCAATATCTGCCCAAGCAATGCATGCTCTAACCTACTTACCAGCAGACAACCTGACTTGATGCTCAGACAAGTGCAAAAGTGGCATATAGCCATGGTGGGAAACCAGCTGCTCCCAATTTGGCTAACTGATCTTCTCAGTGGAATGGAACCCATAGTTGGAGCTGGGAAATAAGTTAGCACCATATTTGAAAATGAACCCACTCTCCATTAAACTCTCTAAAAAACAATAGTCATCACATTTATTGGTGCTAACTTTATACTCTGTTGGAGAATCTTCTTCTCTTTTTCAGATAGATGCAGATCCTAAGGAGAGAACCACCCCATCATACCTCAAAAGGGCCCCAGCTGAAACTAAGAATAATTGTGGAACATGCAAGAATGCTGTTTGCTTGGCAAAACAGGAACTGGCACAACGGTGAAGGAGATAGACACAGAGAACAATCAGCCCCTACAAAACCAGATATCCAGAGACGCAGAGGTGCCCAAGATCTCAACACAGAAGCAGATGTAATATGAACCCAACATGGCTCAGGAAAATTTGCAGAAGAGGGGGCAGAAAGAATTTCAGAGCCACACGTTGGGTCATGACACACAGAGACACTTTCTCCTACCCAAAACCAAAGACTAATCCCACAATGCACAACAAATATACCCCAACAAGGAGGGTTCCTGTGGAGGGGGGAGGACAGGGAAGAGGCTAACAATGGTACCAATTTGACTGTATTCACTGACTACAAAAACAAAAGAATGTAAAATCCAAAGGAAGGGTATCACTCCTTACAAAACAACTGCCCAGACAGAAATTGGCCTTGATATCCATGACCTTTCAGTGCCTAGCAATACCTTCACAAGACCCTCATAATAGGAAAAAATTATGATGACATCAAAATAAAAGAGAGACTAATGGAGAGAGGGAGGGGATATGATGGAGAGCAGAGTCATGAAGGGAAAGTGGGGGAGGGTAGGGAAATATCATGGTTTAATGTCTGTAAATATAGAAGTTATCAATAAAAAAATTAAAAAAGGAAAAAAAAGAGAGTATAAAGCTGAGTTCATAGACACCAAGTATATATAAAGAGTGTTTACAAGGGCCTGTGTAAAGAAGGAAGTGGGGAAAGAATAGAGAAAGGGTTCAGATCTTCAGGGGTGAGACTGGTAAGATCCAGGTTCTATTGTACTCCATGGTGATCAAGGTTAAAAATGTACTATACACTGAAATGCCTTGGATTGTAGATTTCAAATCTTCTCAGAACAACAGCTCAGGTGATGGCCATGCTGTTTACACTAATTATTGCCTTCATAATGCACACCTAAATGGGTGTACCCATTTCTATATACTTTGACTCTGTGTTAATTATCCATCAATAAAGCCTAGGGGGAGGAATGTACCATACCAGTGTGTCATGGACATTGGTAGAAGATATAATGGTGGCAAAGCAATTTTTTTTTTTAACAGAGCGGGAGTGTGGCTACTTTCAGTTTAGTGTGTTTAACATGTACATGGATATAATAATATGTGAAATATAAGTTAAAAAGTTTTAGTTGTATTTCAGTCATTAATACCTCACCAAAGAACTGATTGTCCTATTGTTGGATGAGTGAGTTATGTGTACGTTACAAATTTGTAGATGGTGTGTTTATTTTCTCTTTTTGGTCTATAAATCTTTTTGATTTATATTGTGATGTCTTCCTTGTGGGATG
Source organism: Dipus sagitta (assembly GCA_036346955.1). Classification (NCBI taxonomy): domain Eukaryota; kingdom Metazoa; phylum Chordata; class Mammalia; order Rodentia; family Dipodidae; genus Dipus; species Dipus sagitta. The sequence continues at coordinate 41,100,031 of CM070783.1, forward strand.
AGCATTTCATCATTAAGTATCCCTTTTACTCTTTAGATATGCTTGTGGCTTTGGACTTAATGTTCACAGAACACCATCACTTTGCTTGTTGGAGCTTGTACTGTTTTTTTTTTTTCTCTTTTCATAGTTTAATTTCTAACCTGCTGTGTTCTTGCATTTAAGGCAGTCACTTGTTAGCAGTATGAAATTGACTTTTGTATTCTTATCCATCCTGGAAGGCCCTTGGCTTTTAATTGGATCACTTAATCCATATGTATTAAATATAATTATCATTATATTTGCTTTCTCCTTAAAAATCTCATTTTATCTCCATATTTTCTCAAACACTTTAATTAACTTTCGGGTTCCTTTCCTCTTTGCATTTGTTAGTAATTTTTATTTTCCACATTTCATCTTATGACCTTGATAGTGAAATAAAAGCACATGACATTATTTGCATTCATTTAGATTCTCATAACACAAGGCTGGCATTACTCTCTTTGATATTTCTATACAGGTTCCCCTTTTCACTTTTTCTGTGAATCTTTCATGGCTGGGGTCTTGGCATGAGGTATATGGTGGTTTGAATTAAGCTTACACCATAAATTCATATATTCCGAATGCTATGTCCCCAGCTGATAGCAATTTGGAAACTGGAACTTCCTGGAGAAGGTGTGTTGTTGAGGGTGGGCTTATGGGTATTATAGCCAGCTTCCCCTTGCCAGTGTTTGGCACCCTCTCCTGTTGCTATTATCCTCCTGATGTTAGCTAGAAGGTAATGTCCAGCTTTTACTTGTGCCATATTTTTCCTGGTCATTATGGCACTTCCAGTTGAGACCATAAGCCAAAATAAATCCTTTCTCTCATAAACTGTGTGTGGTCGGATGTTTGCTCAGCAACGTGAAGATAACCATAGCAGGGTGTCACCAAAGCTGGAATCTTCTTGGAGAACCCTGGGACTTTTCAGGTCAACCAGGCTTCTCCCCTTCTCAGCCACCAGCTACAACAACTGGACCATCTAGCATGTGCCCTGTGGGTCATTCTGATCCTGCTGCAGCCCAGTCCCAAACACTGAATACAATGAGGTTGATGCTCTTTGTCCAGAGGCTTTTCTCTAGCAGCATAAGTTCCTCAAAGCTCTACTTTTAAACTATTATTGTTTTTAATATTTTATTTTTATTTATTTATTTGACAGAGAAAGAGGGAGAGAGAGAGAGAAAAAAAAAAAATGCATGTGCCAGGGCTACCAGCTACTGCAAATGAATTCCAGACTCATGGGCCCCCTTGTGCATCTGGCTAATCTGGGTCCTGGGGAATTGAACCTGGGACCTTTGGCTTTGAAGGCAAATGCCTTAACTGCTAAGCTATCCCTCCAGCCCTAAATTATTTTTGTATGTGTGCATGATGTGTATGTTTTATGTTTGGAGTGTGATTGCACATATGCCTCAGAGCATGTGTGGACATATGAGGAGGTCAGAAGATGTCCCTGAATGTTGGTCCTACCAGTCCGTCTTGAGTGAGGCAGGGTCTCTCATTGTTCATTGCTGTGAACACCAGGCTGGCTGGCCCTTGAGCTTCAGGATTGGATTATCCTATTTCCACCTTACATCTCATCCCAGGTTATGATTATAGATGCTTATGACTAAACCTACCCTCATATGAGTTCAGGTGTGTGGGCTTGTGTAGAAAGTGCTTTATCAGCTGAAAAATCTTCCTGGCCCTGTATTTATTTTTTGATTCAGGGCCACAGGTCTGCACAGGGCCAAATAAGAAAGGCATGTTCCCAGTACAAACTGATCTCTGTGAGGTTTTCTTTTTTGTACAGTTTTGGCCTCAAGGTGAGGTTGGTTGCCCAGAAAGACCTCACTGTGTCCAAACAAATGTTTTATTTTGTGAACTGTCTGCCTTTTCTCTTTACTCCAAGTAGGCAGGTTGTTTTCCACAAATGAGAATGTTCCTGTATGTGTGTTACACTGGTGTCAAAAGAAACATTTCCCTTGGGGAGACATAGATACACTTTTCACCCCAAATAGGGCCCAGTTGGCAAGCCAAAGTACAATTATACCAATAACAGTTTGTTGAACTAGTGAGTTTATGGGGGGGGGGGACTTACAGAGCATATAGAATGGTCACTTATAGGAAAGTGGGGCTCCCAGAGTGGCCACTTTGATGGATATTCCTGTGTCAAAATTTCTCCTTCGATAATGCTCCCTCAGCCTCAGGATGAGGGCTTACTTACAAAGCACTGCAACCATACCATGGAGAAGTCTTAGTCCATCCTGAATGACACTTCTCTGTGGCTGCTTCTAGAAGCTCCTTGTACCTGTCAAGGAGTGTGAGATTGCAGAGGAGTGCTTCAGTGGGGCTCAGTACGCCAGGATTACTCCCATGGATACTCCTCCCTCAGCCTCGGGGTGAGGGCTTACTTACAGAGCATGAGATTCCAAAGAAACTGCTTAGCTGGAACTCACTATTCCTTGATCTTTTGTCCTCTATAGACTCTATCCTCTCCTGAGGGCACAAGACCTCATGCATTTTTGTATACTGATGACCTTCCCCATGCCTTCTCTTGCATGCTTACCCAGCTGCTTTTGATAAAGCTGGAAATAGTTTTTTACACCTTTCAATGCAGAGTAAATTTGCCATACAATAGGCTCAAGAGCATTTTGACAAGTATAAGAAGCATGTATATTCTTTGGAGCCTGGCATTCTGGTGACCTGTCAGAACATAAGAGCACTGGGTTTTCCTTTCCAAACCATCTTCAGGATAAAAATCTTGGAATTTTTCTGTTTACTCTTTCTCTGTGGCTGTGACATAGATTAATGAACATATCCTCAAGTGTCTCTGGTACTAGAGGACCCTTTTATTTCCTCAATGTTCTGCATCCCCAGCCACATGCTATGGAGCAGTCACAGTAGAGCCAGTGACAAATAAGAGCGAAGTCCAGGACAGAACATGGGGGCTCAGCAGACCCAGAGGCCTGAGAGCGATGCAAAGCCAACTTCCAGGGACATGTGAGGCACAGAGGTATGTCAGGATTGAGGATGGTCAATTTTCCCAAAATACATTTCATACCAGAATGAATGAAATGTTTCTTAATTACTTTCATAGTCCCTTCTTTGTACTCAGAAATATTACTGTTATTTGAGTATTGTTGTTACATTCTACATCTTTACCATATCTTTTTTATTGCTAGTAATAGGAATTGAGGGATAGTGTTTATGCTTTTGTGTAACTAAAATCTTATCACCTGCAAATACAGAAAAAAATTACTCTATCTTTTCATGGTTTTAATGGACCAGTTTTACTTGTTTATTTTATTTTCTTGTTTATTCTTTTTCATGTGTGGTATGGGTGATGTGGTGCTTGTATCTATGGCGTATGCATATAGACATACCTGTGTGACCATGCAGAGGTCAAAGATTGGGTGTCCTACCTCTATCACTCATCCAACTGTTTCCTTGAGATAGAGTCTCTCAGAACAAGATGCTTACAGTTTCTACAAGTCCCCGCAGGAGTAGACTTACAGAAGTATATGACCATGCCCAACTGTTTATGTGGGTCTTGAGGAATCAAACTCAAGATCTCTGGCCTCTTCAGGCCCTTATGCTTGAAGCAGCTATACTTACAACTGAACCATCTCTCCAGCCTGAAATTCCGCATTTTTTCTTGTCTTACTGGTGGCCATACCTGTCCTGCATGTGGTGGTGAGGGGGTCCTTATTTAGTTCCTAATCTCAGAGGAGAATCTTCCAGCTTTCATTATGGGGATGATGTTAGCTATAGGTCTGTGATGTTATGGCCATGAATTACTATGCTGAGATATATTCCTTCTACAATTTTCTAATTTTTGAGAGTTTCTAATCATGAGAGTATATTGGATTTTGTCATTTATTTTTCTGCATTTATGGAGAAGATAGTGAGATCTTCATTCATTCTGTCAATGTGATACATTACACATATACATTCACTATTTATATGGAATATACTTTCTTCTCAAGTACATACCATATATTCTCTGTGAGACAGGAAGGCCCATAGGACAGTAGATATAAAACACACTGCAGTTGCTTAATAACTCACATTCACCTTCACCCTGCTATCTGCAGTGGTTTTGGTAAGTGTAATTACCTATTTTTTCTGGCTTCTGGGCTATTCATCTCTTACTATCTAAAGTTTTCATCACCAGTCAGGTTTTAGCCTTCCCACCCTGGCAGCAGCTTTTCCAGCCAAGATGGGTTCTCAGACTAACCACCCCTGCCAGTCCCCATTTTTGGTATGCAGACTCTCCTCATCCTTACTGGATAAATATAATAATTCACAAAAATAATCCTTTTCAGTATTGCTTAATTACAATTCTTTAAGTAAAGCAGACACAAGCTCAGGTTTGAGGTTTGCATTTGAACCCACAAAATTAAGTCCCATTTCATCTGGGACAGATCTCATATCAAAATAGGACAAAGAACACTCAATAAATTATGAAAATTGAGTTTATATCAAATAACTTTTCTGATAAAAAATATAGTAAAAAGGATATTTGTAACAAGTGGAAAAGAAGAAAATTCAAAAATATGCAGAATTTAAATATAAATATTAACAAGTTAACTTGGTTAAAGAAGAAATTATAAGGAAATAAACATCATAAACACCACAAAGGATATCATATGACATGTTGCAATCAGGTTCACATTGCTGGCAGAAATCACCTGACCACGAGCAGCTCGTGTATGTGTGTGTGTGTGTAGGGGGGGTTATTTTTGTTTATAGACTCAAGGCTAAACTCCATGTTGACAGGAGAAAACGATGGCATGAGCAGAGGGTGGACATCACACCCTGGCCAACATAAGGTAGACGATAGCAACAGGAAAGTGTGCCAAACACTGTCAAGGGGACACTGGCTATAATACCCATTAGCCCACCCCCAACAGTACACTGCCTCCAGGAGGCATTAATTCCCAAATCTCCATCAGCTGCAAACCTAGCATTCAGAGTCTCTAAGTTTATGGGAGACACCTGAACCAAACCATCACATTCTGCCCCTGGCCCCCATAAGCTGATAATAATACATGATGTAAAATGCAATATATTCATCCAACTTTAAAGTTCCCCATAGTTGCTATCAATTCCAATGATGTTCACACATCTCCATAGTCCAAGGTCTTTTAACTGAGCCTTAATACCAAAAAAATCCCCCAAAACCCATAGCGGCACAGAATAAACATTCACACTGCAAAAGATGGCATTGGGCAAAGCAAAGAAATATTCAACCAATACAAGATTTAAACAGGGCAAACATCTAGCTCTGTAGCTTCAAGTCCAACAACTCTAGCCAGTGACAAGTCTCCAAGGTCAATAATTCTAACCAGTGACAAGACTCTGGAGTTCCAGTTCTCTGGCTGGGCTTCTCATAGTCTTGGGAAACTTCATCCATGGCTGGCAGCTTTCCTTAGCAGTCATCTCATGGCTCTGGCATTTCCACTGCAACCCACTGTTCATCCTCACAGCTCCATCAAGTCTCCATGCAGGCATCCAGCAACCCTGTTTCACACTGTCCATGGTCATTTCTAAAACACAAGACCGTGTTGCAAATTCAATGACCCTCCCTTTCCTGCATTTCTTATACTCCACAATACCAGACAGGGCTGCCAATTTGTCAATCCAGGGAGGAATAAAGAAGATTTTGAAGAACAGAGCACTCTGAGCATTTGGGCCCCTTCAAAAGATTCTACATTCTTTCTGTTGTCCCAGTACAAGTCAGCTAGACCCATTTTAACGGTTGTAATCTCTCATATAATTGCAGCTGAAGGAGCAGAAGTTTTGGCCCAAAGATTTAATTTCTGTGGCACATCTCTGCTCACACCAGTCCATTTGTAAACAATGCAACCCTACACAAGTTCGCAGGACACAGGCATAACAGCAAGCCTCTCACAAAAACTGCTTCTAGCCTGATCCAGGCAAAGCTCTTTCTTATCCTATTAAGCCAAACCTCATAGTCCATAGTTCTTACTGCATCCAGGTCTTTCAACTCTGACCAGAACAGTCCATCAAGCTGTACTTACAGCACTGCAAGGCATCTCTTAGGCTAAGGTTTCAAATCCTTCTACATTCCTCTTGAAAATCAGCTCCAAAATGCCAAAACTACACAGTCAGGTGTCTAGCAGCAACCCCACTCCTCTGGTACCAATGTTACTATTGTACTCAGGTTCACATTGCTGGCAGAAATCATCCAACCAAGAGCAGCTTGTGGGTAAAAAGGTTTATTTTGGCTTGTAGACTTGAGGGGAAACTCCATGATGGCAGAGGAAAATGATAGCATGAACAGAGGGTGGATATCACCCCCTGGCCAACATCAGGTAGACAGCAGGAACAGGAGAGTGAGCCCAACACTGGGAAGGGGACATTGGCTATAATACCCATAAGCCAGGCCCCAACAATACACTCCCTTCAGTAGGCATTAATTCTCAAGTCTCTATTAGTTGGGAACCTAGCATTCAGAATGCCTAGGTTTATGGGAGCAACACATGGCATGATGCAAAATATTGCTTAGTGACAGGTGCTACATGAAAGACAAGGAAGAACTCAAACCAAAAACCTAGCTGAGAGGGAGTCAGGTAGCTTTGTCAGGTAGTCAGAGTGACTGAGCCCCTGAAAGTAAAAAACAGGAAGCTCCTCAGGGTGTTTTTAAACATCAGAGAGGAAGCTGATATCTCCTTATCTCTTGCCTAAAGGAGTTCCCTAGCTTTGTTTTTCCACAAATAATCTAAGCCCCTCTTGGGTGGGAGGTCCCCTTTCGACATTGTGATTGGGTAAGTTCAGCCCCCAGAATTTAGCCTCATGGCTAGCCTCTTCCCGAGACAGTCTCTAACCCCGACCAGTCAGCTATCTCTCTGGTTCATCTGAACCAGAAGGCAAAGCACATTATAATAAGGTTATAAATATGTTTACAAGGGCAGAATAAGCTCTCTGAGTTACCTGACCATCCCTCTTGAACCTCCAGGTTCTGGTGAGTTTCCCTTCATCTTGGCCAAGCAAGGAAAGTCAAGGGGAGAACCATTTATCCCACATGGGCTCTTTACTCTCTCCTGTCCTCCACATAACAGGAGCTCTTTGTACTTCCTTTTAACTTCTCTCTAACTCTCTTTTTACAGTTTTTTCATGATCACTGTGTGGGCTTTCAGACCACATGGGTGCATTCATTTTCCTTCCCTTGGTTCTGTACTACCCTCGACAAATGTAATAATTCAGTTATTATCCTTCTCAGTTTGATTTCTCCAATTCTCTGGTTAAATGATAATGTGAAACCAGAGTATGCGGATCAAGAACTTTCCTAAACTCCTAACACTTTGTTTCATAACTTTTCACCCGAAAGAATAAAAAAAGATGGACACAGAAAGCTTACTGTTTTCTGAAGGAAGTAAAAAGTAACGCCAAAGAAGTCATAAAATGAGGAGTGTCAGAAAAACAAAAGAAAATGTCAGCAGAACTGAGGGTTGGCTTCCTTCAAGAAAGATAAGCAAGACACGACTTTTTAGCTAGACCAAGGGCGGGGGGGGGGGGGGGGGGACAGAGAACACTTAAAAAAATTATTTAAAAAGTGGGAGTAAAAGGATCCATGAAAGTGACCAAAGTATAAATAGAGAGCTCTGCCAGCAAGTGAGACTTAGTCCCTAGGGCTGAGCAGTCATAGTTATGACTACGAATGAGGGAGGAGTTTGATGTATTCATGCATTTTCTGAAAAGAGGAAAAGATCTTTCTAGGAATTTCAAGCTACCCCTTTCCTTTCTTTCATGATGTTTTCACTCAGTGGCTGGCACATATCGTTAGCCTTGAAGCAGGGAAGAGTGAACTGTCACATTTCAGTCTGCTTACTGCTGCATTTAGAATAAGCAGTTCCCAAGTGAAGACCATGTCCATAAGCAAACCTGAAGACAGTCTAATCTACAGGTTATAGCAGAAGAAGAGACAGATCCAGTCAGAGGATAGAGATGCCAGGCCTCCTCACCCTGGCCCTCCATAGGGTATCTTCGGACAAGGGAAAAGTCAGTGTTGTTAGTAAACATAGTTGATAAGACTTGAAAAGTACCAGGGACAAATATTATCACTTTCACATCTGAGGTACTAGTCACATTCAAGCCAGTGAGAGAGTAAAATGTATTGCCTGTGTAATTTCCAAAGTTAGTGACTTTTAAGTTAAATAAGAGCTAATGAATTCAGAGGGTTTATTTAGGTTTGTCCTTGGAACAGTGTAAACATTTAGATACAACCAAATGGCAAATGTTAGGGTAAAGGATAAATTCCCAATCACAGGAGGCCTCTAAGACTGAATTACAGAGAAATAAAAACGTCTAGGGAGCAAATAATGAATGAATTTATAAAAAATGAAATGAAACTCCTAAAAAAGCAAATTGCAAAATCAAATGCCTTCACTGATAAATTCTAACAAGCATTTAAAGAAAAATTCTCAGCCATACTTATTAACCTCTACCAAAAATTGAGGTGGTTGGAGCACCTCCAAACTCATTCTGAATGACATAACTTTCACACAAAGGACACAGCAAGAAAAGGTCATGACAGGCTAATACTCTTGACCACACATGCAAAAATCATGAACAAAATTCCAAGAAACTGAATTAAACAGCACCTTAAACTTGTCCATGCCTATGATCAACTAAGATTTATCCTCAGAATATAAAATTCCTTATGTTTTCCTAATACACTTTTATTCTCTGTCTTTATTTTAGTGCAAAATAAACTTTGTTAGTGAGCAAATAATAATCTTACTACCATTAGAACAACTTTGTTATAATTCCACAAGTAGCATTACATTTTTAAATAGCTAACATATATGATTTTAATATGTGTAAAACATGTGTGCTACATATGTTTTGATGTAAAGAAGTTTGGAGGTATACATTTTTAAAACATTAGTGTTTATTACCCTTGCTTGCTATTACTGTTCCTAATTATTTTTCCATAATTCTTTCTATACTGTAAAATAATCTTGCAAAATTAAAAAATAAGAATAATTTAAATGTTCCCTGTATATGTTTCCTTTTTAAAATTCCTGCTTTCAAAAACATAAGATTTCCTTCCAAAACCTCTTAGCACTGTACCATTTCTCAATATTTTTCTGAAGTTAACCTGAAAATGTGTATACCCTTTTATTCAAAACAAATTCCTTGTTTCCTGATTCCTGGCAGATAATGTGAAATCATGTACCATGTGCCCTTTTTGTGATGGAATTTGAGGACTGAGTGGGTAGAGAGCCCCCTCACTTTTTCAGAGGACCACAGATGAAGGAAGTTACATATTAGTCTGGTGTGGAAGGTCAGATGTGAAGTCCAGGCTCAGCCATTGTTCTCACCACAAGGGAACCAGTCTTAGTTGTGAACATGACAAACAACAGCCAAGTGGAATATATATAAGTCTGAGTATGGATTGGCAGTGATGTCGAGCCCAAAGAGGTTACTCCACTATAATGTAGATGCACATAAGAAGAACTAAAGTCATTCTCTTAAAAGTGAAAAAGGAAAGGAGTCAGGCATATCAGATATTCAGTGTTTACAGGATAAGATGCCTTTTCTAGGGCTACTTTCTGAACCAACTGAAATACACAGTGCAGAAGCAGGCCTTTGGCTCCAGCTTCCTGATTGAAAAGCTCCTGGTTCTCCAACTCTGAGAGCCCATGCATCAGAGGGTGCATGCATGGACTGAGTAGGCCAGAGCTCACAGTTATCTCTCCATCTCCCAGTTTCCCAGCTCTGGTACCCTGTAGCTGGTGTGGGATGGCCTGGAACCTGCATGCATGCTATGAAAGCAGGCCTTTTGCTCTGGATTCCTGACTGACCAGTCCCTGGGTCCCAAAATCCTGGTTCCTCTGTGTCCCCAGTTCTTGATTCCCTTGTGTCAGAGGGTACTCAAGGAGTGAGTAGGCCAGAGCTCCTGGCTAGATTCCCACATCCCAGTTTCCAAAGTACCCCTGTTGCACTTGCAAACTCCACAATATGTACATCTGCAGTTATAAACTCTTCTGACTCCAATCCAGTTCAACTTTAAAACAGAACACTCACTGAAGATCCTTCAAGGACAAATATTTGCTTCCTCTTTAATACAATAAGACTTTTATGCAAAAGTGGGTAGACTACAATGCAAAAAAAAAAAAAAAGTCCAAAAACTAAGATATCTCCACCAAAAATGCCTAGTCCACAGTGGGAGCTAATGAAAACATACAGAAAACAACAACAGAAATTGAATCCCAAAATGAAAAAACAACAAGCTATGTGATCCCCATCAAGTGAATTGCTGAATTGAAAGAAATTCTTCAAAAACCCAATTGCATAAGTGAAATTGAACAGAATCATTTGTTATAACACACAGCTTTTGTTACTGGACTTAACTTAATTGACAAAACCCAGGGAGACTCCAAAAGAGAGATAAATGAATTGAAGGTGAGTCAATAAATAGAGGATCTCAATAAACACTTGACTAAGCTTAATTAAGACATCATAAAATGCAAGAATTAATTCCAGGAAGCATCAAGAAAATCAGACCTCAACCTGAAATCATACCTCAAAAAAAGAGATGAACCTGAAGCAGAAAAACACACCAGAAAACAAACATCAATAGAACTTTTAAAACTGTCTCTAGATAGCCTCACTAACAGAATCACTCTTGTGGAGGATGGAACCTCTGAGCTGGAAGACAAGACAGAAGAAATTGATCAGGAGTCCAAAAACTTTGTTAAGTTCAACAAATCATATGAACAAAATATGAGGGAACTGTGCTATATCCTAAATTAACCAAACATCTGGATCATGGCTATACCAGAAGGGAAAGAAATCTCAGCCAGAGGCATAGAGAACATATTCAAGAAAATTATTGAAGAAAAGTTTCCCAATGTTGCAAAAGAGAGGCCCATCCAGATACAAAAAGCTCACAGAACAACAGACAGGACCAAAGAAGATGCTCTCCAAGGCACATCCTACTTAAAACTATAAACAATGAAAACAACGAGTGCTAAAAACAGCAAGAGAGAAAAAAACTCACTACATACAAAGGCAATTCCATCATAATTACCTCACATTTCTCAGTGAAAACCCTGAAAGCTAAAAGGGTCTGGATTGGAGCACTGCAAAGTCTATGACTTCCAACCCAAACTACTATATCAAGTGAAAGTATCCCTCATAATAGATGGTGAAAGCAAAACTTTCCATGATAATTCAGCTCTATTATTATATAAACACAAAGCCACACCTACAGAGAATACTTCAGGGAATACTCCACAAAGAAGAGTAAAACAACCAATCTTAAGAGCCAAGAAGAAAAAGATCACATTAACCAAAACTAGAGCAGGCTCAAAAACGTACAAAGCCCAAGAAAGCATAAAACCCCACAAAATACCCCATCATGACAGGGATTAAATTGAACCTCACAGTTATAATATTAAAATATTAACAGTCTTAACTCACTCATCTAAAGATGCAAGTTAGGGCTGGATGGATGGCTTAGCAGTTAAGGCGTTTGCCTGCAAAGCCAAAGGATCCAGGTTTGATTCCCCAGGACCCACGTTACCCAAATGCACAAGGGCATGCACATGTCTGGAGTTCATTTGCAGTGGCTAGAAGCCCTGGCATGCCCATTCTTTTTCTATCTCTCCCTTTCTTTCTCTGTCAAATAATAAATAAATAAAAATAAAATATTTTTTAAAAGATTCAAGTTAACATGGTGGGTCAGAAAAATGGACCCTTCTATCTGCTGTCTTCAGAAACCTACCACATCACTAAAGACATATACCTCCTCAGGGTGAAAAGATAGAAAATGATATTTCAAGAAAATGGAACTAAGAAACAATCAGGTGTTGCTATATTAACATTTGATAAGATAGACTTCAAATAAAAAGTAATCAAAAAGGACAAAGAAGACCTACTTCTTACACATCAAGGGAATGATCCAACATGAAGCCATTACAATCATAAATCTGCATGCACCAAACACAGATGTGCCACAGTTCATAAAACAAAACCCACTGGACAAGAAAACAGAAATAAATACCAACACAATCAGAGTCAGGGACTTCAATACTTCAGTATCAATAAACATATCATCCAAACAGAAAATCAACAGGGAAATAATAGAGCTCAGCAACACCATAGATCAACTACACTTAACAGACATCTACAGAACATTCCTCCCCGATTCTACATAATGCACATCCTTCTCAGAAGACCATAGAACCTTCTTCAAAATTGATCCAACACATACCTCCATAAACTCAACAAAATTGATGTAACTTCCTGCATCATATCAGATCATAATGCTTTAAATCTAAAAATTACCAAGAGACAAATCAGGAATTCCACCAGCTCCTGGAGGCTGAACAATATAATTTTAAACAATGAATGGATTGTGGAAGAAATCAAAGAAGCAATTATAAAATTTCTAGAATTGAATGACAAGAAAACACAACTTATCAAAACTTATGGGACACAATGAAGGAAGTCCTAAGGGGAAAATTAATTTCACTAAGTGCCTTCATAACAGAGATGGAGAGATCTCAAATTAATATCCCAACCATCCAATGAAAGACCCTGGAAAAACAAGAAGAGTCCAACCCTAAGGGCTCCAGACAGAAAGAAATAATGAAGATTGGGGAAGAAATTAATTGGAAACTAAGAAAACAATTAAGAAAATTGATGAAAAGAAGAGCTGGTTCTTTGAAAAAAATAAACAAAATTGATAAATCCTTAGCCAATTTGATCAAACAAAAAAGGAGAACTCTCAAATTAATAAAATCAGAAATGAAAAGAGAAAGGTCACAGTAAACATCAGTAAAATTGGAAGAATCATCAGGACACACTTCCAAAATCTCTGATCCACAAAATTGGATAATTTGGAAGAAATGGATAAATTCCTAGATACATATCACCTATCAAAAATAGAACTCAAGGCAGATTAATCTAAACAAACCTATCATATCCATTGATACTGAAAAGGTAATTCAAAATCTCCCCAAAAAGAAAAGTCAAGGACCAGATGGCTTCTCAGATGAATTCTATCAAATCTTTAGTGAAGAGCTGAAACCAATTTTTCTCAAAGTGTTTCACATAATTGGAGAAAAGGAAATGCTCCCCAACTCCCTTTACAATGCTAGCATCACCATAAGACCAAAACCAGACAGAGATATAAGAAGAAAAGAAAATTATAGGCCTATATCTCTGATAAACTTACATGCAAAGATCCTGAAAAAAAAATCCTTGGAAAATGAATTTAATGACAAATCAAAAACATTATCTACCTTGATCAAGCAGGATTCATCTCAGAGATGCGGGGATGGTTCAACATAGGGAAATCTGCCAATGTAATATACCACAAAAATGTAATTGCAAGAACCATATGATCACCAAAATAGATGCAGAGAAGGCCTTCAACAAAAAACAATATCACTTCATGATCAAATTGCTGGAGAGAATAGGCAATAAGGAAATTGAGGAGTACCTCAAAAGATGGAAAACCTTCCATACTCCTTGATAGGTAGGATTAATATTGTGAAAATGGCAATTTTACCAAAAGCAATATGCAGATTTAATTCAATACCAATAAAATTCCAGCATTATTCTTTACAGAAATAGAAAAACATGATCTCAAAATTTATATGGAATGGTAGTAGACCTCAGATATCTAAACAGAAAAAACCCTGGAGGTATCACCATAGCCGGCCTAAATCTACACCACAAAGCCATAGTAACAAAAACAGCATGGTACTGGAAAACACACACACACACACACACACACACACACACACACACACACATTGACCAGTGGAACAGAACTTAAGACCCAGATCTTAGGACAAGTAACTACAACTACTTTCAAACTTGTATAACCACCATGGAAATCAATATAGAGATTCCTGATAAAGGATGAATACCGAGCTACCAAGAGATCAAGTTATTCCCTTACTGGGCAGTTACCTGAATGCTCCATGCTTCACTACAGAGATACTTGGTCAACCATGTTTATAGCTGCTCAATTCAAAATAGCTAAGAACTGGAATAAATCTAGGTGGCCATCATTGAACAAATGGGTAAATGGGTTGTAGTACATTTACACAGTGGAATTCTACTCAGCAGTAAGAGAAAACAATACAATGAAGTTTGTAGGAAAATGGATGGATTTAGAACACAATCTACTCAGTGAACACACACAATCACAGAAAGAAAATTGCCACATGGTCTCACCTCATTTGAAGTTCCTAACTTGGATCAGCACTTAACCAGCAACCCCACTGAGGAGGGCACCAAGTGGAATGGGCCAAGGAGGATGGAAAAGATGGTACCAACACATGATTAATCCATACATAGTATATGTTCCTAATAAAAAATAAAATTTAAATAAAGTTCTGTGTTGCTTAGTAGGAAGGTATCAGTTCTTGGACTTTGGGGACTCCTCTTTACGGCCAATATTGAAGCTCAAGGTGCATTTTTCATTAAACGTCACAGCAAAGGCAAAAATGGAATCTACTAGCTAAGTATACTAGAGCCAGCAGACCTAGAAAATATGGTGATTACATTCAAATTCCCAAGCTAATGAGATGTGTGGTGAAATGGTTAGGGGAAAGTGTATGGAGTTCTACCATGTACTCTGATATGCATAAAATGAATTGATGAATGAATAGAAATAACTGATAATTTGAACAAATTTAATAATAAATTAATAATGATAAATTTTAGTATGCACCGTAAAATTCCTTTTTCTGAATGAAATAATTAATGTCGAAATTTCAGAAAAAAATTAATTTGGAATTCACTCAACCAGGCTGATCTCAAAGGCAATAACTAACTCAATAGAAAAAAGAAAATCTTATCGTGAGTTATTAACAGGAAATGAAAGTTTATTCACAATAATTGATGCAGATTGCATTTTTCATTGATTGTTGGGGACTCACTCTTTTGAATGAAAATCATCCATTTGTTTTATGAGAGGATACTTTCTTCTTAGGCTCAAAGATGGTGATATTAGGAAACAGTGTGTGGAGGCTAACTGTGATCAAACTTTCTGTACAGGGAAAAATGTAGCGAAAACAGGGCAGGAACGTTAAGTGTTCATGGATGTCAATGGTAAAATTAAAGTTGTATTTTTTTCTAGCATAAAATCATTTTTCCTCAAAACAAGATTGTTGTAGTCAGGTTCTCATTGCTGGCAGAAATAACCTGACCAGCAGCAGCTTATGGGGAAAAAAAAGTTTATTTTGGCTTACGGACTCAAAGGGAAGCTCCATGATGGCAGGGAAAAATGATGGCATGAGCAGAGGGTGGACATCAACCCTTGGCCAACATCAGGTGGACAACAGGAATAAGAGACTGTGCCTAACACAGGAAAGGGGATACTGGCTATAATACCCATGAGCCTGCCCCCAACAATACACTCTCTCCAGGAGGCATTAATTCCCAAATATCTATCAGCTGGGAACCTAGCATTCAGAGCACCTAAGTTTATGGGGTACACCTGAATCAAACCACCACATTTAGCCCCTGGCCCCCATAAACTGATAACCACACATGATGTAAAATGTAATGCATTCAGTCCAACTTGAAAAGTTCCCATAGTTTTTATCAGTTCTAATGATGTTCAACCATTCCCATAGTCTGAGATCTTTTAACTGAGCTATCATACCAAAAAAATCCACCCCCCAAAATCCATAATGGCACAGAATAAAGATTCACACTGCAAAAGATGGCATTGGGCATAGCAAAGATATATTCAACCAATACAAGATTTAAAACAACCAGGGCAAACATCAAACTTTATACTCCATGTCCAATAACTCTAGTCAATGACAAGTCTCTAAATCTAATAACCCTAACCTCCTAACCAGCAAATAGTCTCTGACGTTCCAATTCTGTCCCTCCAGCTAGGCTATTCACAGTCCTGCAAAACTTATTTTGGGTCCAGCAGCTCTTCTTAGTAGCCATCTCATGGTCCTGGCAACTCCACTGTGTCTCCACTGAATCCCACGGTTCATCCTCACGGCTCCATCAGGTCTCCATGCAGGCATCCAGCAAACCTGCTTCACACTAGCCATGGCCATTTCTAAAACACAAGACCATGTTGCAAATTCAATGACTCTCTCTTTCGTGTATTTCTTATACTCCATGTTATCAAGTAGGGTGGAAATTTGTTAATCCAGGGGGAATTAAGCAGAAATTGAAGAACAGGACACTCCTTGAGCATTCAGGCCCCTTCAAAAGATTTCATATTCTTCTTGTTGCCACAGTGCAGGTTAGCTGGCTCAATCTCAAAAGCTGTAATCTCTCATATAATCACAGCTGTACAGGCAGAAATTTTAGCCTGAAGATTTCATTTTTTTCCTTGGCCAAAGCCACACAGTCAGGTATCTAGTAACAAAACAACTCTTAGTATCAACTTTACTGCTGCAGTCAGGTTCATATTGCTGGCAGAAATCACCTGACCAAGAGCAGCTTGTGGGGGGGGGGGGGAAGGTTTATTTTGTCTTATTGACTTGAAGGGAAGCTCCATGTTGGCATGGGAATATGATGGCATGAGCAGAGGGTGGACATTACCTCCTGGCCAACATCAGATAGACAATAGGAACAGGAGAGTGTGCCAAACACTGGCAAGGGGATACTGGCCATAATACCCATAAGCCCGCCCCCAACAATACACTGCCTTCAGGAGGTGTTAATTCCCAAATATCTATCAGCTCGGAAACTAGCATTCAGAACACCTAAGTTTATGGGGGACACCTGAATCAAACCACCACAAAGATAAATAAGACCACCCACTTCCACATTAAATAAAAAACCTGAAATACAACCAATTCCTGTGGGCCTCCTCTCATTTCTTTCTAAGTTCAACAACAGTGACTTAGGCAGAGTTGGTTAATCTGAAAACTGGAAAAGTTGAGTCATTTTTGTGTTTTCTTTGTAGTATTCTCATATCACATTGCTTTTTTCTTTTTCTGGTATGTTCTTTCCAAGGTCCTCAAAGTTGTCCATCGACATTTGAGAACTCTAACTCATCAAGATCACATCAGAGAGTATCTAACACAAATGAAACTTTCTTTTTCCTTCAGTATCTGATGATACTTTTATAGATCTCAGTAAGAATGGGACTTAACTTAGGTTTAATGTAATTTACTTGCAGCCCAATACCTAGGTGTTAAAATCACATGAAGAGGTATGTATGGTGATTTTTTCCTAGCTGCAAATGAAATGACGGAATTGTTTATTGATAGTCATTGGTACTTCCAAAACAATCCCTATTGGATCTGAATCACAAATCATTCACACTGAATGTTTCACTTTAATGTTCTCTTGTTGAACAGAAAAAGCTATTTTGCATCAATACACCAACTGCATGCTCATACTTGACAATGAAATCACCACCTAACTGCTCAAGAGGATTGTACATAAGTTAGCAGAGAGTTGTTCTGTGTGGTGGTCTCACCACAGGCTGTTTGCTGGATATTTTCGCTAGTAAGCAGCTGCCACTGTGGAGCTATAATGGAAACTGTGAAGCAATCATACAGTATTTGACCTCAAATTGCTCACAAATTTTTGCAGCAATAAAACACAAACCATAAACTCATAAGTATTACTAAAAATGAAACATAAGTGAAGGAACGACTGAAGGAGATGACCTATTCAAAGAAGGTCAACAAGAATCACCTGAGTGGGGAAGGTGATCTTGCTGAGATCAAGATGGGTCCAACCCTGGGGCTTCTGTAACTCTTCTTATATCTGGACAGTAAGAAGAAACAGCTACTGAAGGCAATGTCTATATACAATATGAGGACATATGCTTTGCAAATCTTAATGTATTCTTCACAAATACTGTTTCCACATGACAGATGATGAACCGAGTCCAGAGACACTAAAGAATCTTGTCTGTATCCATCACTTTAGGATAGAGATAAGTGGATTTTCAACCCATCCATCTGGGTCCACAGTTTCCCCAAGACCAGCTCTCCATCATGGTTCCAATTCTGCTTAGGAGTGAGATATTTGTTATATATACTCCACTCTTAGTTCCAAAGACTTTGGGATAACTGTAGTTTATAAAATTCTAAATGTCCAGTACTGAACTCTGTCATATTTGGTTTCAAAGAAACTTATGTATTGTGGTGGTTTGAGTATAAAATATCCCCACCACCCAATCCCTGCTGCCTGAACACATTCATGTGTTTGAATACTTAGTTACCAGTTAGTTGCAATGTTTGAGAAGTTTGTGGAGCCTTTGGTAAGTAGAGTCTTTCTGGAGAAGGTATGTCACTGGGGTGTTAGAGTCCAGCCTTACTTGGTGCTTTTGTGTTTTACTACCATTCTTCCTGCTGATGTGAAGGTGTAATACTGGTTGGCTGTTCCTGCCATACTTTCCTCACCATGATAGCCTGCCCCATCAAAACTGTTAGCCTAGATAAACCCTTTCCTTCCCTAGGCTGTTTACAGTGGGGAGTTTTTTTTTTCCAGCTTCTCCAACTAAAAGTGTGAATAGTTATTAGATATATTGATATATATGTCCATTCTTCTTAAAGAGCAGTGGGGGTTCTCTCTGTAGCCTATTGGCATCCTGTTCTAGAGTCAAATATGAATTCTCCCCCAGTGAGCAAGTCTCATGACCAATCCATGAGCAGCTGGTTACTTACATCAGCTGTGTGTCACTACTGCACAAGTATATGCTTCTTGAATGGCTGGTTGATTTTGTCACTGGCAGGATCTCCTGCTTATTCAATCTGCTGGCAACTGTTATTCTCCACCTGTACCCTTATAACTTTCCAGTTCTATGAGGGCTACCCAGGAGGGAACTGGGTTCCCCCTCAGTTCCAGTTCTATGTGCCTGTTTTTATATCAGTACTATGATGTTTTTATTATTATTACTGTGGCATGATGTTGGCATAAAACAGGCACATAGATCAATGGCATAGAATTGAAGATCCAGGTATGAGTTTGAGTAATTACACCTACCTGATCTTTGACAAAGTGTCCAAAAATTTTCACTGGAGCAAAGACAGCATCTTCAGCAAACGGTGCTGGATTCACTGAATAGCCACATGTAGAAGATAAACTTTAGACCCCTTTCTATCACCTTGCACAAAAATCAACTACAAATTGATCAATGACCTCAATATAAGACCTGAAATTCTAAATCAACTAGAAGGGAAAGTAGGGAGAACACTCCAAGATATAAGTGTAGGAAAAGACTTTCTGAACAAGACTCCCGTAGCCCAGGGGATTAAGCAAGCACCCAACAACTAGCACCTCATGAAAAATCAAAAGCTATTGTACAGACAAGCAAACCATTAACAGGGTCAATAGACAACCTAGTGAGTGGAAGAAAATCTTCACTGGCTATACCTCTGATAAAGTTTGCTATCTTGAATCTATAAAGGACTCAAAACACTAAACAATAAATAAAACAAGCAACCCATTCAAAAAATGGGGCAGGTAATTGAACACAGAGTTCTCAAAAGAAGAAATACAAATGGACATTAAACACCTAAAGAGATGTTCGACATCTGTACTCATCACGGAAATGAAAATTTAAGTGACTATGAGATTCCATCTCACTCCAGTAAGAATGGCAACCATCAAAATATGAAATGATAGCACATGCTGGTGTGTTTGTGGGGGAAAAGGAACCCTTATCCACTGCTGGTGGGAGTCCCTACTTGTACATCGACTATGGAAATCAGTATGGAGACCTCTGAAAATTCTGAAAATAGGACAACCATTACATCCAGCTATACCTCCTTTGGGCATATACCCTAAAGACTACTATATACCACAAAGATGCCTGCTCAACCATTTTTTTGTGTTTTGTTTTGTTTTGTTTTGTTTTTGACATGGATCTCTCCATATATAAACAAAGATTGCCTGGAAATCACTATTCTGTTGCCTCAGCCTCCTGAGTGCTGGGTCACTGGGTACACCACCATTCTATAGCAGTCATCTGCTAAGGCATGCATAGCTCTGCACACTTCTACATTCTCACTCAGTATCTAGCTAGAATTACCAGAAAGATTCTGAGCACAGCCACATGAACATGACCTCCAGCACATCATGCTCCCTAGTCCTGCCACCCACAGAGATACTGTGATGTCATGGCTCTGTAACCTTTCCAGGAAAGGAGACATTTGGGACAAGACCCACCTGACAAGGAGTCAGGTATGTGATGCCTACTCTCTCTCTCTCTCTCTCCCCTCACCTTTTCTCTAGATGCCTTTCAAAGTCTGATTTCACTTAGTTTACATCTAATAGAGAAATACACACAGCTGAATGACATACTGAACACCTTTCTCATTGCTTCTGGAGACCACCTGGTTGCCCAAAATGGTGAACTTTGGAGATGTGTGATTTTAAGAAGCTTCATGTTCCCATGGAGAAGTATGAGGAGTCAGGGAACTATCTAGTTGAGTTATTGAAAACTTGAACTTTGCCAGAAATGCCAGCGTGTGGACCAGCCCTTGAGGGTTAGGGTTAGTGTTAGGAGGCTGCCCTGAGCTAGTCATGGGTACCAGAGCTGAAGGGAAATAGACCCAATTAAATTCTGGTAGGGTTCCTTGGTGGGATGGTACAATGGTACATAGCTAGAATCCCAGCACTCAGGAGGCCAAGGCAGGAGAATCAGGACTTCTCTACTATAATGCAAGTTTAAGCCAATTTGAGCTATTTGACAGCCTGTCTCAGATACGCCAGAAACAACAACAAAAAGAAGGTAAAAAAGAAAAGAAATTCAAACAGGCATGATAGTGAGGCAGGAACTAGGCATGCATCCCAGCATATATCAGTGCAGGAGGCAAAGCAAAGACCCACACAGACTTCACCGTTTCTGAAAGCCATTACCACTAATGGGCACCTTCAAGACTGCCTTATTCTCCATTTCATCACGGCAGCTGTGAAAGGGTTGCTTCTTTCTGCAGCCTGTGGTTTAGATTTTTGGAACATTATACCACAGACATTTTCATCAGGGAAGTTGATGTTCTGACCTCCCTCCCTCGCAGAGCCCTCTTGCCTCCTGCTGGGAAAGATTGGATGGGCGGAATCTTTTCCATTTCAGTGTCCTGTGTTGGAGACAAATACGTGCAGTTGTGCACTGGCTTGGTAGTGAAGCCACTGAGTTCTTGAAGATGTGTGCAGACATATGCCTCTTTTCAACTGAGATCTATTACTCTACTTGCCAGGCAGAGTGCATGCAACCTGCCCAAATGCAGTAAGCACTCATGCCGGCAGTGCAATGGACAAGTGGTTAGCAAGGAAGACCTCTACAGGCAGGGAGAGTTACCTGTGCTCTTCATGTATTCATTCAGTAATCTGCTAACAAATGGTAATTATTCAAGGACTGGGTGTAATTCAGTTCCATGATTCACCACAACAAAGCTGGCTTATGGGATTTAACTTTACATTTTTTAATCATTGATGTCTAAGACTAAACCCCTATATTTTGGATAGCAGAATGCAAAATGTAATCAAAATAATGATTAGCTATGATAAGTTACATTCATGTATCTACTCAGTAGTACTACAAGAGAGGGAAGATAGAAATCAGACAGTGCATCCTGAGCAGAAGTAGACTTGGGTCCGTGATTTGCAGGAACTAGCCCTGGACACTAACGTACTGTCAGTATGAAACTCAGGGACTTTGATCACCCCTAACGATAAGCTCAGGAGGCTCAACTCTGACTCCTGCAACAGTCATCTCAAATGGCCAGGCCTTGAATAACAGTTGATTGCACCCATGAATCCTCACCTCTGTCACTTCCAAATCAGAATTAACCAGCAACAACCAATCACAGTCCCCAGCCAGTCACACAGAAGATCCTTCTAAGTTCTGGACACTTATCAGCCATGAGGACCCCCCCCCCCCACACACACAAACCCATCCTGGAACCCTAAGCTACAAAGAGCTTATCTTTCTCCCTTCATGCAGGTCTGCCAAGGGCCATAGAGATGGAAACTCCTCTCTTCACTGTCAAGGGCTCTCAGTTAGGAGCTGTTGCCTCTTCATCTGGCTGACCTCCATCCATTTCTTCAGTTAAGATACATGGTGACACCACCTTCCTCCTTGACAGCAGCACATCACTGTGGTCTCTGTGAAATTCTGTAAAGCTTCAAATTCCTGAGTGCACATGCATGCTGTGGGCCACACTTTGCTTTAATTGTAGGCCCTCCAGACTCAAAGATGAAGGCTTTCTGCTTGCCAGTGAAGGCTGCTGCACGTTTTCTCCTGGCTGTGACTGTGGAAGTCTACCTTGAAATCGGTGCCTCAGTCCCTAGACAGGGTCTTCCTCAGGTGCAGTAATCAGGGGAGGCTTTGAAGAATTTCTTGGGAACTTTGATCACCAAGCCTTTGGACAGGGAAGGAAATATAGTCTTAGACCTTGAACAGGTTAAAAGAAAAGCAGCCTGTTTCTTGGGAACTAGTACTCAGCTGGAAGGGAACAGTTAATTGGGAGCCAGGTGGACAAAATAGATGGGGTACTGGTCTAGGAAATTAAAGAGCTAATCAATGAGTATGTGGATTTTGGTTTTCAAAGCACATGTGTACTTGGCCGAGTTTATCAGGAAGGTCTTGAACCATAACACCTTAGAAAATCATGTAAGCAGGAAATTACACTGAGATACAGCCAAACCCTGAAGAAAATCCATTAAACATCGCCACCTAGTGGCGGTGGCAGCGGCACTGACCGACATGTAGATTTGGATTTAATTGTGGAAAGAGCTCCAGGGCAAACGTGGACATGCTCCTGAGCAAGCAGAAAGGACATACCCATGTTTCATTAGAGCCTGAGAACAGCTTACCTGGTTTGCATGCAAGTTTTGCTTTGAGGACTAGCCCACAACTAGGCTAACACGGGAGCATTCTTTTCTGAATAGATTAGGCTAACTGCAAACGGTTGTGACAATTTAGTGAGTTTAAAAGGCCAGCGAATAACCTCCAGCTGAACAACTTTATCAATTAAGCCAGGGAGAAATATTTTAAATGCATTTGCACAGTCAAATTTAATTGCAACACTTATTTGGAGCTTAAAATAAGCATTAATTATGACTTAGACCGAAGTTAAATTATCTATTTTGTCTAATTTATCTATTGGAGCAAAGTGCTGTCTAAGCAAACAAATCTATGTCTAAGGAAACTATCTGAGGTAAATATTCAAAGCTGTTATGCTAGATGTACTTTTGAATTTGGTCATTTTTTTCAACCATCCTCTTCTAACTTTTTATTATAAATTTTCTCAATTAATTCATAAAATACGTCTGTGTCTGTGTTAAATCTTGCCTTTGATATATTTTATACATTTTAATCATCAGAAAAATAAACAAATGGTTAAGGTAAAGAGTTTAGTTAGTACAGGCAAATTTTTGTTTTAACTCTTAAAATGTTTTATTATTTATTTGCAAGGGTTAATGAGTAGGTGGGGGGTGGGTATGTGTGTGAATGCATGAATCTATGTATGAAAGGGCCAAGGTTAAAGTTAGGGCTGCAAACAAATATCAGACACATGCACCACTTCTTGTGTCTGGCTTTATGTGGGTGCTGGAAAATTGAACTCAGGCCAGCAGACTTTGCAAGGAAGTGCTTTTAGCCTCTGAGCCATCTTTCCATCCCAATGTTTTGTTTAATTTTATTTTCAAGCAGAGAGAGAGAGAGAGAGAGAGAGAGAGAGAGAGAGAGGGAGGAGAACGGACATGCCAGGGCCTCCAGCTGCTGCACATGAACTCTAAATGCATGCACCACTTTGTGCATCTGGCTTTATGTTGGTACTGATGATTCAAACCTGGGTTGTTAGGCCTTTCAGGCAAGCACCTTAACCACTGAGAAACCTCTCCAATTTTTTTTGTTTGTTTGTTTGTTTTGCTTTATGAAGCAGGGTCTCTCTCTAGCCCAGGCTGACCTAGAATTAATTCTGTAGTCTCAGGTTGGCCTCAAACTCACAGTGATCCTCTTACCTCTGTCTCCCAAGTGCTGGGATCCAACATTTTTGTTTTTATTTTACTTTATTTACTGAAAGATAGAGAGAGAGAGAGAGAGAATGGGCACTCCAGGGCCTCCAGCCATTGCCAATGAACTCCAGAAACATGACCACTTTATGCACCTCGCTTACTTGGGTACTGGGAATCATACCTGCCCTTAGGCTTTGCAGGCAAGCACCTTAACCCCTAAGCAATCTCTCCAACCCCAATGTTTTTATTTTAGAAGGCAGCTGAGTTATGATTCAAACTTAATGATTGAATAATTTATTATTTATCAAAACATGGACCACAGACCAGTGGAAAAAATACTTTACTAGGCAAATGTTATGGAATTGGTCACACATGAGAGAGGTAAAGTGAACCCAGCTTAAATCTTCCTCTGGTTTTGTGCATATGGATTAAATAAATAATTATATGTAAATGGAATTATACATAGGGATTAAATAATTATATCTAAAACGTCAGCCTATAGATCTTTACAGATGCTTGATATGAAAACCTGCAGGAGGAAAAATTAAATCAATCATAGGAGAAAACAGAAAGCCACCGGCACTTCTGGGCAGACCATTCTTTGCTGTGTGGAGGTCACCATCATGGATTTGCTAGGATACATTGCATCAATCCTGGCCTCCATACCTGCCTATCAGTAATGCAGTTTCCCATCCAGCTGTGACAGCTGACAGTGTCTTCAGATACTGTCCAGAGATCTCCAAGAGACAGAATCATCCGTGGTTGAGATAAACTACTCTACAATCAGAATAATAATAAGTTGATGTCTTCATTACTATAATTTTCATTTGTTACAGATGAACGAGATGACTTAGAAATGAACTTTCCCTACACAAATCATGGAATGAAGAGATACGCGGGGATTGTAGCTAAACTCTTAGCATTCTAGAAAACATATACCTACGACTTCTACTAGATTGTGAATTTTTTGTTGTTGTTGTTTTGTTTTTGGTTTTTCGAGGTAGGGTTTCACTCTCTAGCCCAGGCTGACCTGGAATTCACTATGGAGTCTCAGGGTGGCCTCGAACTCACGACGATCCTCCTACCTCTGCCTCCCGAGTGCTGGGATTAAAGGCGTGCGCCACCACGCCCGGCTAGATTGTGAATATTTTGACACATTTCACTTTCTTCTGAATTGACTGCAAATGTGGCAAGGGCATTCTGAGTACCCCAGGACACCAGTGAGCAGGCAAGGACAGGAGGATGGAGGAAAGGTCTCAGCTTTGATCTGAAGAAACGCAAACCCATGTTGTCACTTTCTGGAAGAGCATCTCCAGCCTTTTTCTACCTGTGGGAATGACTCTGCTGACAGTAGCAGTCCATGACATGGGTAATCTTTTTGATCAAATTCAATACCTTTGATGGTTTTTGCTTTAGCTATTCTAGTAGATGCAAAAGTTTCTTTCATTTTTTTTCTGCTTTTTTTTTTCTATTTTTATTATTTTTTTTTTATTTTGATGCAAGGTCTCACTCAACCCCAGGCTGACCTCAAACTCACAATGAACCTCCTACCTCAGCTTCCTCAGTGCTGTGATTAAAGATATTAAAGAGGAGGCGGGCCTGGTGGGGGACACCTTTAATCCTAGCACCCAGCGGGAGGCAGAGGTAGGAGGATCACAAAAAAAAAAAAAAAAAAAAAAAAAAGCACAAGAGGTTATTTCATTGTAATTTGGGTTTTCACCTCCCTTTAACATTTTAACAATTTATGTATCATTATGTGAAGTCTCCTTTGAGTAACTTCCTCATTTTCTGTTCTAAAGTTTACTTTTGTCATTGATGTGTGAATATTCTTAACACAGTGGCTTTTCTATGAGTACTGGTCAGCTAAATTCATGATAGGTATTTTTTCCTAAGCTTTGACTTGCTTACTTCTTCATTGCTATGATCAGAATGTTTTAGTTTTGATGAGGACAAAGTTATTCATATTTATATTTGCATGTGTACCCTCTCTAACAATATTTTTGTCTTTGCCAAAGATGCTATTTTTCTAAAAGCCTCACTCTCTTTGTCTTATGTTTATCTTTTAACTTATTTTAAATGTTATCGTATATGTGGAGTGGGATAAGGGTCATGATTCATCATTGCAAGTATCCCATGAAGTGATAGCAGTTGTCTTAGACACCTTCACATGCCCCTGGCACTTTAGTGAAATGTCAATCGACCATAAAGATTTGTGGTTCTACACAGGACTCTGTTTCATCCCACTGACTTAGCGTCTGTTCTTACAGCACCACACCAGTATGACTGCTGCAGTCATGTAAGGCCTATAGCTCTATGCTTCTCATTCATGAATACTTCTGCAGAATATTGGTGTTTCTTAGGTCTGCTCAGAACCATCAGCAGTCATTGTAACAGGGAGTCTTTGAATTCACACAGTGAGCTGGGGAAAACTGATTTTATTCTTCCAAACTATGAATATCCAAGTGATGAAATGACCTAAGTATGATGGTTGAATTAACAATTTTTAATTTTCCAACGGCAAGAGGTGTTAGGATGCTAGACTGTTCTCCTGTGCATTCACTGGCAGACCAGGCTCGAGAAGCAGTATATATTCACGAGGAACATACATCAAAACCGAGGTTTGATCTTTTCCCAGGTATGTTCAGTGGGATACTCCTGTGTAGCAACCAAAGATGCAATTGGAAGCTGATAACCTGTAATTGTGAGATACCTATCACCTAGCAAGTCATGCCAGTCCTTCAAAAACGAGCTTCAAAAGTTCATTAGCCCCAGAGTGCTTCTGCTATGTGCATTAATGGTGAACATCAAACACACAATCTGCTCTTTGCTTTCAGTGCATTGTATAATGAATTACATGGGGCAGTCAGAACTTTATTATATAATAGGTTCTGCATTAGATGGCTCTGCCCAATAATAGGTGAGTGTAGATATCTGGAATGTGTTGAGATGGGCCAGGCTGAGCTATAGTGTTTAGTAGGTTATGTGACTGACATATTTTCATATTTGGCATTTTCAACTTGGACGAGGGAAGTTAAAACTACCACTATAGAAAGTCAAGGAGCCTCTGTAGTTTATTGCTCTATTAACTTGGAAAGGTTTTAAATTTTTTCCTGTCAATGCATTTAGAGTAGTTTCTTAGCTATTAATTTTTGCTATATAAATTATATTGTTTAAATAACTGCTGTCCAGATAAACTGATTTTATATAATTTGCCCCTGCATTTTGTGGTGTAACCAGACTCATTTATATTTCAGTTTATTTTCCACATGTCTGAGAGAATTTTGTTCATGTAAAGCTACATCTTCTCTGAACAGTGAGTTTTCTTCTCCAGGTTCATACAGTTCTTTATTTTCATGCTTTGTTGCATTGGTGAAGGCATCCTGGACAGTTATGAATGGCATTAGTTGGTATTACAGCCTTGATTCTAATACACCACTGAATGTTTTACTCTAAAGAAGGATGCTAACTACAGCTTTGGGAAGCATGCGTCTTTTAGGTAGAGGTACTTCATAAGATGTGGTTATCATTACGGGTGTAGAATTTATAACAAAAAATCTGTTGAGGTGATCTTTTATTTTTGTTCCTTTAGTCTGTTAAAACTATGAATTAGATCAGTTAAATCTGGGTACTAAACAAACTTTGCAATTCTTGTCCAAGCCCTCTGCTCATAATCTTTCCTCTTACAGAGAGATATATTATAATTTCTAACCATTATTTATGAATTGCTATCTCTAAGCTGTAAATTTTCTTTTCCTGTAAATTCTTACTCAGTGGAATCAGAATTATCCTATACCCATAAACAACTGAAAATAAATGAAATTTTCTAAAGAATTTTAGGATAAACCCAATATTTTCTGCTATATATACAACTCTTTAAAAAGCATCTTCAAATGAATCCATGTGAACATAACTTCTGTGGGAAGATTTATGATCACAAATGCACATTATGTAGGCTAGGCTGCCCTGCTCATTCCCTCTACTTCAGCCTCTGGACTGTTTGAGTTACAGGCCTCTGTCACCATGTCTAGTTTCTATATTTATTCATAAAAATATTAAAATTATTCAATTTCATCTTAGTCAGCTTTGTTAAATTTTAAATTTTCCATTAAATTACCCATTTCCTCTAAGCTTTCAATTATTTTACTTTTTATCCTATCATTCTGTTGTTACTCTAAGATTTAAAGACTAAAATATATTTGTTGTTCATAATTTACATTTTCTATTTGTTTCATTTTTCTTGGAGTTAATCAATTATATTAAAATGGTTTTGGAATATTTTATTTATTTCATACATTTACATCTTTTTTACATTTTATTTTTATTACATATGGGCATACTTAGTATGTAAACAATACAGGTTGGTACCATCCTTTTCCTCATCCCTGCCCCTTTTCTGAAGAGGCCTTCTCATTGGGGATGTATGTCAACCCCAAGGGGATTGTAGGTCATGCATTGTGGGGGCAGCAGTCAGTTATGGGGGACAGGCAATGTCTCTGCATGATGTCCCATCTTGTGGCTCTAACAATCTTTCTGCCCTCTCTTTTGCAAAATTCTCTGAGCTATGCTGAGAGCATTTTAAGTTTGCTTCAGTGATGGGCTCTTAGAGCTTCTGGATCTCTGCTTTGGTAGGTGTTGAGTGACCTCAGTGTCTATCTCCTTCACCCTTTTGCTGATACCAGGATCACCAAGAAAGCAACACTCTTGCTCATTTCTCCAGTTCCTCTGTGGTTTCAGCTGGGAATGGGGTGGAGTGTGCTGGGTCATTTATCTCCTCAAGTCCAGCTCCCGTCTGAAAAAGATAAGCAGGTTCTCCAAAGGAGAGTGAAGTCAGCACAAGTTAAATGGGATAACCATTAGTAGAGAAAATTTAAATGGTGTAGATCTTCTTATATCCCAAGATTACTGGGAACTTGACATTGGAAAGCAAAATCATTATCTGGATATGATTTGGACTTGTTTCCCAGTTCCAGATATGGTTTCCTTTCCACTGAGCAAATATGTTAGCCAATCCAAGAGCAGTTGGTTAGCCACAATGGCTGTGTGTCACTATTGCACTTGTTTGAACATCACATCAGGTTGTTTGCTTCTGAGTCTCTTAGACTTTGAGTTGCTAAAACAGCTGTCAGCCACTTTACCCTGGTAGCTCATGTAATACCTTCCAGCACTATCTAGGGCTGACTGGGGATTGTCTTCTGGATTCCAACCAGTCCCTCCAGGGTCTGTGCCTACAGTGTATGGTGTCTTCAGCAGTAGGGTCTCACCATGAACCTCTGGTTGGTAATCGAGTGTTCTGTCAGAAGTCTGTCTTCGTTGTTTTGGGAGATCTTGTAGGTCTCTCTGATCAATAGCTCATTGTGGATGTTAACCACATCCTGGTATAGGGAATTATAGGCCAACACCAAGGGAAAAGAAAAAAGAAAAAAGACAGGAGAAATGTAAGATTAGGCTTCCTCTCACCCTCTCCAGGGCCTTTCAATTCAGGTGCTCCCCCTAAGGACCTGTTTAGGGTTCAAACTTTTTGTCTAACTTCCAGTATATAGGATTCTATGGTGCCAGTTCAATTTGGGTTCAGTCTTGTGTCTCCCACCCTTCCCCCAAGCCCTACCCTCCCTATTGTTCAAGCCTCAAGATGCTGTTTAGGTATGTCAGTAACTCGGGCTGATCCAGATTGGGAAATTCAGATGAGTGAGGCCATGCGATGATTGTCTTTTTGTGATTCTGTGAGTTCGCTTAGTATCATCTGTTCAAAGTTCAATCATTTTTCTGCAAATTTCATTGTGTCATTTTTTTGTACTGCTGAGTAGAATTCCATCATATAGATATATCACATATTGGTTGTCCATTCCTCTAATTATGGGCACCTGGGTTGATTTCAATTCTTAGCTATTATGAATTGAGCAGCTATAAACACAATTGAGCAAATATCTCTGAACTGAGGTGTGGAGCTTTTACGGTAAATGCCTAGTAAGGGAATAACAGGGTCTGTTGGTAACTCTATATTCATCCTTTTCAGGAGTCTCCATATAGATTTCCATAATGGTTGTATCAGCTTATGAGGGTTCCTATTTCTCCACATACTTGCCAGCATTTGTTTCCATTTGATTTTTAATGTTTGCTATCCTTAATGGGGTAAGGTGGAATCTCATAATTGTTTTAATTTACATTTCCCTAGTGTTTAGGGATGTTGAACATTTTCTTAAGTGTGTTAGTCATTTGTAATTTTTCCTCTGAGAACTCCCTATTCAGTTATCTGCCTCACGTTTGGGAGTGGATTGTTTTATTTTTTAGTATTTACTTTTTTGAGTTCTTTGTAGATTCTACACATTAGGCTTGTCAGTGGTATAGCTAGTGAAGATTTTCTCCCATTCAGTGGGTAATCTATTGGCTCTGCTTATGGTATGTTTGTCTGTGCAAAAGCTTTGTACTTCATGAGATCCCATTGGTTGAGTTCTTGTTTAATTTCCTGGGCTACTGGGTTTTGTTCAGGAAGTCTTTTCCCAGTCCTATATTGTAGAGAGTGCCTCTTATAGTTACTTCCAGTAGTTGAAGAGTTTTAGGTCTTATATTGAGGTCTTTAACTCATTTGGACTTTACTTTTGTGTATGGTGAAATGAGTGGGTCTAATTTCATTTTTCTACATATGGTAATCCAATTTGTCCAACACCATTTGTTGAATATGTTGTCTTTTCTCCAGAATATGTTATTGGCACTTTTGTCAAAGATTAAGTAGCTGTGGTTACTTGACCTAAGGTCTGGTTCTTCGATTCTGTTCCATTGGTCTGTCTCTGTTTTTATTATAGTACCATGCTGTTTTTATTATTATGGCTTTGTAATACTGCTTCAGATCAGGTATGGTGATACCTCCAGAGGGTCTTTTTTCTGTAGAGGATATGTTTAGATATCTGAGGCCTGGTGCCATTCTTTATGAATTTCTAGATCATTTTTCAATCTCTGTGAAGAATGATGCTGGTATTTTTATTGGTATTGCTTTAAATCTGTATATTGCTTTTGGTAGAATTGCCATTTTTATAATATTAATTCTTCCTATGCAGGAGCATGGGAGGTCTTTTCATCTTCTCAAGTCCCTCTTGATTTCTTTCTTGAGATGTTTAAAGTTTTCACTATATAGGTCTTTCACATCTTTGGTTAGTATTATTCCTAGGTATTTAATTTTTTTATTGATAACTGAAAATGGAACAGCTACTGATTTTTGTGCATTAATTTTGTATCCTGCCACTTTACTGAAGGAATTATTCACCTATAGAAGTTTTGAGATGGAGACTTTTGGGTCATTTTATATATAGGATCTTGTCATCTGCAAATAGGGCTGACTTGACTTCTTCCTTTCCAATTTAAATCCCGTTTATTTCTTTCTCCTGTCTTATTTCTTTGGCTAATACTTCTAGTACTATGTTGAAGAGCATTGGCAAGAGTGGGCAGCACTGTCTTGTTCCCAATCTCAGCGGGAAGTCCTTGAGTCCTTCCCAATAAGTATTATTTGGGCTTTGGGTGCTTTATAAACAGCTTTTATTGTGTTGAGATATAAACCCTCCATGCCTATTCTTTCTATCATTTTGATCATGAAGTGCTGCTGTATTTTGTCAAAGGCCTTCTCTGCATCAATTGAGATGATCATGTGGTTCTTATGGTTAAGTTTATTTATGTGGTGTATTATGTTGACTAATTTCTGTATGTTGAACCATTTCTGCATCCCTGGTTGAAGCCTAATTGGTTAAGGTGGTTAATGCTTTTGATATTTGTTGAATTTGGTTTACAAGGATTTTGTTTAGGATCTTTTCATCTAAATTCATCAGGCCTATAGCTTTTCTTTTCTTGTCATATCTCTTTCTGGTTTTGGTATTAGAGTGATGCTAGCTTCATTAAAGGACTTGGAGAGGAGTTCCTGTTCTCTGATTATGTGAAACACATTGAGAGAAATTAGTTTCAGTTCTTCAATGAAAGTTTGATAGAATTTGGCTGAGGAGCCATCCTGCCCTGGACTTTTCTTTTGGAGGAGGCTTTTGATTACCTTTTCAGTCTCCATGGATGAGATAGGTTTGTTCAGAAGATTAATCTGCTCTGGGTTAAGTTTGGTAGGTTGTATGTATCTAAGAATTTATCCACTTCTTCCAGATTATTTAATTTTGTGGAGTAGAGGTTTTGAAACCTGATGATTCTTCCATTTTCATTGATGTCTGTTGTGATTTCTCTTTTTTTTAGTTCTGATTTTGTTAATTTGAGAAATTTCTCTCTCTCTCTCTCTCTTGCTTGATCAAATTGGCCAGGAGCTTGTCAATACTGTCTATCTTTTCAAAGAACCAGCTCTTCATTTCATCACTTTTTAAACTGTTTTCTTAGTTTCTAGTTCATTAATGTCTGCTCTAATGTTGATGATTTCCTTCCATCTGGGTTTTTTTTTTTTTTTTTTGAGTTGGATACTTCTTGTTTTTCCACTGCCTTTAGGTAGACTGTTAGGTTATTAATTTGGGAACTCTCTGCCATTGTTATGAAGGCACTTAGTGCTATGAATTCTTCCCTTAGGACTGCTTTCATTTTGTCACATGAGTTTTGGTAGGTTGTGTTTCATTATCATTCAATTGTAGGAATTTTGCAATTTCTTTTTTATTTCTTCCATGACCTAGTCATTGTTTAAAAGTATGTTATTTAGTCTCCAGAAGCTGGTGAAGTTCTTAATGTATCTTTTGTTTTTAATTTCTAGCTTTAAACATTGTAAGCTGACATGATGCATCATGTCAGATCACAATGCTTAAAGTGAGCAAGCGAGCAAGTGAGAGAGAGAGAGAGAGAGAAAGAGAAAGAGAGAGAGAGATGAATGGGCACACCAGGGCTTCCAGCCACTGCAAACAAACTCCAGACACGTGCGCCCCCTTGTGCATCTGGCTAATGTGGGTACTGGAGAATCAAGCCTCGAACCTGGGATCCTTAGGCTACATAGGCAAGTGCTTAACCCCTAAGCCATTTTTCCAGCCCCTTTCTTGCTGCTTTTAACACTCTCTCTTTGTTTGCATTGTTCAGATTTTTAACTATAATGTGCCTTGGAGAGTTTCTGCTTTAGTCTTGTCTGTTTGGTGTTCTGTGGGCTTCTTGTATCTGGATTGCCTCTCTTGAGTGATTTAGAAAATTTCCTTCAATAATTTTGTTGAATTGCTTCTCCTTTTGGTATACCCATGATCCCAATGTTTGATTTTCTTAGGGTATCCCACAGTTCCCTCATATTCTGGTCACTTGATTTTTTGAAGTTAGTAACATTTTTGGGCTCCCAATCAATTTCTTCTTTCTTGTCTTCCAAGTCAGAGGTTCTGTCTTTCACATGAGTTACTGTTTGTGAGGGGTTCTAGGGAGATTTTTATAACTTCTATTTGATTTTTGTTTTCTGTTGTATTATTTTGCAGTATGTCCATCTCTTTTTTGAGGTACAATTTCAGTTAGAATTCTGATTTTCTTGATGCTTCCTGGAATTCATTCTTACATTTGATCAAGTCTTCATTAAATTTAATCAACCAGTTGTTGAGATCTTCCATTTCTTTACTCACCTTCAATTTGTTCATATCTCTTTTGAAGGTTCTGATATTTTCTTCAATCAACTTAAGTCTACTATCAAAAGCTGAAAGCTCTAAGAGACAATTCTGTCCAATTTCGTTGATAAGATTGTTGGTTCTTTGATGGTTTGTTTCTACATCAGCAGTTATTTCAATCAGGGTCTCATTGGTTGTTGTGTTTTCTTTTTGGGAATGAATTTCTGTTGATTTCTCTATTATTTCAATGGAGGCTTCCATTGTAGAACTAGGGTTCCTTGGTGAAGATCTCTCAGTTTTCTCACTTTCATTTGCTTTTTTTTTTTTGCAGTGTTGTCTACCCATTTTAGGGACACTCTTTATTTTATTGAGGAGGAAGCAAGGTTTTGTCTGTTGGCCCATGCACCCTCTGACTCAGATGAACAGGGATGCTGATACCCAATGGCCAGTCAGGATACCAGAGCAAAAGGCCTGATTCCACAACCCACACAGGGACCAGGCCTTCCCACATGAGGCACAATGAGAAGTACCTGGACCAGGGAATTAGAAGGAGCCAGGGAACATTGATCTGGCTTACTCACTCCTTGTCAGCACACCCTCTCATGCAGGGTTCCTGGACCAGGGAACTGGGAGGGACCAGAAACAGGGATCTGGCCTGCTCACTCCATGCCTCCATGGCTGCCAACACATAGACTAATGCAGGGAACCCAGACCAGGGAGCTGGTAGGAGCAGGGAATCATGGTCTGATTTACTCACTCCAAGCCACATGGCTGCCAGCTATGCCCACATGCCCACCTGCCCACCATCTGGTGCCTTATTTTATAAATTTTTATCTTTATTACTACATTTTCTTTTATCTATAAGGTTTAACTTGCTCATCAATTTCTAGCTTTTATTTTATATTTTAAATGTATTGTTATTTATCTTAATTTTTGCATATATATGTTGGATGTGTGTATGTACACTCATTTGTGTATGAGTGTGTGTGTGTGTGTGTGTGTGTGTGTGTGTGTGTGCTTGTGTGTGTGTGTGTATGCAGGTATACATGAACACATGTGTGGAGGCCAGAGGTAAACTTTGGGTTTCTTTCTTCATTATTATTCACCATATTATTCGAGGCAAGGCATCTCACTGAACCTAGAGATCATCAATTTGGTGTAAATTTTATTATTTTCACCAATAAATTAAAAACAGTCATATTTTGTGGGGTATAATGTGGTATTTTTATCTATGTAAATTTCACTGAAGGATTTCATCAGACTAGTTAATAAATCTATTGATTCACTAACTAATTTTGGTGATGATAGAGTTTAAACTGTGTTTAAATGATTCTGAAAATTGTTGTTATTAACTTTAGTCACAATCCAGTGTGATAGGGTGCTGACTTGAATATAAAGTGCCCCCTCCCCAGGCCTCACATGCTTATGATAAAGCATCATACTTGATTGCCAGTTGGTAGAGACTTTGGGTCATGGAGCCTTGTTGTAGGGAGTGTATCACTGAGAGTGGGCCTTAAAATTTCATAGCTTATTCTAGCTTGTCAGTATTAATAACTTACTCTTGTTACTTCCTCACAGCTGATGTGACAAGATGTGATGCCCAACTATCTTCTATTCTTTCCCATCCATGATGGAACTTGTTCTCAAAAGAAAAATTAAGTTATGAAATTTGCAGGAAAATGGATGGATCTAGAAAGGATTATACTAAATAAAGTAACTCAGGTCCAGAAAACCAAACAACACATGTTCTGTCTCATATGTGGATACTAGCTACAGATGATTGGACTTCTGTGTAAGTAGGAAGAAAACTCAATAGTATAGTCCAGTAAGCCCAAAAGGAGATATAAAGGGAGTAGACAGGGATGGAGGGGGACTTAATAGAATGGTATTGTATATATGTAAGTAGAAGAACAGATTAATGGGAGTGAAGGCCTAGGTGAGTTAAGTGGAAGAGATTGAGTAAAGGAAAGGTAGAGGGAGAGGTAATCAAAATCTAAGAGAATATAAATACATCATATGGATACCTACTTTTTGGGACAATAGAACAAACAGGATCCATAGATTGTTACTAGAAAATTTTCATTGCCAGGGATAGGATACCTTCCAGTGAGTTGTTGGCCAGAGAGGTCTGTGATGCCCCCAAAACATTATAGGCTATTGCCAAGGCCTTTGGTTTCTCACCAGGTATAAATGGTAAGACCCTATTTCTGAAGACTCCACATAGTTGGGCTGCAAGGTCACTGAGAAATCTTGCTGGAGCTGAGTTGAAAACCTCCTCCATGTAGACCAGCTGAAAGAAAGATAGAAAAAGCCACACTGTAAGCAGTTCAATGGAGAGAGAACTCACCAGTGAAGAGACTCAACAGTGGATACTGCAAGACTTATATTTGGCCATCCAGGCCAAATGAGCCAACGGGTGAAATAGTAGCATGTCTGTTTTGGGGAAAATCAACCGCCATCTAATTTGACTGGAGGCCCACTCTGTGGGAGGGAATACATCCCTGATTCTGAAAACCTACAACCCATGTGATCATGAGCCCTAGGGGTGTAACGTCTGCTGGTGTCTGGCTAAATGTGTATGCTATCATCAAACTACCCAGTAAGCACTTCTCTTACTGGTCATACCCATATATTAAGACTACTCTCACTTTTGGTAGAGAACCTTCTCTTTTTAGACGGCAGTGACCTTGGGATGACTCAGAAGGCACCATACTGCTGAGAAGAAGTGACAGAGGAGTGCTTAGTCCTGAAATATCTCAATCACACCTTCCAAGGCTCAGGGTCCATTGTGTAAGAGGTGGTGAAAAGAATTTAAGAGCTAAAGGAAGGGTAGGACTCCTTACAACATGCTCCTCCAGACACAAAATGGCCTGGATATCCATGACCTCATAGTGTCTGACACTACCTACACAAAACCATCATAAGTGGTGGAAAAAATCATGACATCAAAACAAAAGAGAGACTGATTGAGAGGGGGAGAGGATATGATGGAGAGTGGAGTTTCAAAGGGGAAAGTGGGGGAAGGGGGAATTACTATGGAATATTTGTACAATCATGGAAGTTGTCAACAAAAAATTAATTAATTAATTAAAAAAAACCTGTAAGCTGAAATAAATCCCTTCCTTCCCTAAATGGCTTCTCTTTGCACATTTTTTCCCAGCAATGAGAAGGTAACTGCTACAGAAAAATTATTAAACCTTATTTCCCTCATCATACTGAAACTTTGAACTCTTTAACTTAACACAAATTTCCTTCTCTTATTTGAAGTAGTATTTTCTTTCTGTTTACTACTTTAGCTGCATCTTATGTGTTTATGTTTATATTAAACTACTGAACATTTCACTTTGTGAATTTTTCTTTGGGATGCAGGGTACATTCAAATCTATGATTTTATTTATCTTTTTGGAAAGTTTGCTTTGTTTAATGCTACCCAATGACATTATTTGTAATATTTTTAGAGAGCATTAAAAGAAAAGGTTTAACTATGATATTTCCAACATGCATATTATTGTTTTTGCTTATATTCACCACTATTGCCCTCCCTTCTTCATCCTTCTCCTGTTGCATTTCTTAGTGTAGTACAGTGTATTCCTAATTTAATTCATTTATGGGGAAAGGATATTTTTATAGATTGTTCTTATTGAAATGTATTGAGTTATAATATGACCTATTATGTAGTTCGTATTCTCAAACCCTTTCAAACACGTGTTCTACCTTTGTTGTGGTTTATCATCTAATTCCATTACATTGGTTGGAAGTACTATTCTTTAACTTGCTTTATCAGTCCCTGAGAAAGAGTTTTTAAATCTCTATTTTTGTGAATGTATTCTTTTATCTTTCTGGGTTTATGTAATTTGTTTCACTTGTTAGACATTTTATCATTAGAGCATACATATGTAAGAGTTTTAATCTTTCTTAATGAACAAGTATTGTGCCAGGAACCTCTTATTTCTCTCCACCTCTCTGACTTCACACCTAACAGATCGATTTACTTCCATCTTCTCATGCTCCATGTGTGCCTGGTAAAACTTCCTCTCATTTACAGTAATTGTGCAATAGCAGGATTGGAATTCTCCCATCTGAACATGTATTTTCTTTTTAAAGATTTTGTTTTTAGGAGATATAAATATATATATATATATATATATATATATATATAGATAGATAGATAGATAGATAGAGATAGAGATAGAGAGAGAGAGAGAGAGAGAGAGAGAGAGATAGCATATGGGCCTATCAGGGGCTCTTGCCACTGCAAATGAACTCCAGACACATTTGCCACTTTGCATATCTATATTGGGTACTGGGAAATCCAGCACAGGCCAGCAGGTTTTGTGAGCAACTGCTTTTAACTGCTGAGTCATGTCTCCTGCACTGATTTGTCTTTTCTCTTTCTTCCTGCCTTTCTATGTTTTACTTCCCCTGCCTTCTATCAGTATTTCACTTAATTTCCTCTATCAATTTATTTGTTTTAAGAGCAATATATCACAACCTGTTCATCCAACATGATATCTTGCACTACTCTAAGAAGTTTTGTGAAAAGAGGTGGGAATGAAACATATTCACATGTGAGATCCTCAGGTTTTAAAAATTTCAGGCACCCCACACTCAGGAGGTAAAACTCTTACCTTGTTTGATGGTAAGAAATGCACAGTATGAAGCTCCTGTTCCCCGACATTGGGGTATTAGGCACTGATTTCTTGAGATTTCACTTGATATCCAGAGGTGGAAGAACCTAGGAGATGGACCATATTGGACACATTCCTGATGCTGTGCATCGCCCTCAGGTTCATGTGTCAGAAGCTCTCCTTAACCAGGCCTGCGCTAAGACCAACACTCTACACCAGTTGGACAGAGATGTTTGTTCCGGAGAACATCAACATCAGCATGTATCAATATGCATGCTCACCTATAAGGAAAATGCTGAGGACACTTTCAAATTGTCTGGGCACTTCGCACAAACAATTTATCTCCCAGTAGAACTGAGCAGAGCTGTTTATCTTTAAAAGCATCAGATTCCTTCCTCATCTTCCCTGGGGCAACCTGCCATTAACTTCCCTAAACACTTGGTGTCACTGTTGCTGTTTTATAACAGGAAGTAATTTATGGAAAAGGGCTTCCTAGTCAATATTCTTAAAATATATAAGGAGGTTAATTCATATTTAATTCTTTGCATTGAAGAGAGAGAGGTGAACTCTTCAGAGAAGCAGCTTCCTTCACAGGTTGCCGTTCGTGTTTGAGGGGTTGCGTGTTGTGTTTCTAGGGCTATTTCTAAGACATGGGGACAGACACAGCTTAGAAGCCCTTGTTGGTTCATAGCAACATGGGACGACCACACAGAATTCCAGATATGGAGGCGACTGGTTCTCTGTGAAGAGAGTTCCCTTTGCACAGTGCACATGGTGACCTTTCACTCACCACACCCAGCATCCAGAATTGACTGATTCTGTGTATTTCTGGGTCTTTCTCTATAACGAGGGAAACAAGCTAATTGCTTGCCACTTCCAATCATCCAGGAAAACAAGTCATGTCACAGTGTTGTAACAGAAACTGTGCCACCTGACCTGCACCAAACTCAATTGCCGTCTTACATTTGACTCCAATGTGGATACACCAATTCATGAATAATCACACTGTCAGATTGTGTTACAGCATTCATATTGTTTCCTGTGTTTGTTAATTAGCTTTTACATGGCAGAGGACATTCATGAAGTAAGTGATAATAACCTTATAGTCAACTGTGGATAGGCTGCTATCAGACATCTAGAATATGGTTTTCAGAAAAAAATGTGCATACGCAGTTAGTGATGATAGTTTTGTTAGAAATACCTGTCTACATAATTAGCATTTTCATAAATGTAACTTTGTAAATAGTCATTATATGAAAGACTGTTTTAGAGGAAACATCACAACGTGCATTTAATTAGAGCTATGTAGAGTTATATGTAATTGCTCTTCCATGGTTAGGAAAACAT
This sequence comes from Dipus sagitta, assembly GCA_036346955.1. NCBI lineage: Eukaryota > Metazoa > Chordata > Mammalia > Rodentia > Dipodidae > Dipus > Dipus sagitta. The sequence goes on from CM070783.1 coordinate 41,139,482, forward strand.
CTCAGGATTTTTAGGACTAGGACATGCACTACAATGTGGAATGTGTAGTTTCACATGTATTTGCTTGTCTGTCTCTGCCAAATTGTCTGTTGTGAACTATGAAATGTGCCTCTAAAGCAGGGTCAGGTTAGCCACTACCAGGGAGGTAAGAGGCAATACATTACAGAAATATTCTAATATAACACTGTTTTTGGTGAGAATGTATCATACTGATGAGAATGTATCATACTGAATATTGTCAGAAATATGTGCAACAAATCACTTATTTTTGAAGGTCAGTGGAGTTAGTCTTCATAACAGTGGTATTGGTCCCAATTTTGATTGTTAACAGAAAGACCTTGACAGGTGCATCAACAAAACGAAACAACCCAAAAACCGTGAACAAAAACTAAAGAACAAGAGATTATGACCTGAACATTGCTTTGCTGGGCGACTTTGTCTCAGGACAGCATAGGTAGAGAGATCTTGTAGATAAGAACTAGAAGAAAGACATTTAGAAGTATCCAGTGGCATGTACAGCTGGAGCATGCTTCATTATTCTGTTATTATAATTATTATTACTTTTTGGAAGGGAAATTTATTAAACCTTGAAATTAGATTGTATTCACTATGATTTAATAAAGATATTATGGGGCATTTTTATAGTGTTGGATTTTGGCTCATAATCTGTTCAGAGACAGTTTAAATTGTTGCAACTCATTCAATAAATAATGTAATGTAGCATTTTATGAGTTCTTTATTGAGTTTCCTAATCTTCAAAATAGCACTGTGGTGACTTGAATATGAACATGTGTCCCTCCCCCCCCATAGAGTCAGATGTTTTATTAAACTTGTTACTTGGATCTCCAGCCACCTGGCTAAAGAAAGTTTCCCTGGGGGCAAATCCTGAAGTCCAGTCCAAAGGTGTGTTTGAGGGTGGATCTGATTCCAGCCAAAAGGTGTAGAGTGCAGGTCTGTGCTCTGGTAGGTGTGTGTGTGCTGGTGCTGGTATTTTGTTTGCTGTAGTTTCTCTGTGCTTGGGCATATGGGGTTTTTCTTCTTCCATTGATGGAACTTTCCCTGGATTTGTAAACTTGACATAAACCCATTCCTCCCATAAACTGTGCCTGGGATGAACCTTTATGCTAGCAATGTGGAACTGATTATGACAATTGCCATTTGATCTTTTTGTATTTCTCTTACAGCAGCCATATAAGTAGGCACCAAATCTCTCTGGTATTGATATATGCATCTATGAATGACTTTGTGTATATCTTTGATTTTCAAGAAATGAATTATAAAACTTTTCAAACTATATTTTAAAACAAATCCCAAATGTTGGTAGATAATATGTGGCTGACATGATAAGACAATCCCAGGGTTGATCACTAATTATGTGGAAACACTGACTACCTAAGGCCTCTGAACTTAAACCATGGTACAAAAGTGATTTGTTTTCATTAAGAATCACAAATAATATTTAAAACAAAAATAAAATTAAAAAAATTGTCTTTGATAAATCATCTCCTCAAAGTCTTTTCATTTTGAAAAATGGGTTTTATTGTAAATAGTCTATTTGTTTCTTTCAATGAGTAGGTTTGAATTTAGAACTTTGCAAAAGCTAAAGTTCTCTTTAAAAATGTAATGTGAGTCTTTTTTCATAGCACATGGATATCCTTCTGAATATGACAAGCACCTATTGTTACCAGAATAAACAAGTTCTCATTTTGCATGTTGTATCTGTAAAATTGCAAGTGAGTCTGAACATACTATCCAGTGTAGCCCGAGTGCACATTGCACCAGGGTGAGTTATGAAATTATCATTTTTCAGTTTTAACTTAGTTTAATAAAGTCCTAAATTTTCCACTTTCTCATATTAAAAAGTTTCCATGTTACTATTTTAGTCAGTTTTATAAGTAAATGACTAAAGAAAGAAATTCCTATGCTATATCTCATATAGTTTTAATTTTCACGAGAAGGTATTTAATAGGGATGTAAAAATTAAGTGAAATACATCCCAAGTTAGTTATAGTGTTTTATAGCAAATGATTCTTCATTTTCCCAAAATATTTTACTAGTAAATTCCTCAAGTAAAATGAATATTTTTCTTGAGCTTATTTTTATTTGCATGCTATACCTGGTTTGTCTTTAGGAACACATAGGAAACAAACATAAATAACAATTAAGATAGGGGAGGCCTTTATGAAATACACAAAAGGATTGGCTCACTTTTCAGTTGCTGAAGTCAAATTAAATAAAAGTCTGGAGCTCCAATCACAGCCACCTGAGCTGGATGCTTTTGTCAAGCTTTTCTCTGCAGAATCATTAATGGATCTATTTTTAAGCTGCACACATGCATGTATATATACACACCAACCATGCAGAATCAATAATTCAAGATTTAGCCATTATGGCTTCATTGAGTCCCTTTTTTTGGTTATTAATTAAAGCTCTTGAAGTATATAAAACACTGAACTTCACAGATAGCTTGTTTCTGTATGTGCCAGAAATTTGATGCACCCCAAAAGGAAAGGTTCTGGGTATCCTGTAAGCCCATTTGTCTTGTCCCTCCATATGGATAGCACTTTCCTGAACATGACAGTGAAATCCTATGGATGGATAAATTGATAAGGCTATGGATAGAAGCATGTCATTCAGGGCTGGAGAGACGTCTTAGTTGGTAAAGTATTTGCCACAGATGCCTGAAGTTTGCTCCTACAATACCAACACTTGGGGCCCATCTGGGTCATCCACTACAATTTAGTTTTTAACTGCTCTGTTAAGACACATCGGTGGGCCTTGGTCTGACCAACAAGAAACATAGTAGAGTCTCAGTTATTCCAGCCACCTGTGGTGAGCTGCTTCTGACTGTTCCTTCTGCATGAAGCTTGTTCTTCTCATTACTATATTTCTTCGTCTTCCATTTCCTCAACCAATACTTTGATATATAAATAAAAGTCTGGATTTAACTGATGTTATTTGCAGAGCCCTAGATGCTTATTCTGAAAGCTAACTTGGAAGTTTTCAGACTTTAATTGAATAAAGAAAAAAATTTTTGGAAAATCCCCACTCCCACCCTATCATTATCAGTAAAATCTATCCCTTTATTTTGTTGTATTATTTATTATAAACAACCGGATGCTGTGTTGGTCATTATTACATGATGCAGTGAGTTAATGAAAACTAAATTTAAAAACATAATTCTTAAAAGGTGGTGGTGAAGTTCTTTAAAAGTACATTACTCCAGAGGGATTGTGAGTAAGATCAGTGAACCAGCTAAGCATAACCCTGCATGCAGAGTCAGGTGTTTTGCCCAAAATTTAAGGAGGCCTCTCTTTGGTTCTCACAGCCTTCTGATCTGCTCTCACTGTCAGAAGTGGTCAGTGTGGTACCACCAGAAAATCAAGAAGAGATAATTTTCAATTCTGCCTCATTTTAAGCTTGGAAAGTTCAAGGGCAGAATTTCTGAATAACAACTGGTCAATTCCATGGACTCTAGACTGCCAAGTAGCTGTGGAGAAAGCTGTTCTGTGTTGGTGTTAGAGATGTGATTTAAATCAAGATGAAATTAACCACTTTAATATACTTATAACAAGTATGGAGATCCAAGCAGTTATGAAAAATCTCCCAACTAAAAAAAGTCCAGGCCCAGGTGGATTCACTAGTGAATTTTATTAGACCTTCATGGTAAAACTAACACCAATGGTTCTTAAACTTTTCCATAAAAGAATGAATCCTACCAAACTCCTTCTATGAAGCCAGCCTCACTCTGATAACAAAACCATGCAAAGATAGAACAAAATTAAAAAAAAAAAATACCTATCAATCTCCCTCATGAGCATAGATGCAAAAATTCTCAACAAAATATTGGCTAACAGAATACAAGAATATATCAGAAAGATCATTCATCCTGACCAAGTAGGCTTTATCCCAGAGATGCAGGGATGGTTCAACTATGCAAATCAATAAATGTAATACATTACATGAATAGAGTGAAGGGCAAAAATCACATGATCATCTCGTTAGATGCAGAGAAAGCATTCAACAAAATACAACATCCCTTCATGATAAAAGTCCTACAGAGACTGGGAATAGAAGGAACATATCTCAACATAATAAAGGCTACATATGACAAGCCTACAGCCAACAAAATACTAAATGTAGAAATATTGAAGTTTTTCCACTAAAATCAGGAACAAGACAAGGGTGTCCAATGTCCCCACTTTTATTTAATATAGTACTGGAAGTCTTAGCCACAGCAATAAGGCAAGAGACACACATAAAAGGGATACAAATTAGAAAGGAAGAGATCAAGTTATCATTATTTGCAGTTGACATGATTTTATACATAAAGGACCCTAAAGTCTCTACCAGAAAACTGTTAGAGCTGATAAATACCAATAGCCATGTAGCAAAATATAAAATAAACACACAGAAATCAGTAGCCTTCCTATATGCTAACAACAAACAAACAGAGAATGAAATCAGAGAATCACTCCCATTCACAATTGCATCAAAATAAATAAATAAGTAAAATACTTTGGAATAAATCTAACCAAGGAAGTGAAGATTCTCTATAATGAAAACTTTAAAACACTCAAGTGAGAAATTACAGAAGACACTAGGAAATGGAAAGACATCCCTCATTCTTGGATCGGAAGAATCAATATTGTGAAAATGTCAATCTTACCAAAAACAATCTACACATTTAATGCAATCCCCATCAAAATTCCAATGGCATTTTTCATGGAAATAGAAAAAATAAAATCCAAAAATTCATTTGGGAGCACAAACAACCTCGTATATCTAAAACAGTTTTGAGCAACAAAAATAAGGCTTGTGGTATCACCATACTGATTTTAACCTATACTACAGAGCCATAGTAAAAAAAAAAAAAAAAAAAAAAAAGAAACATGGTACTGGCATAAAAGCAGATATGTAGTGTTCAATGGAACAAAGTAGAGGACCCAGATGTAAGTCCAGGTAGCTATAGCCACCTGATTTTTGACAAAAATACTCATTGGAGAAAAACCAGCCTCTTCAGCAAATGGTGGTAGAAAAATTGGATATGTATCTGTAGGAGGGTGAAAATAGATCCTTATCTCTCTCCATGCACAAGAATTAAGTCCAAATGGATCAAAGTCCTTAATTTCAGACCTGAAACCCTGAAACTACTAGAGGAAACAATAGGGGAAACCCTTCAACATATTGGTCTTGGCAAGGACTTTCTGAATATAACCCCAATTGCTCAGGCAATTGGTACAGCAAAAGACACTGTGAATAGAGCAAAGAGGCAACCTACAGAATAGGAGAAAATCTTTGCCACTTATACATCTGATAGAGGATTAATATCTAGGATATACAAAGAACTCAAAAAGTTAAATAATAAGAATCAAACAACACAATTAAAAAAATGGGCTATGAAACTAAATAGAGAGTTCTCAAAAGAAGAAACACAGATGGCGTATAAACATCTAAACAATGTTCGACATCCCTAGACATCAGGGAAATGCAGATTAAAACTATGGTGAAATTCCATCTCACTCCTGTCAAATTGGCTACCATCATGTAAACAATGACCATAAATGTTTGCAAGGATGTGGAAAAAGAGGAACCCTTCTACACTGTTGGTGGGAATGCAGTCTGGTCCAACCATTGTGGAAATCAGTTTGGTGGTTCCTGATACAGCTAAAAATATATCTACCATATGACCCAGCTATACCACTCCTAGGCATAGATCTTAAGGGCTTGTCGCATTACCTTAGAGCTACTTGCTCAACCATGTTTATTGCTGCTCTATTCACAATAGCTAGGAAATGGAACAAGCCTAGATGTCCGTCAAATGATGAGTGGATAATGAAGATGTGGCACATTTATACAATGGAGTTCTACTCAGTGGTAAAGAAAAATGAAGTTATGAAATTTGCAGGAAAATGGATGGATCTAGAAAGGATTATACTAAGTGAGGTAACCCAGGCCCAGAAAACCAAACATTGCATGTTCTCTCTCACATGTGGATCCTAGCTACAAATGACAGTACTGCTGTGTGAGTAGGAAGAAAACTCAGTAGCATACACGAGTAATCTAGAAAGGAGATATAAAGGTAATAGACAGGAAGGGAGGGGGGACTTAATAGGATAGTATTGTATATATGTAAGTAGAAGAACAGATTAATGGGGGTGAAAAGGCCTAACTGAGGTCAGCTAACGAGATTGAGTAAAGGGAAGGTGGAGGGAGGGCTAATCAAAATCTAAGAGAATATAAATAAGTAATATGGAAACCTACTTTTTGGGACAATGGAACACACAGGAGCCATAGATCATTACTAGAAAGTTTTCATTGCCAGGGATAGGATACCTTCCAGTGAGTTGTTGGCCAGGAAGTTCCCTGATGCCCCCAAAACATTATAAACCATGCCCAAGGCCCTTGGTTTCTCACCAGGTATAAATGGTAAGACCCTATTTCTAAAGACTCCACATAGTTGGGCTGCAAGGTCATTGAGAAATCCTGCTGGAGCTAAGTTGAAAACCTCTTCAATGCAGACCAGTTGACAGAAAGCTGGAAAAAGCCACGCTGCATGCAGTTCAATGGAAGAGAGAAATCACCAGGGAAGATACTCAACAGTGGACACTGCAAGATTTATATTTGGCCAGCCAGGCCAAATGAGCCAGCAGGTGCAATAGTGGCACATCTGTTATGGAAGAAACCAACCACTTGGTACTTTGACTGGAGGCACGCTCCATGGGAGGGAATACATCCCTGATAATGAAAACCTACAACAGGAGTAGTCATTATCCCAAGGGTGTAATGCCTGCTGGTGTCTGGCTAAATGCATGTACTATGCTTACCAAACTACCCAGTGAACACTTCTATTAATGTTCATACCCATTTATTAAGGCTACTCTCACTTTTGTTTAGAGAACTTTCTCTTTTAAGATGACAGTGACCTTGGGATGACTCAGAAGGCACAACGGTGCTGAGAAGAAGGGACAGAGGAGTGCTCAGCACTGAACTATCTCAATCACACCTTCCATGGCTCAGGGTCCATTGCTGAAGAGGTGGCAAAAAAATGTAAGAGCCAAAGGAAAGGCAGGACTCCTTACAATGTACTCCCCCAGACACAAAATGGACTTGATATCCATGATCTCACAGTACCTGACACTACCTTCACAAGACCATCATAATAGGAAGAAAAGATCATGACATCAAAATAAAAGAGAGACTGAGGGATAGGAGGAGGGGACATGATGGATAGTGGAGTTTCAAAGGGGAAAGTGGGTGAAGGGAGGGATTACCATGGGATATTATTTACAATTATGGAAGTTGCTAATAAAAATAAATAAAAATAAAAATAAATGAAGGGAGAATTTTCACTTCTGCCTCATTGTAAGCTTGGAAAGTTCAAGTGCAGAATTTCTCAGTAAGAACTAATCAATTCCATTGACTCTAGACTTGACCTCAAGTAGCTGTGGAGAAAGCTGTTCTGTGTTGGTATGAGAATTGTGACTACATCATGTTTTACTTTACAAAAACCATTGTTTGCAACCGTCCTAGAAAGCAGGCCATGAAAAACTGCCATTTATTGTGTCACATGTATGCATTATCTCTCACATATCTTACTTCACATGTGTCAGTCTGAGTTTCTTTCTGAACTGGAAAATGGGAGTGAGGAGTGATTGTGACCTATCTGTGGTGGTGGTGGTGGGGGGGTGGGTTTAAGAATGTGTCAGAGGTTTCACAAATGCCATCTGTTTATGGGGTGATAAACACTGAAACTGGGTATGGGGAAGGATGGAATAAAAGGGGAGCAGAATATAATAATGCACAAAGTCACTCACACTTTTTTGATAATTAGCCAACTGTGGGAGGAAGTTATTATGGAAGGAGTTAGCATCACATGCCCTAGGCTGAAGAAAGCACCTGGCTATCCCGTCCCCCTTGTCCCTCAGAGTACTAGAGACAAGCACTTTCCTTCCTGGGTTACACACTTAATACTCAGCAGAGTTACCCTCTGCATTTTGGTTTTCCATGGTGTGCTACAGGTAGAAAGACAGGTCTAAGTACGTGTACTCATTAGTGACTTGGAAAGAAAGCAGTTGTTTGCATAAATATGATTTTTAAAATGAATACAATGAAAATAATAGTTAAAATACTGTCAAGTCCTACTTATTCCACTATCCATAATTATGCGTGGCACCTCTGAGATACTCTTTTACCTATGACCACTGCTGTTCACCCAGGGGAACAGTGTAGGTGTTTGGTCTTCAAAGTCTCATGTGAGAGCTGCACATTCTATGGTGCTCCTCTCTGGGAGAGGCCATTTCTGTTTTCTTACTGTGGAAAGTGTAAAGTACTGTGTCAACACAAACCTGTACTTCATTTTTTTGGAATGAATGACCACCCTTCCTAGTTTAAATGGACCCTGCAAAAGGGAATTCATCAATCATGACAACCAATGTCATTCTATATTCAATTAGCCTTTATTCATGACTCACGGATTGCATAGCTTCTGTTTACAACATAGAATGGGAGCTCTCACTGGGCAGTAGTAGAGCAGTGGGCTTTGTGACAAGGGAACAAGGAAACAACAATAGGAATAGACAGATTGGATAACAGGTTTTCACATTATTGGATAATAGCACGTGCGCGTGGGGGGGGGCAGGGAGATAAAGGTGCTCATAGCACCACCACTAACTCAGTTAGACCTACTTTGTATACACATAAAGTTGGGCTACTTTGGGACCTGCCTGCTTCTTTAAAGTTTTAGTGTAGAGATGTGGCTCTGAGTCTGAGGGACTGCCTGGTTTGATCTAGTTTTAGAGCCTGAAACAGGAACTCAGCCTACAAATGTGGATTTTCCTGATGTTATTTAGTAGGACCAAGCCTAGTATGACAGGAACTGGCGCTTGTGGGTAAGATAGCATTGGGGAGGCCATGGTGGGGGTGGTACAGCTTTGGGCTGAAGCACAGTTCAGGAGGTTAGCAGCTCCAGTGGAGACCTTGCCTCCAGAGCATCAGAAGGTCTGTCAGAAACCTGACTGAGGTGGACCCCAGGTCCAGGATCTGTAATCACTATGAGTCTATGCTGAAAGTCAGCATGCTCAGAAGGTCAGTGAGGAACCTGATTGAGGCAGGCCCCAGGTCCAGTATCCATAATCACTTTGAGTCTGTGCTGAATGATGACATGTTAGTCATGGCTGAGTACTCCCCACACTCTTCAGTAGTCCTGGTTTCCAAAGCTCATCATGATGTCAGGGTGAGACAGTACTGTCTGGGATTCATACATGCAATGAGCTGAAGGGAAGACAGAGGTGGGGAATGAGTGGGTCACATGGCTTCAGGGCTTACTGTGTGTAGGCAGAGAGACCATATTCTGGGACCTCACTGGGATAAGCTGAGCAGTGGGAAGAAGAGGCACCAAGGCAATTGCACCAGAGATGCTAGGACATGCAGCCAGTCAGTCACAGAAGAGTCAGGAGAAACCAGGAAGATAGAAACTGATCTTGAGTGACCTTGCCACATAGCTGCCTTGGAAAAGCCTTAATGCAAGTCCTAAATTGAATTCGAAGGTGGAAAATGAAGTGTGGTGTGAGTCTGAGCGGCTTTTACTGTTTGAAAGGGAAATACCTGAGGGTATTTCAGTCCTATGAAGAAGTACTGGTATTGCTGGATGGGTATGATGACAGGCGCTGCCATGGAAGTCAAGCCTGACCCTCCTATTCAAATGACTACCTCCAGCCTGACAGTACTATTCAAAAGTGCACTTGAGCTGGGCCTGGTGTTGCATGTCTTTGATCCCAGAACTTGGGAGGGAGAGGTAGGAAGATTGCTGTGAGTTCAAGGCTTCCCTGAGACTACATAGTGAATTCCAGGTCAGCCTGAGCTAGAGTGAGACCCTACCTTGAAAAACCAAAAAAAAAAAAAAAAAAAAAAGTCCACTTGTCCTGTGTGTTATTAGACAATTTCTTTCTTATTTCAGCTGTGATTCCCATGACCCTGCATAGTCAGGGGCTGCTTTACCTCATATTTCTGTGAATTATACTGAGCAGTACTTTCACACCAAAAGCTGATACTTATCAGTGGCTGGGTAGAGCCTCTCCAAGTGTTCTTCCTTAAGCCCTGCTTCTAGTGATCTGTGTCTCTTTTCAGGTCCCAGGTGGATGACATCTTCTTTCCTACTGAAGTGCCAGGTGCATTTTACCTAACCCTTCGTTTGGAGACCCACAGAAGCCGGCTTTACAGTTCTTGGAAAGGGAAGTAAGCCACATGTATTTGTACTTTTTTCTTATTGCTATGACAAAATATCTGCCAAATGCAATTTCAGGAAAGAGACGTATGTGTGGGCTCACAGGTTGAGAGTATAGTCTTCTATGGCAGGGAGGGAATAGTGGCAAAGGCATGAAGTGGGTCATATTGCATCTTCAGTCAGGAAGCAGACACAGATGAATGCTGGGGCTCAGCTTGCTTTCTTCCCTTTATTCAGTCCAGGTTCTCACCCCATGAGATGGTTCCACCTATGCTCAGAGTGTGTTTGCCCTCTTCTGTTAAACCCTGATAGAAATGCCCTTGTGGGCATAGTCAAGAGTTTCCATGGTGATGCTAAATCCAAGCAAATTAACAATCATCACACCATAAAGATACAGAAGTAAGTCATGAGAACAAAGAAATTCTGGAAGATAAATTAAAGACCAAACATTCTATGATCACAAGAAAAACAACTGTCAGATCTTCCACTGGCGATCTGTTATGTTCACCCAACTTCATTCAGGCTGATGTGTGTGTGTGTGTGTGTGTGTGTGAGAGAGAGAGAGAGAGAGAGAGAGAGAGAGAGAGAGAGACCTTGCCTAAGGCTTACTTGAGTTCCTCCATGTCCTCTACATTTTAGTCCTTGTAGATCCTACAGAATAACAGAGTTCAGGGGTTCAAGGGCACATCAGATGTTGAGACCCATTTTGTAGACATTTCTCCTAAATGTGGTCTTCACAATGTCTGGGATTCTACCTTTTTAATAATTGGATATTTAGTTTGAAACCTAAATGATGAGCAGAACTTTCCCAAAAGTTCAGATGTTTTCTGTTTTCAGAAGAACAAGTATTGATAGTAACCAATCAGTTACATTGCTCGTCCTTACCTCATTTAGAACATTATATTCCATGCTCTCTCATTCAGTTCAAAATGTGTTCTATATCTAACCTTTTATTTAAAATTCATAAAAACAGATACTATATTTGATTCTAGCCAAAAGGCCAAATAATGATATATGTAAGTTTTGATACATAGAATGTTCAAATAATTTTAACATAGTATTTTGAAATATATGGAACTTCCTCATAATTATGGCACATGCAGTTCTAACTTTATTGATAATAACTAAGAGAGTGAACATTTCTTTTGTCTCAAGTGAAGGACAGATAGCACTGTGAAGGAGGAATTAGGTAGGCACTCTCCTAAAACCTTACACCTGACCTAGAGAATCTGAAGCTGTTATTAGTACTTAGGCCTGGGTTGGTTGGTTGTTTTCAGTCTTCACTTCCCCTTTGACTCCAGTTTTTATTGATCATCCTACATCTTCTACCTAGAAATTGTACTTGGAGCATCAATAGTAGCCATTAGTGGGTAGAAATAACATAAATTATCTTTATGATTAAGGTCAACCTAAGTTCACCTATTTTTCATTTTAAAGCCAAATATTTAATTACATTAAAAACCAACATCATTATAAACTCACCAATAAACAAAAATTTCCTTGACAAAAGATCTATTTGGGGGCTGGAGGTAGAGTTCAGTGGTAGAGAACACGTTTTGCATATACAAGACCTTGAACTCCATCCCCCAAAATTCCTCCAAAGTCAACATTTTAAAGACATAAGTTAAAGAGGAGATATTTTTGATCTGCTATGAATTTATTCTGGTTATTTTGTAACCACTTTATACTATGACTGAAAGATTGGATGAATGGTAATAAACTATCATAACTATAAATCTGTGAAATTTTATTATAAAATTAATACTTAGGTACCAATTCATGATACAAAATGTGTTGTTAATAGTAATAATAAATCCAACAATTACAAAAATTAATACTTGAGTGACTCTCTCTGGGGAAACTCATGCCCACCTTTGGGTGGGACTCTTTTTCCTAAGCGACTTTCTTTGCATTGATGCCTTAGCATATGTGTAGCAGACAGCTTCAGGTTCACTGAGATGAACTTCCAGACCAAGCTCAGTTATGGAGGAAGGGATTTATTGAAGCTTACAGATCCAGGGGAAGTTCCATAATGGCAGAAGAGGCTGGCCTGCTTTCACAGGACCAAGCAGAGAGAGAGAAGTACAAGTCAAATGACCCACCAAAGGCTAGTGGTAAGACCCTACTGCTGAAGATACCTTATGTGATTGACATGCAAATTAGAATGGCATGGCTGGAAGTTGGAAGAGAGTCAGTCCCCAGACAGTCAGCGTGTCTAGTGCCAGAAGGTGCTACATGGGCGACTGGGGGAAATTGACCAATATCTATCGAAGCAACGCATGGTCTAACCTACTTAGCAGCAAATAACTTGTTGTGATGCCCACACAAGTGCAGTGGTGGCACACAGCCATGGTGGGGAACCAACTGCTCTCAATTTGGCTAACTGATCCCCTCACTGGTATGGGACCCATAGCTGGAGCTGGGAAACATGTCAGAACCATATCCAAACATAAGCCCACTCTCCAATATCAAGCTACCATCAATTGTGGGCTACAAGAGGGCCTACACCTATTAAATTCTCTATAAAAAAAAAAGTAAGGGTTATCTCATTTGCCCTGGTGCTAACTTACTCTCCGTTGGAGAATCTGCTTCTCTTTTTCAGATAGATGTAGATCCTAAGGAGAGAGCCACCCCATCATACCTCAAAAGGGCCCCGGCTGAAACTAAGAAAAATTGGAGAAACAAGCAAGGGGGCTGTTTTCCTGATGAACCAGATACCAGCACAAGGGGGAAGGAGATCAGCACAGAGAAAAATCAACTCCTACCAAATCAGAGAGCCAGAGCCTCAGAGGCCCCCAACACCTCATCACTGAAGCAGACCAAAAATGAACCCAACATGGCTCAGGGAAATTTTGCGGAAGAGGGGGCGGAAAGAATGTCAGAGTCACATGTTGGGTCATGATATGCAGAGACATTTATCTTACCCATAACTGTGGGCTAACTCCACAATGCATGACCCGTATACCTCAACAAGGAGGGGCCAAGGGGAGGGGGTAGGTCACGGATGAGCCTAATAATGGTACCAAACTGACTGTATTTGCTGAATACAGAACTGACTAATAAAAAAAAAAAAAAAAAAAAAAAAAAAAAAAAAAAAAAAAAAACAGAAGTCACACAGCACAGCATACTTTGGGAACTCCAGCTAGGCATATTTTGCATGTCTTTAGATTGAAATCTCAAACCCACCACCACACCTTAAAATCCACCCAGTGACAACTGCCTCCACCCAGGTGGCTGCAGATGCAAACTACAAGCTAATAAAATACTGAATATATTGGGGCCATCTATTCAAACTACCACAATATGTAAGGTTCCAACTCTGTTTTATACTAAATCATCCTAAAATTATTTTCTGCAGTGAAGTCAAGAATCCTGGCTTCACACTATAGAAGTCTATGAAACCATCTCCTCAGTCTACTACAGGTAGTAATGTCAGCTTGTGTCTTCCACTCTCATTTCCCTGACACCTTTCTTGCAGGCTTGTCTGGGGCTATCTCTGAAGGAATGTTGCTGAATTTCTTTAACTATCACTGAGCTACTTTATTCTACTCTTGGTCCTTGGTCCATTTGCTTTTCTGGTCCACATAGTGCTTAGTGAATACCAATGCATCAAAGATAGGAATCCAAAGGTTAGTGCCATCTATACTACATTCCTGAGTCAGGTTAAACAAATCATGGCTCTCTGTGAGGGACTCATTAGAGGTCTGCCTGTGATGCTGACTTGCCCTGCTTTCTCTCAGTCATTTCCTGGAATGCACCATTGCAAAGACTATCTGGGGTGGAATGAGAGAGCCCAAGTTCAATTTGCAGAACACATTTAAATAAAATACTAGATATGGCCATGCACACTTGTAGCCCCAGTCCTGTGGGGATCAGAGACAAGAGAATCGCTGGGACTCACTGGTCAGCCATTTGGAATGAAAATAGCAGCTGAGTGTGTGATTCTGTCTCAACGAAACTCATGCATGAGAGATAAAGGAGAACAACAGACAGTCTCCTCTGGCTTCTGCCTCCTGTGAAGAGGGCATGCACATCTGCACACACAAGTGTGCACCATACATATGCCATTCTCTCATGTGTGCATACATGTACTACCACCACAACTACACCACACATATGCAAACAAAAATAGGGATAAACATTTGTCAAAAGCCCTTCTCATCATGTGGTATGATATATACCAATCACCATGGGCAGTCATTACTAAAACCTTATTAAGATTTCTATTGAGTCACTACTCAGAAACTTGCGGTTTCTGAAAATAACACTGTTTTTATATGCAATCAATTTTTCTGTGTTTTGACTGACAGAATCAATAGCCTCCAATGGTTCAGCTGAACCAAAACGACCTCACTGCTGGCTCTGTGTTCAGAAACTCTTGGTCCAAAATAATATTTAACCCTATGACTTATAAATCATACTCCATCTGTGTCTTCCACCCTGCATCCTACGCATAGAGTACAAAACATGCATGGAACCCTGAGCTTGATTTTTCCTGAATGTCTCTTCTGCTCCCAGTTCTGAAAGGTTGAAACTCAGATGTAGCACATTAAAACATATTTGTTTATATTCATGGCCTGATTTTCAGAATACACCTTTAGATATATCTGTTCTTTACAAGGCTGAAAATCACCTTTGAAAGCCATTGTAATAGTTCATTCATTTCCTTGTTGCTTGCAAAGGTCTTCCAAGATGAGTTTATTAAGACAAATAGTGTAGTTTACACATATAAGGAACCTGCACACACACAAAAAAAAACTGTGTTTAGAGCTTAAAATGCCTGAAAATACTAATTTCTTTCATCTGATTAAGAAAAGAGTTAGAGATCTGTGCTCATCACTGTGGACAATACTACTCTAGAGAGTTTTTTTTTTTTAATTATTGTATTTATTAGGGGAAGTACAGAGCCAAGGAAAGACACCCACGTGGCTGGAGATTCCACGTGGAGGACCTGGGAAAACTATGGGGGAAAAAAAAAGAAGAAAAGTAATGTTTAAAGAGCTCTTGCCCTGTGGGGAGCTTGAGGGGATCAATCGTCCAGGTGGAGAGTAAGGGCTAGGGGGCCCTCCCCTCAGCTCAG
Source organism: Dipus sagitta (assembly GCA_036346955.1). Classification (NCBI taxonomy): domain Eukaryota; kingdom Metazoa; phylum Chordata; class Mammalia; order Rodentia; family Dipodidae; genus Dipus; species Dipus sagitta. Next base: position 41,154,787 of record CM070783.1, read on the forward strand.
TTGAGGGAAAACTCATCAACAGCTAGAAGTTCCCAAGTGGTCAGGCAGCTCAGAGAATGTGCCCTCCCTTCACAAAGGTATTTAGAGCCTTATCGAGAGTTTTTAAAGTTAATTAATTATGTTGGGAAATAACAGTTATGTCACTGGGTTTCTATACATCACTTAGAAATGGAACAATAGAAATAGTTTTAAATAGAAACTGATTATAAGTGCATTAATTTCCAAGATGTTTCAGGTTCCCACCTTTCATAGGAAGAAGGGCATATCAGAATGCATGCCAATTCCTGTAGGTTCTTGGCTCTGAGCACTGAGTCTTAAGAACAGACATATAAACTAATTGAATTGAGTAAAGGGCCAAGAAACAAGCTCATGTAGCCACAGACACATGAATTTTGACAGAGGGGTGAAAATCATGCATTGGATAAAAAGACAGCCTCTTCATGGCTGGCTCAGTGGTTAAAGACACTTGTTTGCAAATCTGATGGGCTGGGTTTGATTCCCTAATACCACATATCCTGTGTATATACCCAAAGTACAGATGCACAAAGTGGCATATGTATCTGAAGTTTGTTTGCAGTGGCAGAAGGCCATGCATGCCCATTCTGTTTTTCCCTATCTCTCTCTTTTTCTATCTTTCACAAATAAAAAAAAAATAAATACATACTCTTCAATAAATTGTAAATATTCACATACAGAATGAATAAAACTAGAGATATGTCTCTTACTCTGAGTAAAAATCATTTCAGATAGTATCAAAGACCTTAATGAATGACCCAAACTTCTGAATCTGGTAGAGGAAAATACTTTAAGGTATAAGCATAAGAAAGGACTTTTTGCAAAGAAACCCAACAGTATAGGAAATAATTCTGGGTGACAAAAGAGATTACTTGAAATTAAAAGGCTTCTATATACCAACATGAAGATATAACCTATAGAATGAAAGAAAAATAATTGTCAGGTATTTTTGATGGTATTTCTATTTACATGCAGAAATATGAAATTTAAATACAAAAAAACCCATCCAGTCAAATAGATGTGCTAGTGAACTGAATAGATAATTCTCAAAAGAAGAAATATTAATGACCAGTAAGCATTTGAAAAATTGTTCAATATCCCTAGACATCAGAAGAGTGAAAATTAAAACTATTTTGAGATTTAGTCTCACCACAATCAGACTGACTATCACCGAGAATAGAGAAAAACAAATGCTGGGAGGGTGTGGGAAAAGAGGATCTTTTATTTGCTATAGATAAAGTATAAAATGGTACAGCCACTGTGGAAATTAGTGTAAAGGTTCCTCAGGAAACTAAAGCTTGAATTAATATATGGTCTAGCTATTCCACTCCTGTGTTAACATACCACAGAAATACTTGCACTGTTCATATTTATTGTGGTACTATTTACAATAGCCAAGACATGGAATAAGACTAGATGTCAATTAACAAGATGGTTAAAAAACAGAAATATTGCACATTTTCTTTCATATGTGAGATATAGACCTATATGGACACATATATGTACATGTATACTGTGAGTGTGGTGGGTCATAAAAGTAGAAATGGGACCATGTAAGAGGAGAGAATCAGAAGATGATGGAGTAGATGTGGGTATGACATTAGAAGAGAAGACTAGGGAACAAAAAAGATGAATAAAAGAGGGAGAATGGGATGGGGAAGATTAGTGGGGAAGAAGATGAATGAGAATGAAATATATTGACATCCATTTGTGAAAATGAATCCTACCATTTTTTCTGGGATAGTCTCATAGAAAAATCATATAATATATGTCACGGCTGTGTAGAGTAACTTAAAAAAATTAAGGTTAAAACATGCACATGAGCTGGTATGAACAGAAAGAAAGTAAAGGAAGGAAGGAAGAAAGAGAAAGAAAGGCTGCAAGTTGTGGTACATGCCTATCATCCTGACACTTAGGAGGTGAAGGCAGAAGGATCAGGAGTTCAAGGTCATTCTCCCCAACATATGGAGTTCAAGGTCAGTCTGCATTAAATGTGACCCTGCCTCAGAAAATCAAACAAGAAAAGTAGCATTTAAGTGAAGTTTTACTTAGAAGAAAATATCATGCCATGCACATTGTCCTGCTTACTGATTAGAAACTAGTGCATTTAGTGGACAGTTTTACATTGCTGGGATGAACTTCCAAACAACAAACAGATACAGTTTATGAGTGGAATGTGATCTATTTCAGCACGTAGATCTAAGAGAAGTTCCATCTTTGGTGGAAGAAGCTGGGCTCCCATTCATAAATCCAAAGAGAGGGAGAGAGAGAGAGAGAGAAGAGAGAGAGAAACTACTACTAACTAGCAAATTCCAAAAGCAGCAAATAGCAAGCAGGACTCCCAGAGCTCAGACCTCTCTGCATACCGTCAGGCTGGAATTCAGATCTGTCCCCCAGCACTCCTTTGGCTGGGCCCCAGGATCTGCCACCAGGGACACCTCCTCTGACGAAGTGGCTGGGCACCCACATTATAAGCTTCAATATAACACCTGAGTCTAAGCCGGGCTTGGTGGCGCATGCCTTTAATCCCAGCACTCAGGAGGCAGAGGTAGGAGGATCGCCATGAGTTCAAGGCCATCCTGACACTCGATAGTGAATTCCAGGTCAGCCTGGACTACAGTGAGACCCTACCTTGAAAAACCAAAAAAAAAAAAAAAAAAAAAAAAAAAAACCCAAAACAAAAAAATAACACCTGAGCCTATGGAGGTCATACATTCAAACTACCACAGTGCATCATCAGGCAAATATAATTTTAATTTTATTCAGTAGAAATACCCAAGATTCTGTTTTATTAAACTATGACATCACCACAATGTATAGACTGGCTTCATTGTTGTCCATTTGGAATCAGTGAGCATGTGCATAACTACAAGAACAAAGCTAGCTGGCAGAGTTTTAAACTTAGGGCATAGCTCAGTGGTGCTGCAGCACATGTAGAGAATCACTTTCTTTTTTTTTAAATGCAGGTTCCATTTTTTAAATGTATCTGATGGTATTTACACCCTGACATGAATAACAGCATACTTACTACAGTGACATTTACTTTATATCTTATTATGATATGAAAAAAATTCACACTTCTCATCTGTCATCAGAACTTAGACATTCACTGAGGTCCTTTGCAACTTTTATGTTATAACTCACTGAACTTATGGATTTGATAGGCTGCAGGATTAATATCCATTATCTGTGAGCAGGTGGAGAGCATAATTTTGATTTCCAAGAATATTATTAAAACCCTGAAGCCATTCCAGGATATAGCTATATCTATATATTATACATTGGAAAACAAATCTTTTATTTCTTCAGCACTTTCTATATGACATGGACTGTGCCAGGTGCATGCATTAAGCTATTTAACTTTTATGGAAACCAATGGCATATCACCATGTATTACCCCCCAGTAAACTGACAAAAATCCCAATGTTTCTAATATTGTCTTGTGATCATCCCACCTCAGGCTCCCCAGTGCTGGGATTAAAGGTATGTGCCACAGCACCTGGCACTACAAAGAACATTTCAGATATCAGCAGTAATGAGGAAGTGATAAAACCATTTGGCTCCTTTGTTCCCAGATTCTTGGGAAGTGTACGTCCTTGCGGCTATTCCCTTTTTGAAGACTTAAAAAATAGAAGCCAGGAAGACATATGAAATTTGTCAATAATCTTTGTAAACTTTTGTATGGTTAACCTAGTAGTCAAGACTTGTCATTCAGAATATTAAAATCTGAGGAAAGAAGTATGAAACAGATTTATAATCCTGATAAAATATAAGCAATATGTATTCAATAAAAAACCAATAGTTGAATATCAGAACTTGTATCATTAGAATTTTTAGGAAGACCATAAATTAAAAAATAGGTTACTTGAAGCAAAGAATTCTGATTAAACTGAAAATTAGCTTGTGGGTAGATAAGTGAGACTTTCCAATTATAGCCTATGTAGTTCTTATTTGAGGTTTTGTAATGGAAGGACATTAAGGCTTAACTGCATAAACAAACAAGAGCTTCTTGAATGATTATTCCTGATGCATATAAGAGTTCCTTAGTATTAGAAGGTAAAAGTGACTTTTCAGAAATTTTGTTTGAAGAAAAGAGATCAAATTGCAGAAGTCATGCTATGTGAGCTCATCCTAGACTAACATAGTACCAACCACAAGAGACACCATAATGCCCCATAATACCTGAGTCTTTATAGAAAACATGGACTTTTATGCCAAAATTAGTACTCATAAGCTGTTGTATTTCATAAGAGGAATCTTTCGTATTGCTACATCCAGACATCCCAAGAGCAGCTTAAATACAGACATGTCTTGAAGGCACTAGATTAGTACATAGTTCTAAGAAGCAAATCCATAAGGAAGAATACAAAGAATTAAATACATATATACTGAGTAGTTCATTAATTTTTCCAGAGATGTTTTAGGAACACTGTCCTGTATATAATTCCCACCACAGAGGACATGGATGAGCAAGCAATTTCCCAGAGTTTGCTAAAGAAAGAAGTCATATTCATCACCAGCTATGATTGGTAACACGTTTGGAAGTCAAAATACAATGTTGTAGCTCTTATTTCACTTGAGACTTGCTCCTTGTGTATTATAACACCTACAAAACTTGGAGAAAGTTTTGAGTGGTATATAAAAATAACCAAACATAAGAGAGCTTTGTCAGCCAATGTTTCTCTAAATTTATACTTACTGCTGAGGACTAAGTTTAATCTATATGCTTCTTTCTGATTTGAATGCAAAATGGACATGGCAATTGCATTGGCAGGATTCCCCAGACAAAGCTTAGCTTCCTCTGAGCTGTGAGGGAAACGGAGAGATCTAAGACAAGATGCCAGTCAAAGAAAAGTTAGTACCCTGAAGCATCTGCTATGATTTCTTATTCTCCAGTGATTCCAAAAACAGATAGATTTTTATGTTTCTTTCTCAGAACATAAAGTAAATATATTTTTCTGAAATTTCCCTCACAAAGACATTTGACAAATAGACATACAAAAATAATTCTGACATAGATTGATGTGCAAACAGTTGTATGCACAGGATGTATAAAATATAGGCATGGTTAGGTCTCATAAATTTTCATTATTAGTAGAGAAAACTGCATCTTTTGTAATTAAAGCTATGTCATTACTAAAATCAGATGAATAATATAAAGTCTTTCTAATTTAAGTAGAATGTTTTTAGGTAAATAGTTCCAACAGAAAGCCATGTCCCAACACACCTGAAAGTGAATGATGAAATCAAGCCATTTGATGACAGGGATATGTGGAGCTGTGAATAGTTTCATGGTTCTTTAGAGGCAGTTCAAATTGACTTGAGCACGGAGAACAGATACACAGGGAAGTTACTTGTTAATTATCCCTGCTAATCATTTAATTTTACACAGTTTGTAATTTTTCAGTAGTTTCTATCTAAGATATTTTCTGTAAGTTGTTTAGGTAAACATATTCAAGTTTCTAAAACTTTTATTTCATCTTCTATGTTTCACTAGTTAATACTCGGACACCATTCACATGCGTGTTCCTCAGAGCTGTCATGTCAGTGCTAATGCTAACTATATAAAAGACCCGGAATGTGAATGCATGTTTTACAAACGCATTTACAAACACAACTCTATGGTTTTCTCTGAATTTACATTCACATTTTCCATCTGATTTGTTCACTAGTAAAATACCAATTGTTTTTGAATATGATTATAGTATTTAAGATTGCCATTCATAGAGAAAGCTATATAATACATAATGACTCTTACTTTTCTTTACATTTATTTATGTGCCAAAGGTTTCTGTACTCCAGAACTCATGATCTTGTAGTTTGTTTGTTTTCTTGCTTATTTTGTTTGCTTGTTTGTTTTGGAGAGAGGGGTTGATGTAGCCAAGGATAACAATGAACTCCTGATCTTCCTGCCTCTACCTGAGGTGCCATTACAGTCCTGCACACCACGCCTGTCTTAAGGATTTCTTCTTTCTTTGCCTGTTTTTAGTTTTTAGTTTTTACTTTTTATAAATATGGTCTCATATAGCCAAGCCTGGCCTTGAACTTACTATGTAGCTGGGGCTGGCCTTGAAATCATGATCCTCCTGATTCAGCCTCCTGAGTGCTGAAATTACAGGTGTGAGCCAACATGCATGGGTTAGATCTCGTTTATCACAGTGTTAGAATTAGGTGAGGGAATTCTAATCTCTGTTAACCACAGTGATGTGTGCTTAGTCAAATTTTTTGGCAAAACGAATTTCTTCTGCCCGCTTTAAGCAAACTTTGAGGCCTGTACATTCTGAGTATTCACATGTTTCCTGGGAGGGTCACAGAACTTAGGACACCATGGTGTATGAAACAGACTTGCTTGATGATCCAAACTGCCCTGCCGTGGAAGGTGGCCCACAGCTCCCATGGACTTTCTTAGAGGTGCTTTCTGGAGTGTGTCCAGTGTGGGTGGGAAGATCAGAGAGAGCCATGATGCTTTGGTCTCAACTCCCCTGCCTCTGCCTCTGTCTCTGTCTCTTTCTTTCTCTCTCTGCTTCTTCCTCTCATGTTTACTCAATGTTGTCAATACACATGAACACAGAATTTAAATGAATCTGATTACACAATCTGATCTTTGTAAAGACTGAAGACTATGCTGGCACTGTGCTTATTCCATGACAACTAAGCTGGAATGCTTGCTATAAGGTGAGCAAAGCAAAGGATATCGCAGCAGAAAGACACTTCCGAGTGGCTCTGCTCCTAGCAAGCAGTGCAGCCTTGCTTAGTTCATTCCTGGACATGTAAGGAGGGCCCTGCTACTGTCCTCTCCAGATGTCCTAGAGATGACCCAGTGAACAAAATATTTTTTTTTTTTAAAAAAAGTGCATGCACTTTTCTGAGACCAGACACCACAGAATGAGGCAAATATTCCTCAGAACCAAGACTGACTTGATGGGTGGGGCTAAGAGAGGAAGTGACTGGGTGGGTACACTTGCTTCTTCAGACTGGCTTTCTTTCCTACACTGAATTCCAGTCATATTTGAGTCCTCAAGGTTAAGATGAGTGCAGTCTCCCCAAAGACCTGATATGTGAGGATTCTTACTTTGTGCTATGATTTCTGCTGCCACTGTCCTTCCCAGGATCTCTCCTTCACTGTCCTGATCATCTTTCTCCAACATCAGCCTTCCAGGTGCTAGATGAAGATTTCCTCCATTGGCATGTCTTTTTCAGACCATGTTTGTAGCAACTAACCACTTACATTTATCATGAAACCGAAACTTCACAAATGTCCCATATATAATTTGTCCCCTCTCCCACACTATGAACCTGTATTTCTTCATTTTCTTTCTTTCTTTTTTTTTTCCAAGATAACTTGGAACTTGCTTGAAACTCACAGTGATCCTCCTAGCTCTGCCTCCTCCCAAGTGCTAGGATTAAAGGTGTGTGCCATCATGCCCAGCTATTTCCTCATTTTCTTTCTTCATACAGTGGTAGAAACTGATAGTCAACATCTGCCAGCATAGTTATTCTAGTGTGAAGATTCCTGAGTGGCTGAATGGGAACTTGTGCTTCTGTCTGGAGTTACCTTTCTCTGCCTGCAGGTGGAAGTTTTCAGTATAGGTAAACTATATCTCAGATTCAGTAAAGATAATCTTTCCCAAAAATGTGGGCACATGACTTTCAAATTGCAGCAGTTACTTTCTTTTTGCTGGGAAAAAAATACCTGACTAAAAGCAGCATAGGGGAATTTTATCATGGTAGGGAAAGCATGATAGGTGGCTGGGTGTCACATCAGCTGGAAAGGAACAGCAAGAGTGAACACCCTAGAACTGGCAAGTGAGTTGGATCATAAAGTTCCATAACCTGCCCTAAGCAACACATCTCCTCCAACAAGGCTCTGGCACCCAGAGGTTCCATCAGCTAGAAACTGAGTATAAGGCTTACTCATAAACACATGTGGCTATGGGGAAACACATCACATTCAAAACACCACAAATGAAACATTGAGTAACTGGGTGAATCTCCTAATTCCTACTCCCACTCTTAGGTGGCCCTCAGACCCTTATTTTCTACTGGACATATATGCCACTTGTACCAGAGTTCTTCCAGTTCATGTCTTAGGACCTATAGATTGTATGACCAGGAGAACAGTGTCACATCTCCTGACATAGCAAATGGATCTTGGAATTTGGGCTCAAGTCATGCAGAGTTTTGTGTTGATAAACCAAGCTCAGGAAGAATGAGGCAAGCAAGATACTGTGGGAGAATGATCATCTTACAGCTGGTCTAAGTGACAGATCTTTCAAAGATCAATTATGCAGCTGAAGGGTAGGAGATGTTGTACATAAGCAATGGATGCCCAAGTGGCTGAATAACTCCTTGTGGATATACTATAAATCAAGGGCTCAGGCTCTGCTGTTGGCAGACTGGGGTGTTTGGGGCAGCTCATAGCATCCAGGCTGGTGGGTCAGTCACAGCAACCACACCACCCATGTGGCCCCTGTGTTCACCGGTCATTTTATGGGGGTCTGGGTCATGTCCACAAGGCCTTCACAGTCTTACTGTGGACCCCTCCTTGAGGGTGATCTCTCAGCACTGCATCTATTCTGAGATATGCTCACTCACATACCTGCCCATGTGCCTCCTCCTCAGACAACCTGTCTCCAACCTCCTATCTCACAGCTGGACTCAAAATCTACCCAGATGCCACTGCAGGTTGTAAATACCCTTGGCTACCTTCTCCTCCTCCACAGTGAGTTCTTAGCATGGTTCTACACCCCAGAATAAATATGCTTAACACTTTAGCCCAGGCTTGTGTGGGACTTTAGCTTGATATTCATTTTTTTCTAAACCAAGCCAGATATTTTCAGTGTTACTGGCCTCAGATGAACACTTCATCTGTGTGGAAACACTATAGACTGAGATGTTTAAATAGGAGATTATACCCCCCCACACACACACACTTCTGGAGGAGGCAGGCCGGAGGTCACAGGGATGGAATGGTGAGTTCTGAAGAGAGTTCTTGTCTTGGTAACCTTCTTGCTGAATCCCCATTGGGAATGGAGAGTATTCTAGTGTCATTCTCTTTCTATAAGGACACTAATCCTGTCATGAGACTGCCTCAGGACCTCATCTCACCAATTACTCCACACATCTCTGCCTCTAATTTCCATCATATTGGATCCAGCATATGAATTTAGGGGACACAAACATTCAATCTATACAAGTGAACTTTCAATATGCTTAGTTATGAGCAGAGAATGAATTATTTCTTCTTTTACTTTGGTGTGTCCCCGTGGGGGTGTGTATGATACATGTGTGTATGTTCATGCCACACCACTTGTGTGGAGGTACAACACTTCAGGTGTTGATCCTCACCTTTCACCTTTCACCTTGTTTGTGGCAGGTTCACTCATTGTTTGTTGTTATGTTTTCCAGGCTAGCTGGCCCATGAACTTCTAGGAATTTCTTTCTCCACCTCCCTTCTCATCAGAGGCATGATGAGATTATAGATGCCTTCTATAGTGTTGGTTGTATAATGTGGGACCTGGGGATCCAAACTTTGGTCGTTGTATTTTTTTTTTTTGGGGGGGGGGGTCAGCAAACATTTTATCTACCGAGTCATCTTTCTAGCATAGATTAACACTTCTGTGAGAATATACCTGTCCCCTTACATAGGTTCCTACCTCCTATTTTACAGGGCTTGAAGCTTATTCTAAATTCTAAAATCTTATATATCATAGCTATCAGAAGAATCTATGCTACCCCATTCTGTGTATTTTTTTATTCCCTACTTAGCTTCAAAGTGGGGATGTTAAAAGGTTGTTTTATGAATCTGAAGTTTACAAGCAGAGCACTAAACTCCAAAGGTCAAATACCAACACTAATCTGACCAGCTCAAATAGCTCATAAAAGTAAATGAGCTAAATAACAATGGAATCTAAAATATGTGTGTACTAAAGATAAAAAATGGTTGGCATAAGCTATTGTTTAGGATCTCAATTATGCTATGATACATTTTTACTATTAAATTTATAAATAGAAGCTATTATGGTATTGTTGGTCAGAAGATAACATATAACTTAGGGGTTAAATAGTTCATATCTGGCATATATATACATATATATATATGTGTGTGTGTGTGTGTGTGTGTGTGTGTATTCATATATAAAATTGATTTATATTTAATTTTTGTTTTCAGAATGATTTGATGCTTCCTCTGTCAAAACCATTGGGCTAGAGCTGTGTGTGTGTGTGTGTGTGTGTATTGTCCTGCTTTATCCTATAATGGTATATAATGGCCTTTTTCAAGTCACAGTGACTATGAAAGCCACAGCTAATTCACTTGAAGTATGTGCAGTCATCAGATTAATCCAAGAAGAATCAGGCAAAAATAACTAGGAAATTCTAAACAGAAGCTGTAAGGTCCAGCACTTTGAACAGGAAGTTTGAATCAAACTAACTGTAACAATTACCTTTTCATTGCTGGGACAAAACCCTCAACCAGAAGGTACTCACGGAATGAAAGCATTTATTTCTGGCTTATAGTTTTGAGGGGGAGTTTCACTATGGTGGGAAAGGAATGACAGGCAATTTTGCTTTACATCTTATCACATCAGTAGGCAGAAAGCAGAGAGAATGAACTAGCTAGCAGGTAAGCAGGGCTGGAGTATAAAATCCCAAGGCCCATTGCCAATTACACACCTCCTCCAGCAAGGATCTACCTCCCAACGGATATACTAGCAGGGGATTAGGTATAAAGCTTAATCACAAACATAAGCCTATGGGGAGAATTTTACATTCAAACCACCAAACAGACTTAGGGCCCATATATTAAATCAAGGGGGTGGGTGGCAACCACATATTTGGTCTCACAGAAGTAGAGAAGAGTCAGACATCAGCCACACACAACGGGCACTGACCAGGTAAAGACAGGAAACTGGGACAGAAACCTGGAGCTAAGATCTTGATCTAGAACAGACTTGGATGCTATGCCAGCCAGAGATTTGAACTAGCTTGACTAGCTCTAGCTAGCTCACATCCTTCAGACACTAGGATGAAATACCTCATTTTAAGGGCCAGATATAGTGTTGTTGTATGAGATCAACTGGTTACCTGAGGAGAAGTATACCCAGCAGTGTGCATGGCACTTCTAAGTAGCATGGGCTTAATGTGCTTCCTTGACAGAGCCTCTTGGACCAGGCTAGCCCATCTCTAGCACATGTGGTGCCCTTCTTGAATCTGGTTCTCAGTCCACAGCCTTTCAACCATAACACTGAGGATGTGTCCACTGTGCTGACCTCCAACATTCTGCACTCAGCACTTAGTTGCTTGCTGTCCAACTTCAAGTTAACTCAATCCTGTGGCATTCTCTTGCATGGACAGTGTCTTAATTACCCTGGTATGTCTAAGTTGCATTTATCCACATTTAATCTACTTTTTGGCACTGTACATTATGTGGGAGTCATTACTCTTATACACATATCAATCAGGACTGAGTGCATGGCCATTGCAGAAGGTGATTGTTAGCTTATCTCTCATTGCCTGGTAGTCTAAGCCACCCTGTCCCCAGACTCACAGTTTTTATTTCTGGAATTGACAACCTGGCTTTCATTGGATGTTTTGTTTAAAGTTGGGTCCCTTCTCTGGATCTCTTCAGAAAACACTTTCTGCTTTAATTTTTTAAAGAATATTTTATTTATTCATTAGAGAGAAAGAGAAAGAGAGGCAGATAGAAAGAGAGAGAATGGGTTCACCACGGCCTCTAGCCATGGCAAACAAACTCCAGATGCATGAGCTACCTTATCCATCTGGGGTTACATGGGTACTGGGGAACTGAACTCTAGTCCTTAGACTTTGCAGGCAAGCATCTCAACTGCTAAGCCATCCCTCCAGTCCTCTGCTTTAATTAAATATCTTCCATAAGTAACACTGCTAGCCCCTTTCCTGGAGCCCAAAGGACAGTGAGATTATGGTGTTTTCTGATGTTGCTGGCTTGGGGTTTGGCCCATTTTATGTATATTCTTAAGTTTACCTTTTTGATTTATAGAAATTTTTGTTACTTTTGGTAGAACACTTGATAAAGCCCTGCTTTGTCTGTCAGGGTGTCTAGGTCCCTTGTCAGCCCTTGCTTATAACAGAAGTGATCTGTGTCAGCCAGACAGAGTGTAGCATGTCTCACTAGGTTCAAATAGCTGGAGATGATGATTAAAGTTGCTTCTTCTAAGCCGGGCGTGGTGGCACATGCCTTTAATCCCAGCACTCTGGAGGCAGAGGTAGGAGGATCGCCATGAGTTCAAGGCCACCCTGAGACTACATAGTAGAATTCCAGGTCAGCCTGGATTAGAGTGAGACCCTGCCTCAAAAAACCACACACACACACACACACACACACACACACACACACACACACACACAAAGTTGCTTCTTCTTCAATTTACTTTGGTCCCAGAAAACAATTACTACAAACTGTGCATGCTGTGACATAAGGCACAAGGAAAAGCTACCTAGTGTGACCTTGCTCTTCTCCAGAGTGCTGGAGGCCAAGAAACCATGGCTTTCCATGTGGAAGAAACAGAGGCCCAGGCAGATGCACAAGTCTTGGCTTCTGCATCTGAGGGCATGGAGAATCATTTGAATACAGCATTTCTGCATCAGTCATCTCCCTCCAGCCAGGCCCATGCCTGTGTTCCTCTCTCCTTGAGGAGACCAGCCATGGCATGCCAAAGCAACTCAAGTGCTGGAAGCTAAGAAAGCAAAAGAAAGATGGCACTAGCAAAACAACACAAGCTGAAACGGGGTTTCTGGTTCTCTTTCACTAATAATTTGTATGACATCAAAGAAATTACTAGTAATGGAGTGTTCTCGGTGATCCAGGTGAAAAGAGGGTAGAGCAAAGCACATTGTGATCTCACTGCTGTAAAGACAACATGTAAATGATATAGCTAATATCTACCAAGGAACTAGTGATCATGAGTTTAGGAGAACTACAAATAGAACAGCTATTTCTAATTTCCAAGGTATTTCAGCCAAATTTGGTACAGGGTCTCCTTATCTGAACTGTAAATTCCATTTCCAAAGGTAACTGTGTGGGGGGACTTGCATTTATAGCAAAACCTATGAGCCTGTGCTTTCCTTTAATTTGAGTGACGGTGTCTTACACTAAAAAGTGATAGTAATTACACTGGATAGACCAAATTAGTGGATTCAATGTTTACTGTTTGTAGATACTCAATGCTCTATTAAATCAGTGAACCTTCTCACATGACTGATTTCTTGAACTTGAATGCTCATTGTAGGAAAGCACAATTCTCACTGACATTTCAGAATTTTGGCATTATTCCAAAATGTGTGCTTGCCTACTGGAAGGGTGATTGGATGGAAAATTGGGTCTTTCTGCTCTAGGTTATTTTCATGGTTGGTGTAGAACACAGGGGCGAGGCTGATGTGAATTTCCTCCATGAGTTTTCCCTCCAGGCTAGTGTGCCTTTTATGAGACTTTCTGAAGTCATGGAATATGTGTTTCTTCCAGAATGGGGCTTCGTTGGGAGGGTCATCGGTTAGGCATCCTGCCTCAAGGGATGATGAATGCCTCAAATAACATATTTTGTAGTTAGATCTGATCTGGATCATATTAGCTTTGTCATGTTTGAATAAATGTTGCTTTTTTTAGATTTATTCTCATTTGATAAAATATATTAATGTAATAGGTCAGATGTTTTGAGATTTTTGACTAGGAACTCAGCAGGAAGCTGGGGCCCTGGAATAGGTGCCTATCTCCCTTTCAATCCATGTTGCTCTTGGGACATCATTTAAAAGACCTAGAGTATATAATTGTTTTTTTTTTCATTTTGATGAATTATTTTCTTTATTAATATATAGTGTCCCTTTTGTCATTTTTTAGTATTAGAAAGTTTTATGGGTACATCATGTGTTAGTTCCATCATTTCCCTCCTCCTTGCTCTCATTCTGTTGAGGGGCCTCCTCAGTGGGATTTCTGGTATTCCCCTTAGATTTTTAGGTTATGAAATGTGAGAGCATCAATCAGTCATTGTAAGGGGGTGCACTTTAGTGCCTTTGGACATTCCCTTGCACTCTTTGGCTCTTACAATCTTACTTCCCTCTCTTCCACAAAATTCCCTGAGCCATGGTGGGTGGGTTTAAACTCTAGTGTTGTGCTCTCGGAAGGTTCTGGATTTCTGCTTTGGTGTATTTTAAGTTTATTCATAGCAGCAGCATATATTGCATAATTTTTAAGATTTCTTTTAAAAATATTTTTATTTATGTTTTGAGAGAAAGAAGGAGAGAGAGAGAGAGAGAGAGAGAGAGGGAGAAAGAGAGAGAGAGAGGGGATGGGGAATCCAGGCCTCCAGCTGCTTCAAATGAATTCCAGATGTATGTTCCATCTTGTGCATCTGGCTTACGTAGGTCCTGGGGAATCAAATCTAGGTTCTTTTGCTTTGCAGGCAAGCACTTAACCACTAAGACATCTCCCCAGCCCAAGATTTCTTTTTTTTTCTTTTCTGTTTTTTTTTTTTTTTTTTTTTTTTCTGAGAGAGAAAGAATTGGTGTGCCAGGGTCGTCTACAGCCACTGAAATTGAACTCCAGATGTGAGCGCTATCTTGTGCACATGTGCAACCTTGTGTACTTGTACCACTTTGTGCATCTGGCCTACATGGGATTTAGAGAGTTGATTAGCACTCCTTAGACTTCTCAGGAAAGTTCCTTAACCACTAAGCCACCTATCCAGCCCAATTTTTGAGAATTCTTCATCCTCTGGCCATCTTGATGTTCACACCAGGGTGGGATCACAGCCTTTGTTCTCCTGGCTAAACCAAGCCTTCTGTGTCACCTCTAGCTGTGCTGGTGATTCCTGTTTAATCTTGGTCAGCTTTTCCAGTAAAATTCCAGGTCAGAAATACATAGAACATAAACAGAAACATAAGAGCATAACTTGATGGGAATATGACCAATATGAAACATGTTAAATAAATAAGTAAAATAAAATAAAAATAAAAATAAATACATATAACTTTTAACAAGGTACACATGATCTATATAGCTTAGATTAAGAAAATATCATCAAAGAAATGCTAATTAAATGTGCCCTGGAAAAGGAGCAGGAAGTTGTGTCTTTGACAACCTGCAGGCTCTGTGTAACTCCTCAGCTCTGTGGTTACTGAGACCTTAGGCATCTGTAAGCAAGGGTGTGGAGACATGCTAATGAACCTTCATATTCACATGGGCAGTGGGCCAGATCCAGCCCATGGGTTGCCATTTGCTGACCTGTGTTGCAAAAATGGCTAAGAAATGAAGGGACACTCATTTTAAAGATGGAAAGAGAGCTCTAAATTGCACCATAGTTCTGGGTGAGTATTTTAAAGGGAAGACATATTTGGGAGGTATACAGTTCTCACTGAAGAAGGGGTGATGGAACCCCATGGAACTGAGGTAAATTTGGCCAGCTACCTAGACCATTATTGGACCGTCCTCACTGGGATGAGAGGAAACACAAAGGATATCAGATAGTGGGTGGGGGTGCTGCTGTAGGAACTGGGCCTGAGGCCCAGGTGGGGAGAGCCTTTTCAAATTCAGCATGGGAACACTGGACCACTGCAGCGAGAGTAGGTGTATCACACACAGGATATAATAGAGGGTGTGGACCAAGTACTGAAGGATCTCATCCAAAGGACCCTTTGGTGCTTCTTCTTGCTGCTTGGGCCAGCACAGCACCTGAAGTCTGCCGTGACCCTAATCTTCCCTGGGGAACATTCCTAGAGGGTTGAAGAGATGGGGGATGGCCACCTCAACATAATGTGGAATGATCTGCTAGAAATAACTTAATCCAGACCTGGTTGAAGAGCATATGGTGGAGGAAGCTGTACCTGTGTCCCCTTGCATGGGAAGATCAAGCAAGGAAAGTAGTACAGGAACTGGAAATGTGCTCTCCATCCCTGACAAAGAAGCTCCTTGTCCCAGAAGGAAGACATCAAAATCTCTCCACACTCTCTATTGATGTTTTATTTTATTTACTTTTAAACTTTTATTGACAACCTCCTCACACATACCCCATATACCATGATTATAATACCCTCCTCCACCCTCATTTGCCCCTCTCTTTCACTGACATTTTTTTTTTCTATACTGAATTATCATAAGATGGGAATGTTAGTTTGGTTAAAAAACAATGATCCACTTGTTCAGTTCAACTGAAGAATCAACTATGAACAAAAGGATGAAATCTTCATCAGATGTGGAGGGCAACAGAGGATATCTATTATGGCAGAAATCTCCAGTAAATTTATCTCTTAAAATATTCAGTGAGGGCTGGAGAGATGGCTTAGTGGTTAAGAGCTTGCCTGTGAAGCGTAAGGATCCCAGTTCAAGGCTCCATTCCCCAGGACCCACATAAGCCAGATGCAGAAGGGGGCATTTGCATCTGGAGTTTGTTTGCAGTGGCTAGAGGCCCTGGCATGCCCATTCTCTCTCTATATGCCTCTTTCTCTCAAATAAATAAATAAAATAATAAAAAAAATTAAAAAAATATTCAGTGAAAGAAAGTGTAGAATATGCTAACTTGTCCTGAGCCAGACTGAACTGACCTGACTTTGTGTATGACCTCAGTCTCTCTTTGGAGATGTTGGAAGATCTTGCAAAACGGGAAGCCTTCAAATTGAGAGGGGCTCTTGGGAACTCCTTGGAAAACACACTATCACTAGGGATGCCTGCAAGACCACATGTGAAGACTATTTATTTCCTAAGATGAGGCTAAACCTGGCAAATGATAGTTATAAAATCTGGAAGTCAGACCAGAAGATTAACTTTTTTCCTTCACCTTATCTTTCTGCAAAATTTGTGTTAAAAATGCATAGTTTGTTACCCCTGCTTTGTTTCAGTGAGTTTACATTATAAAGGGATTTCAGATACTACACTTCAAAGAAACCCTTTGGATCTGTGAGTTAGGTTATTGAACACCTCCAAAAGGCTATAGCTGCTGATTGCTGGGGAAAGTGGACAGACAGGTGGCGGTTATGTCCTCAGCACCATGGAGTTCAGTAGTGTACTGGAGTGTGAGTTATGATTGTCATTGCTGTGTCCCTGACTAAGAAAACAGTATCATTTTCTTGTCTAAGTCCCCTGGGCCTGACTCACTGCTCAGGTGAACTCTAAGGTTGGGATCTGTTAACCTGAGTATGAATCTTCCATGCTGCATATCAGAGGTCTCACCTAGCAAGTCCACTTTTCCCCCTTGTTATTTTGTTTGCTTTTGTACTGAGTGTGGGGGGGAGGGGCTCCAATGTATGTCTTCAGAGCATTGTCAAGTACCTAAGACATTTTCATTCATAGACATAAAATAGTAAGTAGACACTGTAGGGAAGAAGGAGGAGAAAGCTTAATTCTAAAACCATAGTATCTGCTTAGAAATCCTGGGACCAGAACTGGGTTACCCCCCATAGTGAGCAGTTTGGCCAGGAAGATCCATGAGGTCCCCCAAACAATGTGGGCTTTTGCTAAGCACTTGGTTACACAACAGAGCTAAAAGCTAAGACCCTATTGCTGAAGACACCACAGGCTGCCATCCCAGGACACTGAGAGACCATGTGGGAACCAAGAGCAAAGCCAGTCCTCTCCTGATAAACCCCCATGGTACTGAAAAGTGCTAGGGGAGCTACTAGGTGAAAATGGTCACCAACAGCATCAATAAGAAGGAGGACCTGCAAATTGTGCAACCCACCAGATACACAAGAAGCACTCACTTGTACAGTAGTGGCACACAGCTTGTGTGAGTAACCAACTGCCTCTGATTGGTCATGAGGCCATCTCAATGTGAGAGGGCTCATAGCTGGTGTTGGGAACCAAGCCAGTGCCCCACAGGTAGGTAGGAAACTCACAATTCCCAGAGAACCCCCCCCCCACATTGACAAGCTGAGTGGGTGTCCTCAGCAAAACATCTCTCCAGGGCTAGAAGGATGGCTTAGCAGTTAAGGTGCTTGCCTGATAAGCCTAAGGACTCATGTTAGACTCTCCAAGTCCCACAAAAACCAGATACACAGTGATGCAAGTGTGCAATGTTACACACATATGCACAAGGAGGCTCATGCATTTGGAGTTCAATTGCAGTGGTTAGAAGCCCTGGCACACCAATTCTCTCCCTCCCTGCCTGCCTCCCACCCTGCCTCCCTCCTTCCCTCTCTTTCTCTCTCTCTCCCCTCCCCTCTCTCTCACATAAAAAAAAATGTCTCTCAAAATTACATAAATAACCCCCTTATTCAAAGATGCTCTTTCTCTTGGTTGGAGAATCTGCTTTATTTTACAGATGGCAGAGAATACTGGGGAGATCCAAGATCCACTAATTCAACAAGAAAAGATAGTCCAGTGCTTACCACAAGCCCTGACACCTCTACCATACTTACCTGGGTTTAGGAAAAACTGCAGTGGAAATAGGAACACGAGAATTGCTCCCAATGCTAGCCTGACAACTTTCTACAGAGAAATATCAACAAACATGAAGATTTACTGAAACACAAATCTAACAGAAATTCAGAGGCTACTGTAAAGTCAACACTAAAAAACAACTTGCTAACACACCTAAGTCTCAAGGATTATTGCAGAAGAGGATGTAGGAAGATTGCAAGAGCCACAGGGTGGGTAGAAATACTGTGAGGTACAATCCCCCAAGAAACTAACAGAGGCCCTAATTATCCTACTGTGAACACCAAGGACCCTACTGAGGAGAGCCCTTAGGAAAATGGGGACCATAGGTGATGCATTAAAAGACAATAACCTATGTAGAAAAATACACACACACACACACACACACACACACACACACACACATATTTATAGCCAAAAAATAAATGTTGTGACTTATTTAGTTGCCATCCACAAGGCACTTTAAAATGTCTGTCCAGGTATTCCCAAACCTCAAGTATCAAAAATCTTAAACATGCCCAGTCCCAAACATTTTGAACCCAACTGCTACTGAAATTTTAGATGGGCCATCCCAACAGATACAAGATACTGTGAACCAGTCCCGAAAGGAGTGTGCACCAAGATCTAGCTGGGTGAACTCCTAGCTTTTCCTCTTTGCCTTTTTAAAATATCTTTATTTATTTATGAGAGAGAGAGAGTATGTTTGGGTGCCCTAAGGCCTCCTCTCCTGCCACTGCAAATGAACTCTTAATACATGTGCTACTTTGCACATCAGGGTGTATGTCAGTTATGGGGTATCGAGCCCAATCCATCAGATTTTGCAAGGAAATGCCTTTAATCACGGAGCCATCTCTTCAGTAAATCCCTCCCCCTTTCCCTTTTTATGATGAGATAGTGCAGGATCCCCAGAAATGAGCAATGACAGGGTCAGCTCCATTCTCTTCCAGGGAATGATCAGGGGCAGGTTCCCAAAGGGAAGAATCCTTTATCTGTCACACAATAGGAAGTCCCCAAGCCAGGGTGGGGAGGGTTCAGCCTTCGTAGCATCCTCAACACCAGCCCAGGTGTGCCACAGAGGTGGGCTCCCTCACTGAAAGAAAATTGCTAAAGCATCTGGACACAAATGAAGGATTTCTCAGAAACTGTACAAAAGGAGCCCATTAAAAGGATATAAACTGTACTCCCAGGACAAAATGAAAAGACTAATTTGTGAATTATTATAAAAGACCAAAACCTAAGGCTGACAATTGACCATTAGTATATGTCTCCTTCATGCAACCTTAGCAACTGCCATGGAACATGGTGAAACTTTATTTCAGGCCTAGCAATACATTTCATTTCACATTGACTCCTAGTAAGCTGAACATTTCAAAAACTAGTGACATGAAAGGTAATGAGAGAGGCTAGAGGAGGAGGGGTCCACAACCATAGCATCCAGCCAAACAGTGAAAACCTCCTCAACCCTAGCAGGGAGGAGTGGGGAGGAAGGACTGAAGGGAGTCAGGTCCTCTGAGAGAACAAGGCAATGGTGAGAAAAGTGCTCACAAGGGTGTAGGATTCAGAATTTTTTCAGATTGTCACGTAGTACTTTCAGGAAGCATAGAGATGGAGGTCAAAGTCACAGAGGGTCTGTATGGGTTCCAATGAACACCACTTAGCAGAGCAAGTCTGGGGGCTGGGGATCAGTGCACTCTCGCTATGGGACTTCCTGGGCATCAGAAATAAGTCGCAAGTGTGTCATTGACCCTTCGCTTGTCGCACTTTCTCCAACTTCCTAAACTGAGGGATAAGGAAAGACTGAAAGCTACAGAGAACATGGGCTCATCAGCACATATCCTCTTGCCCAGACACCCACGTGCTCTTGCAGAGCCCAGCTCAACCTCAGAGGTAGCCATGTCATGGGCAAGTTCAGTTGTGGGGGTGAACAGAATTCTTTCCAGGTGATATGTTCAGCAAAATGATGACAGTGCACAACTATTGGTACAGAGGAAGGGAGCTAGCCTAGACCTTTCATGACCTTTGGAAATGGAAAACATGTGATCTTTGCTTAGGGTCATTGTGGGGATCAGGCAGATATAAGCAGTTTTGAGGAGGAAGCATCCTTCCTGGGTTTTTTCTGAACACCTACAAGTTGTGCTTAGCTCAGCATATGCCTTGCTCGTCTTCTCCTTGCCTGCTACCTGAGTGTATGGTTTTATCTAACACCACACAGCTCACCAGACCCTTCAGTACCATCCAATAACCCTTGTCACCTAAAAATTCCTCCATCACAGAGAAAGTGATGTTTCATAGAACACTGGATGAGGCTTCTTAAGGACACTGCATTATCTACTTTTATTTTTACCATAACCACTTCAAGTAGGAACTCTTCCTCACTATACAGATTAGTAAAGTGAAGTTAGTCTTTTATTTCCTAATTTTCTTTTGTCTACATGTTATAAATCAAAACCAACGTGTTATTTCATAATGGCAAGGTGTAATATCTACTCTTAACCATTGGCTAGCAACTGAGTTGCTGCTCACAAAACCAGTAAAGAAAGAAACTTAAATGGAAGTTTTGGGAAGGAGAGCCCAATAAAATGGGTGTAAGATATAGATGGAGAAAAGCTCGTGAGATCTGAGTCAGGCAGGGATATCCAGTGACGCAATAACATTACATGTGCATTCATATATGACATTCTCACACTGATGATATCTACTCAGGGTAGGAAGTTAGAAATACATCTCACCAAGATAAGACACATTTTTTAAAGCATAAGAGATATAGACAAGTTTTCATGACTATGAGTACTATGAATTATTATTTTGACAGAGAGAATGAGAGAGAGAATGGGCCGGCCAGGGCCTTTCAGCTGCTGTGAACAAACTTCAGACACATGCACCCCTTGTGGACATGTGTGGCATTGCGCACATGTGTCACTTGTGTTTGGCTATCCCTGAGGTCTGGAGGATTCTAACAGGAGTTCTTAGTCTTTGCAGTCAAGTGCCTTAATTATAAGCCATATCTCTAGCTAGACTATGAATTCTTAAGCACAATGTTTGAAGGGCAGATGGTAGGAGGACAATGGCTAAGTCCACATATATCGTCGATGATAGTCTAGATGACACTCTGCCCACTGCCTGTGCAGAAAGTGACATTGACAGACAGAAAGTGACTTACTCCATATTTGTAAATTTGCTATTTGTTAAACTGAAAGACCACTGGTGGATACCAAAGACTGCTGAAACTAGGATTCAGGTTGAAAATGTTATGAAAGGAAGGAGATTTGAGAAGCTTACCCAGAGTGGGAAGCAAACAGTTTGAGGAGCCTGTAATGTTTCACTGAGTGCATCTTGACCCAAGAGCACATGGTAACTGAGTGTATATTTTCATTTTTAGCTGGGACATGAACTATATGAGGCCCCAGCTCAGTCTGTTATAAGCCTCAATGTAATCCAGTGACAAGTGTACAAATGCAGTGTCCAACAGATACCACAGCATGAGCGAAAGTCCATTACTGGGTTCATGCTTTATATTGACTGGCACTGAGTAGTGCTTCCCACAGTGTTTTCGAATTATAATAAGATGGAGAAGCTCTCCTTTCGTGAGGCATGTCTTCCACGTGCTTCACGTATAGGAGCCCATCATGTTGAAGAAGTCCCAGTTACACTGTAAGATCCATGACTGTGATCACAGGTGGCACCTACCAGGCAAGTGTTGGCATGGCTCATTGGCAGAATTCCAGATTATTGAGGCTGATACTGATGGCTGGGCAGATCACAGTATTTGTGTGACAGTAATAGCATATGTGCATGCCTCAGATGACTCAGATTAAGCAGGTCAAGGAAGGTGGCGGGTTGGAAGAAAATCAACTTTTTACAGGGAAGGGCAGAGGGAGCTCTAGTATTTTGATGAGGTTTTGTTATCTACCTTTCTGACTACAGCTTACTGATATTGTCCGTTCATCCACTCACGATGCTCCTCATGCTGAAAGGAGACAAGCATCTTGGTGTTCCTTTACTCTTCCCAAGTCTATCTCTTGAGAGGCTTGCAGGTCCCGATCAAGCCAGCTTCAGATCCTCCTTGAGAGCTGATCACACTCTGAATATTTTTGCCAAGTCCCTGCTATACTCTGAAGCCTGTATCTCACGTTTCCTGGTTTTCCTGCTTGGGTTGGAGTGTGATATGTTACTCCAGCTAGTGGTTCTATTGGAAACTTTGGGTTGGGGCCTATCTGGAGGAAGTGGGTTGGAGGCTTGAGAGTCATAGCCCTACAGACTTCTGGTCTATTCTCTGCTTCCTGATCTGCCCACCTGTAAGCATGCTCCTACTGTTGTGCCTTCTCTGCCACAGTGGGCTGTACCCTAGCACCAGGAGCCAAACTAAACCCTTCCTCCCTTAAGTTGTTTGAGCCAGATATGTTATGACAGTGCTTTAGTTACTTTCTCACTGGTGTGAACAAATACCCAAGCAGAAGCACATTATGGAAGGAAAAAGGTTTGAACTGGGCTTACCATTTTAAGAGGAAGTTTAATTGTGGCAGGCATAGCAGTAGGAGCAGGAAGCTGATGTCACAGTGTAGCGCAATCAGGAAGTGGGGGAAGAATTGGAAGTGAGACTGGGCTAGAACACCTCAAGGCCTCCTCCCAGTGACCCATTACCTTCAACAAGGTTCCACCTCCTAAGGGTTTGATAACCTTTCCAAACAGTGCCTCCAGCTGGAAACAAGATATTCAAACACATGAACATTTGTGGAAGATTTTATTCATTCAAACTACTACACACAGTGAAAAATCACTAAACTTAGACACCAAAGAAAGTCAGTGATTTTCAGTCAACAATAAGAATCAATACCTTTCTCAGAATCTGTGATCAACACTTCTAGAATCAGCAAACCAGGACAAGATGTATGGCAAGGAGAAATGGGACAGTTTAACTGGTGGTGTGGAACATGCAGGTTTGTGAACATAATGAGGGGACGAGCGCCCGAAAGCAAATACTGTAAATGTTTAATTTGCCTCCAGGGGAAGTTACAACACGCTGAGGAGGCAACTGTGCCAAAGTAGGACCCTGACGAAGGAAATGAAGTTTATCTCCCCACAGGATGGTGTTCCCTCCGGGGAAAATGCATGCTGAGCAGCTTAAGAGAAGAGAACTTGGGCCCAAGGGACATTTGTGAGGGAATATATGGTATTTTATAAATCAAAACATTTCAAAACCCTTTACATTTTTTCTGAATTTCCACAAGATGACAGAAAACCCAGCGGATGCCCCATTTGTGTGCATCTGTCCCTCACCTGTGCACTGAAGAGACATTTTCTGTTGTCAGTGCTTAACTTGGGAATTTCTTTTTGTCATTGTTCAAAGTGTTTCGTCCAAAAAAAAAAAAAAAATCTGAAACTTACAAACAGGCAGAATTGAGATTGAACTCAGGCTGATGGCTTTTTAATTGATCATGCTATTTTCAACTGTGTAGGGGAAGAGATTAACTTATTTTATTATTTCTTGTAGATAAGCTGTTTCCATCTGATAGAAAAAAAGATCTGTATTCTAATATTCCTTCATGAAATGCTCAGTATGTTTTCAGATTCCCAAACGAATTTGGACTAGTTTATTTGGTGTGTGTGAGGTAGGGGTTTGTGGTATGCATGTGTGTATATGCATGTGAGCACATATGCATTCAGATGTGCATGTACAAGTCTGTGCACATGTGAGCATGTGTCGGATGTTGATACTGGGTGTCCTAGTGTCAATTGCTTCTTCCTCAATTGTTCCTCCACCTATTCTTTGAGGGAGGGTCTCTCTAGAATACACTGATTTTGCTTTCTAACTAGCCATCTTGCTCTGGCAATGATCTTGACTCAGCCTCCCCAGCACTTGGATTACAGGTGCATGCCACTACACATAGCATTTTAAGTGTGTTCTGAGGATCTGACCACAGGTCCTCATGCTTGTGTGGCAAGAAATGTTGCCCACTAAGCCATCATCCCACTCCTTCTTGAACTAGTTTTAACACATTACTGCTTCTCTTATTAATTAATTGAGTTAATAAAATCTTTGGCAAGAGTTCATTTCAGATTTGTGTGATGTAATGATTTTGATTTTGTAAATGAGATAATATCTCTTCAGAAAATTGTTTTAAGTTCCAAACGTCTTGTAGAAATATTCCTAAAAAGTAATGTGTGGTGTTATGTGTCTAACTTGAGAGCCCCCCAAGGCTGAGGCAGGAGAAGTCTAAGTTTAAAGCCAACCTGCTCAATATACCAAGACCTTGTCTCAAAAATAAATAAATAAATGAATACAATTGAGAGCTTGTGCAGTGAGTGCCCACCTGAACACTCTTTTCCAGGCAGAAAGACTGCTCATAGCCATTGCTCAGCAATGGAGAGGATTTAATCACCATCTTGAAAACTAAGATTGCAGGACAAAGTGAAGGCTGCCACTCCAGTAGAACAGTACTGATTCTGCATGGCCATGGTAAAATGAAGAATCCTATTGTAAAAGGTGACAGGAAGATTAAACACCTGAGGGGTGTGGTTTGTACCCCACTCATTTCTATGTGGTCATTTAAAAGGTAAAACAGTGGCTTTCAGAACTTAATAGTGTGCATTTCTGAGGTATGGGCAATAATTTAAATGAACTTTTAGCTTTTAACAATGAAAGAGGAGCTTTGTAAATATATCCTCACTTTAGTGAGAAATTACAAGATAAAGAAACTGTGAAATCAGTGTCGATGAATAGGTTCAGGAGTTAGCTGTTGTTTGTGAATAGATACAAAAGCAAGAAGAAATGATTACCAAGTGCAAAATAGTCAATTAAAATGCAAATATTATGCCTTGTTCTCTATTAATAAATAGAAAGGAATTTAAGGAAACAAGCAAGGGATTAAACACAGATTATATATTTTAATTAAGTGTTAATTTATGACAGAGCATTAATGGGGATTATATGAAAATATCTGGAGGAAAGCTCGCCAACAATGATGGATTAAAAGTTAAAGTTATGGAAAATTTCCAGAAAAATGGTGCTTCAAAATTCTTATGAAGATATTTTAGTGCTATTCATTCCTGTCAGGTTCTCCAGAAAAATAATGTTTTAATTAATTAGCACATAATAACATTATCTTTATCAATGTTAAAAATGTAGCTCATATCCATTTTGGAAGACTTTCCCTTTTTGACTTACTTTTGACAATAGAGTTTTCATAATTTCAGAGTTGCCAGAGACTGTAGAGTTTCTCTAGTTCTGGTCAAAACTGGATATAAGATACACAAGTATGACTTCTGCTTTCTGATATCTGGGCTTCATACTCACTGTTGCTCCATCCTGAGTTCTGCTTTCACCCATGTCCTTTAATGCACATCACTGCGTAGGTAAGAAAGCCCCATGTGTAAGTAAGAAGCCCTCTTCCATCTTCCCAAGGAGTGGTGCCTCTATCTCATGGGTGTTAGGTCGAACCATGTCCCAAAATGGAGTCTCTGTGGTTGACAAAATGGTGAAAAGAAGTGGCCTTACCAAGCTGAAGACATTTCTCAGAAACCATCTGACCCTTTGTTTCTACTTGGGCCCTTTGTTTCCCCTTGGGCCTAGGCCACAGTGTCTGTTTACCTTATCTGAAGAGTCACCTGACCTCTGTTTTGGTGACACACCCTAACTGCCTGACCATAATCTTGGATTAACAGAAACATTCCCCTGAAGAAAATTTCCTACCTAACTTCACAAACAAGCCCCCCATTCCCCTCTCCCCCACTCAGCAGGAATGTAGAGCGGCCCAGACCAGAAATGAACAGAAGACCACCCAAAATTAAAAATGAGAGTCTTTATTAAGCTGGCCAGTGACTGTCCCTTCACAGCAAAGAGAACAGCCCTGTCCTTCCTCTACAGTGAGTTTTTAAATGTAAAAATCAGATTAGTTTGCAATGACCTATGCCTCACTCTTCAGTCATCCTCCCCCACAATTATCTTTTTCAAGAGCAAGCAAGCACAATTTACAAAAGCACAATTTGGGCAGAGCAACAGATAAAGAGGAGAAAAAACACCAAGTGAAGCTCCACCTTGACCTCAGGGCAAAACTAACATCAGATGTTTTTACTGGAATCATGCCCTCAGGCTTATAGTTACTGCTCTTTAATCTCTTATAGCTCCTGGGGAATGTCAAGATGGCTGAGTGGCCTAAGATGGCTTCCCTTAGGTCTGTTCACCAGAGGTTGTTTGATTAAGGCCTTACAAAACCTAACCTTTGAAAACCCAGGGGTGTTATGCTCTTCTCTCATGAGACAGCCTGGCAGCTTGTGTAAAACTTTTACTTTGCTTCAGAGCGGTCTTGTGTGCTGTGGTCAGTCATGAGCCATACAATGTGCTACTGGGGGATGTCTCCAGGTGGTAGGACAGGCTCCATGGAAGCCACTGCCCAAAAGAGCTCACGTTGCTCAGAGCTTCTTCTCATTATCTAGCATGAGGCCAGCAGAAGAGGCTGCGCACAGCCAGAATTGGAAAGAAAATGACTCAAGGCTGGTTGAGGAAGCCGGCTGAATGTCCTCCCTGACCTGCTGCTGCCTGCCAAGGACTGGGCAGGACATGAAGGAGAGGCGAGAGGTGAGACCTCTACTGGCTCTGAGCAAAGTGTGGACAGGACAGTTTTCCCAAGATGCACTCAGAGTCTGTGTTACTTCTACTCCTGACAGTGAGTCTTTCTCCTGACTCAGTCTATAAGCACTTGCAGGAAGAGCCAGAGGAGGTGGACTAAACAGAAGCCTCCAGGAACTGCTTGTCTCCCTCCCATACCCCACATAGGGAAACAGGGTATCCTTTCTTTTGCAAATATAGAGTATGTTTCTCTCTGGTCCTGGGTTTTCTTGCAGACCATCCCTCCATTCCCCTTCCATCCCTTGATTTCTCTATTTCTTCTTCATCCTTCTGGAACTCTTGCTTAATAATTTTGAAAATTATTCAAATGGTTTGGCACTTTTATTCTAATCTTAGCTACTATGATTAACTGTCAGATCACCCCTTACACATCACATAGAAACTATATCCATGTATGCATGGTACAGAATGGCCAAGAAAGGGTTAAACAGGTTGTGGTAGAAATCAAGGAGCTCAAAGGCCTCTTTTTGAAGAGATGTGAAGAGAACCTCTGTGGAGGTTAAATAAGGAACGCTGTCTGAGAACTTCTGCAGATCAGGGTTAAGCCCAGAAAGGCGTGAGACAGTCATAGACGCAATGTGCAGAGTCTGTTGCAGATGGACAAATAAGTAGACAGATGGATGGTCACTCAAGTAGGTAGGCTACATCAGCAGTGCTGACAAATGCAACCTAAAGCCCCCAGGGCAGTTGGGATTACTCTGCCTGGCAATCCCTTGACTCTGAGTGACACTCAGTGGTCATATGATAGGTTGGTGGTGTCTTTGCCATCCTAGTGTTAGATGTACTTCTTCTTATGGGGTCCACATGAGGTTATGACACTCTTTCTTGATCTTGTGGCATTGATAAGGTCTTGAGTCTGTATTTTCTGATGAGGTTTTAATATAACTACGTGCTCATAGGATCCTAATCTACTTTGATAAGTTTCTGGTGGCACTCATTCTACGTTTATGAGTAAGTCATCATTCTGTGCCTGGTGGGTGGTGCTGGACAGATGGTACTGTTTATGTACCCAACAAGATATGCAGTCATTCTAACCCTGCATGACATACAAGCTGTAAAGTCAATTGCTGCTTGTAAAATGGAGGCAGCAATTAAAAGGCACAGCCTGAAAATCACTGTCTTATCGATATGGAGTCACTTAGAACAGGGCCTAGTCTGAACTCAACAGCAACACAGGCATGTTTATACCTAAGTAACTGTGGTCCTATCTGGGGTATGTTGGCCACTCAGCTCACAAATTTAGAATATCAATACTCAGATTAAACTTTTATATATATATTTTCAAATATCTACAGTGAAGTTTGACTTCAGATGGAGAAAAACAAGTTGGCCACTGATCTAACAAATATAAATCCTAGACCAGATGCCCAAGCCAGAGCAAATAGAAGTAACCACAACTCAAACTTTGTGTTTAGAATAAAGTGCCCTGGCCGGGTGTGGTGGCTCATACCTTTAGTCCCAGCACTCAGGAGGCAGAGGTAGAAGGATTGCCTGTGAGTTCAAGGCCACCCTGAGACTCCATAGTGAATTCCAGGTCAGCCTGGGCTAGAGTGAGACCCTACCTCAAAAAACAAAACAAAACAAAACAAAACACAATGTGCCCTGCCATAATGTGTGCCGGGTTATAAGAGCATTTTTCAGATTACAAGAATGATTTAGATGTCTAATACTTATCACTTGTTCCTGAAAATGTGCCCCCTCAGGAGAGCTTCCCCGGACATAAATGGGAGGTTGGCTTGATGAGAGCATTCTGGGTTGATTTCCTCCTCGATGTTTTCAGGGCTTCAGGGTGCTCTCTTAAAGAAGGCGATAATGCAGTTTAACATATCAAGATAATGGTGATCTCTACCTTTGATTCCATGTTTCACATTTTTTCACATGCTAATTTATTCACACATAAACACACAGGTATATTATTCTGTCATTCAAAATGAAGGAAATACTGCCATTTGCAAGAGCAAGAAGGAACCTGGAGGACCCTATGTTAAGTGAAACAAGCCAGATCCAGAAAGACTGCACGGTCTCACTCATAGGTGGTGTCTAAAAATGTTGAATTCCTAGAAGCAGAGAGTAGATAGGGTTGCCAGAGGCTGAGAGAGGAAGGGGGACAGAGACTGAAATTTGCCTACTCATTACTGGGTCAAAATACCTGACAAAAGTCAGCTTAAGGGAGGAAGGGTTATTTCCAGGTTAAGTCCAACATGGTGGGAAAGGCATGGTGACAAGAGCTTGAGGCAGATGGTCATATTCAGTCCACAATAAGAAAGCAGAAAGAAATAAACACTGCTCAGCTTCACTGTGTGGCTCCTTTTTATGAAGTTCAGGGAACAACCCATCATTAACATGGGCCTTTCCACCCCAAGTAACTTAATCAGATAATCTCTCACAGGTGATTCCAGGTTCTGTGAATTTGATAATTTAAACCAGCACAAAGATCAATGGGTCAAAGGGTGCAAGGTCTCAGTTATGAGCAAGTTTTTGAATCTAATGTGCACAGTAGGTTAAAGGGGATGTGTTAGCCAATGTAATCTTAAGAATCATTACATAGTTGATGTGCACATCAGAATGTCAGGCACACCTTGCCTACTTTTTGTCTTTATCAACTAATATTTAAAATACAAATTCACTTCTGAACAGAGAGAATATATGCTTTTGTTTTGTTTTGATTTTTTATATCTGTTTGGTTTTCCTCATTGAAATACTCCCTTCAAGGACAAAAAAAGAAATTTGCTACATACCCTTCCCTTATTTTACAATAAAAGTGCCTTAGCTGGGTATATAGCACACATCTGTAATCCCAAAACTCGGGAGGCTGAGTTCAAGGTCAGAGTCCTCTCTCTCTCTCTCCATAGATACACAGATAGATAGATAGATAGATAGATAGATAGATAGATAAACTATATACTAGCTGAATCAAGTATATATTAGTTGAATAAAATCAGGAATTTTAGGATGTTTATATCATGCAGTTCTTGTGTTCACATGGAAGCCAAAATTGATTCCTTTTGTTTTATTAAGTAGAAAGTTGTATGTATACAACATATGTTAGTACTATCATTTCCATCCTCCCATGCTCCCATTTCCAATTTTTAAACTATACAAAAAAGCTGTGAGTTCCCCTTTTGAGCATTTGTTCTTGTGAAGCTTCTCCACTCTTTCATGCACATAGGATGTTTTCCAACTTATCTGATACACATTGAAGGGTAAGTAACATATCTAGGAGCGGAGAGATGTCGTATAGGCAGTTAGCCATGGAAACTGAGGAACAACTTGCATGATTCATTACCCTAGCAACACAACGCCCACCATGGAAAGAAACGACTTGGCGCTACCAGCTGCTTTTGCATTGGCTGGTCTGCACCATCCTGGGACAGCCTCATGATTCTGCTACCTCACCCTGACCTCTGGGTGCAGAGGGTAGGCAGAATGTAGGCAGGATCCTGTTCAAGGCATCTGCCTTGATGTTTGAAGGACTTTCTTCTGTCCCATGCCAGTCAGAATGAAACACCTGCTCCAGTCTCTCAATGTGAAGCAATCCTACTTTTATGGAGTTCTAAATTTCTCTGCTAACAAGCTCAGATTTTTAATTCTGTTCTTTCACACTTGCCTTGAAGGGACATAGTTTAAAAGCATCTTTGGTTATTGCTGCTTTGTTCCATTTGTCTCACCCATCTTTAGAATGTAAAAGCACATTTTGAAAGCCTGCCATAGAAATAAAAGCAGTGTTTAGGTTTGCTTTTTGATGCTGTGCTGAGTTTAGGAGTGATCAGATTTGAAATGGCTTAGGAACACGTGACCAAGTTCTCTGTCTCCTCCTCTGCCTCCTCTTGTCTTTCTACTACAGAGATCCATCAATTTAGATTCCATTATTTTTCCTCCAGCTTCTCAGTAAAATATAAATAGTATTAAAAACTAGTAACCTTGCTTGTTAAATTTTCTGGGTGGTACTATTATTAAGATCATCAGCCATAGAGCAGTTCCCTGAGGAGAATGGTGAGTAGCTGGTGATTATGGTCACTGTTCCCTGAGCACCTCCCAGAGACACCAGGTGATGCTGGGTTTATCCCTTGGTTTGAATAGGTGTCATCAGTACAGTGTTATGAACCTGAGACCCTGGGCTTAAGCAGTTTCCCAAGGACACAGTCCATCAGAGTATAACTGGGACTTAAGCTCAGCATTAGAATACAGAAGGTAAGACTGGTAAATAAAGGAGGTCCTCTTAATCTCCTCCTTTCTAATATACATAACTTCAGACCTCCTTCTTTCTAGCACTCCTGGTATAAATATTTACACACATGTTGGTAGTGTTTATAGTAGTACCACAAATTTACATATATACAATGCTAGGTTGTGTCATTTTAGCACTAAGCAGGTGCCTGCAGCCCAAAATATTATCACCAAGGCAGAATAGAAGTATGAATATTGAGTTTCTTGATTAGCCTATTAGAAATTTGTTGGGCACAACTAGATGAAATTTTCCACAGAATTGAAAGTGGTTGCCTGTGGTGGGGGCTGAGAGCTAGTTGATCCCAGGAGCTTTACAAAATTTCTATCCACATATTTGACAGGAGTAAATGTTAAATAAAAAATAACAACATATTCACTTAATATGGATCTTAAAATTTGTAGTGAGGGTAAATGCACAGAATAAAATGTCAGGAGGAAATCAAGTTTTTACAGAAAGACCCTTAAAGAAAATTACTCCTTTTGAATAATACTAAAATTAAAAAAAAAAAGAAATACATTGCCCATTATAGTTGAAGAACCTCAAATGTTGTATCCACAAAACATACCTACTGGTATGCCACTTTTTAAGGCATTTAGAAATAAAATAGAAGCATAATTGGTACAAACTGTAATTTCTAAAAGTCTTAAGGGAAAATAACTTCTATTTGTTATTGTAATTCTTTGTCAAAATGTCACATTTTACAACTCCTTTGAGGTGGAATGCACTGAATACATAGGCTTCTTTATGAATGAGTTCCAAGGGACCTGCTATTTTATTTTAACCCAGAACCTTAGTAAAATAAGTCAAGCACAGTTTTTTTTTTTCTTTTTTTCCCTAGCCTTGTGGTGCCATCTATGCACCCAAGTCTGTAGACTCAAGGCACAGGGGTGCTTCATGGCACTCACATAGGTGTGGAGG
Organism: Dipus sagitta; assembly: GCA_036346955.1. Taxonomy (NCBI): domain Eukaryota; kingdom Metazoa; phylum Chordata; class Mammalia; order Rodentia; family Dipodidae; genus Dipus; species Dipus sagitta. The sequence goes on from CM070783.1 coordinate 41,186,977, forward strand.
TGCATCAGAGCTGGTCTAACACTGAGCCAGGAAACTGCAAAGGTGAAATATTGCTATTCATTCTGCATTATCAAATCCTCTGTGGGCTGAGCATTCTGCTGATGGTCAAAGGGGCATATGAGTGTGGAGGTGGCCCATCTTTTCAGTCACCTCACAGCCAGGAAGTCGGGACCAATAGTCACAGGGGATGGAAAGGCAACTTAAAACTGCTGAGCTGTCTGTAAGCTCAGAGAATTACACCAAAAGGGCTCAGCATGTTCTCTCTTGAAAGAAAGGTGTCTCTGATTTGCTCCTGAATGAGGCTTGGGAGTGAGCCCAAGGAGGTGAAGATGGTACCAGACAGAATCCTGGGTGGAAGGCAACAGACACAAGGAGATAGGAAACCAGTCTCTGCAGTGCTGAGCAGCTTGGAGAGAGTCATTAATACTTATGGAATTTGAAAGTAAGAATAATCTTTTTTACACCAAGGAACAGGTGACCGAGGGTGGAAAGAGCATAGTACCACTGGGAAGATGGAGAGAGATTAGGAAAAACAAGTATGTAAGATATGACAATTGCACAAAATAATTGTGAATTCAAAGATTTTGTCTGTGAACCAGAAATTGAAAAGAAAGAAATCACAATTTTACATTTTCTAGTAATGTTTCATTAAAATTTTAAATGAGCTAACACATGCCTGGCAACAATTTTGGTTGGCATGCATTCTGGAAGGCTCATATCAAATTAAAGAACAGGGATTTGTTCCCACTGTGATTGTAAAAGTAATAGATTTCAGAATAATATGCAAAGAATTTGGAACTCTGAAAAATTTATTATCCATAGTTTTGACAAATCATTATACCTGAGTTAAATTCCTGATTAAGAATGTATATAATTGAATTTTAAGAGGTCATGATACCTTAATAAAAATGTGTGTAGACATTTGATTTCATTTTTCTGTGTGATTCTATTAACCCTGAGCTTGATCCTTCAGAAGATGAGCAGAATTCTAACTGATATTCTCTATCTGCATCCAAATGACAGTGACCCAGTTCTTCACATCTTGCTTACCCAAGGAGAATTTGAAATGGTTAGCTGGGTGAGGTGAGAAGAGAACTCAAAATTCCTATAGTTTGCCCTTCAAGTGGCATTTTTAGCTTTTTGGGGAAGGATGGTAAGTGTATTACTACATTGAAAAGAATCTGATTCTTCATTAGAACTGGGTAAGATTTGCCTTTGACCTATAGCCTATGACTGGCTTTGCCATTTCTTCAGGCAGTAGATGTGAGTACTCAGATCATGAGTGTCACATAAATTAGCCACCATTATCAACAATTTATGAACATCCACTCATTTGATTACTGAGAAATTTTACTTTGGATAAAAACATAATTCCTTTCTTTGACAAATAATAGTTATATGATCCATATAACTAATTGTTTTCTTTAAGCAACTGAGATAGACCAATGATAGATAATAGACAGATATATACATAAAGAGGGATGGTAAATATAGACAGATGATGATGGTGATAGATCGATAGTAGACAACGTATAGTAGATGATAAAAATAGGTAGATAGAAAGATTTACAATAGATGGATAATACTATTGCTAAGTCCTAGGTTAATTAAGACTATTTAAAGACAGATACCTGTTATTCTGTTTTCTCAAAGTGTAGTAAAATGGGAAAGAATATAATTGCTTTTTTCTGGTGCTAGGGATTAAGCCCAGGGCCTTGAACTTGCTATGGAAGTACTCTAACACTAAGCTTACCAAACCCCAAAATGTAATTTTAATGCAATATAAATATTTATATAACAGAATAAAATATGTAGTCAAGGAAAAATCCTTCAATAATAAAGTAAGAGAGAGCAATGTTGTTAGAGAAATCTCATGACTTGTCGGGGAAACATATTTTTAAAGAAAGCCTATCAAAGATAAAGCATTGGTCCTGCTTCTCTGTATTTTATGGCTTCAGGCAGGATCTTTAATACCACTGTGCATCTATTTTCTTATTAGGGAAAATGCAAATAATAATAGTGTGTACCTCATGGGGCTTTCCTTACTGAGTTGAGTATTCTTATCCCTAATGCTCAATGGAGCATGATATCACTGGGTATTATGAATATCTTCAGCATTGTGAGAAACAAGAAAAACCATCTATGAAAGTAACTGAGCCATTCTGCATCTTCTGGTAGTGGGCTGAGTTCCCATTGTTACATGCTCAGGGCCACAGCAGGTCCAAAGATTCCCAGAGGTAGGATACTGGTAGCTTTCTGAGAAAGACAGAAAACTCTGATAGTCACATGATCAAAGTCCTTCAGAAATACAATAATTAATGTTTTCAAAATACCTGATAAGAAGCAACTTAAGAAAGGAGCGGTTTGTTTTGGATTACGGTTCTAGGGGTACAATCCATCATGGTGGGGAAGGCATGGTGGGAGGAGATTGAAGCAGCTGGTCATATTCAATCCACAAACAGGAAGCAGAGACTATGAATGCTAGTGCACAGATTGCTCTCTCCTTTTATTCAATCTGGAAGTCCAGCCCACAGAATGGTACCACTCCTGGTAAGGTAGGTATTCCTACTTCAATTAACTTACTTGGGAAACTTTGTCACAGACATGCCAAAAGATTTGTCTCCTTGGTGATTTTAGAGTTCATTAATTTGACAGTAGAGGCTAACCACCACAGGAAGACAAGAGAAAGAACCTCAATTTTTACCCTTTAAAGTGCAATAAATATCTCCTGGAAGAATGGGAAGGACAAGTGTGACCCTTGGATATGCCTTCATGCTTCAAATGTCATTTTCTCCTGAAGGTAAACACATACCTGCAGGGAGATGACTTCCCTATCTGTCTTCAGCAGCTTCCATGACTGGTCTCCTCATCTATTCTAGTAAAATCCTCCTGGAATATGTTCTTCATGGAGTAACAGCAACAAATTTACCTCTTGACAGATACTGTATTTGGTTTTCCACAATTTCAAGTGTTATTCTTTGAATACATTGAGTTCCTGATTAGTCAGAACTCAGTAGAGCAAGACCAAGTAGGGTAGGTTGGAACAGATTACAAGATGTTTATACTGAATTCAATGGGAAGATGATTTGAACTGGATTAATACTATTATTTCTTCTCTTACCTCTCTTCCCTATCCTCCTCCTCTGTCTTCCCTTTGTTCTCTTTCTCTTTTTATTCATCTTTCTTCCTTTATAAAATTCTGTCAACATAATGATCAGAATTCCAATCTTTATAAATGACAGTCTTTATACTAAAAGTAATGCAACTTCAAATTTGATAAACATATGCTAAACATCAGCTCAGAGATTTTCCATATCAAACAAGATTCCTTGATTTCAGTTGCAGTTGTTATAGTCTTTAACTCATTCTTACTGCTCCTGGTCAAGCATCCCCTTCTTTATACTATCATGCATGTATCCCATTTAATGAGTATGAAGTTTCTGCAATGTGGCAAAGTCTTAGGGACCGTCGGAAAATTATAGATTGTAAAACTTCTTTGAACTTTTGAGAAAAATTCACATAGAACAGAACAGAGGGAATTTTAGGAACATCTGCCAAAATGGATATTCAGAACGTACATTTAAAGAGGTTAGTCTATGCATTTTCAGATGAAAGAATTTCTTCAGGTCTTAAAAATATAAATAGAAAAAAAAAGTAGAGTAAAAAGAAAAAGGGGAACTTTGAGTTAATCTGATTTCCAACAGAGATGAAAGAGGAGCCACTGAGTTGGAAGACTGGCTTCTGTTCCCTACACTTCCCTGTAGGTCTTCAGGTGGTTTTAGTAATGGAGCACCCAGGCTTTCCTTGTGAGAAGAAGCCCTTTGATGGCAGGAGATGTTTTATAGCATGTTTGTATGCTGTGGCTTCAAAGTTTGCAATAATGAAAACAAATCTATGTTCTAAACAGTCTGTGATTTGCTGAGCATGCAGCCTCCTCTCTCTGTAGAGCTGGGGTCTTGTGTGCTTGCTGTGAAAACAGGGTGCTGCTCACATTTGTCTCACAAATGTGTAAGAATCAGGGATTATAAGTGACCTCTGGCTAGCTCAGAAGGTGACCAGCAAATGCATTTCCTCACAATTGAGTAACTGAGTCTTGAACAGGTGGAGTTGTGGTCTTTTTATAGATGACCTCACATGAGCTTCTTTCTTGGAAGATGTGTTCTGAAAGTCTGCAAATCCTTTCTTGTCTGTTTCCTGAGGGAACAGACCAGTGATGGGTGCTGCTTAGAGGACCTGTATTGCTAAAAATCAGGAAGGAAAAGCAATGTATTTCTTGAACCAATTGTCCAGGCCTTGGAGAAAAGTGGGTACATGATGGTCTTGTCAAAGCAGGTAAGTATGAAAGTAAAACAATAATGCTGTGGAATTCTGTCCCAGGCATGACGTGAACTTTGCCCTCTTGAACCATCAGAAACTGTGATTACCTTAAAAGACCTTCACATGATAGTGTCCATTAACATTTTTGTCATAGAGACAGGAGTAGCTCACAATGCCACATCTTTCCGCAAGGGTATGTAGGAAATTACAGTTTCTGAAAAAACATTTTATTCAGTGGTATAGCCACCAATAAGTTGTTCATGCTCCTGCAAGTCCCAGTGATTAAACTCATTGGATCCTGAGCAAGACTTGGGTGGAATCTTCTCTTTGGTCTGTCAGTTGGTATCTGATCTTGGGTGACAAGACATTTATTCTCCTCAGGGAAATTTTACACAATAACTAATAAAAAATAGAAAATAAAGTATTTTCCAACCCTGGAGGTTAACTAAATAACTTGCAAATTAATGTCAAGCAAATTCAAGTACTGGCTTTCTTGCTATGTTAGTTTATTCCCACACTTCAAGCCAGATGTTCAAATCTGTTGGATGTAAGTGGTTATCTACTTCAAGTGACAACCTCAGTGATACAAAAATGTGGCACCCTGCAGTGGCAGACCATCTTCTTCATTATGCTTCCTGTTGGGTCACTCATGTCAATAGCTGTACCCAGAGCTACAGAGCCAAGATGCCACCCAACTAAATTTTCATGGGTGAACCTAAACAAATTGGCATTTTCTCTCACAATCAGTCAGGGTCTCTTCTCTTAGACCATTAAAAGGAGCTCCTGTTTCCAAGAGAAATAATTCTCTTATCAGTAACCATAAACTCATTTAATTTTCTGCTTGAGGAAACAATAGCCTCTGGTTTCATTTTAATTTTGTTTTATATTTAAGAGAGAAAAAATAGACCCCCAAAGATCTCTCTTTTTCTTTTGTCAAATACAATAATACTCTAACAAGGAAAATTGAAAAATAGAAATAGTTGGTTTTATTGTTGGTACCCTGACTTGAGTTTGTACCTCTATTGCCTTTAGGCAGCATCTGCTGCAGTCTAAAACTAACTTTACAAAAGTTGAAATCGATCCTGAAATTACTATGGCTGTGGCCTGGAGGTCATGCCTTTGCGTCTGCCCTGGTCAGGCCTGGAAGCCCTTGACACTATCTGGTGTTCCAGTGTATCTACACATGCACATACATTCACATGCACACATGTAAACACATTCAAAAACATAGACATATATACAAACATGTGCACACATGACACAAATGCACATACACTAATACATGTGTCCTTACACATGTATGCACACATATACATATATTGTGCACACACGTGTACATGCTAACATGTGGACACATACACATGACACTTGCACACATAGGTTCACCCAAATATGTGCACCTGTACATACGTGCACACATTGGTGTGTACATGTGTACATATACAGCGTGCACATATATACACATATATACACATTCATTCACACATGCACACATGCACCTGAATTCACATTGAATCAGCTTGCTGGAGCAAAATTTAAAAAAAAATTACAATGTTAGTCTTCTATGATGTCTTAAATTGGCTGACTGGGTAATGAAATAGGCTTGTGTAAAAGGACATAGCACATGGTCAATTCTGAAGTTAGACATCCAAGCCAGTGGTTCTGTGTATTTTGTGACATGGAAGTATATGAACTGTTTCCTTTCTGGTCCTTCTGGCAGCAGATGATGTGGCAAAAACAAGCTCTCACCTACTTAGCTGAACTGGGTTCAAGCTCAACCTAGGTTAACATGTATTTTTTTTGTCATTGTTTGTGCTAGAAATTGCTTTCTATTTCATGTCTCATCTTTCAAATCACAAAAATCTTTGGGGAAACCATGGATTTTAAATAAAAGATTCTTTATATCTAAAAATAATGGGAACTGATTATAGTGCCTATTATGAAAAGTCATGTTTGCAATAAAAATTTATGATATATTGTTATGGATTTGTTTTGAAGTACTAACTCATAATAAGTGCTGATACAGTAAATGTTTCTATATTTAATAGTTACACAACTTCATCGTAACTAAAGCATTGAATTAGAGATGAAAAGCAGAGGATTCAAACAGTAGTTTCTCAAAGAAACATAAAACCTAATTAAAGGAATATCAAAATACATAAGTCAAGTGCATCACCATTAGCCAAGAGAACATGAGGGAGAGGAGGCTGCAGAGAACCAGCCACATGAAACCTCCCCTTTACCACACCAGGGACTTGACGTTGGACAGTGTGTTGGGGTGGGAGACACTGACTGTACCTGTATTCACAAGAGACACAGTGCAGTGTGGTTACCACCACGCTGGAGAGGGAGGCCCGGAGTTCTGAGCTTGGAATAACTCTCAGAGCAGGAAGTCACAGCATCCGTGACCTGGGAAAATGAACAGTGCCACAAAACATCAGCATTATACAGACCCAACCTGTGATGGATTAAGACAAGAATTTGGGTGCATCATGGCTGTGGACTGGATTGTGCCTCTTTCCTACTTCACAGTGACATGGAGTGTGCCCATTGGTGGAGAAGGTGTCTTTCAAGAGGCAGTGAAGATCCCATGAGGTCATCAAGTGGCATCCTAACTCCATGGGCTGGTGTTCTTCTAAACAGGAAGAGGTGGTGGGGGTGCTCATGCACCATGGAAAGGCTGTGCAAGACCATAATAGAGAGACAGCCAACTGCAAAGCAAAAAGAGACAGGCTCAGAAGAACTAGAACTTCCAGACCTCCAAGTCTGAGAAAAATGCACTCTTCTGTTAGAGCTGATGTGGTTCTTTGCTATAGATGCCTAAGCATCTGACATGACCATAACTGGGTCTCAGCACCAATAAACACATGCGTATGCTCAAAACGTAGATGTGACCATCCATCCTGGCCGGAAGAAGTCACTGTTGGTCTTTCTCCAAGGACCATATTCCTCTTATGAGGTGAGAGAAAACTGTTGGGAAGTGACCTTGAGGGGACCCTGAGAAAGACAGAGTTTTGCAGTGTAGAGTTTCTGGCTGGCCACTCAGTGACATAGGGCTTAGGAGATCATTCCAATCAGCAAAACTAAACTCTACCTACTCAGGGTCCTGCCACCCACTGTAGGAACCTGGTGTGGAACACAGCAATAGCTGTAATGTGTGTTTCTGTGGTAGTAACTTGTCTCATGTCTCCTGCTCCTTTCCCTCCTCCTGCTCCTCCTCTTTGTGCTCCTCTTTTTCCATCTCCTCCTCTTTCTGCTCTTTCTTCTCCTCCTTCTACCACACCTCTTGGTCCTTCTCTTGGTCCTCCTCCTCCTCCTCCTCATCTGTCTTCCTCTTATTTCCTTCTCCTTCTTTCCTTTTCCCGAAAAGTGCAAATATCAATATTTACTTACTGGCTGTACCAAACCAAATTGCAGTTGGGTGACAGACTATGGGCCATGACTTCCTGACCTCGGAAACCATGGTAAACAGCCTTGGTGAAACTCAGTGAGGTGAAGCAGGTAGTCTTTGTAGACTCTACTCAGTCCACACTTAGCAGTGACTAGTCACTGGGCATAGTCCTGCCCTCAGTGCAGTACACACATCCTACTCGTTTCCAGGGAGGTGAGAGGGATCCAAATTTGAACATTGTGAATGGAAATGCATTAAATCCTTCAATGTCAACATGGGATTGTTAGAAAGTCCCATTCTTCCAGGTTGCATTTCTGGGTTTGATCCAATGAATGATTTTCCATGTTTGATTATGTCTTTAAGGCTGATGACTCACAAATTATCTCCTAGCTTGAAATAAAGTCTGCCTCCAAAGCTGAGTATCCATAGGCTACTTGCCCTCACCAATGGGATGCTTGGAGCAGCATGAAAGAGAGAGCCTTCCTTGAAATCTGGACTGTGTTCTAGTCAAGCCCTCAGTGATGCCAGGAACCCTGCTCAGGACTGGGTTAATTTGAGGACATGCCTGGTCTCTCCCAAAGCCTGGGTTTTCCAAAAGGCGGGATCTGATTCTTAGCCTTCCTGACACTTGTTAGGCATCCAGTAGATGGGGCAGCTATCCTATGACTGAATGTAAAGTCCTACTTATGTATACATTGAGATGTATACACATGAGGCTGTGAGGAGCTTTCCATGCTCTTGCTATTAAGCTGTTTTAAATTCTACCTCAGAAATCCAATGTGACCGGAATGGAGAGTTGTTATCTCTATGAATTATATAATTAAAAGTATGAATTATATAACCTATGGTACTTATATTTCCTAAAGGTACATTATTCTAAAATATACATGTTTTCATCTGCCAATGCATATTAAAAGTCTTTTTTTTTTGTTAACTGCCGAGCTTATATGCTAATGCTCAACTATCATACACAATCTATTGGTCACAATGCACCCATCCCTATTTAAACATTTTGATGAAAATTGAGATTAGAATTTATTTCAGTGTAAGAATCAAACATTTTCTATTATTTAAAAAACGTATAAATTAGTGACTTGATGACATGAAAAGTTATAGTGTAGTGTGGAAATCTAAGTCACAAAAGTGTTTACAGTCTGCCCAGTGGCTGTGTGTTCTTTTGTTCCCTACACATCCATTTGTATTTTTGCAGTGGGGCTTGTGGTATTAACTCTGTTACGTCACATATGGTGTGTTCACAAGCATATTTCAGGCACACAGAATTTGAATTCTTCTCTGAAGCATTCATTAAAAGAACATTTTCCTGGAATTTCTATCAATCTTGTGAGATGGCACACATGGTATAAATAGACATTCCTAACAAAGCAAACACAATTTTTAAAAAAAAGTCTTTTTCCCACTATCCTTTATGTTCATACTTTTCCTCATAGTAAACTCATTGTCATGATTTTCTACATCGACACAATCTGTCACTTAGTCCTGCATTCTATGTTTAAACCAGATCTGGGTCTTGTAGCCATTATTCATTCAATATTCTTAAACTCAGTTCAATTATCTGATCAAAGCAAGACTTTGGTACATTGGGGACAGCTCAACATTTTCTCAAGTGCAGTGAGGATGGAGCCTTGTTTTCCTATGTGACTTGTCAGCAGCTAGACACTGTTTAGTTAATGATCCTGTCCCCTCCATTAACTGGAGGCACACATTTGCTTGGGATTACTTCAGAACTATAGGATGTGTCCTACTGGTTTATCTGTTTATGGCCATAATTACTCTGATTTATAAAAATATTTTATTTTTATTTATTTATTTAGTTGTCAGAGAAAGAGAGAGAGAGAGAGTGTGGGTGTGCCACAGTCTCCAGCCACTGTAAACGAACTTCAGACACATGCTCCCTCTTGTGCATCTGGCTAATGTGGGTCCTGGGATATTGAACAAGGGTCCTTTGGCTTTGTAGGCAAATGCCATAACTGCTAAGCCATCCCTCCAGCCCTCTGTTTTTGTTTTTTTTTTTGGCAGTCATTTTTATCCTTTGTTATTATTATTATTATTATTTGGTTTTTCATGGTACAGTCTTGCTTTAGCCCAGGCTGACCTAGAATTCCCAATGTACTCAAGGTAGCCTCAATCTTATTTTGATCCTCTTACCTCTGCCTGCCAAGTCCTGAGATTAAAGGCATAAGCTGCCATTCTCCACCTTATTTATACTCTTTGACAATTTCTTACATGAATATTTTATCTAAGTAGGAAGTTGGTTAAAAGCATGAATTATATAATCCATGATATTTACATTTCCTAAAGATTCCCTGTACCCCATTACCTTTTCTTATACCCCTCCTACTCCTATGAACCCCTCTTCTTTCCAACCTATTTCCCAACTCACTGAGTTTAGTTAAAGCTGCTTACATTAACATGTGTGTGTGATTATTTACTGGACCAAGGGCAAATTACCAGTGGCTACACCATTGAAGAGAGTGACACCACTCTCCCAACCACTATTAACTGCCAATAACAACTTAGGGCGGGGTGACACCTCATTAGCCCCCTCTCTCATCTTTGATGGAATGTTGACAGGCTCAAACTTGTGCAGGTAATCACAGCCACTATGTTCATGAGTGCAATGACCAGGTCATGCCTGGAGGCTATCACACCACAGTGCTCTACCTCATCTTTGCTGTATTTAATAAAGTCTTAATTTGGGCAAATTTAAATTTATTTTTATTATTTTCCTTCAACAGTGACCTTGGAAATTTTCTGTTGCCCTCCTATGTGCAGTTTGCTTGATGAGTTCCAGATATTTTGCAAAATGTCTTACCAGCAAATAAAATATCCTTATAGAGTGCAGATTGTATGTCTCATGATATAACCTGACCTGAAATATTGTATGACACTTCTCTTAGCAAAGCATCTATTTACTATTTGTAAGAAATGATGGCACGCACATGACACCATTATTGCAGCTGATGTAAGGAGGCTCGACCACCATTCTTTGAACCTTTTGGCAAACTGGATTCCATTCAGGAGTTTACAGACACATATAGATGAGTATCTGTCTTGTGTCATTTTTCTTAACACAGTGGTTGACAATGCCCAAATGTCATATCCTGGTACCTAGAACATCAGTCTTGTTGTGGATTGTGTTCGCAGACACATAGCATTTCTGTTCTCCTTAAAAATGATGTTACATAGTGAGCCACAAACTTCATACATGCTGTGAATTAGGAAGTCCTGTGCTGAGCCACCCAGAGCAGGAAAAAAAATTGAACTATAGTTCAGACAGCATATCAAAGTCTTTTCTCTGCTTTGTGAAGAGGCTTGAGAAAAGTTCCATCATATTAAAGAAAGAGAAAGTCAGATGAATGACTGACAGAAGGAATAAGAATAAACATGAAAGGCTTTTTCCTTTTATTTTTCTGGTTCTTGCTTGGGTTACTAGAGTAGAATGCACTTAACACACAGGAGTCAGCTAGTGTGTGGACCCTGGGATAGTGAAGTTGACTTCTGTCTACCACATGGTCCTCAGCAGAATGATTGCTAGGCTCTCCCACATTGTACTCACAAACTCCAGGACAGGGCCATATTAAACAGTTTCCTTAGAAAATTTGTACAGGCTTTATTTTCATATTTAACATTTCAATTGTCATTTTAATTGTACACATTTATGAGGGCAGTGTGCAACCCTGACATCTGTGACCACTGTGTAATGATGGGTTAGCATTTCTATCTCCTTAAATGTTTTCAAACATTTTGGTTTCTACATATAAGTAGCATAGATTTCTGGAGTAAAATGTGGTCTTTTAAACATGTGCACACAATTTATCAATCAAGTTTACATAAATGCATCTTGATTTCATTGTTTTTTTGTGTTTGGAAGTTTTGGACTTCTGTCTTCTACTTCTTTATAAGTCATAGTTATTGGGAGCTATGATCACCCACCAGATAATATAACTTATTATTCCAATTTCATGCAGGGAGCCACATCTAGTCGCCATCACAAGATGGCGCTAGCACTGCAGGAAGCCACATCTAGTCGCCATTACAAGATGGCGCTGGCTTCCTGTTAACCTCATGGTGTTCAACTTCATATACGGCAGTGCCTTGGCGCCAACCGTGTTCAAGGTATGCGCATGCGCTTGACGCAACCTGTCCTGAGCCTATCCCGTGGCGCCTGGTGGTGGCAAGCGGATAGCAGCCAATCAGTAGGTGCCTCATTGCCTATCCCCTATAAAAGTAGCTGCACATCCCGCCCCCGGGTCCTTCCCCGTCAGCTCTCCTGTTAACCAAGAAGCTCTCCAATAAAGTGTGATCAAGAAGGATCCTCGTGTGGTGATTGTTCTTTTCCCGCTGGTCGGGGGGCTCGCCGCAAAGTGGTGCCGAAACCCGGGAAGGACCAAAGGAGGATTCAGAACTTGACACACGGAGAGGCAGGCGCCGGTAAGTCATTCTGTCTTTTTCTGTGTCTTAGTCATGTCCGTGTCTGAGGGCCTCGCTGCTCTTGCTGTTTTCTGTTTGTTTTGTCTGGGTCTTTCTATTGTTTTGCGTTTGTTTCTATCTTGCCTAGTCTGCTGATAGCCTGGACCGGTTAAACCCGTGGTAGATAACGCGGCTCTGGTCCTTGGAGCCTCGAGTCAGATAAATCCTCGGTAGATAACGTGGTGCTGGCTGTTAGTTTCACTTCCAGCCTTCCAGCTCGTGATGGGTAATACATCGAGTGCCCGGTATTCTCCCATTGATTTTACTCAGCCTATAAAGGAAGTTTTGAAACAACGTGATCTAAAGATCTCTAATGCCACTATTAAAAAGATCGTTAAAGATATTGATGCTGCTGCTCCATGGTTCGCGGTGTCCGGAGATCTCTCATTGCCCTCATGGGAAAAGCTGGGTAAAGACCTTGAGGCGGCTAGGGAGGAGGGTCACTTAGGTCGAGGTACCCTCCCTTTCTGGAGGATGATACATTCTTGTTTACGTTCTGGAAGCCACCCAGACCCACTTCAGGAGGGCCGGAGACGGCTCATACAACATCAGGATAGTTTGTCAGAATCTGATGCAAGTGGGGATAACAAACCCAGATTATATAAGGAAGTACAGGAAAAAAGGGCCAGTCATTTCCCGGGAGGAGTTCCCAATATGGCCAGTCATCTCAAGGAAAAGGTTCCCTGCCATGTAGAGGAGAAGGCACCCCCGTTAGAAGAGAGTAATGAGGGCTCCGGCTGTATGCACAGGAGGGGTGAGGACTTCCCTAGGGCCCCGCCGCAACAGGGGGCTGTGGGGTTATATCCTTCCCTACAGCCGCTGCAACACCTGAGTATACGAGATGATCACGGCAGTAGTTCTGCTTCTGATCAGGAGGGAGAGGAGGACTCCAGTGGGTCAGAGGGACAGGATTTAGAGGAGGCAGCTTTGCATCGTGCTCAGGATCCTCAATTTGTGGGCGGGCGTGTCTGCCCTCCCGCGGTTAGGGGGAGGAGTGCCTTAAAAGAGGAAGTTGGTATTCGGAACCGAGCACCACCTAGTGCTCTGCCACGCCCTCATGTTCCCCCCCCCCTATGTCCCAGCCGAGGATCGCTGCCATTTTGTTAAGCCGCGGACATGGACCCGCCTGGCCTCCGCTTTCCCGGTTTTTTTGAATACCACTACCAATCAAAGAGATTGGGAGCCAATCCCCTATACGGAGCTTAAGGATTTAGTTCAGGCCTGCAAGGATTTTGGACCCACTGCTGACTATTCTCTTATGCTGCTTCGCAGACTCACGCAGCGCACCCTTACTCCTGGTGATTGGTTAGAATTAGCCCGAGCTTGTCTAACGAGAGGGCAATATTTGGATTTCAGATCACTGATTTCTGATAAAGCCCAAGAACAAGCTAGGCAGAATATTAAGAAAGGGGAATGGGACTGGACTTCTGATATGCTTCTGGGGACTGGTCCTCATCTTACAGATCAGCTCAATTTCCATCCAGACGTGTATGTCCAAATTAATAACATTCATTATCAGGCTTGGAAGGAGCTCCGTAACAAGGGAGAGGTCGCAGGACAGTTGACTAAGATTGTTCAGGGCCCTACAGAGCCATTTTCTGATTTCTCAGCTAGAATGCTGGACGTGGCAGAAAAGACAATTGGCCTTGCTGACCACACCATGCCGTTTATACAACAGCTAATATTTGAACAGGCCACTAAGGAGTGCAAAAAGGCTATACAATCAGTAAGAAGGGGAACATTGGATGACTGGCTCAAAGCCTGTCGAGAGATAGGGGGTCCTCTGTCTAATGCAGGATTAGCGGCAGCGGTCATAGCTGCCGCTAAGGCTCAATGGACAGGGAATCAAAAGGGCTGTTTCCGATGTGGTCAATTGGGACATTTTAAACGCCAATGTCCTCAGGCGGATGGCCCAGCCCCTGTCCGAGATGCGGGACCGACACAGCGCCCCCCTGGGACTTGTCCTAGATGTAAGAAGGGAAAACACTGGGCTAATGAATGTAGATCTGTGAGGGATATTAATGGTCTGCCCCTCCCCCCTATTTCACGTAATCAGGACCAAAAAAACGGGGGGAAGGGCCCACGTCCCCAGGGCCCACAAATCTATGGGGCAATGCAGACACCTCAGGTCCCGGTGACTGTGGCGCCAGGTCCCCCGCTGCCTCAGCCCGGAGAGCAACATCGGGCTCCGCAGGCCTGGACCTCTGTGCCGCCTCCGGACTGGTCCTAACCCCGGAAATGGGCGTCCAAATTTTGGACACGGATGTGTCTGGCCCGTTACGGAGGGACACGGTTGGACTTCTCTTGGGGCGATCCTCTTCTACTCTAAAAGGTCTCTTGGTTCTTCCTGGAGTAATTGATCCGGATTTTACAGGTGTCATTAAGCTCCTTTGTCACTCCCCATTTGGGGCGGTGTCTATAGCCCCTGGGGACCGTATTGCCCAATTGCTGATTTTGCCTTCTAACCATTCTCTATTTCCTGCACTAGATAAGGAAAGGGGTGACAAGAGCCTTGGGTCTACCGGTGTGGACTTGACCTGCTTGTCTTTGGAGTTGGATCAAAGACCCCTTCTGCGCCTGACCATAGAAGGAAGAGAATTCTCAGGACTGGTGGACACTGGGGCAGATAAAAGTATAATAAAATTGGATTCTTGGCCAAAAGCCTGGCCCTTGCAGAGATCAGCTCAGATCTTGCAAGGCTTAGGGTTTGCTAAAACACCACATATGAGTGCAAAGGAGTTAACATGGACCACTACAGAGGGTCAAAAGGCAAAAATCCAACCTTTTGTGTTGGATGTTCCCATTAATTTATGGGGAAGAGATATTCAGACCCAGATGAATCTCCGCTTGACCAATGATTATTCAGAAGCTAGTAAAAACATGATGAAAATTCAGGGCTTTGTTCCAGGCTCAGGTCTAGGGAAGCACCTTCAAGGGCGACCTCAGCCCATCATCCCGGAGGAGAACTTGGATCGCTTTGGGTTGGGTTTTTCTTAGGGACCACTGAAAATTCTGCTTCCAATTTTGAACAGGTGCCCATACCCTGGATGACTCATAAGCCAGTGTGGGTTCCTCAGTGGCCCCTCTCACAGGAAAAACTGGAAGCAGCCCAGAGGTTAATTGAGGAACAATTGCAGTTAGGCCACCTGGAGCCCTCTATTTCCCCTTGGAACACACCTATATTTGTGATCAAAAAGTCCTCTGGAAAGTGGCGATTATTACATGATTTGAGGGCTGTCAATGCTCAAATGCAGGTCTTGGGCCCAGTTCAGAGGGGCCTGCCAGCGCTTTCTGCTCTCCCCAGGGAATGGCCAGTGATGGTTTTAGATATTAAAGACTGTTTTTTCTCCATACCCCTTTGCCCTCAGGACAGAGAGCGTTTTGCTTTCACATTACCAGCTGTAAATCATGAGAAGCCCGATGCCCGCTTTCAGTGGCGTGTGTTGCCACAAGGGATGGCCAACAGTCCCACTATGTGCCAGCTTTATGTAGACTCAGTGTTATTTGTAGTAAGACAACAGTTCCCCTCTTTACGTATGATCCACTATATGGATGATATCCTACTCACAGCCCCTACCTTAGATGTTTTGCATGTCTCCTTTCAGGAGGTCGTCAAGGCGTTGGAACATAAGGGTCTTTTTATTGCCCCAGAGAAGGTCCAGCAAACGGATTCAGTAAATTTCCTTGGGTCCGTCATTGGCCTTCAGTCTGTGAAACCTCAAAAAATTTGCATCCGTACCTCCCACTTGCATACATTAAATGATTTTCAAAAACTTTTGGGGGACATTAATTGGTTGCGAGGTTTTCTCCATGTCCCCCGTGCAGATTTGTTACCATTGTTTTCCATTTTGGAGGGTGATCCTGAGATTACCTCTCCTCGTGTGCTCACTGAGCCAGCTCGTCAGGCCTTAAACAAGATAGAAAAGGCCCTTATGAAGGCACAGCTTGAACGCTTTGACCCTTCTAGTCCGCTTCTTCTTTGTATCCTAAAAACAAGGGATGTCCCCACGGGAGTGATATGGCAGGACGGCCCTCTTTTGTGGATTCATGGACATTCCTTGGGAGCTCGCACCCTGCAGTACTTCCCACAGTTGGTTGCCCAACAGGCTTGTTTGGGTCTGAAATCGTGCCTAACTCATTTTGCAAAGTGGCCTGATAAGCTTATCATCCCCTATACTAAGGAACAAGTAGAGACTCTATCCGGTATGGTTGATGAATGGAGCATTCTTATGTGTGCTTTTCCAAATCCTATAGATAACCATTACCCAAAAAGCCCCATTCTGTCCTTCGTGGAAAAAAATTTAGTCTATTTTCCCCGGGTCACATCAAAGGGCCCTTTGCCCTCAGTCCCTGCCATTTTCACTGATGGTTCAAAAACAGGTCGCGGAGCTTATATGGTTCAGGGCTCAGAACCTGTGGTGAAGTTCTATAGGCCTGACTCTCCCCAAATTGTGGAATGCATGATTGTCTTGGAGGTGTTTCAGACCTTTGGTAGTCCCTTTAATTTGTTCACAGATTCACAGTATGTGGCTAATGCAGTTGTTGGACTGGAAATTGCTGCCTCTATTCGTTCTGCTAGTCCTGTCTCAAACATTCTTTCTCAAATTCAATCTCTCATTTGGCAATGCTCCTCCCCCTTCTATGTTACCCATGTTCGTGCTCACTCCTTGCTACCAGGACCTATATCTCAAGCAAATGACTTGGTAGACAAAGCCACGCGGATGACCATGTTAGCCATGAGTAGTCCTAAAGATATGGCCACCGAGTTCCATCGGCTGTATCATGTTCCTGCTAACACCTTAAGAAAGACCTTTGCCATTTCTAGGTCCGAGGCACGTGATATTGTTAAGGCTTGTCAATCCTGTGTCACTTTCCTGCCTTCTCCACATGTGGGTGTGAACCCACGGGGCCTAAGACCTGGTGATCTTTGACAGATGGATGTTACTCATGTCCTGGAATTTGGCAAGCTTAAATACCTGCACGTCTCGGTGGATACTTGCTCAGGAATCATACATGCTTCTCCTCTTGCAGGGGAAAAGGTTACTCATGTAAAAACTCATTGTTTGGAAGCCTGGGCGTCTTGGGGAAAACCGCGACGCCTAAAGACTGACAATGGCCCTGCTTATGCTTCCTCTGGCTTTCGTGCCTTCTGTGCCCAGATGCAGGTTGCCCACACTACTGGCATACCTTACAACCCACAAGGCCAAGGTATTGTGGAGAGAGCAAATAAAAGTTTAAAAGCTATCCTTTTTAAACAACGAAGGGGGATAGCGGAGAATGCAACCCCCAAGGAGAGAGTCTCCCTAGCACTCTATACCCTTAATTTTTTAGTTTTGGATGTTCATGATAGGTCTGCAGCAGACAGACATTGCCACCAGGGGGCACAAGCACATCCGGAACTGGTCATGTGGAAGGATGTGTTGGATAATAAATGGAAGCGACCGGATCCTGCTTTGGTAAGATCCAGGGGAGCTGTTTGTGTCTTTCCACAGGACCAGGAATCGCCTCATTGGGTCCCGGCCCGGCTAGTCAAGACGCTGACATCAACTCCAGAGGAGAGTCCAGGGGACGAGGATGGCCATCCAAGTACGAGTGCCAAAGATCCTGTGGATGCTGATCCTTATGTGCCTGGAGACCAGTAGAGGAGAATTACGCTGGGGCATCCTGTCTGTTTTCCCCAAGCCCCTGCCCGTTCGCCACACGGCGAGAGTCTTTCCTCGGTTCTTTACCACTCAGAAAGGTCTCAATCTCCCTGCGGTTGTTAAAGACCTGACCCTTGCCCCCCTGGGGGAGGCTCGACACTTCGAGGAAAGTGGAAGTCTCTGCTTTACTCTCGCCCGTGAACGTGACTCTTGTATACAACTGGAGATGCAGGCATTTGCTTGGTTTAAGGGGGACAGGAAATGGGGCCCAGTATCTACCTCTCGGAATTCGTCCCACAAACTTTCTAGTCAGCCCTTCTCAGAAGAGGCGATATGGTTCAATGGTACCTTTTTTCGTGGCCGGAGAGGTACTGTGACTCTGCCTCAACCACGCCTGGCACCTCACTGTGTGGGAACTTATGAAGGGGACCTTTGGCCATGGACGGAATGCCAGTCCAGTACTGTGGGCTGGGCAGATGTGGGACGGACCTTTACTTATTCCCCGAATATGAAAGGGCCTTTTCCTTTAGATTTTTCGTGGACGGAGGGACCATTTCTACAGGATGATACTATGAACCCATTTTCAAAGTGGGTTCTGTGTGGGGTTAATGGTAGCTGCACAGATATGACACCCTTTGTTTTATTACGGGGGGGGGGACAGTTGCCCGTAATACTGTGTCTGGAGTGATCCATGAGCTAGAAACGAGCGGATTAATAGTTGATTTCTTAGATAGGACAGTCCCTGGATGGCAATTTGAGAGAGTGTTTGGGGGTGTCACCCGGATAGGAAACTACTTAGGAAAAAATGCCTCTTATGTCCCCACCCCGGTGTGTGTCCATCCACCATTCCTGTTTGTCCTTAGTAACTTTTCTTTCAGCAATTGTTCTAATGCTTCTTGTCGTTTGTCCCAATGCTGGGACGCAACACTCTATCACAGAGCCATGGTACTTAGGGTCCCCCGTTGGGTCCCCGTGCCTGTAGAGGCCCCTAGTACATTGTCTTTGTTCAGGCATAAGAGAGATTTTGGAATTACGGCCGCTGTTATTGCTGCGGTGGCGGCTGCTGCTGCCGCAGCTACAGCCGCAGGTGTAGCCATGGCTTCTTCAGTTCAAACCGCCTCTACCTTAAATACCTTGGCTTCCTCCACAGCTGCCGCCTTAGACACACAATCAAATTTAAATTCCCAACTCAAAGGTGGCATTATGATCCTAAATCAAAGGGTGGACCTAGTTCAGGAGCAAATTGATGTTCTTTGGCAAATCGCTCAGTTGCGATGTGAATGGAAATTTAATGCCTTATGTATCACTAGTGTTCAATATGAAAACTTTACAAGAGCAGCAAATCTGTCAAAGCAACTGTCCTTGTACTTGGCAGGGAATTGGTCCCTAGATTTTGATGCGGAATTGGAAGAACTAAGAAAAGCTATTGTTATGATCAATTCCACGCGAGTGGACCTTAGCCTGGCTGAGGGTTTTACCTCTTGGCTTTCCTCTGCCTTTTCCTTCTTCAAGGAGTGGGTAGGGGTAGGGATGTTTGCAGTTTGCTGCCTTGGAGGCTGTGCGCTGTGCCTCTGGTTGATTTGTCGCCTGCAAGCCCAGACCAGGCGGGACAAGGTAGTTATTTCTCAAGCACTTGCCGCTTTGGAGTATGGATCCTCCCCCCAGATTTGGCTGTCGGCCCTGAAAAACACCTAGTTTTTCCCTGGCCCCTGCCCCCTTAGGGCCTGAGGTGCTCATTACACTAGGATGAACAGAGGGTTGGTGTTGGGAACACGACATTTATTGGCGCTCAGGCTGTGAGACAAAGTACTGCACATGAGGTATGCTCTTAGCAGCCTCATGGAGGGCATGTTTGATTGCATATGGGTTGGTACCGACATCCCATCTCTGAGAAAAGGTACCGGACAGGTGTGGCACCAGCCTGGCTGGCCACTTGGCCTGGGGTCTTCACAATGTCCTTTTGTTTATCAGAGATCAAACCTCTGCCTTCGCCTGCTGCGCTTTATAATAGAAAGGGGGAACTGCAGGGAGCCACATCTAGTCGCCATCACAAGATGGCGCTAGCACTGCAGGAAGCCACATCTAGTCGCCATTACAAGATGGCGCTGGCTTCCTGTTAACCTCATGGTGTTCAACTTCATATACGGCAGTGCCTTGGCGCCAACCGTGTTCAAGGTATGCGCATGCGCTTGACGCAACCTGTCCTGAGCCTATCCCGTGGCGCCTGGTGGTGGCAAGCGGATAGCAGTCAATCAGTAGGTGCCTCATTGCCTATCCCCTATAAAAGTAGCTGCACATCCCGCCCCCGGGTCCTTCCCCGTCAGCTCTCCTGTTAACCAAGAAGCTCTCCAATAAAGTGTGATCAAGAAGGATCCTCGTGTGGTGATTGTTCTTTTCCCGCTGGTCGGGGGGCTCGCCGCAATTTCATAGTGCATGGAGACAGTTTTTCTTCTTTTCTCTCCTTGAACTGCCATTCATCTGAGACTCTAGTAATCACTCTGTGTTCCTACTGACATTTTTCATATCCACATATGAGAGAGAAATTGTGACATGTCTCTTTATAATTCTGGCTTATTTCAGCTAATATCTTGTACTCTAGTTCCATCCATTATGCAACAAATGATTAGATTCTATCCTTTTTCATGGTCAAATAATATGCTATTGCATATGAATATTGCATTTTTCTTAATTTCCCCATCCACTGATGATCATCCAGGTTGATTCCATGTCCTACTTAAAGTTCATATGGAGTTTTTTTTTTGTTTTTTCTTTTCAATTTTTTTTAATTAACAACTTCCATGTTTATAAAAAAAATATCCCATGGTAATACCCTCCCTCCCCCAACTTTCCCCTTTGAAACTCCATTGTCCTCCATCATATCCCCTCCCCATCTCAATCAGTCTCTCTTTTATTTTGTTGTCATGATCTTTTCCTCCTATTATGATGGTCTTGTGTAGGTATCCAAGGCTCAGGGTCTATTGTGGAAGAGGTGGAAGAAAGAATGTAAGAGCCAAAAGAAGGGTAGGACTCCTTACAACATGCTCCCCCCGCCCAGACACAAAATGGCCTGGAGTTTATTTTAATGTAGGGTGAGAAAAGGGGCTGTTTCAGTTTTATGTATGTGAATATCCGCTTTTCCCAGAATCACTTACTGAAGAAACTGTCCTGTCTCCAATATGTGCTTTTGTCACATGCAATTTGGATGAGGAATCATACATTAACTACACTCATTGGCTGAATGGTGATTAAAAATTGAGAGGTCTCAGAATTGAAGCTGAGATTATTTAACTTTTCATTAGAACTGATACACATTATTTTCCCTCTGCGTTAGTTAACTTCTTGTTGCTTTGACAACATGCCCAATATTCAGTTCACAATGAGGAAACAGAGAACTGTGAATGTTGGTGTTCAGTCAGCTCTACCCTTTCTATGCAGTTCAGGACCCCAGTCATGGAATGGTGCCACCTCCTGCCTGCCCTAGGGACACGAGTCACTATTTTTGGACACCAATGACAGGAGACAAATTCAAACAAGACTGAGTTAAAGATATGGGAAAATTACAAGCATGAAAAGGCATTTCCAAACATTAGCTTGACTTGGGAAATTCTGGGCTGTCTTCAGGTCCTCTTCCTTCTACTGTGAGCAGAGGAATGTTCCCCATGCCATGAGAACCTCTGGCTGCTATAGACAGCACTCACTTCCTCTGTCATTAGCAGTGAAGAAACTCAGATACAGACAGAACAGAACACTATAACCTTGTTAGGCCAAATTAGGCTTCTTCAGGGAAGCTTATGCTTAAGGTAGTCATGGTACTAGTAAGATGAGTTAGGTGTCTGTGCTGTCACTTATACCATGGCAGGAAAGGGAAATGAGAACCTTGAGTTAGAGCACCTTGCCCATGTCAAGAACCGAATACCTTCCCCCAGCTCTTCCAAATAGAATGTGTGCCCAAAAGATGTGTTGAGGTAGACTTGCTTTATTTGGCATACCAAATCTGGAGCCATGATGGCTACTGGCATTTATTAACCCAGAGCTGCCTGTAGATGAGGAAGTGTGTAACTTCTTTGGGACAATATGGTGGATAGGATGTGCAAAGGGTACAGGAAAAACTCAAGGCAGATGGCAACTGGACATATAAGATACTTCCTTTTTTTGGTTTTGTTTTGTTTTGTTTTGTTTTTTCAAGGTAGGGTCTCACTCTAGCCCAGGCTGACCTGGAATTCACTATGTAGTCTCAGGGTGGCCTCAAACTCATGGCGATCCTCCTACTTTTGCCTCTCGAGTGCTGGGATTAAAGGTGTGCGCTACCACGCCCAGCTTATAAAATACTTCTTTTGATGACAATGATTAAATTGTTACAGATGAACACCACCATGCACTCACTGTTTTCTCTGTAGCTATATTAGCTGTCATACATTACACCAAAGGGCATCATCTTCATTCTATTTTAGCCAGAAGAAAGTCAATATATTGTACACACACACATACATGCTTCAATACAATGCATAAAATCATGTTTAGTGACTAATTCACAAAGAAAAGTAGAAATATATTTTTTAAATCTGCTTTTGATAAAAGGCAGTAAGCATAGCATATGAATGCACGTGGATGGGTTAGTTACCCCAGTCCTTCTGTCAGGGCTTTAAAATTTAGTTTTTTTTTTTTATAAGATTTGGTTTTTTTATTATTTATTTATTTATTCATTTATTTGAGAGCAACAGACAGAGTGAGAAAGAGGCAGAGAGAGAGAGACACAGAGAGAATGGGTGTGCCAGGGCCTCCAGCCACTGCAAACGAACTCCAGATGCGTGCACCCCCTTGTGCATCTGGGTAACGTGGATCCTGGGAGTTGAGCCTCGAACTGGGGTCCTTAGGTTTCACAGGCAAGCGCTTAACCACTAAGCCATCTCTCCAGCCCTAAAATTTAGTTTTATTTAAAGACATTTTCTACTAAAAATATTTGATTACTACTGAACTAGATGAACTTTAATGTCCCTGTTAGATATGAACGGTTGCTCAATAACAATTATTCAAACTAAAACAATATCCATTCATATTGATGCCATTTTATTTTTTCATAAAAACTTGACATCTATAAAATTTGAAATGTCATAGATGCCAAAAATTACAATTAAGTTAAAGATAAATGTAGTTATAATAATTCATAGCCTTACTTTTTTTTGGGCAAAGATACTGAAAGAGAAATGATTCACATGTAAGAATCACTTTGCTCCAGAGAAAAGCTTGATAGCATCGACTTAGAAATATTAAAGCTTCATAGGATTTGAATATCTA
This sequence comes from Dipus sagitta, assembly GCA_036346955.1. Classification (NCBI taxonomy): domain Eukaryota; kingdom Metazoa; phylum Chordata; class Mammalia; order Rodentia; family Dipodidae; genus Dipus; species Dipus sagitta. The sequence goes on from CM070783.1 coordinate 41,210,113, forward strand.
CATATGGGGTTGATTGGGTGCCAGGTAACAAGTCTTCTCCTGTGAAAGGATTTGCATTTCTACTGGGTTAAGCATGCACAGAGAGCTGTCTTCAACAATTCATTGAAGGCATAAAATGCCAAAACTGTACTTAGAACATTGAGTTATTTCTTTTAAACCAGTATTAAATCAAGGGAAAATCACCAACAAAATGAGGTGGTAGAATATCTATATATCTAATTTGAAATTTTACTTATGGTAACAGCTATTGTTAAATTATCCATTGCTAATTGGTCTTAAAGTAGAATAGACAATTAAGCCTGATCTGGATTATTAACTGGCAAATATTTTAGGTGTTTGCCTAATTAAACATTTCCTAAATTATTCATTTGCATTGGCTATTTTTTCTAGAATATATAGCCTACTTTTTGTAGTATTTATCTTTTTAAAGTTATTTCTACAAGGGCATTGGCTTGCAGATACTTTACATAATCATTGTAGGAGCTTTTATTCTTTTACCACAAAGAAAGATGATATGCATATAGAAATAGGATGTATGTTCAATTTCTTAGAGCACATTGAATGTCTTGTTCTTTCATTAATATGTATGTATACATATCATATATACATGTATATATAAACAAACATAAAACATGCATACATATGTAATTTTTAAAATATGCTTATAATTTTGTGTCACCCTTTATGATTTTAGATGCATTTTATTTTTTACTGTGGGTCAGATTTAAAAGGAAATAATTCTAGAGTATTTGGTTCTCCAAGTTGCATTCCTGATGCTTGGAAGTGAAAATTCCTCTTATAACTTGGACTCTCTCAGTGCTGCTAACCATGACCACCTACAGCAGACACCCTCGTGACCCAGAGCTGACATGCACCGCTTATGTTTTAAGTCCTCCCTTCTCCCCAGGCAATCAGAGGCAACCTGACCACAAGCATATTCTATAGGCTATTATTATTAACTAAGCCTGATGTTTTGTGGTGTGAGATTTCCCTCCTCTCTCGAAAACATTTAAGAGGAAGAACCCTGTTTTGTCTGACAGGACTGAAGGCTTTGTTTCTTCAGTATTCATGTAATGCTACCTATAGCATTGACCTAAATATTCCTCATCAGTTAACCTTTTGACCAATAGGATAATCTGATTCAGTGTCCTTTTCTCAAGCCTAATATGACAGTATAAAGAGATAAAATACCATATGGTTCCAATAAGACTTAACAAGCATATTCAGATTACAATAAAGCCTGTGTTGTATGACATAGTTCTTAGTTTAACTTTTCATATTTATTTTTTAAATGAAATTTTCATTTTTCTATCAAATAAATATAACATGGATTATTTTTCCAAGTTATATAAATCTTCTACATATATAATATAATAAATATTATTAATATATTATTTATATATAAATATAATATTGATAATAGTGTTATAAATAATATAATATACATCATATATATGAAACTGTGGGTCAGCTATAAAAGGAAACAATTCTATGTATATATACCTATCTTGTTATACATATGTCATACATCATATACACATAATATATGTTATATATGTATATTTCCTATGTTATGTACTATATATCCTTTAAACATTTATTTATTTATTTATTTATTTGAGAAAGAGGCAGAGATTTGTAAGTGTGCATGAGGAGAATGGGCTCACCAGGGCCTCTAGCTACTGCAAACGAACTCCAGATGCATGCATCATCTTTTGCATCTGGTTTACATGGGTCTTGGGGAATTGTACCTGGGTCCTTTGGCTTTGCAGGCAAGTGCTTTAACTGCTAAGCCATCTCTCCAGCCTCATATCCTATCTTTTGTTAGCATGAGCCATACTGAACTAGTGTTTATTAGGAAAGGCTTCAGTTTACTCAGTTTCTTGACATTTTCCCTCAGTGCCTTTCTTCTACCCCGTGATCCCAGGTCAAACATCTTAGTTTTATGTACCATGCCTCTTATGGTTTAACTGAATGTAACAGTTCTCAGATTTCCTTTTCAATGTCCTTGAGAATTTTGAAGAGATCTAGCCCAAGGTACTTACTGCTGGATACTGCCCTATTGGGATTTCTCAGATAGCCATCCGGTGATGTCACTGTGGTTGTGGAATCATGGAAGAAGGCCACAAAGGCTAAGTGCCATGCCATTCCATCATGTTAAAGGTCCCTGCTGTCACCATGACTTCTTATTGCTGACACTAGCCTGGTACCCTCACAGAAGTGGAATTTATCAGACATCATGTTTTCTTTTCCTTTCCATAATGTACTATTCATCAAGATGTCATTACTCACAGCTCATGCCTAAGGAGTGGGGATTTGTTATTCCTCATTGGGATAGAGAAACTACAGCAGGCATTGAAATTCATATACGCAGGATTTATCTTTCTTCTGTTTGTTATTTTTTTTCAGTTTTCATATTCTTGAAGAGGCATGAGTATTTGGTTCTCCATGGTATTTATTTTTGCTTTGGGTTAGATCCCAAAGCTACTTTATTTTGTTGCTCAAATTATTCCCCTGTTGGCCATTGGGAGCTCTAGGGTTTTGAAATCCTATAAGTTTTGACAAATTCATAGTGTCATTAACTAGCACTATAATACTGTGCAGAATAGTTTCATCACCTTAAAGTGTCTCCTCTGCTGCATCTCTTTACCCATGCCTTCCTCCCTTCAGCCCCTGGAAACCACTCATCTTGTTAATTGCCTGCTGTTTTGCCATTTCTATGTTATCATCTATTTGCAATTCATACAGCATGCAGCCTTTTCAGATTGGCTTCTTTCGCTTAGTAATGTGCATTTAGATTCCTTCCCTGTCTTTGTATACCTCAATAGCCTCTTTATTTTTCATACTGGCTGATATCCCATTGCCTAGATGGAGGACCATCTGTTTAACCACTCATCTGATGAAAGGAATCTTGGCTTCTAGCACTCATCACTGAACAAGAATAAATCTACCAAGAATATCCTCATGCAAGTGTCTGTGTGACCTCACTGAGTGAATTCCTACAAGTGTCTTGTTTGTATATTGTATGATAATATATTTATAAATTGCAAGAAATGATTGTTTCAGGTGTGCTATATCCTTACCTTTGTTTTATGCTCTCTCCTTCTCCCCTCTATCTCCATCTCCAAATTGTTTCAGCTGATGGCATATCCAAGATATCATCATGTCTGCTGACATGGTCAGCTTCCGCCTCTATTCCACGTGGGTCATCTATGAGAAACACCTTGCTCATTTGCATCAGAGGTGGGACAGGAAGATAAGATTATTAAAAAATATCCTTAGTCATTGTTAGTATTTTAATGGGAGTTCTGTCATTCCTATCAATTGTTCATGAAAGTGATATTGAGTCACAGGTGTTCAGCTGGGCAGGTAAATAAAACAGGCCACATTACTACAGGCTTCTAAGATAGAAAGGTGGAAAGAAACCCCACATAGTAATGTTCACATGAAGATTTAACTGCATGTAGGCAGACACTGGGTTCCAAGACCATCATGAAAACAAAGCACATGATCACAGCTTAGGATCAGACTCCTGGTTTTATTAAGAAATGTTAGTGGCATAAGCAGGAGAAATGATAGTTTTGAGAATTAAGTAAATATCATCTACTGCAGCACAGACTTGTGGAAAGAATGGCTGAGTAGACCATTCACATGGTGTGCATGTGTGGTCAGTAGGTAGAATGCCTGCCAACATGCATAAAGCCCTGGTTTTTACACCCAGCACTACATAAATTAGACCAGATGGTGGACCTTTGTAATCCTAGTAGTCAGGAGGTGGAGGAGGCAGGATGAGCTCAAGGTCATTCTTGGCTACATAAGGATTTTGAGTTCAGCCTGCGCTACATGAGACCCTGAATCAAAAAAAAAACCAAATGTGCCTAAAGGTGAAAGTTTCATCTTAGCAACAGAACCGAGCCCAAGTGGACATAGAGGTCATGGCCTAAGGAAGGAACTTAGTCAACCTGTCTTATAAATTGGAACTGGTCCTTAGGAAAGCTATGGGTCAGAGGTAGAACCTGTAAGGCACCAGCTGTGAGATAAGAAGCCTATTTTGTAGGTTGTTGCTGTGAAGAAACATGCACAATTGAAATCAAATGGTGAAAACAGACAGCAAAGTCAGATTGCAGCCAGTGTGCTCTCTTTTAGAACATAAAGTGCAAGGCATGGCTCCTTCCCCTGTTCTGGCTTTATGCTAATGCCCTTGCAGTCAATAGGCCTTCAGCCTGTCACTGGTGAGAAGACCATAGTTTGAAAGCAAGCATATTGTCAGGACTCTGAGGCAGTTTCCCGAGCATTAGCAAATGATCATGAGCTGGTGTCTGTCACTTGAACCTCAGCCAGAGGCTGTGCTCTCTGAAGGCTTCCAAAATTTTCTGTGCCTTGTAGATCTGAGATGGAACAGATCACTCCTTTACTTCTGGATTTGTAGCAAATAAACCTTATATTGCTAGCTGAAACTGAATGAACAAGACATGCAAACGATCTCTTGCCTCTTTTAGTTGCATATCCTCAATATCCTTGGAAAGCCTCACTACCTAAGGTTTTTTCCAGAAAACTAGCTCCGTGTTTTTTGAGTTCTAAAACAGAAATTGGCTTGCTTAAAAAGCATTAAGAGTCTATATTCCTAAAAAGGTTAATTCATATAATAGCAAGTACTTTTGAATCATATTAGTAACATAGTCACCTTCCTTTGTGGTTTTGTGTGCATGCATTTCAAGGTTGAACCAAGAAATACTATTGAATGACATAAAATATATATAAAAGTGTCAAGTTTGTGTGGTAGGGAGAAAAAAAAATTCATGTTTTTCGTTTTTCAAATGTGAACTTTATTTTATTCTTTTGTTCTATGTCAATTATCTTATTAGTGGTGTGTTCTGTGAATCTCCATGTGACCTGAGCTAAAAAGTCCAGTAGGCAGCATGCATGCATCAAGGAAGCTGCTCAGGGATGGTTTAGTTCACCATCACAGGCCCTAACCTGGTAGATCTCTACAGTCCTCACTACATGTACCATTATCAGGAAACAAGCAATGGCTTGAGCAGGTGTTGAACAAATGTGCGCTCTGTTAAGAAGAAAGGACATGCACTGTTCATTTAATAAAAGCAAAATTACCGGATGTTATTTTCATTACATTTATTTTAGGAGACAGTAGCACAGGGTTCTGGCAAACCTCAGCACATCGCATGCCAACGGGAACCAGAGCATTCCTATGGGCTATGTTTCCACAAGGACAACATGCACCTAGGTTGGATGCAATATGTTATTACAACTTGTTGAGAGATGACTCTGGGAACAAACTTCCCTCAGCCTTGTCTCATGCAAGCATGTTTACAGGTTGCTCAAATGGACAAAAGAATAAGTAGAACATATGAATTATTTAAGTAACCTTTTTAAAGATATGAGAACAAAAGTTAAAAAAATTTCTAGAAAAAAACATATACTAAAGGTTTTATGAGTTCATAGCATACTTTCAGGCATGAGATCATATGAGTGCCAATAAATTTTAACAGACAACAAAGGAGAAGGTATATGTCAAAGTTTCAATGATGCTAACAACATCTTTCTGTCAAATTAAACAGAGTTATGGAGATAATAATTTTGGTTCATTTGTGAATGTAAGTACTACAGAAGTCTCAACTAAATGTAGACAAAATCATTTATCTATTGATGTATGTCAGACTTAAATATTAATATATTAAAAACCAGTTACATTAAATACATTGATATTTCAATTTTTCTTTATTTATTTGAGAAACACAAAGAGAGAGAAAGAGCATATGGGCACACCAGGGCTTCTGGCCACTGCAAACAAATACCAGACGCATGCACCACTATGTGCACTTGGCTTATGTGTGTACTGGGGAATCAAACCTGAGTCCTTAGACATCACAGACAAGTGCCTTAACCACTAAGCCATATATCCAGCCCTAATTACATTAAATTTTAAATTAATAAAAATACATTTACCTTAATAAATGCATAAGGTATTTGATAGTAGTTACTATTATTTGTGGAATAAAAAAGAAAAACTCTTAGAAAATGATTTATATTATGAGAATGCCTTATCTAGTGAAGCATATATATCTATATCTATTTTTATATCTGTATCACTTCACTCTGTATATATATGTGTGTGTGTGTGTGTGTGTGTGCGTGTAATAACAATGTCAATTTTTGGTGAAATATCCATCAGAATCAAGACTGGGAATGCCCAATGTTATAATTTTTATTTTACAAGTACTGAATTTTCTTAAGTGTGATGAGACAGAAGGAATGATACATGGATGCTATAAAAATGTCATTATTTTAAAAGATAACATTTTCCTACAGTAACACTAAATAATCTACATTTTACTTTCTGATTTTTTTTTTTTTTAGAAAACTTTCTGTAGAAAAGTAAATTCCTTTTCTGAGCATCATAAACTAAAACCCAGAGAATGTATTCAAGTTCTGGGGACATTTCTCAGTGGCTAAAGATGCTTGTTTGCAAATCCTGCTGGCCAGGGTTCAAATTCCCAGTATCCACCTAAAAGCCAGATATACCAAGTTGAGCATGTGTCTGAAGTCCGTTTGCAGTGGTGAGAGCCCCTGGCATGCCCACGTTCTCTTTCTTTCTCTCTCAAACAAATTAAAATATTTTAAAAATAAAAAGTCACTTAGATAATTGCACATTTGTAGTATTTTTAAATGTCTGAGTAAACTAGTCCAAAGAAATGGGAACCTGAGGAAATGCAAGCCACGTTTTTCTCATTCATGTTTCCCAGTTCCAAAAGAGGAGGCTGAAGCGTAGACTGAACTGCCTACACATCCTCATGCTGCTACGCGAACAATGCTGAAGCCATGAAGAGTGACTTGAGATGTCGAAGGCCCAGACCATGGTTGTTGGTAACACTTGAGTCATTGTGGCCAAATACCTGATAGGAAAGATATCAAAGAGGGATAGTTTATTTTGGATCACAGTTTCAGAGAGATTTCAGTTCCTTGTGATGGGGAAGGCATTGTGACATTATACATGTTGGGCTCTATCCCTAACAGCAAGAGCCTAAAGAAGACACTCTTACTACAAAGTACCACAAGCAGATAGCAGGCAGATCCAGGGGCATAAGCTTAAAAACCCCACCTCTAACAATATGCTTCTGCCTGCCAGGTCTTATGTCCTAAAGATTCCACAGTCCCCAAACAGGACTCACTGTGACAGTAAGACAATAACCACTGAACTGGAATGTTCATGTCTCTACTCATGGTCATATAGTTGCCAGCATGCATTCAAAACAGCAGATGTATAAAAAAATAGAAGCCAACACTGAGTAAAATAATAGTTTAACAAAACATGTTCAGAGTTATTTTTGACACATTTGAGAGCTTGAGAATCATTTTCCCCACAAGAAATGGTAAGCCAAATTAAAAATCAATGACATTTCTTGGCCACATTAGAGAGATGAGATTGAAGGGCGAATTGCCACCCTGAAACCTGAAGTGACAGTAGAATGCAGACATACAGCAAAAACCAATTTAGTATTAACAAAGCTGGTGGAGATGTATACCATAAGAGCACCTAAGTGGGGACCTTAATGTGATGCCGAGGCTGTGTAGACAAGGTTCAGCTCATGAAGCCTGTACAATGTTGATCTCAGGGATATACTACCCATGTGAAGGTCACACCTCCAATAACATAGCTCACAACTCACACGGAAGAGCCAAGGAAAACAAAATTAAACACTAAACAGACAAATACAACCCCTTGTGTTCCTATCTGAGCTACTGTAACTATTCCTTGCACTTGCTTGAACAGAGACCACTCAGCCATGGAAAAGAAAACCTCATCTAAGCTTTATCCCAGCAGGGGGACATGGATTCCTCATATATAGCCTGCTGGAGTATTTCTGCCTTACTCAATAGGGAAGAGAAGAGGAAAGTCCTTAGAAAGGGCCTCTCAAGATCATGGGACCCAGAAAAAGAATTTGAATCTTAGGATTTCAAATTGTTCAGGTTTTGGGAGACAGCCTTGCTATGTAGCCTAGGCTGATTTTGAATTTGTAATTATTCTCACCTGCCTCAGCCTTTGAAGTACTAGGAACCTAGGTATGCACCATCATGGCAAGTTAGGATTTTAGATTTTTAACCCTTCCCACACACTGCAGCAACATCCAAGGGCTCCAGGATAGAAACAGCAGGTTCTAGATGGATGATTCATACCCTTCATGCATGGATTTAGCAGTCCAGAAAAATCCCAAGAAAAGAAGGGATACACATATGGGTAGAGATGATGGAAGTATAAGCCTCTGTTCCTATAGGTACAGCAGGCATTAAATATACTGCAACTTTAGCTTGATAAAGAGAATATCATGAGTGGGAGGGCACATACTCAGGAGCCTTTGGCTAGATGATACATCTGAGGTTTCAGGTTAGGTATCACTATATTAGATGTCTCTAGCAGATTCTGATGCTGGTGTGCAAATTTACTTTTCATAAATATGTGAAATAAACATTAAGAGATAAAGACACTAGACCACTGCCCATGATTTTTTTTTTTAATAGCTGGGGATGTAACTCAATTGGCAAAACAACTGAAAAGCATGTGCCAGGCCCCGAGTTTGATCCATATATATTATGTCACCAATATAAATTGTATTATTATGCATACAAACCATGCTACATGCTACCATACAAGCTGAAGTCATAGGGTCTGAAGGCAGGCTATACATAATCAATATATGATTAATTAATAGGTTAATAGGACAGACTACAATCATTGGTCTCAATCTTAGTGTCAAGTTCATCTGATGATTGTAGGATCTAATTTTTAAGAGCAAAATTAATACAGGATATGAAACAGGCTTCTTTATTGGTATAAAATAGCAAAAATATTCATAATTAATACAATTGGTTTCTACTGAATAATAGAGCCATTGAGATACCTTTAATGTTGTCAATTAGCTCTTTATGCACAATTAAATTTCACCACTAATTAAACCACAAGGAAGTTAGGTCAATTGATGAATAATTGACTCACCATGTCTTCCAGACTATGGAGCATCATGTTGAGGATTCTCCATCTTCAGCTAATACATGGGGGATTACATAATTCACAACATACCATAAAGGATCCACATGTATTATCTGAAGACATGTGACTATTTACTTTGCGATTTGGTTACACAAATAAACTTCCCATTATCTATTAGTCAGAGAGAAGTTTATAGAACTTCTTTTTCTTCATTCACATATATTTCAAATTGATGAAACAAATATTATCATTCTTTACTCCTGAGATATGTTTATGATAATTTGATTCTGTGAAGTAATGCTTGAAAAATGTATTAGGCTTAACACTACCTTGCTATTTTCCCTTTTTGATAGTCATTCCAAAGTATGGCAATTGCATAGCTGGAGGTAATAAATACAATCTTCTATCTGGTTTTGCTGCTTCAGCATTTTGAGAGTTTAGATTTTGTTTCTCTTGCTCATTTTTCTATGATGTAACTACACTGTACCCATGTAACAGTTCTCTGTACTAGGTCTCCAATCATGCTTTAACTCAACAAATATAAGATTTATTTCTTTCTAAATGACTCAAACTATGAAAACTAAGACTTATATGATTTTAATATATGATTTTGAGAATGTAATGTAAAATTCAAGATCCACAAAAAGTATAAAACAGAATGGCATGAGATTTTATGGAGCCTGTTTTGTGCTTGGTCTTTTACAATGTAACAAGTCTGATATGGTGAGGTATGGCCTACAATCAGAAATGTGCAACATAGTAATTAGCATTGCTGTTATTTAATTTTGCTTTCTGTCAGCATATAGAATGATGGCAGATTTTAAAACTAGTGTTGAACTTAGATTCCCTGAAGCATGAGAACCTGCCAGCATCTCCCTGGAAGGTAATCCTGCTAACCACTGTATATATTGTATGTTCTGTGAGAGCTATGCCGTACAGATTCCTACATACAATGGATCATGTATCCTCTTTTCCTACCAGTGTTAGAGTTCTTTTTCTACTTGATTTTTCCAGTTTTATTGAACAATAATTGACCAGGTTAAATTGAAATTATTTAAGGGATACACAGTGGTGCATTATGAAGTCATAGCCACAGTTGATGTGATCATCATGGACCACACTCCCACCCCTTGCTTGTGTATTTGTGCAGTGAGAACCTTTAAGATCTATCTTCTTGGTGCCTTTGGATCCTATGTATTATCATATGTTCTGTTACTTCTCTTTGCAACTGGAGTTGGTGTTCATCATACTCAGAATTGAGAATGGATCCAACTTAGCTGGCTGCCCTCTACCAAGAAAACATTAGTACTGGAGAGATGGCTCAGCAGTTAAGGTATTTGCCTGTAAATCCCAAGGACTCAAGTTCAATTCCCCAGTACCCACATAAAGCCAAATGTACAAGGTGGAAGATGCATCTGGAGCTTGTTTTCAGTGGCTAGAGGCCCTGGTGTGCCCATTCTCTCTATCTGCCTCTTTCTCTCAAACAAATAAATAAACAAAAAGGTAGCCATTTTCTAGGTTTCTCATTAACTTTAGCAAGAGTAATAGATAAATTTTAAATAAGACATTTAACTGTGCAATTACTCATTTAAACAAAACATAAATTTTAGAGTGAAAGCAGTTTTTCATTTTGAGTGAGCTTTCTTTGTACACTATGTCATTTTACATTCTCACTTGCGATGTGTCAGGGCACATTTTATCTTCACACTGTGTAGCATACTTATTATTCTTTTCCAATGGTGGATTGTAGGTATAAATGTCACTATACTTAAGTTTTCATTTCCATAACAGGAGACCCTGGGTCAGCATTTTTCCATATGTGAGAGCCAAAGGTGTTTTCTTTCCTATGAACATCTGTTTATATATTACAAATTCCATATTAGAATACTTGGAGCATAAGTTATGTCATAAATATAATTTGTGATGAATTTTCTCAAATTCAATGTGCCTGCATAGTCAACTCCAAGATGGATGGTGTGCGGATGGCCCCACCTACAAGTTTCTCTTTCTAATGATTAGTGTGACCTCCCTTCTCCCAATATGATCAGTATTCCTCCCTCTACTTCTGGGTGACTACTGCTATGCTGTTGGTATTACTGTAATTTTGTTTTAACCAAGCTGGTGTGGCTGATGCCAGATGCTATGCCCTGGCCTCCTAAACAACCATCTATTGCTTAATCAGAGATATTAGCCCCAAACTTCCAAGTGTAGGAATCAGGTCATGTATGACAACAGTCTACATTCTGTCACAGAAGACATCATATCTTGTGTCAGACAGTGACCTGAAACCATGTTAAACTGTCAGAAGTCTCTTGGTGGGTGCAATATTTGTATCTGCAGTGTCCCCATAGGTTCTATGGTAAAAGCTTAGCATTGCTAGGGCATTTATCCAAATGGGATTCATAGGTTATTTGGGGACTCTCTTGGAAAGGATTATGCAATGCTCACTTCTTCCTTTCATTCTTCCACTCCCAATGATGAAGCTAACAGTTTCCCACCCTGACTTTCTGCCTTGTCTCAGAGCAAAATAACAAGAATAATTGGTCATGAGCTGGAACCACCAAACTGTGGGCTAAAATGTTAGCTTCCTCTTTTTATGTTGATTATTTTAGGTATTTTTATATTAAATGAAAATTGATTAACTTAGTAGTTAAGTCAGTACTAGCTTTAAATTCCTAGAGACTCACTGTACCCAGGAGGGTGCTCCAACTAGCTTTTGAGAGATGGGAGTAGACAGTCCTTGGTCTGGAAATGGTATGAGTGAAATAAATGAGAAGAGAGAATTTAAACACACATTTCAACCAACAAGGTAACAGCCACTGGACAGATTTATTTATTTATACATATATATTTTTTTATTTTTATACTGGGTATCAGACATGGAGAGCTGTGAATGCTCATTGTGGGCTTTACACTGAGCTATACTCCTACATCTGTGTTTAAGGATTTTAAGTGAATGAGTGAATCATCATTGCTCAGATTTATATTATCACAAAATTTCAACACCTTCAGTGAAGAGGAGATACTGGAGGAAATTGATATAATACAGGAAATGGAAAATGAAAAAGGGAAACCTGGTGAAATGCATGGTTTTGTGAGGAAAATGACCAAGGAAGGCACAGGTGTCTGCTGATGTGCAGCCTAGTGAGAGAAAGTGGCCTAACTCACCCTGAGTCAAACCATCAGGGGTGTCTTCACTGTCTCCTGCTTGGAGGCCATGATATGAATGACTATCTCTCTGCAACTCATTTGGTGAAGTCGAATACTCAGAATAGCAGGGGAAACTGGGGTTCTGCAGAGGTGTGAGGAGTTGAGGTCTTCATAAAGCCACTTCTTCATCCTGATGGTATCTGTGGATACAGCATCCTTTTCTTCCGAGGACACAGCAACAAGGTGCTTTTATGGAAGCAGACAGCAGCCCACAACAAAGGCTTGACCTCTACCCTGGACTTCCAGCCTCCAGGACTGCAAAAACAGATCTTTGTATTTGACAATTGCTCAGTCTGTAGTGTCTTGTTATAGTAGCTGGCTATACTGAGAAAGAAAGCCAGTGACCTCCAAAGCTGAGGCATCAATTTTGGACAGTATCTGCTTATACATTAGCATCTTATATTTAGTGGTTACTGTAACTGTGTTTAAGGATGCCACTAGCACTGAGTTTCAAGAAGCAATACACATGATCTGCAGTGATAGTTTGTTTTCCTTTTTCTTTATCCAGAGCCCTAGCGTACCACTGGAAATTGACTATTTTAAGCAGCCCAGTTAATGAAATCACTTTGTCATGTTTTGCTAGAGACTGTCATTGTATATGTCTTGAAGCATTTCATTTTGGGATGAGACATAACATAGTTAGGGAATTCCTTCTCTCAATACAAATGGTCTTTTTGTTTGTGGTCACTGTTGTTCCTTCAGTAAAGATTTATGGGCTGGGAGAAAGAGGTTAAGTAATGTGCTTTCCCCAGCTCAGTCTCTGGTTTAGGTTGCTTTATCTAATGCAGACAAGGAAACACACTTTGCTATCACTTCAAACATCACTTCTGGAAAAAAATTAATTTTTATTTTAATTTCAAATGATATAAGAGAACTGTGTTGTCCCATAGAAATTAGAGGTCTATTCTGACACCAGCAGCGTGACCCCCAGGCTAGTTGTCCTCTGCTGCCTTTTGTCACAGTCTCCCTTCACAGTGGTGGCTATTGATTTTTTTGGAGATGATTTACCACATGCCTGTGCATACAAAGAAGAATCTGTTAACATTCAATTTAAAGAAAAAAGTTTGAAGCTTGTTTTAAATTAGTTTTATTTACTATCCTATCCTTAAAACAACTGACTGGGCAAGAAGATGGGCCACCTTCATGATGACTCAAGCTGGAATGCCATGCTGCAATTTCAGGCTGAATGTACAATTTGTGACCCCCTGAAAGGGCACAGGATTGTAGAGGAGGGACCTTGACGTACCATTAATGAGTGAAAGGGAAAGGAACAGTTGCGAATAGTATGAGTGCTAGTATACATTCTGGTTGATCTCACCTGGAGCCACAAGGGCCATGTAGAGCTATATGCCTCTGACTTGTCAATGCCAGCTGTGTATATATTTACACTGTGCATAGTGGTTTACCTTATGACACGAATGACATCAGTTTGGTCACCTCATTTACATTTTGGCTTGAACATGTTTTCACATGTAAATATTTAACATTTATCTAGAATCCAAAGTTTTACTCTTTTGTGGGTCCTGTGTTACTGAAGAGTAGTGGTTCCTCACTTCCATCAAGTTTCTTTCTTTGTTTTCCTCTTTTCCTGTGGCATTCCTAGGGCTTTGCTTCTACATGTAAATGTTTATGGCATTTGGAGTTTAGGTGTACAAGGAGGGTTTGAGCATGATTGCTTCCCTAGTTCTATCAATGAAGTTTATACAATGTGCACCCTGACCTCGGGGTGATTTTCTGCCTCTTTTCCTTTTTTGAACGTATCTATACATTACTCTACTTCTGTTTCCCTCTCTCCGTCTGGTGTAACCAAATGCCAAACTACTGTTTTCATTACAGAGGTGAATTTTACTCTTTTTGTTAAGAAAAATGTTTTATGTTCATTGGATTCTTGATAAATTCACAAATGGGGCTTTTGAATATTCTCGACAGCTAAGTTTCCTATGTAGGACTGTGCCTGTCTTTTTAACTGATTGTTTCTGTTCTTTGGCAATTCAAATCTTGTTAGAAAATGTGATTATACAGGTTTTGTCAATATTGCTGACATATTTTTCCTTAGAAGTTTATATTTTTGATTGCTAGAATAAACAGAATCTTTTACTGTAAATTACCTAATATTTTCACATTATTTTTACTTATGCAGCACATAATTTTTCTACAGTTACTATAAACCTTACTCATTGTCTAAATTTTCAATTACTTCTCAGTCAAGTTCCCTAGGAATGATTTTTCTCTGCTTTTTTTTTTCCTTTCTGAATTTTCCTTCTTGTCTAACTGCACTGTCTCATGTCCCCATAAAGGTTAGTGGTGAGAATGACAGCTAAGAGCCCTGTCTTCCCCTGTGTTATGAGTTCCCAGTCACTCCTCATAGGGATGTGGTAAGCATAAGCTGACATGGTACACCTGTCATTTCCTCTGGGAAATGTTGCTGATGGGGGTGTATGGGAACACTGAATACAATGAGGATATGGGGGCGTGGCTGTGAGGTTCTCAGGAGTCAGATGAGGAATGTTTTGCAGGAGAACATTCAGAGCCAGAGTGTCTAAATGAAATCAGGAAATTGGTCATTCCCTGAAGAGCATGTTTTACTAATAGTAGAAATCACCTTCTCACAACTCAAGTGTGAGTAGTGGAGTTTGTATTGTACAGCTCACAGGAGATGCCACAGTGCCCTCATGTCTAAGCAGCCCTCACAGCTGGCATAGCTATGTCTTTTCCTTCCAGGTAGCTGGAAAAGGGGCAAATCTATAGGCTGGGTTCTGGCTGGTCGGTTTCCCATATGGGAAGCATAAGCTCTACTGTGCCCTGGAGGGCAGGCCTCAAGGACAAGTGCCCAAGTATGTGTATCATTCCTGGGGAAGTGTCTACTACAGGGCTCTTTCATTGTTTAAAGTCCATAAAATACATGACCCCTGCTTGAGTAGCCTCAACTTCTCATTAGAAACAAGGTGAAGGTGATCTCACTTCATTAACCAAACATATCCTATAAATGCTCAGATCTCCCTGTAAGAAGAGTGATGTGTCAAGGCTCAAATTCTTGGCCATTAAAGAAACCTGAGGTCCCCAAAAGGGAATGGATATGAGGCCAAGATAGGTGGATGTTTTCCAGTCTGAATTTCCAAATAGTCAGTTTCTTCTTGGTCTCAAAAACCCAGAAGTGAAAGCAGAATGGTGGGTAAGATGACTTCCAAATAGCTTTTGCTGAGTTGATAAAGCAGATTACATCCAGAAGTTGGATTAGAACACAAATATCCTTTCACTTCCATCTTTATACATTACTTGAATGTCTTGGAAACTTAAATGCTTTCTTCATGGGGAAACAAAAGCATGTAGTGGTCCTGCCATGAAAAGGCAGACTGTACAGAGTAGTAATGTGGAGATAATGGGCTTCAAGATGACTGAGCATGGGATGTGGCCCCTGACATGGTAACATTTGACTTTTGAATCCATCAAACAGGCTTTAAAGGAGAATCCATTGAGACAGATTCTTCCCACTCAATCCCTGTGCAGCTGATTAAGCTCTCCCCCTGGAAGCAAAGACTTGCTTTATATTTCTAATGTGTTCTAGAGAAGGCAACTCTACCGGTTCAGATTTGGCAGGTCCATCTGTCAGTGTCGAGCACCACATGCTCTATCGATTCCAACATGGCTCCCTCCTCTCCGGGACTGCAATAAATCAAGCCCAGACTGTTCCCATAGAGAGGGAGGAAAGCCATTACAGAGGCTGTCTTCATTCTCCATGTTCATTGTGATATGGGACTATACACATTCTCCCTCTGTGGTCTCCATTCCAGATCCATCATCTCTGGTCAGTTTCCCAGCCTCTGTGTCTCCAAGGATTGTGATGAGAGTGCCCTGAATGTCTGGATATTACATTTGGAAATGTGCATGGTTTTTGAGAACTGTCCAGATAGATGTCTCTTACATTACAATGGCCATGTCAGGTGGAAAGGTCGGTGGCTCGGTGCTCTTCTAATGCTGACATGTTTCTGCTGGGGAGGATCCCATAGTGAGAAAGATGATCCCAGATTGGAGAGAAGCCCTAGGAGAGGTACATTACCAGTGAGGCACAGCTGAATACAAGCCCTAGGTTCCTTCTGTTTGCCTTGGTGTTTTCTGCTGGACTGGATCCCAGAAGGTGACTCCCATGTTCACTTGCCATGGCTGTAGCAGCTGCTCTTACTGCTGAGAAATTGGTTGCTTCTCATTACATGCCTTCAGTCTGGAATGCGATAAATTCACTGGTTATGGGGAAATAAATTGTACATTGGGGTTTCTGATATTCCAGAATGAATTTCTCAAACACTGTCTCAGAACAAACAATGTGACTGTCTCACAGAAAGAACAACACACTGTTACCTCAGCTTTCAATGTGTGAGGCAAGTTTCAGGTATTCCCTGTCACACCTGCACTTTATCATAATCTATCTACACTTCAGATTTGGGGACTCTTTCAGGATGTTTCATGAATGAGAATTTCATTGTCTTTTCTTTGTGTTCCTCCCCCCCCCTCTTTCATTTCTACTTCTTTCTGTGACAGATCAATAAGAACACAATCCTTTGAAATCCACAGGTATTGGAAGTGGATAAAAATATTTGCATGAAAACTCTTTTAAAGTGTCAATCCCTTTGGTTATCATTTTATCAATGTATACGATCTCTTCTCCATACATGGAATTGGACTTCTTTATAGAGAAATAATTTATTATTTCATCAGTGAGTAAATGTCTAGAGAGATAGAAGGGGCAATTCTGAGAAGAGGAGGGAGCTGGGTGACCCCATCCCAGCCTTTTTCCTAGTATCTTGATCTGGTACTCATAAAAATGCTACCCAAAGAGTGGCAACCACAACTAAACCCTTAAGTTCTCTTTCAAACACTCAACCACCTAGTGATACATGTAGATGATGCTCTACTCAGGAAATCTTGGAATTATGATTTATTTATAGTCCACCCTGCACAAAACCATACTATAATACTTGAAGGAAATTTTTGGCCCCAAATAAAATAACATGAATTTTTCTTGCCAAGATCATTTCCCTCAGATCAATTACCTCATCTGTCTGAGGCAGTTTGTAAGCATTTCAGGAAGTTATCAAGTAGACAGTAGTGGGAAAAGCTTTTCAAATATCCCACTCTGCAATATGCACAAGTTGATAATACCCACACCAGTTCTTTAGCCCTCTCTTCTGTCTATAACTCTTCTTCAAACATGTCCAAAATACACATACACATACACACACACACAGACACACAGACACACACACACACACACACACACACACACACATATATATATATATATATATATATATATATATATATATTCCTTAAAATTTTACCCAAACTTATTAAGTCAAAGGATAGGTATTACACAATGCTGTTCAACTCTGATTAGGAATTTTCTTTAGGACTTAATAAAATCAATCAAAACATCATCTACAAACACAGGTAGATAAGACAGAATCCCCACTGTGGTGGGATGAAGAGGTTGGAAGTTCTCTTTCTTCCTCTAAACAAGAATAAACATTGACAAAATAATAAAAACCAAACAATTCAGAGCTCTGGAAATTGACCCAGGGCAAACAAGAAATCGACAAATATTTATTCAAGGGAAGACACTGGACTGTGGGGCAGAATAGAGAGGAGCATGGGAGCTTGAACCTGGGGCCATGGCTCTCTCCTACCCCATGATATTCATTTAAGAAGATGCTGGCTCAAACAAACCATTAGGTATATGTTTATTTAAGAGAGAGAGAGAGACTGGGTGTACCAGGCCTCTAATCATTCCAAATGAACTCCAGACTCATGCTGTACCATGTGCATCTTGCTAAGGAATCAAACCTAGGTCCTTAGGCTTTGCAGGCAGGCACCTTAACCATGTAGCCATCTCTCCAGTCCATGCCATTGGTTTTTATTCTGAATGTGGTGACTGATGTGGTACAAAGGGAAAACAGTTGTGCCCAAGGTAGAGCAGCAAAATTTGTAGGATTAGTGTGAAGCACATGTGTGACATCCACAGTTTGGCAAGTGAGATAGCCTTCCTGGCTAGAATGGGAAGCAGACATGCCATACATTTCACAGTGCACTCAAGATGAGAGAGATGTGGCAAGACCACAAAGTGTCAGCTACAAGCCTGTAGCTCTGTGTAGGTCCCCAGAGACAGTAAATGTGAGGCACACATTGGATGTACTTGAATGTGAACGTGGACTATCCTCATCATTTCTCATAAGGTTGATAATGAATTCAAGGCTTTGGAGCACAATGCTGGCCTATCAGTTGTTAAGTATAAGATGCAGACAATGTAGAGACACTTGGGAAGATAGACTAAAAAATAAAGTAAGAAAATAATAAAGCCTGAGGGCTGGTCAGATGGCTTAGCTGTTAAGGCACTTGCCTGCAAAGCCTAAGGACCCAGGTTTGACTCCCCAGAACCCATGTAAGCCAGATTCACATGGTAGCACATGCATCTGGAGTTTGTTTGTAGTGGCTAGAGGTCTTGGTATTCCCTCCCCCTCTCTCTCATAAGCAAATAAATAAAATTTAATTAAAAAATAATAAATCCTAAGTAGAAAGATAAATAAAACATGTCATGGTAGAGTCAGATATCAACATAAACATTATATATGTACACATATAAACCATTTATGTACATATATACACATACATATACAGGTATATATATATGTATACACAATTATGCAGATATGCATATTTATATAGATACATATATAGTATATCCATATATGCACATGTATATGTATACCTACATAGGTATAAATATATGTTTATACATGTATACATACTTATATAAGAGTTTGAATATATGCATATACATTTACATTACACACACACATATATATGTGCATCTATATATATGTGTATATGTGTGTATATATGTGTGTGTGTGTGTGTGTGTGTGTGTCATAGTTAAGGCGTTGTCAATTTGATCTGTTTAGTAATCCGCAGAAATCCCTTTCAGGTGGGACTGTAAGTTTGCTTCCAGGAAGGTTTAACTGAAGGAGGAATCCCTTCCCCCAGAGTGAGCCCTTCCCCCAGAGTGGGTGGCCTCTCTCAGAGGAGTATTTTATATAAGGAAGCTCTGGGTGAAAAGAGCCCCTTCCTTCCACTTGGCTGCTGGAGCTGCTTGCTACCTTCCAGTGTACATTGAAGACCAGCACAGACTGAGAACTAGCATCAACTGAAGACCCACGTGGGTCGAAGATCAGTGGCTCCTTAGGAAGCTTCTAGGCCTTCAGTGCTGGATTGAGACTGCTGAGGCATCTGGCCACACAGACTGAGCAGCTAGTGGGTTCCTTGATTCTTGGGCCTGCAACTGCTATTGGACTACTGTCACCTAATCCAATAAATCCCCTTTTTAATATAATTCATTCTAGCAGTTCTATTCCTCTAGAGAGCCCTGACTAATAAAGAATTTGGTACCAGAAGTGGTTCTGTAGAAACAAAATTGTAAGGATGAATTTCTCTAGTGGGCTTGGTGCTATCTGGGGTTGGCTTTCCAACTTCAGTGCTACTAAAGGCCCTACTGGTGATAAGGAGAACACTTTTACTGGGAATAAGGAGTGCACTAATAATCCATGGTGTGAACTATTTAAAGAGTTCCATGAGATAGATGTATTTGATGATCCTGAGTCATGTCTTGTGAAGGGCAAGGAATTTAGTGACTCTGTATTTAAAGCATTTGAATATTTGTGGAAAAGTAAGACAAATGATGAGGCTGGTTGGTTGCTTGTAGCCTCTCTGGACAAACTATTGAGTGAACAGCAGTAATCTCAGAAAGGAAATTTCCAAGCTTAAGACCCATGTACATGATCTCAAGGTTTCTAAGGGTTCCCTGGGGGAGAGTCTCCTCTCTAGCCAGAATAGGGCTCAAATTCCAGAAAACCAAACCCAAGCTCTCATTGTGAGATTGGCTAACTTGCAATGTAAACTCAAGTCCCAGACTCACCAGCTATCAGAAGTTAAAGTGAGGGCATTGATTGGAAAAGAGTGGAATCCTGTGACTTGGGATGGGGATGTGTGGGAAGACCCTGAAGAACCTGGGAACATCAAAGTGTCAGATTCTGAAGAAGTTGTTTTGGAAGAAGATATGACCTCCCCTCCCTTAGCAGCAGTTGTATCCCCATCCTGAAGTATTACCCTCCCTACCCTTACCTGATGGAATTAATCCCTCTTTGAGGAATCAGCAGGAGGTACTGATGCTTCTCCATTCCCACCCATCTTTGCCTCTAGGCCTGTAACCAGAGGGAAGGTTAGGCAGACCCCTAAAGGTGAGATAGAAAGTGTGACACTAGAGGAGGTGAGGTACACCACTAAAGAACTTCAGGAGTTTTCTAACTTATACAGGCAGAAGCATGGGGAATGTGTGTGGGAACGGATTTAGGGGTGTGGGATGATGGGGGAAGGAAAATAAGATTGGATCAGGATGAATTTGCTGAAATGGGACCATTGAGCAGAGACTTTTAGATTTAATCCTGCAGCTCCTACAGTTGGAAGAGGTGCCAAGAGTTTATTTCATTGGTTAGGCTAAAGTTTGGATCCAAACATGGCCTACTGCGAATGAGCTTGAGCTGCCTAATATTCCTTGGCTTAATGTTGGTGAAGGGATTAAAAAGCTCAGAGAACTTGGAATGCTGGAGTAGATTTGCCATGTAAATTCATCATTGCCTCCACAATGGGAGCGTCCAGAAGATGTGCCCTTCACTAAGACTGTGAGAAACATATTTGTTATAGGAGCACCAGCATACTTAAGATGTCCAATCATTGGTCTTTTATGTAAAGAAGACATCACAGTGGGAGCTGCATTTCTTGCACTAGGTGACTTAGAAACAGTGGGTCTAACTGAATCTCAGGGTAATAAGGGCCAAGTGGCAGCACTGAATCGCCAAAGGCAGGGTGAACGTGCTTTTCATAATGGACAGTGTGGGCATAATTGTGCACATAAAGGTATGACTCATATGGATCTTTTGCATTGGCTGATTAATCATGGTGTTCCCAGAACTCAAATAGATAAGAAGCCTACTGGGTTCCTGCTTGATCTATATAAGCAGAAAAGTTCCAGAGCAAAGGGACATTAAGCCACTTTGAATTATAGCAACAGAGAATCAAGACTTCTTAATCAGTTTCCAGACTTGAGCCAGTTTTCAGATCCTGAGCCCCTTGATTGAAGAGGTGGCAGGGTCCCCTAGAGGAAGGACCTCCCACAACCCCCAAAAGTTTCAATTTTAAGCTTACACCTATTCTTCCTCAGAGGGACCTGCTGCTTTTTGCTAGGGTAACTGTACACTGGGGAAAAGGAAATACTCAGACTTTCCAGGTCCTACTGGACACTGGCTCTGAAATGGCACTGATTCTAGGAGACCTCAAAAAGCACTGTGGCCCTCTAATTAGAGTAGGTGCTTATAGAGGTCAGGTGATTAATGGAGTTTTGGCAAATGTTAGACTGACAGTTGCTACAGTGGGTCCCTGAATTAACTCACCCTGTGGTTATTTCCCCAGTTCCAGAATACATAATTGGGATAGATACTTAGGAGTTGGCAGAACCCCCACATTGGTTCCTTGACTTGTGGAGTGAGGGATATTATGGTTGGAAAAGCCAAATGGAAGCCAATGAGGCTCCCACTACTGGGAAAAATAGTGAATCAAAAACAGTATCTGATCCCTGGAGGGATTTCAGAAATTAATGCCACTATAAAGGACTTGAAGGATGAAGGGGTGGTAGTTCCCTTTAAATCACCTATCTGGCCTGTTCAGAAGACAGATGGATCCTCGCAAATGACAGTAGATTATCAGAAACTCTAATTGCAGCTGCTGTACCAGATGTGGTTTCTTTACTTGAGCAGATTAACACAACTCTTGGTACCTGGTATGCAGCTATTGATCTTGTGAATGCTTTCTTCTCTGTACCTGTCCATAAATACCACCAGAAGAAATTTGCCTTCAACTGCCAAGGTCAGCAGTATGCCTTTACTGCTTTACCTCAAGGTTATATTAACTCTCCAGCTCTGTGTCATAGCTTAGTTCACAGGGATCTTGATTGCCTGTCCCTTCCAGAAGGTATCACATTGGTCTATTATATTGATGACATTATGCTCATTGGATCTAATGAGCAGAAGGGGGTAACCACTCTGGAGTTGCTGGTACAGCATATGCATATCAGGAGATGGGAAATAAATCCATCCAAAACCCAAGGACCTTCCACCTTAGTGAAATTTCTAGGAGTTCAGTGGTATGGAGCATGCAGGGATATTCCTTCTAACATGAAGGATAAGTTGTTTCATGTGGCCCCTTCTACCACTAAGAAAGAAGCACATCGTCTAGTGGGTCTATTTGAATTTTGGAGGCAGCACATTCCTCACTTGAGTGTCTTACTCTGTCCCATGTACCAAGTGACTCAGAAAGCTACTAGTTTTCAGTGGGGCCCAGAACAAAAGAAGGCTCTTCAACAGGTCCAGGCTGTTGTGCAGGCTGGTCTCCCGTTTGGGTCATATGATCCAGTGGGTCCAGTGGTACTTGATGTGTCAGTGGCAGATAGGAATGCTGTTTGGAGCCTTTGGCAGGCCCCCATAGATGAATCACAGCAGAGGCCCTTGGGATTTTGGAGCAAGGCCCTGGCATCATCTGCAGACAATTATTTTCCCTCTGAGAGACAGCTCTTGGCCTGCTATTGGGCTTTAGTGGAAACTGAACATATGACAATGGGCCATCAAGTTACTATGCGACCTGAGCTGCTCATTATGAGCTGGGTATTATCTGACCCACCACGCCATAAATTTGGATGTGCACAGCAGCAGTCCATCATCAAGTGGAAGTGGTATTTATCTTCCATGATCGAACTTGAAAAGTCCCTGAAGGCACAATTAAGTTATATGAGGAAGTTGCCAAATACCTGTGGTTGCTACTCCTGTAACAATGCCTTTGGTTTCCCAAGCATGCATCTATGGCATCATGGGATGTGCCCTATGATCAATTGACTGAGGAGGAGAGGACAAGGACATGGTTTAAAGATGGTTCAGCACATTATGTGGACACTTCCCAGAAGTGGACAGCTGCAGCATTATAGCCCATTTCTGGGACAACTCTGAAGGACTGTGATGAAGGGAAGTCTTCACAATGGGCAGAACTTTGGGCAGTGCACATGGTTGTGCACTTTGCTCAGGAAAAAAAAAATGGCCAGATGTGCAGTTATACACTGATTTATGGGCTGTGGCCAATGGTTTGGCTGGATGGTCTGGGACTTGGAAGGAGCAGCATTGGAAAATTGGTGAGAAGGACATTTGGGGAAGGTGTATGTGGATAGAACTCTCTGAATGGGCAAAGAATATAAAGAATATACTTGTGTCCCATGTTAATGCTCATCAGAAGGTGACCTCATCAGATGATGACTTTAATAATCAAGTAGATAAGTTGACCTGTTCTGTGGATAGTGGTCAACCTCTTTCCTCAACCACCCTGTCAGTGACCAATGGGCCTATGAACAATGTGGCCGTGGTGGCAGAGATGCCAGCTATGCATGGGCTCAACAATATGGACTTTCACTAACTAAGGCTGATCTGGCTATGGCTTCTGCTGAGTGGTAAATTTGCCAGCAGCAGAGACCAATTCTGAGCCCCTGATATGGTAGTATTCCTCAGGGTAACCAGCCTGCAATTTGGTGTCATGCTGACTACATTGGACCACTTTCATCATGGAAAGTATAGCATTTTGTCCTTACTGGAATAGATACTTATTCTGTTTATGCATTTGCCTTTCCTACATGTAGTGTTTCTGCCAAAACTACCATCTGTGGGCTTACAGAATGCCTTATCTACCATCATGATCATGGCATTGCTTCTGACCAAGGCACTCACTTCACAGCCAAGGCAGTATGGAAGTGGGCTCATGATCATGGAATTTACTCATCTTACCATGTTCCCTACCACCCCGAAGAAGCTGGCTTGATAGAATAGTGGAATGACCTTTTAAAGAAACAGCTATAGCACCAAGTAGGTAGCAATAACTTGGGGGAGTGTCCTCCAGCAGGCTGTATATGCTCTGAATCAGTGTCCTATATATGGTACAGTTTCTCCTATGGCCCAGATTCATGGGTCCAGGAATCAAGGGGTAGAAATGGGAATGGTCCAACTACCCATCACCCCAAGTGACTCATTAGCTAAATTTTTGATTCCTGTTCCTGCAACCTTATGTTCTGCTGGCCTAGAGGTCTTGGTGTCAGAGAGGGAGAGTGCTTTTTCCAGGAGGCACAAAGAACATTCCATTGAACTGGAAGCTAAGACTTCCCCCCTGGCCACTTTGGGCTCACGATGCCATTGAGTGAACAGGCTGAGGAAGGAGTTACAGTGATAGCAGGGGTGATTGATCCAGAATACCAGGGGGAATTCGGACAGCTGCTCCACAGCAGAGGTAAGGAATAGTATGTCTGGAGTGCAGGAGATCCTTTAGGGAATCTCTTGTTGTTACCATGTCCTGTTATTAAAGTCAATGGACCACTGCAACAACCCAGTTGAGGTAGTGTGATAAATGGCCCAGATCCTTCAGGAATGAAGGAATGGGTTACCCCTCCAGGTAAAGAACCAAGACCTACTGAGGTGCTTGCGGAAGGTGGAGGAAATACAGAATGGGTAGTTGAAGAAGGTAGTTAAAAATACCAGTTCAAGCCATGTGACCAGTTAAAGAAACGAGGACTGTAATTGCAATGTTTTTGTCCTACTTTGATATGAAGTGCTTGTACATATCTACACCAATATTAAGATTATATCACTAGCTAACTGTTGTATTTATATTAGACCTATTATATTAGAGACTAAGCATTCCTTGAGGAGTCTTGCTGTGTGTGTGTGTGTGTGTGTGCGGGGGGGATTTTGCATTTCCGGTAGTATGTGAGATAGTCATAGCATGTTAGGTGGAATTATGAGCTTGTTACTGTTTTCATTTGGAAATTATGTATGATATAAGGAGATATAGTTTGGGGTCAAATTGACAAGGGGTGGACTTATGATAATTAAGTTGTTTTCAACTTTATCTGTTTAGTAATCCACAGAAATACCTTTCAGGTGGGTCTCTGAGGTTGCTTCCAGGAAGGATTAACTGAAGGAGGAAGTCCTTCCCCCAGAATGAGCCCTTTCCCCAGAGCGGGCAGTCCCTCTCAGAGGGGGACTTTATGTAAGGAAGCTCTGGGTGAAAAGAGTCCTTTCCTTCCTTCCATTTGGCTGTGGGAGCTGCTTGCTGGCCTTCTGCATGGATTGAAGACCAGTGTGGACTGAAGAGCAGTGTCAACTGAAGACACATGTGGGTTGAAACCCAGCAGCTCCTCAGGAATCCTCCAGGCCTTCAATGCTGGATTGGGACTGCTGAGGCATCTGACCACATGGACTGAGCAGCTACCAGGTTCCTTGATTCTCATACCTACAACTGCTATTGGACTACTGTAAGATAATCCAATAAATTCCCCTTTTAATATAATTCATTCTAGCAGTTCTGTTCCTGTAGAGAACCCTGATTAATTATATATATAATCTACATACAGGAATAAGCTTCACAAAAACCTGACAGAATATATAACATAAAATATTCTATTTTAAACAAGAAAAATATTTAGTCAAAACTGAACAGGGACTCAAACAGTATTGAAAAAAAAGAGAAATGGCTTAATGTGTAAAGCTCTTTTCATGCAACTTTGAGTACCTGAGTTTAGATCCCCATACCCCATGTAATACTTAGAAGTTGTAATGGGCTTCTGTCATCTCAAACTGAGTGATGAGAAACAAAAGAGCCTTCCTCAAATGAGGTGGAAGGCAAATACTGACCTGAAAGTTTACTTTGACCTCTACACATTTTACTATGGTATGAATGTGCCATACTCTAACATTCTTGTGGACATATAGACAAACACACATGCACACCCACACTCACCTCAGATAAATAAATGAAATATATATATATATATATATATATATATACACACACACACACACACACACACACACACACACACACTATTGAGTTGCAGTAACAAAAAACTGCATGCTACTAGCATAAAAAACAGATTCAAAGACCAATGGAACAAAATAGGAGATCTATAAATAGCTCCAACTGATGTATCCATCTAATTTTGGTAAAAAGAAAAAGAAATGTACAGTAGAAAAACCCTCTTTAACAACTTGGGCAGAGAAAAGTGTATATCCACATATAAAGATAAATATTATATCCATTCATCTCACTCTTTATTAAAATTAAGTTAAAATCTATCAAAGAGCTTACTTGAAGACCTGATATTTTGAAGCTACTTGAGAAAACCTAGAAGAAATAATTTACAATACAAGCATAGAAAATTACTTTTTGACTAGAGCTTCAATAAATCAGAAAATCAGAGCAAGAGTTGATAAATGAGACTTCATCAAATTAAACATCTTTTGCTATGCAAAATGAGTAATAATTTTATTATGTAATAAGGGGAGTCTATAATGGAGTTAAACTACTATGGCTTTTATACTTACCATGCAGGTCAGAAGATGGGTGAAGACTCTGTTGGGACATGGCATTTGAGTAGAGATCACCAGGGGAAAAGAGTAAAGTTTTGCATGGTTTGTCAGGGGCAGTGCAGGGGAACAGCAGAAGAAGCTAAAAAGAGCAACACTGGGTATGTGAACTGTTACAGGGGTGGAAGTAGGCCAGGTGAGTAAGTGAAGATTATTGTGTAGAAAGGGGCATTCAAGAGACATAGTCTGGACTGGGTCACACTAGGACCTTTAGATAATAATGTCAGGAGTCCTTTCTGAGGCACAAAGCTGAAGGACATATGCTTGACTGGTTTGGACTAGATCATTACATTGGCCATGATAGCACTTGAAGGCACTGACTTCTAGTCCTTCCCCTGTCCTGTTACTATCACAGTGCTTAAGAGAGCAGACTCTGCCTTCACCTTACAGCCAAAGTGGTTGTGCAACTCAGTGCCTGATAATGGCATGTGGCCCTTAATTGTCATCAGTTGAGATTTTAGAGAGAACATCTTTATCAGCTTCCTTCTTGCCATTAGAACAAAATACCTGACCAGAAGCAGCTCATGGAAGCAAAAAGGGTTTAATTTGGTGCTATGATTCCAAAGTGTAGAGTCTATCATGGTGGTAAAAGCCTGGTAGAAGCCAACAGCCAATGTCACATCATTAGATCTTCAGAGAGGGAGTATAGAAATAGAAAGAATAGCAAACAAGGCTGGGCTGTAACTATTCAAGGTCTGCCTCCAGTGACATACTTCCTCCAGAAGGGCTCTACCTCCTAAAAGTTTCACAATCTTCCCAAACAGCTCTTCCAACTGAGGATTAAGTATTCAAATATATGAGCTTATGGGGAACATATTATATTCAAACGCCACATTGTCTAAAAGCACTATGTGTATTTAAAGTTATGGAAAAATGAGATATACATTTGAATAAAATTAATATACAATTATGAATCTTACTTTGTACTTTATTTTATGTTTTTCATTGGCACCTATGGCTGGAAGTTAGTAGAGAGAGAAATAATTTTCCTACTAGTAACTTAGCTCAACATGACAGTCACTATGACAACTACTTCTCAAGCTGACAGTGACAGGTGTCACTTATGCTTCACTGTCCATGACCTGTAAAACCCTCCTGAGCAAGCTGAGCCATGTGCTGGTGTGTTTGAATGCTCAGAGAGGCAACAACTATCATAAGATTTACACTCTAAATCAAAGGAAGCATCTCTTCTGGTCTTTAAAGCACACAGACTCACACGCTCATTTTTTTTATTAGTTATGTACACAGTGTGTGTACAGTCATGTTGGTACCATTGTTAGCCTCCTTCCTGTCCTACCCCCTCCTCAGGGACCCTTCTCATTGGGGAATATGGGTTGTACATTGTGGGGTGAAGGAGATAGACACAGAGAACACTCAACTCCTACCAAACCAGATATCCAGAAACACATACTCATTTTTGTCTAATAACAGAATATACTGAATTACTGTTACCTTGTGAAGGAAGTTAGCCAAATCAGCTAAACACATATATATCTTTTTCTTTCAAAACCTTAGATGTAAAGAAAATAAGGAGAGATGGCAAGCAATGGAGGGAGGGAGGGAAGAAGGAGGAGAGAGTGAGAGAACAGGAGAGAAAAGCAATGAGTCTTGGAAATTAGTTGGAATTTCTGAGAGGGAACTGAGCTACAGTGGTGAGTGTTAGAGTTACATTCTTATTAAGAGGAGTAAATGTAGGCATGATACATTTTTCAATGGGAGGAAATGTTATAAAATTAAAAGTGAACCAGGCTGGAGGGATTGCTTAGTGGTTAAGGCATTTGTCTGCAAACCCAAAGGATACAGGTTCAATTCCCCAGGACCCACATTAGCACAAGAGGGAGCATGCATTGTTTGCAGTGGCTAGAGGCCCTGGCTCGCCCATTCTCTCTCTCTCTCTCTTTCTCTCTCTCCCTCTTGCTGTCAAATAAATAGATAAAAATAAAATATTAAAACAATTAAAAGTGAACCACCTCACTCATTCTGTTATCATTAAAATGCAAACTAAAGCTGGGTTATTTTGGACTATTTACTAGGTTTTGAAATTGATTGATGTTGGTGAGACCATACCTTATATTTTTCAAACTTCCCTTTTTCATGTGAGGTCTTGAGGTCAACTATGGCTAAGGAGAGAAACATAATGTCTGCTGTATGTGGTGGAAGGAGTTGACAATAGGTAATGGAGTAACAACTCAGGTTTTCCCTACTTCCTTGTTGGAACTATTCGCATTCTGTGATGGCCAGAACAGTGGAAGGCGGTCCATAGTCCCAAGGACAAGTGCACCAGGAGAGTTGCCCTTTTTATTGATGAACCATTTATGAACACTGGCAGTTTCCAGAGAAATCAAGAAGCCACCCTGGAACATATCAGATGGAAGAACTGAGTGGTCTATGCCAGACTAGCTGGAGAATAAAACCATTTGGAATTTGCATGTTTCAGGATGAATGCCCTCCTAAAGCTGCCAGGGGCACCCCTGAGCCAGTAGAAGTGGAAGAGTGATTAAATAAAACAATTTTTATTTATTTATTTATTTATTATTTTGTTTATTTATTTATTTTATTTTTATTAGTTATGTACACAGTGCATATGCAGCCATGTTGGTACCATTGTTACCCTCCTTCCTGTCCTCCCCCCTCCAAAGGGACCCTCCTTGTTGGGCAATGTGGGTTGTGCATTGTGGGGTTAAGCCATCAGTTATGGTGAGGAGGCAATGTCTCTCTGCATAATGTCCCCATATGTGGCTCTAACAATCTTTCTGCCCCTCGTCTGTGAATTTCCCTGAGCCATGTTGGGCTAGTTTTAGGTCTACTTCAGTCATGAGGTCTTGGGAGCCTCTGTGTCTCTAGATATCTGGCTTGGTAGGAGTTGAGTGTTCTCTGTGTCTATCTCCTTCACCCTTGTGCTGATACCAGGTTCAGCAAGAAAGCAGCATTATTTCTCATTTCCCCAATTACTCTATGGTTTCAGCTGGGGCCCTAGTGAGGTGCGATGGCTGATTCTCTCCTCAGGTTCTGCACACATCTGAAAAAGGGAAGCAAATTCTCCAGTAGACAGTGAAGTCAGCACCAGATAAATGGGATAACCATTATTATATTAGAGAAAATTTAAAGTGTAGGCCCTCTTATAGCCCAAAATTTGTGGGAGCTTGATAACGGAGAG
Source organism: Dipus sagitta (assembly GCA_036346955.1). Taxonomy (NCBI): domain Eukaryota; kingdom Metazoa; phylum Chordata; class Mammalia; order Rodentia; family Dipodidae; genus Dipus; species Dipus sagitta. The sequence goes on from CM070783.1 coordinate 41,240,039, forward strand.
TGGGCTTGGTTTTTGGATATAGTTCTGACTTATTTCCCAGATCTAGCTATGGGTTCCATTCCACTGAGTAGTTCCGTTAGCCAAATCAAGAGCAGTTGGTTACCCACCGGAGCTGTGTGCCACTATTGCACTTGTGTGAGCATCATGTCAGGTTGTTTGCTCCTAAGTAGCTTAGACCATGAGTTGCTTGGACAGATGTTGGTCATTTTCCCCCAGTCACTCATGTACCACCTTCTGGAACTTGACAAGCTAACTGTCCGGGGACTGACTCTCTTCCAGCTTCCAGCCAGGTCACTCCATGTTCCATACCAACAGCATATGGTGTCTTCAGCAGTAGGGTCTTACCATTAACCTTTGGTGAGTCATCAAGTACTGACAGAAATCTGTCTTCTTATAGGAAACCTTGAAAATCTCTCTGATCAATAGCTCATTGTAGATATTAGCTGCATGATGGTACTGGGAGTGACAGGCCAATGTCAAGAGAAAAGAAGAAGGAAAATGATAGGTAATATAATAGAGAAAGAGGGAAGAGGGAGAGAGAGCAAGAGAAATGGGAGAAGATTAAGGTTAGTCTTCATCACACCCTCTCCAGGGCCCTGTGATTCAGGTGCTCCCTCTAAGGGTCTGATGAAGGTTCAAACCATTCAGTCTGTCTTTTAAGATATAGAATTTTAACTGACCCAAATGGCAATGGCACATTATATAAAACTTTAAAAATACTTAATACAATAACTTTACTCACTGATTAAGGAGTTCTTATAAAAAGAGAGTCAGTGGTTCTTCAGAAGGCTTTCTTAATAACCTCTCTGCATTATTTCTCTTTGGTTTTATGATGCATTACTCAAGGAAAGTACAAAAAAAAATGTATGTTTAGTATACTTTATTGTAATTGTTTGTGCACATTCTCTCTATTTGGGCTGCCATCTTCTAGGGTCCATGGCCTCTGGTTTGCTTATTTTGAGCTCTGTGTTCCTAACCAAGTTCAGGCATTGGGCAGGTGCTTTGTAAATACTTGCTAACTGTGCCAATTTTACAACCTACAGCAACACAGAAGGTAGTGGATGTAGAAGCTAATCAGGGTAAGTTATGGCTTGTCAGGAAAATTTTCTAGGACAAGATTTATCAGTATACCACAGAGTTCTAACCTTGAAAGTGGATTATTTCTTTACAGCCTTAACTGGCTCAGTTTCTGCTTGTAGCAGCTATACTGGAAAGTTTAGTGTTTACTTCCTTTTTATTTCTTCTCTTAATGCCTTACATCTCAGGTATATAACATGGCAAGTAGAAAGGTAGTGCCATTTAGCTACACTTCCTCAGTGCCTATAAACTTGTGAGAACAAATTATCAGAAAAACACAAGATATAGCTGTGTGTAGTGACATACACCTTTAATCCAAGCACTCAGTAGGCAGAGGTAGGAGCATCGATTGAGTTCGAGGCCACCCTGAGACTACATAGTGAGTTCCTGGTCAGCCTGAGCTAGAGTGAGACCCTATCTTGAAAAACAAAACAAAACAAAACAAAACAAAAGTACTATGAGAATCTAGAGCCTTCATTGGGTCCAAGATTTTCCTTCTCTGAGGGGTGTAGGACTCATCAACATGAACTATAATCCCCCCAGATTCAGTATGATCCAGATTTCTGAGAGCATAGACATAACAATATTGGATTGTGTATTACAATAGTCTGTCTTCCCCTACTGGTGGCTGTATATGTTGGAGGCTGGGACGGCCACCCAACAGTGGACATACTTGTTCATTTTTATTTGAGTTAGCATATACATTCAATTATCCTCACAGGCCACAATCATTTTAGTCTGAAAAAACATTTTAGCATGAAACGTGAGGCTTTCTCACCACTTCAGACACCCTTAGCAGAGAAAGCCATTGCTACCTTCTTTTTATGCATTCTTTACAATAGTTTGTGTGTACCCAAGAATATGTATGTATTAACCATCTGCCCAATCTACAAACTTAGCCATGTTATTTTTTTATTAAAATAAATCTTAACCATCATTAGTCCATTGACTGCAAGCACATATAACAAGGCACAGATAAGTTAAATAAATTGAAGTTTTATGGAAAGGTAGGATCTATCTCCAGGGTTCAAAAGAAACACACTATAGCAGGGCAGCGGGAACTCAAGTGACAAGTGGCAGATGGAACGTAGTAGTTACCGTCTCATGACTGGGACGAAACACTCAACTAAAAGCAGCTGATGGGTTCATTTTGACTTACAGTCTTGAGTGGAAATTTCACTGTGACAAGAAAGTGTGTCAGAACAGAGGCTGGGCATGATATGCCACAGCAGCTGGGAAGTTAACACAAAAAGTGAGTTAGGTCTGGCAAGGAGGACCTGGGATATAAGATTGTCAAATCCACTCCTAGCAAGACAACTCCTGCAGCAAGTCTCCACTTTCCAAATTTCTACTTTCTGGGTCTTGAGTATGAGGCTTAACTATAACCACATGAAGCTATGGGGGGCATTTCATATTCAAACTACGACATGGAATAAATGGTGGATCTTGGCTGGCTACACGGGGACATCAGAGTAAATTCAGCCAGATGTGCTCACATTTGTATCATGTTTCTCAGAACTCTAGTTCCTGGGTCAGGAGCCTGTCCTCATGAAAACAGATGAAGGTCCCTGTCACTCTTGCAAAGGATGCTCATCTGAGTTGATTGTCCTCTGAGAGATTCTCCCGGGACAGCTGGGTGCTGATAACAACAAGGCAAAGGAAGACAGGCTGGGATTCAGAGGTCTCGGTGTCACGAAGTACAAATGTTATTACTGTCTACCCCATGCCATAAATAATTACGGTAGCCATACAACCTTTGAAAACAAGCCCACCAAGGCAAAGTATATTTAGGCTGTGCTTATTGTCCAAGAACCTTGGCTTGAAGAACACTGTTCTCACTATTTGTGCCCATCCCAGGACTTGACTTTTTTTTTAAATATTGATTTTTATTTATTTATTAGAGAGAGAGATAAAGAGGCAGAGAGGGAGAGAGAGAGAGAGAGAGAGAGAGAGAGAGAGGGAGAGAATGGGTGCACCAGGACCCCCAGCTGCAACAAATGAACTCCAGACACATGCATCACTTTGTGTATCTGTCTTAAGTGGATCCTAAGGAATGGATCCTGGGTTCTTTGACTTTATAGGCTACTGTCTTAACTACTAAGCCATCTCTTTAGTCCAGGACTTGACTTCTTATCTACCCTATAGTGTTATATCATTGAAGAAAGACACACACATGTTCTTATGCAGAAATATACTTTAATAAAAGCAATAGTAAAGGTTTTATTACACTGACAAAGGACAGTGGGGCACTCATAAAGAGAGCATTTTAGGGCCTCAGGAAGATGTCTGGGGCTTCTCTTTATAATTTTCTTTGGAGGAACTATTGTTAGGGGCGTAGTGTGGATGGTCCTATGGTTTGACTGAAAATTTAGTTATATAACATTTTCTCTACTCTGTATGTTACATCCCATGATGCATCTGATTTTGATAATATGTATGCCCAGTTATATATAGGCATATGATCAAAAACAGGGGTTTTTCCATAAAAGTTCACTTATTGGATGCAGTTTGCCTTACTGTACGATATACTAAACCACTTCAGGTGCATGTCTCCTTGCTGTTCTGATCCTGGACCCATTTTTGAATATATTTGAATGGATAATAAACATGAACAATAGTTGCTAACGAGAGGAGAAAACTAGTTCATTGTGTGAGTGGATGAGCATACAGTTTGGTACCAGTGGGTGTTCCCAGGTTCCTGACAGGTTGCTAGGTGCATTGTTGAAGAAAAGGGTATGTTTACTGCTCAAGCCAAGCCATATCCCAGGTGGCTAAACTATTACCTGTGCTCCTAGGGCTAAATGGCCCTTCCAAAAGGTGCACAGCTATGAGTAAAGGCTACCAAGGAACTTAGTTTAAGTTCACCAGATATTTGAAGACCTATGCTGTGCATGAATCCTGCCCATGACAAACATTCCAGAAACAGGGGCCACATACGATACTAATTCATAAGCAAATTTTGAGGTGCCATGGGTAGAAAACTTAATTAAAATTAAATGTCTTGTGTGGTTGCATATGTAGATGAAGATCCACTGGATACCTGTAGAGCTGTTAACATAACTCCAAGGCATATTAGAATAAATAGCACAGAGCTTTCATTTCTCTTGGGGTCCTCACCTTGCAGTAATCACCAGCTAAAAGGTGTAAATATTTATGGTAGAATGACAGAAAATTCTAGGAAAAAAATAAGTGAAAAAAGTTAATAGTAATTAATTTAATAATGTGATCTATTTGGCAAAATAAATGAATTTTATGGCTAGAGAAATCCTAACTTTAGCATTAGCTCTGCCCACATTTGCCCATGATTCCATGAATTAATCACCCAAATTCTTGATTCTTTATTTCCCATATAAAAATACCAAGGTATCATTTACAATATCCAGATCACCATTGCAGCAGTCCTCTACGATTAGCCACCATGTGTGTCTGGGACAAGACACCCCAAGAATGAAATGTGATGATCTAGGATGTGTTCTTGCAAAGGCAGGATAGGGGCTACCTTCATACTGAACTTTTTATCACTTTTTTTTTTAAATTCACTTTGTAATAACTTGCCTCTAAGGGAGATGCAGAGATGCTTACCTGCCATACATTGAGCAGGCTGACCACCAAAGACCTGGAGATCTGCACTATGTGAGCTCAGAATCTAAGGATGGAAATCTGCCTCTGCATTGGGCAAGCTGTGGAGAGTAGGTCTTTCTACTGAGCTTTCCTCCAGCATGAAGCTTGATATGATGTCACCAACATCTACAACCTTCTTGCAGGTCATTGCTCAGTGTTTGGAAAGTCTACAAAAAGACAAAATCAATCACCCATGGAACCATAGTTATGATTTTTTAATTCAAGCCAGCAAGAAATCCATGGGTTTTCCTGATCCTGCTCTTTGTGCCATGAGTCTGAGAATGTGTGTTAATTATTATTTGCATGTACTTGTGTGTGTACATGTAAGAACCATGGGTTAAAGCAGATTACTATATTCACGCTGTCTTGTGTGTTCATGTGTGCCTAGGTGCATGAGTGTGTGTGAGTGCGCATGCACCAGTACATACCTGTGGAGGCCACAGGACAACCTTGAATTTCACACCTTAGGAACGCTGTCTACATTTGTGGAAACAAGTTCTCTCATGGGCCTGGATTTCCTCTACTTAGGCTAAACATATTGACCAGTGAGCTCCAGAGTTCTGCCTCTCTCCTTCCCAGTGCTGGTATGATAAACACAGTACACCATGCCTGGCTTTTAGAATGTGCTAATTATTAATAATGATTGTGATGTAACTTCTTCTGGTAAATATTGTGCTTCATTATAAATTTATTATAAACACCTCTAACCACACCTTGTCAGAGACTTAGACGTATTTACTAAAATAAATTCACACACAAAAAATAGAAATCTAAAATTAAATATTTAATTAGAACTCTGATTTGCTTTAAAGATAGGTGGCATTGCACAGGCTATATTACACTCTCTTTATAATTTTTTGACAAAAAAGATACTGTTCATTTTAACAGGCCACTTTAATATGAATACATGTTGAATAGGTTTGGGACTGAAAATCAGCTAGAGATGGTTCATTTTACATTATCGGGAAAATTACAGTTTTGTATTGTAAAAACATTTATTTTTAACAATTTACCTACATTAATCAAAAAATTACAGCATATTTAATAATTTTACAAATTCTTCATAAAAAATATATCTCTGTACAAAAAGGTCTTTTGCACCTACATCGTGACAGCAGCGTGTGGAGGGACGGGAGGGTGGGTAGCGGTGACGATGGATTTTCCTGATCATAATGCCAGCTTTCTTTTTCCCCCTTTTTTTTTAATAAGAGCTTTTGTTGTTGTTGTTGTTGTTTGTTGTTGTTTACAAAATATCTTACAGAAGAAAAAAATTATTGCAGCTAGCCTGAAGGCAAAATGTGTGAGACAAGCAGCTTAAACAGCTTTGAAGCACATAACCTGTCGCAGCGCTTTCCCCTCCCCGTGCTCTGGTTGCCTGGGGGAAGAAGGTCTTCCACACCTCACCGCGCAAGGCGTGCTTGACTGCCTTGGGGATGCTCAATGCCTCAGAGACCTGGTGGAACACTGCTCACATCCTGGGAAGAGACTGGGCTGGACTCTCTCCCGAGACCTCTGCTCTCTATGTTTCTTTGTTGGTTTTAAATAGCAGGTTCCCATCTGGCAGCTATAAGACAGTTTGCACACAAAGGAAGAAAACACTCATCTGCTATGTGGCTCCTTGTACGTATGTATGTCCTGTCATTGCAGGACTTCAGAACGTCACTGACCAGCAAGTGGGTCAGGCATGTGAGGACAGAGACGATAATTCAGACTCTGAAGTCAGCATTTTGCACCTAGTCTGAATGACTCAAACTTAGATATGTACAATATATATATATATATATGTATATATATACACCTAATATATATATAGTGACCCTGTTCTCCCATGTGCACCATGATCCTGGGGCCTTCTGTCTTGACCGTTTTATTTCTTTCAGCTCAGAGAGTGGGTAAGAGCATGCTCCTGCTATCCCCATCCAATTCTCCCATAAAAGCTAGTGAAGGATCTTCGTGGGCATAGCCAATCTCTAGGGATGTCAGTTTGGCCACTGAAAATTCTGTGCCAAGAGCTTGCCATGGGGATGTAGAATAGTATAGTGGCCAAGGTGTCACAAGGAGAGGCCAGAGCCCTGCTATGTGCCCCTGGTAAGGAGAGTAGGTTGGAAAGGGCCAAGAGAGGCCCACTGAACACTCAGAACACTGACTTGCAAAGCTATGAGCTGTTAGCCCAGTGGGTTTCTTTTCCCACTACTCACTGAGAAGACCTGCATTTTAAAATACCCACTAGACAGATATCCATCTTAAAGCTAAGGGGTGAATGTAGTCACCACAGCAGGCAGAAGGTCAAGGTGACATCCTGACGATCCCAGTCTGGAAAGTGCGAAGGGGAATTTTCAACATCTGTACGATGTACTGAACATCAAATAATAAAATAAGCATTATCTTTCCAAAAATACTTCTATCAAACAAATATAAATAAAAATAAAACATGATCTTCGCTTTGAATTGGTTACAAACATTCTCATGGTCCTGCCTGTCTTCTCCCCATGCTGTTTATTCTAACCTTGTTGGAGAGCATGACCTTTCTTATTTAGGCTGCAATGTGTAGTCTACCTGAAAGGAATTTCAAGCTGGAAGCATCATTGAAATAATCGTTCTGCAAATAACCCTAAAACATGAAAGGAAAGGCAAAGTGACATGGAAAGTAGATCATTTGTGTGTGTGTGTGTGTGTGAGAGAGAGAGAGAGAGAGAGAGGGAGAGTGAGCTCCCCTTACCTCAAGAGGAACACTTTCTATTTTTATTCTGAGTGATTTCCTCTAAATCCACAGTGTGGCTGTGGCATAGTCTTTCATTGCATTATGAGTGACATCACAGAAAGAGAAAGGATATGAGTGCATGAACTACCTAAAATAAATTACTATTCACATCTATACACAGCAAATAGCAGTTGCTGTGAACCCCTGCTGCTGATTAGTAGTTAGAGACAAGTGAACAAGGATGAGACCAAAGGGGGAAACATGGGAAAGAAAAGGCCTCTTTGTTATCATTAGACACCTTCAATGAATTCACAACGCATGTAGCTAACAGCAGTGAAAATAGAGTAACTCTCTTCACTACTGTATTTCCGTTTGAACTCTATGCTGAATCAGGGGATTCTTTCCCTTACACTCCAACTCAACTGACGGTGATGGGATGTTTAGCTTGATGTTGCAATATGAAAGGATTCTTATATACAGTGGATGGTGTATATAAACCCTGTGTACATAGTTTTATTTTTATGAGAATCTTATTCAGTCATTCATAACATACTAGTGCAAAAAAAGTTGTGCATCAAAAATTCTGCAATGAAACAGCTGACTCGGAGATTTGGAAACGTTCTTAGTGATGGACATTCAGTAGAGCCTGGAGGTCCTCAGAGCTCTTCTTGTCTCAGGCAGGGCAGAGTGAAGCAAGTGTACATATGTGCGTTTACCAGAAAGGTGTTTTCTTCAGGAGAGCTTTTCCTTTCTGGGGGAATTAAAAAAAAAAAAAAAGAAAAAAAAAACACATATATTGATTCACTACCATTTTGTCACCGCACCTGAAGGGTGTCACCACGTGCTCAGAAGACTACATTGAAAGGCATCCCAGCCACACAGAAACACCAAAGTCTGAGGCATTGAGTGCGATGTGTCTGCAAGACTCCTCCATCTTCCTTGTGTGTGCCTTACTTTCCAGTGGGAGCAGCAGGATTTCTAGACTCCACTTCTGAAATGATGATGTGTTTGCTGTTTGAGCCTCAGAGGACTTGGCTGCTACTGAGAGGAAATTCCCACTGTGTTATGCCAGCAGACGATGGTCCAGGTTGTGCAGCAAGGCAAGAGAAGAAGGGAAAGTGGTCTATGGCACCAAAGGGTTGCTGCTTGTCCATCAGAGGTATGGCTATGAATCAGTCCAATTGGGGCACTGAGGGCTATACCACTGTACACACTGTGTTCAGAGTCGTGTCAAACCTCACAGCCTTGGCTTCTGTGGGTTTTAAGTTTGTATCATACATGGGGTTTTCAAAGGAAGCTTGTCCATTGCTGCTTTCATGACCAGCATAGCCATTGTACTGAACTTTTGGTCTTGTTCTGAAGGGAAAAGAGCACACATCATTAGAATTCTGATTTCAGTAAGACAGTGTGGTGGTTTGAATGAGATCTTCCTCTAAACCTTATGTGTTTTTTTAAATATTTTTTTTTATTTGATAGAGAGAGAGAGAGAGAATTTGGCACTCCAGGGCTTCTAGCCACTGCAAATAAACTCCAGACACATGCACCATCATGTGCATCTGGCTTACGTGGGTACTAGGGAATTGAACCTGGGGTCCTTAGGTTTCACAGACAAGTGTCTTAACTGCTAAGCCATCTATCCAGCCTGCCTTATAGGTTTTGAATGATGGTTCCTCAGCTGGTGGCAATTTGGGAGGTGGAACCTTTCTAGAGAAGGTGTGTCACTGGTGGTGGACCTTGAGGTTTGATTTTAGCCCAACTTTCCAGTGCTAGATATCTCAGGTATCTTGCTGCTTTTTGTGAACGGCTGTGGGTGGATGTGAAGAATCCTGTTCTGCCATATTCTTCTCCACAATGATGAAACTTCCCCTAGAGATTATAATCTGAATCCAACTGCTTTTGGTCAGATATTTGGTCCTTGAAATGATAAGGAAATTACAAGAGAGAGGCCTCCCAGCCTCAAGATTGACTTCCCTCTAGAGCAGGAAGTACTCTTGAGAGCTAACACAGAAGGGGAGGGCATAGCTGAAACTTCACCATATCCAACTGCCTAAGACTTGGTGGTTGAGAATGCTGAGGAGATGTCTGTAAAGTGCTTTCTTTGTAAGCATAGGGAACTGAGTTCCATCTACACCACCCACATCCAAAGCTGGGTTTGATGATATGCATCTATGATGCCACCACTGGTGAGGGAAGACAGGAGGAGGTTTGGGGCTTGCCAGATATCTAGTCTAGCCAAATTGGTGAATATATATTATATTATATATATGTGTGTGTGTGTGTGTGTGTGTGTGTGTGTGTGTGTGCTATGGGGGAAGATATTCAATTTACCCTCCATACACATGTACATACAAATGTGTCTATACCCCTCACATATACATGACAGATACAAACTCGTGGTTGAGATTATAAGTAGAATTTGAAAATGGAAATGATTTCCAGTATGAAAGCTTTATCCAGTTTTTGTGTGATGCTGTTTGGGCACTTGGGAAACTGTCAAAGGCAGGAATCAGGGAGAGTTTTGGTTTAGACATACATCATTCACAAATTCTTGGTGAAGTTGCTCAACTTTCATTACTTTGGGATGAACACACTCATCATGAAGATCAGTCACCCTGTGGGATGACCTCCTTAAGATAAAGCCAGATGAATTATAACTATAAACTTTAACTTCACTGACATTACCAGCATTTACTAAATGTTGGTGACTTTTACAACCAGTGTCCCTCTTCCTCTGTGAGTTAAAAGTGAACCTGTTGCTGCTCTCATTGATAGCCAGAGAAGCTACTCTGTGGACGTGACTCAAAACTCATAAAAGAATGAAAATAAGAGGCTGTTGAGAGCTCAGCACTAACGGAGACATCATAATCACACCCTGCAAAGCTCAGCGGAAATTGCAGAAGAGGAGGCAGAAAGAATGTATGAGTCACAGGGTGGGAAGGAGTACTTTGGGGTACTGTCCTCCCAACATGAACTGACCTCAGTGCATCTGTGACCTTACAGTGGTTACAGGCATTCATGACCTTACACAGGACCTGTACAATTTGGATCCCACCATCAATTTTTACATAGATGATAAAGAAGAACCAAAGGAAGGAGGCATCAAAACAGAAGGGTTACTTGGGAAGAGGAGGGTATTTAGTGGAGTAGGAATAGAGAGGAAGGTCAAAAGAATGTAATAGGAAGCTGGGCATGGTGACACATACCACCTTTAATCCCAGCACCCATGCAGGCATTCCGAGTTCCAAGCCAGCCTGGGTCTAGAGTGTGTTCCAGGTCAGCTTGGGCTAGAGTGAGACTTTACCTCATAAAAACCACACAAAGAAGAGTTTAATAAGAAAGATATATAATCAAATTATAATATATTTGTGTATGAAGATTCTGAATAAAGTGTTAAAAATGAGCCTGACTATTAAAAAGAAAATATATTTATTTTAAAAATGTTTTTATATTTTGTGATTGAAAGAAAGTCTTTATATACTTTCCATGCTTAAAGCACTATAGAATTTTTAAATTGAAGAGATCTAAATATGTCTGGTCTTGCTGTTTTTCTTCATTGTATCTCAGATGAAAAGTATTCAGGTGTTAGAAATAGAACTTAGATGTAAATAGCCCCACTGGTAAAAGAGTTACTTGGTGGGGGATCTGGAGAAAATACTGCTTGTGCAGTTTACTCATCGATTTTCTCAAGTTTCAATGTGCTCATTAAGAAAATGACACATAAAAGTATGTGATCCTCTGAAACCAGTCTCTGTCAGCAGAATATCCCTTTGCAGTGGCCCTAGGAGTTGGAGACATCACTGACACTGAACTTGGAACATGCTTGCATAGCACAAATCAGCAAACAAATTTCATCCAGTGTTAATGAAGTGAAGGCATGGCTGATTTGTGTTCAGAAGCTCAGCCTGGAGTATCCCTGCTTCCTCGCTGTGAGATAGAGATGCAGCCAGAAGCCAGGATGCAAATGAGAATGTTATCATGAGGACCAGGCAGGACTGTGTCAGGACCATGGGCTCAAACAGAGAAGCAGCTCCCAGTGTACGCGAGGGAGCTCAAGGCTGTGAGGACTCTGGGTCCTCTGTGGGCTAATGCCAAGCCACCTAATTAAGGAATGTCTCTGTCTGCAGGAGTTGAGAGGCAGAGCAGAGGACACAAAGAACTCAGTGCTGGTGACAAGAACTCAAGAACATGGGCCATTCTAGCCCTTGCTCTTGGGATCCATGCTTCTACAGATTTTCTGATTTCACCCATATAACAGGACAAAAGAAAAGTTATCACTGACTACAGAAACTGTGGCATGTGAGCATTCTCATATAAGAAAGCATGTCAGTAGTACTCTTCTATGCCAAGAGTAGGGACACTGCCTAGTAATATCAAGATATGTGTATGTGAGTACAAGTGTATAGCATTGCTCAAATCAGTATGTCACGCTGAAAACACCTTTAACCAAAACATGTTTTTGCAGTACCTGTGTTTGTAGAGGTAAAATGCAAACCCTGATAAAATGAGAGCGAAGAATGGAACCAGAATGGCAGCCGCCACGGAGCCGCTGCTGGTCCCCTGGTAATGATTCGAAGAGTCTGAGTCGGAGTTTGAGGGATCTGGAAGATAGAAGGAAGTTTAATGGGAAGTTATTGTACTGGGCCTTGATAAAGTAATATCTAAAATACATTTTGTGGATGAATACAGGAAGCAGAGGCTTCTCTTTCATGGGGAACCAATCAGTATTCTTTCTTAAGACTGATGGTCTATTTTAATGACCAAGTTACTAATGTTCAGTGATCCTAAGAAGTGTCTCACATTTTGAGTGAGATAAAGAAGAATTTTCTTGAGCTTAGTTATACATTATTTGTATTTGCTATAAACCAACAGAGAGCACTTACATGTTTTTTTCTGTATAGAACAGTTAGAAATTTTCCTTGATTTCTCCTGTCTTGGAATCAGACTTTGCAAAACACCAGTCTCTAGAATTATGCAAATGTATGCTCTATAGGTCAATATGACACATTTTTTTGTACATGAATCTGTGAGTGCAATCTGGTTATTTTTAGGTAGATTCCAAAATTTATGACAAAGTTTAGAATAGTGACAGAAATAAGTGCCAAAACATATTTGCAAAGGGACCAAAAGTTTGCTAAGGCATGCTTTCTAAACATCAAAGGGTGTTGTGTTTGAATTGGTCTCCCCATAGGTCCATGCATTTGAACACTTGTCCTCTAACTGGTGGTACTGTTCAGGAAGACTGTGTAACCTTTAAGAGATAGAGGCTTGTTGGAGGAACTGAGTTGCTATAGGCAGGCTTTGAAGTTTTATAACCTATCTCCACTTCCTTCTCACTCTTTGCTTCCTGACTTGGATGTAATGAGACCAGCTGTCTTTTGGTCCTGCTACCATGCCTTCCCTTTCATGATGAGCTTTTTGCCCTAGAACTGTGAGTCAAAATGAACCCCTCCAAACAAGTTGTTTCTTGTCAGGTGTTTAAGATATTTTATTTATAATTATTTATGAGAGAGAGAGAGTGAGAGCGAGCGAGAGAGAGAGAGAGAGCACACCAGGGCTTCCAGTCACTGCAGATGAGCTCCAGATGCATGTGCCATCTTGTGCATCTGACTTATGTGGGTACTAGGGAATGGAACAGAAGTCCCTTGGCTTTGCAGGCAAGTGCCTTAACTGCTAAGCCATCTCTCCAGCCCTGGTCAGGTGTTTAGTCTCAGCAAAAAGTAAAGGAACTAATATACAAGGAAAATTCTGTGGTCCAGATATCCAAAAGGTCGAATTCATGCACTGAGGGGCATGGGAGCACTGAAAACTCAAACCAACACATAATTATTGCATGACTGTTCTCATACAAGGTAGCTGATCCTAGAAGAATGCTACTTAGGGAATGTGATTTTATTTTATTTTTATTTATTTATGAGAGAGCGAGAGAGAGAGAGAGAGAGAGAATGCGCATCCCAGAGCCTCTAGACACTGCAAGCAAACTCCAAATTCATGTACCACTTTGTGCATCTGGCTTATGTGGTTCCTGGGGAACAGAACTTGGGTGTGCCTTAACCACTAAGCCATTTCTCCAGCCTAGGAATTTGATTTTAAAATGTATTTATCTAATTATTCAGAGTCACTTTCACACTTATGTACAACAAATTATGATGGGCAACTGAATTTAGCAAACTGTTTCCAGGCTGATTTGGTGTTTTAAGGGTTTATGGAATACCAAATTGAAAGCCTAATTTCATTTGGTGCTATAAACTATATAAAGTGCAAGTGAAGATTCTAATATTGTTTTAAAATCTTTAAATTAGACTGAAGAGATACATATCTTATTGGTCAAAGGCACTTACTTGCAAAGTCTGGTAGTTGGGTACCTCCCCAGTGTCTACATAAATCCAGATGCACAAAGTGGCACATGTATCTGGAGTTCATTTGCAGTATAAAAGGCTCTGTTATTCTCATATTCATTCATTATCTGTTTCTCTCACTTGCTCTCTGCTCTCAAAAAATATATATTAAAAAATCTTTAAATCACTGCTTATAAATTATTGAGTTTTCACATAAATTTCAAATATATACTTGGTGTTTGTTTCAGTTAATGTAGGATTATCACTGCTTACTAACTCTAATATAAACATGTGTATGGTTGATGCCAGCCGTATGTTACTTAACCATGTCTTTGTAAGTTCTTTCATTACCTCAACACAAGGGTAAGATGCCAGATATCCCTTTATATATCTAAGCATCCAGGAGATGGTGTGGTTTTTTGAATTCAATGTCCTCCATAAACTTATGTGTTTTGATGAGTAGTTCCCAGCTGATGGCAATTTAAGTGGTGGAGCCTCGCTGGAGGAGAAATGTTGTTTTGAGCAGGCTTATGGGTGTTATAGGTATCTCTCCTTTGCCAGAGTTTGGCTCAGTACTGCGTCTTTTTCCACCTACTGTACTGGAGAGATGGCTCATCAGTTAAAATGCTTGTCTGCAATACCTAATGACCTGGGTTCGATTCCTCGGTACCCACATAAAGCCAGATGCACAAAGTGGTCCATGCATTTGCCATGTTTTCCCTTGTCATCATTAAGCTTTCCATCAAGACTATGAGCCAAAATAAATCCTTTCCTCCCATCACATGCTTTATCACAGAAACACAAAAGTAATTGTAATATCTGGTACGAAGAAGTGGGGTTATTGTTGCTAGAAACCTGACTGTGTGGCTTTTGGCCTTCTGGAACTGATTTGCAGGAGACATATGGTAGGATTTTAAAATTTTTAAACAGTGCTCTAAACAGGGTTTAATGGATCATTCTTATCAGAATTTGAGAGACCAAAATGCGGAAAGAACCATGAAGTGTTCAGGCTAGGCTTATAAGGAGTCTGTTTTTACAGTATTTCAGACCCAAATATTTCTGGTTTCTATTAAGTCATGGAATTGAACTATGGAAATAAACCATTATTTCCTGTTATCTGCAAACACTTTTATCTATACTAGATGTAAAAATTCCAATAAATTGAGTTTTAGAAAATCTACATTTCAAAGAGATCTTATATCATATTATAGAATAGTGCAGAAGGTCTTTAGGTATTATTCAACCAAATTTACTCTGAGATTATGGTGGAGCTTCTAATTATTTCTAATTACCTTGTTTTAATGATTTATTTCTTTTTCTTTCTTTCCTTTTGTATTTTTTTTCCACTGTGTAGTCTCAGGCTACCCTTGAACTCACAGTAATCCTCCAACTCTGTCTCTTGAGTGCTGGGATTAAAGGCGTGCTCCACCATGCCTGGTTGTTTTTATAATTTCTAAGGCAACATAGGTCCATAGTAATATATTAAAAGGAATACAATAATATGAAAACCAGTAATAAAAAAAAACTAAAGGATCTTCCCTGCCATATATGCCAGTCTCTTCTTTAAGAAAAATAAGATCATTTTCTCAGTATTATTATATATGATAAATTCCTTTCTCTTTCTCACATTTCTAAAAATTGAGAACACTGTAAATATTCCTTCTATGTGGCTTTCAATTCAGCTCTCTCTTTTTAAATACTTATTTGCAAGGAGGGAGATAAAGAGAGAATCAGTGGGCGCACCAGGGCCTGTAGCCACTGCAAATGAACTCCAGACACACGCACCACTTTGTGCATTTGGCTTTATGTGGGTGCTGGGGAATCAAACCTGGGTCATTAGATATTGCAGGCAAGCACTTTAGTCACTGAGCCATCTCTCCAATCCACTCTCTGCTATTTTGAAGGCTCTTCAATAGGCACATTTGAAACATTCACTTTTAATATTTTATTTCTGACATTTTATTTAGGTGTTATTTACCAAGCATGGAAAACTTACTGGCGGCTATGCCACAGAAGAAATATTTTCCCCTACCCCAGAAAACATTAACTGCCACTAGTTAATGTGCATAGTATTTTATTGATTGGGTAGTATACTGTTGAAGGCCATTTGTGTCCAAGTTATACACAATAAACTCTTAGTAGAATTTTGGCCTGACACAGTCTGTACTTTTTAGTGTTGTTCTGTCTTAGCTGATTTCTCTCCAAAGACATACTCCAGATTTTATTGAGCCATTATTTCATGGGAACCATCACAAAGACAGCTGTCCAACTGCTGCCTCCTCCTCATCCATCCCTCTTCTCTCATACTTGTTCCAATGCCCATCCTTCTCAAATATTATTATGATGATGATCAAACCAAATTGTATATATATTAGAGATGAGTATTACCACTTTATCAAATGCACTAAGATAGGTCATTCAAATTATTAAAATAATATTTCTAAAAAGAAACTCACACAGTTTACAGTTGAGCCCTTCCCTACACATGCAATTCAAGGGTTTTCGGAGTATTCTCAGGGCCCTATGATCACTACTGTTGCTCCCTTAAGAAACTCAAAGGCCCCTCAGCAATCTTCTCTCATTCAACCTTGAACCCTAGACAATTATTAGTTGAATGTCTATCTCTGTGGATTTTCCCATTCTGAATGGAACCATGCCATTTCTCTCAGTTAACATCAAGCTTTCTGGGTCACTCATGTCATATTGGCTATTATTTATTATATACATTTATTAATAATTTTCTACTGTAGTTATATGCCACATTCCCCTTATTCATTAATTAAGAGATACTTGAGTTATTCTCACTTGGGTGATTATAAAATTTCTGGGGGCTGGAGAGATTGCTTAGTGGTTAAAGTGCTTGCCTGTGAAGCCTGAGTACCCATGTTCTACTCTTCAGGTCCCATGTTAGCCAGATGCACAAAGGTTAGGCAAGCACAAGGTCGCACACACCCACTAGGTGATACAAGTGTCTGAAGTTCTATTGCAGTGGCTGAGGCCCTGGTGTGCCAATTCTCTCTCTCTCTCTCTCTCTCTCTCTCTCTCTCTCTCTTGCTCTCTCTAAAAAATAAAAATAAAAAGAATTCTGCTAGAAGCCTCTGCTACAAGTCTGTGTGTGAACATATTTCAAGTCCCATAGGATTTCTGTGTAGGAGTGGATCTGATGTCATCTAGTGGTCACTTTCCATCTGACTCTGATGGCGTACAGGCTACATTCCACAGCTGCTCTACCATTTCACATTTTACAGGCAAATCCCCAGCTCCAGTCCCTATGTCTCCTTGCCAAATTGACTACCTTTTCCTCATGGCTACCATAGTGCATATACAGTGGGGTCTCTGTGCAGTTAAGATCTTCATTTTCCTAATGTCCAATCATGTCCGTTGTCTTTCATGGGTTTATTGGCTGTTTGTCTATCATCTTTTACCATGATTTCACTTTGGTTATCAGCTTCTATGTTATGAACTCATGAGTTCTCTGTATATTCTAACTATAAATAATTAACAGATTTATGTTTTTCACAGATCTTCTCTCATTCTGTCTCTGTATGGGGGATCATTCATTTATAATTGGAAAACCAATTTATTCTGTTTCTTATGGACATTCTCACATTAAAGTTGTCTTTCAGATAAACTTGAGTTCAGTATGTATCTAATGATAATCACTTTTATTCAGTTTATCTACTGACTGGAGTCAATTAGGAGGTGTTATTTTTATCCAGAAAAAATAAGTTTAATCCCTTTCTTAAATGAACGATAGTTACTGAAGGATTACTAAAAAAAGAGGCTTTTCTAATTAGTTGAATGGGACACTTGCTTGGTATTCACATTATTTTTTAAAGCAAATTGTTTTTGCTGACAATAAGGTCATCATCACACAAGAACAAAGATTATCTGTTAATGCAAGCTGTTGTTTTGTTTGGTTAAGAAGAAATAGGGTAATGTGAGAAAAATCTGTGACAGCAAATGGATAGCTCAGGCCCTCATCACTGGGTGAGTGAGCCTAGTCATGCACACAGTATCTGGCATGGCTCCTTGTCATGTTGTAAAGGTCACGAGAGTATGGGAAGTAGTAAGAAAGGAGACCATCCAACTTTGGCCTTTGGCTCAGAACAGGGAAAACACTCTCCATTCGTGTTAGTCCAATGCATTTATCCTACTGTGTTACCCCCACATAAAATAATCCCAATTGAAATACTATCTCATTCATTGCTGACTTTGCAATTTAAAGCTCTTCTTTTTAGTGGTATTGAATTTTGATGGGGGAAGGAGATAGGCTATCCAGTCTGAGCCTGGCTCTCCTTCTTTTCATATAGATTAATGAACACGTGTGGGAGTCCTTACTTTGCAATTCCTCGATACATGGCCAACTGTCCTGCAACTGTGTTCAGTAGTTAAAATCATTACATGGCATATTCCTTCCTCTGTCCAGGGCTCTAGAATGTAATCCTGCATGGGGATATTCTCCACAAAATCAAGATGGTAATGAAATCTTGTCAGTAGAGTATAAAACCGTTTCTGCCATTCAGGAAAAAAAAAAAGTGTGCTAATTTCATTTCAACAGTGATTCTTTATTTTTGTGTTGCTAGAAGTAATGGATGGTGACTTCAAGTGACCAGAGCCTTAGTATACATAGGGTGATCCATTCCACTGTTTAAGCTAACAAGCAGAGTGTCCATCACAAGCTTTCAGAAACAGTTCAAGAATTACATACTACATCCTCTATTACAAAAATAGTAAATATATGAGTCACAACCCAAATCAAATGTCTGTGTTTATGCTCCTTCTCTCATTGCCCAAGTAAAAGTCAGGATGGAGAAAGACAGTCAGAAGATGGAGGGCCTCTTTGCCTAAGAAGAGCCAATGCATGTAGTAAGAGTCTTGCCTGCCAAATTCAGTCCTCACTCCTTGAATGAATCACACTGAGGTGTTCTGTAGTCAATGTAATTCATTGGATAAAATTAATCACTGATACAATTCCTTTACTGTGTGACATGGAAGGGTTATTTCTCTTAAACTGCCCCTCCCTCTCTCCCTCCTGTCTTCCCTTCATCTCCCCTCCCTTTTTCTTCCCTTCTCTTCCCTTCCCTTCCTTTCCCTCTCTCCCTTCCTCTCCCCTTATCTTCTCCTTCCTTCCTTCCTTCCTTCCTTCTTTCCTTCCTTCCTTCCCTTCTTCCTTCTTTTAGTCCCTCTTTCCTTTCTGGCAGCATTAAGGTTTGAATCAAGAGCCTTGTGAATACTTACTAAGCACTCTTACCACTGAGCTACATCCTAGCATGGATAAGCCATTTCTAACTGTTGAAAACTGTCTTGATTTCAAGTATAACTGGACAAAGCATGAATCTCATGCCTAACTCATTACAAATTTAAAGAGAATTTTTGGATGCAAAGAACACATCTACTCATATGCATTTTGAAGTTCTTTTCCTAAGGTGTTTGCTAGTTTTAATTATGTTTACCTTTTTAAAATTTTTAACTAGTCTTAATAGCAGTAATATAGCTTTCCTGCTTTTTATTTTTTTTTCCTTATTTTAAATATATATTTCTTGGAGAGAAAGAGGCAAAGACAGAGAAAAGGGAGAGAGATAGGGATATAGAGAGAGGGAGGGAGGGAGGGAGGGAATGGGCATGCTAGGGCCTCTAGCCACTGCAAATGAACTCCAGACACATGTGCTACCTTATGCATCTGGCTTACATGGGTCCTGGGGAACCAAACCTGGTTCCTTTGGCTTTTCAGGCAAGCATCTTAACCACTAAGGCATTTTTCTAATCTGCTTTAAAATTTTTAACTAGCATTTTTGTTTTTCTCCCTTATTTAAAAATATTTCTTGATATTGTGACAAGATAAACTATATATCTGGCATTTTATGACATCATTTCCAGTTTTTTTCTTTTTTAAAATCTATTTTAATTTTCAAAAGAACCATATTTTTATTCAGATTTTTTACAATACTAGTCCCTTCCATTATTCTTATTTTTATTCTGGAATTTTGCCTTTCCCATTCTCAGCAGTGCTCTTTGAAGACCAAACTGATCTTTGCTTCTCTTTTTTTAAAATGTGAGTTTACCTTGCCTTTCTAGCTTGAATTTTCCAAAGTCTTTTCCATGTATTTCACCTTGAAAGGTAAATCCTCCCCTTTCTAGTCCTGAGGACACCTGGTATGCAAAGAAAATAATAAAAACATGTCAGAAGAAATGGTAGTAAATTCTGCCATTTTCCAAGTGTAACTATTACATCCCAGATTTAGTACAACATGTTCAATAATTAATTTGTTCAAACTCATTTTAGTAATAAAGCAACTCATGGTCTAACCTACTTAGCAGCAAATAACCTGTTGTGATGCCCACACAAGTGCAATAGTGGCACACAGCCATGGTGGGGAACCAACTGCTCTTAATTTGGCTAACTGATCCCCTCAGTGGTACGGGACCCATAGCTGGAGCTGGGAAACAAGTCAGAACCATATCCAAACATAAGCCCACTCGCCAATATCAAGCTACCATCAATCATGGGCTACAAGAGGGCCTACACCTATTAAATTCTCTATAAGAAAAGTAAGGGTTATCTCTTTTGTCCTGGTGCTAACTTACTCTCCGTTGGAGAATCTGCTTCTCTTTTTCAGATAGATGTAGATCCTAAGGAGAGAGCCACCCCATCATATCTCCAAAGGGCCCCAGCTGAAACTAAGAAAAACTGGCGAAACAAGCAAGGGGGCTGTTTTCCTGGTGAACCGGATACCAGCAGATGGGGGGAGGAGATCAACACAGAGAACAATCAACTCCTACCAAATCAGAGAGCCAGAGCCTCAGAGGCCCCCAACACCTCATCATTGAAGCAGACCAAAAATGAACCCAACATGGCTCAGGGAAATTTTGTGGAAGAGGGGGCGGAAAGAATGTCAGAGCCACATGTTAGGTCATGATATGCAGAGACATTTATCTTACCCATAACTGTGGGCTTACTCCACAATGCATGACCCACATACGTCAACAAGGAGGGGCCAAGGGGAGGGGGTAGGTCACGGATGAGCCTAATAATGGTACCAAACTGATTGTATGTGCTGAATACAAAACTAACTAATAAAGAAAAAAAATCAATACAAATTGAAGTTCAAGTAAGAGACAAAACATGATATTCATTTGATTCCTAATGCAGTGGTACACTTCATAATATGTTCTTAATGGGGACACCCATGAGTTAATACATCATACTTGTTATGAAAATTCATGTTGTGTAGCTATTGCCTGGTTCTCATCTTGTGAGCTTGGATATCATTGTGAAATAGTGAATCAGGACATAGGCAAATTGTTACTGTTTAAGGAAGGACACTAGGGGAAGAAATCAGCTTTCTCTGTCCATTAAGAATGACTCTTAATACCTTCAAAGTGCTCTCCAGTTAGACTTGCAATATCTGCAATTGCTCTGATAGTGGAGGGGTGTGGTATTAGCAGTACAGAGTATGCCCCAAAGCTCCTGTTTTATCCTAACCAGCAACAACCCCCCTTTTTTTAAAAAAAAATAATTATTATTCCTTTTTGTTTTGAGGTAGGGTCTTGCTCTAGTCCAGGCTAACGTGGAATTCACTATGTAGTCTCAGGGTGGTCTTGAACTTGTGGAGCTCCTTCTACCTTAGCCTCCTGAGTGCTAATTAATTATGATTAACAACATATTTCGTATGGAAGCATCACATGTTGGTATTCTCTTTTCCCACGTCCCTGCCCCCATTCCACTGAGGACCCTCCTCAGTGTGGCTGCAGGTATTAGCGATGGGGTTGTGGATTATGTGTTGTGAGAGCAGCAGTCAGTTTTTTTATTTTTATTTTATTTTTTGTGGGGGACAAGGCAATGCCTCTGGGCACGATGTCTCAACCTGTGGCTCTTACAATCTTTCCACTCCCTCTTCTGCAAAATTCTCTTACTGTGGTGGATGAGTATTAAGTCTCCTTCAGTGACTGGCTATTACGAGCCTCTGGATCTCTTTGTTTATGCATTGGTTAAGCTTTGGTTAAGTATTGAGTGTTCTCAGTATCTGTCTCCTTCACCCTGGTGCTGATTTTCAGGTTCACCATGGAAGAAGCACTCTTGCTTGTCTTCCCAATTCTTCTGTGGTTTCAGCTGTGGCTTAGCTGAAGTGCCAGGAGTAATTTATCTCCTCGGATCTCACTACCTTTCCACATGCCCACACTCTGGAGCAGGGGATCTTTGAGTTAAGAACAGCCCCCTTTTCTCTGGCTTACTTATTTCTAATTTCGGTGAATTGATTTTGGCTATTCTTAAGTGACAGAATATGACCACCATGCTGCCAGGTAACTGCTGAGTTTCTGAGGGACAGACACAGGTCCACCCCTCTGCACAGAATCTTTGAATGACTGTGCAACTCTGCCTGATTCACGGAGGAAACCTGTGCCCTGTGAGGAACATCGTGCAAGTACTTACGTAACCATCAAGTCCCCAGTTGTCATTTTCAAATTTGCTTACAAAAATATCTGCTGGACCTTTAACATGAAAAGCTTTCAGAAGTAAGTGTGCTTCTTCCTTCTTGTAGACCCCTGTTTAAGAAAAAAAAAAAAAAGAAGGTCACAGTTTTCAGTCCTATATTAAGGCTGACATGGAGCATATTCTGTAGCCCAGGCTGGCCTTGAACTCATGGTGCTCCTCCTATCTCAGCCCCTCGAGTGCTAGGATTACAGGCATGAGCCACAACACCTGGCCTAAATGGTAGATTCTTGATTTCACACACCATGTACATGAACTTGAAAAAACTTACTTTTCTGTGCTAGTCCCATAACCTTCAGAAAGAACAAATAATTCCAACTAATTGTTGTTATTGAGAACTCCCATAAGATGTAACATATGAAAGTAAACACAAGCTTAGTAAACTCTTCATACCTCTAAGGCCAGTAAGCAATAAGAAGACATAACACCCAACACACCTAAGGTCACCATTGGTTGGGGCCTACCTGTCAGCTCCAGCTGCACCTGCGAAGCTGCAGTGAAGGTCGCATTCACCTTGCTGCTGGTTGCATTAAACCAGTCAACTGTGAGAGTTGCCAGCTGTCTTTTTCCCAAGTATTCATAATATCCCTTCCACACCGACTTGATAAAAAATACATCAGAAGGAACTGTGGGAAGGAGGGACAGACCAATATGAGCACACACATGGGTATGAAATGGAGACATTTTTAAACACAGAAGGCACGGTACTGTTCAATGAGAGACCACAGTTAGCAACATGAGGATGTCAAGTGCCTTGTGCTCCCACTGTGCACAACACTCAAAGGAAACAGGTAGACCTGTTATTGTAGCACATAGGAAGACTCTTGCTGCTGTGTGTAGAAGTGGATTAGAAGTTCAGACCTGCTGATTCTGGTAAACCTTCCTGGACCAGTGCTTTCCATCAGGGCTCATCTGTATCATACTCTGTAAGAAATGTGGACACCTGACCTGTGAACTCACTACTGCTCTTTCCTTAACATCTAGGCCTACTCACTGACAGCCATGGAAGGCTAGGAAGCAATGACACTTTTGTCATCTTCCCAGAAATCTCTGTCCCCCAGTGAGCTGGCATTTCCAAGCACATTAATGGAACCCAGCTTATGAAGACAAAGGTACTTTTTTTCCCTTGGGGCATTCATTTAAGAAGTGCAGACAACCACTTTATTTCTACTTCAATCCATTCTTTTCTACTGTAACCTCTGTGGATGAAGTAGTTCATTACTGATAGAAAGACAGATGCAAGAATCTCAACTGTGTCCTTGGCTATGTCACTTAGATGCAGGCATGAATGAATAGATTTTTAACATAGAATTCAGAAATGAATACAAAACCAATTGAGATATTTTCTGTAATTTTCAGTGTTAATGAAATGTTTTTACTTTCATAGCCTTGGTAACAATCACTTGTAAAATTGTACCATTTTTGACAATGTTAATATCAAATGGAATATATGGCAATCAATAAATCTATATCAGCGACAACACTAAAGCTCTCATTGTTTTCTGTTTAATGATGTGCCTCAACTAATTAATCAGACAAAATCTACTATACATACAGTCATACCACATTGTTGAAGTTTCTGTGCAGAAAGTCATTTCTCTCTGAAGATATTATATGATATAACAAATCCAGTTAAAGTGACAGATGCTGACATTGCAAGTACAGTGTTCCTACGTCTGTTTCTCATTTCATTCCAACTAATCTTTTATTGTTTTATTAGGCTAAGGTTCAGCCTGGTTGATCATTAGAATAATTGATAACAGAATTGGGTAGCTTTTTATGGCTTTGAGTTGAGCCAACTTATTGATAAAGATAACCAATGTAATCAAACTAAGTCAGTTAAGTGTTGATATATTGGGGCTGATGAAATGGCTTAGAGATTGAGGCGCCTGACTCAGGTTTGATTCATCAGTGCCCACATAAGGCAGATTCACAAGGTGGCACATGCATCTAGAGTTTGTTTACCCTGGCACACCCTTTCTCTCTCTATATGTGCCTTTCCCTTTCTCTCTCAAATAAATAAGTAAGTAAATAAATAAATAAATAAATAAATAAAATATTCTTAAAAGCTTGGTATATCAATTCAAGTACTAAATATACTTGACATTAAACACCATTACTTGAACATAAACAGCCTTAGCAGAGACCCTTGTTTTAATTGGCTGGGCTACATTTCAAAGAGTTTTCATTTCTGAAACCAGCAGGCACTAACAGAAAACATTTTCTTCAGTTAGAATTTGTATACTCAACAGAGGATTTAAGTTATGTGGTACAGCCATTCCCCTGACCAAGTTCTGTGGGCGCATCACTTTGATTGTCATACCTGAGTAAACTGAAGTATACTCAAGGGCCAAGATGCAGCTCTGTGTTTGAAATATGATCACTGGTCATGAGGGAAAGGGCACCTTGCAGGGCCCTTCTCTTCTGATTTACTTTTTTTTCTGGTAGCATGCAAGGATAACATATCTAAACTGTGTTAGCACATATCAGCTTGATTGAGACCCAACTTAATTATCACTTTCCATCAGTAAAAAAAGTATAGAATATTTGCTGATGATAATATTTGCACTTACAAAAAGTGCTTACAGATACTTCAATATCAGAAACACAAAATTAGCAAATAAACAATCAGGGAAAAAAAACACAAAAATTTTGCATTTCCTTCAATTAGGGTCGGTGTTGCCTCACAAAATATTGGCTTTTGTCCTGGATTTGTAAGTAGTATTTCAATGTAATAGGTCAGAAGATAAAAACATATTTTAAGTTTAAAAAACATGTATTTATTTATTTATTTATTGAGAGAGTGAGTGGGGGCTGGCATGACAAAGCCTCTAGCCACTGCAAGCAAACTCCAGATGCATGCACCACTATGTACATCTGGCTTATGTGGGTTCTGGGAAATTGAATCTGGTTCCTCAGGCTTCACAGGCAGGTTCCTTAACTGCTAAACCATCTCTCTAGCCCCATATTTTTATTTTTTTATTGCATGCAATGGAGAGGTTCCTGTGAATTTTTTTTGTCATCTGAGAATTAAATAATAGCACAGAATTCTGAATTCATAGCAAATATCCTTTTTGTATGGTTCTAAAATAAGATTTATGCCCAAGAGTCCAGAATTTAAACCCAAACGAGGAAAATACTATGCAAGTCACTTCAATTACTTATGGAGGTTTACTATTCCTGATTAATAAAAAAAAGCTTTACTTAAAAATGTAACTTGGGAAATATTTATGTAGATTGTATTCAAATTTATAACACAGATCCACTTTGTTAGATGCTTTCAGAGAGTGAAAACTTTTTCTTAGGAAATGGGATGACATCATTTGGATTTTCTACATGATATGTCTAGCAAAATGCCATATGTTATGACAGGCTATTATACACATGTTAGAAGACAGAGGATGCCTGAGTTATGGAGATATTTGAAATAAAAATAAGGCTTCCCATTTGAACTGCTCCAAGATCAACTTAAACTCTCACATGCCTGGTGAATGGTAGCTCCCTGGAGAGAGGAGGAGGAGGGATTGCAACCCTATTTATAAGGCTCTCTGTCATACCACCCGTGGGGGCAGCTGTGTGTACACATAGGCCACAAAATGCCCAAGGCCTTCCAATGAAGCCATTTATCATATCAAAGACCTCTTGTTACATAATACCATTCCAGTATAAAGCTACTGGGATGAAAAAAAAAACTAGAAATCTGTGTGGGTGTAATTTTGTAAAAATAATATATATATATATATATATATATATATATATATATATATATATATATCTCAAAGTATGAACTTAGCCAGGAACCAATGCATTTAGAAATTGAAATTTTAAAAATTGTTTCCCTGTGCAGAGTATAGTAGAGAACAAATCACTTTATTTGATTGAAAGCTATAACTGGTCTGGTATACAAACCTGGAGTTTTAGTAACTGTTTCATTAACTTCTCTCACTCCTTTACCTACAAGTAAAAAGACAAATTATCATTTTCAAAAACATTTAATTTTGAATAAGGTTGAAAATGTCAAACTGAAGCGATTTTCCTTTCTCCAGATTTTTCTTTTAATTCACATGATAAGAATATCATATACATATACACCTCAAACCCAGGTATTTACAGTGGGATATCCTTGTGTTTGTGGGAGAGCTGAGTTCTTTGTTCAGTGTATGTCCATCCAACATGTAGCTTTCCACTGCAGTGTTACAACAGAGAGCCTTGCAAATGAGGGTGGCTGAGGGGAGCTCCTGATGGTCTGTGTAAGACTGTGCCTCACACCTGAAGGAAATGTCCAAAACAGCTAATGATACAAAATCTATGAATTTAAAAGTCGATATTGGAGAACATCAAGTTACTTCCCTAGTGCATTGTCTAGTTTGGTTTACCAACATCTGTTTCTAATCCCTTAGGTTGTATAGTTTTATGTCAAATTAGTTTTTATAGTTTATACTCTTCTGTTTTTGACAATGAGGGTTAAGGGCAACATGTCTGAAGAATCCTAACTTGGAAACTTTGCAATGTCTGTTCCCACTGCTCAGTACCTGCTGCAGTCAGCATCTACACCAGGTTAAACTTGGGCAGGGTTCTACCATACTACCTGACCTGGGCCTACTAATATCATTGTAAGCACACAAATTCACAATAAAAAGTACCATCTCCACTCTAACTGCTTACAGTTTTCAAAAGTAGAACCAATATCAAGAATAAAAAGACTTGTGCTTGTATATATATTCTCAGATGCCTGATGATGTTAAAGAAATGAATTTCCTGATATTTCATTATTATTCCTTTAACTCAGAATGCTTTTCGAGGCAAGCAGCTTTTTTTTTTTTTCCTTTGGCTTAAAATGTAGATAGCAATGGCCAAAGTCTACATACCCTTTAAGCCCTGCTCCATGTCTCACACACTACTGTGAACATATCCACATGCACAGAGTTGAGGCACACTAAGCATGACTGGCCAGGCTGTGGTTGCTCACTCACACTGTCACATGTGGGTCTCCTGACCTACACACTATCTTGACACACAGGGGACACTTGTCTTTGCTCTTTACCAGAGCAGTTTCACACCACCACCTGTGACTTACTTTTACAAACTGGTGACTTCCCTGTCCATTTCATATCTGCTTTACATGTCCTGTGTTCAGATCCACCAGCAAGAAAAAATCCTGGATGGCAGGTGTACACTAAAGTGTACCCAAATGCTGGAAGGTCAATGGCTCTCACATCCGCATGTGCTGGGGTCTCTGGCTGCCGGCAGGCGTGCGCTGTAAAGGCATTTACTCTGTTAGCAAGTGATGTGGCTCTGCTCACTGAGAAATTACCAATGCAACCTCAGGCACGAGGAGCATAAGAATATGTGGAAAGAGTTAAGAAGTAAGGGATTCCGTATATGATATATGTAAGTACGCAGATATGTATATAAGTACATATAGAAATTTAAAGAAGCTATCTTAGCTTCACAATTAACAGAACACTTCAGATATGCAGTTGAGAGAAATACCATATAAAAAACTCTTAGGTGACCAATCTTAAGAGCTAACAAACACATTGGCATATATTCTGAAATATGGCTTGATTTTTGTCATGGAAACTAATGAATTTACTTAACTAAAACTTGATGCGTATTTTGAAGTTTAATTACAAAATAATAGGTTCTTTGAAAGTATAATTTAGGAACAAATACAGTTGTAATGCTTATTAAATTTGAAAATAACTTTATTTTCATGCACTTTACACATATGTCTCAATTAAAAGACTTGAAAGATTATTATAAAACAAGATTTTAACTTAAAATTGTGAATTTAGTTGTTTTGAGTATTGTTGGAATTTCACATTTTAGCATGTTTTCTTTATCCCTTCCTTAGTTATTAGTAAGCTCCACTGCATACATGTGAATAGATTAGATATACATATGTAAGTGTGTAAGTATTGAGTAGTAAGGTACAGATGATAGTTTTGAAATTAGTGCACATATGAAAATACTGCAAATACACAATAAATTGTGCCTTATATGCTATTAAAATATTTTTGTCACATTCCACTAATTCTTTTAGGCTCTAACTTACTGGGAGGTGAAATAAATGATTTCATAGACATTCCTACATTCCTTTCTAGTTTTCATGATTAAATCACAAAACAAAATTCTATCAGTCACTGTTATTGTTTAATTCAAGTCTGTAGCAAAAAAAAAAAAAAAAAGTCTTGTTGGAGTCTCTTACTCATTCCATGACCCTATCAACATGATGTAAACAGTGGAAAGAATGAGTTGTGTGCTCAGACACCTCCTATCTCCTACCTGGAGGTACTGGGTTTAATGTCATTGTCTGTCTTGGGTTTGGAGTATTTGTTCTAACTTCATTGGGTCTTAGAAGCCCTCTGGGTCCTGGATAACTGCCACCCACTGCCCTCTCCCCTCCCCAGATGTTTTGATCTAGCAGATACATACAAAGGCTAAAGACTGGTATCATCACAGTGCTCCCAGCCTGGATGGTACTCCTATTCTAGCACTCAAACTTGGAGAAACACTCCCAGTTTGAGAGTGAGAATGAACAGCAAGCTGTTTTCCTGGAAGGTATGTCTCGACAGACCCTCAGTCTTTGTGTCTATGGAGGAAGAAGCCACACTTACGTATGCACTCAGTCTGGACCCCACTCCAGGTAAGGTTGGCAAGGCAGGTCCGAGTGGTGGAGCCTTGGATGTGGTAACCCTTCCTGCATCTGAAGAACACGGTACTGCCCACCTACAGGAGAGAACAACAAAGCTTCAGAAGCAGAGTGACACCACAGCGCTGGTGGACAAGCATCAGGGACCCTTACAACACAGCGTGTGTGTGAGTCAGCATGCCCTTCAGGTGCATGACCAGGTATCATATAGTTGCTTACTGAGTAATGAGGGGCATCAGGGAAGGAGGATAAGAGTGAGTGACGAAAACCTACAAGGTTGTTTATATGAGCAGTGAAAGTATGTTGAAGCCTGGTAGGGTGGCACATATCTGTAATTAAAGAGGCTGAGACAGGAGGCTTGTGAATTTCAGGCCAGCCTAGGTTATAGGTTAAGACTATTTCAGAAAAAAAAAAAAAGAAAGAAACAGCAATAACAACAAAAACTCCCACAAATAAGCAAAAGTATGCTTTTTCCACATAATTTTACACATCCCTCCTTTCAGTTTATGATAATTATTAGCTTATCTATGTTGCTTTCATTTTAGATTTTGCATGTCTATTTGCTATGTGTGCTCAAGTATGTGGCCTTGTGGCACCCCATATGTCATCTTGCAGCAGGGGTTGCTAGCTTGTGGCGGCTAGGGTCTAACATCAGGTGCCCTGTTCCATTGCTCTTCTGCCTGGTCTTGCTTTTAGTCAGAGTTTCTCTTTTTACTTTTTCCAGAGCTTGTAGGGCTCCATAAATTCTTGGGTCTCTGCTCTCTTGGGTTTAGGTGAGGTGTGAGTGGCCACATCCAGCTCCTTTACATGAGATCTAGAGATTTGAACTTAGGTAGCCTCAGGCCTTCTCAGGCATACACAGGAAGCACACCTAACCAGTGAACCATCTTTCCAGCCCTGCTGTTTGCATTTGAAACCATTGATATCTATGAGAGAATTGTTTTTGTTAAGTCTCTAGTAACTGACCGCCTGCTTTGCATTCCAGGAATCCTGAAAACTCAGTCTGTCTCTGTGCTTCAAGATCTCTGAACCATGTTTGTTATCTGAATGTTTTGGCATTTTCCCCAACACATCTTTCCGGGGCTACCTCCCACTTTCATCAGAGACTCTGCCTGCACTTCATCTCCCTGCATCTCTCTTGCTGGCCTTCCTGACAAAAGCTGTTGTTATTGTGTGACTGACATTGAGATTACTGGCCACTTACCATGCACTGCAGCTGCCTGGGTATCTGTCTACCTGCTTTCGTATGTAACCCAAGTGCCTTGTGGGGGAGAAGTATTGGTCACATCCAAGAGTATGCATGATCCCACATACCTGGGATATAAGACAGTCAAGGTGGACAGAAATAGGGAAGGAAAACAGCTGCCAAGAGAAGGTTGTTTTGCTTACACAAAGGCTTTGCCAGGGTCTTATGTGTTTACAGCATTCCTTTTATACCAACCAAGAGTCTAAGGAATTCAAGCTTTGAGAATTTGAATCAGTATATATCTTCTCATGGGCATGAGCCCATATTACCCTCATGAGGACTTGGGGAGAAAATCATGGGTAAATATGTAAGGAAGTCACTATATGTAGAACAATAATCAAAGATATTGTATGGGGGGTTAGAAGAGTTCTCTGACACTGAGCATTGATGTGTGACTATATTTAAAATATCAAGTTTGTCTCGTGTTTCTTGTTTTTGCTTTTTTTCAAGGTAAGGTCTCACTCTAGCTCAGGCTGACCTGGAATTCACTATGTAGTCTCAGGGTGGGCTCGAACTCATGGTGATCCTCCTTTCTTTGCCTCCCAAGTGCTGGGTTTAAAGGTATGCACCACCACTCTCGGCTCAGGTTTTAATTAATAGCTAAATGACATCCAATGAAGAGAAATATTAGTTTGTCACCTCTCTCCTAGGAATAACAGCTCCCATCAGATTTCATAAACACACCAATGACCTTATCAGAGCTCCTGGTGAAATGCTGACAGAATCTCCCTGCAGGGAGATGAAGGAGAACCTTCCCAGAGGAAGAAAGCACAGGGCCCTGCTCAGGCTTTACCTCTAGCAGGAGGGACCAAACCCTCGGATGATGGTCTGGGGTTTGGAATTATGGGGCATGACTCAGTAGACAATAGGAGCTTGCATCTTTTTTTTTAATATTTTGTATTTATTTATTTATTTATTTATTTATTTGACAGAGAAAGAAGGAAAGAGAAAGAGAGTGAAAGAATGGGTACACCAGGGTCTCCAGCCACTGCAAACGTACTCCAGATGTGTGCGCCCCCTTGTGCATCTGGCTAACGTGGGCCCTGGAGAACCAAACTGGGGTCCTTTGGCTTTGCAGGCAAACACCGTGAGCACTGTTTGTTTTTTGAGGTAGGGTGTCACTCTAGCTCAGGTTGACCTGGAATTCACTATGTAGTCTCAGGGTGGCCTCAACCACTCTGTGATCCTCCTACCTCTGCCTCCCAAGTCCTGGGATTAAAGGCATGCACCACCATGCCTGGCTTGCATTTTAAGTTGTATAATTGATAAAAATAATTCTAATTCCAAAACTGGAAAGGCTCACTTCATGGGGGTTAATGTCTCACCACACACTACTAAAGAAAACAAGTGTCTCATTTGGAGTCAACATGTGTTCTAATGAAGGAGAAAATGGCACATTGGGAGAACTTATGGACTCAGTTAAATCCTCTTTTTAAAAGAAAGTCTGTTGTAGAGGTGGAGACAGGCTGGGACTCACTGACCAGTCAATCAATACAGCCTATCTGATGATCTCCTGCTAGTGAGAGAACTTATTTCAAGAACAGCCCTGGGAGTTGTCCTCTGGCATCTGTACATATATACATACATACACAGATACCTGCACAAACACACACACACATACACAGATAGAGAGAGAGAGAGAGACAGAGAGAGAGAGAGAGACAGAGAGACAGAGAGACAGAGAGAGAGAACACAACTAAACAAACAAGCAAATAAATTAATGTGAAATAAGGTGCCTATAATCCATCTGTGAGCACTCCACTCATGTTTGTGTGACTTTA
The DNA here is from genome assembly GCA_036346955.1 of Dipus sagitta. Lineage (NCBI taxonomy): Eukaryota > Metazoa > Chordata > Mammalia > Rodentia > Dipodidae > Dipus > Dipus sagitta. The sequence continues at coordinate 41,271,949 of CM070783.1, forward strand.
TTTTTCCCTAAGGTGACTGGTGTATTTTTCTATACCTATCAACTTCTCATGTAGAGATTACAGGAGTGTGTTGCCCATACTGTCACCATGACTTTTGCTAACTGTGTGCCATGGTTAAGAACTTCAGAAAGCTATTACTATCAGTAGTACACATTGTCGTTCTCAAAGTGAATCAGTGAGGAAAACCACCTATTTTCCAATATTACATAAAATTTGGCATTAAATATTTACCTGTCAGGAAGCATTTACTTTAAGCCCAAGGCCATATCTGGGACATAATACAAAATGTGCTAAACTCAACCCATCTACTATGAAATATTTCTTGAGATGCCAGAAAGGAGGATAAGAAATAGCAATATATGCCAGAGCCAGCAAAATGTGAACACTCTTGTGATCATGAGAGGGCAAATGAAGTAGCTGAGGCAGATATTTTCTATTTTTTGTTCTAAATTGGTGGGATTTCTAACTTGAAAGTAGCACATCCACTTAACGTTGCATTTCAAAGTCATGCTAGAGAGCCACAATGGTACTTAAGACATCCACACTTAAGATGGCTAATACTTTCCACTTCAAACTTCATTATCTTCCATTTTCAGCAATTCTCCAGTGTTAATGGGAGTTCCCATGCACATTTTATTAAAAATAAAAGACATTCCTTGCTGGGTGTGTTGGTGACGCCTTTAATCTCAGCACTCAGGAGGCAGAGGTAAGAGGATCACTGTGAGTTCACAGCCACTCTGAGACTACAGAGTGAATTCCAGGTCAGCCTGATCTAGAGTGTCACTCTACCTCAAAAAAACAAAACAGGGCTGGAGAAATGGCTTAGCAGTTAAGCACTTGCCTATGAAGTCTAAGGACCCCAGTTCGAGGCTCAATTCCCCAGGACCCACATTAGCCAGATGGACAAGGGGGCGCAAGCATCTGGAGTTTGTATGCAGTGGCTGGAGGCCCTGGCGAGCCCATTCTCTCTCTTTCTCTTTCTCTGTCTCTTTCTCTCTCTGCCTGTTGCTCTCAAATAAATAAAAATAAAATGAAAAAAATTAAAAACAAACAAACAAACAAAACAAAATTCCAAAATGATATGCACGTGATAAAGATTCATGGTACTTTAAGAGACCCTATGGAGACTATTATCTTAACAAAGCTTAGTGTGAGGACTGGACCACAATTTTTCCTTCTCTTTCTGTTTTTCTTTATAGAATTTGTTATTATTTTCCCATTATAGCTAGTCTTAACATGGAGATTTTTGTTTTTGTTTTATGTTTATTGAGGTAGGGTCTCACTGTAGCCCAGGCTCTCCTAGAATTCACTCTGTATTCTCAGGGTGACCTCAAACTCACGGTGTTCCTCCTACCTCTGCCTCCTGAGTGCTGGGATTAAAGGCATGCACCACAGCAGAACATGAAGATTTTTTATATGAACCTTTCATTCCGATTTGGTCAAATCACTCAGATTTGATCATTGTATCTTGATTTCAGCAAACTAAAAGCACAGAATTATGTGTGGTTCCAAGCAGAGATGAACACAACCATTGTTTATGTAGGAGTTTTCATTGAATGAGAAAATACAATGGGAACAAAGTAAGTTATGTAACAATGTGCACATACCAGGCAGACCTTATCAATCCAATAACATATAAAATAAAAATGAAGTACCTCATATCCTCTAGAGCTATTCTGTATTCCAAAGTGGGGGGTGCCAGGATCAGGGCAGGCATTATGTGCTGGATCTACAGTTCACAGTTGAAACAAAACATTGCAACATTTTTATTAAAATATATTATAAAATTAAAAAAATATTCCACAAATGTGTAAAATAATTTTCATGAAAGTTCTTTACTTACTTTTTTTAACCTCCTTAGGTATTTTTGGTTAATAATCTTTAGTATTTTATCAGAGTTTAAATAATCCTGTATATTTCCATCTATTAAGAATAAGCCATTCTTCTTTGTTCTCTGATATAATTCCCTTCTGATAGATATTTATTCTTGAACATTAAACTACCTTCAATGATTTCTATTCTGATCTTTTGCTGTACAAACATTCACTTAAAGGCCATGTCAACTGGTCATCCATTAGATTAGTCCCAAGTTTTTGGATAAACTTCCCTTAAGGTTTCAAAGTGAAGCAATGCATAGTCTAACCTACTTAGCAGCAAATAACTTGTTGTGATGCCCACATAAGTACAGTGGTGGCACACAGCCATGGTGGGGAACCAACTGCTCTCAATTCGGCTAACTGATCCCCTCACTGGTATGGAACCGATAGCTAGAGCTGGGAAACAAGTCAGAACCATATCCAAACATAAGCCCACTCTCCAATATCAAGCTACCATCAATTGTGGGCTACAAGAGGGCCTGTACCTATTAAATTCTCTATGTAAAAAAAAAAGGGTTATCTCATTTGTCCTGATGCTAACTTACTCTCCGTTGGAGAATCTGCTTCTCTTTTTCAGATAGATGTAGATCCTAAGGAGAGAGCCATCCCATCATACCTCAAAAGGGCCCCGGCTGAAACTAAGAAAAATTGGAGAAACAAGCAAGGGGGCTGTTTTCCTGGTGAACCGGATACCAGCAGATGGGGGGAGGAGATCAACACAGAGAAAAATCAACTCCTACCAAATCAGAGAGCCAGAGCCTCAGAGGCCCCCAACACCTCATCACTGAAGCAGACCAAAAATGAACCCAACATGGCTCAGGGAAATTTTGCAGAAGAGGGGGCAGAAAGAATGTCAGAGCCACATGTTGGGTCATGATATGCAGAGACATATAGCTTACTCATAACTGTGGGCTAACTCCACAATGCATTACCCATATACCTCAACAAGGAGGGGCCAAGAGGAGGGGGTAGGTCATGGATGAGCCTAATAATGGTACCAAACTGACTGTATTTGCTGAATACAAAACTAACTAATATGAAAAAAAAGAAAAAAAATAGCATTCCAAATGGGAACCTAATGGTAAGACTCTGAGACATTTTCTAAGCATATAAGAGGTGAACAACAAAATGAGAAATATATTTATGCTTTCATAAGACAGCCATGCCATCACAGACATTTTTCCAAACATAGGACACGAACAATGGGATTGACTGCATTATGGTTACTCCCAGCTGCTAGTTAAAAATGGCATAGATGACTTTTCAAAATTTGCTTCCTAGATCAACTGCCTTGATATGGGGAAGGAATATATTTTTTCATACAAGAATATTCACCATGTAGTACTACTTAATATGAAATGACTTACAATGAATAGTACTACAGTTTGAAGAAATGTTTAAATGAAATTATTTCAAATACTATTTTCATTTTAAAGTGGATTCATTTGGTTTCCTCACAAATTGCCAAGGCTCTGAGCCAGGAATTGCTTTAATATAAGTTTACGGAAGAATATTGGCAAAAGTAGGTGGTCAAAATTAACACATGATAACAGCTGAGTCTATGAAGACAGGATTGCCTCTCTTCTTCTGGTGATGGGTTTTTCTGGGGATTGCAATAACTCCATCGTCTAAGACCATGTTTCCCCTAAGGAATAGTGTTGTCTGCTGAGGAGCACTTGTGAGGGAGACAATGAGGTGAGGAAGAGCCCATTAGCCTAGCCTGTAGGCACTGCCTCAGTTTGAGGATTTAAATGAGGTTGCATGTAGGTTTAGCCTATTGTCACTCACTTGGCATAAGACCTTGCATACAATGTGGTCTATGACCTAGCTACAAACTGCCCATCTGCAAAGATGTGTCTTTACTCCAAAGCCTCCCCTTCACCCTTTGAGCTCTTCAGGCCGCATTACCAATGCAGGTGGGTTGTACACCACTCCACATGCCATCCGCCTGGCAGGTTCTTCTTGAGGACCCCACTAGTACAAATGGAGATTTGCACTGGAAGAAGACTTCTGACTTATAGGTGAAGCTTTTCCCACTGAGACGGCCCTCTGCAGGGGTGCCCGGATCTCCACAGAACACAGCTGTGTAAACACAATCAAGAGGGATCTGGTTAACTGGTGGGACTTGATTAGCTTGATTCTTTAGAATCTTCAGACTTAACTACTAAACAAAGGCCTAAGCGGAAGGCACCTGCCCTGGGACCATGCAGGCTCCAGTTTGAGACTTTGTAGTTTGCTTACATATCACATTCCTCAGATTGTCCCTTTGTGTGTCCAATGAGCGCTAATGAGTCCAGTGAGCTGTGGCTGTTGGACTTACGCAAGCATTGAGGAACGTCTCCTTTCCACACCCCACGGCCTTCGCAGGACAGGATGGCAGAATGGGACAGCTGGTAGCCATTCATGCAGCTGTAGCTGATGCTGGAGCCCCAGTGGAAGTCCGTTCCTTCTACCTTTCCATTCGGCACTGGAGGAGGCTGACTACATAGGACAGCTGTTGCCAAAAACAGGCAGATTAAACACCATTACTCCCACCATAGCTCCTCCACATCCCATGCCATGGCTCCCCCACAACCTATGCTAGGCTTATGCTATGGTTCCCCCCACATCCCATGCCATGGCTACCACACAGCTTTACCTACCCCCCCCCCCCCGGACGCCACTGTTCCCCCTATGAGCCATGCCACAGCTCCTGCCATGAATAACTTAGAAAATGATCTGGGGTTTGATTTTCCCTGAATTACAAATGGTGTCTAAACATTTTAATTAGAAAGAAAAAAACAAAGAAAAACTACTGGCAAAGAGAGCAATAATAGCATTTTCCTTGAGTATTTCTTCAGTAGTTTAGGATGTTAAAAGCCACATCAAGTCAAAACACAACACACTACATGATGAAACAGAACCAAATCCTACATATTCAACATATACAAGGCCAAGAACAGAAAAAGGATTTATGTCTTTCTGTGTTGCAAATCAAGGATAAATCAAATGAGTACTTGGTTATGTGACATCAATAAAAGTTTCAAATTATGTATACAGATGGTCAGGCCTTTTCCTGCCATCTGTAATGTTTATTTATTTAAACGTAGCATGTAATTTTCAAATGATGTAATCTATTCACTCATTTTCTGAATATATTTTATACAGAGAATGTTTGCATTAAATAAGTTTCTGTGAGATGCCACTGGCTAGTTGTTTCATTATACTTTTGAAGATAATAGACACCTCAAAATGCCACATAGCAAAGATAGAGGGACATTATCCTAGGGATGAATTACTGAGGAGATGCTCTAAGGTTCAACCTTCCATTGTCTAGAAATTATTCCAAGATGGAGGAAAAAAAATACCAAAGCCTCTGGTCTGAAAGTCAGAAAATTCTTGACTCTTTGGACTCAATGGCAGGTTCCATGTGGCTGTTTGGGTGTTTGGGGAGGACACAAAGTGTCTTCACACTAATGCAACCTCATGGAGAAGCATAAGAAGGCACAACAGTCACACACCTGGTGCACGTGTGCGCTGGTTCTAACACTCAACCCTCTGCACATCAACTCATTTTTTTCAACAGATATTTCTTGGGGGAATATGTACTCTTTGTGTGCGTGTGGGCAGGGGGGGGGGAGTACTATTCAGGGAAAGGCCCAGGGAGCAGAAAGAACCACATAGCTCAGCACAGGGTAATAAGTGAGTAGCAGAGAAGGGCAGGGGAGAGGGAGTGGGGAAGGAGGGGTCTTGTAGGGAATGGTGGTAGTGGCTTTGGTGTTGAGCTTGAATGTGATAGATATTAGGAGGAGGAATATGGGCCTACAGAAACATACTCAAGGTTCCAGTGGCCATAGTACTTTATCCACATCCCTCATGTCTATGTGACTACAAAGTACCCAGCACAGAATTTTGAATGTCATTAAATGTTCTTCAGTGCCTGTTATATAGAAGACATACGGAAAGAGCTACCAATGAAATGAAGGATAAAGAGAGTTGGATCCTCAGACTCTACTTGGAGAGGAAAGGATGACCCAGCAGCACTCTGTCAAACAGAAGAGGGAGCAGCAGTTTCAGCATCCAGGACTCATGGAAGCCTCAGAACAAATTCACAAAATCCAGAGTTCTTCTGAGCCTTGAAGGACAGCACTCATCCTGAGAGCTCCCCAGTGCCCTGGCTCTTACTCTCAGTCTTTTCTCTGTTCCCTGTTTGGTAAGGAGGAAAACTCCATGCTTTGATGTGTTTGGCCTTACAGCTTTCCAGTTCAGCCTCTCCTTCCCCTCTGGACACACACCAAGTGAGCAGACAGGAGAGCTAGCCATCCCTTTTGATATCAGACAAGAAGTCCTGACGATGCACATCCCTGGCCATCATACAGACATTGCAAGTTCCACTCTCTTGTCAATATTCCAGGCCAAGCCATCACATCTGACTTATAGAACATAAATCTTTCTTGTGCTTTCTGTGTATGCAAGTCATCTTCCCTCTAAACATTTGGCTCACAGTACTGACCTTCTGCCAGTGTCTGTCACTCCCAGGTGATGAACTCCTGTCCTACCTGCCTCTCTATCCCTGTAACTAGATTGACCATCATATCTACATAGATATAACATGGCCATGATGAGCCTGCTTGCCTGTAGAGGAAGAATAGCTCACCTAGGTCTCATCTTTTCCACTCTTTGTTTGTGATTCTGAACCATTCATTGTAGCTCTCTGGGACTTAGTTTTACCATATGAATACTGACATCAATGAGTTAGGAAAATAAAATGACTGCATATCAGTCAATGGGTTGCCAAGACCTTTTATTTTTTCTGGATTGTGGAAGAGCTTATTAAATTAAAGAAAGTACAATCCTAACAACACTTCCATACCAGTCAACAAGACTGGTAAATGGCGGCCCGCACCTTTGCAGATGGGCCTGCTCTGATTCCATGTGCCCTCTTTAGTGCAGCGGATGGTGGGTGATGCTGGGGGCTCCATCAGGTAGCCAGGGTTGCATTGGTAGCTCACGGTCTTGTTGAATGTGAAATCCATCCCAAACTGGACACCATTTGGCAGTGTTCCTGGATCCCCACAGCTTATAACTAGAAGGCAGGTAGCAAAAGAAGAAGCAGAGCAATGCCAAATTATCACACATGAATTAGTCATGCTTCTATCCACCTTGCTCTGTGAGCTGCTATGCAACGTGATTAAGTGGTGAATTATTAAAACCACACTGGCCCTGCATGCAGATTCCACTGACCCGCTGTGAGCACTGTGTTTGTGGGTGGCTGTGTGGGTGCTAGCTGCCAACCTTTAGTGTCCCTGATTAAGCCTGCTGTGTGATCATACTGTGCCTATCAAGGACACACAGCTGTGGACACAGAACCAAATAACTATTCCTTTCACACTGGATGGCCTGCAGATAGGGAAGCTTTGTCTTTCTTTTAAGTTTCCACTTTATAGCATGCAGCCTAACTGCCATCTTTTGCTATATAAATTTTAAAAATGCCACAATGAAACCTAAAACTCTGCATGCTTCATAAAAAAATAATAAAATATGGAGAAAAAATTTAAAGTGCCTAAGAAAAAGGATCAGCATATCAAACTTATAAACATATAGCTTTCCCTTTTCCTAAGTGAATTCAAAAATAATAGAAGACTTTGAAATCAGACATTGTTCTCCAAGTAATGGGCTGCATGGAATGACCTCTGGTCCTCCCATGTAGGCACTAACTTGTGCAGTCTGGTGCCGTGCCTGTCCAGGTCCCATTGGCCGTGCAGTGTCGCGTGGTGAGCCCTGAGGTCTTGTAGCCTTCCCAGCAAGCGTAGATGACGGAGCTGGAGAAGAGGACGCCATCACTGCTGACAATCAGGCCGTTGGTGGGTGTTCCAGGGTTCCCACAGGACACAGCTGTCAGGAAATAAATACAGCAACCCAAGGAGTGAGCTATGACTGAAATGACAGATGCAGAGCCAAGGGTGCTGTTAGAGAAGTGTGAGGAATATCTCTATGGTGTGTTTTTAGCTGCATCTCAAGGGACTCGTGGATTTATTTGATCCACCAGTCACAAACAAACATTGTGTTTTCACATCATACTTTCTGAATGGTATGACTTCTAAACTCATCAACACATGAGTGAAAGTTGTAATATCCAAAGGTTTGCTACTTTGTAATTCACCATGCTTGTATTCAAAAGAATTATTGTCAACTTTTCAAGATATGCATAAGATATGAAAGTTCAGACAAATCTTTCTTCATATATTCTGTGTTTGTTTGTTTTAAATCTGGAAAAATTAGGTCATTCGTTATATACCCTTCAGAAGTCACTTGGAAAACAGAATATATACCTCAGAAATGCAAATAATGACATGTAAACTGTCTATTCAAATGGTCTCTGATATATTAATAAATCTAATCACAGTTGTGTTAATTTGCTATCACATGACTATTTTCTATTTCTAAGTATCCTAAAGTCACCCATAGTCATTGACACCTCAACTAATGATGGTTAATGCAACCAGTCTGTACTCTAATTTACTATGTATACTTCTAGTTACCTAGTAACTAGTGTTCACTGCTGCTGGGTACATGCCAAGGTGACAATTTCAACTCTACTATTATGTTCACCAAAGCAAGCAGAATTTAATGGATATCTTAAATATATGATATTGAAATATCAAAGCTATATAAATTATTTGATCTCTAAAAATGTTTAAACATTTTTTTTTCTTCCATGGCTCATTCCAATTTCCCATCAGGATGAAAGATTTTATTGTTAATGGAATAAGAGGAGGTGATTACATGAGGGTAGAAATACTCTTGGCCAGTGGTGTGATGTCAGAAGCCTTTCTGATGTTTCTTGAAAGTCAGGTCACTGCAGAATATTATTCTTATTGTCCAAGTTATATAGTAAGAGTTTTCTACACACAAAACACATCTGCTGTTAATCTTCACAGCCTTCTTAGACTCCAAAGTTGGCAAGCTGGTTTGCGTAGAAATCTAATATTTGAAGTCAAACCTGTCTAAAGTTTAGTACTGTTTACTGAACTTTAAACACGCTGTTGTCAACCATATCTCACTTCACCTTAATTTATGGAAGACACTGCTGATTCTGGGCCTGGTAGTGTAAAGGGTCTGGGCACCTCCACATCATCCTTGGAGTATCCCCCCCCCCCATCTCCCAAAGCAATCACATATATTGACTTCAAAATGTCACACATAATATAACCCTAGAGAGCTTTGTATTCAAGGGCTCTGCATGAGGGCTACAGGAAGATTGGCAATGTTGTGGGAAGTGACATAGTTCCTGTGCACATAAATCTCATCCATGATTGCTTTGCTTCTACTCACTGACCCATAACCTCCTTCATTTACCTCCAGAACCATGCCATGAGGGAGAATTACAGGTTGTTATCAGAAGATTTAGAAATACTTTTGAGTTACAAACTTTCAAAGGGTAGTTTCAGTTACAAACTTTGGGCCAGTCCTGGCATCTCTACTACTCACTCATAGTTTTGGAAGATGCTCTTATAGCTTTTAGAGGAAAAGGTTTAATTTAACAAGTGATAAAGACCTCCCAGATTCCTACGGGATGGAGTCAATCATTATGGAATTTACTAGTGGTTTTAAGGCTCAAGGAGACTGCAGGGCTGAATCACTCACCCTCACACACTGGCTGCACTCCTGACCAGGACCCATTCAGCAGGCATGTCCGCTCAGCCGAGCCCCGCAGCTGGTGGCCCATCTCACAGGAGAAGCGTAAAAGACTCTTTGTCTTAAATTCATCCCCAAGTCGAGACCCATGTGCAGGGGTCCCTGGGTCACCACAAAATCCAGGATTATTCCCTGTGGAGTACAAACACAGAAGCAAAACACAACTTAAAAAAAAAAGTTGGTTTGCTTATTAACTCTAAAAGTTATTAAATGAGGGCTGGGGAGATGGCTTAGCGGTTAAATGCTTGCCTGTGAAGCCTAAAGACTCTGGTTTGAGGCTCGACACTGCAGGACCCACGTTAGACAGATGCACAAGGGGGTACATGTGTCTGGAGTTCGTTTGCAGTGGCTGGAAGCCCTGGAGCACCCATTCTCTCTCTCTCTCTATCTGCCTCTTTCCTCTCTGTCTGTCACTCTCAAATAAATGAATATAAATAAACAAAAAATATTTTTAAAAGTTATTAAATTATGTTACTTAAATATATGTTTAACATGGGCTGTGTTACATAACATAATGACAATATGGCAAGAAATATTTTCACTATCATACCCCTCAACATGACAGCAACACATGACATTGCTTCCATGTCATTAAAACAAAATCTGGGCTAGAGAGATGACTTAGCCATTAATGTGTGCTGGTAAAGCCAAACGACCCAGGTTTGATTCCCCAGTACCCACATAAAGCCGAATGCACAAGGTGGAACATGTGTCCAGAGTTCTTTTGCAGTGGCTAAAGGGCCTGGCATGCCTATTCTCTCTCACTCTCTCTATTTGCCTCTTTCTCTCTCAAGTAAACAAATAAATAAAACTTTTTAATGAGAAATATCACTCTAAAATATGGTTAATGAGGAAACATGATATTTTTGGAAGAAGAGAAATGTTGGGAAGGGTGAAGGCAGCAAGTGTCTCTGGCAGGTAAGTATAGACAGAGATGGAGGTTAAAGTGCACTAAGTACACAGGAATATCAAACAAAGAGTTCTCTTCAGAGCTGTGTCTACTGAATTTTATTGAAGAAATGTCCATAGAAGAATTAAGATAATTAAATAGAACTAGTGTGCTTACAGATGCAAGAGATGGTGGAAATACAGAAGCATTGGGAGGGAGCATAGCAAAAGAATAAACAACAGGCAGAAACATTGAGCCAATGGAAGCAAGTGTCTATCAAGGGTGATCAGAAATATCTATAGAAGGATGCAAAGTGAAGGAGACCTGTTAGGGTGGTACAGAAGGTGAGCCACGCCATGAGGCCCAGTGATAATGGGGGCAATGGTGCTGATCTACGCTGTTGATAGGGTCCACTGACGATGTAGAAGATGTTGCTAATCTATATGATTGAAGTGATCAGTAATGATGAAGAATATGGCGCTGATCTATGTGATTGATGGAGACCAGTGATGATGGAAATGATGTTGATCTATGATTATGGGTAGCAATAATGATGGAGAAGATGGTGCTACTTTATGTGATTGAAGGGACCAGTGATGATGGAGAGCTTGATCATAATCTATGGGATTGGTGGGGACCAGTGGTGATGATGCAGATGTTGATGATCAATAACAGTGGTATATTCAGTGTAATTATATCCTTGTTTAAAATCCTGAGTATTGGTTGAATGTACAGCTCCTCACCTGAGCAGTGGGGAAGGGCTCCACTCCAGTGACTATCTTCTTGGCAGACTCTGGTGCTGTTGCCTATAAGGCTCTGTCCTCCTTTGCAGGAATAATGAACCATGGCCCCATATGTAAACAGCTCTCCTGTTAGGATAGCATTGGCAGGGACTCCAGGATGCCCACATGATATGGCTGAAGAAAAGATTAAAATACATGAATACATCATTCCAGTCACACTTCTTTGCCTGGTAAAGTTCCCATACGTATACCTATAAAGAATTCAGACTCAAATACATTAGCATAATGCCACTGTCCCTGACAGATAAGAAATGACAGCTTTTCCTAATCTTTATTTTCTAAAGGAAGGTAAGGTTTTGGCAGTAGATGTTTTTGTTCTTAAAATAGTTTTGCCAACATTGAAATTTACATGTCAGGCTTCATGGGGAATATCATGCACCCCATATTTTTCTATCTACCCCTAATCATACCCCATGAGGGAAAAATGATATGAAACTTGAGAAACCAGAATGAATAAATATAAACTATGTTCATGACTTCTTCAGTTAATATGTAAATCTTATACTCTACTTGCAGACAAGATTCTTTTAAACCTGCTTAATTTTCAAGTCCATTTGGCTAAGAAAACCATTCTAATGATCTACTAACAGGCAAAATCTAAAAAGGCTAAGTAAAACTAAGAATAAGTGACTGACTCATTTTCTTAAAAAGTATTCTTCAATTTCATTCATTTCCTTAAGTTTATGTCAAATCATGTCTACAACCTATTCATAGGCATCCCTACAATGGGCAAATTCAAGAATCAAAATTAAAACAGAAAAGTGAAGATTTGGCTCTGTCTTTGCAACATTGCCAAATTAGTATCAGAAATAGGTTCTCTCTTGTTCTACATGCGAATGAATACCTAGATTGAGTGTGCCAATACACTATTCAAAGACATTTATTTCACACACTGGACTAACTGTATGGTCACTAGCAACACAGAAGTGATGTGGACCAGAGAGAAAGATTCAGAGCTGAAAAACAGCAATTCCGCCCTACCCTAGGGTCACATTAGCCTTCACTATCTCACATTAGCATTCATTCATTGGAGACCCATGTTTTATCTAGAGCCCTAAAGAGAAGTCAATTAGATACAAAGCACTAAAACATGGTTGTTTAAATGACCAATTCTGGGTGAAATAAAAGAGAGAATGGAAAACTATCAGAGAAACAATAGAAGCTGGCTGTGCTGCTCTGGAGCATGTAGAGTTAATAGCCCCTCTGAGATGCATTCTCCATGTCCATGTTGTTAAGCAAGTGGTGGGAACTTGCCAGTTAGAGAAAGGAGAGTCAGTTAAACCCTAGCTCCTGCTAATGCAAACATGTCAGCATCAGTGTAATGACTGATGAGAGTCTCCATGAGCCCAGGAAGATACAAAGAAATGTTTGGGAATAGGAAGAGGCAACAAAAAAATATAAGTTCTCTGAAAATCCCCCAGTATGGAGGCACAGAAAAAAAAATAGTATGCAGGTGTGTGATAAAGGAAGATTGTGATGCATATAGAGATACCTTTTGTGTCTACATAATGCTGAATCCTACTTCTTGAAAGGTATTCTCTGTCGCCATGGGAATAAATCATATTGTTAGAATTAGAATTCAAGACTATTTCTGTATAAGGCATGTGAGAAATACTCACTTGAAAGGAGGAAAAAAAACTCTAGCATACCAATGCAACATCAAAGAGGAGCTCACAGTGCTGCAATGGAGAGAAGTGGGATGGTGCCACCTCTGTGGAGTGGAGACCATTCACAATGCCCTTGCCTTATTATGCCCACAATGCATTGCTGAGGAGATAAAATTGTGATTTTAGGGACTACTTTCTTTCTGCCTGATTCAAAAAGCTCAAAGATAGCAATGCCATTTCCTAAACTTATAGTTTTGAAAACACGATTCTTTTTAAGCTGGAGATGACTGTCATTTCTTTAAGGGACAGAATATTGACAATGGCTATGTAAGAAAATGGATACATTCTTACTAACCCACATCTTCAATATGCAGTGGCATGAGGAACTACAGTGGTAATTTAAGGTTTTATCTTCTCAGAAGATACCTTCACTTTTCATAGCAAGTTCCTTCCACTGGTTCATGTGAAGGCTGGCCTGCTGCTGTCTGTTGGCTGTGTTCACATTTGAGTTCACACTCACAGGAACTGAATCAGGTCCCCCTGGTAACTGCACCCTGCTGGCCATCAGGGTCAGCAGCTCAGAACCCTTCATCAGAGGCCCTTGCTAATATTTCAGAACACAGAACTAGTAAGATTGAGGCTGAAGGATGAATGGTCCTGAGGTCCACCACCATAGTGTTGAATGGTATGAAGTAAGCCCATGTCACAAGGTGAATCCAGCAGACACGTGGTCACACACAAAGGCAAATGTATCCAGTGGTGACCAGGTCTCTTTGAGTCTGATTCTCAAACATGGCCATGTTTTCTTTTCCTCCCAACTTACTATGTTTTATGCTTTCTTGCCTAATCATCCTAAGAAGTGACAGAACTGGTGATGGGAAGGGCAGAAGGAGTGAAAACTCAGGACTCTTGAATATGTAAAATGCTGCCAGTGCTCTTCTTCTCTGTCTAGTCACCCAGGAGAAGCCTCACTTACCCAGACACTTGGGCAAGGAGCGGTCCCATAATCCATTTGCCATGCAGGTCAAGGCTGAAGTTCCCAACAGGTAGAACCCCTTCTTGCAATGATACATAACACTCATCCCATACTCAAAACTCTCCAGAAAGTCCTGCTGTCCATGGCGGATGGCATTTTCCACAAAGCCTGGATCCGAACAGTTCACTACTAAAAAGCAGAAAATTACACACATCACTTACACATATATAATGGGGTTTTCTTTAGCCACAAAGTTATCTTTGCAGGAAAATGAATACAACTAGAGAAAGTCATGTTAAGGGAATTAAATCCATTTCAGAAATGCTGTCTGTCTTCTCTTGTTTGTGGATATTAAATTTTAGATAGATCTATAACATCATGTATGAATATATGACATGAAAACAGAACTGGAACTGGCTAGGGAGACAAAGGAGATTAATTTCAGAGGAAAGGAGTGAAAAACGGGAGAGCAGAGGTAAAATGCTCCATGTACATTAGGTACTTATATGAATTTGTCCATATGCAAATAGTACCATGTACACAGAGTACACACAATGAAAATGAAGATGAAATAGCTATAAAAGAACAAGAAAAAACAAAAATTTCTGCAACAGACTGTTAAAAAACAAAAAATTTATTGCCTCATCAGTTTGGACAGTTTATGAAAGAACTTCATCTGGGGGAATTCATAAGAAATTTGATTTATTGCCGTGACCTTCAGAGATGTCAAACAACAAAAAATCAACAACTATAGTAATTTTTAAGACATAGGGCTAATTTATTATTTCCAAGTAACATGTTTCTTCAATGTAAATTTGAAAATTGGTTTCATGATGAATAGAACTGGAAGGTCCTAATTTATGTAGCTTTACTCAAGGGCAGTGTCACACACACACACACACACACACACACACACACATTAATATGAGCACTGAAAGGAATCTTCCCCATGAATGAAGAAGTTAATGTAGCTGACATGGCAATTCTACCATCAATACTTCATTGAAATGTAAGTCAGGCCATCTCTGATGGGAACCCTCTCTCCTTAGGAAGAGCCTTGGGGAGGCAGTTTGTGTGGGGCAGGACACGCTCTGGTTATGCCAAATGGCCTCCATTAGTCAAAAGGTCTGTGGGCATCTGGGGAGGAATTAGCTGTGTGTGTCTGTAGGTGCAGAGCAAAAGTGGTCTGAATACCTCGTGTTTCACCCCTAGGCCATGGAAGGGGACAGCTGCCAAAGGGCATGCACCCAAATGTTTCTGGCTCAGAGAAGTGTTGTGTACAGAATTCTTATCAGCCACTTAACATTGTATGTTCTGGGAGTTGAAGGAAAACCCCTTACTAATGAGTGCATTAGATTCCAGAGAATACATATAAGTATCTGAGTGTGGTCATGCACATCTGCAATCCCACTGGTGTAGGGAGAAGAGACCAGAAATTTGTTGGGGCTCATGAAAAAGACACCTCTGCCTTCAAAGAGAGCCTCTATCTCAAGAAAATACTCAGATGAGTGATGGAGGTAGGACACCTGACATTCTCCTCTGTACTCTGTGTGCCGTGTGTCTGCCAGCACATCTGCCAATACACATACAACATAGACACTCACATGCATACACACACCACAGCATACATACTACATACCCAAATAATAATAATATAAATATTTGAGACCCCAGTCTGGGCAGAGGACTCTAGATGAATTAGACTGACCAGCTACCCATAGCCTGGATACCCAGTGAGATGCTAAGTCAATATTCCACCTCCCTCCCCTTAGCCCTGGCCACTTGTAGGGCAGACCCCTCATTTGGCAGGGAAAAAAAGGTGTGCGTAGAACCTCTTCAGAGTTCCTGTGGGACTGAAGGCTGGGATGCAGGAATGCGGAGGACTGGATTGGAGGAAAAGGGAATGCGGCAGCTGAAGGTTTGGGGCAGGTCAGTCACCGGGTGGGATTTGAGGATGACAGGCGCACTCTGACGGCTTCATAAACCATCATGGCCCTGGACCGGCAGCTCTGGAACTCTGCTCCTGTCCTCTCCTGAGCGGTGGTAGTTGTGTTTTGGTAACTAGTTCATTGTGGCATTGGGAAATCATTGAAAACTGTAAGGAAGCTAACTATGGTCCTGTTCTCTGCTTTGTAAATGTCCCTTTTCCCCATTGAGCTCATACTTGATGAACTACTCAGTCTGTAGTGTTCTCATTTTAGCAGTAAACAATGTTAAGTAACGTTTATAACAATAAAATAATGTTTATGACAATAAAAAACAAACGTTTTGAAAAACATGCAGAGAATAGTATTCTACAGTACTGAAGGGAACTTGATAAACCTTCCTAACTGACCCAGAAAGGAAAACTTACCTCTTGTCCACACCCTCTCCCTGTCTCAGCAAGAGAATGTACTCATGTACTCATGGGAAATAAAATTCCTTCAGCCACTGCATAGCATAAGAAATGGCCAGTTGTGGTGTAGGGAATTGCTGAGAAGCAGAGGCAGGAGGACTAAGACTAGGAGTTCTAGGCAAGCCTGGGAAAACCTTAAATGGGGCTGGAGAGATTGCTCAGTGGTTAAGAGCACTTTTCATTTAAGCATGAGGGCCTCTACAGCCAAAGCCCACAAAATTAGACTTTGAGAGCCCAGATAAAAAGTGGTGAATGGCTTTGCACATTTGTAACTCCAGTCTGTGGCAGAGACCAGAGAATTGCTGGAACTCATTGAAGGCAGCTGCTCCAGGTTGAGGGAAAAACCCTTTCTCAAAGAAACATGTTGATAAACAATAAGGCAGTTAATGTTTTCCTCTGCCCTTCAGAGTGTATCTGCACACACCTGTACACATATGAATACACATCACACAAATCATACCACATACTTACTTTCCACACATACACACACAACAACAACAGCAACAACAAGCAACACCAAGCAAGAAATGACTCATGACATTGATGCCATGCAGTAATGTCAATCCACATCGGAACCCACAAAAACAACTCCATATTGATTTGTGGCATGATGTTAAGCACATCAGGAAGATCTAAGGGGAAGGTGCCCCTTTTGGAGGCCCACAGCTCGCCCTGATCTCTTGCCTTCATTACGCTACTCAAATTATGGCTTCATTTTCAGGTGTGAAATCCTGACACAGGTCTCAATTTTATCAGTGTGAAGAAATAAGAAACCCTGATGTCTTACATGTTGGCATATATTATGGAGACTTCTTCATGGAGCCTGACAATGTGTTTTGGGGGTTATTGTGTAGGGTAAAAGGGAAATTTATGTTATGAGAATTACATGTCTAAAGTCACAAAGATGACTACACCAGAAGTTGGTAAGATTTAAGCCTCTTAAACACTTGTCTATAGAGTTAAATTATAAACCTACTAAGTGTGGTGGAACATGCCTTTAGTCCCAGCACTCAGGAGGCAGAAATAGGATCACTGTGAGTTCAAGGCCAGCCTGAGACTACATAGTAGATTCTAGGTTAGTGTGGACTATTGTGAGATTCTACCTCAAAATCATATAGATCACCATACAAATGGCTAATACTCAGTTAAGAAAATGTTCAGTATCCATAACCACCAGGGAAATGCAAATTAAATAGCTATGAGAGTCCGCGTTACTCCCATCAGGTTGGTAATGATTAAAATATTAATTTACAATAAATATTGGCAAGGATGTGGGGAAAGAAGAACAACCCCTCATTCACTGTTGGGAGTACAAACTTGTACAACCACTATGGAAATTATGAAGACTACTGAAAAAGATGAAAATAAAGCTATGAACTGACCTAGTTACTCCTCTACTGGGTATTTACCCTAAGGACTTCAGGCTTCACTACAGAGATATTTGCTCAATCATGTTTATAGGTGCTCAACTCACAATAGCTAAGAACTGGAATCAACTCAGGTGTCAATCATAGGATGAATAGAAAATAACTGCCAGTATTTCTTGGTGAATCCTAAAGGGATTCCCTCCTCTTTGAGGGGAAATGAGCATACTAGAATTATTAGCCCTTGTCAAGGTCTTATGGTTACTGCATTAAGCCTTTTTCCTACTCAGTATATTCCTTACTCCCACAGATCATCTTATTTAAAATATCCAAGCCAGAATATAATTATACATATACTCCTATGATTCAAACAGTCCCAACATTTCAACAACCCCAAGGTCCCTTTGATCAGGTATTGCCCTAGTCTCTTAAATGACGGTAAAGACAGTCAATAAGTGGGACATTCTAGATCCCATTTGTTATCTGATTGTTCCTTCATGGGCTACTTTGCCCATCACCACAGACAAACACTTTTCCCTAGGCATATCACTGAACAGTACACTCTGACCCTGGCTTCTGTTCACAAGATCATCTCTGGACCTTGTAGCGTGTACTCTCTAGTCATGCTGCCCTGGTTTTCCACTCTGCTGATCTCTGGCCAGATACTAGAAGCCATCTCCCTATTTTACTCTCTGTTTCTGTTCAGGATGCAAGTGATGGTCATGTTTCTGTGAGACACTCTGTTGATCGGCAGGAGGGTAAATTACCACCAGGCCCTTTGGCCTCCTTTCAAGGACAGAGACGATTTCTGTGGCCTGATTTTATGGGTATTTGGGTATGAGGTTAAGGGAGGTCACGGTATACACATCAAAGTTCATTACTTTCACAGTAGTGGGGTCAATGATCCCCATGGCAGGGTGATTGCTAGCATTCCATTGCAGCCTTCTAGTTACTTGATTACAGCCTGTTACTTCACTGGAAACCCACAAAGACTTCGACTATTTTTAACAGTGAAATGTGATTCTGAGTTCCACCTGTCATTCTCGGACAATATCTTTGTAAACAGTCTAACATTAGCCACAATGGATTTCCCCGTATATTTTCCTTTATGTATTCAGTTATTGAAATATATTAATTAATGTTAATTTAAAAGACAATAAGGTTTTAGTCTCAGGTTTTCAGAGATGATTGGAGCAGAATGGTGTCCTTTCACTTACATATTTAAAACTGACTAAAAATGGGAGTTCCAAACCAAAATCCAAAGAATCTCCATGTGTTTGCTACCACCAGCACACTAGCATTTTTTTCACAAAAATAGTGGCGCTTGGGGGGCTGGGAGGATGGCTCAGTGGATAGAATACTTGCTGTAGAAGCACAAGGACCAATTTGTGGATCCCTAGTGCCCACACAAACACTGAGAGGTCAGGCTGGCCCTCCTCCAATCTTAGCACTGAGAGTCATAGGCAGGGGACCTCTAGTGTAAGCTCCAGGTTCAAATGAGATTCCTTGCCCCAGTAAAAATAAGGTGGAGAGCAATTAAAGAAGACACAATGTCAATCTCTAGCTCCACATATAAGTGCACACAAGTACACATACGCACCTTCATGCATATGAACACACATACACATAAGCACCATGCACACACACACACACACACACACACACACACACGTTAAATCTAATTAACAACAGCAACAGCAAAAAATAGTAGCGTGAACTGGCTTTGAATTTGCAATCCTTCCTCAGTGACCCAAGAAGCTGAAATTACAGGCATACACCACCATGCCCAAATAAAGAAAGAAAGAAAATTTTTTTTTTTTTTGTGTGTGTGTGTGTGTGTGTATGCATTCTTATATGAGCGTGTTTCTGATAATCTACCCCACAACCTTACACACGCTTGGAAAGTGTTCAACCATTGAGCTGTATCCCCACTCACAGCTCATTCTTAATCAGCTCTTCACTAATTTTATGTGGCTACATTTTTTTCAAACACATTTTATTGACAAAATTATAACACATTTATATTAAGGGATTTATTCTGTAGTGTGCAGCTAGGTATAAAGCTTGTAATATCAGGGTAGGAGTTAGCTAAGTAAATCACTAAGATGTTTGAAATCTCTGCATTTAAACAATCTACAAGGATGCAAAAAATAAGCTGCTAATCTTTGTATTCAATAAAAAAATTAGATAAAGAAATAAAGCTTTGCATGTGAAAATTTTTTCACAACACATAGTGAAGTATATTACTTCTGCTATGTCTCTCCTGGAACTGGCTGAAGTCTTAATCAGATTGACACATGTTTGTGAATGTAAGGAGAAAGGCCAGGAGAGGCCCAAGCTTAGAAACAAGATCCCCAGGAGATTCTGATATGGTCTGATTCTCAAATGCCAAGTTGTCTTCTTCTCTATGACTTCTGACAACGTGTATTTTTCTTCTTCCAGAATGACATTAGTGCTAATTAAAAGGCTCACTCTTTTCACTCCTCTAATCCTTGAGTTCTATTAGTGTCTAGGATCTGATCTTCCCGACTAATTTCCATTGCCATGGAGTAGGCAAGGATCTCGTGTGTTAGTGCTACATTGAGAAGGCAGAGACTCTGCAGACTGTGAAGGTCTATAGGAAATTCACCTCACTTTTGCACAGGTTGTCATCCCAACATTCTGGTAGACTTTCACTTTTGATTGTTACCTGAGGGCATGCTGTAGTCCCCCTGTGGTCCCTCCTCAGAGACATATTGCACTTCTGATCAGGAGCTTGGGAGAAAAGCACACACAGCCATACTCCTACATGAGACCAGATGTCTAAAGGTGACTCCATTGACTACTGAGATCCAGCCATTTTCTGTGGAGTGACTCCAGGGGCTATGTGACTGGACATTTCCTTCTGAGGATGCTGATAATCCCTGTCAACTCATTCATGGAGTGGCTGGTTTTGAACTTTGAGTTATGGAATTTCCTACAACTTTCCTAGAGCATTACCACTTCATGAGCCATCATCTTTGATTTTTCCTGTTTTAATAATGTACATTTCACTTCTGTGTTCTAGATCCTGTCATCCTGTCTTAAGTCAGAAGCAAGGCAGAGACCCTACAATCTGATTTCCATTCTAAGATACCATAGTGATCACTGGTCCAGTCTCCTATTCCATCACCAGATAAGGGTGACACAATAGTGATTTAGACCAGTGTTCTTCTGTTTGTGTTGGGAAAGGGAGGAAGGTGAGGAAGGATTGGATAAATACTGAAACATTTAACATATTGTTGTAGTTACCTTCATGTTGCTGGCACAAAACATCCAACTAAATGCAGCTGATGGGAGGAAACTTATTTATTTTAGCTTACAGTCTTGAGGGAAAACACCATGATGGCAGAGAAAAGCATTATGAGCAGAGACTGGACAACACCTCTGCCAGGGCGGGTGGAAGCAGCAGCCAAAGAGTGAACCAAACTCTAGCAAAGAGGAGCTGGCTATAACACCCTAAGCCCACCCCTAACAACACACCACCTCCAACAAGGCTGTAGCTCCCAAGTTACCACCAGCTGGGAACCAAGCATTCCAAACACATGAGCTTATGGAAGACATCTCATTCAAACCACCACAGACATATCATGGCATCTTACATGTAAGGGTGAGGTTAAACTGCATATAAACCATTGAACACCCTCAATAAATGCATGTTTAATTTCCTCTTCTTTTTCGGGGGTAAGTTACAGGAAAATGGAATGTAGGTACAAAAATGCTTTTGATAAAAAGGCCCGTGGTTTTGACCTTTTTGATCTTCTGTTCTGTATATCTCAGCAGCCAGGTTACATTCTACCTGCCTAGCCAGCCACCTCTCCTCATCCCTGGATGCCATCTACCATGAGTAATCACATCCACCTCAGTGTATACTGACAGTGTTTAACATAGCATTTAGTATACAGTAAATGCTTAATAAATGTTTCGTTCCATTGACTACAATGTTGGAGAGAACAGTCCTTAGCCTTTCTGCTACACCTAAGACACTAAGTCACAAGTTTTCTAAGTCCTATGTGAGAAAATGCAACCAATACTCATGATCAGACGATCCCTCTTAATCTGTCTCAGTTTCTATCCTGTGGGGTGGAGGAAAGTTGGAGGAGGCAGGTCATCTTGTGTGTGAACCCACCCTCTCCTCTCCCAGAGACATTTCATACCTCGACAGGTGGGCAATGGACTGCTCCACTGGCCGTTGCTCCGACACTGGGCCCGAGAGGCTCCCTGTAGCAAGTAACCTGTGTGGCAGGTGAAATTCACGAGGTCGTTCAGGTTGAACTCACTGCCATTGGTGAGCCCATGGGCTGGGTTCCCTGGGTGTCCGCAGGTAATGGCTGTGGGGACAAGATTTGGGTCACTGCTCATACTTAACAGGTCATCACATCCACCTGAGGCCACTTAGAACAAATAAGAAGGCATGAAAAATGTGTGGTTTCAAGGACTTTCTAATGACATTGCCAATGGTACTTCTGTTTGGAAGGAGGTTTTTGAGAAAGAATCATAGACAAAACTCACAGGGTCATGTGATACCGATGGGGAATAACTGGTGCCTGCCAAACATGCTTCTGTGTGTGTGTATGCATGTGTGGTATGCGTACACACGTTCATATGTATGTGGGAACTTATGGATGTGCGGTTTTCCATGTATATGTATGTTTGTATATGTGTGAGACCTGAGGTTGACACCGGGTATCTTCCTTGATTTCCCCACTTTATTTACTTAGACAGAATCTCTCACTTGAATCCAGAACTTGTAACTTTGACCTGTCTGAATAGTCCACTTGTCTTGGGATCCTGCCTTACCCTCCCAGTGCTTGAGGTTACAGAGAGGCCACATTTACATGGGTACTGGGGATCAGAACCCCAATCTTCATGCTTGAGTGATTAGTGCTTTATCCATGGAGCCATGCCTCCAGCAACCCTCCCCAAAGGAAAAAAAAAACAAAAAACTTTCTTCATCATAGGGACTATCAGTGACTACTGAAATTATAACAGAATACCAATTGACTTTAAAATGAAACATGGAAGATACTTAAAATGTTATATTTATAAAGAATTTGAATAGTCCCCCTGAGCACACACCAGCTGAGTCTCTGTTGCTCTTATTGGGAAGCATGATGGGGATTTGTCTGAAATTTCAAATTATAAATTGTTCCAGCATCAACTTAATTATCATGGAATTAGCAAAATAACCGTACAAATATGGCTGTTATTCTCCTTGGCTATCCTTTTTATGTGACCCCAAGAAGTGCAGTCAGTTGTCTTTGTGTCAGGCTGGAAACAATGGCTGTGCTGAGCAATGTGGTGTCTGTCACTTTATTTCAAAAGAAACACGTTATGGTCACAAAACTGCTGTTTTCCTCCTCACTTATCTTGTCAACATCATGTTCTCATCCTAAGGAAAGCTTTCAGCCCTGAACTTTGCACATTGCTTTTGTAGACAACACCTGTCACTGCTCTATGGTCACCTCAACATCTCTGTGCTGAAGTCATGGGGAAATAAAGGCTATTAGAAGAGCAAGTGGCTTGAATAGGATTTTATGTGAGAAGGGGGAATATTTATTCTACAATAACCATTCTTTTCCTTTGAATCATGGGTTTTGAGAATAGTGATTATATGTAATTTTGCTTCTTTCTATTAAATGAAGACACTTTATTCTTGATGAAATAATGATCCAAATTCAAGACCAACAGAGTATATTAGGGGTGTATTGGCTATTTAATGCTCTGTTGCCCAGACCCAGTATTCAGGTCCCACCTTTAAGATCCAATTCCACCTGGATGCCCTGTGATAAGCTCTGGGGAATGACCATGCACACCACTTCTAAGGGATTTGAAAGAAGACTACAGAGAAGCAATTAAGGAAGAAACCGAGAGGGAGCCTGGAAGAGTATAGAAAGGGAAACAGGCAGGTGTGGTTTGGTACACACTGCTGTGGGACAGTTAGGCACATCGTTGGTTCTTCTATTTTCTCAGAAGGTGAGACATGTTTGTATGATACTTTATAACATGAAAAAGGTGGACATTCAGGAGAGTTATTCATAAGCTGTACTCACGGACACAAACAGGTGTTTGCCCTGACCACTTGTGGTCCTGTAAGCAAATTCTCACAGAAGTGCCGACAAGTCGGAAGCCAGGATTGCACTGGTAGACCACAGTGTCTCTATAGCTGAAGCCATCGCCACTGATATGACCATTCACGATGGGATCTGGGGAGCCACAGTGGCCCGCTGGGAATAAACCAAAAACAGTGAAAAATGCTTAGAGAATGCGTCTATATGATCACACTCATTCCAAAGCCATTGCTCTTTACTGTCAAGTCAATAGCAGCGATGAATGTGTTACTGAGGCAAGCAAGCATAGGCAATAACTGGGCTGTCCTGGACTCCACTTGAACTGGACAGTAACACTTTCCTAAACAATGCACATGGAAATCTGTTGAGAATCCGGAACCCCCATTTGAATCAAGCTGCATGTATACCCATTCCAAAGAAGAGATGTCTCTCTTCCTCCATTACCCTCCCCCCACCTCAAGCAACCATCAGTGACTCACCTTTGTGTGGTCAGTTCTATAAAAATATGCTATTAGATTTATCAAGAAATGAAATAGCTGAGAACCATTCAGCTTGGACTGGTTTGGGTAGAAAATTCATAGCAACATGAACTGTGCCCCTCTAAGTGAACTTTTAGGGTGAAACTCTATTTACCACTTTATCCCTAGGTCTCACTGGACATACATATGATTAGGATCAGATGCATCATGAGAAGGGACATATGCAGCACAGAAATTGTTATATAACTCAGACCTGTGGACTAAACTAATGGACCACCAAAACTATACACTTAGCAACACCCCATACTCCCCTAAAATTCCTATAAAGAGAAACCCAAGACCACTTCCTGGAGCCCTTGAGTACTCTCCACTCAAATGGCTTGCTGACCCTATCTGAAGTAGATTCAAGCCTTTACTATTGCTTTACTTTAATAAAGTTTCATTTTTCTTTGCTAATTACATATACAGCCTTTGTCATGATGAAGCTTCCCTTCAAAATTGTAAGCCTAAATTAAACCCTTTCCTTCTATAAGCTGCTTTGGTCTGAGTTTCGTCACAGCAATGAGAAGGTAACTGCAACACTGCCAGCATGGAGCCCAGGTGAGGGTGGATACCCCTGGTGGCAGAGGGATCCCTGAACCCCACAGTGTCAGCACATATCAGATACTATGTATTGCACAATGTGCTTTCAAGCTGGGCAATGGAAGCATTGCTCCAGCCCCAGCCATGAGAAACATGGAAAGAGCCACTAGAGCCACACTAGGCTTGCCACAGGGATGACAGCAACTTTTCAGGTGATAAATACCCAATTTATAGATACTTGCAACACTAAAATATCCACAGTTGAAGAGAATACATGGCCACCTGACACCTGGATGTAATTCTAGACAACAGCAGGCCTTTCTGCACAACTTTTGAGTCCTGTCACCACTCCAAGAGGAGAGAGAGGGAAAAAGGGAAAGAGTAATCATGTACAATTCAAAATAAACAATAAAGATTAAGTAATGAAACATAAAATCATGTACTTATGTGATATACCCTACACCTTGATGTCAGGTTCCAAGGATTTTTTTAAATATATTTTATTTATCTGAGAGATAGAGAGAGAAAGAGGCAGATAGAGAGAAACAGAGAATAGGCACGATAGGGCCTCTTGCCCCTGCAAATGAACTCCAGATGCATGAGCCCCCTTGTCCATCTGGCTTCTGTGAATCCTGGTGAATCAAACCAGTGTCCTTAGGCTTTGCAGGCACACACCTTAACCACTAAGCCATTTCACCAGCCTGGATATTTAAAATTATTTTACTTGTTTGTGTCTTCATTGACACTTGAATTTAGCTTCAACAATATCCTCATGTGTAGCAGAAGCAATCAGCCCTTGGGAGTCACAAATCTTGAGTCTCTGGATGTGTGTCGACAGAAATTACTCTACTAAAGTGTGAAAAGAAAACTGTGGCATGTTCCTTGGGTGGCCCTTTTCCCTCATATTAGTTTTGCTCATGAATCTACTAGCTGGCCACTGATTGGAACTCATAGGCAAATAACTAAAGATCTGGAGAAAAAAAGTGACTTGTGATTTTGAAACAACATATATGGAAAGATTAGGTATATTCTAAAGGAACTGATGAATTTACTTGCACCTGAAGCATGAATGAACAGTTCTGCTGCTACCACATTCTAGAATTTTGCATCTCTGTTGTTGTTTGAATGTAAAATGTCCCCTATAGGCTCATGTGTTTGAACACTTTGGTCCACAGCAACTGGTGGCACTGTTTGGTAAAGTTAAGAAACCTTTAGGAAGTGTAGCCTTGCTGAAGAAAGTGTGCCACAGAGGGAAAGCATTGGGATTTTTATAGACCAACTGACTTCCTGCTTGTTCTCTGCTTCCTGATTACAAACACAATGTGACAATAAAGCCTGCCTTGCCTCCTTTCTTCCCTACATGATGGACTGTATCTTCTTAAAACTGCAAGCCAGGGTAAACCTTTTCCTTCCTTAAGGACATTCTTGCCAGACGTTTTTGTCACAGCAATGAGAATGTATCAGATACAATACATTATCTTCCCGATGAGGATGGATACCTCACCTTCCCAAAACTGACTTAGAGAGAATTAGTAGCCAAAGCAAGAACGCGGTGATGGGCCGGGAGCTCCTTTTGCTTAACCAATATTTTCTGTGCAGTGCTCCAGAGGGCTATAGGGACGAGCTATACTATGGAACAGGAGAAAAAATGGTCAGTCATGGAGGTTTGGTGTGTAATTCCCTAGGGTAAGTAGTTCATGGGGATTTAACCCTATGGACCTCTCTGACCTGCTTCATTTGCAAAGTGACTCCTCCACAAATAAGCTTTGAAAGTCATGGACAAGTTGGTTCACTTTTCTGAAGATGATGAGAGCAGAGTTATGTTTTTTTTTTTTAACTACTATAGCTTGACAGTATATTTTATTTAGCATATTTAGTAAGGGTATCTCAAATAGAAAAAAAAGAGCTTGCTTATAATCTTTCTCTGAAGTTGGATGGGGAGGAAAAAAGAATTGCCAAGTTTTACCTAAGCTCAGAACTTGGTAGCAGCTGGTTCAGGTGCTATGAAGTCAAAATATAAGAACTCCATTAGCAACTCAGACAAAAGGGAGTCATTTCAAACTCTTTCTACAAACTGCTTGTGTGGGGCAAGCTGAAGAGACAGTAAGAAGAGAGTGTCCACTGTGAGCTGTCCAGTAAGAAGCCTGCGGGTGGGGAGGAGGAAGTTCCTTGCTCTACTGACACCTGCACTTAAGGTCTGCAAAAAGTCAGTTTAGAGTTAACACACAGCAGGAAGTTTCTAGGTCTTAGTCTTTAAACTCCACTATCCACTGTCATTTAGGTGTAAGTAAATAAAGTAAGTAAGCAAAACTCGTTCTGTGAGGCTAAAGGTTGACCTTCCTGCATGCTTCTGCCTAGGATATTAAATACCATGAAAATTGGTCCCTGAGAGAGTTTGTCTCCCTTGGCCCTCCAGTTGCACACTGTGGTGAGAATTCTACCCAGTATTGCTACATTGTGGTTCTAAGAAACCTTATCTTAGTGAAGTAATTTTGCCACAGATAGGATCTTTTCCTTCTGTGTCACTGCATTTTGGTGACCTGCTGAGTGAATGACTGAGTGACCATGATCTCATGAGGGGCTTATCTCAACCTCCTAGCAAGTGCAGAGATGGGACACCTCAGAGCCTTCTACTGGGAAAGCCTAACCCCTCATACCCTCCCCATTCCACATATGCAGTTTCACCCACTCATACATGTAAAATAATCCCCCCAAAATTGCATCAGTACTGAACACAAAGACTTTCCCCCTAGTAATTATTTCTAGACAGCAATCTACCCAGCATTCACTCTGTCAGTGACCTTAAGTCATGCAGAGATAAGTTAGGAGCACAGAAGAATGTGAACATTCATGAATATTCATGGATTTTGGGAGGGGTCTTCACAGCACCCAGAATGAAACATCTATGGATACCAATGGACAGGATGATTGTGTAGATTTCTAGGATTCTAGAAGTGTGTTCTCAGATTTGGAAATTTAACAAAGTCACATCTAGTCCAAGAAAATTTGTTTGACTATTGAGAAAGCTGGACAGAATCTCCCCTGTATTGAAGGACAGGACCTGCAGCCTTTGAGATGGAAGCTCAGAAGCAGGCACCTCTGCTGCACAAGGACACATGAGGTATTCCATATCCCTAATCTTTTTCCCCAAGACTCGCCTGCCTTAAGGTCATCTTTCCAAGGCGCTGTTTTTCATCAGTGCAAATGCTAAATATCAGTGTAGGGATTAGAACTGAACCATTTTTAGAAAATCCACAAACCAAATGTCCAACCTTAGTATTTGCTTTGTGATTACCAGGTGCTTTTCGCTGACAACGAAATACAGAGTATTAACAACATCTTGCACCTTAGGGGAATTAGAAAGGCAGTGTGTGAGCTTTCCAGCCTATGATGAGTATGCCTGGCCTATAACAGGCTTGTTTGGACAGTGTACCAAAGCCAACTTGCAGACTCTATTTTTAGTATTAATAAATGACCATAAAATGCCAGTTAGGTCAGATGAACAGATAGGCAGGAAAGCTGTCTTTGGCATTAAACATCCATTGGAGATATTTAAAAACTCCACTGCTTGCTGTATGAAAGAAATATTGTAGAATATTGATGGATGAGATTATTTTTCTTCCAAGCACAATTTGTAGGGGTGACATAGAGCGATGTTCCTTTGTCACGCAAAGATGTTCTATCTAGAGGACATGAAGTATTTCTGAGGACAAGCAGCTATGAGCTTGGCAAGTAACACTACACTCTCTGCTGTTGGTATGGACATTAATTCAAGGGCCTCATTCCTCGACCACAATATGCATTTTTATCACCTCTTTGCCTAACGCAGGTTGGTACAACAGCAATTATTATAAGGCCATATTTGCTATGAATAGAAGTTAAAGCCAGTGTGATGATTTTGACACTATTAGAGGCTTTCAGAAATCTTTCATCTGTTTTTTTTTTAATATGGTTCCCAAATGCATCACATCTTAAATCTGTAGCTAACTATATTACCCATTGGTCTGACATTTCCTTCCCTGGCTTGTCCCTGGAAAACATTTGCCTGCCATGCAAAATACAGTCTAACTTTTTTCTTTGCATTCTTCTTCCATCAAAGCCTTTAAAAGGACTGTCCTTGTACACATGGCACAACTATCTACTAAATTTAGGCTTTCTTGGCAAAGGAAAGGTGAGCCAGATCTACAGGTACTTTTACTAGCTCATTTTGCTTTGACTTAACAGAGAGCATTGTATTTTTTCTCACTTATGAATTGTCACCACTAGACTAATTTGAGTGCAATGTCAGATCTATACAACATGCCTGAGCCAGCACCTGACCTACAGCAGGTGTCCACGGTAGCAGATGAGTTGTTGTAAGTATCCTGGGGTCCTATCTTTTCTTTTGTCTGTCTGTCCACCTGATTACCTGGAATGTGCCAGCTTCCATGCTACCAACCTCCTTTGAACTACTCCATCCAAGTAGCTGCCAGTGTGCCTGTGGATGTACCTTCTGAAACCACTTAATCCCATTGTTGTGTGTTTAAGTTACACATATAATCAAAGTGACCTCCCCTCAATCAGTATCACCTAGTGAAAAATGTTGTTTCTACCTCTCATCTGCAATGCATCATTCCCAAATTTTATTAAGGTTCTTGGTATTTACTTAACTTAGACCTTAGAGTATAGATGTTGGCAAGCAAGTGTCATAGCTTATTAACCTTTTCATGCTACAAGGTAGTTCTTGAGGCACTGAGTACACTGGGCACCATTCTAAAATATCAACAAGCACTGACAGTTGAGAACTTTGGCACACTCATACCCAAGCCAAGAATATGATGCTGGATGTTTCCAAACTGTTTGTCTTCCCTGACCAAGACATAGCACACACTCATATAGTAGAGAAAACATCAACAGGGAGGAAAGGATTCATCTTTCTGTTCTAAAGTCATGTTTTCCTATTATGGACACATTTTGGTTCTCAGTTATTTTGAAAATATTTTTACATGGACTGCTCAAAAATAACATGGCACTTAATGAATATGTCCCAACTGTTGCCCTGAGACTTTGTACAAAAATGTGTAAAATTATATTTGGAATTGTGAGATTGAACTATGTAAGCTCTATGAATATTACCACAATGTTATCTTCAAACTAGAATTTCTCTCCTCATAGTCATTACAGCTCAATACAAGCAAACCTACTTAAAATAGCAATCCAATCTCATGCAAAAAGTAATGTTTGCATGTGAGATCTCTCTCTCTCTCTCTGGCATCTTCTCTACCAAAGATTAAAGAGGTAACCAGTGGGAGACTTGACAGGTCTTTCTGTGTTGAAAAATCTTCATGCCATAAATGTTATCAAGAGATTAATGTAGACTTTTACCACAGGGGCCCTAAATTACAAACTTACCACCTCCTTCCCACTTCTGTGCTCCCTGTTGGGTTCAAGCACATTACCACAGGGAAGATCAACACAAGAAAATAATTAAGATAGCGTGGCAATCATAAACCTTCCCTGATGGATTAGAAGGCTCCTGATAGGGTAGATAAAGGACCAGCATTTTCAGCATTTAATGCAATAGCCTGGAGAGATTTGTAGCATTGTATAATACAGAAGAAAAAATAGAGCGCATCCTAGGGAACTTAGTTAACCCCAGGAGACCCTATCATAACACAGGAGACAGGTGATGTAGTGTGGTTTGGGAGCTTCTGTTTGGATGTGCCATGTGGTGTATGTATATATCTTCACCTGGAATACAACTGAAATGCCACTTACATGCAGACCCTAATCTCTGTCACAGGTTGTGGCTCAGAACTCAGACTAGGGTCCCCTTAACATTGCATAGACTCAACTCCCTTCTTGAGTGTGAGGCAAAAACAGCTTCCCTTCTACTTTTTAAATATGGCTCTCTTATACACATCCACAAGACTTGGGAAAGGGCAGCATTATCCTTCCATATGTACATTTCTGCTCAGTGGCCAGAGAATCTGTGATAGTTATCACTGTTGGTTATGACTGGACATGACTGAAGTACCAGAAGCAGGATATAATTCCTACTATACCTGAATTCACATCAGGACAAAGCATTTCTGCAAGTAGACTTCAAGATAAATAGGAGATTCCTAACCCACAACTGGACCAAGTGTCTTTCTAGAGTCTCTTATTTCATGCTGGGACATATATGTATACATAGCTTGGGGGTCCATGGAAGCCTTTGCATAAAGTACAAGGAGAGGGGCAGCTGCCTTCTGCACAAAGTTGTCAATGTATTGTTAGATAGATATACTATGTTGAATAAGCTTTGGTTAAGGCAGATGGCT
Organism: Dipus sagitta; assembly: GCA_036346955.1. Lineage (NCBI taxonomy): Eukaryota > Metazoa > Chordata > Mammalia > Rodentia > Dipodidae > Dipus > Dipus sagitta. The sequence goes on from CM070783.1 coordinate 41,302,989, forward strand.
TATATGAATCTGAAAGCTACTTTCTTGTACACACTAACTTCTTGAGAAAGATGGGCATCATTAATGTTAGCATGAACCCTAGCCCTGCCCTCAGCTCAGGTAGTCAATTAGTTTTATTTTCCCAGCACAGGTTTCCACAGTACCTTCACTCAGCCATTGTGGGAGGGCATAAATATGGAAAACTTACCACAAATGGCTTATCTCATCTTTCACCCCATAGCATTTCAAACATCTGAAAATAACCGTCTATCACTTCTTCATGTTTCTTTCTCTTGGCTAAAGTAATGATCAAAAGTTTCCCACACATTCCTTAAAGCTCATGGACAACATATTCTTCACTACAGTGCATGCCAGTACCCAACATCCTGCTCCGTTTCATCACAGGGATCAAAATTCTGGATGTGTAATATTGCAATACCTAAAGAATGGAATAGAATATTGAGACATCCAGAGGATGGAACAAACACTGAGATTCATGGAGAATGGGATGGAGGTCCCAAGCACACAGAGAAGAGAATGGAGCACCTAAGCACATGGAAAAAGGGATGGGGCGCATGGAGAACATGGTATTTTCATTCCTTTAAGCTTTGCATTACCCCATGCTCACTTCAGACTTTTCCTATAAGAAACTCTCTTTAAACCTGTGATTGGACAAGTCCTGAGATGGGTACTTGTTGCTCACTGATATTCCTATAGAAGACCTGATACTCTATCTATCTTTTGGGACCCTTGCTATGTCCTCTTCATTCAGGTGGCTTGTTTCTCAAAGCCATAGGGATTGAGGTGTGGTCTTTTTTTGTGAGAGGCAATATCTTTGAGTTTAAGCCATGTACTCTGAAGCTTACAAAAAATATAATCATCAACTGCTACATTGTTCCTTTGCTATGGTTTCCCAGTGTGACCATTGAGATTGCCACCATAGGACCCAAGTTGTACTAAAAGCTACCTGAGATCACTTAGTTTGGTAGATACTCAGAATGCTTTTCATAAGGGACAAACAATGGGAAAACACATTACAGTAATTCATATGACAAATCAGTAGATGAAAGAAATTATTAGTTTGATAAGTGAACGTATATAATCATGGAGGGCAATAAGTGGCCATGCTGGTCTAGGGCTTGCATCCTTTCCTGTGCATGCGTCCTGGAGGGAGTCATGTTGGATCTGGACTATGGGTCACTTGCAGTAGTCTGTGACCACCTCCTGTTTTCTCAGTAGTAGCAGGAACATGACAGAATGGACATCACTCACACCTGCCTTCTGATATGTGAATTTATTGGTACAAGGGAACTCAGAGGTACATAAGCTATACCCAGATTGGCTACACATAAGTTTTTTTTTTTTTATGGGAATATGATGCTGGCAAAGTTCCTCCATGTCTTAAGATTGTTTTCTCATTCGTAATAGGAGTTATAGGTGCTTTCTGTGTGGTCTCGTGGAGATTTAAAAAAAAAACCTCAAAAATGCCTTGAAATTATTATAAAAAATGACATTCACAATATTTTCTCTTCTAAGGCATCAGTTTAGGACTGGGTACAAAGCTCTGAAGCATCTCCGGTATAGTGTTGGTGACAGAATTAGGACTGAGCCTCCATTGGTATGTCCATGTGTCTGAGAATCTTATGGTCTCCCTGACAACAATAGTGACTCTGTTCCCTCCTCTCACACTTTCACACACATCCTTTCCGGGATTATGTACACAGCTTTATGATTTCCCATGGGCAGACATTCTGGCTGGGTTAGGTAATGTTGTCTACCCACAGTCTATTTCTCTGCTGGAGATAGCTTCATTGCCATATTATGTGTATAATACAGTCTTAATGATAGTCATGAGATGGGTTTTCTATGTTTCAAAATCTTCATATTAAATTTATCATTTATTATTGTTATTATTATTTGTTTTTTTTTTTTTTGAGGTAGGGTCTTACTCTAGCCCAGGCTGACCTGGAATTTACTCTGTAGTCTCAGGGTAGCCTGGAACTCACAGTGATCCTGTTACCTCTGCCTCCCAAGTGCTGGGATTAAAGGCGTGTGCCACCACGCCCGGGTTATTATTTACTATTTAGCCACTAGCTATGCATATGTAGCTTTATGCCAGTCCTAAGAATTTTATGACTGATCTTTTTCTTATTACATACTCTGGCTCCTCTGATTTTATTAATTCTCATATTTTTTGCCAAAGTTCTGCACCACTACTATTTTCGTATGTTATGCTCCGGGTATTTTTCTCTTTCCTTATGCATTGTTAAAATTTCCTCCAGGAAAATGGACTCATTTATGAGCCAACCATTCTCCATAGTTTTCTAAGATCTGTGACATCCCACTGAGACCATATTTGGGGCATCATAAGACAGCTGATGACCCCTGTATCTCAACCTTCCTATCTCCATCTTTAGCGCTAAGATAAATAACAGAGTATGGGCTTATATGAGAGCAATAAGACTCAAAATGACTATATGGTTTAACAGTTTTATAGACTGAATTTTCTTTTAATTTTCCCAAGCTCTGCACTTCTTACTGATAACTATCTATAAGGTAAAGGTGGGGATGTGTTTGTAAGCGAAGAGCCACAACATGGTGTAAGTTGGTATTGACTTCCCTCTTTATCAGAGATGTTAGTGCTTTGGTCACCTTTTCCTCTTCTTTGTTACTAAACTCCAAAGAAAAGGGCAGACAAGGTTGCATCCACACCAGCTCTGCTTTAAAGGGAGAGCAACTCAAGGCCACCAAGACTGTAAGAATGTTTAGGAAAGCACAGAACAACTTGGATGGTCTGGTGACTCTATGTGAATCACTTGCCATTCCAAGATCTCATAGTCAAATAGAGATATGACACTCCATGTTTGAAATAAATTATGTATTATATATAAACTATGTAATATATTGTGAATATATATAACACACATTCAGACTGTTCATATCAGTGTTATAGTAATATAAAGTAGGGAGTGTTTCATGGGTAAGTGTGAGAACCTACAGGGTTGAATTTCTGCAGTGTGAAAAGTTTAATTTTCTTTTTTCAAATACACCAAGTTAAAAAACAAACAGATTTTACTTTTCTAAGTTCCCTGGACCCAGCCTTAGGCCTGAAGCCCATGAAGATAGAAAAGCTTAAGCCATCCAGCACCTTCCTTCCCTTTGAGTGGTCACAGAGAAGGCTCAGAAAGACTGGGCAGTAGGACAAGTGCTGAGGGAGGTGGAACATCAGGGAAGGGTCAGTCCTGGAAGTAGGTATGATATCATGGAGCCAACACCAAGAAAGGCTTGAGGCAACCTTGTGAAACTGATGTCTTCACAATTCCTTATTCAGTCATTTTTGTACATTTGTCCCGAGTATTTTTTTTTTCAATGGATGCATTATCAACTCATTTTTCAAATTATGAGGCAGCATATTTTTTGGGAAAAAAAACAAGTTATATTAGACATACACTGTTTTAGACAACTCACTTTATATATACAGAGTTAGATAAATACCATTTAAATTTTACCACATTTTTTAATTATTAGAAACATAAAACTTATGTAAGTTGATGAAATTACTGCTTGGATTTCCTAAGTTCATGATGGCCTGGGAGTGTAATATATTCTCAGACCTCTGTAAAACAGTCTTTCTGTAAAAGAAAGTAACATGACCAGCCTTTATAATCCAGACAAAATAGCAAATACTTTCAGATATTCCATGAGGAAATAAGTTGCATGCAGCTATGATAGGTGGCAGTCTTCACTAGTCCTGTCAAAGCATTTGCAGCAGAGAACTTCTTGCATCTCTCATAGTGATCCATTTTCCAGGTTCATTTCAATTGGGTAGCACTAGGCCAGAGGCTAACTTACCCAGACACCGTGTTTCAGACCCACTCCAGAGGCCATTTGCCAAGCACTCTCTGACATGGGAGCCCACGAGTGTGTAGCCAGTGTTGCAGGTAAAGATGGCTGTGGCACCATACACAGTCAGCGTCCCTATCTTGTTACCATTTGGGGGAAAGGACAGGCTTCCACAGGAAATCACTAGAAGGGAAATGTTTGCATTAGTCCAGGTCACACATTACTCTTGGGCTTAAACAAGCAGAAATCCTGAGTAGTAATTGTTCTTAAAAAATGAGCAGCAAATAACCTGTTGTGATGCCCACACAAGTGCAATAGTGGCACACAGCCATGGTAGAGAACCAACTGCTCTTGATTTGGCTAACTGATCCCCTCAGTGGTACGGAACCCATAGCTGGAGCTGGGAAACAAGTCAGAACCATATCCAAACATAAGCCCACTCTCCATTATCAAGCTACCATCAATCGTGGGCTACACGAGGGCCTTCACCTATTAAATTCTGTATATAAAAGTAAGGGTTATCTCATTTGTCCTGTTGCTAACTTACTCTCCGTTGGAGAATCTGCTTCTCTTTTTCAGATAGACGTGGATCCTAAGGAGAGAGCCACCCCATCATACCTCAAAAGGGCCCCAGCTGAAACTAAGAAAAATTGGCGAAACAAGCAAGGGGGCTGTTTTCCTGATGAACTGGATACCAGCACAAGGGGGAAAGATCAACACAGAGAAAAATCAACTCCTACCAAATCAGAGAGCCAGAGCCTCAGAGGCCCCCAACACCTCATCACTGAAGCAGACCAAAAATGAACCCAACATGGCTCAGGGAAATTTTACGGAAGAGGGGGTGGAAAGAATGTCAGAGCCACATGTTGGGTCATGATATGCAGAGACATTTATCTTACCCATAACTGTGGGCTAACTCCACAATGCATGACCCGTATACCTTAACAAGGAGGGGCCAAGGGGAGGGGGTAGGTCACGGATGAGCCTAGTAATGGTACCAAACTGACTGTATTTGCTGAATACAAAACTAATTAATAAAAAAATTAAAAATTAAAAAAAAGAATCACCCAGGGGAAAAAAAAATTCCCTAAACCTCAGATGTTCAGAGCAGATTCCAAAATTGTCTAGATCCCTGCAATTAACTATTATTACTTAGTTTTTATCACCACAGGTCAGTAAAACTCTCTTTGGTCTGGGGAAATGGTTCAAAGTCTTGTTTGCAAAACATATTGGCCTGGTGTTCAATTCCTTACCACCCAAGTAAAGCTAGATGCACAAAGTGGTACATGCATCTGGTATTCATTTGCAATGGCAGAAGACCCTGGTGCACCTGTACTCTCACTAGTTCTGCCTCTCAAATAAATAAGTGGAAAAAAATTAAAAACCATAAAAAACCCTACAGCATATTCAATGTATTTAACTAATGGCTAATGTACTGGACAAGTCGACCATTTATCTATTTTTCTGTCCATATCTACCCTGAGTGATGTCACTGTTAGGGGACACCCCCATTTAGCTGTTAGAATCTGAATAAGAAGTGTTTTTATGGAATGCCATTGTCTAGGACACAGTAATGTGTGTAAAATCCAGGACTTCTAACTTTAATCTTGGTGCCAGTTTATTTATTTTTTTCAGTTACTTCTATGTTTTGTTGAGACCATGAGTTCTGTACAACTGCTGACTATTTAGCACATGAGAAACCTTCCAGAAAATTAATAACTATTTATACAAACTAGTCCCTTTGTGAATATAGAAAGATTGGCTGTAAGTTCCAGGGACATCTGTGTTGCCTCAGATATGACCGAGCATGGCCACATCCTCCCACAAGTAACCTCAGTTTAGTCACCCACACCAGAGGTACCGATGCCACAAGGCACATCTTTGTGCCTCAAATCCATAAATTCTTGAACATAAAAGTTAAAAAATCCCAAGAGGGGGAGAAAGTGGAAGAATTCAAGGTTAATTGACCATCAAAGTCTCAAAACTGTTTTAAACTAGTAGAATGGAAATCTTAGAAGCTGTTCAAAGACAAATTGACAGAGTCCTAAATGAAGTATGGCTTATACCATGATTACAGCCACTCTGGAAAATGCCCAAAGCAGTTGAGTTCTTATACATAATAAAGTGACAATGGGGTGCTGAAACAAACACTGTGATGAAAAACACAGCCACTTTGCTTGACTTAATGTTGGCAGGTGAGTGTGGACAATCTCCTAATAGGCTCTAATCTCCATTAGGGCTGATGACAGTCCCTAAAGTGTTGTCTGAAGGTCTGTGCAGTGGACGAAGAAGACAGACCTTAGGGTACAAAGCTGTGGCTGGCTCACACCCAACTGCCTAAGCCAGGGTCAACTCCAGCAACATTATAAACCAACACCTACTGACAGAATGGCATCAGAAGTTGACTACCATGATGGTTTGTGCTTTGGTTACTCTCCTCATTTCCATGTCACAGTACCTAATTCAAAGATACTCAGGAGAAGAATTTATTTTAGCTCACAGTTTCAGTGAGGAAGGTAGAGTTTATGACAGCAGGATCAGCTCCGGTTCACATTAGAGGGAGCGTGAGATGACTTGCTCACATTTATGGGGCCAGCCAGAAAGCATAACCAGGCTTGGATTGGAAGGCCAACCTATAACCTTCAATCCACACACCCCTGTGACTCACTTCCTTCAGTATTTTCTCATCTCAGAAGGTTCAACAGTCATCAAAATCAGCCCTTCCAGCTAGGAACCAGGTGTTCAAACACATGCACCCTTGGGGGATGTTTCACATCCACACTATACAGTTGGATAATAAATGTACCCCTAAAAGCTAACATGTTGAAGATTGGATTACCACTTGGTGGATCCAAGGATGAAGAGTTGTGTGGATCATGACAGTTTTGATCTAATCATTGGATGAATCTATGAACAGATTGAAGGTCAGAACAGACTTCTGGGCAGTGTGTACAACTGTCAAAGGTGGAACCTAGCTGGAGAAAGTGGGTCATTGGGTAAGTGACTTCCAAGGATGAATTATATTCTGGGCTCTCTCTCTCTTTTCCCTTTTTGGCTACCATGAGTCATAAGGTGAGCAACTTTATCCCTCCTCATGATACAGGGCTCACTACAGTCTAGAAACAACCAAGCAAGCAGACTGGGGCATGGAACCTCTGAAATAATGATATAAAATAAATTCTTCATCCCCTAAATTGTTTTTCTTGTTTGGGCACAGCAAGTTTTTTGTTGCTATAATACTATGGCTTGAGAGGTAGAGGCAGGAGGATTGCCATAGGTCCAGGCCACCTTTAGGTAGAGTGATTCCTTGTCTCAAAAAGGCAATAAAATATAATAATTTAGGGCTGGAGAGATAGCTTAGTAGTTAAGGTGTTTGCCTGCAAAACCAAAGGACCCAGGTTCGATTCCCCAGGACCCACGTCAGCCAGATGCACAAGGGGTGCACACGTCTGTTAAGATGCTTACCTGTGAAGCACAAGGACTCAGGTTTGATTCCCCAGTATCCACATAGGTCATATGCACAAGATGACACATACATCTGGAATTCGTCTGCAGGGATTGGAGGCCCTGGAACATCCATTCTCTCTCCCTCTCCCTCTTTCTCTCAAATAAATAAATACTTAAAAAATGTTTCTCAGTTATTTTTTATAGAGATAAAAAGTCTGACTGACACAAAACTTTCATGATCATTCAGGTGAAGAATTTTTGTAAAAAGCACTTGAGATTTGGTTCAGTTGGTAGAGTGTTTGCATCATCTGTACAAGACCTCGGGTTTGGTACCCAGTGCCTTATAATCTGAATACGGTATCACATGTCAATAATTCCAACACTCAGAAGTTGGAGTCAGAGGAATCAGAGTTCAATATTATCCTGGGTTACATGAGGCCCTTTCTCAAAAAAGAAAGAAAATTTTGTGTATGTTCTATTGAGATGAATGCTTTTAATTAAGCTACTCTGACTCTAAGGTGTGACAAGTGATTCCATTTCAAATGGTGAGGTGTGGCCTGTAGTGGATCACTCACCAGAAGTCTGGAGTTTAGCTGTAAAAAACATCATGCAGAAAGAGACTTCCTCTTTTCTTGGTATCTGTGACTAAAAACCCATGAGAGCTATGGTGTGAGCTTTCAGGAATTTACTAACATGTGTGCTGTGGGGAAATGTCAATGAATTCAAGTAGGATTTACATTTCCACGATTTGCTGTGAACTTTCCTTTAAGCCTTTCTCCAAACACAGTGTGAACTCCACCTTGAGCTGTGATATTTAGCAATGCACTTAAAGTCATTTAAGTAATTGGATCATGTTTTCAATACTTCATGCTTGTCAGAAATGTGTCAAATGAGAACAGAGGTCTGGATTCATCTCCTGGTGGAGGTCTCTATGTCCCTTTAATGTTAGACAACCAAGAAGGCACATTCAGCCTCTACATCGGATTCTATCTTCCTAGCCCTGCTCATATACCCTAGTGAGGAAACTATTTAAAGTCTTTCCTCTAATAAGGCTCACTCGAGTGTAAAAAATTAATGGGGCAACAACAGAGCTTCTCAGCAGCTGGATAATGGATTCTAGACCTAGATTTTCCTTTGATATTAAACTCAACTCATTAATGAGGATGGCATAACAGCTTGTAAGGGAGAACCCCTCACTGTTAATAATAACCTTGTCAAACTTCAAGGAGAAAGCCTTCTCTCCATTTTATCTTCCTCACAACTTACTAATAATAAATTCACTGGGTTTTCCTTTTGACCCTCCCATTGAAAACATACCCACCCAGACTATTCACACAGCTCCCTCAGAATCATGGGGTGTCTTTGCATAACTAAGCTGAGGGCGACAAGAATACACTCTTTGCTCACTATGATGAATGCTGTGTGTCCAGCAAAGCTAAGGGTGTCAAGCCACTTGCCTTTCCCCAGGGAAGCTTCCTTTTCATTTTGTCTCCAATATTGTACTTGTCTTTATGGGGAAATCTACTTTGAAACAGTAGCACATCATCACATCACCCCTCATAGTATAAGTTTAATGTTCCTTAGAGTGAGCTCAGTAGCAGGTGTGCTTAAAATGGGCAATTGAAGGCCCAGTGAACAAGGCTAACTTGGATAACTTGGACGGCCATGAACAGTCACCATTAGTGTGGTCTGCTCTTGTGAGGGGAGCAGGACATGTCCAGTGGCCTCATGATAGATTTTTAAAATTTTTTTGTTTATTTTTATTTGAGAGTGACAGAGAGAAAACAAGGCAGAGAGAGAGAGAGAGAGAGAGAGGGAGAGAGAGAATGGGAGTGTCAGGGCCTCCAGCCACTGCAAATGAACTCCAGACGCTTATGCCCCCTTGTGTATCTGGCTTACGTGGGTCCTGGGAAATCGAGCCTCGAACCTGGGTCCTTAGGCTTCACAGGCAAGCGCTTAACCAATAAGCATTCTCTCCAGCCCTCATGATAGATTTTATAAACACATGAAGGCATGCTATGTGAACCAAATGAGGGGGGTGGGTCAGGTAGCTCTTTTAGGCATTTGGGGTGACTGGGTGCCTGAAAGTAAGAAACAGGAATGTCATTGGGCCTATTCTTACAGAGAAATCAAAGCATGATCTGATTTCTTATGTCTTCTATTTTTATTTACAAACAACCTGGGTCCCTCCTCGGAGGGAGGTCTTTCCTAGGATTTAAACATTGTGGTTGATCAAGGTCAGCCCCTGGAACTTGGTGTCATGGCTAGCCTCTTTGTGAGACAACCCCTAGCCTTAACCAACCAGATGTCCCTCTGGCTCACCTGAGCCGGAAAGTAAGGCCACTGCCTTAAGGTCACAAATACATTTGTGAGTGGAGGGCACACTATTTGAGCTGCCTGACCACTTGGGAACCTCCAGGTGCTGGCAAGTTTCCCCTTGGCTTGTCCCAGACACAGCTAGTCTGAGCTGTGGGGAGAGCCCCCTAGATCTTACACTCCACATGGGCTCTTTACTACCTCTGGCTCCCCACATGGCAGGATCTCTTTGAACTTTCTTTTCTTTCTTTTCTCTCCATGGCTTTTCTAGGCCCTCCATGTGGGGTCTTTAGACATGTGGGTGCCTTTCCTTGGCTCTGTACTTCCCTCAATAAATACAATAATTTTATAATTATCCTTCTCAGACTTCAATTCAATTCAATTCAATTCAATTCAATTCAATTCAATTCAATTCAATTATTTGATTAAAATTAGACACAAACCTAGGGTTCAGGGGGTCAGGACTAGCATCCCATTACACAGGGTCTGGAGTCATTCTGTGAAGTCCAGGCACCCAGAGCTACCATCCATCGCTGGATGTGAACTGGCAGGAGACCTCACCATGGTGAAAATATTTGAGATGGAATCAGCAGCCCATGTAGCAGTAAGCATTGTTGTGAGCGGAGCTTTTATTTATGTGTCTTCTCATGTTCAACCTTATAATGGCTGATGTCCACTTTAATATTAGATAGACTAGCAATATCATTCTAGTATGTAGACAGAATGCTTCTGTTGATGGACCATACCTATTACTCTTAACCATTACTCTATACATACCACTGGTTGCCAGGGGGCTACCAAAGCCCAGCCTGACCTCTGTACCATGTTCTGATTTCAGTGAGCTCTCAGTAGTTAGGAGGGAGACACAGTCTGGGATGTTGGCAATGCTCTTTGAATAGCTATGTTGTAAAGATCCAATTTAGCATTTTGTTTCTATGTAAAATTTAAAATGCAAACATATTTTTTTCTGACCCATATTCATGTATTTCTGCAATAAGTGCATTTCTTAATACATAAATGTATATGATATACCAATCAATACAGAATCAAATAAGAAAAATAATGCTGGCTTCCCTGTTGCATGAAGACACTGATCAGGTATATCAAATGTCCATGCTATGCCTCCCCAAACACAGGATATGTGGAACTAGGACACCAACAGGACATGGGGACCCTCCCTGCACTATAGAGACCTCAGGCAAGAGAGTAGGCTCCCCCTCTGCACTGTGTAAATCCCAGGGGTGGGTCTGGGCCCCCTCCCTGTGACAGAGAGTAAGATCTCAGGGCCAGGCTATTCTGATATAAGCCACAGCCAAGCAAAACGTTATGAATAACAACTTACTCCATATACCAATAGTTTCCATGAGACCCAATATCATGTGGAATGCAATTATTTCTTTTATAGAGAAGCCACAGGCTGGCAAACTGGGCTCATGAAAATGTGTCAATTTAAGAATTTTTATTTAAAAAAAACTAAATGATGTTTGAACTTCCTGGTTTTTTTTTTTTTTTGCACCTATTTAATTGTAACGTATATTATCACCAGGATTCACATTACATGTTGCTGGGTACATATTGGTATGATAGGGAACATGGACAATAAAGGATATTTAAGTAGACAATGGAAGGGAAATATGCAGGAGAGAAAATGAACTAATGCAGTGAGCGATTTCTTCATTGCAAATCTCAGAAACAAAGTCAATACCATCAGGTTCTAAAAAGATGTTTTTCACTTTAATTTTTTTTTTTTAGATATCATTGTTTTATGAGTATTTCTTATATAATTTATGGTTGTTTTCTGATTTTTTTAAACTCTAAAAAATAAATCAGAAATAAGAATCAAGTTAAGGCCCTGATTTGCAAAGACTAATTATCATGGGAACGTGTCCCCCCCACCATTCCCAGGGTTTTCACTTTAATTTTTGAGGGGTGAAGTCTTGAAGGTTTTTAGTACTTCTCAACATTATATTAAGAGGAGATGGTTATCGTATCAAGCACCAATATTTATTCTAAGAAGATGAATGTATTTCAATATTAGATACTGAAACAAGCTGGCTGTTAAAGAATACCCAGGAGCATATGAGAAAAAGGGAAATTTGAGACAAAAGTGTGAATTATTTTATCATTTCTGTTCCTTCATTTTCCGCATCTGAGATAGGATGCCCTGACATTTGGATTCTGTGCTCTTAGTAATAGCTCTTCTTATAACACAGTATAGGAATTCCCATAGTCCCCCAGACCCTTTTAGGGTCCACAAATTTCCCCTCTTCATCTTCTAGACTACCAATTGCCTAAATGTTTTTATACAACTTCAGTGAAACAGATTAGCAAGAGAATTGCACATGAGGCTGCTAGGACCTGGCCAAACTCCAGCAGCCAGGTTATAAGGACACTTGCAAGTTTTAACATGATGGCACTCTTCCCACAAGTGATTTTTTTGTTTGAAAATAAACTCTTATTTACAAAAATAGATTATTTATGTCATCACGATGTGACTATCATTTTAAATACATTAATAGGCGTTTAAATTTTTCTGATTTTAATTTTTAAAATTGAAGATGTTCTTCACGAATTTTACTTTATGATCTAGAAAAAGAAAGTTTCTAAGATGTCCCCAATCTTCTGAGTAGATTTTTTGTCAAATCCTCTCCCTTTTCTTGCAGGACTCTTATTAGGTTACAAACCTGGTGACCTAAATTTAATCTAAGATGAGAATCCCAGGGTGGAACTGATCCATTGAGGAGAGCTCTTACAGGGATTGATGGCTCTTGCTTCCTGAGAAGTGTGACCCATGGGACCATGGAGAGCTGGCAGGGGTAGAGGACGGATGTCAAGAGCAGACGCTAATAATCGTGGCCCCACCCTGAGTCCTCAACTCTATGCACAATGCCCTGTGAGTAGTGAGTAGGGAGCTGATCTTGGTTTTCCAGGTAAAGACAGGGCTGAGGAGCATCTGAGCACAGCCCTGAGAGATCAAAGACAAATCAACCAGGGAATCCAGCCCAAGAGTGGACCCAGAACTTATGGTGTAATAACTATTTACATACAATAGTGAGCAAATGCAGGTCCTCAGGTATTACTAAGACTGTGGTGTTCCTGAGACATGAGACCCTGAGAATGGTTGCTTTTGAAGAAGCTGAGCATTGCTGTACACAAGGTGCTACAAATGATGCTGGATGAGGCGATTTGTAATTGTGGCCTTGTTGCTTCCATTGCATTTACCAACAGGGAATGAAGTTCAAGATTTTAGCAACATAATCTGACACAGTGTTAAGTAATGTAGTATCTATGATGAAATGTCTATGTTCTCAGAAATATGGGGAAATCCTTTGAAAGATCTTAGGTTAGCACAATTTTTTTTTTCAAATAGGTATAAATAAAAGTAAATTGATAATGCCAACATCAATCATTTTGGGTAAAAAAATATGGAATTTCCAGGTCACAAGAATAATAAAATTCTTTATAGTAGCTTTCCCTTCTCCTTGGCCTTTGCACTATGTCTTTCATTACTCTCACACACAAGTTTAGGTCTCTAAGATACTCTACCAGTGCACCTCAGAGAATCCCTGATTTTAAGACTGGGAAAGCCAACCTTGGGATGCATGTAAAAGATCTTTTCTTTATGAGAAAGCAAGGATTTAAGAGATGTGAGCAGAACAACATGGAGATTTATAAAAGGGACTCCCATGGGTAAACTGCAACAACTTCAAATACAGATATAGAAAATAAAACAAAAGCAAACTGATTTCAGGTAGAGTCTGTTGATTCTGGAAAACGTCATGCGTCTGTGGTGACATGCAGAAGGGACAAATGGAAAAAATGTGACAGAAAGCTCCTGCTCAGCAATTCAAGCAATGAACAACTGACAGTGTGCAAAATGGATGAGTGTCCTGTGGCAAGTGGCCATAGCATATGGACAGATGTGGCCGCTGCCCTTGGCCAAACACAGTGGTTGAATAGGGATACTGTTAAGAGTCACACAGGAGACTTCCCAGAGCTTTAGAACAGAGATAGAAACATGATTCCAAGTTCCAGGGCAACACATCCCTGCTCTGCCATCTTAACCCAATAAGTGTTACTTCACTGATACTGTGTTTAGTTCAAGAGTCAGGAGCATGCCGTGTTTGCAAATGTTCATTGTAAGTGAACTATTATGGAAGGATGGTTTCAGACACTAATATCAAAGTGCAGAGTGCAGCTATAGGGTCTGTCAAGGTCTTGCCTTTTGCAGAGAGGGATATAGCAAGCTCCATGGGGAATCAGGCACAAGAGGCTTGCTGCAGGTCACACTATAGCAGAAGCCTTCTCTCAACACCACAACCACGAAGCCAAATCTGTGCTGAAGACACTATGCCTCCCTTAAAAATTACTGGTAGTATACTGGCTATTTAGAGACAGAACTAATTGAAAAGTATTTATTCCCAGCGCTATCTTCTGTTCCCTTGATGGCGCTCATACCATATCCCCAAATCATACAGTGGCTTGCACAAGCAGAAGGTTGAGAGTGTATGAATGAGGGAGACAAGTATTTGGCAGGACTGTGATGGAAGAAAGCTAAGTGCAATTCAAGGGTCAGGCATTTATCACCAAACCAGACATCAGTCACTAAACCAAGCTGCCCCTAAGACAAACTAGAGGTCTCCAGTGTCATGCTGATAGCAAGCTTCAGTCAAGGTCATCCTGAGAAAATAGGGCATTTAAGACTCATGCTCCTAATGTCAGCATTTCTCCTATTTATCTCTGTTTCTGGCCTAGAGCTTGTAATACAAGCTTAATTAACATCTGTTCTATTAGAAATTGAAGAAAAGGTATTATCTAAGACAACTAAGCATGCATTCTTTTGTATTTCTCCTTTTATATTCCAGTTTTATTATTTCCAAGCTTTGTATTCCACTTATCTCTGGGCACGATAATTTCCCATGAACAACCATGTAAAGATGCTATATTAAAGATGCATGGATCAAAAGACACTCAGAACAATGTCTGCTTTGTCTTATGTTACTATTTATTCATATTTATTATGAAAATCACTCAAAGTACTAACTGCTTATCTTGTACGTGAGACTAATAATCTCTACTTTCAAAGAAGTCATTGAGAACACAATATTTCTGGCATAAATAAGATTCCCCAATATCCCAATGAGAAGTCATACAGAGTTTGAGTACAGAATACTAGTTATCTCTTTAAACCTTGCCTTTGAGCTGATAAAAATATTTGAGTATTCTAACATTACAAAGTATACAAAATGCCATAATTAACAAGGAAAACACAACACTCAACATGTAACTCCATATTTATATGTTTCAGCATGTCACATTAGCATGCATGATCATCATGACACACCTTTTGACTGTCAGTCTGGGGATCTGTGAAGGGACAGTACCTTTATAATGCTCCATGGAGACTGGTGACTTTAAAGGCCTATGCCATATGGGAGAGGTCAAGCATCACTCACCTTTACAGCTGGGTCTGTCTTCTCCTGTGCTCCAGGTCCCATTTGCTTGGCACTGCAAGAGCCTCTGTCCCTCTAAGTAGTAGCCGGGGCTGCAGCTTAGCAGAACCTGAGCTCCATATTCATTCAGTGATCCCGAAACCAGTCTCCAGAGGACATGTTCTGACAGCTGGGTTTCGATGCTGGGACAGGGCACCGCTGCAAGATAAATACACTCAGCATTATTTCATCAGCCTTGAGCAACTGGCCTGTTGCCTGCTGTTAGTCCTTAGGGCTTAGTGTGTGAAACATATCATGGGGTATGACAGGAATGCTTTGGCTTCTTGCTTCAAGGCTTCCCTGTTTCATTACAGATATGGTCTTAAGGTCAGGCTGAAGTGTTAGGGGTAAACCACATGTTCATCTGTGGGTGGCAGAAATGTGCATCTGGGAAATAAGCACATGCATGTCAATATCTCACACGCAAATCTTTCTCAGAGAAGCTTTGAACAGCAACCATGAACTGGAAACGAGAGTGGACACTGCTTATCAGCAAATGGGGTGGCCTCATTTCTCCTCTGTGAAATACACATATTGCTATATATTACTGAATTTACAAACACAGAAAAAATACTTAGGTACATTGCATTGCCACTGTTGGGAAATATTTTTTTTTTTACTATTTCATTTTTATTTATTTATTTGACAGAAAGAAAGAGGGAGAGAGAGACAGAAAGAATGGGTGCACCAAGTCCTCTAGCTCCTGCAAATGAATTCAAATGCATGTGCCACCTTGTGCATCTTGCTTAAATGGGTCCTGAGGAATTGAACCTGTGTCCTTTGGCTTTGCCAACAGGAAAGCACCTTAACTACTAAACCATCCCTCCAGCCCAGGAAAAGTCTTTATCACTTCTTAAATGAGGGCATTACCCTGCACCTGGAGAAAGGATGAGGGGACAGAAACTCCTTGCACTGAGAACTATGTGAGCAGTACTAGTGACTGTAATGAACCCAGTGAAAGGCAAGGATCCAAAATGGTGGGGCCGTGTTGCCGGGCAGACTTCAAGGGTTTTATAAATGCACTAAAATACATGCACTACTTTAGGTGTTTATGAACTATTTTTTTTTTCTGAAAAGTGTAATAAAATTTAAAATGAATTTTAGAAGATAAACACAAGAGACACTTCATTAAACACAGAGATTACATTGCTGGAAATCATCATGATCAAACTACAGAAGTACCATAAATAGTTTTTATTTTTCCAGAATTGGTAATAATAAATATACTTTACAATGAAATTCTGCTCAAGGTCATTATATTTAAATCAGACATGTGCAAAGTGCTACAAAAATTTACATTACCTGGCTGGAGAGATGGCTTAGTGGTTTAAGTCACTTGCCCTGCAAAGCCTAAGGACCCATGTTTAGCTCTCCAGATCCACGAACGTCAGACACACAAAGTGAGGCAAGTGCAAAGTGGCACATGCCCACTAGGTGGTGGAAGCCTCTGGAGTTCGATTCTAGTGGCTGATGCCTTGGCACACCAATTCTCTCTGTGTGTTTCTTAAATAAAAATAATAAAAATTTAAAAAATCTATAATACCTCTATAGTAAGTAAGTTAAAAAAAAAAAAACAGGCCTTTCTGGAAATCATGTAAGAGTACAATCAGTGAGGTAAAACATGAAGAAAGATTTTATCATTTAAAAGTAATTCTTTAGCCTATTTCTCTTAGATATCTTATTTTTTAAATGTTTTGTCTATTTGAAAACAGAGACAGTGAGAGAGAGCACAGAATGAGCACAACAGGGCCTCTTGCCACACAACTGAACTCCAAATGCATGTGACATTTTGTGCATCAGGCTTAAGTGTGTACTGTGGAATTGAACCCAGGTCATCAGGCTTTGCAAACAATCACCTTTACCCACTTAGACATCTCTCCAGCCCTCTGTTAGATATTTTAAATGATGCAGTTATTTCTCATGTATATGGTGTCATGGTTTAAAGTGAAATTTCCCCTATGGGCTCACATGTCCGAACATTTGGCCCACAGCTTGTGGCCTTGTTCCGCAAGGTTGTGGAGCCTTTACAAGGTGGAGATTTGCTGAGGTTTTATAGTATTACTCCACTTCTTTTTACCATCTCTGCTTCCTGACTGAAGATGTAATATATATTTTTATATATGCTATTATACATTCCCTTCTATTATGGAAATTATCCCCTGGACCATAAGTCAAAATAAACCCTTTCCTTCCTTAAGCTGTTTCTTGTCAGGAATTTTCACTGATCATTCTGTAGCCAGAGGGATCTTTAGATTCTCAGACAAGATTGTCTTTGCTGTAAGCATTCAGCATTATTATTATTTTTTTACTCCAAACTCAACTGGAACCTTGATACCCTTTTAGATAAAAGACTTTCCTTTTCCAGTATGGGCTGGAGAGATGGCTTAGCAGTTAAGCGCTTGCCTGTGAAGCCTAAGGACCCTGGTTGGAGGCTCAATTCCCCAGGACCCACGTTAGCCAGATGCAAAAGGGGGCGCACGCATCTGGAGCTCATTTACAGAGGCTGGAAGCTCTGGCGTGCCCATTCTCTCTCTCTCTCTCTCTCCCTCCTTCTCTCTGTCACTCTCAAATAAATAAACAAACAAACAAAAATTTTGAAAAAGACTTTCTTTTTCCAGTGTGAGCTTCCAGGGGTCACATGCTGGCTCTAGTTATGTAGCAATATTTCCCCAACTCTCTTTCTGCCAAGATTCTGGCTTTGGCTCACATAGGGGAAAGGGAGTTTCCTTTGCTCTAATTCCACTCACAGCAAGAATCTAACATTCTCCATGATTACCTCCTTCTATATGAAAATGGAGTTTGGTTTGCCTTGTAATTATCTTGTTCTGGTTTAATTGTGTTTCTTGATCTCTGCTAAGAGAAAGGTTATTGTAAGCACTATGTCCTCTCATAGTTTTCTAACTAAATACAAGTCATCAATATCTACAGTTAACTGTGTTCATGTATGTGAAGAGACTGATAAATAGCAAGCCAGGGAAATATCATGGCATCTAAAAGGCAAAAAACTAAGAAAATCAAAGCATGTATATGGAAACTGAGAACACAGTAAAGCCTTCCTGTTATAGTGGTACTTCCTATGATACAATAGCAAAATTCAATATGTAAATATTTAAGAAACAGAACAATGAATAATTAATAATAAATAAATGAGACAACTATGGCAACATACTGTGGTGAATGGCACGTGAATGTTGTGGTTGTACCTCTCTCTATCTTGAAAACTCTCAACAATTGTTTTGGGACTGAACACACAGATAGTACACCAAGAAGAAGCATCTGAGGATGAAGAATCTAAGGACTGATATGGACATGAATGTCAAAGTCCACTTTAGCTTTTCTTTGCTGAGGAGAGAGTAGCCACTTTCAGAAATCTATGCCCAGTGTGATTTTTATGTTTCCAAGAATGGTCTGTATCAGTTTTGTTTGAATATTCCATGACACAAATCATATGCTGAAGTCCCTAGATGGTGTGAGGAGAGTTTTCTCTCTGCAGTAGTGAAGGAGGCAGCCTTTCTTAGCATGTCTGTGCATAGCTGCATTTCTGTAAGAACAATATCCAGCCCCCATAGGAGGACTGACCCTGAATTACTGCCAGTACAACAATTGGAGCCAAAAGCATCACAAAATTCTACCACTTTTCATGATGTGGATGAACCTGGAGGACATGGCTCCGTTAAACCAGACACAAAAGAAAAACAGGACTTGATCTCACACATGGTATATAAAATTTAAACAGCCAAATCTACAGAAATAGAGAACAAAACAGTGGCTTGCAGGGGCAGGTGAGAGAGGTGGGAAAGAGGAGAGCTGGATCAGAACTTCAAAACTGCTGCCACCAGAGTAGCTCAGAGGGTACAAAGTGTGTGAGATGGCCTAGTAGACAGCACTGGCCCGCAGTTTGAGGAACCCAGAGAAAAACCCCCATCCTATGTATGGTCCATGCTATGTAAGAAAACTTTAGGTGTTCTCACACACATAAACGAAAAGGTGTCTGTGTTTTCCACCATAGTGACCAAGTCTCTGTCTATTTGTATCCCAAATATCATCTTTCATACCATAAATATTAAATATTTAATTAATATTTGAATATTAAATAATTAAAATATAAAATATGTGTTTCAGGGGCTACAGTGATGGCTTAGCAGTTCAGGTGCTTGCCTGCAAAGATTAAAGACCCAGGTTCGACTCTCCAGAACACACGTAAGCCAGATGCACAAGGTGACATATGCGCACAGGTGGCGCTGGCGCACGAGGGGGTGCACACTTCTGGAGTTCATTTGCAGTAGCTAATGCCCTGGTCTGCCAGTCCTCTCTCTCACTCTCAATTTCTCTCTCTCTCATTAAAAAAAAAAATTGAATTATGGGCTGGACAGATGGCTTAGCGGTTAAGGCGTTTGCCTGCAAAGCCAAAGGATCTCGGTTCGATTCTCCATGGCCCATGTAAGCCACCTGCACAAGGGGGCATGTGCATCTAGCGTTCGTTTGCAGTGGCTGGAGGACCTGTTGCGCCCATTCCCTCTCTCTCTCTCTTTCTCTCTCTGTTTGACACAGTTTTTGCATTAAAACCCCCTAAATTATACCTCTCAAGTTAAATGAGTTGAAATTAGAAAATACATAGTTATTATACATAAAAGAAACAGTTTTATTGTCTTCCAAATGTTACAGTGACAAACAAGCAACTGAATTTGATTTGAGAAATATTGGCTTTTTGTTTCTCAAACACTGAAAGATTCTGGATTATTACTGACTTATTTAGGCAGTGGGAAGAGGAAGGCTGACAGTTGTTTCCTGAGACATTCACACTATGACAATACATGAACCACGAATAAAGTCCCTGAGCATCCCTCTATAAGTTACAGGCACTCATCATAAATCTTCCTTGCTCGTGTAATCAGACCATACGTGCAGTAGATAATTGTCTTTTTTGCTCTTTTAACAAAAATTTTCCCCCATCAAACTCAACATAGCTAAGTACTTCTTAATACAAAGTTCAGTTTGAGCACATTTAATTAGCTTTGTAAAATTATAATTAGATGCCTTTGGAGTTAAATAATTTAATCAGCCTTTTGCTCACACTCACAGCTAAGGTGGAGCTTTCAGCAGACATTCAGTTGCCTATGCTGATGAAGATAGGGGAGTTTCATGAAGTTCTGGAAATTCAGAAGCATGTATACCAAGACTGCCTGGCTCAGGTCAACAATGGTCTTTGTGGGAAGCCAGAATGATGGCATGATGTAAATGCATTGTCTACTACTCAATGTCAGCAACATTCTCCCAAAACACCATCTGTTACGGTTTGGATGCCAACTGTCCCCCACAGGCTTACGTGTTTGGGCTCTTGTTCCTAATAGTGGCAGTGTTTAAGGAGGCTGTAGATTCTTCAGAGCTTTAAAAACATATTTATTTGCTTGTGTGTGTGTGTGTGTGTGTGTGTGTGTACTGCAGGATCTCTTGCCATGGCA
The DNA here is from genome assembly GCA_036346955.1 of Dipus sagitta. Taxonomy (NCBI): domain Eukaryota; kingdom Metazoa; phylum Chordata; class Mammalia; order Rodentia; family Dipodidae; genus Dipus; species Dipus sagitta. The sequence goes on from CM070783.1 coordinate 41,323,528, forward strand.
GATGGAACATTGGATGTTTGCATTCCTTTTTGCATCTGGCTTTACATGGGTGCTGGGTGACTGAACCCTGGATGTTAGGCTTTGTAAGCAAGTGACTATAGCCACTTAGTAATCTCCCCAAATCTAAAATCACCAATTTAAAGAATGTTGTGTGAAAGTGGTGGATATATCCGGAATTTGTTTGCAGTGGCAAGAGGCCCTGGTATGCCCATTCATTCTCATATATTCTCTCTGTTTTCCTTTCTCTCTCTTTCTTTCTGCTTACAAATAAATAAAAACAAATTAAAAAGAATCTGTGTCATCACAGATATACTCATAAAAGTTGTATCCTGAAAATAAATACCTGTATTTTTTTCTTAATTTTTATGGCCTAATGTATATCACATGTATTTAGCATCAGGTTACAGTTCATCTTTTCAAGTAAATGATGAGAGCTGTTGTAGTTTTAATGTGAGATGTTCTTCAGACTTGAGTGTTTGAACACTTGGTTCTGAGCTGGAAAGGTTGTGGAACCTTTAGAAGATGAAGACTTGCTAGAGGAAGTGGGTCACTGGGGGTGGGCCTTGAGTTGTTATAGCTTGGCCCAACTTTCTGTTCATCCTCTGCTTCTTGACTTCTTGACTGCTTCCTGAATGCAATGTCATCACCTGTTCTCCTGTTCCTGCTGTCACCCCTTCCCAACCCCCAACCAAAATGGACTGTGTTCTCTCAAATGGTGAGCCAAAGCCCATCCTTCCTTCCTGAACCTGCTTGTCAGGACTTGGTCACAGCCACAAGAAAAGTAACTAATATTAGAGGCATTACTGCACTGAATTATAATTTGAAAGAGAATCATGTCTCTCTGAGATGATACTTGTTTCTATATGATGTGAATAGATGGAAAATATTTGAATATTTTCTTCTTTTCTCAAGTAGAGGTTTATGATTGTTCAACGAAAGATAACAATGCCATTGTGCCTATACTTCATAAAACTAATGAAGCTTTGAATTCAGCAAATGCAGAAATCTGCAGAGATGCTTAATTCTACATGTGTAAAAGTCCATCTGTCCTCTATGCTCTCTAGGATTGTTCCATACTGTGGCGGATATATGTGCTGTTCCTGAGGTGCAGGATGAAGCAAGTATGCAATCATGACCACTCAGCAGTAGTTCTAGTGATGAAAGGATGCCCACAAATCATCCTGGTTGACCAAGTAAATCTATACTTAAAATACACATAATCTTTTCCTCAAGTTGTTTATCATGGGGGATATGACATTCACCCTTCCATCCATAGAATCCCAGTAGTGAACACAATATACAAAAATATCTGATAGTGTCTCACAGAAATTAATCTGGGACAGTAACACATTCCAATACCATCATCCATAAAGGACCCAGTGTAAAAAAAAAAAGGCCTTGGTTTCTTCCTGAACTACTTATTAACATACATAACATACATGATCAAGCAGCCAAAGGGGTCTTCAGTCAACAGCTCTGATTAGAATACAAGAAATGGAAGTAGCTTTACTGTAGTTTTACAGTTCATAGTGAAATTAAACAGGGAAAGTTAGTGAAACGAAAATCTGATTATATTAATAGGGTCTGGGTTGTTCAAATTTCCTGAAAGACCACTGTGAGGTACAAGGATATTTTAGACATGTGGCATATCTCTGTGGTTGTGCTAAAGAGCCAAACGTGCTTATCATAAGCAAGATATATGCCACCTGAGATTGTCACCACTGGTGACCAACACTATGACTCCAACACAGGCTGCCTATGGCCCTTTAAACCCTACAGGAAGGCTTGAATTCAAGATTCTTTCCTCCCATTTTGTCTGCAGTGGTCTACTCTTCCTAATCTGTACTAACCACAGGATCAATGTGGCCATCAAGAAGGACATGAGAGAGACAAATATGACTCTCCACACTCTTGGCTCCTGCATGCTTTGGTTTGTGCTATTTCTTTAAAGCATTTTCTCAAAGATGCTTCTCCAGTAGGCTGGGAAAATGGCTCAGGTGTTAAAGGCATTTACTTGCCATCTGCCAGCCTGTTAATTCCCAAGCCAACTACATAAATTAGACACAAAATGTGGCAGAAACATCTAGTTTGTTTACAGTGGCAAGAGTCCATAAGGTATCCACCCCTCTACACCACAGACACACACACAAATAAAATATTTAGAAGAGGATGTTTTCTCCAAACCTCTTTGGAAGAACAAGGTAGCTTTACATCTCATTTCAAGTACATACATACTTCTTTCCTTAAGCCTTAATGTATATTTTGAAAATATGAATATAGTTGTTACATGATAATACATGTAGATCAGGAGTGGAACCTGGCCTTTCTTCATAAGGTTTGTGTCTTAACTGGAATTTCTTATCTACACATAGAAGAGAAGTAAGCGCCACATGGACAATCCTATAGTCATGCAAAAGGGGCAGCATTCTGTTCTGATTCAACCAGGCACCAATGGCAACATTGGGGAGGTTATTTCCCTCTTAGAGTCTCCAGCTCACATCTGTACTGTGGACTGGATAATAATACTTGCAGGTTGGTTGTGAGGAGTCAAAGATTTCATGAATAACATATAAAATATCAAGACAATGCCCAGAATTTAGTAGAAACTCATTAAGGCCAGTCATATGGCAGATGTCAGGACATGTCACATTAATTCTCTCTGATTTGCAAAAAATAATTTTTTTCAAGGGATTACATAAAAACACCACATACTCAGGCAGGAGAAATGGCTTAGTGTTTTAGGTACTTGCCTGCAAAGCCAAAGGACCCAGGTTTGATTCCCTAGGACCCATGTAAGCCAAATGCACAAGGGGGCACATGCATCTGGAATTCGTTTGCAGCAGCTGGAGACCCTTGTGCACCCATTCTCTGTTTCTCTTTCTTTCCCTCCTATTTTTCTCTTTCAAATAAATAAAATATTTTAAAAATACTCTACTTTGAAAATATAAATCAAAGACAATCATATGCCACACTTCAGAGATTATCTAAGGGTCTAGCAGGTTAAATATTAAATGTGAACTCCAAATATTTTAAATATCCTATATGTAGTATAAACAGATATGCATGTATACCTGCATGCATAAAACTATGAATTATGTAAATTAACTCTGTGTATACGTATGTCTACATGTGCACATAGGTATGCAGTTGACCCTAAATAGATTGAAAGACTGGAAAGAGAAATTACATCTGGAATAAACATGCACAAGCTTTTTCACTATCATTCCCCAAACAGTTCACTATAACAAGCATTTACATGACATTTCAACCTTACTAGTGAGTGAAGTACTCAAAAAGATTTAAAGTACAAAGGAGGATGTGTGTATGTTACATACAGATACTTGCCACTTTATGTACAAGGGGCTTCAACACCTGAGGATGTATTCCCAGAGGTCCTGAACTCAATCCCACATGAATACCAAGAGAAGACTATATATTATGCACCCCCCCAGGAACCACTTCCTGTAGCAAGTTTCCACCTCCTGAAGGTTCCACAACCTTTAAAAACAGCTCACTACCTGTAGAAGACCAAGTGTGGAAACACATGAGCCCATGGAAACATTTCATATTCACATCACAACATCAATTTCTGGGGTTGGTAGAACATATACATATTCATTTCTATAATTTTCTTAAATTTTGATCTCATTAGGATCTTTTGTAAGTCCACAAAACTGTTTATTATGACCTTTCTTGTTTTACAGATCACATAATGTGTTTTTGGTACACTTAATTACACAATGCTCCCATGGAACCTGTCACACAGTTTGTCAACCAAAATGATTAGGTTAAGTAACAGTTTCAACTGAGAAAACATACCCACATATAGTCATTCTTGTTTATATGTGGTATTTTCATACATGGTTGGCTTAATAGTTAAGCTTCATTCTAAACACACAGTGCATAATGTATATCTATTCATCATTCTGTCAAACTATTAGACCCAATATATTCATACCAATAGCCTTCACTGGTATGATAATGGCACTAGCATGAATCATATTTTCACTGATCCAAATCCAGTCTCAGTAAATAATTAAAATGGAAAGAAATGAGATGCAGACATCTGCTTTGCAGATTTGTACCATTGCAGCAAGAACGCAAAGTAAAGCCATTATTTATGACATTCTCCATCTGCACAGACCTGAGGGTGAAAGAAACTGATTTTATTTACCATTGGCTTTTACCATTTATCAGAGCAGAAGTACTTTTTGCCTCCTGAGATTCAGTCTACTCATATACAAGTGAATGAAAACTTAAAAATGTTTCATTCCATTGTAGCATGCAGGAATCGGTCCAGTAGTAACCACATTTCCTGACTAAGGAACTTTTGGGCTTTACTCTGCTCAATTTCTTTAGTTGGTGTTAAGTGAATAAAACACCCTCCCCAAGACAAATTAGAAAGGTTTTCCAGCTTTTGGATGACCAAGGAATTTTAATGAAATTTGCAGACTTTGACTCTTGCAAATAAATTTAATAAACAATGGGGAGAAATCAAACACTTTGGAGTTTGATGTGATACTCAGAGAAGTATATTGAGGGTTTTCTATGTTATTGTACATGCTGTGTTTATTTCCTTATGTTATTGAGCCAATTGTGTCACATTCACATATTAAAACTGACTTTAAAATGCAAATTGACTATTTGCTGTTTAAATCCATTTAATTGAGTATACCATAATTTCTTTACACTAGATACAATTGTGTTATTTAACTTTTGTATCAGAGCTTAAAGTAATTTTACCTCTGGATATATGTTTGTAAACCAAAAAGCTCAGACATTTGAATAAATAAATCAAACTATCTTATGTGCTATAATGTTGTGTTTCAGTAAGCACCCATTAGCTACCACAGAGGATGTAACATCAGCCTTAAAAGCCCAATCTTTTCAGGGCACTGAACACCCTTAGCCTCTCACTCCTTTGGTCTACTCTCTGTGCCTTATGAAGAACAGAGTCAGCACATTTTGGCTGGCCAGAAGGCAGCGAACACTGGCATATTGATTTTCGAGCAGCTAAACATATTAATCATGAGACTGAGTACACTGTGGGCTAGGAATTAGAAACAGATCTTTTCTTGTTAGAAACCCTGAGCCTCTGCTTCTTATGGCTGTGAGCTTGACCAAATAAGTCCACTCATTCCTTCCTCTGGCTGTCATCTGTATAATCCTGATAGTATAAGTATACATACCTCAAAATATTACGTGAATTGATTCTGTAAGTGCTTGTAGCCAGGACTGGAAGGCAGCAGGACCTCAAGATGATTGAGGATAGCAGGTCTCACCATGGAGTGTATACTTATATATGCATCTAAAGCCTCCCACACCATGAGGACCAGGATGTAAGACTGTCTTATCTGTTTTCTTTTCTTCTTCAGAGGTAAACCCAGCATGACGAAAAGTTTTTAAATACGTAGTCTAATTTCTATGAGAAATGATTTTTTTCAGCAGACAAATGCCCTATTATGACTAATGAACTTAGCAAATAAATCTGGTTGTTGTCTGGGGACAAGATTGGAGTGGACTATCCCAGGGGTGACTGGTGACATGCTGTGGGCTGAAGCCACGTGCACATGTAGGTCTCACGGGCAGTGTTTGCATGGTGTGAAGAAGCAGTGGGTATGGATAGATTTAAAGAGGATGTCCATATTTCCATACAAATTGCCCTTCCACCCAGTGAGGGAGGAACAGAGCTTTGTTAGACTCAAAGCAAGTTTTTCTTCACCTCTCACTCTGCCACCTCTGGACCTCACTCTGGCCATTTCTCTGAGCTATGAGGTCATGTTTCCTCTCCTCACATTCTCCTGGATCACCCTAAAACTAGTTCTAGTGAAACACACAAAGTCTTCAATCCACACAGTAGCATGGAGCTGAGGACCTTCAGGAAGATTCTTGAACCCACACACTTACTTGAATGAAAATGGACCAATGTGTTGATCACAGTGCAGTGAATATTATCTTCATTTTTCATAATGTAAATTAAAATAAATAACTAAGAAGCACGTGAACTTTTCAAAATGGAATTAGAAAATTTAATAAAAATAAAAAATGATGAAAATGAATTCAAGGAAAATAAAACCTAGGAAGAACCATAAAGTGTTTTCCATAAACATATGTATACTTATAGCCAAGGAATTAAAAAGTTTAAACATAAGAAAACATACAAAACAGCAAAATAGACTAATTCTATAATTGAAAACCTTGCATATCATTGTTGCTGTTGTCACTAACATAAAATAAAATTGTATAGGTATTATTATAATTTTTTTCAATGATTAAGGAGAGTTTAATATACCTGCATTAAAATTCGTGTGGTAGGGATCATGTGTTCATATAACTTTGGCTACACATTATGGACTTGACTATTTTTTTTTTTAGACTAGAGTTTTACATGAATCCAAGCTTCCTATTCTTAACTCTTGTAAAAATACTACTGTATATTACAAGTAGATTTATGGAAAACTTACCCCATTTGAAAATTGCTTTCCTTGCTAATCAGTACTGTGTACAAAGTCAGTTTTATGCACCAAAATTAAGCACTGCTGCTAATTTCAAAGCACCCAAAATCACAAAGAGGAAAAGCGAAACTTTCATGTTAAATAGTGTTTAAAATCAGGCAGAGAGGGTTGTGACTGGGGTCAGGATCTCATCCTCTAGGGTCATCTCCCCACATGGAAAATGACAGCCAGAACAAGGCTTAGTGTGTAAATTACATGGTATAGATAAGGATGTAGACAATAGGGTTTGTTGGCTAATGTTCAAGAGTGCATGACTCAATTTGCATGGTTAGAGTTGTGTCCATGCAAATTGTTTGTGTTTCAGAAACCAATTCCTCACACCATGAGCTACAGCCCATCTGTGGGGTAGAAGCCAGAGCTCAACTACCCCATCCAAGCCTGGTAAGCGGAGGTAAGTACACTAAAAACTCTTACGTTTGCAGGCAGGTGGCTTCCCTCTGTTACTCCACAGCCCATCCTCCTGACACACAGCAGTTGCTTGTTGGCTGGTCTCCAATTTGAAGCCCTTGTTACATTCATATGTCACTTTACTATCCAAAGTGAACTCATTGCCTGTAAATGAGCCATTTCCTGGAGCCTCTGGGATTCCACAGGAGACAGCTGGAATGAAACCAAAAGAAACACAGGATTATTCTTACCAGACTTTATTAATTTTGTTTCTCCTTTTCATTGCAAAGAGACTTTGGGTGGTGAGATAGCCCAATGGGGTAAAGTGTTTGACTCTCAAGCACTTGATATACAGGCCTGCCTTTTCCTAGGAAGACTGTACAGAAAAGAACGAAAACAAGAAAAACTAAACAAGTGAGACATGAGAGAATTTAGTATAAACACATTAGTCTTAAATTTAGTGACTCTGATGTAGGTATACCTACCATCTCCAAGTTACAAGGCAAAACAGAGCACAGGATTCAGGTAGTAGAGAGCCCGATGGTCCCAGCAATCAGATGACCTAGACAGGTGCAGTTGATCAAGGAATTCTTTGCAGTCACTAAATTAAGGACTTTCTTTTACTCAATGAATAATAATGCTATTATTTACATCATTGATTTCCTGTTCAAGTTGGAAGGACTGGGAGAAAACAAAACCACTATTTTTGTAATGAAAACAATTAACAGCTAATATGAGTATCCGGCATTGCCCCAGCAGCTGGCTAAAGCCTGGCCTGAGAGAGAATCTAATGACTCCCTGCAAATGCTGGCTTTTGGCCTGCCAGGACTCCAGGTTGGGTTGCTGGATTTTTGGATTATGGCTTGATACATTGTTTCCTTATTTCTTTATCAAAGCATAAAACAAATGCAATGGGAAATAGCTGTCAAGGAATATTTAGTGCTAATAAAAAATTAAACTTCTGGAAAACCCAAGGTTCTAAAATTGCCCACATGTGTAATTTTATTACTAGGTATTTCTGCCATCTGAAGTGTGTGTGTGTGTGTGTGTGTGTGTGTGTGTGTCAGATAGCACATTAAGCCATTCACACTACATTAGGATCAAAAGCCATAGTTATATGAACATCACTTTGGCCAGAGTATTCAAAATAATAAGCAATCACCTTTTATCTTCAAAAACCATTGTTCTGCCAGGCTTTCTTCCCAATATAAAAGAAGCTGAATATTCACAAAAATGCTCAGGAAAATTAAGTTCAGAAAATGAAATATACTTGATCATTTTAATACTGTTTGTGTCTTACAATGTTGCAATACATCTTTTCCCCAGTGTCTTCTCTTCATTTTTTTTCTCAGATAGTATGTGTTTGCATTCTTCATATCGAACCCTCTCCCCTCACTACACCACACCCAGCATCTCATTCCTTTAAACTTTGAACCTGTGCCACATTTACATGGGGTTTTAGTCTACACTGTATTTTCATGCCATACTTTGTACATATTAGATAACAAGGAGTTCTATTTTTATAGACAAAGGCATAGATGGCAAAATGTTTTTTTTTTTTTTGTATCATTTTTTCTAAAGTGTAGTAGTCACTACTTCTAAACCTGAGGTCATGTACCAGAAAATGAATTAAATTAGGATCCTTCATCTTATCACTGCAAAACTCTCACTATAATAATTATGCAGTACCAATTTTGTATCTGCCATATTATTATTTTATCACTTCTGCATTTATTATAAAATTTATAATACCTCCAAAATGTCTGTAATATTAAGTACAAACCAATGTTTTTTGTTTCTTTCTCTGACTGTCCATGGCCCCCACCATCTCTAAAGTAATGATAGGTACATAGTAACCCTGACAACGCCACCCTCTCCACCAGCCCTTCTTACTTTGTTATGTCCCTTCCTTCCTCCTAAGTGCCCTTCCTGTGCCCCTCTTTATTTATTATTATTATTACTTTGGTTTTTGAGGTAGGGTTTCACAGTCCAGGCTGACCTGGAACTCACTATGTAGTCTCAGGGTGGCCTCGAACTCACAGTGATCCTATCCCAGCCTCCTGAGTTCTGGGATTAAAGGTGTGCACCATCACACCCAGCTCTCATCTGCCCTATTAAATTCACTCTTGGACAAGATGTTGGTGCCCACCAGCATGTCCTGATGTCAGTAAACTGGTAGTGCTATTATGTATAATATTTTAAAAATTTGAGTATTTATTTAAATTAAACTCTTGCTTCACACCATAATATTCAGATATCCTTCCTGCAGTTATCTACATTAAATTATCTTATGTAGAATGTTCCTGAAATTACCAGTCATGGTTAGAATCAATACATGTTGGTTTTCTCCTTGTGCTGGCCACAGGTCAGGATATGACTATGGTGTCTGTTCTTGGGTGGGTGTTTAGCAAACATGGATATGTTACAAACGTCATTACTTTCATTATCAACATTCTTGATATGAGAAAATTCACTACTTTTATCTCATTCAACATATCTATTCTGGTGTTAATTGCTATCATCTTGGTTAATTATAAAATGAAAGTGCTAAGATAAAAAAAATTAAAGATGCAGTTGTAGCTCTACCATATATATATATATATATATATATATATTTATTTATTTATAAAATCCTTCAGCAAGGATGTTTGTGTTGGGTCTTCTCCATGTCACTGTGCATTTCCCTCATGAATGTCGTGGACAGCATTCACACTCTGATTCCACAGGTCTGCATGGGCCTGAGTTGCACTAGCTTGGTGTCCCACAAAGCCTCTCATAGAGGAGGAAGTGTTTGGATTATTGAAAATGCTAAGCCTCTCCTTATAAATCTTTCCCAACATCAGCTGTATCCCACCCCTTCTGAGTGACAGCAGCAGGTAGGTTTGATGCTGTGGTGTTCGTCCTCAGAAGCCACCAACCTCACTGTGCAGCTCCTCAGAGGCACTTTGCTCACCACCAGCATGTCCTGAAAGGGTACAAGCTATGATGGATGTGGAAATGTTTGGGGAAAGAGGAATATGATGTTGACAGCTTCCTTTTTTCGGCTAACTCTGTGGTAAAGTGAGACTTCTGTCCCCGTGGGCCGCCTTCTACTCTCATGTTGAGCTCATGACAGAGGCCATAAGTAATGAGTGATGGCCTCCCCAACTCAGAGAATCTCATTTTGACAAAACCACTGGTTGTAGTGTGTCCAAAAGTTCACTGTGTTAAGTGAAATAACCCAGGTTCAGAAAGCCAAATATCTCTCATGTGAATAATCTAAATTTAAATGCATATGTATGTGTGTATGGTATTGAAGCAGAGGGTTCTAGGTGGAAGGGGACAGGAAACCTGAGAGGGTAATGAGAGAATAAAGATAAACATCATGGTTTCTCTCATGTGAAATCTTTATTAAATATATATAACCAATATTGTATGTGATAGGAAAGCATGAGAAGGACTATTTTGAAATTTTGGAGCCTACCACCCAGGTAAATGCTGGTGGGATTGCAGTGTGCCTGTAATCTCCATGAGTGGGTAAGGACAGAGATCTCCAGAGCAAGCTGACTAGCTAAGCTAGCAAAAATATTGAGCTCTGGGGTCAAGTATGATATCCCTTCTTCAGTAAGTAAAGTGTAGAGTGATTGAAGAAGACATCTGATGTCAACCTCTGGCCCCACACACATGCATGTACCACCACACATATGTGAACATACACACACACACACACACACACACACACATTTCAAAATAGACATCTTATCTCACAGTAAAAAATGTTACAAGGCTTGGGGATAGAGTGCTCTCCTGGTATGTATTAGATCCTGGGATCAACCCCTAGCACCACAAAACAGGGAGGGCAAAATGGGAGGGAGAGGAAGGGAACAGAAGACTAAAAGCAACATTTGTGGGAGTGCAAGGCTTAACCACTAAGCCATCTCTCTAGCCCACAATGCAGTCATTTAATGATCAGTTTGAGTACTTTGGGCATCAGCCATACATATTACCACACAGTTTCAGATTGTTCTCATTCAGATTACCTCGAAATGAGTATGTTAAGTGGAGACCCAGCTCTCTACCTGCGTCCCTTGAGGGTTGAATCTGGTATTGCTATATGGACAAAAGACATCCAAGTGTGTTCTTTGACACCACTAATTTTTTTTTAATTTAAAAGTCAACATGAGATACTTAACTCAACAAGTTAAACTAAAATAGTTCACTATCTGGACAATTTTTAAATGTTTCTTAATCATATCCTGGGGTGGTGAGATATGCTTGTCCATCTTATCAGTTTTCCTGTGAATACAAGGGTCGTTGAATTGCCCTACATCATGAAAGTATAACTGTGACACAGATCCCTCAGACAAACACAGGGAGACATTTGACCACAGGTTGGATGGGAAGCGCCATAACAATTATGTCTGATGGAGCTGTAGCTGTGTCTGAGGGAAACACATAACTACTCCAGAGCTGAAGACCTCACCACACAGTTCCACTGTCACCTTGATCTTGGGCTTCCCAACATTCAAACTGTGAGAAATGAATGTCTCTTCTTTTTAAATTAACTAACTATGGAACTGTGTCATGATATCACAAAGCAGATATTCACTAAAATATCACCTCTTAAACCCATTCTTTAATTTAGTGTGTGTGTGTGTGTGTGTGTGTGTGTGTATGCACAGTGTACTGTATTGAAATATGTGCACCCCATATGTATGAATGGAGAAGTCAGAGGATAACTTTGTGTATCTTCTAACACTCATCTGCAACATTTCCTTGAGATGGATTCTCTTGCTATTTATTTATTTATTTATTTATTGTCAAACTGGATGGATTTTGTATTACCTCTAAGAAAAGCTGTGTAAGCTTGTTGCAAAGATCAGTTCTCAAGAGGCAAATGTCTCTCAGTCATTGACACCAGGATGCTTCTCACCCCATCTCACCTTGCTCATGTTCGTTTTTACATAAAATATCCAATTAGTAGAAGTCAGTCAATCAATCAACCAACCAACCCATGACTAGAAATAAGTTTCAAAACAGAATTCTGAAAACAAAGACCACAGTGCATTCATAAGTAGTAATATTTGTGAGCTGTCTTTTCCTAGTTTTTCCCACTTGTATTTGGTTGTGCAAGTCCTTTCTGAAATAATTAGACAGTAATTAATCAGGGTTTCATTGAAGCTCAACTATGTACTGCTAATATCAGAGAGGCTGGAGGTCAAGATGGAAAATCACAACACAAAAGAGATGGGTAGGACAGGGGACACCTCAGACCAGTGCAGACATAACACATCACACAGCTTCTATTCATTTTGCATTTTGATAGGGTGATGTCAGATATATGTATTCTCTGGTTAGTGTCTGAACTGTCCACCCAGTGTTTGGAAGGGTAAATAAGGTAGCTTCTGAAAGTGAGAACAGCTGCAGGGAACCAAAGAGTTGTGTTTTGGAGACACTGAAGCAAATGGATGGACAGACAACTTAAAAACCTTGGGAAGTAAATAAACATAAGAGAGTAAACAATGAAGCAGGAAGACAGAAGGTAGCTGAGATGTCGCTGAAGCTGTCCAAACCCTCTTGAAAACACTGAGCACAGCATAGCCTGAAGAAGAAAAGAAAAAGCATTCCATTCAGGACCAAGATACTGTAAAACAACACAGTGTCCAAACAGGGTCATCATACAAATGACTAATGATAATAAAGACCCTAGCATGCCCAGAGAGCCTCCAGGATGTTAGTTCAGGAAACTCACAGTTCTAGCACAGCTGTAACTGGCTTTACCCACCAGCTTGTGCAGTTACAAGCAGACACAGGTATAAACATGAAAAATAACCATCATTTCTTAGGAGTACAAAGTGAAGCTTCATTCAGTAAAAAGTAACTGTCTAACGAAAGACCGCCAGGGAAATTTTGAAGATAGCGAGGCACATGGTAAGCAAGCTCTCATCTGGCTTCTCTCTGTGACTATCCCACGGAGCTCAAGAGCTCTTCTATTAACCAAACAGTCAGATCTTGGGCACGGTTACATGCCACATGCATGTTACTCTTTGGTGATTTCCATAAGATGTTGAATGGATTGTGCCTGCTAATATCCTAAAATCCTATTTCTCAAAAATGAAAACAATAAAAAACAGTATTAAAAACTCAAAAGTAAGTATTGTTGCAAATGAGAGTGGAGAGACAGAGCCGTGGTAAGGGTAATATACAATGAGAGTAACTGTTAAAAGCAGATTACTGATGACTCATAACCTAATATATGAAATTCCAATGTGACTCAACAATTCCATTTCCAGGTAAATAAATGCCCACATTCAGGGTCCCTAAGAGACAACTGTGAACTCTTGCTCAAAGAAGTATTGTCCAGCTAAAAAGTGGACACAGACTAGGTATTCACAGACACATGAATAATATCATTCACACATACAATGGGACAGCACTCAGCTTTTATTTTATTTTTTATTATTTTTTTATTGTTTATTTTTTTGGTTTTTCGAGGTAGGGTTTCACTCTACCCCAGGCTGACCTGGAATTCACTATGGAGTCTCAGGGTGGCCTCAAACTCACGACGATCCTCCTACCTCTGCCTCCGGAGTGCTGGGATTAAAGGCGTGCGCCACCACGCCCGGCTCGTGAGCACTCAGCTTTTAAAAGGAACTATTATGAGGCATATCACAGATGGGATGATCTTTGAAGACACTTGGGTAAGTGAAGTGATGCAGTCACAAGGTAAAACTGTGATTCCACTTACACAAGGTGACTGTATTGCCTCACAGAGGAACAAAGCATTGCCTCACAGAGGAACAAAGTATTGCCTCACAGAGGAACAAAGTAGAACATTCCTTAGCCAGGAAGAGAGATGGGGACTTGTCATTTAGTAGGTATTGAGTTTAAGCTCTACAAGGTGAAAAAATACTGGAGTTGGGTTGACAGTTTTATAACATAAATGTATTCATTACCACTGAGCTGCAATAGTTAATATGGAAAGTTTATGGCCTATATTCTTTATAAAAACAACAACAACAAAAAAGAAACATTAACGATGTCTCCAATACACAATTTCCTGAGCATTTGGAATAGAATTAGATATGATACAGCGGGGATAAGTTATCTTTTGATCTATCATTGTATTTTACTTCAGTCCTTAATTTTCTTTCATATTTCAAAAGAAAATATCATGAGATAAATTAAAGTCTTTCATTCATCTTATCTATCTTCAATCTTTCCTTCTGTTTATTCATCAACCATGGCTCCTTCTCCAGTAAGTAAGAACAGCCAGCTGCTCAATGAGAAAATCAGGAGATAAAGTTTTCCTAGTCACAGCTAGGGAGAAAAATACCCTGGAAAGTCGCAGCTCATTAACAAAGCCCATGTATGTCTCTAACAGACTATACCAGCAAGAGAAAAAAAAAAACCAAGAGAATGCAGCTAAACACAGAACATGTTTGGCAGGTAATAGGTAGATTTTAAATATATATATATATATATATATGTGTGTGTGTGTGTGTGTGTGTGTGTGATTTACATGCTTATGATGATAGACAGATGATAGAAAATGCATAGTACTCATTCATCACTGCTCAGGCTTCCTCTTTAGTGACAGGTGAAAAGATGAGTCAACAAGGAGACAGCAAGTTGATGAATTCATTCTCAAGAAAATAAACTTTAGGGATCTAAAAATTCTTGAAGTCACTGAAGTGTATATTTGGCTCTATTTTAATAAAAACAGGCAACAAGGAAATCAACTGGAAATAAGCCTAGAACCCAACTTTGGAAGGTTGTTCTGACTGGGAACATAATGAAGAAAATTGTCTTCTAAAGATGAAAATGCCCCTGAATTTTGATTTTCCTCACATATGAACATATATATCACCATACATTTCTGTATTTTAAATTTGTGTTTGCAACATATAATATTAAAGAAAATATTGATTGGTTCTTTTAGAAAATGTTACAATGGGTTCTTTACAGTATACACAATGAATTTAAACAACTGCAAACTTGAGAGTTCAAGACAGTGGACATTAGCAACCAACTAGGAGATTACTTTCAGACTAAATTATTTAAATGTTTTCCTTTAATTTTTCTCCAACATCTATGGAATAAGCATGTAGAAAGGTTAAAATGATAGAGCAGAACCCTGGATATAAATATGTTCTGGTTATAGAAAATTTGACGATAGGACCTATACCCTTGACCCTTTTCCAGTGAGTAAGTCAGGCTGCTCAATGGGAAAGTCAGAGGACAAGGACAGTCAGGGAAGGAGAGCCTTCTTAGACACATCTAGGGAAGAAATTACCTTGGACAGTCTTGGCTCATAAGCAAATCCAGAGGATGTCTACCAGACAGCAAGAGCAACAGAAGAAAAAGCAAGGAGGGTAGTTACACACATATAAAGTGCTGATACGTAGGTGATATATGGGTGATAGATAAACTGATTGATATATGACAGATACATAGACTTCTTGATAGGTAATATATAGTTGATAGGAAGGTAGATAGATAAGAATTGAGATACATAGATACATGGATAAGTAGGTGATACATAGATATTAGATGACAGACATGTAAGTAGACAAACATATAGACACATGGATGGGCATGGTGGTTGGGTGGATGAATGGCGTTGCAGTTATCTTCGTGTCACTGGACAAACATTTGACCAGAAACAACTTACAGGACAAAAGGGGTTATGTCAGGTTTACAGAGTCTGGGGGAAGTAAAATCAAACCCAGAAGAAGCTGGCTCACTTAAATAGATGCGTCCAAATTAGAGAAAAAAAAAAATTAAGAGCACCAAGCACCAACATCCAGAAAGCATAAAAACCCAGATCTCAAACTGCTCTGTTCACATCTTAAGGTACACTACAAGATCCATCCCCAGTGATACATCTTTCAACAGGGATTTGATTGCTGAAGACTCAAGTTTCAAGCTTAATCAAAAATACCACAGAGGGCTGGAGAGATGGATCAGCAGTTAAGGCACTTGCCACACACACACACACACACACACACACACACACACACACACACACACACACACACACACACACACACACACACACACACACACACACACACACACACACACACACACACACACACACACACACACACACACACACACACACACACACACACACACACACACACACACACACACACACACACACACACACACACACACACACACACACACACACACACACACACACACACACACACACACACACACACACACACACACACACACACACACACACACACACACACACACACACACACACACACACACACACACACACACACACACACACACACACACACACACACACACACACACACACACACACACACACACACACACACACACACACACACACACACACACACA
This sequence comes from Dipus sagitta, assembly GCA_036346955.1. NCBI lineage: Eukaryota > Metazoa > Chordata > Mammalia > Rodentia > Dipodidae > Dipus > Dipus sagitta. Next base: position 41,339,799 of record CM070783.1, read on the forward strand.
CACACACACACACACACACACACACACACACACACACACACACACACACACACACACACACACACACACACACACACACACACACACACACACACACACACACACACACACACACACACACACACACACACACACACACACACACACACACACACACACACACACACACACACACACACACACACACACACACACACACACACACACACACACACACACACACACACACACACACACACACACACACACACACACACACACACACACACACACACACACACACACACACACACACACACACACACACACACACACACACACACACACACACACACACACACACACACACACACACACACACACACACACACACACACACACACACACACACACACACACACACACACACACACACACACACACACACACACACACACACACACACACACACACACACACACACACACACACACACACACACACACACACACACACACACACACACACACACACACACACACACACACACACACACACACACACACACACACACACACACACACACACACACACACACACACACACACACACACACACACACACACACACACACACACACACACACACACACACACACACACACACACACACACACACACACACACACACACACACACACACACACACACACACACACACACACACACACACACACACACACACACACACACACACACACACACACACACACACACACACACACACACACACACACACACACACACACACACACACACACACACACACACACACACACACACACACACACACACACACACACACACACACACACACACACACACACACACACACACACACACACACACACACACACACACACACACACACACACACACACACACACACACACACACACACACACACACACACACACACACACACACACACACACACACACACACACACACACACACACACACACACACACACACACACACACACACACACACACACACACACACACACACACACACACACACACACACACACACACACACACACACACACACACACATGTAAAGCCTGATGACCCCAGTTTGATAAGCCAGATGCACAAAGTGGTACATGCACCTGGAGTTTATTTGCAGTGGCTGGGGCCCCTGGTGTACTCATTCTCCCTGTCTGCCTTCTGTTTCTCTCTGCCTGCAAATAAATAAATAAATAAATAAATAAATAAATAAATAAATTGTATATAAAAAACAAACATCTCAGACTCTGGGGGACATACATTCATATTCAAACTACCACAGATAGATAGGAGGCTCTATAAGCAGAAAGATAAGAGGATAGATGGATATGAAGACTAATAGACTTCAAAGTATCCCACACAGTATTTTTCAAAACATTTTGAAAGGAAATTTAGGATTAAATGAAAATACAGTAGTCCAGAAGCAGTAACAGTATTGAAAAGTCACATGTCTTAGAGATAAAAAATAACAGAAATAATAAAAATTCAACACTGGCCTCATAATGAATAGAATAAGTGAGGTACACTTTCTGTGCTTTCAAAGGCAACACAAAACTTACCAGCAAGATGCCTCCTTGACTTGCTAAGTGAGCTGCTTGAGCACTGGAGAATGGGTGCACAGTCATTCTAACTAAACTTGAGAAATATTATATGATATTAAAATGTAGCACTATTCATATAATATTTGAGTTTATTTCTATCTGCCTGTCTGTTGATTCTGAAATTTCCTGCAGACCATCTAAAGACACTTGAATGTGAGGAAGACTGTCCCCTGTCCTAGGCTTCTGCTTCTAGCATTCCCACATGGTGCTTTTAAAACAGATGGGGGCTGGAGAGATGCCTTAGCAGTTAAGCGCTTGCCTGTGAAGCCTAAGGACCCCGGTTAGAGGCTTGATTCCCCAGGACCCACATAAGCCAGATGCACAAGGGGGCACATGAGTCTGGAGTTTGTTTGCAGTGGCTGGAGGCCCTGGCATGCCCATTCTCTCTCTCTCTTTCTCTATCTGCCTCTTTCTCTGTCGCTCTTAAATAAATAAATAAATAATCAATTAAAAAAAAACATAGATTGGAAGGGTTCACTGAACATTCTCTGACAATCCCAGACATCTAAGTACATTTTATCTCAACATCAGTCAGAGCATATGGGGGTGACACACCTGTAGAAAAATAGAGCCTGATATCATAGGGATAACTTAGATTCTGGAATCTGAGGAAGGGGTTTAAGCTGCCTCTTGGATGCTCATCATCCAGTTTCCTTTGATGATTTCATCTGTGGAAACTACCACTTACAAATTTAAAGGGTAGTCCCTTTAAATAGGCAGACCCTCATAAATCATCTCTCTTGCTCACCCATCTTTTTGGTTCCATTGCCATCCTTTATAATACTGTATGCTAACAGAAAATAGCGATCTGTCTAAAAGGTTTAACATTAAGAACAGACGTTTGGGCCAGAGAGTGCTTAAATCTACTTCCTGAATGATGGACAGGGAGGATTTATTTCAGCTTACTGTCTTGAGAGGAATTTTCATCATGGCACACTAAGTATGACAGAGCAGAGGCTAGACATCATATCTTGCCACAGTAGCTAGAAACTAGGAGCAAAAGTGAGCTAATTATGGTGAAGGGAAGATGGACTATAGCACCTCAAAGCTGGTCCCCAGAAGCAACACACCACCTCCATCAAGGCTCCACCTCTCAAGCTGCCACTAGCTGGGGACCAAGTAATCAAAACATAAATGGTTATAGAGGGCATCTCATTCAAACCACCACATTGTGCAAGCATAGGAACTGTGGGACCCAAGACCACTGGAAAGTTTTAATCTCCAGAACCCAGGTTAGCACGTAGGTATTGCCACACATACACATAGTCCCATAGAGGAGTATAAAACTGGAGGTCGTGAAAAATACTGCAATCTGTGGCATCAGGGAGAGACTTTGGCTCTAATAAGATCAAGCAGAAGAGTGATAGAACAGGAGACCCAATGTTCTGCTCTGGCCTCCACAGGCAAGTGCATGGGGCACCACAGGGGCACATACACATCCATACACTACACACACCTCACATGTACACATCACATTAAACACACTACATCATAGACGCACACACACACACACACACACACACACACAAAAAGAACAGAAGCTCAATCATGCAATTCATGAGGAAGATGACTTTCGCTACTCCTTACTGCCTGCAGAAATGCTAGTAAAGCATAAATAAACAAACAATGGACAGAAGCCATGCCGAAGAGTCTCCAGCTTATATAAGCCTCTGAGAATTGGCCTTCAAAATAAACAGACACTTTGTGATTACTTTCTTTAACATGGGCAACTTGAAAGTGGTGACCAGGATGTGCCAGTTTAACTATATCTGTGAGATAGTATAGTATTTCAGCTTTGGCTCAGGCTTCTCCTATAGATGAGTAAGATTAGTACATTGATAGTGAACCCACTGCCTGGCTGAGTTTCTTGCGTTAAGGCAGGAAATGAAGCCTGCAGGACAGAAGATATGCCTGCTTTATCGAGGGGGATAAAAACCAAGACAGCTTTGCTGAGAGAAATCATTTTAAAAGGTCAATGAAGGGGAGAAAAACAACCTGCATTTCTCAGAAGCCCATAAACTATGTCTGACCTACCGCCTCCCTGCATCCCTCCAGAGGTCACAAAGAAAGCTGTGCAGCCCCCATGATGCCACAAGCCTGTAGTGGGGAGGATGGGTTTCCCAGCCCTACCACTTGGAGACTCTGGAAACTGGGTGAGGTGGAGCTTTGTGAACAACAACTGTCTTGATTTGATATCTGAAGATGTATTCTACATTTGTGCTTAATCCGAGAGGTAAATATCAGAATTCCCATTTTACATGCCAGCAAGCAGGGATAAGGTCACTCATACTCCCTGACTCCAAGGAATCCACGCCTCCCTGTCCTGCCTGACTCTTCATCTCTTCCTAACAACATTCTGGCTCCACTAAGATCGGGCTCCAGAAGGCCAATGGAAACAGAAATGACCAGTATAAATGCTGGTGATAGGTAAATAATCTTAGGGGAAACGCATTATTTTCAAATGCATGAAATATTAGGGAGACATTGATGGGTTAAACTTTTGAACTCCAAATATTTACCCAGTGGCCCAAATTATAGTACTCCTGGCTGAATGTCCCAAGTAACACATTGGACAAAGATGGGCTATGAACTTATTGTGTCCAAAAGGGAAATCACCTCAGTGCTCAATATTCTGAACTTGCTCACTTATTAAAAATCATAGTTTGCATTTCAGAAAGTATTTTAAAACATTCTTCTCAACAATTATTAAAGAGGAAAAACACATGTCCTAATATAGTTAGAAAATGTGTAAATCTGGCTATGGATATAGCTCAGTGGTACAGTGCTTGTTGGAAAAATGTAAAACTACAGTTGTGAATTTATAAATTAAATTCTGTTCAAATATAAAGAAAATTTTACATTGTCAACTCAAGTATAATTTAATTATTAATTGTTAATGCAGACTTTAAGGTTTCAATGCTATTATTTATTTCAATGTTTGTTTTTCTTCTTTCCATTTTTAAAAGAACAAAAAATAACCTTGATAGAGTGAAAGTCTTGAAAATATTGCCATATTTGAATTACTCTCCTCTTACCTCCCTGGCCAGCCTATAACTGAGTGCAGATTCTGAAGCGGTAGTGGGTTAAATATGGACACATGCCTGCAAGTCTCAGGCTATTGGTTTTGTGGCAGAATGATCTGGTTTGGAATATATTGTGGAAAGTTCTGGTTTTATAATGTTAGAATTGTATTCAATGCAAGTGGTTCCTATGGAGGTCACATAGTCAGACAACTCATGAAAATCTATTAATTAGGAAGTGAGCATCATACTTTCTGATGATGTACACCAGTACATCCTTCTCCTGATGTAAAAATCTCTCTTCCCTGAGCCTTAGACGAATGCCAAAACCAGTGTTCCTGAGCCTTCTTGTTCTCAAGCAGTCCATGGTCCACAGTCCCCAGCCACCAAGCCCTAACTTCTTCCCAATTTTCCTCCCTTGTTCTCATTCTCTTTTCTTATTGCCACAGGCATGTTAACATCATTGCCTTAGTACTTTCATCATCTGTTCCCTTGCCAAGTCCTTTTACTTACACTTATAGAAGTCTTCAGGTGGTCCAGACACACATTTCTAGCGGAATGTTCTAATGAACACCTGTAATTCCCAAAATCAGGAGGCTGAGGGAGAAGGATGGTGAGTTCCAAGCCACAATTACAAAGGCATACCCTATCCATGCTCACATGCCCTGCATCTGCTTGGAGTGTTTGAAATGCTTATATTTAAGAGCAAATATATAGTTGAAAATACCCATTCCGAGTTTCTTATCTAACAAAACTTTATTTTCTCCAAGGAAATAAAGCCATGAAACATTTCAGTGTGGGCTTAAGTAGGGATCAAGTGATGACAATGCCCACTTGGGTGAGGACTTTTTTCGCATATAGAGTCCCAATCATCTTAAAGAAAGTTACAGAAGTCTTTATAGAACACAGAATAAATTACTAATAATGCAGAATCATGTGAATGATGATACCATTTGATTATACTAGCTTTTTAAAGTTTTTAAAACTATCATAATTGAAAATAAAAATACTCTATGATTTATCTTCCATTATAAATTGTCATTATAAACTCAATGATACGCTATGATACCACCAGTCAAATAAAGTAGGCCACCTCTAATATTTGTATTTTTAAGACTGTGAAAAATGGTACAAAATCTATAATCATCCTAGTACATTCCTCTTTCTAAAGAGTTTCCATATTCATCCTAAATATTATTGAATTTTTGTAAGATTTATTTCAAACTTTTCTTTATTTTAAGTTAGCATAGAATGATTATGCATTTATGTATGGGGTATTTCAATATTTATATGATTAGATCAGAGCAACTAACATAACCATAACTTCAGATATTTTCATTTCTTGGTGGTGAAAGCATCCCAAATCCTCTTTACTTGCTATGTGGAAATTTCAAGCTAGTTGCCATCACCCACAATTGCTCTCTGTGCTCTAGGGTGTTCAAGGTCATCCTTGCTTCCTAAGAACCCAGTGCCAACTAACCAGCCACTCTCTTTGAGAAATGTTCTCTGCATACTTCCTTGTCACATGACCGAGGCTACTGTGGAACTGATCACACAGCCCAGTATAGAAGTGTCCACTATGGCAGGTGCCTTAATTCATAGTTGTTTGTCTCATGATTAGACTAAGTCCTTTGGGAAGAAACTAATCTTATTTATTTATTGTCTTTTCACTGACTGTCTTCTATAACCACCAACCACAGAAGAGAGTTAACATTTGGCACATGACTGGCAAGGGATGATTGATAATCAGGATAAGGAAACAATGCTGAAAACACACAAAGGTTTGAGTGACTTCGGCCATTCCAGTGACTTCCTGTAATTGTAATGTAGGTGGCTTAAAGCTCTGTGTTCAAGAAATAATAAAAAGAAACCAAATAAAATTAAACAAAGCAAATCTCCCATTATTGCATGCTATAGCACATTTTGTATTTCATCTTAAAATTAAGTTAAAGTCAATCACTCTCACTAAAGCATGTTTGGAAATTAAACTGTTAGAATATACTGCATAATTTTATTTTACATAAAATATGCATAATTTCTGTCCAATAACCTTACCTGTCAAGCCAATCACTTTGCTATCTTCAAGGTTTAATTGTATTTCTAAATGATAAAAATGCTTAATTGTGCTACAAAACTAAAATGGTAAAAATATTTAATTTCTAGTTTTATTTTATATGTTATGATCTCTAATGTGATAAATGTATTTCATATTATTATGGCAGAGATGACATTTTGCATAAATTACAATATATAAAAGTGAATTAAAATCTCTTTCATTGTGAATGAATCTAAATGTCTAAAACATTCATTACTTCCAGAATTTGGTATATGCTATATTTAGTTACAAGTAGAATAACTTTGGGCAGAAAAAAAGTGACCTAACTGCTGAACAGGTTGGCAAGACTGGATTCTAGAACAATATTTTGATGATTACTAAGTCACCTGTATTTGCAGAAGTTTTAACACCTAAGTTAGAGAAGATTTTGTTTTAGGAACGCTCCATGTTCAAAGGCCAACATTCATGGAGGGAGACAACATAAAAAAACATGGGAAGATGATACTTAAAAATATAATTATTTTACAATAAATCACACAGGTCTGCATCCTGCAGGATGAAGCCTGAAAGGCAACATGTGAGCTTTCGGGGCTGCGTGATTCTAGTATCCCACATGCAAAAGGCCATTGCCTTACAGTTAGGCTCCACATCAAGAAGGGTGATACAATTCCTTTCACTCAAATCTCTGGGTCAACTTGGAGGACTTCAGTGGGGACTGATATTCATCCCACCCTCTCATTTTCCTAGTTATTGAATTCTGCAATTTAACTGGATGTACGGAATGGGAGAAGCTGGAGGTCAAAACTTATGAACATACCTTGTTCATTATGTTCCCACTATGCATAGGAAAAGCCTGCCCTTTCCCAACTCTTTAATAGTTTTTAGAGTTCACCCCTCATACAGGCTGATCATCAGTTGCCTGGATCCAGGGTCCCTCTCGTCTCATGAAGGTCCAACCCAGTGCATTCAAGGTTCTACCTGAAGTGTGTCTTCCCTTTAAATTTTGCTTCTACTCAGCCTCTAGAAGACTTACTCTTGGAACCTCAGATCTGCAGTCCTGTTCCCATCCCTCTTCTGAGTCCAGGCTGCTGTGAAGTCATTACTCTGTCACTGCCCTTTTCTCAAGGAGCCTCTGGCAGAGATGGGCTCTCTTCAACAATGTGTGACATGTCATGCACAGACAGAACATCCAACGCAACTAAGAAGCATTTATTCTTCTATGAGTAGTCTTGTTTAAAAGAAAAATAGTAATATTCCTAATAAGACAAAGCTACTTGGAGCTATCTTTCAGTTTGAATTACACTAATGAAGAATTTCTGGAGGTAGGATGAAAACTATATAATCTAAAAATTCGATCACTTTCACATGGCTATAGACACACGAGCCTGAGGTGTATCTATTACTCTATTACAAAGCAATTATAAGAAGTCTAATACCTCATGTAAAAGAGAAAGGAGCAAGCCAGTATGATGTCACATTCATAAATTGAAATCAATTATCAGAGGGAAATATGAATATAAACCTCTTAAGACAAATTACGAAAATTTCTTCACTTTAAACCCTTGTTACAATTAAATTGCCTTACTTGGAAGTAGTTGCTATGTACCTTATAGGTAAAGTATAAAAACTGAATTCAACATTAATAAGACAAAAGAAAATCAAATATAAAGTAGAGGCTTAAATAGTATTAAGATTAAAATAAGGAACTGAGCTTTTCAGTGGTGAATTAATTTATTTTTTAACTGCTCTCATAAGTTCTTTAAAAATATTTATTTATTAGAGACAGGTAGAGAGAATGGACATACCAGGGCTTCTAGCCACTGCAAACATACTCCAGACATATATGCCATGATGTGTATCTGGCTTACGTGAGTTCTACGGAATTGAACCTGGGTCCTTAGACTTCACAGGCAAGCACCTTAACCACTAAAACAACTCTCCAGCCCAAGTTATTTTAATTTTAATTAATGCAATGGTCAAAAATGGTTACTGTCTTCCAGGTGGAATGACACCTTTTTAAACTTCAAGATAAGGAACAAGTAATTATAAAATAATTATACCCATAACTTCTGAGTAATCATTCTCTAAATCTAGTCTGTCAAGCTGAATCAAGCCTTCTGTAAGTGTCACATATGTTTACATGATCCATGGAAATCCAGTTGTATTGTTACAAAGCCCCTGTCATGGATAATCTTCATTCTCAATCTGACTGGATTTAGAATGCCCTACAAGACTGTTAGACATGTGAGACGTTTACTGCAGAGGGTTAACTGAGTAGTGAGAGAGCAATTCTGAATATGATATGTACTATTTCATGGACTGGGAGCCCAGAGTGAATAAAAGAAGGGAAAGGAGAAAGTGAGATGAGCGCCAGCAGCCTCCCCATTCCTCTGCTTCTTGGACTACAGAGATGTGTACAAATAGTGCACAGTCCTGCCGTCACAGCCTAGGGTCCTCACTACCATGCTTTTCTTACCAGGGTGAACTGTACCCTCAAACTCTGAGTCACAGTCAACCTTCCTTCCTTAAGTTGTCTTTTGCTAGGTATTGGTTACAACCAACAGAAAAAACAACTAATAGACCAGTGTTTCATTTCTCATCACCTAAAGGCACAATTTCACTTTGGGAGTGTGATTAAAATCAGAACAAAAAGTGGAAACTGAGGTTAGACTGAAAGCATATCTCTTACCCTGGCAGAGTGGTGCAAGGGAATCCCACTGATACATTCCACCTGGGTTTCTCATGCAGGTTGCATTGCTGTGTCCGATCATTCGATATCCAGACTTGCAAAAGTAATGAACCTTGCTCCCCACTGTCCCTGCAGTCCTGTTCAAAATGCCACCATTCTTCAGCGTGGATATCAGGCTACAGTAAGGGGCTGGGACAAACACACACAAGCAAGTTACAAACTAACAAGTAACAGGTGCCACCTACTGTGAGCATGACAAAAGTAAGATAGTTCTAGTTTGTAAAAAGTAGGGAATGTGCACCAGGATGCAGCAGACTTCAGTCTAGCCCTGAAGTGCAGAGACCTCTTGCTATGAGTCAAGATGAGGCAGAATCCTGGCCACAGTGTAACCTGGATGTGGCACAGTGCTACCTTGGGCTCCCCATGCAGTAACCCCAGGCTGGCTCCTCACACAAACAAGGGTAAGAAATGATAAGTAATTGCTCAGAATGCCATATTTGAAACATCCCCTACATTTAAAGGGGAATGATTAACATAAATAGGTACATATAACATTTTTGCAATCAAGGCCATGAATGCTTTCTCTTGTGTGGGACATGTGTGATAATATAGACATTAAGCTTATTTCTCAATACATGGGATTGGAATATATTTTTCCAAATATGTGCTACTTTAGGTTTTAAAAACATCTCAGATATACTAGAGATGAAAGGAATGAACTCCTAACAGAGATCATGGAGGTATTGAAAATTTGTATAGTAAAGTGTGTGTATATATATATATATGTATGTATACATACATATACATATGTATATACTTTATAGCCATATTTTCCTGATGTTAGATAAAGACTTCCTGCTATTCCATGGGTGAAAGTATACTTTGGCAGGTAGAGGTTAATGTCCTGAAAATTCAAGGTATTTTGTACCAGCAGGCTAAGAAATAATATGCTATGCGTAAAACTGACCAGTTTATATTCACAATGATTTCCCCTACACTGACCATTTGTGCTCATTGGAAATCAATTCAAACAGGTTGACAAATCTGATTATCCCTTCATTCTCTAGAACAAGCATTCTGATGAACACAAATCCAATCACCACTCTCAAGGTGACAGGAATTTCAGGCAAGAATGCCTGAAGTCCATGCCTATTGTCTTCACATGGAGTCTTTTCAAAGCCTGTATGCTTATTGGGTTTTGTGATGTCTCTCAGCAAGAGGAATTCATGTCCTTCTGTGAGGACTCCATGTTTAGTGTGCATGGTAGCATCTTTTCTAGCTCAAATGTTATCCTAGGCACTGCTCACACAAAAAAGGAGTTTTTAGGTGTTTGTCCTTCCTAACATGTCTTCAGGAATTAAAAGTCTTCCTACTGCTCTTGTAGGATTGTGTAAATAGTGGTGTGTGTTAGGTCAGATTGAAGAATGCACATGGAGTTTAATATTTAATGAACTGACTGGCTTAATTAATTGGTTAATTAATTTAATATAGATATGTACTCATAGACAGTGATTGATATATATGGAGAAAAGATAAAATAGGTTATATTTTAATAAGGAAATACATATATATGAATATACTTATAATGTATATGTTTATGTAAAATACAGGCTGATATATGTTGTTTGTCCAAATATAAAGATAAAACATATACAGATAGATACACTGACATAACAAAATAACATATTATTACTCATACAGTTAATACCACTGATTCCCATCACATTTACATCTAGTTAATATTAATTTGGGCTATATTATTTTATCTTTTAGGATAAGCCTGTGGCATATGGTTGTTGTGCAGAAGATTTCGCCCAGTTGGAGAGGGAATGGAGCTCTGAATCAGGTAGTAAAGTCTAGGAGATGTGAAACTTAAAGGTCACTTAACCACTCCACAACTTTATGTTAATTAAAAATGAAACATTCTTTTCTGAGACAGGCAGGAAGTTCCAGAGACACAGGCAGTTTAACAAGTCTGGGACCCATCCTAAGGCTAAAAGGGGAAACAAGACCCCCGTCCTAAGGCTGTATAAAGGGGAAACAACTGCTTGGAGACTGGACTGACCATTGAGCTTCCTACAAGTGGTGTGGTGAGCTCCAGAGATACAGCTTCCATAGGTCATTACCTATGCTGATGTAGGCTTTCTGATGATACAGCCAGCTACCTTTGAGATGAAGTGACTATGGGGAAGATGATGCATCTGGTGTGGCTGCATTTGAGTCATCTATAAGCAACCCTTACCCTGATCTGTAAGTAACCCACAAAATTTCATTGGTTCACCAAAGCTGTTTTGGATGTAATCATCCTTTGGTCTGTCATTTATCCACTACTGAGGAATAAAAAGTATGCTTGCGTCACCCCAGGGGAAAAGGTTTTAGCAATACAATGGTATTTAAACAATAAACTTTAAGGTATTATTCAGGTTTGTTCACTAACTTGGAGTCAGCCCTCTGCACTTTTCTTTTATGCTATTTCTCTGGCACTTAGGTCTTTTTTTTTTTTTTTTTTTTTTACAGCCAGAAATCTTTACCTGAAAGTTTACTGATGAAGACCACTGACATTGAAAGCCCTCCATCCCCTCCTAAGCCCACACCTGTTTACATACCGGCATAGCGAATCTTGAATCCTTTCTTGCTGGTTGCATGGTCAGTGGACCAGCGGAGGTAGAGTTGGTTACTTCTACTGGTGAAGTTAGATTGTTCAGTGAGATTCCCACTTAATACCACTAACAAAGGACTTTGTCCAGAAGACCCTGAACAAAACAGGAAATCAAAAATGGACAGATGTGAACACATCTAGAATTCAGATAGCACTTAGCTTTGAATTAAAATGGTATCTGCACTTAACAACATAGCACTATCTCATTTCCAAGGAGGACAAGGAACACCCAATGATGACAGCAACCAATGCACCCCTTGATAATTGTGAGACTAGCTGAGGGGAAAGTCAGGTGTTTACACAACTACTGGATGGTACTGCAATAAAATGAGGCAGTTGTACAAAGCAAAAGCACTGAGAAACTGAATATGATTTTTAACTAATATTGACAATAAGCTCTATAATAGTGAAAGTATATGTCATGACAATCACTTTGGGGCACAACTTAGTGATATCTAGTAAAATTAAAGGTTTGGTTATATTTCCATCAACTTTTTTTTTCTTTTGGTTTTTCAAGGTAGGGTCTCACTGTAGCTCAGGCTGACCTGGAATTCACTATGTAGTCTCAGGGTGGCCTCAAACTCATGGCAATCCTTCTACCTCTGCTTCCCAAGTGCTGGATTAAAGGCGTGTGCCCCCACACCCGGCTCCATCAACATTTTAACACATGTCTACAAGTGTTATTTTATATAGTAAAAATTTGTATTCCAACATTATTTGTCACAGTACATCTTGAACCAGAAATACAGATTGAGCCTTTTCTTTAAGTACCAGAAATGTCATTAAAAGAAATTGTATGTACACTGAAGGGTTAATAGCTTTCCTGAAAACCAGAGGGAATTGAAGAGTTAATAATGGCCCCTAAGGCTAGAAGGCCATGAAAGAAACAATAGAGGAATTCAGCCAGGCTACTCTAATGGATGTACTCCCCTTAGCTCAGATGTCCTTGAAGGACCAAAAACAATATGAGTATGTTCCCTTAGACAATATTGGCTGAAGAAGCCTATTCTGAACAAGGACAGTCTACTTTTCTTAGGATCCTCCTTATAAACTTGCACCCTTGCCTGGCTCTGGGCTTCAGCCTTCATCCCACAGGAAGGCTGCTGCCCCTCACTGTTTCTTTCAATAAACAGTCTGTCTGTACAGATCAAATCTGGTGTTCTCTCTTTCTTTTCTCTTATATCTTCCTTACATATACAGTATCTAAAATGTAGTGGACATACATGTATTAACTAACATAGGTAATTCTAATAGTAGCATAGTGATGTCTAGATATATCTATGTGAAGATAATTGCATTGCAACTGTGTAACATTTCAAGAAGATTGCATACTCTTGAATTTTGGATAGATAGATGGATATGTAGATTAGTAATAAGTTATGTAATTATCCACAACAATGACCCACTGAACTCTTGACTTAGGACACTAAATTCCTTTATAAAATGGAAAAGTGGCTTACATAGAATGGAGTTTCTGAATTTCTCTGAGTATTTTGTCTTTTTATAGAAACAAGGCCTAAGTAAATTTGATGTAGACAAAAAGTTATTATATTATTTATATGCTCTTGATTTTTTCATTCATTGTTGAATGGGAGAATGTCTCAATGTTATCAAGGCAAGTGACACTTATCTTTGAGTCTTACTTAGGGTTTTCATTCATGTAAAGTTGCTGCGAGCTCAAAATTTCTCCTTCAATATAATCCCCAAACAATTTCTAGTGTCTTCTCAAATAAAATAGTTAAAGGCTTTGTTGTACTCAATTCAGTCATACATTAAATTTCTACTCCTGACACCTCACAGTGTGACCTCATTTGTACCCATGACCTGTATGAGCTAGCTAGATTAAAGTGAGTTTCCGTGGGTGGGACACTCCTGTCTGATTGATATGTTTATACTAAGAGAAGATAAGGACAAAGCTACATAGTTAATGGCCACATGAAGACACAGGGAGAAGGAGACTTCTATATGCTAAGGTGAAGCTCAGAGACAATAGCCCTATCATGTTTGATCAGAAACAACAGCCTTATTATGCCTTGATCTTAGACTCCTAGTCTCCAGGACCGTAAGAAATCATTTCTGTTGCTCACATCACCCATTATATTGCATTGTAGTCTTAGTAAACACATGCAGAAAATTAGTACGATAACCAAAGTTGCAAAAGTTGGTGCAAAGAATTGACAGAAAGGACACTTATTGTTATGAATGTCACAGAACTGTCCTGGCCTACTTCCTGCAGAAGGATGACCCCACTCCATAACAGAAAAGTGCAGAGGTGTGAGTTCTATGGGAGGTCCAACTGTAGCTCTATGCAGAGATAATGCACCTTCTGAACAAAATGCCATTGGGAAATTAATTATCCTGAACTCACAGATTTCAAATGTCACTTTTAGTGACAGAATGCAAGAGTACATTTTCTGGTGGTGTTAATCCTGCATCAAATCCCTCATTTCTCTCCACCTGTTCTCTGCCTAAAATGTAAGAAGCTTTCTAGGCCTCACTCTTATAATTATTTTTATTTATTTATTTGCAAGCAGAGAGAGAAAGAAAGAGAGGGAGGGAGAATTGGTATACCAGGACCTCTAGCCACTGTAAACCAACTCCAGATGCATGTGCTACTTTGTGTATCTGACTTTATATGGGTAATGGGATTTAAACCTGGGTCCTTAGGCTTTGCAAACAAGTGCCTTAGCCATTAAGCTATCTCTCCAGCTCCTTTAAGGTTCACTTTTAAAAGCAATCATCCCCGTTTCACTTGTAGACATAGTCCTCAAAGGAGACATACAGGGGTTTACCATGACAGCCACTGACAAATATCTTATCAGCAAACCACAATCTTTATTAGGACATGTTTCTTCACCAAGTTCTATGATTATTAAAACCTACTTTTTTTAAAATTGTGGGTTATCTGCACCCAAGGCACGAGAGTAATACCTTCCCTGGCTAATGAACTTAAAAAATCAATATTTCAACTTCCTTCTGCTTTACTCATGGACTGTAAAATAACTCATCTTACCCCAAAAAGAGATGAGCACAGCATTTACCACAATAAAAATGTCATTGCTTAAAAACGTTACTCACATAAAAGTCTGACCTTTCATTTTATAGAAAAATCATTGAGAGCTGAACAATGCTAGCCATACATCCCTGATAATTTTGACAGCCACTATTGTAATATGATTTCTCTGGTCTACTTTGCTTCTTGTCATGCATGGGCATAGTGAGGGCATATTTGGGCAATATCAGATTATAATTTAATTAGTATATAAACTAGTGGTAAAGCTTGTATTGTTGAAATTAAGAGAAATAAGGGCACTGCTTGCCTCTATCCCTATCCAAACGATGTAAAACTGTATAGCCAGACAAAATTTGAAGCCACCATTCATAGATATTGGATTATTTATAGCCAATTAGGAACACACACATGTTCATATACCAACATATAGCCTATTTTATGTCAAAGTCTTCAAGAATGTATGTCTGGACAGCCACTTTAAACACATTGTTCTCTTGCCCTTTGTCACTAATTCTAAAAATAAGAACTCTATTTCCAAAATAGCAATCATCACAAATGCATACATTGATCCATGCATGCTTATCTACACAAGCAACTCGGCTGTGATGATCCATCAAGTTCATGACCCTCAAATAGACATACCCAGAATAAATTAGAGTCATTTTTAATTACTGAAATGACTGTGTGTTCTCAGAACCCAACAACAATTTCATTGAGATATGATAAAACCCTGAATTTTGTTCATCCACAATTGTAACCTAGTCTACTTTTCTTCATGATGACAATGTAACTTCTGTACAAAGTAAAATATCTCATTATTTCCATTTCAACTTGACAGTTCAACCATATACACTGTTGTATTAAAATACTCATTACAGATGCATAAATATCTTACCACTAGTGCTGAAAACTGTATGACTATGTGTTTAATTGAAACTCATTTCACTATATTTTAAAAAAAAAAAGCCTAATTTCCCTGGTAGCAATTGCCATGTAGATGCCTCTATGAGTTGTTATTTTTAGGCATTTCTAATTAAACAGTCTTTTAAAGTGACTAAAATACTCTTAGACCTGTTGATATTCTCATATCATTGTGAATCAAAATAGTTGAGAATAAAACATGAACTGTCTGAGATCAAGACTCTGAATCTTCACATGTTATAATTAAAGTACAGTGAAATACTATTATTTGAAAAACCAAAGCATTAACAACAGTAGTGTGGCTTGAAAAGCACACTACAGTCATCCATTGGCTGTGTTTTGTTTGGCGAAGACATAATTAAACTTGAGAATATGCCTTAGTCAATTAATTAACAAAACAAACATCCATAAGCCATGGCTATATGACTAAAGAAACTTACCATCAAATACTTCCAGTGCATCAAATTGTTTCTCACTTTGAAATGTGTCCACAAAGATAGTAATATTAAAATTTGGCTCAACCTTAATGCTCCAAGAGCATGTCTGAGAGTTAAAATAGTTGCCTGGATACCCTGGACTAAGGATCACTCCAGAAGATTCTGTCCGAACTTCGTTTGCTGGGCATTGTGCTGAAGAGAGAAGTAGCAGTTAAAGATTTTTCCAACAGAATAAATTCAGTTTCAATAGGATTGCTCCTGTCCCTGTGCACAGAAACCCATACAGAGAGGACAAGTTTCATGAGCTCTGTCCAGATTTAACAGGGATCCCAACATCTCCTGAGAGTGACACTGATTCCTAAGGAGCAATGACAGTCTTTCTGTTTGCAACTCTGTCCACTGAGCCTGCACATTCCTCTGGCCATGTCTTAATAAGGGGCCTTGCACATTTTGTCCTGGGATCCTGGCTTGCCCCAAAACAACTACAAAGTAGAATATTCATCTTCAACACAATGTGACAAAAATGTGATGGTTCTTTTTAAAAGAAAAATCTCATTTTTCTTCTAGCCTTTGTTGTACTTAGAAAAAAATGTAACTTATAATCTTGTGGGAATAAAATGAACCATAGAAACAGGGCTCTAAACTCAGCTGGTCAGTTTCCTACAGTGTGCAGCAGGACCCAGAGTCTCTAAGCACAGAATTTCTGAATGAATCACTACGACATTACAGATACGGTGACACACCTTTCTTTTCTTGCTATCCTGTTTCCTTATTTAGCTACTTCCAGGCTAATTAAACATTTAAAAAAATCTGCATGAGAATGAAAGTAAAATGAAATAATCCCAAAATTAATTAATAATTCTTCTTATTGCTAAATTAAATTGCATACAGAAAATGTTGTTTGTAGAGCCACCAAGAGAAATATGAGATTCGTCATAGCATATAGACGGAGATGTGGTGACGCTATTCATGGTGACAAGATCACTTTGCCAAATGTACTATGCCCAGTGCAAACTGGCCATATTGATATTCTTTAAAAGAACACAGCACCTCAGTTGGTTCTGGCATCTGTGCACACCTGTATGTGTTAGGGACTAGGGCTCTGGAAAGTTCCCAGACCTGCTTGCATGTTGCAATGAGAGCCAGAGCTTTTCCTGCCTCTACCATAAATGAGGCCATAACCTCAGCCCCCGGGTCACAGCTGGATGCAGCAGCCTCACACTATGAAATAAAAGGTGCCATGTGGGCTGAGGGGTTGTAGAGATTGGAAATGGGCTGCCTTTCTCAGAACGAAGGTGTGGCCAAGAGCACTTTGCTCTGTGTGTTGCCCGTGGGAGAGCTTCAGCCCACTCCTCTGCTTACATCTTTTACCCCTGCAGCTAGAGTGAGTACATGACTCTGAGCTTCAGAAGAGATCTGGAAACAGGCAACTTTCCAGTGAGTTGTGAAAAGCCACCTGGAATCCTGTGAGCATATCCAGAGCTTGGGAGCAGAGAAACTGTCCTAAACTGGAAGCACTTCTTTGGCATAGTCATTCGTGCTCCTTATATTTTTTTTAAATGCTGCTTTTTGCTCAACAAAGAAGATAAAAATGAAACTATAAGCAAAACCCTGGCCACCAAGTTTCTTATATCATTTAACACTTTTTTATAGATATAAACATTGCTTTTAAAAGACATTTGGAGGTATTTCCCTGGAAGCTAGAATGGTTTTGTCGCCTGTCTGTTCTGCTGGTTGCCAAGTATCTGCTAGCTTCTTGCTTGCTGCTAGAAACCGTTGCTAGGAGCAACCCAGCAAGCATGGGGAATTTCTTTCAGGAGCACTTTATGTTGAAGCAGAGTGGCTCATTTCTCTAGTAGTAGTAACACCTTTTAAAACCACAGCATCTCAAGAGTGTTTGGAAAATCTCCCTGCATAGAAAAACCCCTGCTCAAAGTTCCCATCTGAGAAGCTGCTATGAGAAGTCTAACTTCTGTGATTAGAGCCATCACTCCTTGGCATGGGGGATATTGCCCAATTTCTGAGGACAGTCAGAGTTGTGTGGCTTAACAACATGGGTATAGTATTGAATGTACCTGCTAGGCCTTCAAGAAAAGTAATACAGGATTAGAAACACGAACTGAGATCTTTTTAAAAAATATTTTATCATTTATTTATTTAACAGAGAGAGATTCCAGTGCCTCCAGCCACTGCAAATGAACTCCAGATGTGTGCACCTCCTTGTGCAACTGGCTAACGTGGGTCCTGGTAATCAAACCTGGGTCCTTTGGCTTTGCAGGCAAATGCCGTAACTGCTAAGTCATCCCTCCAGTCCCTGGGATCTAATTTTTCTTGCCTATATGAGGGTGATTGTGTGTGCATGCATGTGTGTGTGCATCTGTGTGTGTGTGTGTGTATACATGTGTGTATGTTTGTGGAAACCAAAGTATTGACATTCAGTGTCTTCTTCAATCATGCTCCACCTTATTTACTGTAAAAGGAACTTTCGCTGAACTCAGAACTCAACAATTTAGCTAATATAGCTAGTCAGTTTGCCCAGAGTTTCTGTCTGTCTTCACCTCCCAGAGCATTGGGATTGCAGGTGCCTGGTATTTGAGTGCTTGGGATCTAAATTCAGGTTCTTATGCTTGCATACCAGCAAGCACATTACCAACTGAGCTACCACCTCAGCTCCATAAATTAGGATTTCTAGTAACTGGTTTATAAAAGAACCTATAGGATGAGAGAACTGTGAAGACTGGAAGTCTCTTGAAGCAGGTGGGAGGGTCTGTTACCTGGAAGCTTGTAGTGCTGGCTGCTGCTACCTGTGCAGAGTGGCACAGCACTTGGCCTCCTTTGCCTGTTCTCTCCAGAGGTCATGATCACATTGCTGACCCTTACTTGTGAATATTAAACATGTTTCTTTTTTGTAATCAACATTCTGATACTTGGTGTTGGTCCTTGTCAACTTGATGGGATTTAGAATCATCATGAAAACAAACTTCTGGTCTTGTCTATGTGGGGGTTTCTAGATTAGGTTAGTTGACAGGGAGGAGACCTGTCCTATCTGTGGGCAGTGCTATCCCTCTGGCTGGGTCCTGGACTGTATAAAAAGGAGAGAGTTGAGCACCAATATTCTTTTCTCTCTGTTTCCTAACTGTGAATGCAATGTGACTAGGTGTCTCATGCTCCTGTCAGCATGACTTCCCTGCCACAACGGACTCTACTTTCAAACTATGAGCCCAAATAAACCCCACTTGTCTTAAGTTTTTTTTTTTTTTTTTGTTTTGTTTTTTGGTCTTTGTGTTTTTTTGAGGTAGGGTCTCACTGTAGCCTAGGATGACCTGGAATTCACTATGTAGTCTAAGCTGGCCTGGAATTCACAGTAATCCCCCTACTTCTGCCTCCCGAGTGCTAGGAAAAGGTGCCTTTATTAGGTATTTTGTCACAGCAGTAGAGAAGTAATTAATAGAGCCCCTCTCGTAGTGCCATAGGATGAAGCCACTTGACATTGAAGCATTCTTAGAAATTTAGTCCTAGGTGGGGATGCAGTATCTCTTCCCTCAATACCTGAAGCGCAGGGTGTCAGAAGCCCTTCTGCTTTTATGGGTGCCTGGTGTCCTTTCCTGCTTGCAAAGCTGTGTTCATGTTTTTATTCCCCCAAAGAAACACTAACTTTCCTTAACATGGGTGCTCTTTGAACATTTCTCTCACACACTCTCTGTTTTCTCTGAGAAAAGATGGCATTTGACACGGTACATGTAGCGGACTTCCCAAGATCCACCCACAGTCTTCCTGTGCCCTTCATATTAACGGCAGTTTTCAGAGTAGAACTAATAAGAGTGTATAGTGATGTTCAAAGAAGAACGATTCAAACTGAACACAATCTGTCATCAAAAATTTACCAAGGATTGGTCCCTCACTTGATCCCAACTAAATCTACCAAATAATTAAAAAATAAAGGAAGCTTATAATGAAGTTCTTAAGTGATTAAGGATTAGGTACAAGACAGAGACCAACGTGTTTTATTTCCTCTTTTTTAAATAATGAGCTGCTATGACCATTCTCCTTTCAGTTCAACTATCAGTGAAGTTGCTCCTGATAGTTGGTTAGCCTAGCCCTAGACAAAGCAGTAATCTCTGACCTAGAAGAGCCAAGGTCTCACCACTAGTGGGAGCAGAAGGTAAATCTATACCGGGCTACTGTAAAGGCGCCCATGCATAGGGAATTGAGATAATTAGCATGCAGTAAAGTTAATTTACAGCAAGAGACTCAGGATGAAAGTGAATTAAATGAGTGTGCCTTTTTTCATTAACTAGCTGAGACAACTTTTGCTTCAAGTCTTCTAGTCTGACAAACTGAATTTGCAATTAAAATGTACCTAAACAGTGTGACAGCTTGAGCTAAGAAGATGATTCAGCAGGCAAGGACACTTATCAATGTAAGCAAGAGGACTTGAGAGGGCCCAATGTACCCTGAATTTGATTCCTTAGCACCCATATAAAGGCTGAGTGTGACCACACATGCCTATAACCCCAGTTCTATAAGGAATAGAGACCGGAGAATCACTAGGGCTTGTTGATGCACCAGTTTTACCCAAAACATGCAGTGGAAAGTCAGTGAGAGACCACATTTCAAGAAAGCAATACAGATGAGCCAAGTGAGAAAGACATATCTGGTGTTCTCCTCTGGCTTCTGCACAGTATGGGGTACGCACATCTGCCAACTCACATGTGCATACACTTTATATACTCATCACACCACATTACACATACTACATAGAAAGAAAATGTAAAAGATTGCTTGTTAATTTTTACATGAAATTGCAAAAGGTAAATACCATATATCCCTTTCATTTTGAGCAGGGAATCCCTAGCAGATCATGGATATTGGGCTAACATGTTACAAACACTGACTTTTCCCAAGAAAATGACTCTGCTTTCATGTCTTTAGCCAGTGTGGCCCCTGAGGGCTAAAAAAAGGTAAGGAGGAGATACCATTGCAGTGACATTCTCCATAGACTCATTCTGAACCAGGAGAAGACAGGGGTGACTTCTTTCCCAGTTCAGCAGTTTCTCATCTCCCTGGTTTCCATGCTCAGAATTTTTCAAATTATTATTTTTTAATATTTTATTTATTTATGAGACAGAGAGAGAGAGAGAGAGAAAGGGCACACCAGGACATCTAGCCCCTGCAAACAAACTCCAGATGCGTGTGCGACCTTGTACATCTGGCTTCAAGTGAGTAATGGAGAATAGAAACTGAGTCCTTTGGCTTTGCTGACAAGTGCCTTAACTGCTAAGCCATCTTTCCTTTCCCCAAATTATTTTTAATAAATAAATTACTATGTGAGGGTCAGTAGCTATTAATTCCAAACTGAGATGATGGAAACTGTCTGGAGTTTCTCAAGGCTTCCTCATCTAATCATGTGATCCAAGAATGTTTTGCACACCCAGAGACAATCCCTCCATGGCTGCGAGCTTTGGAAAACTGCTTTTGAGGTGACAGAGAATTGGCATTGTAACACAGTTGAGTGCTTACAATCCTTTCCTACGTAAGGTGGTAATGATCACTCTTATGCATGGTGGCAAGAGTGAGTGACTTGTCACAGTCACTTGACAAGTCCAGGATCAGGCTCTGGTCTTCTACTTTTCAGTCCTTTCAATGGCTTCAGTCCTCCTGGTGGATGATAACATCCAGATTCCTAGAATGGAGGGGGCCCTGCTTAAAGCCACTGTATCTGCATAATGAGTGTTTTAAATGACTTTATAAACTTTGTTGGTGATCCCATAGTGTTTCGGACTTACTTGGGTCATCTGAGCTTATCTACAGTTGTCAAACCTTCTTTATTCCCAGAATACTTGAAAGTGGTGCCCATTAATTTATATTTGTTGAATGATCTAATTGAATTCTAACCAGGTAACCAATGGATTCAGCTTCAAGTCCTGTTATTTTTATTTTTATTTTTTTTATTTATTTATTTTTTTGGTTTTTCAAGGTAGGGTCTCACTCTAGCCCAGGTTGACCTGGAATTCACTATGGAGTCTCAGGGTGGCCTCGAACTCACGGCGATCCTCCTACCTCTGCCTCCCGAGTGCTGGGATTAAAGGCGTGCGCCACCACGCCCGGCTCTGTTATTTTTAAAAATATCTTATTTTTATTTATTTGAGAGGGAGAGAGAGAAGGCTTATGTGGGTCCTGGGAAATTGAACTTGGGTCCTTCAGCTTTGTAGGCAAGCATCTTAACCACTAAGCCATCTCTCCAGCCCAAGTCCTGTTCTTTTATTGTGAATATCTAAGTCCTTGCATAAATAAATTATTTTAAGGGAATATAAAAACATTAGATGGACTCATTTTATTTTTTATCTATTTTATACCAAAAAAATGTAAAATACCAGCTAATTCTATTCAGCTCAAATATTGAGAGGGCATTCCTGAGCTGCACAAAGTTTGCTTTGAAATGCATCTAAAATACGTGGTAGAATGACAGATGGATTAAAGTAACCAGGCATTATGAAGGAAAGAAGAGTTGTAAACACTTGTAGGGGAACCTCAGGGGTGGATATCAGATATTTTATTATCATTGTTATTTTAGCTTTGCCATATTTTTGACCCTTTTCATGATGAATTGCTGGGGGAAAGTATGGCTTTCTATTTGATGTGACAGATTTACTTTTGAGGGTAAGCTGAAAGAGAACGGGTCATCAGATACTTCAGAGGAAGGTGGATCTCAGCACACATAAGGGTTGAGTTCAAAACCATCAGACACAGATTTACAGAACAACAAAGTCAGCAGGATCCAACAGGGCATACCTTCACAGGTGGGTGGAGAGCCTTCAAACTGCAGCTGGGAGCTGAGCTTGCAGGTCAGTGTGTCACTCCCCAATAACGTATACCCAGGGTGGCATTGGTACTTCACAAAGTCCCCTGAAGAGTTAAGACAATGGGAAAATTTGCTACTAGAACATTCCATTGTTGTGGATGCATGATGCTTGTGATTATGTAAGGAATGAATTCAATGGGTAAACCATCTAAAACATTCACTATATATCCCTTGTCAGAGAGTATCATTTTCAATTCTTAATTTACTAAATTATTTTTTAAGACAGAGAGAATTGGTACACCAGGGCCAAAGCCACTAAAATTGAACTCCAGAGCTTGCCCCACCTAGTGGGCATGTGCATGTGCATGTGCAATGTTACACTTGCCTTACCATTGTGTGTATGGCTTACGTGAAATCTGGAGAGTTGAGCATGGGTCCTTAGGGACCTTAACCACTAAATCATCTCTCCAGCCCAATTTAGTAAATTTAATATTAACAATGTTATGATATGTGGCTATTTTCTTCCTTGATTAATAACAACACTTATCCAATGCCCCTTTAAATAGATGATAGATAAATACACAGACAGGTGATAGATAAGCCAAGAGTGGGTTACCTAGGTTCTAAGCAAGGCTGTAGAGTAGGATGATGGAATGCCTTTAGTATAGCAGATAGGGCTTGCCCATAGTGTTGACTTAAGTAGCAGCATGTTTCAATTAACTAAGACATGGTGAGCAGAACAGGTACTAGGACACATCATTTGGTCAGAAGTCTTTTTTTTTTTTTTTGGTTTTTCGAGGTAGGGTCTCACTCTAGCCCAGGCTGACCTGGAATTCACTATGGAGTCTCAGGGTGGCCTCGAACTCACGACGATCCTCCTACCTCTGCCCGAGTGCTGGGATTAAAGGCATGTGCCACCACGCCCGGCTGGTCAGAAGTCTTAAACAGAGTGTGGCAACAGGAAGAAGCATTTTTAATTGGGGCTGAGAAATCTCTGTCACAATTATGCAGCCACCATGGGACATGGCTGGTTCCTTCACGTGACCAGATATTACTTAGTATTAATCACTGGTGAAAACAATGCATCAGGATTTCTTACAACTCTAGCCTATCAGTGGCCTCCCAGTTTTAAAGGAGGGTGATCTTGTGGAAGCTTCAAATGACCATGTTCTTCCTCAAGGTTAGTAACATGTTTCCTTAACCAAAGGCCAAAACCTGCTGAAAGAAATCCCAAAATACATTCAAATAATGAAACCGTAATACCACAGAGGGAAAATTTTGCAAATGGGTAAAGAAAATTTGAGGTATTATAATAAAAAACATGAAAATAAAAAGGAAAATATCTTCTTTGGGCCATGATCTCATGAGGGGTAGTTTTCCTGAAGGTTACAGGTCTGTGTAAGAATGAATAGAGGATGGCATAAGAAGCCAAACACCATTGGTGGAATGAAGGAAACTTACCTATTTCAAAGTCCTCATCCTCGGTAAGCAGGTCAGCCTGGGGCACTGCCGCAGGAGGTGAGCACTTCTTTAGCTGAAATGCTGATAGATTATGAAAAACATAATAACAGTTGTGGTCACCTTTGCCAAATAAGGAGCAACATCACAGATGGTCCTCCACAAGTTACTATGTCATGTCCACAAAAACAGCCACATGTGCCTATCACTTCTTGGTAGAAATCTTGCAGTTCCGACAGCTCCCATGATTGTTAAATGCCCAGCAATGCTCTGAGCTCAAAAAGCAGAAGTGTCCATTAAAAATGTAACATCTAAATTTAGCCTGTCTGCTTAGAATTTGACAATATGGCCTGTCCCCAGGTCTGGTCATAGATTACATAGCTCTTATGCATGTCTTTCCTGAGGAAGTGCTTAGGATCATTCTCTATGAGAAACAACAGGATGGTTATTGTGCCCTACTGCTCAGAGGTCATTCTCAAAGTCATCATGAGATTGCTGTTGCCCCCATTGCTTATTATATTATTTTCTATGATACTTCCTTAAAGTCAGGTTCTCAAAAATCTGTATAAGGTTCTGAGTGTATTGTGATGGTCTCTACATCAGCTTCATTTACACTTATATAGGAATCAATACAAGCTTTCTGTAAAGGATGGCCTCATGACATGAAATGATAGCAAAGATAATGTGAAGCACAGATGGGTTCCAGGAAAACTGCTGCTTTCATACAAGACCATGTCTCTGGCTCTGAGACAGTACACAGGATGGGTGGGCAGTGTACGTGGGGAACTTCTACTGCCTCTCTGTCTTAGCCATGGGGTGGAAATCAACTGACCATGAAAGTTGAGCACAAAGAAGCCACCATTGGAAAAGTCACTGTGGAACTTGAGCAGGACCTGGTTGGTGGAGCTGTATGCTGTTTCCAGGGCGGTGTTTCCGCTGAAGACCCCAAGCTGAGGTGAATTCTGGTCAGGACCATCCCTGGGAAATAGACAGTCATTGAAGCAGAACCATGGACGGTGGAGGCCCATGAAGCCCACATGTGATCTGGGTGGACATGGGAAGAGCAGCTGGGCTCACCTAGTCAGGCTGACTGTGGTGACTGCAACTTCCTTTAAGTGATCACATTTTAAGTGTTCATGGGATTGGGACTATTTAATGAGGACTCATTTATGAAAAGTTCTTCAAATGAATGAAAACACTTTTTAGAATAATAATGAGTTAGAACAGTCCACGGGTCCCGTGTTTAGAGACAATATGCTTAGTATTCAGCACATTTCCTATACTGCTGTTTTTCCCTGCCATTAGCATCCTGACCTTGGGCAGTCAACACACGGCTGACTCTCCCTTGTCAACACACAGTGTAATCTCTGTGAACCTGCTTCTCCCACAGTGCTGCTATCAGTTGGCTCTGGTAGTTTTCTGCTGCTCATCCCCACAGTCACTGACTGGCTTGGCTCCTTAGCACTACCTGCAAGACTTGTTACAGAAGCCTCAGAAGGTGTTCTCCAGTGGGCCCACTGAGCTGCATGTCACCCAGTGCTGCTACCAAAATCCAGGCTTGTGACTCCTTAAATCTCTTATATGAAGCTGCATCGTCCTTAGGTTATAGGCCCAAATTTTTAACATGATTGTAAGGTGATTTTCTCCTGCTTATAGTGACTAATTATTACTCTTTCTGCGGGCTCTTAAGAGTTCATCCATGTCATGTACACAAACACACTTCACATACAAGTGGACATAGAGACATATAACAGATATAGATGCACAGTAGATACATACTCATGCCCAGAGACATACATGG
Organism: Dipus sagitta; assembly: GCA_036346955.1. Classification (NCBI taxonomy): domain Eukaryota; kingdom Metazoa; phylum Chordata; class Mammalia; order Rodentia; family Dipodidae; genus Dipus; species Dipus sagitta. The sequence goes on from CM070783.1 coordinate 41,366,305, forward strand.
GCATATGATGTAGACACTTGCACTTATAAAAACACATATAGATTCAGATATACATCACATCACACAAACAGATACAAGTATAGGCACATAACACATGTCACATACCACACAAATATTCACACTACACACATGCTTGCCACATTCATTTTTTTTTCTTTGGTGTTGAGGAAGTTCATTCCAATAGCAGAGCCCTGCTTGCACCCCAAGAGTACATTATAGCTCTTTCATCATACTATAAGGAGAATCATCATTTCTGGATTCCCCCTTAGCTCCCACCTCAAAACCAAAAAGGCAGAGGCTGTCATTCTTACAAACCAGATTAAGCAGAAAGCCAGAGCAACATGTTCATCCCATCTAGGCCTAAATTCCCCTGAGAGTCTCTTTAGAAAGCAGGCCTGTGGAATTCACAGGTTGGGGATGGGCCCAGCCATGTTCATGCATTTTATTTTAGAAAAAAACAATATCCTTAAAAGTATGAAATAAGCCAGGTGTGATGGCACATACCTATAATTTCAGCACTCAGGAGGCTAAGATAAGATATCCACCAATTTGAGGCTAGCATAAGCTACATAATAAGTTCTAGGCCAGGTTGGTCTATAGAATGAGACCCTCTCTCAAAAACTGATAATTAGTTCATTAGTTAATATATGGAATAAATAACCCTGGACTATTCTATATCTCTACATGAATTCTGGCTATTTATGTCCTGTTGCAGAACCCAATGCATTCATTGAAATTTTCTGTATATCTAGATACAGCTGGTGAATTTCTTTTCCAATAAGTAATCTGACAAAGGAGAGAGAAGTGATATTATATCTGAAGAGGCCAGCACCAGCAGGGACTGCTCCTCCCTCAAAGGTTCATACCAGACAGCGATGTAATCATTAACAGCCTCCGTCTGCAGCAAAGTAAAGTTGATGTACACTCCATGTCCTGGGGGAACTGTGACCAACCACAGGCAGTCCTTCAGAATCGGGTACTCATCTGGAAACCCCGGGGAATAAATGGTGCCATTCTGGGATGTCACATTATACCCACAGGGAGCTGAAAAGGAAGAAACTGAAAATAAGTCTAAGACTTAGAAAGTAGGTAAATATTCCAAAGTCCCCTTTGTCTTTTAGCGTAAATGTTCCCTGGGTAGAAATAATTGTGAGATATACCTCAGTGACCACTTTGTCAAAGTTGTTCACCTAAAAATCTTGAGACTTCAGCGGAATTCTACTTCTAAGCTAAGTTATCTCAGTCCCACTTAATATATTCTTCAAATCTGCCAAATCCCTTCAGGAGAGTCATTCCCATGCGATTAAAAACTCCTGTCACTCATTGCCTGTGGCTGAGCTGATAATCCATCGGACTGTCCCATGCCATGGATTATGTAGAAATTATATAGAACTGAACATTTTTGTTTTAAGTCCCTGAACTAAAGCCCATTTAAGCTGGCTGAAAGAGTGGCATCTAAGCCTATTTTCCTTGAAACAAAGACATTATCAATTCTTTGCAAATCTATACCTGAAGAAGCAAGATAAACTTATGTAAGTGGTATTTAAAAAATACTTCTAAATCTACCAGTGTTCAGCTACATGGAGAATCACAATTCCCTGTTTTTTATTACACTTAACAGATGGACATTTGTTGTTGCCATGGCAATTACTTTTTTCTTTTAGAAAAGTGAAATGACCACATATTAGATCAACTTGACGAGCTTGAAATTCAGGCTTTATGTCATACGATAATATAATAGCCTCAGGCACTGAATGAAAATCATGCATACATACAGACATACACAAATGTGACAGAGGGTCCATGAACACGAGGAGTCTTCTATGACTATTGGCTTACCATAAAAATATCTTAGAATTTAGGAATGGTATAGACAGACAGACAGACACACACACACACACACACACACACACACACGGTAAGCAGTGAACAGGAAGAGGTAAGAGGGCTAGGGAAATGGCTCAGTGAATAAACTGCCTGCCATACAGACATGAGGAGCTGAGTTCAATTCCCATCACCCATGTAAAAAGCCATGTGTGGTCATAATGTAACACCAGTGCTAAAGGGGGCAGAGATAGGAGTGTTACTCAGTCTTTCTAGCCAAAAAAAAAAGGAGCTATAGGTTTAGTGAGAGACTTTGTATCAAGTAAATAAGGCAGAAGAATGAAGCCTCCATATATGTGAGCATGCACTATGCACATCTTTACACAAATGTGAGTATAGTTAACATACATGTAATACACACACCAAAAAAATCAAAATTAATAAATACAAAAACTTTTTTTTTCGGTTTTTCAAGGTAGGGTTTCACTGTAGCCAAGGCTGACCTGAAATTCTCTATGTAGTCTCAGGCTGGCCTCAAACTCATGGTGATCCTCCAACTTTTGCCTCCCGAATGCTGGGATTAAAGGCATGTGCTATCATGCCCGGCTAAATACAAGAAACTTATAAAACTGCTGAATGTGGTAGCACATGCTTATAAGACACAGGAGGATCCCTGGCTAACTAGTCTAGTTATATTTCTGAGTTCTAGACTTAGCAAGGGGCCCTGATTCAAACAGTAAGGTAAAGAGTGATTAGGAACACACTTGACATCAACCTTTGGCCTCACATGCACTCATGTGCACCCACGTACACTCACACACACACACACACACACACAGTCATTAAAAAGTTCAATGGCAATCCAAGGAGATGCCCAAGATGCTGCATGGCCAGATTAATGAGTTATGTGTCAATTTCAATCAAGGATGCCCCAAATAGAATGGCAGAACAGTCAGTGCAGAACATTCTAGAAATTTGAAAGTAAAACTACTAATTGAATTTTGGAGTTGAGCAATCCCACCCCAATCTCAGAGCCTCATTTCTGAAAGCCAGTGTTTGGGGCCTGGACAGAGAAGACTCAGGTTCTGCGGATGGGCTTCACACCATGTTGTCCTTGCCAGCTATTGGCCCTTGAGGATGGTGTGTTCCTCCCCTACAGAGCTCATGTGTAAGGGTTCTACATGAAAATCCTCACACTTTATTTCCTATCTTTTCTCCTTATCTTTTCTTGGAAACCCAACTCAACATCACCACCTCCTCAGTTAAATCTTTCTTTAGCTCTTACTTCTATGGGCTCCAGCATGTCCCAATCAGCCCACCCACAGTGTGACTCATTCAACTCAGTTGGCCATGGCTCTCATGACCCTTAGCATGTGCAGCAGATGGAAGTTGGCTGAAGTAAAGAACAGACTAGGCAAGGGTGTAAGACTACCACTCAGGGGGCTCTGGCCTCTCTGAGGGGTATACACAAGTGGACCTCGCAGTAGTCCATCATTCTTAGGAAACAAGGATGACTCAGGAGGCATAAGAAGGATCACTCATAGTTCAAGGCCCCTCTGAGGCTACATCGTGAATTCTAGGTCAGTCTGGGCTACAGCAATACCCTACCTCAAAAAACTACAAAAAATGGCTATAAAATTCAGTGCTTAGTTAATCAAAATGTAATCCCACATGAGAAAGTGATATTAAACTATATTAAATGCTTCTTAGAAAACCCTTCATACAGTGCCTCTAATTGCATGTAATGGACATTGTGGTATGGTTTTACATGGATCTTATGTTTAATGTTTTTAGCTCAGTGCATGACGTTATTGGTAAGGAGAAAAACATGATGTTGTACTTGATCTTCACCTACAGGCCCAGAAGTGATATATTATGAAATTTTTTTGTGTAGACCTTTGGCAAGAGGTCTGGTCCTTCTTCTGGGAGGTATTCTTAGACTACTCAGGAATCTCTGATGGCATGGGGCTGAATCTGAACAGAAAGACCATCTGGGACCTTTGACATTCACTGTGCTAGCTGCCCAGGTGGGCATCAGTTAGTCATTCCATCTATACACAGAGTCCTCATTGAAATGTTTGGCATTGGAATTAGGAGGTTTTCCTGCTGTTGTGTTAATCCTAGAGAGCAACAGACCCTCTCATACTCTATGCATCTTTCCCTTAGATGACTGTAACCTATTTTCCTTGACATACACTGTAATGATGAGAGTAACAGCTTCTAGTGTGTGAGTTTCTCTGATGAAGGCTTGAACTTTAGGCTGGTACAATTGGCACCTCATTTAAACTACACTGAAATAGAGAAGTTGAGTTAATTTTGTACTGCCAAAATAATTCTAAGCCAGAAGTTTTCTCTATATTAGAAAACTGAGATTAAAATGCAACAAAGTAAAATCATCAATTTTTCTTCAATATTGATTTCAAACCAAAAAATTAACCATTTACAAATAAAATCAAGGAATTTGAGGGAAAATTATAACTAAGAAAGGTTATAATTCTGATCAATTCAAAGTAACTTATGGCTGTAAACTATGTGTGTTTTTGTTGTTGGTGGCAGTTTTGTTTTACTTTCACATGGTAGGAGTTGAATCCATGGAATTTTTCATGTTTCACTAAGTCTTATCTAGCCCATAATATAGATTTTAAATGGAAAATCCAGTCAAATATTTGTTAAAGCATCTTCATGAGAAATAAGAAACCTCAACACATTACTGATATCATTAGTTTTACAAAATTTATTTTTCTTAAATATTATATGGAGTGAAATCATTAGAATTTTTCAATATATCTATGGGCTCTTAGTTTTATACTTGTTCTTATAATGATATGGAATGCAAAATACAGGTGAAAAACTGAACATTGGCTAGCTCTATGGCTTCCTCTTCAGCAGAAAGTCAGGAAGAGCTAGATATCTCCCCTATTCTACACAGGCATTTCAGAGGCCTACAGAATTGGTAATTTCATTATTTTTTTTCATTAAAGGTACTGGATCTATAGTAGTAGGATGTTATTTCTGTTACATATGCATTCCTTCTATATGCTATACCTCATAAATTTATTCTAGCTTGGTATCTCACAAATGTCTAAGTCATCATAAATGTCAAAAAGCCATGCCTAAGCAGGACAGTGTTACTCCATATCCTTCTACCTGGGATGTTCTCAGTCTCTGAGCTGAAAATGTTATGAGCTCTCAGTGCCCAGTATGAAAATAAACTATTTTTTGAAATGCAAATGCAGTATGGAGTTATTACAGAAGTTAAGCAAATTACAAAAAATCAATATGAACCATTTTCCCTCCTTGTCTTGTACTTTGATGAAACCGCTGTGTACCTAAATGCTGCCTTCCATGGCCCATGTTCTCTGCCTGTAGCTCATCGCTATAGGGTGCTGCGTCTGCTGTATCATAACTATTTGTGTTTAATGCTTTATTATTCTTACAGTTACCATAGGAGTAAGGGCTGTTTAAATTTTGTAACTTTCAGGTATGTGACATATTCCTGAAGTAGTTAGGTAATTATAGTGCAAGATATTCTCAACAAATGTTTGTTGAAGAAATCAAGTGAATTATTGTATATGTCTATTCAATGGTAAAGGTACTATGATTCCCAGTAGAAGCCAAATGGTCCCCAAGGCAGAAGAACCTACCATCACACCGTGGGAAAGGGTAGTTCCAGTTCCTGTTGGTGCCATGTTGGCATGTGAGCACAGGGTGGCCTAGCAAGATGTACCCAGGGTAGCACTCAAACGAGATTGACTGGCCCACACTGTAGTCTGAGTTGATCATGAAGCCATTCTGGAAGGCAGGTGGGTCTGGACAGTTCTGTAACTCATAGGCTGAAAAGAGAAATGAACATTATCAAGTTCCTCTGCAGGTACTGGGTGGGTCTGGAGTGGAGAGGAAGTAGGCAGCTCCTAAGGATAGACTCTGGATTTTGTTCAGGTTTGAATGAAAAATATACCCCATTTGTTCATGTGCTTGAACACTTTAGTCAGGTACCATTCTAAATGAGCGAAAAGCAGCTACAATTAGTCAGTATTATAACTGCATGCAGTGAATAAATATTCTATACTTCATAAGAATTACAGCATATACCAAGAAACAAATCAGACAATGTTTACTTTGGGAAGAAATCGTAGTGTTAATTTAGAAAGTAATAGAAATGATGAAATGGGCCTTTCAAACATGCTGACTCAACATGGACCCAGTGTTCCTCTGTTTGTTTAAGAGATGAGCTGCTGTTCATAGTGCTGTGAACCAGGAACCTAGTACTGCAGTTGTTTTGTTTAACTTGACTATTTAGTACAAATACAATAGGGAAACCCTTTCCATATTTTCCCTAGAAAAGTAGAACTGTAGAATTATAAAGGCAATTACTGTCAGCACAATTTCTGTGATACTGGTTTATTATGATTTATCATTGAAATATCTGTGTGTCTTGGAATAGATTCTAGGTATGATAACACATGTTGTTCATAGTCAGGGTGATTCAAATATTTGCCTATGACTTAGTAAAAGCTAGCTAATCCATAAATCACGTTCAAGGCTGGTTATTGCAATCTGAAAGCTAAATGAGTCTCTGTGCATTCTTCATTTACACGTGCTGGCATCTTTTCTTATCTCTGAAGTCACCCCTGCATGTAAAAATGGCAGGTATTCATTTCTCATCCAACACATAGCCTTGCTGAAGACACAGTTGGGGAGAAAACTACTCATTATCTTGCTTAGGAAATCCTAATGGAACCTGTCGTGGTGTGAAGATACAATGTCACCCACCTGCTCATGTATTGATGGGAACTGATGGCACAATTTTGGGAGGTGGTAGAAACTTTGGAAGGCAGGGTCTAGCTGGGGCAAGTAGATCACTGTAGGTATGAATTTGAAGGTTATATCTATCTTGGATCCCTTTCTCTTTCTGTTTTCTGTCCACCATGAAGTGAATAGCCTCCTTCTGTAGTGCTTCCACCATCATTATGTTCTGTCCAAGCGCATGGAGAAAAGCAATCTTGCATTGAATGCTTTGAAGACATGATCTAAAATGAGCCTTATTCCTTTAAGATTGTGTTTCATCAAGGTGGCACATGCGTCTGGAGTTTGTTTGCAGTAGCTAGAGGCCATGGTGCACCCATTCTCTCTGTCTCTCCCTGTTTCTCTCTTAAATAAATAAATAAATAAATAAAAATTAAAAAAAAATCTGTGTCAAGTATTCCTTCATAGTGACTAAATTGTACCCAAAACAGCCCAAGAAAGACCCTCATTGCCCATTATCCTAACCTAGTTAAAGAGAATAGTCCCCTGGGTGTGCCTCACAGTCAACTGAAAGTTGATCAATAATGGAAAGGATGGGGCAAACTCTTGAAATAAAGAAAAGTGGAAATTGTAATTTATATGCTCACTGACACCATTGGAGGTGGATACGAAGCTTTGAAGTTTATAAATAAATCATGAAAAATTATACTGTTCATGATGCATGCTGGATGAGTCCTGAAAATTTTAGGCTTTCTGTCTTTCTTTGTTCATGTCCTGAAATCAGACCATAGGAAAAATGAGACAAAGAAAAAAAAAAACTATATGGAGAAAATAATCAGTTGACAAGTGGAAATAAATAAAATAGTCAACAGTAAGTATACTCTTCAGACTGGAGGAGAGACACGAGGTCCATCTTAGGAGGTGGGCAAAGTCCTGAATATGAATTGGGCTGCATCTCAGGCTAAGTATCTCCTTTTCCCTGAAAGAATCTGTGGAACTGTGTGGGAAAACACCAGGTCAGCACACTTTGACTAGATTGTAATTTGAAGGATTTGGTGCACATGCTATGTGGAGCATGTCTTGACTAACACTGGCCAAATGTTAAGTATCCTGTAGCAAGTTAAGTGTTCTGTAGTTTGTTATTACTAATAGTAATAGTATGTTATTTAATAAAGTACTGGCATGGCATACTTTCTATTTAAATACCAATGTGTAGTGTTAATAGGTCATGTGGATAGCTCAGTTTTGGTGACATAATTGGCCATAATCCTTTACAAGAAACCTTGAATACTTACCCTGGTAATACTATTTCCAGAAATCTCTACCATGAGAATAGCAAAGAAGAGAAAGGTCAGTGTTTAAATATGTTAACTGCAGCATTATTTTCATTAAACACATTCAAATATCTAAACAAATAATATCTGAAACATAGTCTCAGAAATACTGAATAACTAAAATGTTATCTCTTCCTCTAGCTATGTGCATATGAATGCACACATATGCACATAAATGCATGCATATATTTCTCATGTAATATGATTCAACTTTACAATGGTGTGGAAATGAGGACATATTTATTTTAAGATTTTAATCAGATATTTTTTTTCCTGGCTGTGATGTGTGGTATGATTTTTCTCTGGTAATGCTTGACATTGGCAGGAATCCAGTGGTCCTAGCCAGCCCTATGGTCACAGATGAAACAGCCCACATTGTACAGTGTGCTGTGTAGGTAAGCTCCACACATGAGGTATATTAATTCCACTTTTTACTTACAGGGTTACGAACTTGTGGTTTGAAAATTAAGCTCACAATAGGCCATGTCTTTTCACACTTAGTCCCTAGCTGGTGTTGCTATTTCTTGGAAGTTGTAGAAACTTTGGTAGGTGGGCATTACTGGAGGAAGTAGGTCCCTGGGTGGTACCTCTGAGAGTTATATCAGCTACCTAGTCTGGTCCACTCTCCCTTTATTTCTTGTCAATATGAGGTAAAGTTCCTCTGCTATACACTAATTTTTAAAACATTAAAATATTTTATTTATTTATTTGAAAGAGATGGAGAAAGATGAGTTATAAAGAGAGAGAATGGGCATGCCAGGGCCCCTAGCCACTGCAAAGGATCTCCAGATGGATGTGCCACCTTGTACATCTGGTAATACACAGTTTAGCTTGGGTTTATCAAGATGGAAACCATTGTGAACAAAGTGTATCTGTATGTATGTGAATATATGTGAGTGTATATTTCCTTATTTCTGCCATAATACTGTATAACTGACAACCTAATCTGGTTGACAGGTGAAAAAAATCCTAAAGTTGACTGTTCACTTCACTTGGATTTAATAATTACTGTACATGCACTTTGATACATTTCTGTTATAAGTATGTATTGCCTACTGGAAGAACAAGTTTCATTTCTGTTGAGTGAAAGAAAACAGGAAGTAGAAGACATGCCAGAGTAACGAACATCCCAGAAGAACTCCTGGCCTTGGCTTCCACAGGAACCTGAGCTGGGAAGAGGATTTAGTCAAGGTCCCAAGTGGGGTGGGGCTGAGGTCCTCTACAAAAAACAGGGCACATACTCCAGAGGCCAGAGTGTGACCCTACCCAGCTAGCCACCAGCTGAGCCTTGGGAGAGTTGGTTATCCAGTGGTCCCCAGCATCACCTCTCTATTTTCCCAGGATGATAATACATTCTCCCTCATCACAAAATCACAGTGAAAATAAGTGCAGTTCATTGTGTGAAAGAGTACTATTCTGAAAGAGAAAACTTTTTATTTTGCTTGTAATACCCCTGAATACTATAGGTTATTTCACATATGATAAATGGAAGACATGAAATTCTTGTTGCAATTAGCACTCTCATACCCTTTGAAATAGCTGTACATCCATGCTTATAGATGCACTGTTCTCAATAGGCAAGAAAGGCAAGAAGCCTTAATGTCCACCGGCTAATGTATGGATAAGGAAAAGGTTGTCTACATGCACAATGAAGCTGTACTCATATGGAAAGAAGAATTGAATTAGGCATTTTCAGGAAAAACAGATGGAACTGGAGTTCATCATGTTAAGTGAAATAATCCCGACTCAGAAATAGAAATACTCCAGTTTTGCTCTCATAAGCAGAGTTGAGATTTAAATATGTATGCATGAATACACCCCCACACACTGCACACACGAGTGATATGAAAGCAGAAGGGTACTATTTAGGATAGGAAGAGGACCCGCAAGAGGAGAGGAGGAGAAGGGGTGAATATAACTAATTTTCATGTCTGAAGATGTCATAATGAAACCATTATTTTATAGGCTGACTAAAAGCTAATAAACGCTACATTTTCACTTAGTTGATGCTTTTTCTTGCAGGTGGTATTTCGCACTCAGGATACAGATATTTTTTTTTCTTTATAAGAAATCAAAGATAATGGGCTGGCTTCACACATTGTGCAATTGTGATTAGTCATTTTTAGAAATATGAAGAAAAGATTTAATTACTAAAATGTTAGTGCCCTAGTGCTGCTTTTCGGTGTGGCTAGATGATAACATCATCCTACTGAGACCACTAGAAAGGAACTTGCTATAAAATGTATTTATTCTGGATCAGTAAGCCCAGCAAGCAATCTTTACTAATGGATTCATAGTAGGAAGGATGATTTGTGAAAGAGAGCACACTTTCAACTCTCAATACGAAATGGGATTTGCCACCTAGCATTCAGACAATGGCTCTGAGGAATGTTTTTTAGTTTCTTGTCATCTTATGATATTGGACAGTTGAAATCTACATAATATCATGCTGCAAGGACAAAAACTTAAAGTTGTCCAAGCAGAAAAATCATATTTAAATTCTTAAGAAACAAGCATATCTCTTTAAAAAAATTCCTTAAAGCCTGGAGGGCATGAACCTCGTTGTTGACTGCTTTATATGAACATTGTTCATATATATATATATATATATATATATATATATATATATATATATATATATAAATATATACATGTATGTATGTATGTAATCTATGTAGGTGCTTAGAAAACTATGGTAACATATGTTTGGACAGAATATTAGACCAGATATTAGAGCACTTAATCACAGGCCTGGTAGTCTCTTGCTACTCTATGTTCCTTCAATCTTTAATTAGTGATTGAGCCAAGAATGTCAATACAGGCATTGACACTTATTTAACAAACATCTATCTCAGACCTTAAACATCTGATTGTAAATCTGACATAGAAATGTATTATCTAACATATCAAATATGACTGCTCATATCTGTAAGGAACAAAGCAAAATGAAACGCTGATTGTCAATTCCAGAGTAGGAGAGTGAAATTAAACTCTATGCAATATGAACTATTTCATGCCAGAAAGTTCATGGATGAGTTAGCAGTGCCTTGGGGATGAGGTGAGTGAGGGTTTGGGTTAAGTTTTACACAGCATTAATTATTGCAATACAAACATGGTTATGGTTAATAGATATCCCTGATGACTGTTCACTTAGCACATTTAGCATGGTCACGCATGTGCACACACACCAGTGCGATAGTAAATTGTATCACAATGCACCTCCTTGATTTTGTTGCACAGCTTGTTGGACAATGTAAAAACGACGTTTCCTTCAGAGTAGCCATTACGACACCTGGAGTCGGCCTTTGTGACAGGCATGAAAGGAGATGTTGAAGTGGCCTTTTAGCTTGTCACTTCTGATTTGAAGCTCAACAGCCACAGGACATTCTAATAGTAAAAGTGGTTTCTCTTCCTCTTCCTTTCTCTCTCTCATATGCACATGCAGTACCCAGTGTATGATCACTTTCTATGGGGTGTTCTCACTACAGCAGCTGGAGGGGAACTCTGCCTCTCTTCTGCCTATCCTTACTTGAGCAGGAATATCTTACTGATTTCAGAAATTGAATATTATCCTCCCCCACCTCTTTGCGAGCCCTGGTGATTCTCTGATCTCTGCTCCTCATAGGACTAGAGTTAGAACTGTGTATCACCATGTCTAGCTGTTTATGTAGGTCCTGGAGATTGAATGCTTGTGGTCGCTCTGGCCTCCTCAGCCCCCCATGCTTACATAGGAAATGCTCTTAATCACTGAGCCATCTCTTCATCCTGTTTCTCTTTGTTAATAACATTCAAGCTACAGATGATGCCCATGGAGTTTTTCAAGTAGACATACACAAAAGCTCAGAGGTTTCGTATTACACTAACTGAACTTACACTAACTGAACTTAATGGCAAGGATTGATGTCTCCCCTTCTTCATAGCCACAGCTATGATCCTGGCTCTCATATTTGGGATATATTTGCTCTCTGTAAGATTATGTGAATTTCATGGTCATAGTATGTACTGATGAAGCCTAGGAGTACAACACATTCCAGATCTTTGGGCCTGCTCTAAGCCTCCACAGGGGCACCTATAACCAATTTGCTGCTCACACTGGGGCCACAATTTTGTTTCCTGCTTTAAAATATTTCTATTTATTTCTTTTTAGGAAGAGAGATAGAGAGAGAACGAGCATGCCAGGGCCTGCAGCTGCTATAAAGGAACTCCAGGGGTATATGCCACCTTGTGTATCTGGCTTTATGTGGGTACTAGGGAATCAAACCCAGGTTGCTAGGCTTTGCAGGCAGGCACCTTAACCACTGTACCATCTGTCTGGCCCTCACTTCCTGCTTTCATTAAGCAAAGGAAACTAAACAACCCTCATATTATAAAATGACTGCATTTGGACCCAAATGACCTTTGCTGCAGAGAATGTGGAAGGGAGCAGAGGGTGAAGGTGGCTGGAACTTTTTTCTTTTTCCTTTCAAGCAAGCAAACTACAGGCTGTGCAGGAGGAATGTGGTCATGTAGGAAAACCTTACCATCTTTTCCTAAAGAGCCCAGTACCTGAGCTGAGGGAATCACTACTTGTCAGCCATTTTTCTCCATCAAAAAAAGGATGCCCTGGAAAGGGTGGGAACTGATTCAAACCCTTGATGTTCACCTTTGGGATCATTCATACATTAAGTCGTTATTATCAAGAACTTCATGTTGACAGATTGACTTATGCATTGGGATGAAAGGTGGGAGGAAAATTCTTGTCTAGGCATCTCCAGGTAACTTAAAATGGCTCAGGATATCACCTTGGACACAAGGGATATCTCCAGAAGCATATGTGTTTCATGTACAAATTCTATCTGTGCCTATAAGGAGCAGCTAATGTGCTTACACAGGCAGCATGAATTCTTAACGTGCTTGTACATGAGGGTAGCTTTGTCAGTAGCAATAAATAAATTCTGCCTCAAAGATTTCTGACTATAATAGTGAATAAGCAAATTTACCATAACCTTTTCTCATATACATATAAAATTTTATATATAACTATATATAACTATATATAACTATATATAACTATATATAACTATATATATATATATGCACATATATATATATATACATATATATGTGTATATATATATATATATATACATATATATATATATATATAGAGAGAGAGAGAGAGAGAGAGAGAGAGAGAGGGAGACTATGAATCTTTGAACAAGGAAAATGGTTTTTCTTCTCATAGCTAAAGCATGTAAAGTTTTCTTTAAGATTTTCAGCATTGAACAATTCTTGCCTTTATTGAAGTATACGCTTGTAATGTAGGAGAGATAAGGAATGGACATGAAAAAGAATAAATGCAGAGAAGAGAGAAAGAGAGTAAATTGTAAAAATAAAAAATAAAGAAAAAAATTAAAAATTACTAATATTCTCAATATGCCAAGGTTTCACAATTATTTTAAAAATTTCAATTCCAAGCAGCTCATTAGAACACTACAGAAATAAACTAGTTTATTATGGTGCCTTACCCTCTATGTGAATCTGGGTTAATAGCCATTATTCCTATCCATCACTCTAGTATTTAAACCCATTGTAATATCCTAAGTGCTCAGTGTGACAGTCAAGGGAATCATGCAGTCATTGTCTGTTTTATTTTCCCAATAATATCTATCCAATTGATAAATATCTATATACAATCATCCATTTCCCAGTTCTTGGCTTAGAAGTGGGATCCTTGAGTTACATTTTATTTAGCAAAGTCCTATTTCAAGTCACTTCAAGGCAGTTAAAACTACTGGCAACACTTGACATTTATGTGGTCATAAATACATGACAAAGTTAATAATAAGGTGTACAACTTAAAATTAATGTAAATGACAGCAATTGTCTATGTGATGATATATGTATATTACAGGTTACTAATTATAACCTTACCTTATAAATGTGATGTTGGACTTGGGAATGTTCATGTGACATAAATCAAGACCATTTCTAAATTTTATAAAATGACAAATACTGGTAAACTACTTCATACTCATCCCTATTAGAAATGATAGCCTACTAGAAATTAACAAACCTCAGGCTCATTATATCATTCTTTGTCATTTAACTGATTTTTATATATCTCAGTATAAATTAATTACAATGAAATATGTGGGGCAGTGATCTTTTTAATGTGGATACTTCAGTCAGGTGACAGAAAAATGAAATGTTTTCCTCAGCCAAACAGAAGTTTGTTTTTCTAGCATATTCACAAGTCCAATACTAGAAAGTCATGCAGATGACATCAGTGAGCAAAGCCACAAGGGGCCCCAGCCCACCTCCTCACCTGCCTACACCTAGCAGAGCCTTTATCTAATCGCACAGGCATGTCACCCATGGGAGAAGGCAAACGCTTCCAGATGCTGACATGACATGAAAGGTAAAGTGGAACTACATGTATCTCAGAAACTACGTGACATCTAATTCTAAATGTTAAAATCATATACTACAATAATGAGTGACTTCCATTCTACATGATTCCAACACAAGCTTTGCATGGGGTTGATTGGTATACAAATCATTCTCTTGAGTTAGAAGAATTAGTAGATTTTATGCAGACATAGTGAGCTGGGAAATACTGAGAGAAAACAAGAATAATCAAACATGGCAAATAGTATTAGAAAGTGAATCTGTATTTGAGTTTTGCAGTGCCCATAAGGAAAGTAGAACACTGGATGCAGAATCAAGGAAACTCAAACTGGGAGGCACTTCTCCAAAGGGCTATGTCCACTTTAGTAGGCTATCACTTGGCAGCCAATGACTTGAGACATATATTGTTGCATAATGCTCTTCTTTTTGGCTCAGATATTAAAATCATGATAATATAGAAAGTTACTACCTAGTAGCCAGTGTTAAGATGATAATCAAGAATGATGTTCATGCTGTAATGGAGCAGAGGGGGTCAGAACATGACACACAGAGTTGAGAGAGAAGTATGGCACTATACTAAAGACTACCCTTTCATTTTTCCATGTCCAAAAATGCTGTGATTTTATAGTTCTGTTATTTAAATGGGTTGGGAGTACTTCTCTAGGATATACTTACAATGACTAAAAGCAATTTGAAGTGAATTTGAACTGTTATCTCGCCTTTTGACTGTATCAGGTGACAATTTCTCCTCTAACATCATTCAGATGTGAACTGGCCTTCAGAAGAGGGGTAAAGTGTGAGTGATTATGATACAGATTAGGAGCAAGGTCCCTTTTACAGGTAGTCAGTCAGGGACAAGGAACAACAACCAAAAAAAAAAAAAAAAAAAAAACATGAATACTGCACTACCCTGATTATACTAGAAGGGAACTCCTATCTGATCCAAAGTGTTGATAAGGAGCAACTTCCCCTTTTTCCTCCTAGACTTTTCTCAAGCTTCCCTCCACAGCTCTTCATGTTGGTGAGCTCTTTCTGAGTCTTCACTCTGCTCTCTGGCCCACCAACCAGTCAAGCTCTTACATGTACATTTGAGCGTGGCAATGGGACTCAACCCGAATAAGATGCCCAATTTACATCTTTAAGGTTATATAATCTGATCAAAGTCACTATGCAGATTTTTACTCTGGAGACCTCTCCCACCTGAGGTGTGGGAAAGTAGGTTGATACCCTGCAGTTTCTCACAGTCCCTCACTGCTGTGTCTGCCTGCTTTTCTGAGTTCCAACCCCATGTTTTATCTGACTGTGGACCAGATACTGGAGGTGTAGCAGCTAAGCATGGTCAAAGGCCAAGGGATAGAGGAACTTCTATGCACATGTTTCTCACAGAGCAGCACTGGGGCTTCGTGGAGTAGAATAGTCTCTTCACTCTGGGCTCCTAACCTCCCTTCTTTTTAGAAAATTGCTCCTTTGAACACAAATATTTTTAAAAGCCTTGTAAAGGGTTTGCCACTGGGTTAGTCCTGGGGCTTAAAAGGACCTTATGTCTGAGCCATCCAGGCACACAGAGTATTCCTCTGACTGGAAGGCAAGGACCATTGCTGGATTGGCAGTTATGTCTGGTGACCTTCTGCTGTCCTGGAACTAGGGCACTCTTGCTTCTCCTTTGGATGAACTTGTTAGCGAACATGAGACCTGTGGTCGCCTCTCAGCATCTCATCCAGTGCTCAGTTTATAACCATCTTGAGAACCTAATTTGGAATATATTAGTTAAAAGTACTTCCATGTATCCAAAAAAGCACCATTGAGGAAGCAAGTGGTTTACACTGTCAAGGTTCAGGTCTGTCCATCACAAGTCATCAATCTCACATCCCTGAGATGGTGAAGTTCTACTCAGGAAAGGTGCACAAATCAAACCATGATTCTCCCAAGGCAGTGCTGCAAAGGCTGGAAGCCCAGATTGGAGAAACCTGGAACCCTCTGGCCAGCCCAGCATCAATGGGCTGGAAACAGAATTCTAGGCAAAAGCACATCCTTTATGACAGAAGAGAAGGGGGCCAGAAGAAGCCCCAGGGAACCTCAAGCCCCAGCCATATAAGTCATACCCTCCACAGTGCTAGGTACAAACTGTAGACTCTCTTTATCACCCCTGACTCACATCAGCACCTTAAAGCCATTCCAGGTAGGCAAAGCCTCCTCCTGATAAGTAACTCACAGGTCCCAGCACCAATCATTCCTATGCTTTACTTCCAGCATGAGGATGGTACTCTTTGTAAAGACTTCTCCTGTACAGTGGTGTCTGAAAAGGTAATCCTTAAATCAGAAATTCTATTTACCTAATCAATACTGTATGGAAGAGCTTTAAATATTTGGTTATTTTTAAGTTTTTTTTTGTTTGTTTTTTGCTCCCCATTAAATTACATTTTGTGTGCAGGAAATTCTTAGACACTCTAAGGCAGCCTAAAAACAGGTTAGTGTTTAGGAAATTAAAAAATAAATAAATAAAAGATTTCATCAAAATCCTGTGTGAGCATGAGGGCCTGAGAGGACCTCAGTTCAAATTTCCATATATATCCCACCTAGAAAGATGGGTGTTGCCACATGTACCTGTAACCCCACTCCTGCATGGTGGCAGAGACCCTGATGGAGCCGCCATAAGTGCTAGAAACAGTAAAAAGAGTTTTGACTCAAAAATAAGACCAGGAAGAAGAGCGAAGGTGAGGAACACTGTATGTTCCTGTCTGGTCACCACAGGCTAGTGAAATCCATTGCAGATGAGCTTATGGTATAACAAAGGGTACATACATGTGCATATACCACTTACATACATACATACACACACACACACACACACACACACACACACACCACTATACACACATGCAAGCTAATAACAATAAAAACAATCATAAAATAATAATAAATAATGCAAATAAAAAACTAAGGAAACTTAGAAACTGATCAGAACACCCCCATCAGGGATACCTGTGAACTTCACAACACTGCTTATACTTGCTCAGAATTTCAACCTGGAAGAAAAGCCATGATAAAGTAATAAGTTATCTCAGAAAGACAGCAGGGGTGCCTGAATAATAGAACTTTGGATTTATCTGAGTTTTGTTTCATATCTTCTTTGCTTTTTGAGGCTGACCTAATTGCTTTAAAGTTAAATCTATGAATATAAAAACTGAACTTTAAATGGCCACAGGAAGTGATGTTGGGGATCAAGAAAAGTGGGAGAAGGTAGCACTCATGGTCCCTTCCATACCCAGTGGCAAGGTAGAACTCCAGCCCAGTTCTGATGTCCTGGGAAGGGAAGAGTAGGACCCTCTCCATGTTGCAGTGCTTCTGGGGAGTCTTAATAGAAGAGCCCTCTGCCAGGTGGCTTAGATAAGATCCACAGCTACCCTTGTGTCTTGCTGAAGGAGAAACAGGAGAAAGATAGCTTTTGATAGGCAGTCAGACATAGACAAAGGCCCAAGGACAACGTGGATGTCACCTTGCCTACCCAGGCAGGAGAACCCACATCTAATCCTGTCTCACCAAAGATGGCTGTAAGCAAAATTCCTGGCAGCAACTGCCTGCTTCTTCCTCCTTTTAGCATACCTGGGTGGGCTAGCAACTCTTGAATCAGCCCCTTGAGTCAACCAGCCAATCAAGTCCCTCCTTTATATGCCGACCTGATGACAAGACTCATCCTGATTTGATGTCTCACCTATATAAATGGGCCTGGCATGTGTGTGTTACCCTCTTTTGGCTTTTCATTATGACTCTCCTGGTCCTTGCTTTGGTAAGGCCTCTTCCTTACCAAGTGCCTTATGGGGGCACTTTCCTGTTTTGATTTTAGATGCCTTGCTACATGTGTGAGCTTTCCTTAAGCCCCGAGTCCTTCACTACCTCCCCATTCCTTAGTCTTTCTTGACCTCTATGTGAACCTGAAGGTGAAGGTCTGCTCTTTCTTGCTTTGCTTCCCATGTGGTGTGTGTGTGTGTGTGTGTGTGTGTGTGTGTGTGTGTGTGTGTGAGAGAGAGAGAGAGAGAGAGAGAGAGAGAGAGGCTTCTCCAAAGGCTTTTTCCTGAGAGAATTTCTGTGGAGGAGATTTTCTTCATCATCCCTTTCCCTTTCTAGCTGAGCCAGAAGAAGAATTTCCTCCTTAATTGTCTTTCAGCTGGCCTTCTTCTGGATCATAATTCTCCCTAAAACCAAACTCATACTTCATAGTTTACCTTTGTCAGAGTTTGCTCCCTTCAATTCTTTGCTAAATCAAATAAGAATCCAAAAGTTGGGATTCACAGGTCTGGGATCTGCTGCATCTTTATGGAATTCCTCTCTGGATGCAAAAATCCTGTACTACTGGCACCTCATAGCTGGCAAGTTGCTCAACCCATCCATCCCATGCCCCCACCTGATTCTTCCTGATTCTTGGTGACTTTGCTTTCTATAATAGAAATCTACTTTCTGAAGGCTATGATGCTGGGTAAGATCACATGATCCACTGGAATTCATTCTCTCTTGCCCTAGCTCCCCTCTTCCTCCTCCAACTGTTCTCTCTTCCTTGCATCACCCTTCTCAGGGAAAACTTTTCCTCTCAGAGTGAGACTTTGGAAGAGCCTGGGGGCTCTGCCCTGTGAAGAAGAGCAGGAGACCACAATACCAGCATGGTGCTGCAGGAGAGGCCCCAGAGCTCAGGTCTCTACATCCTTACCACTAAAGTCATCACTGATGGCATGGACACATCTCTGCATCAGAAACACAGAGCCATATACCCTGAACCATTAGGGTGTCTGCTGAAAGAAGAACACATGGGATAAAAGAAAGAGAGGATGATAAGGCATCCATAATACTCTCCTATCAGTAGCTCCACTCAAAGCAGTCCAGCTCCATTTGCACATGAGACAGCTGGGGCTTATAGCAACCATTGGGCTGGGCTCCCGGACAGAAATAGAAAATACCACCATACTTAGTACTTCTTTGGTTCAAAGAAAATTCCAGAAAGAAAACTAACATAAAACTAAACATTACCAAGATGGGATACTTGGCATCTCGTCCAACACCTGCGCTGGCGCTGGCTGGCCAGCCCAGTTCACATTTTCTTTATTGAGTAGAACTGAAAGAGACAATGTAATGAGCAAGCAGAAGCCTAGACCCACAGTGAAGGAGAAGCCCACTCAGTGCAGGTTTTTCCCCAGAGTGTGGACAGGATTCTTCACTGGGAGACTCAGTGCAGGGGAGGAAACCACGCCCTGTACAGAGCTCATAGTCTAACACTGACAAACAGTGTGATCAGTCCCCAGGCCTCATATTGAGCATGAAGGATAGGTACAGAGGGGCCACCACTCTCAGGCAGAATGGTCTTTAAACATGTACAGGTAACCTATTCATGATTTTAAGAAGAGTATGCCTGTTGGTTTGGGTTAGCTCATCCATAGTAGTAAGACAGAATCCATATCTCAGTGACTTAAAGCAAGATACTTCCTTATTAGGATGGCAGGTCTTACTCTTGCATTACACACACAGGAACCATGTCTCACTCATCATCCATGAGAGCAAACTAACTTTCAACTCCTCAAGTTTCCATGCAAAAAGACACTCACTCCAACCTTACCAGCACAGATAGTCACACTTAGTTATTCAGTGACTGAAGACCATGAGGCTAGAGTTGAGGTGGCAGGCAGCACTAATGACCACCACACAAGAAGAGGCACAGGAGGAACCCACCACACCCCAAGGAGTTCAGCCAGAATTGGGGTGATGGACACATCTCATCTTGGTAGAGCACTAACCTGAGTTCTACAGGAGTCTCCGGAAGACTGTAAAGTAGGCATGTAGAATATTCTTGGTTGTGACTACTCTATGTATAAGAGCTATATAGACCTAAAAGTAGAAGGGAACGTAGAATCCCTCTAAGGACACATTGTGAGGGTGGCATGAAGGAGGATAGAGGTAGCAGAGACAGATGGAGCATCCTGGGACCAGGCTTCTTGAAGAGCTTCAACTGCATTCACAGGCATTGGGTAAGAGTGGCAAGAGCTCTCACCAACAAAGGAGAAAATCGTTTTGCTTCCAGGAAGAGTGAGACATTGGAAGAATAAATGTGGCAACCCCTCATGGGCTTACTAGGAGAAAGATCAGTGAGTCCTGGTGATGAGAGAGATGGAGAAAAAGGGTGATATCAGGATTTCCCACAGTTGACCCACTGAGAAAGATGGAGGAATATAGCTATGAGCTGGCCACTTGCTGTGGATTTGGAAGTTTGTGGGATCCCAAAGTTGGTGCATGGAGGAGATTACAACCTTCTACTGCTTACAGAACCATGAACTAGAGACAGTGGCACAGGGCTGTCAGTCACAAATGATTATATTACTGGGTTACTGAATCCAGGGATGTGATGATGCCAGGGAGTGTGTGACAAGAATATAATAGGGGCTGGAGAGATGGCTTAACAGTTAAGCGTTTCCCTGTGAAGCCTAAAGACCCCGGTTTGAGGCTTGATTCCACGTTAGCCAGATGCACAAGGGGGCGCACGTGTCTGGAGTTTGTTTTCAGTGGCTGGAGGCCCTGGCATGCCCATTTTCTCTCTCTCTCTCTCTCTCTCTCTCTATCTATCTATCTGCCTTTCTCACTCTGTCTGTCACCCTCAAATAAACAAATAAAAAATGAACAAAAAAATTAAAAAAGGAATATAGTAGTATTCCAACTCTGCCTGAAGCTAAATTCATTGGTCAAAAGAGGACAAGGAAAAAAAAAAGTCAGGCAGGAGAGAATCTTGTAGAAACTGAAGGAGTGATCGGTGCTCTGGGGCAGTGAGGTGAGGCTTCTTGGAGACATAACTAATGTCTGTAGAATTATAAGATGGTATATGGGGATATGGTGGTTTGATTCAGGCGTGACCCATAAACATAGGTGTTCTAAATGCTAGGTTCCCAGCTGATGAAGATATGGGAATTAATGCCCCTTAGAGGCAGTGTATTGTTGGGGGCAGGCTTAAGAGTGTTACAGCCAGGGCTGGAGAGATAGCTTAGCGGTTTAGCGCTTGTCTGTGAAGCCTAAGGACCCTGGTTCAAGTCTCGATTACCCAGGACCCACGTTAGCCAGATGCACAAGGGGGTGCACACGTCTAGAGTTTGCTGGCTGTGGCTGGAAGCCCTGGTGTGCCCATTCTCTCTCTCTCTGTGTCACTCTCAAATAAATAAATAAAAATAAACAATTTTTTTTTCTGTTTTAAAAAGAGTGTTATAGCCAGTTTCCCCTTGCCAGTGTTTGGCACACTCTCCTGTTGATGTTGTCCACCTTATGTTGGCCCTGGGGTGATGTCCACCCTCTGTTCATGCCATCATTTTTCCCTATCATTATGAAGATTCTCCTGAAGTCTGTAAGCCAAAATAAACCTTTCTTTTTCCCCCACAAGATGCTCTTGGTCAGGTGATTTCTGTCAGCAATATGAACCTGACTGCAACAGGGGGTATCAGACAAATGGGAATAGGTAAGGAAGAGAAGAAGGGAAGTAGAAACTAGGACACATTGGTAGAGGTGGTGCTTCCAAAAATAATAAGACAAGGAATAAAGTTGCTTAAAGTTACAAGTTAATAAATTTATGAGAGACAAAAGAGAGAAAATAGAGAGGAAACAGAGAGGGGAAATAGAGACAAAGAGATAGGCAGAGAGACAGAAAAGAAATATAAAGAAAGAGAAAGAGATGCCATAGAAAGAGGCAGAAGAGAAACAGTCAGCCAGAAAGGACAGAAAGATGGAAGATAGAAAGGCAGAGAGAGGAGATAGACAGAGAGGCAGAGAGATAGGTAGATAGAGGAGAGACAGAGAAAATAGAGGGAGAGACATAGAAGAGAAACAAAGGGACAGACAGGGGGAAAGAAATCTAGAGAGAGAGAGAGAGAGAGAGAGAATATGAATCAATATATCTGGAGTGGTCTTGGGAAACAGCCAGCAGAGAGGTAGCCACAGCTAGAGAGTGAGGAGGAGGAGTTACCACCTGTGTCTGAAGAAGATGTAGGCGTGCAGAGTGTTTTGATTTTACACAGGACAGCTTCTCTTAGGAAAGAGAAAGTACAGAAAACAAGTGTGTCAGCAGGTGGGACTGCATCCTCTTGCCTTGGGAAGTGGCTTCTGCCTGAGGTTTCATGTGTGCACATGTGCATTTTGTATATGGATATATTTCAAGTGGAATATAACAAAAATAAATAATATGGGAAACATTTATAGATAGCTATGTTCATAGAGGAATTCTAGCCTCCTCTAGGGACATAATACTCTCAGAGCTAGATATCATTTCTCTCTCCTTTATCTTCTTATCTGAATTCCTATTTTGAGACCCCAATTCTGAACATTTATGTCTTCATTTTATATTTGTAGATGGAAACAACATAATTTGGTGTTGTTAAGTAAATTATAAAGACAATCTATAAAAACGAAGGTAGACAAGGGATTCAGCCATATGGGGGGGGAACTAGCCCCTAGTTACAACAATTTCAACTTCATTTGACTCAACAATATTCAGGAAATGAACAGAAAAAGTAGTTTGGATGAAATGAAAATGTTAACATTTTTCCATGTTTTGGTAAGAATGGACTCACTTTTCTTAGAGATCTCACATGTGGATAGGATTACAGCTCTGAAGCTCTCCTCTTTGATGGGTGTTCAAAATGTACTATGGTGTTGATCTGGGATGAGGTACAATTACTTGGAGCCACCAGCAGCATTTAATTATTGAACAATCCCTGTGATATCAATCCATGTACTAAAGGGTCAGGGTTAACAGAGATAAGGGCTAAGAGGAACAAGTTATAGACGAGAAGTTACTGTGGCTGGTAGTATATGATCATGCCACAGAAGAGAGAGGGAGGGCTGAGATCAAGGCTGTGATAGGATCTGTAGCTGGCCAGGCTGATCAGGGCAGCTGCTGTAGTCCTACTGCAAGTCCAAAACCAACATTTGATGAAGAGCAATGCAGCTGTGAGGATTTCACTAATCAGAATATTATGTAGCATACGTAGATATGTGGGTCTTGTTCCTTACCTTGGTAAGCAAGTTTGAATCCTTGTCGGTTCTGTGAATGGTCACTATAAAAGTGGATAAGGGTTTCATGTGTAGTGCTCAGCAGAGCCGAGGGCAGATCAGGACCACTGAACTGCCCCATCATGGGGCTGGTGTGGTATGGGCCATTCTGGATCTCCAAGTAGTCATGGTTAGCTTCGGTTGAGAAGTTCAGAAACTGGATATGTGCACCTATGAAGACATATGCAAGATTCCTCATTTGTGAAAGCATTGGTAGCATCAGTGCTAAACAAAAGTGATAACTAGGTTACTTTCTGTGGGACATAAAATCCTAGAGGAGGAGAGAATGCATTTTAGACAACAGATCTTGGTTCACTTTAACCTCTGTCATGACTGCCTATATGTCCTTGTCTCATAAAATTCATGCCCACAAGTCAGCTTACTGTGACTATGAGCCCTTCCAGCATGGTGCCTCTGGAATGTACCACAAAGCGTGTAGTTCTTAGAACACAGGTCAGTACACATATTTCCAAAAGTGGTTACTACAACCCTAAACATAAGGATGGCATTACATGCTACATTATCCATAAGTTTAACATGGGTAAGGTCAATATTAATTGAAAGAAAATGAAGCAATCTTTAAAACTTGCTTTTCTACTAATTGTATCATCATACCATTGAGTAAGACTTATCAGTGCTTATGCTCAATTGTATTTTACACACAAAGCAAGTTACTAGTTACTAAGTTACTAAGAAACCCTATCTGACAAATGTGACCATGAGTCTCAAATTCAAGTAAAATTCAAAATTCAACCATCAGCCTCAGCTAAATATACCAAAATGTTGTCCAAAGTGACCATCTTAGGTGTCCCATATATCTGTGTCTGAAGAGGCTACTGCTAAATATTCAGAAGAACAGGCAGAATTGAGATAGTTTAGAAATGTTTGTGGTATTATGGCCTTTGCAAAAGAAATGCTGGATGTGAACTGTTCATTTGTTTGAAAACGTTATATAGAGTACCAGTGACATTAGTCCTCCATCAATCCATGTGGTAAAGTTGGGTAATAAGATTTAAACTGAAAGCATGAATATTTAATGTGAGAAAAGTTTTCTTCTGTATTGTTTCCCGTCTTTCTCTGCTCATGGTGCGGTGCTGGAGATCAAACTGAAGGCGACATGCAGAGTGTGTGCTCTGACAATCAGCTCCTTCCCATCCCCCCTTGATTTTGGCAGTAGAGAAGAACATTATTTTTAATTTCCATCAAATATATTGCATTCTAGATTTGAAAAATTAGAATTTTCTAAATTAGAAATTTCGGGTTATATGGCCAATTATATATATGGGCAGATGCACAGAAAATTTCAAATACCTAAAGAACATATCAACAAAACAGGGGTTGCTAAAAGCCATATGAATAAAAAAAATAGAAGAGAATGCAAGAAAAGAGTAGTGGGAAAAGAAAACCTAAAAGATTCAATACATTTGAAGTCTCATAAGGAAAGCCATTTCTTTAATAGCAGAAGAAATTTGTCAGTGAACATAGAATAAATGATGATCTGAAAATAAGTGTATTTTAAACTAATAAGTAAAATTTGCTGAAGCTGTGTGTAGATGTGTGTATATATGTGTGCATGTGTGTGCATATATGTGTGCTTTAGAGATCATGGGTCCATGAAGTCTGCAGAATTCATTTAATATCAACCACAATGGTCACACTAAGTGGAATAGTGGACGTGCCAGAAGATCAATCAGAGGCAACTTATTAAGTTACCCCAACTAAATTTATGTCCCAAAATTGCCAGTGTGAATGCCAACTAGGGCATGATGAGGGCACTAGACAACAAATATCACAGCAGAAACATAAATGTTCTCATTTCAGATGCACATATCCACAGTTTAGAGGCATTTGCTAAGAGATTGTTGACATGTGTGGAATGACACCATCCAGAAGGAATTCACAGGCAATGAAGAGATCAAGAGTGGCCAGATCAAAACAGCCAATGTCCCTCAATAGCAGGGGATGAGCAGAAAGTCACTTCTCATTCCAGGGAATTAAACTTGAAAAGGACATGGAATTATGACAATTATAAATTGTGTGCAAAATTACCAAGTTAAGCAGGATAACATATCCAGCCACAGATAAAAGTACCTAATACCTATCAGGAAATGGACAGATCTGGGCTCTAATCTGGTTTAAACTGGGGATTACTTAGCTATCTATTTCCAAGCAAACTTTGTCCCATTTGATATCATAGAACCTAACTGAAGGGATCAGAGAAAAACAACGGCAGCCTAATCATCCTTTCATTATCTCACAGGATGCTTTAAACCCAGATGATTAGGGTAAGAAAGGCAACGTAAGTTACTACCTCTGATAAAACTAACATAACATGCTTTCATCTGTCAAATTCTGTTCTAACGATCAGGTGCCTAAACAGGGTCCGTCACACAAGGGATTTTTGCCTTTGGACTTTGACTAAATTTCAAATAGTAATGGGGCTTAAGTGAGGCCCTCATTCTTACTTGATAGCATTTGTGACTATAGGCTGCTGTGCTGTCATCTTCTGTATGTGGAAAGCAAACATGCTAAAGAATCTTACACCTTCCCTGTGGTTCCAGGCCATCCAAGCATAAGAATTTGGGGACAGCGTCTTGTGATGCCACAATATGGTAGTTTATTAAGGATAAAAATGCCATGGCAAAACAGAAAATAAAATAAAAAGAATGGCCAGGTAACCTTTCTGTAAACTGTCCTCTAAAAGTTTTTTGAAAAGAGAAATTCTCAGTAGGTTCAGCTTTGACAACGAAGCCTTGACAGAGCAGCCTGAGTGTGTGACAAGGAAAAAAAAAATGGCATCAAAACATGGTGATGTGGCCACTAAACCCATGGGCACTTAACCTATGCCTTGTCTAGGCTTCAAAGCAGTCCCAGAAGATTCATACCTTACTCTGTTCTGTTGTTCATATTTTGAAATAAGCAAACAGGGCTCCTAAATTGGTGCAATTTATGCTCTCAGTAACCAGTGAAACTGAGATTTCTACTAAAGTTCAAGTCAAAAACCAAAATCAAGTCAGTGCAAAACATGATTCTAGTTGTGGGAGAGTCAGGCCAGGGTCCTCCTCATCCTCTGGTTTCTTTGAGGGGCAGGCTGTTCGATCTCAGAGGGAGCTGAAGAAAATGGTTCCATCGGAAGGAGTAACAAGTGAAGTGGGACTAAGTGCTTCTCACCACACCAAAGCCATGGTCTTTCTTGTCTATTTAATGAAGCCATTGCTTTGATCCTAGGAGTGTGTGTGTGTGTGTGTGTGTGTGTGTGTGTGTGTGTGTATGTAGGGGGCAGGCTACTTTTTGTTCTTGGGTTGTATAATTAGTTACACAAATATGCCCACTTGAGTTATATGGAAATAATCAAAATGTCCAATAAAATCTTCCACAAATGTAAAGTACAAAGGTCACTTTTACTTGAGGAAAGGCACAGTATCATTTTCCCTCACAGGGATACTAGAAAACCAGGGACATCCACAATAACTGGAATAGACACCAGGGTCCAAAGCACAGTCAAGGAAGGAAGTATTTCAGGACTAGGCAGCATAATTAAAGAAGAGATGTTACATACAAGAATTCCTAGAGAACAGTAGGATTTGTTTGTGGTTCATGGTGAAGTTGTGACTTACCATATTTCAAAGCCTGTCATAATCTCTCTTTACCTCCAATTTGCCAAAACCATGTGACTTCAATACCCTTATATCAAACCAATTTATCCCAGGTAAGTAATGCCCAAAAGTATCTTAAGAATCTTACTAAATCATTCCTGTTTTAGAGTAAAAGTGCTCTACCATGAACTGGAGAAACATAGCCATGGCAGGCCGGCTCCAGCATCCACAAATTGGAGATACTATGTGATAAAAGCCTCATGAACTACCATGCCAAGTAAGGCCTGTTGTAATTTTGATCAGATTAGGAGTCAAGTAAGAGGCTCAGATCCTGGGCAGGTCTGTAAGTCATTTCCAGGAAAGACTAATAGAGGGGGAAAGACCTTCCCCCAGAGTGGGTATCCCTTCCAGCAGTGGACTACATATACATAATGTTGAAGAAAACACTGCACTGCTTGCTTGGCTGTCTGTATTTCTTGCTGGTGAATGTGTCTCCCCTGTTGCTGCTACTCATTGTGGACATTAGAACACAGCTTAATCAGACTTCCAACATGGTCAGAAGTCCAGTGGCTCTCCCAGAATCCCCAGGCCTTCAGTGCCAGATTAGGACTTCTGAGGCATCCAACCTGGTAGACTAAGCAGGATTTTCTGACCCTCCAGCCTGTGACAGCTATTATTGGACTTCCCCTAATATCTACCAAGCTGATCTAATAAATGCCCTTTATAATACACATTTACTTTATTTGGTTCAGTTTCTCTAGCCAACCCTGACTAATACAACTACTGTGTGTTTGGTACATAAGTAGGGGCCCAGCTACTCTGTCCAGGAACCTCCATTTTGTAGCTACTTTAGTGTGTTTGATAAAACCACAGGAGGGTGAGACCCCTCACCCTGTGAAGGAATTACAATATGAAGGACACCCAGAGGTAGGTAAAGACTGGTAGGAAAGTGAATTAAACTTTTACAAAGACTGAGCACTTCTGAAGTCATGAGACATAGGTTTTAGTGCTCTTAACTCAATTTTAAATCCTCTAAAATAGATAACCTGAAAGCTAATAGCTAAATACTTTATAGAATTTCATAAACCAATCATCAATACAATATATAATTAAAAGATAACAAAATACTACCTTTGCAAATTGATGTTTAATATTGAATTTTATATGTATCACAACCTGAAGAAATCCTTAGCAATTGCCCCAAAGAGACAGCCACCATGATTGAACTGCAGAGTTAAATTAGAAAAGGCAGAGTTGTAAATAAAGAGATTGAGAACAAATTAAGGATGCCACATTTTGTACTTTGTGGGTCTACTATATCATCATTCAGCTAATTTAATTTGCCTTGAAGAGAACTGCATGGTTGAATTGATTTTTCAGATAACATTCTGCTCACAACATAATTCTGCCAAGGCTTCACTTAAATATGAAATCCACTTCCAATTAAAGACACAGTTATGTCAAAAGAATACTGCTCATTTGTCACAAGCACAATTCCGTTAGATGAAGTAGGAAGGTTGAAGTCTGGAATGAATCCAGTCTCACTCACCATAGCCAATGGGCAATGATATCTTCCAGGTGCAGTCCAAGTTGTTGGGATAGGAACCTGGAAACCCTGGGCTCAGAATCACTCCACCCATGCTGGTCAACGTCCCTCCACAGGTGGCTGTTAAATACACAGAAATTATGAGTCTTCTAGGGTCCCATATTGCATAAGAACACCTAACCTAATACACTCTGCTAGAACACACTGGAGAAAGGTAAGTCCACAGGATTGGAGTTGGTCCCGAGTCAAGACCTGTCATATAGGACAGTAAACACTGGTTATTTACTGCCCTCTGTTAGAACACAGTTGTTGTGTAGTCACTTTAAAAGACCAGATTTAGGCTACTTAAACAGTAACAAGCCCACCTGCAGTGAATCTTTGAAAATCCTCCCCTCTTGTTGCTACTATAAGCATGGCAGAAAAGCAGGACCAGTCCATCCTCTTCCTGATCCCCAGACCCAAGACTTAGTGGGAAAGCAAGACCAGCTCTATAGTTGTCAGGGACCTCCACAGCCGTTTGAGTAATGATGGTCTTGGGTCCTATTTGGGTCCGATTCACCAACTAATGGTCCTAACACATAGGCTAGGTCACATGGTGAGGAACTTTCCCTCTCCTCTGAAAACTTATAAAAAGCATGAAGTTCCCTGTTTTAAATTGAAAAACCTAAGTGCGTCTCTGTCTGGCTTAGGAGACTCTATTGTACTCCACCACAGAGTAATAACTCTCCTTCGGGAAATTGAAGTTCCACTGTCACTGACTTCCACAATCCCACCAAATTCTACTGCGTGCATGCTACCTCCACTCTGGGAAACTCCAGACCTCAGCATGCCTTCCTATGTCATGATGCTAATTGCTCCCTATGAAGCTCCAGTTTAAAAAGATCAGCATGAATCAGTGCTCTCTTGGGCTTGGTTGCTTTTCCTGTCTACTGTTTATTCTCCTCACTGTGAACTCCTGAGAGCAAACGTGCTTTCTCTGAATTTATCTTCTGTTGCCCCAGACCCTCAACAAAGGTTCATTGGTTTTACCAATCCTATTTCAGTTAGGTATCAAGTGGACTTCAGTTTATCAGCTACTATTTATGGGCAGGGTGGTGTTGATTTCCTTCCACCAAGGTTCTTTGTGTACTTCTACTATAGCCAGACAAATGCCTACTGCATACTTCTACTGTTGATAGACAAATGCCTCTATTCTTTGCATTCTCACAGTAGTCTTAGAGGCTGGCATTAAGACTCTCCCCACTTGACAGGCAAGGAAACCGAATGGAAGAGATTAAGAAATTGGTCTGAAGGATCAGGCCTGGGAAAAGCCCACCCAGGAAGTTCCAGTTGTGACTGGCCCCAGAGTCTCAGTGTTAACTGAAATAATAGTCCTCAGAATTCATTCCATTGGGAGGAACAGAGCTCTCTGTAACGACTTTCCCCAGAAATTTCTATGTAATGAAGATGTTACATCGTGGTGTTTGGTAGTTTGGCCTTATCTTTGTGAACCACATGAAATGCTCTACTGGAGTTTGCCTAACTGATTTGGTAACAACCATGCCGGCAAGGCTGCAGTTTCAGAAACTCTAGCGTTTGTGCACTCACAATCTGCTAAAAAAGCAATTTCCTCTATTTCCAACTAATAATGCAAAGGCTTTAATTTCTTAGTGGTGTAGACACATGAAATAATTTTCTTTTTTTGTTCTGAAAAAGTTCTTGTTACAAAGAATATTATCATGAGCCCTCTTCCAGAGAACTCTGAGGCCCTGCAGTGAGCCCTTTAAATTTTAACGATCAAGCAAATTTTATTTCTCATGTGAGGAAATTTGTAAAGCTAAAGCCTAATGAATATAGTGATTGCTCATGACAGGAACTCATAGCCTGGGATTCAAGCATTCTGTATGCTGAAGAACTAAGCTTAAAAAATTACAAGTATGTAAAGGCCCAAAGTAAGGTCAGGGGAAGAGATTGAGGAAAGGAAAGGTGGAAGGAGGGCTAATCAAAATCTAAGAGGATATTAAAAAATCATATGGAAACCTACTTTTTTGGACAATGGAACACTCAGGAGCCATACATTGTTACTAGAAAATTTTCAGTTCCGGGGATGGGATGCCTTCCAGTGAGTTGTTGGCGAGGGAGGTCCCTGATGCCCCCAAAACATTATAGGTCATTGCCAAAGCCCTTGGTTTCCCACCAGGAATAGATGATAAGACCCTATTGCTGAAGATTCTACATACTTGGGCTGTAAGGCCACTGAGAAATCCTGCTGGAACTGAGCTGATAACCTCCTCCATGGAGACCAGCTGATAGAAAGCTAGAAGAAGCCATTCTGCATGCAGTTCAATGGGAGAAAGAGAAATCACCAATGAAGATACTCAACAGTAGACAGTGCAAGCCTTATATTTGGCCAGCCAGGCCAAATGATCCAATGGGTGCAATAGTGGCACGTCTGTCATGGTGGAAACCAACTGCCCTGTAATTGGACTGGAGGCCCACTCCATGGGAGGCAATGCATCCCTGATACTGAAAACTTAAAACAGGGGTAGTCATGAGCCCTAGGGGTGCAATGTCTGCTGATGTCTGGCTAAATGTATATACTATGCTTATCAAACTGCCCAGTAAGCACTTCTCTTAATGTTCATACCCTTATATTAATGCTACTCTCACTTTTGGTAGAGAACCTCCTCTTTTAAGATGGCAGTGACCTTGGGATGACTCAGAAGGCATCATGGTGCTGGAAAGAAGTGACAGGAGTGCTCAGTGCTGAAATATCTCTATCACACCTTCCAAGGCTCAGGGTCTATTGTGGAAGAGGTGGCGGAAAGAATTTAAGAGCCAAAGGAAGGGTAGGACTCCTTACAATGTGCTCCTCCTAGACACAAAAGGGCCTGGATATCCATGACCTCACAGTGCCTGACACTACCTACATAAGACCATCATAATAGGAGGAAAAGATCATGACATCAAAATAAAAGAGAGAGTGATTGAGAGGGGGAGGGGATATGATGGAGAATGGAGTTTCAAAGGGGAAAGTGGGGGGGGGCATTACCATGGAGTATTTTTTATAATCATGGAAGTTGTTAATAAAAATATTTTAAAAAATTACAATTATATTTTGTTGCGTGAGCTCTAATACCAGGGATATCTTACATGATATCACCATGCCTGTAATTCAGGAAGGCTTCTTATTGGAAGAGCCTGGTGTGTGAGGTACAGGCTCTGACATGGGTCTGTGAACTGAACTAATGATACATCAGGGGAACACCCCTTCTCACAGGGTTACTCAGACTGCATAAAATTTATGTATATACATTTCAACCACAGAAGAATAAACACAATAATGCCAAAGGAGTACAGAAATAGGAAGACAAGTGTCAGATGTAGGTGACATTTAAAAAGGTCCTTTTGATATTGAATGTGGTAGGTAAAACAAAGACCACTATCGGCTATCACTAAACACAAGCATTTGTGTCTACCTCTAGACCTTCAGCAGAGGATAGACACAACCTTGTGTGAACAATAGCTGGCACGGAGCCTGAGTGACAAACATCACCCTTGAGATTGAAATCATGCTGAACACAGGACCTGTATAGTGTGATGGTATCACATGAGGGTCTAGATATGGGAAACACCTCCTGCTCAGCAGAAAATGATTTGCTGGTGACATGGGAACTTAACTATAGTCATGGCCATTCTTTGGTTGTTGCACATTTGAAAAACTAAAAACCAACAAGTGGGCACAAAACACACCTCCCTAAAGAGGTGCATCATTCGGCTCTGTTGGGCAAGATGGAGAGAGCCCTGGGACTGCCTGTCCTGTCCCAGGCTCAGTCAGTATTTCTGCTAGGCTGTGACTGCTTCTCAGAGCTCCCTTTGCTCAGTGGCCTCCCACCTTTGCTCATACCTCCCCCATTCCTCCTTCGTTACAATGAGAAAGGTGTCTGGAGAGCTACCAGGAAATAAGGTGTTTCTAAAGACAGATATTTCTTGTTAGAGAACAGAAGGGGACATTGCATTTACTGGATGTAAAGATCTCATTTTGTGTAGATTCCTGATGTTTTGATACAAAGGAATGCATTTTTTTTTTTAATGAATGTGACAGGCCAGGTCCTACTGAAGACCCCACAGTGCAAGCAGTCTCCAGGATGGCCCATCCCAGAGTGAATGCTAATTATGCCAGGGGCTGTGGCAAGCTGCCTGGCATCTCTGGGGCTTGCTATGATATTCAAAACAGTCAGTATTACACTCTGAGAACTGTGCCCAACACTCATAAGGCTGTGGAGAGTGGCTTATATACATTAGCCTCATTAGTGATATGATTCTAAGGAGTTGGTTCATGAGGTTTCCAGGAGCCAATAAGTAAAATATTCCCTCTCTACAGACTCCTGCTCTCAATCTTACTTAGCTCAATTAATCTCGAGCTAATAGATGCAAAACCCTTCTATTTCTCAGTCTTTCCAGCTTATCGTGGCTCATGTGTGAGTTTTTGCAATGAAGAAGTTTTCTAACCTAACTTCAGCATTTGCTAATATACAGAACACATTACAGGGAATGTCAAAGTCAGCTATGACTTGTTAATATCACTGCCCAAATGAAACATTTTCTTGCAAAGTATAAATATCGCAATGTCTCCTTGCTGACTGAGTGCCTGTGGGAGTTGAATTCACCACAGAGTTTAAAGCATTAGAAGTCCCACATGTAAGGTGTGATGATTTATATTGACTGTCAACTTGTCAGAACCTGGAATCAACTGTGAAGGATTACCTAGATAAGGTTACCCTCTCTGCATTCCTGTGAGGGATTATTTTGATTAGGCTAATTGTGGTGGGAAGACCAACCTAAATTGTGGGAACACCTTTCCATGGGCCAAGAAACTAGACTGTATGAAAAGGAGAAAGCTGGATGAGCACCAGCATTCATCTGGCCCTGTTTCCTCACCATGGACTGAAAGGTACCAGCTGCCTCAAGCTTCTCCCACAATGACTTTCCTGCCATAATAGAATTTTAAGCTGAAGTAAACCCTTTCTTCCTTAAATGGCTTTTTTGTGAAGTCTTTTGTCTTGGCAGTGAGAAAGTAACAGATACAAGAGGAAACACACTGCACATAAAAATAAGCAGGAAGACAGGTGCTCTGTGTAGGTAAAATGTATCCCTCTCAGTTTCATTTGGCTTCTTCCTCAAGACCAAGGCTAGGATATCAACCTCCACACAAGTAGTTTCTAGGAGGTGTATCCTTCTAGAAATTTATTTCTCACTAATAAAAAAAAATCACAGAATAAGATACTGGCCACAAAGGAACCTAGGTCCCTTGAAAACAAGTATGATGTGTGTGAAGGGGAGGTGGCTCCTCCAGGAGGCCGTCGTAGAGGCTGAAGCTCTGCGTTCTTGACTGGCTTGGTGTGGTTTGTTTTCCTTTTCACAAAATCCCATTCAAGCCTGTTAAAGTTCACATTTCTCAAAATCATATTATATCTAAGATTTAATTTAGTTTGGGGGAATATGTTTGACAGAGGAACATGTAAGAGAGCCATCACCTGTCTTCCTATAGGGACCAGCTCACTGTGCCAGTGATTTTCCTTGGCTAAATCCTAAACAGTATGTGACCAAGCCAGAGGTTCACAATATGCTGTGGTCTTCAAAGTTGATCACTTTCTCCTAAAACAATATCATATAGGCTGCTGGGGTGGAATGTGGAGCCCAACCAAAGGCAGAAGTACTCTGCAGGCAGAGGCCAAGCTCTCAGACTGTCCCTGCTTGCTCTGGGATGCCTCTGGGTGGTAAGCACAGTTAATGGTGGAGCCCAGCAAAGTCTTCTGGATTGTGAGAAGGTAACTTAAAAGGTGATAATATTATAGAATTACTGCTCCTGAGGAGGTAACCTGTGAATAAGGGGTGATGCTTAGATGGGGGAGTAATCACACAGATGGGAGCCTGACAGAACAGTGGTGAACTTAAAGATGACTTCTCCCAAAACATGAAAGCATTCCTCATCCGTCTATACTATATTGGAGCAATATATGGAAAAATCACTATGACACAAACACATTATAATCATGTATAAAATTGTCAAAAATACAATAAATAAAAAAAATTGTAAGAGAAAAAAATAAAAATGCTAGTACACAACTTACTATATAATATAAAGTTTTCATAATCTGGGAAAAAAACTGTATAATAAAAAACATCAACTGGGCTGGAGAGATGGCTTAGTGGTTAAGCGCTTGCTTGTGAAGCCTAAGGACCCTGGTTCAAGGCTCGATTCCCCAGGACCCACGTTAGCCAGATGCACAAGGGTGCACACACGTCTGTAGTTCGTTTGCAGTGGCTGGAGGCCCTGGTGCGCCCATTCTCTCTCTCTCTCTGCCTCTTTCTCTCTCTGTCTGTTGCTCTCAAATAAATAAATGTTATAAAAAAAAGTTAAAAAAAAAGAAACAACAACAACAACAAAAAAACATCAACTATTGTCCATAAAGACAAACTCAGTGTGGCTGGATTTTCCACTGGCCATAAGCACTTCTATGTCAGGCATGATGTAAAATAAAGCAGGTGGTTGAGGAGGGTCCATAACTGTAAAACACCTATCTCTGGGGGGAGGCCAGGCTGAAAAGCAAAAAGTGAGACCCCAGGATGATGTGTCATGGTGATGGGGGCTAGTGAGTAACCCCTAGAGCAATGTGGACGCTGACCCTGTGGCCAGGATTTCATGCCCATTTTGGAATCTGTGCTAGAAGGTTCTAGAGCCTCAGGGCATTGGTTTTTCCCACTCAAACAATGGAGAAGAAAGGGATCCCCCAGTGCTAACGATCTTCTGCCCCAGTCCTTGCTGAGCCCTCTCAACATGAAGTCCAAGTACTCTGACTGCCAATCACCAGATTGTAATTCTGCATTTTGCTTCTGGAGACTTGCTTCCCAGAGGTGAATGGCCTCTTCAGAAACTTCTCAGCATTCCAAGCAGCTACTATCTTCCTTCAGAAATGAATAAAGCAGATTTCTGATGTGGTCAAATTTGTTGACGCTTTGAGTTGGAAGTCTTGGGGCTCCCCTAACTCAAATACTCCAGAAAGTCTGACCTACTGCACTTCTCAGGAAGTATGTACAATAAATAGTCAAGACACTCCACTGCATGATTTTGCCACCATCATGTAGCTCAGGCTCTGAAAGGCATTTAGAAATGCATCATATGAAGCCAGAGTAGGGCAAGCAGGCTACATGGGTCACTTAAAGTGGCTGGACATATACCCTATTGACACACTGGGGATGGAATGTGTCCCCTACTCATGCACAGGTAGATGGAGGATGGAGGGTATACCTTATTCATGCACAAGTTGATGGAAAGTGTACTCTAGCCATGCACAGGAGGATGCATTCTGTACCTTAGAGATGCATGAGTGGGAGTGTGACCTGTCAAGGCACAGGGGTAGGGAAGATGTACCCTACCCACGCACAGGGGATGAAAGTCATATCCCTTACATGCACAGCGGGATAGAAAGTATACTCTACCAATACATGGGGTGGGATAGATGGTGTACCCTACCGATGCACAGTGGTGATGGGTAATTCCAGCGACGAACTGTTCCTGGCATACAGGAAATATGCGAGCGACCCTGAGTGGGAGAGAAAAGAGCAAAACTCACATCAAGGACCACAGAGCATACAGGGATGAAACGTTTGAGAGAATATATGCCTTTTCTTTGTGTGTTGTTTTAACTATACATATATTGAAAATCTGAAATCATGCATCCACCCTCACTAAAATTTATTAATGAGTTACACAGACTTATTATTGAACCAACATAGAACCAGCCCTTATAACTAAAAACAATATCTTCAATGTATTAGAAAGGCAACATTTCTGTCAGCTTTTTTCATTTTATGACTAAGGGAGATTCATTGAACTGGGTGAAGTTTTTTTTTTTTTTTTTAATTTTATTTAATCACCAGCCTTCACAGCTTTTTCCTTAGAGGCTGAGAAGGGATTTTTGGAAGGGTAGCATGCCAGTGAAGCATTGCCTGCTCACTTTCTGTAACTTGTCTGGCTGTGTGTGGAAAGGAGCCACACCACATGTGCTTCTCCCTAGAACTGGGTCATTGCTTCCTTCTTTGCAGACATGGAGGTTAAATATTCTCTTAGTCACAGACAACCATGTGAGCTACTTTTCAATGAAATTAACCCCCATCACTCAGAATCTCATTGTCATCTTAATAGGGGATGATTTACACCATCTACTTTCTAAAGTATTCTGTCACATTCAGAAGACCAAACAGCATAGGGTTCAGTGTTTCATGCTGAAATCATTCTTTGGTTAAAAATAAAAGACTCTAGATGGAACTCCTATGTATTACCTACTTTTATTTTTATTCTAGTGACTCAGTGACTATATGTACTAAACTGACATATCTCATGAGTTTCCATCTGCCACCAACAAGAGGCAATGAGGTGACTCAAAATATTTTTAACTTTATGTTAAATAATATGAACACATAGGAAACTAAACAAAAATATCTAAAAGTTTCTGAACACAGTTAAGACAACACATTAGCTACCTTCCTTAGCCAGAAACCCTTTTTACCCAGTTCTACCATAAAACTAATCTTCTGAAATTTCCTGATATTTAAAAAAATTCTCTAGTTCTAAGCAAGAAAATATTTACTATTATTTGTTTGTTTTTAGATAAATCTTGCTGCATAGCACAGGCTGGCCTCAAATGCCATAATCCTTCTGCTTCAATTTACCCAAGTCTGGGATTAAAGTCATGCATCATCACACCTAGCTAGAAATATTTACTTTTCAAAATGACACTGTGGGCAGTATTTTTGCTGCTAAAGTTGATGTTCTGTGTGTATATATCTTGTGGTGCATTAATTTATCTTTAATGAATTTCTTTCTGAAATATGGAAGGTATAAAGTGCAAAAGGTTTTGAAGACTTTTTTTGATGGTTAACAATAAAATAACCATTCATTACACATCTAGCACATATTCTGCTACTGGTTTTGGTATAAACAGTTTGGATGAGTGATTCCAACTGAAATTGTGATGGATCAAAAACTATACAAGATTCTATATATTTATTTCAGTTTATTTTTTCCTTTAGAAGAAGTATTTGGTTTTCATGTGTTAGAAGAACACTAAGTAAGCATGTGTAGGATAGAGATCTTGGGCAGTTTAAACATTCAGAATTATCATAACATGTGATGTCAGAGATTCTTGGAACCCATAAATCTTACTAGGTCTATGTTTTCAGATACCTCTCTGAGAGTGTGTGAGGAGGGGCAGTGCTTGGCATGAATGGCACACATTGGTAGCATACCATCACTCAGAATATTTCAATATATTAGTAAATTCATGTTGTCAATTAAAACAATCTAGCTTCCATTTCTGCTGTTCTGTCTTTGGAGTGATAAGGAAGGGCTTCCAAGCTGCAGGGTAAATACTGTGATCAGTGAAAGGAGCAGTTCAGTTGACACTTCATGAGCAGTGCAGGAAAGCATCCTGGTGTGGGTCTCTAGGCCCATGTGTTCCAGCAATCCACCAGTCAATACACTACAAGGAATCCCTGTATGGAAGAATTGTTTATTCTTCAAGGTCCATAAAATATCACTGAGGAAAGGGTGCTAACAGAAGCTGTCACATTCTCTACAAGCAGAGAGAAGAACACCGGGGGAGCAAGAGACAGTACTGAAGTGTGGTTATTCCCAAGAAAACAGAAGAGTGTGCTTCCATCACATCAGTCAGTGATTATGCTAGCGAAAGGGGAAAAGGACACAAAAGATGCATGGCAAAGTAGACTAAAGTGTCTTTGCACCTGGAACCTTGAGGTGGGACATGTGATTCTCTGTATTGTAACGTGAAAACAAAAGGCTTTGTCTCACAGAATCATCCTGAGCAGCATTGGCTTGCCTGGCTTATCACTTGTATCTGTCACAGGACTGTAGCAGAGGGTCCTTGTTACAGAATCCTATGCAGAAATTGACTTCCACAGCTCACCTCTGTCAAAGCTATTCATCCAGTACCCAGCACTGTAAGCTGTAGGTTGATTTTTATAGAAGTCATTACCTAGAGATATATTTAATAACTCTTGTTTATGAAAATCCTATGATCATTTCAATGTACTGAAGCATTATTGGTATTTCATGGAAATGCACAATCTGTGATACCCACACTAAGTAGTTCACTGGGACTAAGGTGCTAATTGCTTCGTTGGCATTCAGTATGTGCTATCTGTTTTAAGGGATTCACATATAAGATGTTTACCCAACACACCTGCAAGGACTAATTGTATGCAGTGCCATGACTCCACTGTGTACTGTATCACCTCTTTCTTGGTGCTTAATTGTGTTGCATTGTGAAGTCGGGTGCAGAACACATTTAAAAGACATGCCTCTGAAAAGCCACCAGCCTCAATGCTACAATAAACATGCAAAATACTCTGTATATGAATTAACTGAAGAGCAGACACATTAGCAGGTTTAGAGGTGGCTGCTGGACTTCAGAACATCTAGGTTTAGATGATCTTGTATTGATGGCAGTGAGTATTATGACAGAACTATGCCAAGTGTTCTGACAAAGCTACTTTAAGTAGCTTATTCATGGTTAAAACAAACAAAAAACATGACAGAAAATGATTTATCTTGGTATATATCAGTTTGTACAGGATTATGAAAAAGTTCTATATAACTTTGTACATGCCTATAAAATTTTAGAACAAAGTTTTGATTTTCTATTTCATGGAAATTATTTATTTAACTTTGTTATTTATTATTTCATGAAAATTATTACATTTCTTTGAATAGAACTTTAAATTTTTGTCTTTTTTTTTTTTACCTGGGATGATGCTATTTATTTAATAAAGTTTTGGGATCAGGCCTCAAGGTATCCCAGAACATGACTCAGGAGATGCAGTCATTGGGGGTCAGGTTGGGAATTAAAAACACTCTGACACCATGTCACTCCCTAGATTTCTCTCTGCATGGTTTTTGAAAGAACATGCACTTTGAAATAAAATAGCTGTGAAAATAAAATGTTCATCCCAGCTGAGGTAGTTTCTTTTTCCAATGATGAATGATTTCTAGCATGCACAGTTCAATTGGTTTGTTTTCACAAACTGATCAAGGTAAAGTAAACTGTTTCTATGGTTTGAACTGAGGGTTTGAGCTTTAAGGAAGCTGGCCAAAGATAATAATGTTGGACCTTCTTCATCACAAAGAACTCAAAGAACTGTACCTGCAAGGTATATCCAGGTTCACACTGGAAAGACAGCACATCATTCACCATGTAGCGGTCTCCTATCCTGATGCCATTGCTGGGGAGAACAGGCTCCTGGCACGCTGCAAGACCAACCGCTAGAGAAACACAGACAACATCGAGGTCAGGCAATATGAGCAGACTTTCTACCACATAAACAATTTATTGAACCGGGGTCCTTAGGCTTCACAGGCAAGCGCTTAACCGCTAAGCCATCTCTCCAGCCCCAATTTGTTTGTTTTCTGTTGCTTTCCTCCTATAGGAATAAATGACTTCAATGATTTTTTTACTTGACCAAAAAAGGTTTAAGTAACTTTAATCAAAGTTCTAAGTGAGTTATTAAATTTTATTACTTCTGCTCATTTCCATAATGTACTGAATTTAATTTTTTCTTTAGATAACAAAAGTTGTCACATTCACATTTACCATAAAGCACCCCGGTTTTGATATTTACACAACAAGGAAATCATGATTCCTGTCATATGAAAAGCCTCCTGTTATGGTTATCTATTTCTCACATGTCCTTAGTAAAATTACAAAGGACCTAAGTGTCAATCTGGGAATTCTTTATTCCAAGGAAGAGAGATATGGGGGCAGACATTGCATATTTCTCTGTCTCTCACTTCCCCTCTCTGTCCCTTGGACAAAATTCTCATAAATCATCTGTTCTTAGGTAAACAAAACCAACATTCACAACTCTAAGGTTTGAATCTGGTACTTTTCTAGAGCCAGAATTCTCTACATTTAAGAAACTCCCAGATTATTAAGAAATGCATCATAGAATGTTAAAGTTTTGCTTAAAATATCAGATATATTAACTACATATTATGAAAAAGCTGTTATGCTGAAAAGAGAAAAAAAACTATATTTCACAGGGTTGAAATCATAAAAAGGCATAAAGTTTAATATAATAAATATAAATGAATAGTGGTGGTGGGTGTTGTCAGTTTAATTAAAGTGTGATTGTAAACTGCCAAGGCCTTGCTGAGTGCAAATTCTTCCTTCCTATTTTTGTAGTGTCCTGAGGAATGGGAAGGGTTTCTCCAGATAAGACCACCTCACTATGTTTCATGGTGCTTTGGGTCTGTGCTTTAGTTCTGGAACTTTTATTTTCTTGTTTTTTTTGAGGTAGGGTGTCACTCTACTACAGGATGACCTGGAATTCACTATGTAGTCTCAGGCTGGCCTTGAACTCACAAGTGATCCTCCTATCTCTGTCTCCCAATTGCTGAGATTAAAGGCATACACCACCATGCCTGGATAGTTCTGGAACTTAATGAGGATAGAAGAATGCATTAATTCAGAGGCAAGCAACAGGCCTGGGAGGTCCATGTCCAGCTGGGGCAGCTCATCCCTAAGGTTGCTGTGCACTGAGTGAATGTACACTACAGGCCCATATGAAGCACTATCCTTGTTGCTTTCAATTGCCCCTTCAGACTTCACTTAAGAACTGCCCAAGTTTAATGATGCAGAAATGATTAATTGGAAGGTAAGAGCATCCACAGGTAATATGTGCCTCACTTGCTCATGATGGCACAGTCTATCCTCCAGATTCTAGACACAAAACTATTGTTAATACCAGAAAAGGGGTAAAGAAAGTACCCTATGATGTAATCATTATTCCAGGAGCATATCTGTCTCTGTCCTCAGGGGACCTCCCAGCTAGCACCACACAAAAGACAAAGTGAAGTTATTGGCTAGTGAAGCAATAGAATGCATGCATGAACCCAGTATTCTGAACCTTGGTAAGCCAACACAAGTTTCCTTTAACTTCCTGAACCAGAACCTACCATTCCAGAATATCTATAGCTCAGTCCCACTTACCACACCTTGAAAGGAACAGAAAGTAGAAATGTCTTCATTTCATGCTGGTGGGACTGTTCATTCTAGTATACCTTGCTAATTAATTTGTATGTGTATATGAACTGGCTGAATTATTACACACCAAACAATATAGCAACATTATATGGGTGAGTATCTCTGAGGTGTGTCATATTTTTTTTTCTAAGTTGGAAAAGATTTGCCCCTAAATAACTGTATTTTTACATATAAAATACCATTGCATTAATATTACAGCAATCTTTAATTCCTAACACAGATTTTTAACCATTTGGAGCTTTTCAGATGAAAATATGAAAATAAGTTACAAACACATAGATCTTGGTACTTGAAGATCTTAAACTTATCAGTATAAATTTTAACTTATAGTCTTTATCTTATACTCTTTAACGTACATATACTCTTTATCTCTTTTGACTTTGGAATATAGACTGCCATACACTTAAAATGCATAATTTTTCCTGCTTAAGATTAGCAAAATTATCTACTATATGCAATTTTTTTCAAGTATCTCTGGAAAATGGTACCAAGGAGTGGTATCATTTGCTGCTAGACACCTGACTGTATGGCTTTGGTCATTTCAAATTGATTTTCAAGAGAAATGTGGATGAATTTGAAACCTTGCCCTAAGAGATGCCTTGCAGTGTTATAAGTGCAGCTTGATGGATTATTCTGGTCTGAGTTCAGGACCTGAATGCAGTAAGAACTGTGGACTGTGAGGTTTGGCTTGTGAGGGTGAGAAAGAGCTTTGCTTGGACTGGGATAGAAGCAGTTTCTGTGAGAGGCTTGCTGTTATGGTCATGTCCTGAGGATTTGTACAGGGTTGCATTATGTAGAAATGGATTGGTGTGAGCAGAGAGATATGGCACCAAAAGAATTTTTTAGTCTGAAACTGTTCAGTTGCAATTGAGAGATTACAGCCTTTGAGCTTGGGCCAGCTGACATGCACTGGGGCAACAGGAAGAATGTAGACCCTTTGGAAGGGGCCTGGGTGCTCAAGGAGTGTCCTATTCTTCAGAAGTCTGCTTTATCCCAGCCCCTGGATTAACAAATTGGCAACCCACTTGGTATTGTGGAGAATAAGAAATGCAGGAAAGAGAGGGTCATTGAGTTTGGAACTTGGCCTTGTGTTTTGGAAACGGCCATGGGCAGTGTGAAACAGGTTTGCTGAATGCCTGCATGGAGACCCGATGGAGCTGTGAGGATGGATGATCAGTTGCAGTGGAGACCCAGTGGAGATGCCAGGGACCATGAGATGGCTGCTAAGGACAGCTGTTGGCCTTGGATGAAGTTTTCCAGGACTGTGAGTAGTGTAGCTGGAGGGGCAGAATTGGAACTCCACAGATTTATTGCTGGTTTGAATTATCGGACTTGGAGACTTGTCACTGACTAGAGCTGTTTGATGTGGAGCTACAGAGTTTGGTGTTTGCCCTGGTTGTTTTAAATCTTGTATTGGTTGAATATTTCTTTGCAATGCCCAAAGTCATATTTTGCAGTGTGAATGTTTATTCTGTGCCATAATGTTTATTTTTTGGGGGGGGGATTTTTGGTATTATAGTTCAGGGTCAAAGACCTTAGATTATGGGGATGTTTGAATGCCATTAGGATTGAAAAAAAAAACTAAGGGGACTTTTAAAGTTGGACTGGATGCATTGTATTTTATATCATGGATGGATCAGTTTATGGGGGCCAGGGGTGAAATGTGGTGGTTTGATTCAGTTTTGTCCCCCATAAACTTAGGTGTTCTGAATGCTAGGTTCCCAGCTGATGGAGATTTTAGAATTAACTCCTCCTGGAGGCAGTGCATTATTGTCAGTGGGCTTATGGGCATCATAGCTAGTTTCCCCTTGCCAGTGTTTGGTGCACTCTCCTGTTGCTATTGTCCACCTTATGTGGTCCACTGGGTGATGTCCATCGTCTGCTCATGTTGTCATTTTTCCTGCCATCTTGGAGCTCCCCTCGAGTCTGTAAGCCAAAATAAACTCCTTTTTTTCCCCCAAAGCTGCTGTTGGTCAGATGATTTCTGCCAGCAATGTGAACCTGACTGAAACACTATCATTTTGGAATAATCCAGTGCTCAACAGACACAACAGAGGACAAATAATTCTAGCAACATAAAGATGTTCAAACCTAAGGGAAAAATGCTTTGACATTAAAAATACATGGAAAGAATTAAACATTGAATCCCAGGTTTTGGATTCCCTCTCTTTATACATGCTTGGCTGTATGTATGTTTTTTACTTATTTAGTAATTTTATCATATGTTGATTTTATGCATTTAATACATATTAGCTAATTTTCATTTTATCCTTCCTTAAATTCAATATTCAGTTCTAACTCATCCTCTGAAAAGTAATTAACAATGGTATGGATCACCCCAGGAATTACACAACATTTTCTAATTGAAAGCAAAACACAAAAACTAACCCTTTTAGCCAGAGTACAAGATAGTGAGCCTTGGGGAGCAGAAACGTGGGATTGTGGCACTGGAATGTATAAACGAGTCTTGTCTATTGTGCCCTATCCACTGGCTCTGTGTGTCCTGCAGATGTTAGAAAACCTGTGAATACTAAAGTTTGGAATTTGGAGGAACATTTTTTAGCACTATGCAGTTGTGTTTATCCAGAGGTCCACAGCCCAAAATAGCTATGAATGTACCCCAATTCAAAAATATAAGCTTACTTAAAACATTAGGGGCATATGCATGCTCGTGCATGCAAGCGTGCATGTGCACATGTGTGTGTGTGTGTGTGTGTGTGTGTGTGTCTCAATCATGTGGTTCTTGGGCGTGAACTTTGTATATGACAAAGTTGTGTCACAGTAACAAAAAGTTAAGGTTAGAGGTTAGTGTCAAAGTGGGAAAGAGATTGATGTTGGTAAAGCCCAATTATTTTCCTTCAATGCATTCTGCAGTGAAGAGTAGAAATCAGC
This sequence comes from Dipus sagitta, assembly GCA_036346955.1. Lineage (NCBI taxonomy): Eukaryota > Metazoa > Chordata > Mammalia > Rodentia > Dipodidae > Dipus > Dipus sagitta. Next base: position 41,410,805 of record CM070783.1, read on the forward strand.
CTGTAGTGCCCACTCCAGTCACAGTGAGCACAGTGGTTCCATCGTGAATGGGGCAAACACAGCAAGGTCTCAAGGTCAGTACAGGTTTGGCAGTGACAGATACAGAATGCAGCTGAGCCTCAGGAGCAGGAGGAGGTGGCAGAGTTAGTTACAGCAAGGCTGTGCTCTACAGGGAAGGAGGACTCCTCATTAGAGACTGAGTGTGCATATCATTGGCTGCCAGGAAGGAAGGGAAGATAATGAAAAAAATCAGCTAACTGGAAATCGTGTAGGAGAGTCATTCCCATGTTGAGTTTTAGGGGACAAAAGGTGAAGTGTGAAGTAATATTTGGTAAAGAAAAAGGTTTGTACCATCTGTACAGAATTACTGCACTAATCAAAATGGGAGTGAGGATGGAATGACAAGCAGCAGGCAGGGTGATGTTCGGCAATAAGCATAGAAGGGAAATTAGGTGAGTTTCAAGCTAGACACACACGTTTTTTTCGTGTGTGTGTATGTGTGTGTGTGTGTGTGTGTGTGTGTGTGTGTGCATGTGTTTAGTGTGTGCGTAGCCATGTAGGTACACATGTGTGAAAGGCCATAGGTCAATATCTGGTATCTTCTTCAATTGCTTTCCACATTATTCCTGAAGATCATGGATTTGGCTAAATTACCTAGCCAGCTAGGCAGAAAATCATTCCATCTCTACCTTACTAGCCATAGTATTACATGCCACCATGCCCAGTTTTTATGTATGTCTTGAGGATACAAACTCAGATCAGCAAGTGCTTGAAGGATTGAGCCATCTCTTTAGCCCCATGTATGGAATTGAAGGATAATATTCTTGAACAAAGCCCCTGTTACATTTTGTCCTGCAGAGTGATGTTTGAGAGACTGAAATGATGTCTCATGTTCAGCCATAGGCAGATATGCTACTGAAGTGAAAACTTTAGAGCATTCTGATGTTGTTGTAGGATGACCTGCCCAAACAAGAGGACTAAGCTAAGGCTGGATAAGCTAGGCATGGCAAGGGAACCCACCTGAAATCCCAGTGCTCAGGAAGCTGAGGTGGGAGGGTCAAGAGCCCAAGGTTAGCAAGCTGTATAAGAGGACCTTGTCTCAAAAATATAATAACACGGCAGGGTTAGCAGTTAAGGCATTTGCCTGCAAAGCCAAAGATGCCAGATTCGATTCCCTAGGACCCACGTTATCCAGATGCACAGGGGGGCACATGTGTCTGAAGTTTGTTTGCAGTGGCTGGAGGCCCTGGCATGTCCATATTCTCTCTCTCTCTCTCTCTCTCTCTCTCTCTCTGTCTCTCTCTCCCTCTCCCTCTTTCTTTCTGTCAAATAAATAAATAAAAATAAAATATTTTAAAAATATAATAACAATTTGATTCAAGAAAATTTGTTAAACATGACTAATTGATTAGAAAATTTTACACCAATGCTTAAGAGGAAGTGATATTAAGAAAGAGTAGAATATCGGGCTGGAAAAATGGCTCAGTATTTAAGCAGCTTGCCTGCAAATCCTAACGACCTGTTTGATTTCCCAGTACCCATGTAAAGTCAGACACACAAATGGTACATGCATCTGAAATTCATTTTCAGTAGCAACATGACCTGGTATACTTATTCTCTCTACGTTTCTCTCTGCTTGCAAATAAAATGAAAAAAAAATCACATAATTCACAATCGTTTTGGAAAAGAAAGGATTTTGAGGTCAATCAGGTCATGGTATACTTGGGTTTTATGGCATCCATGATAATGTAGTCTACAAATAAAGCAGTATTTCACTGAAAGGTGGTCCATGAACTATATGGAACTCCTATCACCCTACAGCCAATGTGAAGGATATTCTCACTGAACATGAGCAAAATGAGTATTTGTAGTAAGGGGAGAGAGATATTTACATATTATGATGCTGTCTAAAATATTACTTTCAGATATACATTCTCTTCATTTCTCATGTTGAAATGTTTATGTTTTAAAATATTCCAATATTTTAAAACATGAAAGATTTAAAATGTAGCAAAAGAAGTTTTCTATTCCCTTGAATCTAGCCCCAGAAAACAAAGGACATACAATAAAAACATTAAAATGATGACTGTACTAATTTGACCAAAACTAGAGTTGAATGTGGAAGTTAGAAACCAGCAGGTAAGCAGACATTTCATCAGCTCTCTGGAATGCATTGTGGTAATTCTTCAAAACCCATAGAACTTCTACATGGAGTTTATTTGAATCTCATGAATAAAAATGACCATGGGGACTGGAAAAAATGCTTACTGGTTAAAAGTACTTAGGTACAATGCCTGCTGGCCTGGGGCTCAGTTGCCCAGCCACCTGTATAAAGTGTTCATTTGCAATGATAAGAGACCCTGGTGCTTGCACTCACATGCCCTCATGTGTGTGCACGCACACACACACACACACACACACAATAAATAAAAAGTAAAATAAATGACTGTGAAGCAAATGACAAGGTGATTTTTGTCAAGTGCCAAGAGCATGGTGGACAGGGATGAAGAGGACCTTTGTAGATTTTATAAATGGAAATAACTTTGGGGGCTTTTTCTCAATATAGCATGTCTTCATGTCTACTGGCACAGTGTATAGTCTTTAAACTTCACAAGTTAGAAACACCATATTACTCTGACAGAAAAGCTCAAACCAACAATAAATGTAATTTAAGCAAAAAGGGTGGGAAGCATATCCCAGCAGAGGGATACATAGAGTGGGAGGATTTGTGAAAGGAAAGAAGTCAGGACACATAAACACATATGTATGCATACTTGTATGGAACACACAGTGTATCATCATAACACTATCTGGATACAAAAGGCTGTTCTTTAATTTTGAAAAGAAAACATGTTGGCCACACTCTTGTAGTCCACAAATGGTCCCAGGTAACAATGCTTCGATTTAGGATTTTATTTCAATTTAGTGAGGGTATAAGCAATGAATCTTTGGTGGAAACCATGTTTTGAATTTTTATTTTAGTGTGTGTGTGTGTTGATATGGGGTAAGACAATTTTCAGTCTCCTGGCTATAGATAAGAACGATGTGATGCTGATGGTACAGAACAGGAGACCATTGCTCAAGTGTAATGCCGGGTGGGTCAGACATGTCACATACTCTTGAATTCAATTTAATTTTGTTTGATTATTTATTTTTTTAAGTTGGAGTAAAGATATTTGACTATCATTCATTCTTGCATTCTCAAGTACAATTTGTTTCAGTTGGTTCTCATCCTCCCTCTTCTCCCCAGTCCCCCTCATCCCCTTGCCTCCCCTTCCTGCCCCAATATCCTCCCCTCTTCTGCTTACATGTCACATGTGTCCTTTTACCATTTTCTCACCCCTCTTCCTGTTCTACTGTACACACTCACTTTGGTTAGCATTCTGTTTTTCTTGGTGTTATCCACATTTTCATCCTATGTATACATACTAATGGATATTGCAAGCTAGTATCCACATATCTGGAAGAACATGTTCTTTGGGTCTTTCTGAGTTTTGGTAACTTTGCTTAAGATCATTCTTTTCAGGTTCATCCATTTTTTTGCAAATTTCATAATTTCACTTTCTGTACTGTTGAAGAGAATGTCCAATAAACATTTGTGGGCTGAATAAGGAGCATCAATAATTAAACACAGTTCTTTGCACAAAAGGTAGGTAAAACTCCTACTTATTTATTTATTATAGTTTTTGGCTTTTGTTGTGAGAACAGTTCACTTGCTCTGTAGCTTGGTACTCTCAATCCTCCTGCCTTCACCTCTCAAGTGAAAAATTATTTCATTTGCATACATATAGGCTTTGCATGCCTAAAGTATAAGATTTGCCCATATTTCATATAATATAATGGAAAAATCAGATCAAAGTTTAGACTACATGCTAGTAAAGAGGTGAAGAAAGAAACCAAAACATAACTAAGGCACACCTCAGTGAATTTGCCAGAGGAATGAGCATCTGATGCTAGGAACACAGCGACAGAGATATAAACATCACTCTGCACACTCAGATTCTCAGAGCACATTTGTTAAAGAGCCAAACATCTGTAAAAATAACCCTAATTTCCATTATTAAAATGATATCCAAGAGTAGAAGAGAAAATCCTGTTTAATTTATCACATATGTGGCATTAAAAGGTTCTCTGAAGCATGTTGGTAAGGCTAAGCACACATGATAAACACTACTTCTGTTCTTTCTGTGTATAAAATCATCAGGCATTTACAAAGTGCAGGGCTTATTTCCAGTGTCTAGGGAAGTGATTAAAATAAAGAAACAGAAAGTGGGATGGAGAGATGGCTTAGCAGTTAAGGTAATTGCCTGCAAAGCCAAAGGATCCAGGTTTTGTTCCCCCGGATCCATATAAGCCAGATGCACAAGGTGGCACATGCATTTGGAGTTTGTTTACAGTGGCTGGAAGCCTTGACATGCCCATTCCTTTTCTTTCTATCTGCCTCTCTCACCCAAATAAAAAAAAAGATATTTGAAAAACAGAAGCTGGGTCTAATATTAGCATTTTATTCAGAGAAATCCTACAGTGATAGGTTCTCTTCCTCTTTATCTAATATTGGCCTTGGGCCTCCAAAGTTTCTTTGATCACAGGGCCATTGCCATTGTAGTCTGCTTAACATGTGCTGGTAACATGGAAATGGCATATCCTGCCATAAGAAACACTGATTGGCTCAAGATCTTCACTCATGGAAAGGTGATTAGTCATTGATCCGAGTTTCAAAGCCAGGGAATGGCCCAGCTGTCTGCACACCTGAGTCTCAGTTGTGCCAAGTTGTACTTTATACTGCCACACTGCATAGCCCTGCTCACATAGTGAACTTACAGTGCCTAGACTCACAGCACCATCAATTTCAGAGGACTGAACCCATGGATACAAGATGTCTTTTTCTCCCTTTTCCCTTGGTCTTCTTCCTGGCATAATGGGCAGAATACCTGTCTCCTTCCACAGGTCATGTGTTGAAATTTTAAGATCCAATGTGACAATATTTAGAGTCAGGACTTTGTAAGAAGATTATGGTTAGATGATGTCATTAGTGTGGATGTAATACTAAGCATGGGATGGGATTCCTGCTATTTTAGGAAGAGAAGAAAAGGCCATATGAAGAACCTGTACAGTGGTGGGATAGATTGTTCAGGGGTTAAAGGCTTTCAAAGTCTGACAACCTGGCCTTGATTCCCTAGTGCCCATGTAAAGCCAGATTTACACAGTGGCATATGCCTCTGGAGTTTGTGTACAGTGAAAAGAGATTCTGGAGTGCCTATTTCCCTTCCCTGCTGTCTCTCATTTTCTCTATCTCTCTCTGCTTGAAAATAAATAAATATTTTTTAAGGCAAGCGAGAAAGAGAGAGAGAGAGAGAATTGGTGGCCAAGGCATTCAGCCACTATAGTCAACATGTGCACAAACTTGTGCTTATGGCTTACGGGAGGCCTGGTGTGTCAAACCTAGGTCCATAGGCTTCACAGGCAAGAACTGTAACTGTTAAGCCATGTGTCTAGCTCTGAATAAATTCTTATTTTTTGTTTCATTTTAATTAATTTTAAGTCTAGCATGGAAAGTGATTAGAATTCAAGACCTCATTATATACATCTTTCAAATGCCTATTTTTCCATATGCTGGTACTGAAAGCTTCCCCATGTAAGCTCCTTTACAATGCCTGGCTTAATTCAGACTCTTTAAGAATATGTTTGAACCAGAAGTGACATCAGGTATATGCCATAAAGGGAAGCTAGACATTCTGTTCCTATGAGGATACGGCCAGGACAGAAGCACATGAGCCAATCACCTGTACGAAACATCCAGACTCAGCCCCGAGGCCCTTGTACCTTGGGGAAACCATGAAAAATACCCCCCTCATGCTGGTGGAAAGTCTGTGTCATTCACCTCCCCAAGACCCTCCTCCAGAAAACTGTGAAGCATCATGGCAAGTAAATTTCATTTTGATTTGTTTCTGGGGAAGAGGAGAATATAACGTGCAGCCAATGTTCTGACTTTTGGGGCATCTGCCCTAGTGAATGGTTCCTACCTGGCCTGAATCTAAGTGTGACAGAAGCCCGCAGGTGACCACTGAGAGTATTTTGCTGCCAACATGGCTAATCAAGCCCCAGGATCTACAGCACAGCAAACAGAGAGAGGAGAAAGTGTCCCAGTAGAAAACAAAAAAACTCCTTTTTAACTAAGTATACAAGCACTGAAGGGACAGTATTTAGTGGATGTTCAAGAATTCTATGGTATCTCCAGATGACATAAGCAGCTAAAATCCTTCCTATAATATCCAGAACCAAAATGTGGGAGTGGTGCTTATCTTTCATATGCCAAGTCTCAAGCACAAACACGGCATGGGATAGGAAAGCAAAGCATGACCTCGTGAAAGGAACGAACTAAATGTTCAGCAACTGATTTTAAAGAAATGATGTGCATGAGGCCCCAGCCATGGGATGTCCTGTAAACAACTGTCCCTCAGTGATCAGCAAACTGAGCCAGTACATGAATGAACAATGTCATTGAATTTAAAGGTCATCCAACAACCGATAACATGAGGAGGAAATGTGATTCAAGAGGCAAGTGGATAATATACACTAATGAAACTCGAGGTCAAAGGAATGGCTCTGGGTGGATATTTTCAAGCAGAACAATGAAGGTGCAACTTGCATAGTTCTTAGAAGAGTAGGATCCCCAAGGGTAGAAGGACATGGGAAGGGGTGGGAAGTAAGAACTCTGTGGTATAATTGTATGATTGTTTTATGACTTATATGCAGAATGATTGAAGTAGTTGGCTTAAAGAACACTTGGTGTGGCACTTAGCAAGGGGCCGTGCATGCTGAGGAAGTAAATTGTGTCAGGCCACTGATATGATATGAGTAGGAGGTAATTAATGTTCTTATAAAAAGTATTCTGGGGGAAAGAAATATATTTGTGATACAATGGTTATAAAATGCAGAGACCGAACAGCTGCTAGAAAGAGAATAGCTAGATCTGGGGAAAGAAGCTATTTTTCCCCCAAATTCAATTATTTTATTAAGTCCAATTTTGGAGTTTTAATTAAATGAGCTGATACAACTCTTACCCATGGAAATTTTCAACATTTTCCTATTATAGGTTTTCACTATGCACATGCTGTAAGAACATTTTAGAGTGAGAATTTTTTTATGGAACTGGGGATTGGACATAGGACTTGATACAAACTAGACAGCATTCTACCAAACATAGAGCTATATCCCCAACCCCAAAGAGAGATTTTTACCAAAAAAATAAATAAATAAATAAACAAGTGGCCCATGAGAAAGTGTCCAAAAGCTTTTGCTCATTCATCTTGTAGAAGGTGCCACACAATTCCACCACTGTGCATGTGATGAAATCCTATAGGGAAAGGGATTCCATTCATTTTTCACACTTACATAGGACATAAGGAAGAGATGATGACTTGGGTGAAGAGAGGTAGAATGAACATGAAAGAGCCCTTCACATTTCCACAGCTCAAGCTACTTTATTTCCTGAAACGTGGACACTTTTTCAACTCCTTCCTTAATCACATTCCTGGGTCCACAAACTGGGAGAACAAAGATTCTCTTAGGTGAAAACTCCATGGATGTGGAGTCATGGAGGCCTTCACCATCACTAGTTCGCCTCCCAGAATCCTTAAGCTCTAGTTTCTTATCATCAAAACATTGCAAGACCTCATATACACTATAGGGTTCATTCAGGTTTTAATATCTACGAGACACATTTGATGAAATGTCCTCATGAATGCCAAAGCCAGTTAGAATATCCTGAAACCAGGTGATAAGAAATAGGAAACTGTAATTTTTCAGGTGGCTACAAAATTAATCCATTTGAAATAAGTTCCCTGCACTATAAACTGTTGAGATTTATCTACTATTTGAACATAGAGGACACTTATGCCTGTAGACTAAATATATATATATATATATATATATATATATATACACACAGAGAGAGAGAGAGAGAGGCATACCAGAGCCTATTGCTGCTACAAACAATCTTCAGATGCAAGCAACACTTCATGCTTTTGTCTTCCCTGAGCACTTCATGCTTCTGTCTTCCCTGAGTACTGGGAAATTGAACCTGGCCAGCAGGCTTTGCAAGTAATCACCTTTAACAGTTGATCCATACCCCCAGCTTGACAGTTAGTTGCAATTTAATACATGTTAAATGTTGGCAAACTATGACCTTATAATAAAACTCAGAAATCTGCTGTGACACAAAACTTTGCTTTTCCACAAAAGGCTTTCATTCTCACTAAAGGACTAGCTTCACCTGAACAATATATGTGGTGAAAATAAATTCAATTGAAAACTCAATGACCTAGAAAATCATAATCACAAATGCATTGTATACCAAACCCAGTTGTGGTATTCAAAGAGTTCTGTTAATTGAGACAACAGACTAAACTATCAGATATTTTAGATCCTTCTGCACTTCAGGTGCAGCCCACCTCATGGTAGTCAGTAATGGAACAACACTGGTACAAAGCAGTTGGTCCAACATCCACAACAGACCTCCATATAAGAAAACAACTCACTCAATAAGCAGCACCCACAACAGTTTGCAGCCAAGCAAATCCAGAATGCAAAAGATCTCTGCTACTTTCAGTAGAAAATTTTATGCCCTTTACTAATTTTAAATATTTAATTATAGAAGCACCTGGATCAGTAAAAGTTATAAACCACGTGGGTGTCTTTAAAAGTTAAATGTGAATGAAAATTTATTTTCTTATGTTTCTGTAGATGTGAGTACACGTTCAGAAATCATACATGAGCCTCTGTGAATTGGCACCACAGATAGGGAGAAATGAAGTCACTCGGGCACAGATCATAGCAGCCCTGCCCATCTTCAGAAGCAAACCCTGGGACATCTCACCTCCCTCTTTTCTCACCCATGGCATCTGTTGGCAGGTCCTGTCAGTTACACTGTGCTTGGGTCCTTCTACATCTTCCATTCCATTTCTGCAGGCCTGAACAACATGAAAGTGGGTGACCACAACCATACCTGCTCACTACTCATTGGCCAACATAGTCTCATACTGCTATTAACTAAATTCTCCATAAAACACCTATCATATAATACCCTGGGGAACAGGTGCTGCATGCTGGGGCTCTTTCCCACTTCTTGCATCTTTTCTCATAGCTCTCATTGCTCCTTCTACTGTAGGTGTAGCTGTGTGTGTTATGGTAAGCCTGCTGGGGTCTCCATATTGAATTAACATCTTCCTCCGCCCACAGTATTTCTTCCTACACCTCTCTCAGGATGATCTCTCATACTATCATCTTTATTTCAAGGAATGCTTTTATCTTCAAGTGCCACTGTCAATTTCACCAAGGATCCTGATGCATGGATTCTGGAAGACTCACAATGTCAATAGACATCACAGATGTTTAGAGGCAACAGAAGCCACATGAATCTGTTACTATATTTATGGTCCTGAGAGGAGAGAGACAGATCTTGAAGAAGGGTACACACAATGGGGATGGAGCAGGGGAGCAGTCATCTCCCAGAAGAGGTGAAAGAAAATACTCATGTGTGTTTGGTGAGTCATTCCACATGGAAATCTATCACACAAAACCTAGTCTCCAGTGATTCACCAGAAGTGATTCTCCAATGGTGACTGCTGGTAAACAGTGACCTTCCACCTCACCTGGTTAACATTTTGAGCATGAGCACAGGAGAGAAGCAGCAGGATGTATTTGAGGGATTATGGGGTGTTTCAAAGCTGGTCAGGAGCTAACAAGTGCATGAAGGAAACTGCACTAGGAGAGCAGGTGACGGTGAACAGATGTGATTTTAGGAGGAGGGCTCAGTTCCTTCAACTCCACTCTTGGCCCTCCCTTCTCAAACATGCCAAGACCAGAAACTCCAAAGACTAGCACTGGGAGATGGAAATCCTCTCAGCTTCAGGTAGGTCAGTGGAAGAACTAATGCCTGTGGCACCTTCGGCTTCAAATAATTGTTTCTTATGAGGCCCAGATAGCACAGGTAGGAGAACATATTTAGACTGCTGCAAACTTTTGTGGCACATTCACCATAAAAATAAATGCAAAATGCCTAAAATAACCTTTCCTGGTAGACTTCACATTCTCCAAACAGTATGGAATTCTCTGATATAAGACAGAAACTGGGGTTCATGTGACTTAAAATATGCCTTGCTCCTTGATGCAGTTTGAACATGGTAGCCAAAGAAGGAGGTATGACTAATAATTGATTAATGTTCATGAAAGCACTGTTGGTATGATAGAGGGATGCTTTTATTTTTATATCCAAACTACAGAGCTAAAAAGGTCTTAGGGCTGTTTATTTGAAATGCAAATATTAAGACAAAAATCTTACAGATTGCCTCCTGATTAAAACAAAAAAAAATACGAGTGGTGTTCATATGAAGAGATTAAGAAGGTTAGTTTACTGAACACTCAACTAAGGCTTATGGACAGGGCTCCTCTGTGGAGGGGCAGAGCTACCATGGCTGAACCTGCAAATCTCTGACAGGCTCTGTACAGGGGGGTCTTAAGTCCCTCAAGCTCTCTCTTGCTGGGATATTACTCAGGCCCTTTAGTGAAACTGAGAACCTTAATATATCACCAATGTAATATGGAAGTCTCATTAAAGTACACTGGAGATTTGCATATATTTTCATGGACTATTATAATCAGCGAGTTGATCCAAGTCGTCAATATTTATTATGATAATAATCTGCTACCATGTCAAAAACTTTTATTTATTTATTTATTTATTTTTATTTGATTTAATTGAGAAACAGAGAAAGATGCAGAAAGAGGAGGGAGTGAAAGAGAGAATGGGTGTACCAGGGTTTTTAGCTGCTGCAAATGAACTCCATATGCATGTACCACCTTATGTATCTGGTTTATGTGGGTCCTGGGGAATCAAACCTGGGTCTTTGCAGGCAAGTGCCTTAACCACTTAGCCATCTCTGAAGCCCAAAACCTTTTACTATGTTATTATTGTTTTTTTAGGCTTCAGATGCACAGAATGGTGAATGCAGGAACAGAAGGCTCTGACATTCTCGTTTTCTTACTCTCTCACTATCCTGTCAGTGTCACATACATAAGTGAAAATTAAAAGTAAAATGCCATACTGGAACTCATTATGTATAATTAATATATACTAATAACAAATAGCATACACAGAGACTCACAAGCCAGCCATCAATGCACACACACCAACACATACATGTACACACACACATACAGACAAAAACACACCGAGAGAGAGAGACAGAGAAATTTGAGCAAGAGTATGTTCATAAGAAATGTGACTGCGTGACCACATAGTGAAAGTATCCTGTTGTCGAATTCATTTACCTGCAGGAACTTGCATATGGCATGTTCCAACATTACATCAACCACTAAGACATGACAGTTCAGTAAAGTCACTTTTTGCATTTTCTATTAAATTTTTTAAGATTTTACCTTTTAAGTACTAAGTGCCTCTAGAATGTAGAATACAGAAAGGAGTTATCTCTCTATATTATTTGCAATATTTTGTTTTAAAGGGAGAATTATGGGAATGGAAAGATGGCTTAGCAGTTAATGTACTTGCCTGTGAAGCCTGAGAACCCAGGTTTGATATACCAGTACCCACATAAGCCAGATGCACAAGTTGGTGCACATGTCTGGAGTTCATTTGTAGTGGCTAGAGGACCTGACAGGCCCATTCTCCCCACTCCCTCATAAAACATTAAATAAAACAAATATTTATTTATTTGAGAGACAAAAGGAGAGAAAGAGAGAGAGAGAGAATGGGCATGCCATGGCCTCTAGCCACTAGAACAGAACCCCAAACACATTTGTCACCTTGTGTGCGTGAGTGACATTGTGTGCATGTGTTACCTGGTGCATCTGGCTTATAGAGTTCGGTGGAGTCGAACCTGGGTCCTTAGGATTCAAAGGCAAGTACCTTAACTGATAAGTGATCTCTCCAGCTCAATTTTTTTTTTTTTTGGTTTTTCGAGGTAGGGTCTCACTCTATTTCAGGCTGACTTGGAATTCACTATGTAGTCTCAGGGTGGCCTCAAACTCATTTTGATCCTCCTACCTCTGCCTCCCGAGTGCTGTGCTGGGATTAAAGGTGTAAGCCACCATGCCCAGCTTCAAAATAATATTTGAAAAAGGAGAATTGTGTATACAAATTATGTTTGTGCTTTTACTATCTCATAATTCAAAGATAATATTAAGGCCTCAAAATAGCAAATATTTTACTATAACTAATACTACAGTTTTCTTTTAAATTATTTGTATGTTCAACATTTTATTTATTTTTAATTTGAACCAAATGCTTTACAAGAAGACAGGTTATCAGCATTTTTAAAATACTGTTTTAATACATTTTCCTATGTATCTTTAAAGTGAGGTGGTTATTTATTTGTTTTATTTTTTTGAAATACATCTACAATCTGTAGCTTAGGCTTTAAACTCTCAGAAATCATCCTATTTTGGCCTCTTGAGTACTGGAAGTACATGTAAGAGCCAACATACTGAGTAAGGTAAGGTCCTGTTCATTCATGATATATTGTTTTTTACCAGATGCCTAAATGCTAATTATACAAATAAGGACTTAATTATGATCACATTTTCAACTTGCATTTTACATAGTAGCATTACATCATAGAATTCTCTAGATAAGTGAATATTTTCAAAAATAAAAGTATATCAATAAATTAAAATGGTATGATATATTTACCTTTAAGCAATAAATAATAATTTGCTGAAAATTAATGAATTAAAATATTTTAAAAGTATGAAAAATTAATATCAAGTAATTCCTATCTTACAGAATTCAATACCAATAATGAAAATGTTAAAATATTTACTTTTCTAATTTTGACTTATTTTTCATAATAACCACTTTGCTGATGCATACTCTTCTTTAAGAATGTATTGCAAATCTCACATTATAATGTCTCCCCCTTCTTCCTTCTTCTCTTCTATCTCTTTCTCTCTTTTCTTCTTCCTGTCTCTCTCACTCATTTGTTTTCTCTTACACTCTCCTTCCCTACCACTCCCTGTCTCCCTCTTTCCTTTCTCTCCCTATCTTTCAATTTCCTTGTCTCTCTCTTCCCCTCTTTCTTCCTGTCTGATTCTTCTGATCTCTTTCCATCCCCTATTTCCTCCACAAGACCCTCACCTTCACAACATGCATGTCCCTCATGCCCTATGTTCTGTATCTTTTTCAGTGCATTGCAGGTTTAGAAATGTGCTCTAAGGTTGACATTGCTGAGCTAAAATTGAAAGAACTTTTTTTTCTGTTTGCATTGCAGAGTGTTTTCTATATAAACTTAAACTACCTGATAACTTGCACATGTCCTGGTCTCCCCTTTAACTATCCTGTTTTATAGACTCTAGAAATATTTGGTTGAATCTACTGGGTTTCCCAGTAGTGATTTTGCTTAGAATGTAGCCTTGTGAGAAATGCATTGAAATGAAAAGCTTCCAAGCACAGAATTACTTCAATCTGATTGCAATCATTGCCTCACATTGGCAATAGAAGGGACAGAATAATTACAGTAGCCCCAAACTTGAGGTCAAACACAGATTGAGTTAAGTATATGAACTTTTGAGAGATGCCAGTAGACGGTATGCTGCAGACCCAGAACACCTTCTGACTTGGCCAGGGAAAGATACATTAGTTCAATGACAGTCACAGTTAAGCTGAATAAAGAAGGAATATTCCTGAAAACCACAAGTGACTGGCCTGACTTTCATAAAATGGTTAAATGAATTTTACCTTGGGATTAGGAAAGAATTTCTAACAATTCCTGAAATAGTCTTAAACATCCATCTGCATTTGCATATTTGTGAGAAAGAGGTGTTCTCAGCATTAGCAATTATAAAATAAAAATATGGATAAACTCTGAAAAAGTTGTAGGTGCTGTATATCCACCAGTGTTGATTATTTGGGCAAGATTTAAATCTTTATGCAAAAATCAATAAGCACATGTATTTCAATAATATGTAAATTTCATCTTACCTTTAATAAATGGTAAATCTTACCATTTATGCTAATTTGGTATACCAAAGAATTTTTTAGAACAAATTTCTTATAATTTATCAGTTGATGTTTGCTTTATATATCTGTTTTATATGCCTATAAAACCTCGGTCCTATACAAATGGCTTAGGCAAAAGGGGAATGCATGTGGAAACAGTTTAAGAATCCTTCTCAAATACTGTATCTGAAGTAACATAATGTCATGGTAAGGTCATCTGTGGTGATGGGAGCTACATATTTTAAATTCAAGGCATAATTTAAAATACATGCATCAGTCCCCACAGATGCTGGGCATCTGCATTCTTAGTCATTATCCTGGTATTAGATCATAACTTCTGCTATTTCACCTCAAAAATAATGGCATAACTTGAGCACAGATAAGAGCTGAGACAGACCTGGAATCAAGCATGCACTAGCACTGTCAATTTTATTTCATTGATGTGTACTTAAGTAAAACATGAATAAGAGTTTGGAGGGGATATTTGGCAATCCATATTTTAAGGTAAATGTCCAAATATGTCAATACATTAAAAAATATTAGACATTGTTAGCAACTTTAGTGAATAATCCTCACAAGGTTTGGAACTGGTCTTAGTGTGATTAGTTATGCAAATACATTTTGCAAACTGGCAGAAGGAGTTAGGCAGAGCTCTGACTCAGATTCCCAAATACTGGAATCAGCAACAGATTTGAAAGCAGCTACTTGGAAAATGTAAGTGTAGTGGTTTAAATGTGTGTCTCCATTGAATCTTGAGTCTCCAGTGGGCTAACCCCTACTGGGGAGGAGCTATATCACTGGAGGCAAACCTTGGAGTCCAGACCTAAGATGTGTTTGAGGTCAGATTCTTTTTTTTCTCTATTTCTTTTTTTTTTTTTTTTGAGGTAGGGTTTTACTCTAGATTATGCTAACCTGGATGTCACTATGTAGTCTCAGGCTCTCCTCCAACTCATGATGATCCTCCTACCTCTGCTTTCAAAGTTGCTAGGATTAAAGGTGTGTACCACCACACCTGGCAACATGGGGACAGATCATGAGTACAGCTCTAAGGGGTGTGGAGATCAGTTTGGACACTTGGCTGTACTTGCTTCATGGTGTGGTGCTAGCTATTGGCTGTATCTCTCTACTTGGAATCTATAGAAGTGACAGTTTTGTTTTGTTTTGTTTTTCTACCATTGATGTTGTCCTCCTGAAATTGTAAGCTTAAAAAAATCCTTTCCTCCCATAAGATCCTTCTGGTTGGATGTTTGTCCCAGAAAGGAGAAAGTGACAGCAACAGTAAATTGTTATCAGAGAAATGGGGTCGTTGCTGTGATAAATCTGACCATGTGGATTTTGCTATTTTGGAACTTGTCTGATGGAGGAATGCAGAAGGACTTGGTACTTTGAATTGGAGAAGACTTATAATAGTGCAATAAGCAGAGCTTGATGGGCAATTCTAGTGATAGCTTGAACATTCTAAATGCAGAAAGAATTGAGGACTATGAGGGCTTCCCTTGTGAACTTTTAAAGAGAGAGAAAACTTGGTCAGAATTGGGCTACTGGTAGAAGGGCTGACTGTATTCTGCCTAAGCCCTAAGAATTTGAGCAAAGTTAAATTTAAAAGTAACAGACCTATGTGCTTGGCAGAAGGTATAGAACTGAAAGCAATGAAGGATGCATAGTTTTTTCAAAAGTATGAGCACATTTATAGTTACCGGTTTTAGGTTATTAAAGTTACAATTGTTGATTACCACCGCATTGCATTAGGACAGTGGGAAATGTGTGGGAGGATGAAATCCACTCAGAAAATGCTCAAATAAGTAAGAATACAAATTATTTTATAAGGAGGTAACTTAAAGCACTCTAAAGAAGTAACCTGTTGCTCAAGGTTAAGGTTTATTTCTCCCATAGACTAAAAAATTTGCTGTGCTGTACACCTGGTTCTGGTTTTGGACACATGGAAACTACATGCAAGTGGGTCATGAAGCATACACGATTCCAGGAGCAACATGAAAGGCAGTGTGAAGCAGGATGAAGTCCCTATATAGAGGACCAGTAAGGCCATTGTATGAAGAGAACCAGTTCCAGGAGCTACTGCTGAGATGTGCAAGGTGAAGTAGGGTATAAATCCTTATATAAAAACCACATAAGGCCATTGTATGGAGCTGTGAAGATGGACCTTGTGTTGCAATGAAGACCCAAGATGGTTTGGATATGTCAGGATGGTAAAATGGTTCCCAAAGAGAAGTAGTGGCTTGGAATGGAATGTTCGCCTGGGCTGTGTCCAGCACAGCTAGAAGGGTGGAACTGGATATCCAGAGACAGTTATCACTGGTTATGGATGTCAGACTTGAACTGCAGATGTTTGATGCTTACCTGATGGTTATCGACTTTTACCTTGGTCCAGTTTCTCCTTGTTATGCCTTATTGCCATGGAAATGTTTACTCTGTGCCATTATATGTTGGAACTATGTAACTTAGTTTGATTTTACAGGACTCACAGTTAAGAGACAGTCTTAAATCTCAACTGATACTGGAGGCATTGGAACATTTTTAAAGTTTATAAAGCTTAGGGTACTGTAAGCTGGACTGAATGCTATTCAAACTGGTCATATAGGAGTTATGGGGGTCATGTAGTGGGTTAAATGTGTGGACCCATAGACTCAGGATTGACTCTTCAGTCTCAAGCAAGCAGAACCTTACTAAGGAAAATACATACATGTCACTGGGGCAGATCTTGGAGTCCAGCCCTAAGGTGTGTTTGGGAGTGAATCTTGAGTCTAGACCTAAAGGGTGTGGAGAGCAGTTTGGACCCCTGGTTCTTCTTCCTTCTTAGTATAGTGATGGCTGTTAACAGTGTCACTCTGCTTTGATCTATAACTAAGCTAGCTTCTTTCATCATTGATGGTGTTCCCCTGTAATCTGTAAGCCTGAAATAAACCCCTTCCTTTTATAAGATGATTCTGGTTGGATGTTTGTCCTAACAAAGAGAAAGTAATTGCAAATGTAATTCCCAGTAAAAGCATAACATTGTGTTGGGACAAATAAATAGCAAACTATTGGGCTGTAGAGATGGATCAGGTGTTAAAAGTACTTGACACAAAACTTGGGTGTCAGGTGTTTGGATGCACAGAACACATATAAAGTTTACATATTTGTATAATCCCAATGTGCCTATGACAATGGAAAATGAATTAGGATAATCCCAAGGTTCATGCCATCGACCAGATAGTGTGGCATTTATAGTAGCAAAAACATGATATCGCCTGTCTCAAACAAGGTTCAAGTTGAGGCTAGGCACCCTAAGGTTGTCCTCTGACCTCTACACATGTATCCTGGTGCATATGTGCCCATACATAATCATACACACAAAAAAGAAAATGATTGAGCTATTCACCAAGGTCTTAAATTCCTACACAAGGCCTTGAGCTCTTTAGCAGGGTTCATTTCAAAGAGAAATAGGCAGGAAATTAGTCTCAATGTTTTAGAGAACTGCACAGACTAGGAAAAAGTGGGATACAGCAATTATGGTAATGGAGCTGAAGCCCATATGCAAACTAGACCATTGTGTCCAATAATTACAGACTAATTATTTCCAAACATCTCTCTCTACAAGAGGAGAATGAAAAGCCAGAAACTATAAGAGAATTTTGAGAAAGAGAAGAACATTTATCAACTCCAACCCTGCAAAAATATTAATGAATTTATTAACACTATCATAAATAGGGTTTATATTTTCCTATTCATAGACACTCAAAAAATGTTTCAACATAACAGAATTTTCCAGACACATTGTACATAAATAACATCCGCAGTACCATTTCACACTGTCACTAAAGTAATTCTATTCACATAAATTAGAATACACTTGCATATAAATGCCTGTAATAAGTAGGGAAGTTTAACCAGAATATGAAATAGGCCTATGCTTTGTGACTGGTTCAGAACATTAATCGTCAGCTGGAATCTGGCCTTTCAAAGTATGCATGCATTACACACTAGTAAACTGTTTATCTCAATTTTAAAATATCACTTATTAAAGCTTATCCACGTATTGGCTTGTTTGCAACTGCTTATTAAGAGATGAATACCACCATCATGCATTTTTAGTGCTTAAAAACATATCCCCAAATAAGCCTCACTTCCGCTGGAAATTCATACTTCATTTTTACAAGATTTACCTGCATCATCACAGCTAGAGAAGATTTGTGAATTTGCTCTTTGCCATCCTATTTATCAGACTATTAGCACAGCCTTGCATCCATTTTAAAAGGTCACAGTCTCCTCTATGATGCTGTCTTCCAATTAAAATGAATAACACACAGATGTGGGACCTGGAGTGCCTGCTACTTGCTAGCTCTCATTTTACTCACCATTGGAAAGGCTTCATCAAATAGTTTGGATCTCATCATTTCTATGGTTTTCGATAATAGTATGAATGTCTGTCATCATGCCTAAGAAAACTAGTCCTATTACAAATGTCTGCCTTATGCTTTTAACACAAGTAGCCCAAAATTATAGCCACTATTTCATTTCATTATCCCAGATACAAATGTCTACATTTCCCAGTGAGTCTGTATTATAGAAGGTATATTCAGCCAGCCTAGGTTTGGTATGTCTCAGGGTAATGCAAGTCTTGAAAGTAGATGTGAGCAAATTAAGAAAGATGCTCAACCTAATCATACAGGAGAGCTTGCCCTTACTTTTGTATTCCAGGTGGAAGCCAGCAGCGGCAACACTGATGTCCGATTGGAAGTGCAGACACAGCTGGTTGGATGTGCTGTTCAGAAGTGCCGGCACTGTGGTACCTGTGGAGAGGAGGCAGGCATGGTATTAACAGGAAACATACAAGCTTTCTAATCAGAACACCAGGCTTCACTGATCCTAGTATCTTCTAGTGGATCCAAGTGTTGGTTCTAAACATTGCAAATTCAGCTCTTCCACTTGTCTAAGCACATAGAGTTACACAGTGTTTCTCCTGTGACCCCTCAGGCAGGTGAAACATCCTTGCAACCATCGGTTTATTCACACACAAATTCCTGTCTTACTTTTGATTTGAGTTTTGTATTGCTAGTGGGTGTTTCTTGTTGTTGTTTGTTTTTGAGAATCTAAATTTGTATTTTGTTTTAGTGTTTTTTTTTTTTTTTTTTTTTTTACTCCACAAGAGCAAGGGAGGACCAACACCTCAAGACATGACTTCCCTGGTTTGAGGCACAGGCACATTTGGTGGGTGCTGACCAGTGTGCTCTTCTGAAGAGGAGACGGGATTTGATTCTTGTGTTCCCTTGCCACACGCTATGTGATGCACACAGAATGACCCTCCAACAAGAGCCACAGATCACATCAACTAAACATATGTAGAAACAAAAACAGAAGGTTATTATATGTCATGCTTCTTTTCTGTAAAATGTCTTACTGCTTCTTAGTCATTGGCACATTAAGGGAAATACAAGTGCCGGGGACCAGGTGGCACAATCATAAGACTGGAGGGGCTAAGGGAAAGAAAGATGAACGTCATCAGAAGTTCATAATATCCTGGTAGGGGGCTGGAGAGATGGCTTAATGGTTAAGGCTCTTGCCTATGAAGCCTAAGGACCCATGTTTGACTCTCCAGATTCCATGTAAGCCAGATGCACAAAGATGTATGGTGGAGTCTGCATTACCCTGTAATTATTCCCTAAACAGAAAGTGCACATGTGCTTGACATCAAGGAAATGTCCACAGAATAAAACTCACTACAGAAGAGGCAAAAGATTAGAGTGAACTACCAGGAAGGAAACAATGGTATAAAGAAAGATATAATATTTTCAACTACAAGGTATAGAGACAAGTGAATGTTTTTAAGTGTGAGGTCCTCTACTATCCTGTCTGTATATACACACACACACACACACACACACACACACACACAAATGATGCATATGACTATCAAGAGCTGTGATTAAACCAGGAAAAGGAAAAGCTCATGATGCATCCTCTTCATCTGGTCATCTTGTGGCTCTGTAAACATGGTGTGGAAAAGGGAATTCCTTGTCCACTGGGCATACCAGTGTCCTTATCTCACTCAGCAACATTGGCCACATTTACCATGTTTTCAAGGTGAAGCTATCTCCTTCTTGATGACTTGTGAGTCACCATGAGTTCTCCCTGGCCTGCTTCCTAAATGTCTTCTTAAATTAGCTTCACTGGCTCTGTCTCACCATCTTCTAAACCAGTGTAGGCCAGCAAAGCCTTCCACCAAGACTGAAGAAGTCATCCACTACTTAATTTCTTACCTGTTTGCCCTAATAACATGCATTCTCTATTCAGCTTTAAAGTTATTTTGAAGCTATGATCAGATAATGCTTAGGGCCAGGCTTCATATTCCTTCATTTGTACTAATGACCTTGCAAGGTCTTCTGACCACTGCCTGCCTTTGTGTTTTTTTTTTTTTCCTCTTACTGCCTTTTTCATAATTAATTTTCCTATTTCAAGGCTTCCCATACTCAAAAGTCTCCTTTCTGCTCTGGTCCATTTTAGCTTTCTTATGAGTCTTCACTCAAACAAACCCAGTCACTTCCCAATGAAACAACTTGCTTATTCATAAACATGAATTCCAGGTAGATAAAAATCATTGCTTACCATTGTGAACTTGCTGAATATTTTCTGACATGGTATAAAACAAAAGTTCCCAAGATTAGAACCAAGCCCCAAACAGCAGAACTTATTTCATTCCTTAGAATCTAGAATAGATAATCTTGTCTCACAAAATAATTGTTGCCACTTCTGATCTTCCCTCAGGATATTCTGACCATTGCTTCAGGACTAGATAAATAAGACAGCCATGTGTCCTTCTCTAAACACATTTGCTTCTGGCTATGCATTCTGAACACACTCAAAGGAATATAGCTTGTATGGTACTTTGCTTAGTAAAATCTAAATAACATTCAATCATACTCAATGCTCTAGAATTGGAAAATCTCCATTATTTCTGGAAAGAGTTGGCCCATGAGACTCTCACCTCTCTTCACACATGCTTCTTCCATTTCCTAGGAATCTTAAAATTACAGCTGTGCTACCACCCTAAAATGAGATGCTCCAAACCATCATTTTCTTTCCAAGGTCGAGCCCTATCCTTGTGGCTCTGCAAGGGGCCCAATCATAACTTCACCTCAAGATGGGGAGTTTTCCCAACACTCTTCCTGTCCATCACCTCATAACCCTTCACATCACCTTCATCACAGCCCCTCTGCTTAGCATCTCGGCACCCCCACTACGTTGAGCACCATCTCAACCCTTCTGCTCTCAGAATCTGAGCATCCCCAAGACCAGTGCTAAGGGAAGGCTTACACAAGCTTACATACGCATGCTCCTTCTCAACCTGTCCATCTCCTGTTGAAAAAGAAACCAATGGAATGAGAGGAATTCGAAAACATCCTTGCACATGACCATGTGAGGTTTTGGTGATGGAAATCTGATGATATGGCATGAATTTCTCACCGATCTTTGGTTACCATTGGGGATCTTTCATGGGATTTATAGAAGTTTACCTGTGACTTGAACATGTGAGTCTCTGAGTAATGTGGGTATCACTGGACATAGTGGACCAAACTTTATTGAAGTGTTCCAGAAGATGAATAGAACAAAATGGAAAGGAGAAAAGAGAATTCTACATCTGCCGCTCCTACTGTGCACACACACGTGCGCGTGCGCACGCTTGTGTGCATGTGTGTGTGTGATTATGGACTTAGTTGGGCTTAAGATTTAGGGAATTAGGGTTTGTGCCTCAATCTGTACCCACAGCTAAGAAGAGGGGTTGGTTTAAGGGGGTGGAGGCTCTTTAGGACAAGGCATCAGTACAAAATTCACCATAAATACACTTGGACACTCTCTTAGAAATTGTTGATTTAAATCCCTGGTGTACATCCTCGAGTTCATGGGTGTTAATAACTGATAGCTGGATGGCAGATAGATATAAAAGGATAGAGAGATGACAGATCTTTTTTTTTTTTTTTTCCATCTGAACAGCTGTAGAGATAACCTGTGAGCTGGTCCTTACTGATCAGCATAGGCATAATAAAGTTGTTGAAACTCCACAGCAGATCCTGGAATATAGATGAGGAAATGTGGACAGTGAGTGACTCAAGCTCCTTCCAAAAAGACTGCGAGCCTCTTTGTGGAACATTTTTCCTGGTCCATTCTCATTGGAGCAAAGCATTAGCTTTTAGGGATTCAGCAGGGTGCCTCAATGTGAGAGAGAGAGAGAGAGAGACAGAGAGAGAGACAGAGGAGAAGTAAGCAGATAGAGGATGTTAATTGCTTTACTTCTTTACTTGTCAGAAAATTTCAATACTTTTTCTAATATAAATAAAAAAAGACATTCACTAAATGCACCTACTCTAACCTAGTTTGTTCTATTTATGTGACCCTTACCGTCTTCTTACTTGCACTATTTTTGTAATTAAGATGATGGAAATAATCATTTGTTATCATAGCTACAACTAATTCAACCTAGTAACATTTTAAATATTTTATTTATTTATTTGCAAGGAGATAGAAGAAGAGAGAGGGAGTAAATGTGTGTGCCAGGGTCTCTAGCCACTGAAAATGA
The DNA here is from genome assembly GCA_036346955.1 of Dipus sagitta. Classification (NCBI taxonomy): domain Eukaryota; kingdom Metazoa; phylum Chordata; class Mammalia; order Rodentia; family Dipodidae; genus Dipus; species Dipus sagitta. Next base: position 41,433,391 of record CM070783.1, read on the forward strand.
ACTCAAGATGCATGTCCTACTTTCTACATCTGGCTTGACGTGGGTACTGGGAAGTCAAACTCAGGTCATTAGGTACTGTAGGCAAGCACCTTAACCACTGCACCATCGCTCCAGTCTGTAACTCTTAATTATATTATTTGTACTACCTTTTGCTTGATTTTACCTGAAATTTGGGGTAATCAGTGACTTTTCTACCTTTTTTTATTTATTTAAATAACTTACTGTGTATATCCTATACAGAAGTATTCTCCTTTTTTGCTCTCCATCATGGGTTTCCTACCTATAACTGGTAGAATTGATCAGTTCTCACTTCCTTCAGAAAACCCTCCCCAAATTTCTTAACCCACATTTTTTTATGCTGGCTCTTTCTTGGTTCATTGTTTTTACATTCCACCAAATTTATCTGATAGTTTGTAGCTCCCAGTGTAGTAATTTGCAGAGGAGGGTATTTTATATGCATTGCTTGGCCTTTCTGTTTGCTGTGGTGGCTTGAATATAAAATGACCCCCCATAGTCTCATATGTTGGCAAGTAACCCTCATACTTCATTGTTTCCCAGCTGGAGGAGCTTTTTTCAATATTTCGTTTTTATTTATTTGAGAAAGAGAGAAAGAAGCAGAGAGAGAGAGACAGATAGAGAGAGGATGGGCACGCCAGGGCCTCCAGCCACTGCAAACGGACTCCGCATGCTGGCACCACGTTGTGTATCAGGCTTATATGAGTCCTGGAGAATCAAACCTGGGACTTTTGGATTTGCAGGCAAGTGCCTGAACCACTGAGCCATTTCTTCATTCCCTGGTGGAGCCTTTGAGAGATGGAGCCTTGCTGAAGAAGATTTGTCACTGGAGTTGGGTCTTAGGATTTTATATTGCAGTCCCCCTTGCTAGTGCTCACTCACTCTTGCTGCTTCCTCCTACCTGATATGTCACGATGGGACCCAGCTTCCTTCTCCAGCCATACTTTCCCTGCTTTGATGAAACTTTTCTCTCAAAAATATCAGCCAAATAAACCCTTTCATTTTTTTTTTTTTTTCTGGTTGACTGTTTTGTCTCAGCAACTAGAAGGTAATTGTTATAGTTCTCTTTCATAGCTGTAGCATCATAAAGCCTGCTTCCAGTCCAGGCTCTGAGACAAATATGGATGCAGTCACCTTATACCACTAATCAAAGTTGGATGCTTTTTAATTCTACAAAATAAAGATGATGGTTTCTTACAAGTGTGTAGTAAGAAGCTATATACATGAACATTATGCATATGTGAATTATCATGCCCTTTTTAGAAACAGTCGCTACAAATAAATTAGTGAAGGGCAGTCATGAAATCTAGTGTTCTCTAAAGCATGAAGGTCAGCAGCCACCTCTAGACAGAGGTTCTGCCCTGCATCTCCCATGAAATGGGCTTCCACTCGGGGCTTTTCTTGTAGTGGATATTACCAAGCTGATTCCCACCACACAAAATTCAGTTCAGCAATTTAAAAAAAAAAATGCCACAAGCAGAACATTTCTGATCCCGCTGTTTGACTGTGACCTAGATAGAATGACATATAACAAAGAAAACAGCAACATTTTATTGTTGTCCCTGCAGAGTCTACTCTCAACATATGGATATTCACTTCTCTTTAACACTGACTGTCAGCTACAAATTTGTATGCAGTTTGCTCTATTTTACTCATTTATAATTTATAACCTGCCTCCCTCCAAAATGAATTTTCAATGACTTATAAAAAAGATCAACATACATATCCTTGCTGAAGTGGAAATGAAAAATCCAAACATTGATTTTATTAAAGATGTCAATCATTTTTTTCTGAAATACTTTCTTCCTATGACTATTCATTCTTGTTTGTTTCTATTCAACAGTTAACTTAAATGTGTTTAGTATCTGTTTCACAAATATTTTCCAGTTTCACACAAACAGTAACATTCAAACTTTTTGGCTGATTTGCCATTTTTCTCCCACACAGTTATTTTTAAAGATAGTATCCTAAAAGAATTGACTGATTTCTAACTTAATGAAAATTTGTAATACCAGGGTAGAAATTCTAATCAATCAGCTTCCCTATAAATGCTACATAACTAGATGTATCTCTATCCACAATACTCATACCTCTACCAATAATATTTAAATGTTTTAGAAGTATTTTATTATGTACCTTTTTGTGAATAACCTGTGTACATGGTGACTCATTTCTCAAAAAGTTTAGTACATTTCTTAAAATACAACAGTTTTCAATATCAGAATAAACATAGGTTCATCTCTGCCATCTGTGCTCTAGACCTCATTTAAATTTCAAATGTCTGCCAGTAAGAGCTTCCACAGTGAAGGACTGTGGTTATGACTGACACTCAGAACTTCACAGTTGTATATTCAGAGTACCTGTACTTTTCAAAGGGGTCTTGGTCTTTGTCTTTTAGTCTCAATACTTTTAGAAAAAAAATACAAACCAGGTTTTGTGGAATAATGTTCAAGTTGACTATGACACTACATTCATGCATTTGGGGGCAAGGATATTGGTGGGGCACTGTTTCTCTGGAACAGCTCACCTGACAGCAGTTCTGTGTGGCTAGAGGGCTGGAGGATGTTCTCTGTGTCCCCCTCTGTGTGTGGGACCTCGTAGCATGAACCCACTCTGTTTGGTTATTGTACAGGCTGTTCATGTCAGCCTCATTGAGTCAAGTCATGTACAAAACAGGGGATACAAAGTGGTGGCAAATAATACTTTGTTTGATGTCTTTCTTTTACTTAGAAAACTCCTCACTGTCGCATGCCTGAGGTCTAGCATCATCTGGTAAAGGGTGCTATGCCAGATCTCTACCCTGAAGCTGCTGTTTTCTATTTTGCAATTAATATGGATTTTTGAGGGGGTTGCACTGTGACATGAAAGTCCTGAGTCTCACCCTCACATTATGTACTACGCTCCAAACAGATTTTGTTACTACTATCATTATTAATGTTTCCAGCTATGGTATTCTAACTCCATCATCCTTTTCCATGTATGATCCAGGAGTGACCCCCCATGGGGCACTGTGTGTTTGCTCTTTTCCTCAAACTATTAATTCATCTGCCAATGTCAGTACAAAGTCATGTATACCTATGTTACAGAAAATGGTTAATAATACATATCTATTCTTACCACTGTTTTGGAGTCAAGAAATACACATTCCTTTAGGAGGAGAATGGGAGTTTGAGTGATGTTTAAAAGCAAACATAAATAAATAAATAAATAAATAAATAAAGGGGTCCTAGATGGGCTTGTTGTACTGGGCTGTCACTCTTCTATACCTCTCACAAGATAGGAAGGAATTTCAATACACACACACAAACATTTTTTTAATATATATTTTTCATTATTTATTTATTAGAGTGACAGATAGAGAGAGAAAGAGGAATATATATATATATATATATATATATATATATATATATATATATATATATATTGAGAGAGAGAGAGAGAATGAGTGTGCCAGGGCTTCCAGCCAGTGCAAACGAACTCCAGACTTGTGTTCCCCCTTGTGCATCTGGCTATTGTGGGTCCTGGGGAATTGAGCCTTGAACCGGGGTCCTTAGGCTTCAAGGGCAAGCGCCTAACCTCTAAGCCATCTATCCAGCCCAACACAAATATTTTTTGTATAAAGTTACAGCTATATATATTAAACCTTGCAAATACACCAATATGGTTCTGATACAATCCTATCTACCCAGGGGTTCTGAATTTACTCATTTCACTGTTGTAACCAATTCTTCTGATACAGAGAAACTACATTTTCATCATCCTGAGTGCATTTTTAAAGAGCTTCCTTTATCATTAGTTTCACAGCTGCCACCTTGCCTGACAGCCTTAATTTGTCTCTAGGGGTGCCAAACACTCCCCTTAAAAATTTATATTGGAAAAAGAAAGTTGACTAGCATGATATCACAAAATCCATTCTACCCTTAACAAAATTAACTTAAACCATGAAGAGATTCTGTTACCTACAGAAATACCCATTGGTCCCAGAACTATGGGGTTTGATCCAGATTAAGTCCCACAGGCAGCACAAATGAAGTCCTGCCTTTTAAACTGGGACAAACACCATGAATCCCTCAAAATAAAATATGCCAGGCTTTTGATCACCTGTGTAGGGACATAACCAGCCAAAGGACACTGCATGTCTTGCTGTCCCTCCCTCCTGTTAGACCTAGAGCCCACAAACATGAGTATATGCAAGAGCCAGAAGACTGTGGGATCTATAAATATGACTTCAAACTGATTTACCTAGAAAGTGTCAACAACAAAGACAGAAAGCCTCTCAGATTCTTGTAATCAGCTAGATCATATATGAGAAAAGCAGAGAGGTTCTTTCTGGTATATTCAGAGACGAAGAAATGAGGAGATAGTATTTTATTTGATTTTTTTTGTTTTTTCAAGGTAGGTTCTCTTCGTAGTTCAGGGAATTCACTCTACAGTCCCAGGCTCACCTTAAACTCACAGTGATCTTCCTACTTTGGCCTCTTAAGTGCTGGGATGCCCACCCTTCACACAGTGGCCATGACCGTTAAATATCCAATTCAATCAAAGTGAGATCCTTGTCTATCAGAAAGGTAGGTCCCCTTCACTTGCGGAATGATGAGTAAAAGAAGTTACCAGAAAGCTCTACCCAAACTATTAGGCAGAAGTTCTGAGTGCATATGTTTCTCCCTGCCCACAGTTTATACCATCACGTGTCCAAAGAGCATACATTCAGTTCTCTTGACTATATTTTTCAATTATACATGCAATTTGCTGCTTGATTTATACAAAGCTGCAGGCCTAAAATATCCCAGGTTCACAGGAATGCCCTGGCTTTTATTGCCTCTCTGGGATGCATAGTTGGCATGGATAAAATTTCTGCTGCCAACAGGCTGGTGGGCAGTTGGTATGGCTTGTGCACACACTATGATCCCTGAACTTGGAAGTAGTTTAGAAAACTGCAAGTCACACACATTTCAAACATGTGCAGGATGTCCCAAAATAAATCCACTCCTGAAAGTTAAGTCACGGAATATGAGAAGTCTGTTAAACTTTACAAATTGTCCTGTCTGCTAGACATTTAGCTTACCCATAACTGTGGGCTAACTCCACAATGCATGACCCGTATACCTCAACAAGGAGGGGCCAAGGGGAGGGGGTAGGTCACGGATGAGCCTAATAATGGTACCAAACTGACTGTATTTGCTGAATACAAAACTAACTAATAAAGAAAAAAATTCCTTAACATAAAAAAAAGGATTTAATACAAATGCATTCAATTTAGGTGAACTTAGAAGCATTTTGTCAACTTGGATCTTAATTGGACAGAAAACTTACTACAAAAAGTAAGCTTGGTTTATGCTGTTAGACTCTAGTCACATTATTTATAATTATATTTGCATATTCTAGAATATTTGTTAATGTTTAAAATTTTGATAGTGTTTGACACCGCTTTACTCATGGTTTTATTTTAGTTAATAGTTATTTTCTGAAATGTTTGTACTGTTTCATTTTCTAGTATTAAGTTGAAAGCAACAAGTTACAAGCTCCACATTTATTTTTGTGAGAATAATTTCTTGATTCAAACACAGACACACTCTGCAAAGTTTCCTATTTCTATTTTAGAAACGAATATAACTGTCCCAGCTATAGCTCAGAAGTACTTCAGATTTAGATAACTGAATATCATCTACCTGTCACAAAACAATCATTTCAGCTTCCATGTATCATAAGATACTGTGATGAAAATCAAATATGAAAAAGGAATAAGGTTACAAGAAAAGTACTTGTATCTTCACCTGTGTTTTCTCAATATTTCATTAAGTTTTTTCAATATTTTTCGTTCCTTGTATATTTGACAACTGAAGAGAATAAAAATAATCAAAGTATTAGTTTAAATTCAGCTCACCTTGCTAGTAAGTGGCTGTGTGATCTTTGTGTCAGGCATCTATGAGATAAACTTTAAACTTGGGACATTTTCCAGTTCACAGTTTTTTTTTCTGGTGATACATGGCAGAGCCACAGACCACTGGGGTTGTGGTCACCACAGTTAGCATTATATTATAACTCTGGTGGCAGCTGGCCACACTGGGCTGATCAACTATGTGGCAAAGGGTTGGCTGAACAATGAGACAAAGGGTTGACTGAGCAATGAGATTCCATCCCTGACTCCCAATGTCTGGAAGGAGAAGATAGCTGGCAATTGAGTTCCTATTTGCAGCCAATAACCCAATCAGATGCCTATGTAATAAAAACCCAATACAAACTAGACACCAAAGTTCAAGGGAGCTTCTTTGATGGTGAGATGCATCAATGTGCCTCAACAGTGACATTTTCTGAGAATATAAAGCTTCCATGCTTGGTACCCTTCCCACCATCACCCTCAGAGTGTCTCTGCTTGGCTGTTCCTGACTTATGTGCTGTACAACATAGCCAGCAGTATGTGTGTGCTTTTGGAGCACTGTGAGCTATTTTAGAAGGCCATCAAAATTGAGGGGTGTGATGTCTCCTGAATGCAGCCAGTTTTCATTATTGCAGGTATCCTGCAAGGGCTCAGTTTGCCAGCGGGGTGTGGAGGGGTCTGATGAGAGGCATGTCTTAAGCCTGTAAAATCCAAACCTACCCAGGAAATGATGTCAGAATTACACTGCAACTGTCTCTATGACAAAGGTAGACACAAAGACATTGTCTCCTGGCTAATTTCAAAAACTCAAGTGAAAGGATTATTGTTGCTATCATGCTCTGGTGATTACTGTCTGATGTTCACAGGCACTGTGATATTGTTTCATTAGTATTTTTAAATAGAGTACTGACAGGGATATGAGCCTTGAATCCCATGGCTCTTACACCAACAACATCCATCCATCTCTATCTCTCTCTCTCTCTCTCTCTGTCTCTCTCTCTCTCAGTCTCTCTTTTTGTCTCTCTGTGTGACTGTTCAACTCATCATTCATGATGTTTTCACTTCTCACACACATCCTGGAACAGTACAGTACAGGACCTCCTACAACACCCACAATCCACTGGCACTGTTTCTTACATACCTAATGTAATAACTAGAATTAGACTAAATTTTGGCTTCTGGGACTGAGGATATAGCTCAGTGGGTAAACTGCTTGCTGTGAAACTGTGAGAAACTGAGTTCAGATCCCCAGTGCCAATGTAAATGCTAGGTGGGTGTGGTGTTCCACCTGTAATCTCAACACTTGGGAGACAGAGACAGGATTCCTGAGGCAAGTTAGGTAGCTGGTTTAGCCAAATAGGCAAACTCTGGGTTAAAGTGAGAGACTGTGTCTCAATAAAGGAGGCAGAGAGCAGTGAGGACAGCCACTGGCCTCCACATACTCAAACATGAACACACCTGTGTGTCACACACAAACATGCATACACACACACACACACACACACACACACACACAACACTATACACATGCAAAATGGCATATATATATATATATATATATATATATATATATATATGTATATATATATATATTGTAAGTAATGTTTTCTGAACACCGGCATATTTTATTCCTATCTGTGGTGCTTATATATACTAAACTTGTTGAAAATTTCAGACTGATGGGACTGTGACCAGAACTAACTGGCTCGGGACATCATCAAGGCTTTCTTATATAGAGGGAACACTGGAGATCAAGCTTGGATAGTAATGATAATTTTCAAAAAGTAAGCTTTGGGGGCTGGAGAGATGGCTTAGTGATTAAGTGCTTGCCTGTGAAGCCTAAGGACCCCGGTTCAAGGCTCGATTCCCCAGGACCCACGTTAGCCAGATGCACAAGGGGGCACACGCACCTGGAGTTCCGTTTGCAGTGGCTGGAAGCCCTGGCGTGCCCATTCCCTCTTTCTCTCTATCTGCCTCTTTCTCTGTGTCTGTCACTCTCAAATAAATAAATAAAAAATGAAGAAAAAAATTAAAAAAATATAAGCTTTTGGCAGACATGGTGAAAAGACTACATACTCTCCATTCTCACATAGTGAGGCAAATTAGAATTGAAAAGAAATTATTCTGTTTTAACAAAGAACCCTAGCCTACCTTGCAGGACGGGTGAGCACATGACATTTCCCATGTTACATGGGACAAGTCTAAATCTGAATCTTTGCTGAGCATTTGTAAAAACAAGGGACACCACAGAACTTAGCTTATAGTGCTATTTTCAAGTGTGCAGAGCCCATGTGACACACAGAGATAGCCTTGGTGTTCCAGTGCTCAGAATACCTCCTCTAATTGGGCAGCTCCCTGACATCTTCACAAGGCCTCCCGCCTAAGTCGCCAGTCTCCTTCCTGTGCCCTGACTGCAGCCTTGCTCTTGGACCTTCAGCACTGGGGAAATATTACAGGGTCAGAAGAGGTGTAGAACACTGTACACAGCCTGTTTGCTGATTCCTGTCTGCTTTGGCCTCTGATTCTGATTCACAGGTCAAAACAAAGCAAGTGGAGTCAGGTCCATCTTACCTGAGAAGCTTCCCAGCTTTGGCGCCTGCATGTCCCCACCATCATGGATCTCTAAAGAGTCCCAGTTCTGCTCCGTGGCAAAGCTGATCACTTGAATCTGCAAAGCCATGATGTGAAGTTAGTGTATTCTTGCTTTAAACAAGTTAACCTAATCCAATGGCTCCTTTATCATTACAATAAATTCACATTGAAAACAAAGAAATGGATGCATAGTGGGAACAGCAAAAATCTCCACAAATGATATGATCATTTTTACTATAAAATGAATTATTTTATTACAAGTATGGGAACATCATTAGAAACATTTTATACAAGTACTAAGAAAAGAGAAATAAATTATGATCTGCGTACATGTGACATGAAGACTTAAGGGACAGCTGTGGAGGAACGGCAAGAAGAGGGTTGGGAGAAAAGGGAGGATTGGGGAAGGAGATAAGAAAATGTCATAACAAAGTTCATTAGGCTGTATGCTAACATGAAAAACCAATGATAATAAACAAAGTGGAAAAAGTAAAAAAATAAACAAAATAACCAAGGATAAAGAGTAAGAGAAGGGGCAGAGAGGAGGAGGGAAGAGAAAAAGGAGGAGAAGGAGGAAACAAAGGATGGAAAGGAATAAGGAAGCAAAGGAAGACTGGCAAAAGGTAAGGAGGGAGGAAAATAGAAGAGAAGAGGGAAAGAAGGAAACAATGAAGGAAGACAGGGATGGAGGGAGGAAGAAGAAAGTGAAAGAGGAAGCGAGCCATTTTAGCACCTCTGGACTTGAGGACATACCTGAATCCCTGAACCCTCTGTCACTATGATCTTCCACACACAATTCAAGTTGTTGCCATAGGGCTCAGGGTAGCCAGGAGACAAAATGGTCCCTCTCCGCTGAGTGAAATTACCACTGCAGGGAACTGAAGACAGAACGATATTTAGTGACAGAAAAGTGCAGTAAGGCCATTAACTTGGTGCTCCTCTCCCTTATCTGTGATCAGATAGTAAGAGAACTTTTCCTGCACTGTGAGGCCTTAACTGGCATTTGTGGTCAGCATCTAATAGAATCTCTATGCTTTCAAATCGACAGTATCAATGATTGCCAACTGTTACACTACTGAGCTCAGACCTTGAGTCTGTGTATAAAACTTTGCAATTTTCTAAGAAGGGACTGGAAGTAAAAGTGGCATCTCTGAAGTGAATTCTGTTTAGAATGATTTTTCTGCTCCCTATAAGGATATGTGCAAAAGGTTCTTTTCCTTCTCCTAACATGGAATTCCACAGGATAACAGATGGGATTTACAAAAAAGGTGAAGGATAAGAGGCACTTCAAATATAGAAATGAACTCAAATGTCAATCATCATTGCATTAGAGTCTTCCTCAAATTAGAGCAAATAAGCTAAGACTAAAGACAGCATTTTTATTTCCATAAGCATTCACCAGCAAACATGCACTAAAAGGGCATTATAAAGTGGTAACATAAATCAATATTCTTATGATTATCTGAAAATAAAATTATGTTGTATGTACAGTACATTAGAGTTGATGGCAGACTTATTAATATCAATAAGGAAAATGTGCTTCATCCTTATTAACTTACGAGTTTTATGAAACACTTATTCAAAGGTTTGTTTGCCACTTGGTTCTCTCTCATAACATTGAATGCTTTTCATGCAAATCAAGAGCAAGGTCATTCATGAAGACTGTCAGCTGCACATTTGATCCTGCTGGTAGCTTCTGACACATCCCCAAGAAGTGAGCTTCACAGCTCAGGGCCCCACTCACCTACACAGCTCGGGATGGTGTCATTCCATTGGGCTAAGGCGTTGGGCACAGACTGACAACGAATGGCTGTGGAGCCTTGAAGAAGGTATCCAGGATTGCACTCAAATCTCACAATAGAGCCTGCTGAAAACTCAGAACCAATCCTCCTCCCATATCTGGGCTCTGGAACGGAGCTGCACTGGGTGTCGCTGGTACGTGGAACCGCTGGGGGAGAAGCACACAACACAGCCATGGTGTCTTCATCAGGATACAGGGTACTTTCTTAGGAAAGGCTGTGTCTAACAACAGTGGGTGTGGTATAGAAACTAAAACTTCAACACTTTATTCAGGGACCTACCTCTTCCATGTCTGCATGCCATCCTGTATAAGCCATGGGGACCACCACAAGTTCTCAGTCAGATGGGAAAATGGAACAGAGGGAAATTAGCACCATGTGATGGTTGATGTGATGGTTGATTGACATTCAAGTCCTTTAAATTAATTAAACGCCCAGATGATCATGCTAGTTATCATAAGCAGATGACTAACAATGTGGGCTTTACTCAATGATATGAGTCTGTTGGGAGGATTTGCATTCCATTGTAGTTTAATAATAAAGATAATGTAATCAAAACACTGCATTTGTGGATATTTATCCAGTAGAATGAATTCAGCATCTCAAAAAGACCACAACTCACTATGGCCAAGATATGGAGCAAACTAATTGTCCCTCAGCAAATGTGGTGTATGTTACATCACACAAGTGCGGAGCCTGCACCTCATGGAAATGGGCCCATGGCACAGAGGACTGCAGACAGGGCAGAAACACACCCTGATTCCTTGCTGCTCAGGCCCAGGGCAGCTTGACCATTGTCATGTGGCAAAGTCATGCATTAATTAGGCCCATTATACTATGGAATTTTCCATAGGGCATTTATCCAAAAGTGTCCATGGGACTTTTCAAACATCTGCTTCCGTCTGAAGCACAAATAATCGAGTACAATTTTCTTCCATGAGATTAAAGATTTATTAACTGGGTACTAAAACCATAACAACTTAGAACTTCAGGAATTAGGATTCTCCTAGGATTCCATGTTAGCAGTTCAGATGTCACATAAGGAGTCCTGAGGCCTGGGGAAGACTCGTCTACCAAATGTGCATCCGTTCTGATTTTTGATTCATCATCTCATCAAGTTATTCCTCAGCTATGAGCAAGTCAGAGACAAAGGGAACATCTTTCTCCCAAGTTCTGGACAAAAGTGTAAATCTATATGCTTCCATTTACTCTATATTATGTATTTTCTCTAAATGTAGGACAAATGCTAGGACCTAGAGGCAGGCTTTTGGGATAGGGCCCCAGATTTCAATAAGGAAAATGTTAAATCAAAAAATCTATTCTTCCAGCAGAGACACTGTCAGGAAGGGAAGATCTACTCTGCAGCCAACATTTGGGCCAGTTATGCCTATGAGAAGAAATCCCACCGAGGATTGATAGCAAAGGGATGGGAGAGCAGTGAAGACTGTAGGGCCAGGAGCAGAACTGGTGATAGAATCCTGACCATCATTATACACTTTACACTCCTCACAGGCCTCCATGAAAAGGGAAGGAGGGAAATGCAGCCTTCCCACAATGACCATAGAACATTCAGTAAGGGGAAGGATGGTTAATAGAGCTGTCATATGGAATGTCTTCAGCGTGCCTTGGAAACAGAAAAGGGAGGGAGCAGGTCATGCAGGAAATAATATATTTCAATAGAACATTCCAATATTCCATCCAGTGGGAATGTCCCTCTGAACAGTGGAAGAGGGAGAGCTCTGAATCATCAATGGCCTGGCACTGAAAGGAGATCAGGCTGCTACCTCAGGATGGCTGTGCACATTCACTAATCACAAGTAACACTGATGGTCCCATGCGAGCCACAGAAGGATCATTCCCCTTGTGTTACATGAGTGGGGCTTCTTCCCCTTGTTAGTGTGACCCTGTTCTGACCTTTTCACTGCCTACACAAATATGAAGAACATGGTAGCCCTGAGAGTAGAGTCACATTGTTACTTCTTTGCCCTGAGTCACCTCACAGAGCCCAAGCCCCATTCCATGCCCTCCTGGCTCCTTATGGTGAGGCTCTCCAGGTCCTTATTGCAGGAAGTAAACATACAAGTCTGTGAGATATTGAGTGTGCCTGATGGCCCTTTGGTGATGGGCATGGACATGTGAGTCTCCATGCAAGGTAGAGTGTAAGACATTGACATTTGCTGTCTGTGAGAAATTACCACCTGTGGAAGATTTCCTCATCTTTCAAAAGGGAATTGGGCAAAGGGGCTGAAATACTTTAGGTGGTACAAGGAAGTCAGTCACACAAAGTAAACTCTGAATATAATTACACCCTTTGATGTTTCTTTGACTTCTGCCATCAGAGACAGTATATGGGGCCTGTATCCAGAATCAACTCTCCTCAATCCTTATATCATTTGTTTTATTTTCTTTCCTTTCCTTCCTTCCTCCCTCCACCTTACATCTTTCCACTACCTCCTTCCCTCCCTCCCTTCTTCCTTCCCTTCCTTTTTCCTTCCCTCCCTCCCTTCCTTTCTTCCTTCTATCCTTCCTTCCTTGCTTCTTTGATCCATCTCTTCTCTCTCTCTCTCTCTCACTCTCTTTCTTTCTTTCTTTCTTTCTTTCTTTCTTTCTTTCTTTCTTTCTTTCTTTCTTTCTTTCTTTCCTAACTTTGGTATAAGATCTCATGTAGCCAGGCTGGCATCAAAATTTCTATGTAGTTGAGGATGACTTTGAACTCCTGCTTCTAGCTCAAGAGTGCTGAGATGACAGGTGTGTACCACCACACCTAGTTTTTGCCATGCTTGGGATTAAATGCCAGGCTTCATGCATGCTAGGCTAGCAATCTACCAACTGAGTCACATTCCCAGCCATGGCCTTTGTAGTTCTTCACTCAAATTGCAGTCCTGGGGGAGAATTCATTGATGAATAAAACTCCTTTAAAGCAACCCTCTGAGGTCAGACTGCCTTCCGAACACACCTCTATTTCCAGTTGGAACTAAATGAAGACAAACCAGGTTCAGGAAATTGTTGCTATAAAAGTGAGTCCATGAGAATAAAATGAGATGATTTCCATTAGAGTGCATTTCAATTTGGTGTCAAAATATTTACTAATTAAAGAAAAAAATTAAGAACACGGTAGCTATCTAACTGCTATAATTGACAATTTAATGACATATTAGAAATGATCCTTTTCATGACCTTGTAGAAATATAGAATAATTATCATACTCCAGGATAACACAACATTGCTGAAAATTGCTCTCATGATATTTGTATGTCTGAGTATATTGCTGCAGCTGAAAATACCATAATGGAAATAAAGACTGAGACCCAAGTGGGGGATTCCATGATTAACTCAATATTTGTTAACAAAATGAATATCATCAATAATATTTCTACCCTAAAATTACTTGGGAAGCACCCACAATTTGTAGCAAAAGTTGCACTTTTGTAAGGAATTTTAACTCCAACATCTGTCACTTGTAAAATTCTAGGCAATCAGTATCATTTTCAGTTCCCAAACCTTCAGAGATGCCCCAGGTAACACACAAAAACCACTACAAAACTTTTCTTTGAGAATCTCACACTTGTCTATTTTCAGAGGATCTCAGCAAACAATACTTGTGTTGAAACATAATTATGGAGACTTCTTAGAAGAGGAAGTTTGGTGAGCAAAGAAAGACACATTTTAAGTCAAAGAGATCGAGGGGGTGAGAAGGCTGTGTCCTGGAGCCCTGGCCTTGGTTACATGTAGGTCAGACATTGTTCTGAGCTCATCTCAGCTAGTCTTTCTGTCACTGCCTTCACCTGTGCCTTTTTGACAGCACTGGAGATCAGTTCTCTTTTCCAGTATAATGATTCTTTGCCTCCCAGTGCAAGTTTCACATTGTATTGAAACAAAATTCAAACTGGCCCAGGGAAAAGTAAGCAAGGAATAAGGTCAGGAAAGGCAGGTGGCAGCACAGTGGCTGCCTCACCACAGAGCTGTGCTGAAACCTAGGCTGGATGATCCTCTCTGGGGCTATTACAGTGGTGATAGAGTATAGCCCCAGCCATGCGTACACAGCATTCAGAGAATGATTGGGTGAATAAGTTATTGAGAAGCTGAAAGAAGCATTGAGTGGCTTGTGGAAATGACCACTCATAAGTAGAAGAAAAATAAAATAAGCAGCATACTGATGAAAAACTCAGCCACCAAGTATAGTTTAGACACAATTCATCAGATGTAGCAGACAGAGGGTGAAAGAGAATTGGCACAAGCTGCCTTTCTCTCTCTCCCTCAGGTTTCATGTGCCCCACAGGAAGCAGGGAAGGGCAGAAGGATGCTTGACCCCTTAGGCTGGCCTCTGTCATGCATAGATTGACTCAGTATTAAGAAGAATGGACTTTGGGACAGAATAAAGCTTATAAACAGAAATAGGTCACATCACAAAATGGAATCAGAAGTCTCTTCTAATATTGATTATAATCAATAGAGGGGCTTAAAAATAAATGGCAAGTGTGACTTTTGGCATTTGAGTTGACCTAAGGGTATGTTGGTCTTGGATCTCATATGCTTTCTCAGGAAGCTGTGCAACCACATAAAATCATTTCAGCCTTTGTCAGCTGATGGTGAGTAGTAATAAGATCAGGAGCCCATCAAGTTGTGGGAGGATGATGGAGTCCGCTTGAGACTGACCACCCAGGGAAATTTGAGGAGCCATGAACCAGGTAAAAGAACCATGCTTCATGTCCACAGAGGGATGACCAGGCTGAACATGTTCATCATTGAAAAGAATTTCATTTCACATATCTTTAGGGATATGTGCTTAAGCAGGAAGAATGTGACTCTTTAGACAAAGGCCATTAGAGTCTTCTAGATGTTCTCATCCTTCAGGAAGGGAACAATTAGAAGAATTTCTCCCAGAATGGATTCTCATGAAACTTTTTCTTCTTGGTTCCTGAGACTTGGAGCAGCTGAGAGTTGGTCTGAATGGTGATACCTAAACTAAAGTTGTACTGGAGTTCTCAGTTATACTTTCATGTGTTCTTGGCATAAGACAATGTCCCTTAGCCTGCACAATTTCCTCATGTGACTGGACACCTCTGAGTTGTTCCTCACTTTCAACAGTGTGGTCAAGTCCCTGACCCCAGCCAAATCACCAGGGTCCCAGGGGTTGGCTCTCTATGTGTGTCATGTCCTCAGTTACATTCCCCCTGCCCCTAGGCTCTCAAACAGCAGCCTTCCACCCTCATGGAACATGGGAAAGAATCTCGGCCAATACTGAGGTTCTTCAGGATTTTTAATTCAAAAGCCTCCATTAGCTTGCAGCTATTAGCTTCTAAATGTTCAATATGTGTATTTAGGTGGGGGAAATGTGGGTAAGGGTGAGGCAACTAGGAAGGGGACCATGAAACTAAAGAAAAGAGGCTTTAAGGAAGGAGTGTGGGGAAGGCAATGGAACATATGACATATTAGAGGAAGGGGAAGTCCTGGAGCAAGAAGGTATGTGGCAGGGAAGTGGGGCATAGTGATGGAGAGGTAGGGTGGATGGGGGGATAATTAACCCAAATACAAAGCAATGGATGCATGAACATGCTGCAAGGAAACCTGCCACTTAGATAATTTTTTTCAAAAGCAAAAAAACAAATCAAGGGTCTAGGAAGGTGACTTATTGGTAAAAATGCTCGCTTGCAAACCCAACTGGCCTGGTTTGATTCCATAGGATCTATGAAAAGCCAGATGCACAAAGTGATGCATGCCTCTGAGGTTCATTTGCAGCAGCAAGGGGTGTCCATTGTCCCTTTCTTTCTCTGTTTCCCTTTTGCTACTTCAAATGAATAAAAATATTGAAAATGAAGAAAATCAAAGTACGTTTCTTCACAAGTTTAGAACATGGTGAAATCTTTGCTACTTACAGCTCCACGTTATCCACTGGACTCAGTCATGGGTGGGGGCGGGGGAATCATGCCCAGTAGAGTCACATGCACATTTCTGCATCCTGACCCTGCTGGATTTGGCTTCTATTAGCCTCTCCAGCTTCTCTGGTTTTTATACTAGAACTGTCTATCTGCTGACAAATGTTACATGTCCTGTAATCACAGAAGCCAGAAGTCACTGAGCAATCCCAAGCTTTAACAACTCAAAACTGGAAGTGGTACAGGAAATCCCTATTCAGAAAAATTTTATACAATAGAGTTCAAATAATTTCTAGTGTTCAATATAACTACCATTCTTAAGGACTAATATCCAATTTAACATTCTATTTGGACTGAAAGCTTTCCTTCTTGTTTACCAACTGGATTTATGAGAAGGCTTCTGTACTTCTTACTTCTTAAAATTTAACTCTGATGAAAGACTGTCTTTTTGCACAACTCTTTTAGAAAGCAAGAAATGGAAGTACATTGGGACTTTATAAAATATTAAAGATATCTGAGCCACTGTGTGTTCTTAAGTACATGGAAAATGGATTCTTCTAGAAATGTCACAGTTTATTTTTTTGTTTTTTTACACATTTTAGTGATTGCATATGATTTTACATAATGAAATTGTTTTTCACAACATGTCACCTGAAGATCACATTTTAGTCATTTTCAGGAGATAGAGAGTTCACTTATTTATTGGATTAATGGTTAAGTCCTTATCAAGAACTAGAGAAAGCTCCTTACAAAGACAGATGGTACAAGCAACATGAATTCTTTTTCCAATTTTACTATTAATTTTTCTAGGAGAAAAAGATGTACCAAAACCATTCAGCCCAGTTGATAATATAAATTTGGGGCTGAGCATGGTGGTGCATGCCTTTAATCCCAGCTCTCAGGGGGCAGTGCTAGGAGGCTCACTCACAGCCACCCTGAGACTACATAGTCAATTCTAAGTCACCCTGAGCTAAAGAGAGACCCTACCTCAAAAATCCAACACACACACATACATAAATACATACACATATACATTCATCCCTTTCTTGCAACACCAATTTTTAAAATACAAGTTGTTTACATTTTAGCAAAAGCTGGACAGTACAACTACCTATAATATGATAGCACCATCATCCAACCCATTGCTCTTTAGCAGGGATCAGAACCCTTCTGCCTCCTCCTTGACAGATTCCATTTCACTTCTCTTTCCATTACTTTCTCAGTGGTCTTGTTGCAACAAATTGAAGGTTCTTATAGTGAAATATTTTGTGATTACTCGATATGTTTACAAATGACTTTCTCTGTCACTTTTTGGTAAGCATATTTGCAAGGCTGCTTTCTGAAGACATCTTTATTAAGGGAAGGAGGCAATAATAAATGTAATTTACCTTGATGGAGAAGAAAAAATTAAGAATAATTGGTAGTCTTCTGAGTATAATGAAACTGAACTTAGAAATATTAAGGATTGCTTCACTGGTTTGCTCTTATGATTTTTTTTTTCTTTTGAGAAAGGGGTCTCTGCTATATATCCCAGGAATTCATTATTCCCTTGCCTCTCAGCCTTGGTGTCTGGAATCATAGGCATGTGCCAACACACCTGGCTAAGGATGGCTTCCATGTTTAGACACAATTGAGGTCTGAAGAGGACAGTCTCAGGTTCCCATCTGTTGCCCTGCTTTCTATTCCCAAAAGTGTGTGACAGGACATTTTTTTTTTCCCAAAATTTGGGTAATGATTATGAAGGAAAAGGTCAACTCCACAAAATTTATTTTTTCACTCTGAAACTTATTAACAATCTCAAATTTATTTAAGTAAGCTCCAAATATATAAATAACTGCAAATGTATAGAAGTATTGAAAGTTAATTTAACATAGTAAACTAAAGCAATATTTAACTAAAATAATGGATGCATAAGTATCATTTTTGTGTTAGTTTTTGTTAAGTTTTTCATTTCAGTTAGTTTTTACAATAAAATGTGAAACTACACATTTTTATGTATTTTAAATCTATTTCACCGAGCAACTACAATGATCTCAATTATTATGAAATGGTTTATTTAATTGAATAAAATATTACATTTTCCATCATACTGCAATATGTTAAGAACTATACAAAGGCCATGTAATCAATATTTATTTCAGATATTTAGAGATACTACGTTTTTGAAGTAGAAATAAAATTTCATTTGTTAAAATAAAGCCTAATGTATTATTAAATATTTTTTATCATCAATGTTTAAATATCTTCATATCGTTAAATATCACAATTCAGATAATTTCAGTGTTTGCCTGAAAACACTGGTAGCCACAGTCAGAAGTGCAGAATGACATACAGGATGATGGTTGCTTACCTTGGTAAACAAAGTGGAAACCTCTGGCAGATGCTCCACTCTTAGCGCTGAATCGAAGAAGAATTTGATTTGATGTTGCCAAAGGCAACGTCTCACCTGGAAATGAAAGCAGATGATACGAGGGACCCAGAAAATACACAACACTCTGGAAAATAAGCATTAACTTGAAATTTCATATGGAACTTTTAAGTCTAAAATAATAAAATTACATGTTTGGGTTTAACACATAATAATATCCTGCACAAATTCCTTTTATAAATATTTTAAAAATCTGTTCTTGTTTTGTGCATTGTACTAAAATGTATTATAAACATTAGGCAAGTGATTTTTTTGTGTATGCGTGTTCATATTTGTGGCATGTGTGAACAGTTGTGCATATCCTGTGCACAAGCAGGTAATGGTCAGACAAGGACTTTGGGTACCCACCTCTATTGCACTTCTGCCTTATTTTCTTAAGACAAGAGTCTTACTGAACCTGGAACTCACCATTTCTCAGTTAGATTATGGGAACAGTAAGCTCCAATGATCCTCCAGTGTCCAACCCCTCAGCACTGAGTTTACAGGCATGTGCAATCATGCCCAACTTTTTACATGGATACTGGGAGTCAAGCTTAGGTCTTCATGCTTGTGCAGCAAGCGTTCTCACCCACTGAGTTATGTACCAACCCTGACGCATTTTCATCTCCACAAGGGATAATAAGACACACTGAATAGAAAATAAGATGTGTAAAGTACTTTCTTTCCCCTTCCTCTTTCTTTGATAAATTCCACTTTTATTGAGGTGTACATTATTTTTGCACAATGTTGATAATTAAAATTATAAGGTCTGGTGTTTTTTATACATAAGAAAAAAAAAACTTGAAATCTAAACACACCTGCAAATTCAAAGATGATTGAATCTCTCATACGTCAAAGTGATAAAAGTAGGAATAAAATGATGAGTTAAAAAATAATCATTAGAATTAAAGAGAAAATTGTTTGAAGTTTTACCTGAATGGGAGCCAGAGAGTGAGCTGAGAAGCCTGGCCTGTGGGTGGGTTCCATCAAACAACTCAGCCAAGTCGTTCAGTGTGGTCTGGAAGTATGCAAACTGCCCAAATACCACTAGAGAATGGAGGGGGAGAGGAGACGTGCTTAATAAGTGTAAAAGAGATCTTGTTCACATGTGTAATCCCTTTCCCTCAAAGTGTCACTGCTCTGGGAAAAGATGAATAGAAGAGAATTTTCTCTGTTTACTAAGTTTTCACCCATTAAACATTTTTGTTTTATTTGTTGTCCTTTTGGTACTTGCTAGGACTGAAATTACAATTTTATGTTTAATTTAAGTAATAAACTGGATTATATTTTTCTTTTAAAAATACAATATTAAGTTCAAAGACTATAAAGGCATCCTGATTATTTTCAGTTTGTTAGTGTCATTTTACTCTGTGAAAAGTTAGCTGGGCAGGGGCTTAGTTCCATGACAAGGAGGTGAGGAACCTAAAGCTCATGAAAGAAGTTGCTCTACCATTTCATGCAAGGTGAGTCTCCTCAGTCCACATCCACATTAATAAGCACTTGATTCTTTTACAGGAACTACTGCCATTGTTGTACCCTTTATTCTATAGGTGATGCAACTTCTATGGACACTTCACTAAATCAAACATAACCATGCTGTGCACAATTCAAATTTAATCAACATGTATATGCAAATTGATGCAACAGATTTGACTGTTACAATATTGAGAAAATATGTGGTTTAGTATTGAGTTGTAAGACAATAGCCATTTTCTTCAAATACTACACATAACTGTTTTTCTAAACTATAGCTTCCACTGGATACAATATGGTGTTTGTGGCCTTAAACCTTTCAGGTTGTAAGACTATAATCTAGAATTAGTATATGGTGTGGCTTTTTGTTCTGCTCAAAACTTATTGTTGCACTTTGATACCCAACACAGTTTTACTGAACATTGTTTTTATAGAATATAGCTGCTGTGTTACATTGTGATGAATATTTTTGTTCCATATTCATAAAAAGACACATTTGTGGTGAAGTAATTGTAGAAATATTGAACATTTAGGCCAATATAAAAATATGTTCCTTTGAATACAGAGTCAAGGCTATGACTCCACAGGGATTTCAGAGGATCTGGACAACACAGAGCTGGAATCAGAAATAGTTCCAAGGATAATCATCCATGTATTATTACAGAGGAAGGCCTCAGCACATAGTCCCCACTACTAAAAATCTTCCTGCTTTCTACCAAACTTGAAGGGGATATCTTCTTCTCTGGGACATGTGTCTATTTGTCCTGCTTCCCTCCACACCTCCATCCACTCACTATTCAAGTCTCAGGTTACATGCTCTCCTTTTGACACAGCAAGATGTACCAATCTTGTCCTTGATAAGAGACCTAGATTAACTGTGAAAGGTTGGGTGCCTAGACCAGTGGGATTGTCTCCTATAGGCTGGGGTGAGGCCAAGAGCTAATATGCCTCAGGCTAGGTGAGTGTTCTTAGGTTTTGGAGGCCTGGAGATAACATGTCAGTCATAGACATTTATTGAAATCACATCTTCCATACATAGTCACTAATCTAGAAATGAACTTTTTCATCATATATTTATTTAATTAAAATGTTTAATCTCAATGCATCCCAGTATTGGGATTTTTATCTGCTTAATTTCTGTGTGAGGGATTGTTGATTTCATATAAAAAACCTTGGCTTTTTGATTTTTTAGTAGAAATTGCTTCCACGACTATTAAAAAACAAACAAACAAACAAACAAACAAAAAGCTTGTCTGGCTTGTGCCAGGGAAGAACTGTACCTGGTCAGGAACAAGGGCAAGTATGGACATTGCATACAGAGCATTAGGAGTTGCAAAGGCTGAAGCCAGTAGGAAGGGACCCTGGCTCAGATGGAGCAGGGCAAAGGAAACAGCATCAAGTCTCTGGGAGGCTGTCAGGACCCTCTGCCTACATGAGTCTTAGCACTCAAAGTGCTTGGGACCTAGTGATGTCCATGCAGTCTGACTACTGTTCTACTGCAGCTATGAAGAGATATACCCTGTCCACCTGGCCCACGCTCCTCTGGTGTCCTCCCTCACACATGCTTGCAACTGGCAGAGCCATTTCTGAAGTGAGGGGACAGAACAAAGTCTGGATCAGAATCCTAACAGGAGATAGAAACCCTTGACATCATAAGGGACAAGATACTGTAGGGGATGTCTCCATCATCCTTCACATCATTTTACTCTATTGTTGCCAAAAAGTAGAAATTATTACTAAAAATATGACAATGAATTAAAAAAATAATAACAATTTCTTACCAAATTCCTTTGGCACAGTTATAGAATAGATACATATTTGACCAGCTGTGTAATTATGAGGGTAGTTTGGTGACAAAACGACACCTTCTGATCCCGTGTACTGGCCACCACATGGAGCTGGAAACACAAACAATCAAGAAGTGTGAGCTGTGAGGCTGAGTCTGCAAGCATAGCATCCAGTATGCAATCAGCCACTCATCTGTGGACTGAATAGAAGTTCCAGGGAAATGCTGACTCTGCCGTGTTATCAGGGACACAGTCATGAAACCTAGGATGTGCCACAGTCAATCAAAGCTTCTAACTTAGGAAGGGGTCTGACTGACAATATTCTCAAGACCTGTTTGTGGCATGCCCTAACAATAATGAGAACAGCTACAATACTATTAATAAATCTGGTTATAAAGACAAAGAATGAATTTCAAAGGTTCCAGAACTGTCTAATTATATTAACTGTCATTGTCACCTAAGAGATACAAATACCACTTCATCTTTTCATAGTTGTTTCACCATTCCAGTCTGCGTATGTGTGTGTGTGTGTGTGCGCACATAACTGGGTGTGCAAGTATAATCTTGTACATATATATTAATCTATGTATATTTATATAATATGTATGCATGTGTGTTTGTGTATATGAGTGGAAGGCATAGTTTTGTTTACATGCTTATAAGGCATAACTGTACTCAGAGTGCACATATGTGTACATATCTATGCATGCAAAATATAGTTCTGTGTGCATATATCTATGTGTAGGGTGTAACCATGTGAGTATGCATGCATGTACACAACTGTGTATATAAGATATATGGTGTGCATACCTATCTGTGTGGAGAGTTATCTGTGTGTACAGTGTGAAAAATGTCATTGTACATGTGAGCATGCATGCATGCACATATCTCAGTACATAAGGTATACTTCTGTGTATATGTCTGTAAGGGATGGTTCTGTGTGTGCACATATTTGTATGTAGAGTGTATTTATGCATGTACGATGTAACTCTGTACTGTGAATGTGCATATATTCACATAGGCTGTATCGATGTGTGTAAGATGTAACTGTGTGATGATGTATGAGAGTGCATGCATGAACATAGCTGTGTGATAAGGCATACTTGTGTACGTACAAGTCTGTGTGTGGACTGTATTATTTGTGTGTGTACTGTTTAACTGTGAGACTACATGCATGGGTGTACAGGCATGCACATAGTTTTATGTATAAGGTATAGCTCTGTGTTTACATATTAGTGTGTAGGGTATAGATGCGTGCTTTCAGCTGAAGTTGTGTCTTGATTTCCCTCCAGTCATCTTTTGACCTTGGTATTCCTTTGCACAAAAAGTAGAAAAGCACTTTGGCTCTTGTGGTAGGATGCTCTTGAGACTTCATGAAACTAAAAACCAATTGAACCCCAGTCATATGTTCATATTTTGGGCTGGCACCTGCCCTTCCCCTCAACTGCAGAGCTGGGGGACTGGGGAGAGTAGAGATGGACCCTTTGCCATCACCCTCACCTTTTCCAGACCACTTACACTGCTCCTTATCTCTAATGTGATGCCATGGATTCAAATTCAGAATGGTTTCCAGTGTGTGAGGAAGGTTTGGGTTCTTTTTAAATCCTCTCTTCTGTTTTCCTGTTTATTATAATGATTGGCCCCTGCTTAGTTGTATAAATCAATGGGCTTCAGTATGACATTTGTGCCCATGTTGATATCATAAGTGCTTTGAGTATATTTTTCCCTCCCTACTATCCTGTCCTCCCATCTCTGACCCCTCTCCATTCAATACTAGTTTTTTTTATTTATTATTTACACGACAATTTTCAAGCACTCACAAAACAGAAATCAAAGATAGTATGTTTAGCCCTCTCAAAATTAATTATTAAATCCTAACTGACAAATAGAACAATTTCCACAATTAACAAAAGTGAATAGAACATGGGGAGTCTGAGGTTCAGGCGCCCTTTTACTGGGTTACCAAGAGTTCATGATTTGTCACCAGATTCTCCAATCATTGCATAGCTGCTGCTTAACAAATTTACTTCATAATTTACAACAAAGGGAAAATAGCAGAGACAGCTATCTAAGAGCTTTCACCCTTTTATGATAAACTAGTAAAGGTCTCTCTTACCTAAACTAGCCATAGCCTCCATGCTAATATGTTAATTTAGAATAGTTTTACTCTTTCAAAAAACCTACATTGACTACTTTAACATTTCAAATAGAAGTGTTACTTTCACTTTAGATGAAGGATATTTCTGAAGCTAATCTCTAAAGTGGAAAGTTTCCAATGGAATATTGGTACTCAATCTACCAGTGTGGACAGATTATTGTTTCCACCTTAGCTACATGAAGTCACCTGGGTCATTTTTTCCCCTCAAAAGCTTAAAAGTCAAAGTTCTAAAAAGAAGTATGAAGAATGGATATCCATGTTTTAGTTTAATCATAAAACAAATACTTTCACTAACTAAAAAATTGTTCTTAATTCATTTCAAATTTTATGAAAGGAGTGTAAGTAAAATGTGGAACATCCTCACTGGTCTAAGACCATGATGACAGATGATTACATAAAAGAAAGTCATTCAGACCAAGTACTTTTTCTGAGATTTTTTTCCACACATAACTAGAAAAACAAATTTGTCTAGAGATAGAATCAAGTAGCCTTGCCTCATGATCATACAGAATATTATAAACATGTCAAAGGTGAACTGACAAAGCAGGCATTTGGACTTCTATGTCCACGGTAAACTACACTCATGCACAGTCTTCCTCAGACACAAGCGACAAGTAAGCTGCAGAGCATTCCAGACATGAAAAAAAAAAAAAAAACATCTTGAAGCAAAAAATAAAATGCTTAGAGACCTTTATTGTTTTTAATAATTATTCTGTCTGTAATTAGTTGCAAACTACTGATTCTTAAGGTGAAAATGACACAAGCCTTCCAAATTATAAACATCTGTCTCTTCCTACCTTCCTTCTATATCTATCTATCTATCTATCTATCTATCTATCTATCTATCTATCTATCATCTATCTATCTACCTATCTATCCAACCATCCATCACCTCCTGGAAAGTGTTAGTTTTCTATAGATCAGATTGAAAGTACACAAAAATCAGGCAAAACTCTCAAACTCTTTAGTAAGAGGAAAACACTGCCTGGTCCAGAACTAACAAGAATGGTGAGACACAGTTAGTAACCAAGGGCGGTTCTGTAGACTCCATACTAGTTTTCTGAGTGGAAGACCTCACACTGGCTGACAATTCCAGTCCTGGTAGGCTAGAAGAGATCATCTTTAAAATGAGAATTTGCACAAAATGAAGATAGGTGCAGAGAAACTGAGTCAGACATACCCTGGCAGGTGGGCAGTGCACGGTCCCAGGAGGGCTTTCCATCAGCTCCAATCACACACATAATGGACGAAGGTTCCATGATCTTGTAGCCAGAGTCACACTGGTAGTTGACAGTAGACCCTAGTTTGAAGTCAGTTCCAATCCTGGTCCCATTCATTATGTTCCCAGGGTCAAAACAAGCCTCCCGTGGCTTCTCTGTGGGGAAAATGAAGACAAGTTCTATGAGAGGGCTTTTAGAACTTCATTACGTAAATTGATTCAGGAAAACACAGGGTAAATTTTCTTACTTGTTCACTTATTTATTTATTTATTTATTTATTTATTTATTTATTTATTAGAGGAAGAAAGAAAGAGAGAGAAAGAGAGAGAGAGAGAGAGAGAGAGAGAGAGAGAGAGAGGATATGAATGGGCTGGCCAGGGCCTCCAGCCACTGCAAATGAACTCCAGACACGTGTGCCCCCTTGTACATCTGGCTAACGTGGGTCTTGGGGAATCAATCCTGAGTCCTTTGGCTTTGCAGGCAAGCGCCTTAACCACTAAGCCATCCCTCCAGTCCTTCTTACTCATTCTTATAGTATGCAAACATGAAAATATTTAACCTATAATAATAATTTAATTAATTCACTAAAGCATAATTTATTATATTCTGTGGTCAGGAATGTAGGCTGACTTACCTATAAAAACTTTATCACTATTATTATTATTAATTATTTCATGATTATTTGTTATTCTTGGTCACTCTGTAAACATGGGGTAGTATATAGAGATCAGAGTCTCTAATCATTTGTTGAAGGACTATTTGGATACTTTAAATGGTATCTGGTATTTTCATATGTTTTCCTAATGTTCTTAGAACACATATAGATCACAAACCTATATTTTAAGCAATGAATAAAACACCATGCCTGCTTTATGTTCTTTATTTGCTTAACATAAATAGTTGTTAATTTCCTTATTCAATTATTTAGGGAATATTTTGAGCACTGGCAAAGCTGCAAGCACTGCTACTGCTCCGTTAACATGAATAGTTTTTGTTTTGCCCATCAAGCTCCGTCCATTCTTTCTGATCAACTTTTGTTATACACCTCGTTCAGTCTCAGATGTGGTTCAGTGACTGTCATTTATGCAGCTTTCTGCTTTGTGCCACCAATTTGTATCCGGGTGGCAGGTTTCTTCAGTTGACCTGCATGTAATCTTTTTGTACCATTTACAGAGTTGTCAATTCTTGATACATGGTGATAAATCACTAGTTTCTTTCTGCTTACGTTTTGTTGGATTTCCTAATTAGATGCCTTCATAATATGGTATGTTTGGCTTTTTATTTTGTCTTTTCCATTTAAGAATACCTGTGTACATTTTACCCTGGACACCAAATGGATTGCCTGTGCTACACCTCTGTGGTGGCTGCCTTGGATGACTGGCCTGGTGTATGCCTGGCCCATCACCCCTAATGACCAGTCCTCAGCCTGTCACCCTGACTTGGAAGGTGCACAATCCTGTTCTGTCTTACCCAGGGAGGTTTCCCACAGACTCTACAGGAGAACCTTCCAAAATGTGGGTGAAGAACCACACCCCCTGTGGTGGTTTGAATAGAATAGATGGCCCCCAATATATTCAGTTGTTTATTTGTTTGTAGTTTGCATCTCTAGCCATCTGGCTGGAGGCAATGCCATTGTGTGGATCTTAAGGTGTGGTGGTGGGTTTGAGATTTCAATCTAAAGATATGCAAAGTGTGCCTAGCTGGAGTTCCTGAAGTGTGCTCTGGCTTTTGACCTTTAGGCTTGTCTCTCTCTGCTTGGGCCTGTGAAAGCAGGCCAGTTTCTTCTGCTTTTATGGAACTTCCCCTGGATCTGTAAGCTCCAATAAATCCCTTCCTCCATAACTGTGCCTGGTCTGAAAGTTCATCTCAGCGAAGCTGAAGCTGTCTGCTATACCCCCACTTAAAGGGGGGGCTGTTCAGAACCAAAGATCCCCCAAAGAAGCAACCCTGTCTTCTGGTTACACTAAGGAATTTTCTGTGCCATGCATTGTTGGATCCTGGTTTGGTTAAACTAAGAAGGCCTGGAAGAATGTCAGGTACCCACAGGAAAGACCAGAGCTGATTATGACATTAGGATGGAGGCTTTTTGTTTGGTTTGGTTTGGTTTGTTTTGTCTGGTTGGTTTTGTTCTGGTTATAGCTGTCATAGAACAGGCACAGGTCTGAGAAGGGTCATCTTCTGCCTTCTTAATACTGAAGTTTTCCTGATGAGAAGCAAATGTGCAGATGCTGTTTCTGTTTTCACATTCTTAAACATAGCAGTTTCTACCCCAAAGGCACAGGGTTCTTCTAATCTTGCTGAGTTTTATAAGTTTCACTATGCATTTTAATTAAGAGCCTTAAATTTACAAATTTTGATAATTTACAGGAAATACTTTACAACTTGGAACCACATAAAGCAATACAATTTCACTGAAGTGGTAACTAAGGTGGAATATGTCTTCTATATTCCTTTATAATTTTCTCTAAAACTTGAACTCAAAGTTTAAATAAGTATAAATACTTTCATTGAATGTTTGATAAACCCTCATTATAAAGAAATGACATTTTATTAAATTCTGTAATTCTTAACACTATACTTTGTGTTTTATTCATTCACCAAAGAAATATATTTGAAAGATAATATTTATTTTCATGTGCTATAAAGTAAAATCTGAAGGTTAGGTATGTCTGTTTCCTTGGGTTTTTCATAGATCCCAAAGCAAGCACAGGCTGCTGATCTGAAGACCTGAGACAGAAATTTCGCATGGCTCAGCGTTCCTCAATGCCAGAACCCATGAGTGAAAGAGACAGGGGAGGGGAGTGTGTAGTTTCCCAGTAGGAAATAATGAGCTAAGACTAAGCTATCCTGATGAATACAAAATAAATATCCCTGAGAAAACAAGTCATAAGTTCTTAAAATATGTATCAAAATAATTGTTAAATATCATGAAATTATTAACTGCACAATCCATAATTTATTTCTAAATGGTTATGCATTTGAAAAATATTTCCCCATCATCTTCTATTCCTGCAGCTAAAATATAAATGTGTTGCTGGAATTTCTTCTCTACTGGAATGTTGGGATCATTTTCCAAAGAGAAGAGCCTTACGTCAATGATATATGCCTTAGACAGATACAAGAAACTTCAAAAAGAATTGCTAATAACTAAAGAAGTCCTAACATGAGTTAGTTTGCACATGAACAGCTCATCACAGTACCTTTGAATTCGATGGCAAATCCTGATAAACCCACAGAAGCATCACTCCGAAAAGCTAGGAAGAGGCTGTTTCCACTACTCTCGATCCTTTCTGGGGCCTGTGAACCCTGGAAGCTTCCAATCAAAGGGCTGTTGGAGTCTTCTCCTTCATAGATGTGAAGGAAGTCATAGCTGGGCTCCATATTGAAGCTACAAGGACATACACATGTATGTGATGCAAATTTGTCTTGTGTTTTAGATTCTTTGAGGACACAAAATGATTTTATTTGTTTTTGTATAATAATTTTGATAGACAATCAAGAATTAAATGTAACCATATTCATAATGTTAAATCACAATGGCAATTATAATAAGAACTGCTAGTGCTCCGCACAATGACCAGCACAGTCAATAGAAAACAATTATGAAGAGAGTTCACAGGAAATGAAGAATAGTGGCCATATTCATGTGGATGGAAAACCCCTTGCTTGTCCCTATGAATTTGTTAATGTGTTGCAATTTGAAAGAACTAGGCTCAAAGAGAATAAATTCCTACAGATACTTGGTTTATGTGAATATTTCTAGTATATATATATATATATATATATATATATATATATATACATGCATATGTATATATATATATGTATGTATATATAATTGGTATTACTCTCTTCTGAAAGTTTTTAAAGTACTTTTGTTAGTTTATTTTACTTTTAAAATGTAATAGTCTCTACTCCTGAGGTGGAGTCAGATGACATTAACAATCCCTCAAATGACAGTTACAAACATTCTCCTATTGTATTACCACATACAGTATTCCAATGTCTCACTTTTTTTCCCACCCTCTGAGTTTCTCTCTCTTTCTTCCACGTTGTAGTATCAGTACCCAGTCAACTCCCAAAAGCCTGATAATCAGCACCCAAGACTTATAGGACACCCTGACTCTGTCAGTTGTTGAAAGCTGAGGTAACTGTGAGCTTTGAACACTTGTACATACCATGTGAGTCACTGACAGTGACTAGCCATCTAAGACCTAATTGTGATTGATTAACCAGTTACAATGTGTTAAAGTCACCATGGTATCCAGATTTTCCCTGTTCTTCTTCCTCTATTCTTTATGTTGGGTCTCTTTGTACCAGACTAAAGGGTAGCCCCCATTCTCCTTTCCTGTTTGCAGGGAAGTATCTGTCCCTAAGATCAAGCAGGTCAGGAATTCTGTAATTGCCCAAATGTGCTTCTTACTGAGCTCTGTTCATCTGGAGAGTCAAGGGATAGCACAGAACAGCATATGTCTCCCCAGAAGCTCAGCGCATCCTGAAGACATGGAAGTGCTTGGGACAGTCAGAGGCCATGTTCAGTGCTGCAATCACCCTACACTAATATCCCTATTAATCAAAGCTGCCCTCTTCCATGTGAGGTCTCTGGATGCAGCTCTTGAAGATTCTCCTTCTGGTTAATTGCAAGTTTGTTGATATCAGACATGGAGGAACAAAAGATTGTAGTTTCTAATTTAGGAAGTTAGTGGAATTTTATCAATTGGGCAGAATTTTATTGGAATAATAAATTTATTCACAGTAATGTTCAAGGATATTATTAGAATCTGGTTGTGTTCCATCCTAAATACTTAGATTGGCTAATTATTATTATAGATTACTTATTGAACACTGGAGTATAATTAGACACTGGAAAACAAGAGAATACATTCCATCCGAAGTCTGTAGCTAAACATACCATACTCCATGCATAGTACTCTGGAGATAAATTTAAAATTACTTATGATTTTCTTTGCTAAGGCTTAGCATTTTTACCTATGATGTCATCACATGCCTATAAACCTTAAGAACATCCTCTGGTCTATGCAAACCTGTGAAGCAGCTTTGAGGACTTGTGAGTATCAGTGCACAGTCTGCAGCGTGGGGATAAAATGCCCTCCTCGCACACATGAATACCAGCATGAGTCCTGTGCACATCCTTGCAGTTCTAGAGTTCTCTCCTTTTACTTGAAACCCCAGACTCCCATCCTCTTCGCAAAAGCACACCAGGATTTAACCTTGTTCATGAGGTCTGATGTGTCACCAGACACTAGTAACATCTTTTGGAGGGGGATATTTGATCACTTATTCTTATATACTGTGGCACTGATGTCCACAAAAGGAGCTTCATCAGCATGAACCTGGGACATCACCTGTTTGGGTTAACATTCTGCTACCTTCTAGGACTCTGGCTACCTCTCACCATCATACAGACCGACTGGGATAATTCTGAGAATTAGCCGAGATTTGGGGAATTCCCTACTTTGACTGTCTTCTGGAGATGTGTGCAAAACACAGTGTTAGAAACTGTCTTATTTATCATCAAATGAGCTGTTCTAGGGACTTAGTTAATAGGTCACTGCAACAGCGGAAGATAGGTGGTGCACTCATTGCACTAACTTGTAACTTGAAATCACATGGGCTTCCAGGCTTTAAAAAAGATATTACTGGTATTTAGCATTAAAAGCCACAGAGCTGTGTCCAACAACACTTGACTGTATGAGCAACAGTCAATTCAGAAAACGTTGGTTTGTCAACTACTTAACATACAAAAATCACAAATGCTTAAAACCATGCTGAGTCAGTGCCCATCTGGAGACAGTGAGGGAACTTATTACACCTGAGCTCTGAATGTTGGTTCAAAAGATACTGTGCCACTAGGAGATGAATAAATAGTTTGTCTACTTTGTGCCAAGGAGCTAAGAGGTCAGCTGTGTAGTGTACGGAACAATTTACCCTTGAAAACATTGCATTTGTTTAATTTAAAACTCAAAGTATTTCATTGGATAAGTTCTTGATATCCAATAAAGTGTAATTTTATCTGGGCGTTGTGGCCTTTAATCCCAGCACTCGGGAGGCAGAGGTAGGAGGATTGCCATGAGTTCGAGGTCACCCTGGGACTACATAGTGAATTTCAGGTCAATCTGTGCTAGAGCGAGACACTACCTCAAAAAAAAAAAAGTGCAATTTTATGTATGATGTAGTATGATATTATGTTATTTCATGTTATTTTTCTTATCACTTTAATCTGATGACAGAGAGAAGCAACTTAAAAAAGGGAGGATTTATTCTGGGTCACAGTTCATGAATATAGTCGACCTTGCTGGGGAAGGTTCAGCAGCTGGCAGCTCCGTGGGAATCAGAGATTGTGGTATGCCTCATTCATATCTCAGCTGCCAAGGAACAAGATGGAGAACCACACTTGGAAATGGGGTGGTCTTATAACCCCTCAAGCTTATAACCACCTGATGGTTCTACTTCTGCCAGCAAGGCTAGATGTCCTAAAGGTTCCACAAATTCTCAAAACAATACCATCAGGGCTGGAGAGATGGCTTAGCGGTTGAGCGCTTGCCTGTGAAGCCTAAGGACTCTGGTTCAAAGCTCGATTCCCCAGGACCCATGTTAACCAGATGCACAAGGGGGCACACGTGTCTGGAGTTCATTTGCAGTGGCTAGAGGCCCTGGCGCGCCCATTCTCTCTCTATATCTGCCTCTTTCTCTCTCTGCCTGTCACTCTTAAATAAATAAATAAATAAATAATAAAAAAAATTAAAAAAAAAAACAGTACCATCAGTAGGGTGGCAAAGTTCAAATACATGGGTCTGTGGGGACATTTCAGATTCAAATAATAGCAGTTATAGACTTGATTTTATTAGGTCACCACAGTATTTGACTTTCTACCATCTAGTTTAGCAGGAGTGAGTGAGAATACATGAGGACTGTGATCTAGTAATTTAAGCCTTACAGCAAATAAAGCGTGAGGGACTTAGTGCTACTCCATCCTAACAATTTTATTGATAACAATGGTGTGCTCTCAGGAGTGCCATGGAAATTAAGTGAATTCACTATCACACATTTAGAGAAATAGGAGACACCAGTGAGAAATTACAGAGCATGACCATAGAAGTTTCATTGCTTTTTTGCATATTGTGCAAATTGAGCCTTTCATATGTAATGTGAAGTGGGCCAAACAATATGCGAGAGTAATTCGTATGTGTCATAGCAGTAGCACACAAAGTCCTTGTAGACCTGTCACCTTGCCACTGATGGAGTATCTGCCCCACACAAAATGGAAGGTTCACATTGATGAAAAGTGCACTCTATGGTGATAATTGAAATAATTGGGGGGCATGACATTAAAATAGTACTAAAATGTGTTTTCTGCACGAGAAGTACCTTTTGAATATCAAGGCAATGACAAAGTCCGGGTTCACCTTTATTCTCCAGTCACACTCCTTCCCTGGGGGGTATGGTTGTGGATAGTTAGGAGACAAAATGACTCCCGCTGGGCCCGTCAGGTTACCTCCGCATGCAGCTGTCACAGAACATAGAAGGAAAGTTAGGAGAGAGAAGAATGCCCATCATACACAAGAGACATCATGGTATTCATTTTAGAAAAGGATCAGTTGTATTTTTCATCATTCATAAAGTCTGTTATCAATGATCTGGACACATCTGCATGGCTCTCAAAGCTGTGTGTGGACAATTACATGATTTTCGTGTAATTGTCAGTGAAGTTTAAATTATGCCATTTTCCATTTTAGAAATAATTTTTAAACTTATTTTTTAAGACAAGCTCTTTCTCTATAGCCCAGGCTATCCTGTAACTCACTATGTAGCCCAGATTGTTCTCAAACCCACACTAATCCTCCTGCCTCAGCCTCCCAAGTGCAGGGATTACAGTTGTGAGCCCCATGTTTAGCAGATTTTCAAACTTATGACATATGCAATATCATTTTATCATTTAAAAATTATGCAGGCATAGAGAGATGGCTAAGCAGTTAAGGCACTTGTCTAAAAAGCCTAAGGACCCAGGTTCAGCTTTTCAGAACCCATGTAAGCCAGATGCAGAAGGGGACACATGCACACAAGGTCGCGCATGCACACAAGATGGTGCACACATCTGGAGTTCTATTGCAGTGGCTATAGGCCCTTGTTCTCCAATTCTCTCTCTTGCTCTTTCTCTCTCACAAATAAAATAAGTTAAAATTTTATGCAATCAAATTGAAGAGATTATTTAATACACCCACTACATCACTCTATATACATGTATGCATGTGCAGACATACACATGTAAGACTTGGATAGAAAAAGTCCATATGGATATCATCCTGTAGTTTTATAATTTCACCAGTTTTCATCAGCTACAAAGTCATGCTGTGTGTTCTAGAACATATGCTTCGTTAGGATCTATCCTGTGGTCTCTTCATCTGTAACAATCACAGTTTCTTCATTGTAGACATTGAGGAAATGGTTGTTGATGCGGGAATATATGTCATATTATATTCTCACAATAGAGGGCTTGGTCTGTTTCCCACATAGCAAAATAGCAAAGCAAATATGATATTTGTGTGACATTTAGGGACTGAAATGAAAGAGGACAGGTGAAAATATTCTCCGGTAAAGATTGAGTTTGGTCATGGTGTTTAGAATATTATTAACAAGAAAAGTATTTACTATGATAATAAAAATTTAGCCTTGGTGGTTATTAGTTTTGAATTACATGTTCTGACACTTATACTAGTAATGTAGTGATTGTATAGCTAATTATTGTTCTTGGGTCAACCTCCTTTTTACTCTCAAATTTGAAATTAGGTAAGGTTTCTTTTGAGTCATCTATGATGTAGAAGTTGTTTGAACAGAATAAATGTTTAAATGCATGTACTTAAAATACCTACACTCACTTGTTGGGTTTAAAGGTTCTTCATGGCCAGTCCTGTGCTTGTCATCAAGTTGTTTGAAAATACAACTCTAAACTAGGCGTGGTGGCAAACACCTTTAATCCCAGCACCCAGGAGGCAGAGGAAGGAGGATTGCTGTGAGTTTGAGGCCACCCTGAGACTCCATAGTGAATTCCAGGTCAGCCTGGGCTAGAGTGAGACCCCACCACGAAAAACCAATAATAATAATAATAAATAAGTAAATAATAAAAAATAAAATACAACTCTCTTTAAATTCTACCAATCCTCCTAGATTTCACTGACCATGAACACAGGAAATATATAAATAGATAAACTGCCTTAATTGGTTATATGTTTATCCACAAAATATTACTTTTATGTAAATAAAGTGAAAGAAGGTAGCTCAGTTTTCCATGATGGATTTTATATAGATTGTTTTTATAAACTCATTTAGCAGTCCTATAAAGTTAGTTTTAAAGGTAGAACTAGAACAAAATCCAGTACTTTAAAAAAAAAAAAAAGCACAGTCTAATCAAAAGCAAATCCTGAAGCCGGGCATGGTAGTGCACGCCTTTAAACCCAGCACTCGGGAGGCAGAGGTAGGACGATTGCCGTGAGTTTGTGGCCACCCTGAGACTCCATAGTGAATTCCAGGTCAGCCTGGGGTAAAGTGAGACCCTACATCAAAAAACGAAAAAAATAAAAATAAAAAAGCAAAAAGTAAAACCTGAATAATGCTACAGGAAAGTCAGAGTCACAAAAATAGGAAAGCACTGTTTCTGCTGGTGTGCAGTTTCATTCTAATCACTCTGTGAAGGACATCATCTAACTCTCACCTCTGGCAGCTCCCTGCACCACACAGTGGACATTCACAGCATCCAGCACAGGAGCCTGAATGGACCAGGGAGGCACTGCCGAGGTAGTAGAAAGAGAAGGCACCTAAAAGTCTAGAAGATCATATTCCTCACAGGGTTTGGAAGATGAAAAGTGACAGAATCAGGGCATGTCCACAGGGTGGTCCCAGAAGGAAGAGCTCAGGGATGTAATTCCGACACTGACTTAAAGAAAACAGAGGGGAACCCTGTCTTATTCCAGCTGGTACCAGGAGCACTTCCCGGTGAAGCTGGAGTGGAGTTAAGGAGCATTGCCTTGGCCTGTGTGCTCTCTTTGGGCTGGAATTCTTCATTTTGGCTTCACTGGGTTTTAATTAGAGAGCTTGAAACACATTTGGATGCAATTAGAATTTAGAGGATGAAACTCCACCAGGAACGGGTCAGAGACCATCCACACCTCCATCTCCACCCACAAGCCTTCTGCATGGAGCAGCCCCCTCCTCTAGCCAGCTTGGAGAGGCACTTCTGCTCTTAATGAGACACACTGATATTTCTGCATCAGAACCCTGGAACATTCTCACCATTAAGTGAGATAATTAGTCTTTAGATAGTCACCCTGCAGGTCAGGGCTTGCCAGCAAGTGGGTTTCCACAACGAATTTGTTTTCAGCATGGTGTTCAGTCTGGATGGGAGGAAAGTGACTGCAGGCTAAGCAAATGCAAATTGTAGTGTTTTGAAAGAACGAACACACTATTTCAATTATGAAGTAGACAGGGGCCTCTGATTTAGAAACTTTATTGCTCAAGGCTGAAAAACTCAAGTGGGGGGGGGGTTCTGTTTGCAGAGGCCCTTCAGGAAGAGAAAGAAGGAGTGACTGCAACAGATCTCGACATAACTAGCAGTAAAGGTCAAGATGCTGAAAATGTGTGTCAAGGGGATAGATGTGAGGTTGGGAGAAAGAGCAAGGGAACTAAAAGAGAACTGAAGACTGCAGTGTTTAGGGGAAGAGAAAGTTGGTTGGCCAATCTGCAAAGAACAGGTTCACATGGCCAGTAAGCAGAAGGGGAAAAAAAAGTTCAGCTTCATGATTAATTTAAATTCCAATTCAAACAAGAATTCTTTGCTTTCTGCCAAATTAAGTGATAGGATTAAAAACTATCATATGCTATGTTTTCTGACTCAGGAAAATAAAACATACATGGCCAAAGATAATGTGAGATAGTGTAGGTATCCTGAAAGAATTACTTTTTGATGTGTATGGTATAAAGTGTGTGCATATTATTATTATTTTAATAATTTTTGTACATTTTTTATTTATTTGAGAGCAACAGAGAAAGAGGCAGAAAGACAGAGATAGTACACGAGAGAGAGAGAGAGAGAGAGAGAGAGAGAGAGAGAGAGAGAGAATGGGTGTGCCAGGGCCTCCAGCCATTGCAAATGAACTCCAGACATGTGCGCCCCTTGTGCATCTGGCTAATGTGGGTCCTGGGGAATCAAGCCTCAAACCGGAGCTTCACAGGCAAGCGCTTAACCACTAAGCCATCTCTCCAGCCCAGTTTGTATATGTTATTATAGACATAAGATGATTATAAATTTTCTTTATTTTTGGAGGGGAATGGTTTGAGGCAGCATGTCACTTTAGCCCAGGGTGACCTAGAACTCACTCTCTAGTCCCAGGCTGGCCTCAAATTCATAGCTATTCTTCTACTTCTGCCTACTGAGTGCTAGGATTAAAGGCATGTGTCACCATGCCTGGCTATTGAATTTTCTTTACTAGTGTTTATATTAACAGCAACTGTCTAAAGATAATAAGATGATGGGCTTTTTCTCCTCTCTCTGCTTTACTATAGCTTATAAAATAGCTGCAATTCACATAGATTATATTCTAATAATAGAGCAACATCTTGAATCTTTAGTGAAGAATTCATACAGGTGCTAGTCCATAATCTGTGGGTGTGTCCCTACGAATGTATGATGCAGAGGGCACAATCCTGACATCTGAATACCAAAACTCACAACATAATGCAAACATGATGGCCATGTATTCCCCAAAACACATTTTCCACCTTTCTGCTGCATAATTTCTGTGAGTGTAGGCAGGCCTAATATCCAAAATAAGTGAGTATTGAATGGCCTGATGACGATTTGATTTTTCCCTTGGAAGTGGTATGCCACAGGGGCAAGGATAGTGTGAATTCTGCCAAGGGCTGGCTTATTTAGTTCTGCTCAAAATTAGGTAACCAAGAGATGGATCAACAGCAAACTAGAGTCATTGGAAAATGACCAAGGTTTACAATGTGTATTTAAAATGATAAATTATCTTGAAGAGATTAACTTGTAGATGTTTTTTGATGCTTTGCTCCATAAGCTTAACAAAATAAAAACTGGAAGAAAATAAAAGCCTCTCCTAATTTAAAAATAGGCCAATGGTTGCTGCAAGTCTAGGTAATTAGTCCATTTTGAAAGGGAAACATGCAAAGTGGTACATGTCTCCTGCTGATTCAGCATTCTCTAAAACGCATGACTGTGCTCACAGAACTTAAAGTATGGTGTCAATTGGAAGAAAACATTAAATAAACATGGGCCACTCCCTGCAGGACTGTGAATACTAATAGGCACAGCCATGGAGTCTCATTTGTCCTCAGAAAACTGCCATAAAGAAGGAGCTGCCTACCACAGCACTACAGAATATGGGGACTGCCTCTGTAGTGTGTATTTGAGAATCAAAATCGTTTACTCCACAAAACCCCCCAACCTCATAGGCTGCAAACAGGCCCATTAAACATGGGCAATCACTTCAATATCTCCAACTTTTCTCACAGATTAATAAGAGTTTATATTTTTTCAGCAGATTATGAAGAAGTACTTACTAACTATAACAGTTCACCAAAACAATAAACTTTAGTGGATTTTTTAAAAAATTAAGATTAAATACTCTAAATAGGTATTTTATGATAAAATGTTATTTTAATGAAGGGCAGTCTACATGTGATTATTAACATGTGATTATTACTTTCTATAAAAATGTCTTCCTAATGTCATATTTGTGATAGATCATCTTACATGGCTATTCAAATCAGTTTGCAAAAGCCACTTGCTATCATTTTTATAAGGTCAAATAATAAAATTTTAATGAATTTTATAAACAAATTTCTCTTGGCTTCCTCACTTTCCCCAAAGCAATATAATTTCTAGTTTTCAGGATTCTATTTAAAATGTACTGATACTATAGAAAAAATCTCAAAGAGAAAGTACTTTTTAATAGATTTTGCTTGAAGGCATGGTTCTATACTAAAAAAAAATATGAGACTAGGAATGATTTGGTTATGAATTTTGAGCCACCTAGAATTTTAAATAACATGCATTGGGCTGATCTATATTTATACAAGAATTATTAAGGATAGGAAATGTTAGATAAATGTCAATTACTGTATATTAAATAAACCACTTCCTTTATATCACCTAATAAAATAAAGGTTTGTAATAGAATTTCAGTATGGTTTTAGAGAGCCCAAGGCCATTAAGAATCTCCTAGGAAATATTTCTGCAAAACAATACATTACCCAGGCAGTTTTAATGATAACACGTGTTAACTTTAAAACTTTACATTTCTGGATTCTAGTGCAGATACCTATGCATGTAGGAGGGTCTGGTTGCCAGAAGAACCTGTTGTTGAGTTGCACACAAGTGACTTTGGATTGACCTTGAAGTTGATATCCAGGGTCACACTGGAAGGTGATGGTGTCTCCAGGCTCACGGCTGTCACCATAGCGTGTGCCATTCTGTGGCATCCCAGGGTCATTGCATGTGGACGCAATGGATGCTGCAAGGAATAGACAAGGGTGGTAGATGACTGTGAGTGTGTCTTCCACACATATAGGGTAAAATATTATCTGTCATGATGGAGTGCTTATAACTTATATAATGTACCAACTGTCTATTATGAACAAATGAAGTAGTTCACTTTCCAAAGACACATTCTATACTACGCATTTTAATTATGCTTGTGTTGAACAAATTCTAACAAAATCATATCAAAATGCAACCATTTATAAAATGATAAATATTATACTTGCTACTTAGTATACAATATACACATTCCCCTCCAATCTGCCCTTCAACAATATTTTAACAAAATCATACACTACACTTCAAATGATTTAATGAAAAGATTCTGGAGCCAAGGAATCTCTGGCAAAATGAAGTAGGAAATTTTCCTGGAGTAATGAGCCCTTGTGGTGACCAGTGGCCTCTGTTAATAATCTAAGGGAAGTGGGCCAGAACTACTTGCCCATCTTGCATGCAGACCATGGCTCACTACAGTCTACCAAAATTAGCAATGACCCAAATGACAGAAGGATAGGAGGAAGGGAGGGAGGAATGCAAGCAGGGAAGGAAGAAAGGAGATGGAATGGAAGGAAAGAGGACAGGGAAGGGAATAGAGAGAAGGAGAGAGAGAAAAAAGGAAAGAAGAAAGGAAGGAAGGACAAAAGAAGGTAGATCTATTTGGGAGGGAGGGAAGGAAGTGAAATCCTATCAGTTAGGTGCAGAGGGTGCTGCGTCTGCAGCCTGGTGGAGAGGGTTGGGGACACTAGATCCAGGATATGAGACACTGACAATCATAGCACTTCTCATCAACATTCCTGAAATCACACTGCATTAAAAGCTGCCTGAGATCAATCAAGAGTGGGTCCTCAAAGCTCAGTATTTATTCCAGAACTAGACCCCAACCATCACAGGGAGCATACCTGAGCAGCTACTCTCTCCCATTCTATAGCTTCCCATGCACTCCATTCTACACACCCACACCCACACACAAAATCAGGAAATGCACCCAAAATCCAACAACGTACCAATTTTACATTTACAGTCCTATATTTCTATCCACAGTTTATGAGACCAAAGCTAAAATTATATTCTCTGTAAAGAGCTCTGGCATGCAGCCAGGCCAAATGAGCCAACAGGTGCAATATTGGTCCATTTGTTATGGGGGAAACCAACCATCCTTTAATTTGACTCTATGGGAAGGAATACATCCCGGATACTGAAAACCTACAACAGGGATAGTCATGAGCCCTAGGGGTGTAACCTCTGCTGCTTTCTGGTTAAATGTATGTACTATGCTCACCAAATTGTCCAATAAGTACTTCGCTTAATGTTCATATCCAGATATTAATGCTACTCTCATTTTTGGTTGGAGAACTTCTGTTTTCAGATGATAGTGACCTTGGGATGACTCAGAAGGCACCATGGTGCTGAGAAGAATTGACAGAGGAGAGCTCAGCACTGAAATATCGTTATCACACCTTCCATGGCTCCGGGTCCATTGTGGAAGAGGTGGCGGAAAGAATGTAAGAGCCAAAGGAAAGGTAGGACTCCTTACAACATGCTCCTCCAGATAGAAAATGGCCTGGATATTCATGACCTCACAGCGCGTGACATTAACTATGCAAGAACATCATAATAGGAGGAAAAGATGATGACATCAAAATAAAAGAGAGACTGATTGAACAGGGGAGGGGATATGATGGAGAATGGTGTTTCAAAGGGCAGAATGTAGGGGGGGGGAGAGGGAATTACCATGAGATATTGTTTACCATCATGGAAGTTGTCAATAAAAAAAAGAAAATAAAGAGCTCTGGCATGGATGAAGGATGGAGTGGAAAAAAAAAAAAGCTCCATGCACACACCCTATCTGAGTAGTTTCTGTGTTTTTTGATAGTCTTTTGGTTTTGTTCTGTACATTCTGAAACATTCTATGTTATATATATATATATATATATATATATATATATATATATATACATATATATATATATACATATATATATTGCATGTATATATATATATATATATATGCACATACATACATATAGAATATGTTATATATTTAAATTTATATGTGTGTTATATATTCAAACATACATAAGTGTTGCTTGTTCAATGAAATCCATTTAAATAAAAAGGCAAGTGATAAAATTGAAAAATAAAAAATAAAATAAAACAAGGCATACCTGAGACTTGTAAGCAGAGGGAGGAGTGCCAACCAGCGGAACAAGGAAGAACACTGAGAACAGTAAGATTATACAACCAGACCCTGAGAGGAAGTATACTGGTACCAACATCAAGGACCCCGTGGTGGGCCAGACATGCTCATTAGGATGTAATTAGAACTTACTTATCATGCCGGGTGTGGTGGCACACACTTTTAATCCCAGCACTCAGGAGGCAGAGGTAGGAGGATTACCGTGAGTTCAAGACCATCCTGAGACTCCATAGTGAATTCCAGGTCAGTCTGAGCTAGAGTGAGACCCTACCTTGGAAAACAAACAAACAACAACAACAACAACAACAACAAAAAAACTTACTGATCACTGAAGCTCACTGATCTCCTTACTAAGGAGACTAATAACTGAGTTATTAGCCAGTTGGGAGCAGAAAATGGAAGCAATGGCACACCTACTCTTCTCTACCTCTTTCTCTAAGTCATGTGAGTTGTCTGAATTGCTCGTCAGCTTCTTCCACTGGGTTTCTGCTGAATTATAGGCAGGTGTGTATCTGAAGCACCATGAGAACAATTTAACAAACCTCAATGTCTTAGCCCCTGTGCACAAGGTGCTGTCCACACACCATCATCAATGAACAACCATGGCTTTCCCCACCCTTTCCTCCACCCCATTGACATGGCTATCCAGAGTGCTGTTTTCATCTTCCTTGGTTTTCTGGATAATTACCATAGTTTTAGGCCTTCCCATAGCAGTCTTCCATCCAGACTCACTGCTGTATGCCATATTTCCTCATTGCTGTAACAAAATACTAATGCAAGCAATTTAAGGAGGAAGGGCAAATTTATGCTTAAAGTTCAATTAAACCTGTCATATACTTTAATTTTACTCCTCCCTAGATAATAACATTTTGAAATTATCTTTAGTAATAATATGTGATTGCTTGGGATATGTTTAAGTATATTTCTCAATTCATATACTCTTACATTCAAACCATTTGCCTATTATTTTATATAAATTTTTATTGAGATGGGTCTAACCATATAGCCCAGGCTGACCTGGATCTCACTCTGAACTTCCAGGCTGACCTCATACTGACAGCCATCCTCCTACCTCTGCTTCTCAAGTGCTGAGATGAAAGTTGTGATGATTTGAATAGAATAGATGGCCCCAATATATTCAGTTGTTTGTTTGT
This sequence comes from Dipus sagitta, assembly GCA_036346955.1. NCBI lineage: Eukaryota > Metazoa > Chordata > Mammalia > Rodentia > Dipodidae > Dipus > Dipus sagitta. The sequence goes on from CM070783.1 coordinate 41,475,523, forward strand.
AGTTTGCATCTTTAGCCACCTAGCTGGAGGCAGTCACTGGGTGGATCTTAATGTGTGGTGGTGGGTTTCAGCTTTCAATCTAAAGATATGCAAAGTGTGCCTAGCTGGAGTTCCTGAAGTGTGCTATGCTGTGTGGCTTTTTGGCTTTTAGGCTTGTGCTTCTCTCTCTCTGCTTGGGCCTGTGAAGGCAGGCCAGTTTCTTCTGCCATTATGGAACTTCCCCTGGATATGTAAGCTTCAATAAATCCCTTCCTCCATAACTGTGCCTGGTCTGGAAGTTCATCTCAATGAACCTGAAGCTGTCTGCTACAGAATTTGGTACCAGAAGTGGGGTTAGATGAACCTGACCATATGGATGTTGATCTTTTGGAACCTTCATTTTGGAGGAATAGGCATGAACTTGGTGCTTCCAACTGATGATGTCTTCTGGAGTGGTAAGCCAAGTTTTATGGACTATTCTGATGAGAGTCTGAGAATGCTAAGTGCAGACAGCATTGAACTTCGAGGCTTGGCTTATGAGCTTTCTAAGGGGAAGGAAAGACTACAGAGGACTTTGTTGGAACTGGGCTACTGGCATAAGGGCTGGCTGTGTCCTGCTACCCAGGCCCAGAGTTTGATCAAGGTTAAATTTGTAATGGACTGATGTGCTTGGCTGAAGATATTGGACTGAGAGAGTTAAGATTTTAAGCTTGAAAACTTTAAGCAAGTTAAATTTACTGGCACAGAGACTGGTTTTAGGTTACTGAACCTGCTATTGTCAAACACATTAGCAATCTTAAAGGAAGATGGTCCAATTGCTTTACATTGAAACAATGGAAAGGATGCCTGAGGAAGGACTATCATAGAAATGCAAACTCTTTTGGAAAGAGTTGACTGGAGAAGGAACCTGCTTTTCAAGGTTATGATTTATTTCATCTGTGAATTAAGAATATGGCTGTGTCCTGCACACCTGGTATTGGTTTCAGAAGCATGAAAAATGTAAGGAATGGTCGTGAATTGCACATGCTTCCAGGAGCTGCCACTGAGATGTGACATGAGATAGGGCCTGATGCTCTGATAGGCTGAAAGAGCCTTTGGAAAATGTGAGGAGTGGTCATGAATTGCACATGGTTCCAGGAGCTGCTGCTGAGATGCAGCATGAGGCAAGGAATGATGCCCTGATATGCTAAAAGAGCCTTTGGATGATGGACCATGGTTTGCATGAAGACCGGAAGATATTTTCTATATACCAGGACTATGCAAGGGCTACCATAGAGCACATTGTTGACCTAGCATGGAAGTGTTCCCTGGGTACTCTGCCCAGCTGGAGGGGCGGAATTGGAAAATCTGGAGACTGTCAGTCTCTGGTTATGTTGAACTTGAACTGCAGAAGTTTTATGTTTGTTTGATGGTGGTTGAATTTGCATTGCTTTATTCTCTCCTTGATATGTCTTATACCAGTTGAAAATGTTTATTCTGTGCCTCTATATCTTAGAAATGTTTAACTTGTTTGATTTTACAGGTCTTAATATCTTAAATTGGTCAAGACTGTGGGGACCTTTGAAATTGAACTGAGTACAATTCACAATGTGTAATGGTTATAAATCTATTGGGGGCCAGGGGCGGAATGTGATGGTTTGAATAGAATAGATGGCCCCCAATATATTCAGTTGTTTGTTTGTAGTTTGCATCTTTAGCCACCTGGCTGGAGGCAGTCACTGGGTGGATCTTAAGGTGTGGTGGTGGGTTTCAGCTTTCAATCTAAAGATATGCAAAGTGTGCCTAGCTGGAGTTCCTGAAGTGTGCTATGCTGTGTGGCTTTTTGGCTTTTAGGCTTGTGCTTCTCTCTCTCTGCTTGGGTCTGTGAAGGCAGGCCAGTTTCTTCTGCCATTATGGAACTTCCCCTGGATCTGTAAGCTTCAATAAATCCCTTCCTCCATAACTGTGCCTGGATGGAAGTTCATCTCAGTGAACCTGAAGCTGTCTGCTACAAAAGGCATGTTCCACCATGCACAAATGCATGCACATATTTTTCAAGTACTTTATTTATTTATTTGAGAGACATAGAAAGAGGCAAATGGAGAGGGAGAGAGAAAGAGAATGGGTGCACCAGGGCCTCCAGCCATTGCAAACGAACTCCAGAGGCATGAGCTATGTTATGCATCTGGGTTACATGGGTCCTGGGGAATCAAACCTGAGTCCTTAGGCTTCATAGACAAGTGCCTTAACTGCTCAGCCATCTCTGAAGCCTCATACATATATTTTTGTTCTCAAGTTTTTACTTTCTTAGATTGTTCAGCCATCTTGACAGCTAGTATTTACTTTCTTAGTGTCCAATTCTGATAATAATTAAAGTATCTCATGTACATGAAGTGGTTTGAGATTCTTTTTTATTTTATTTTTATTCATTTATGAGAGAGAGAGAGAGAGAGAGAGAGAGAGAGAGAATAGGTGTGCCAGGGCCTTCAACCACTGCAAATGAACTCCAGATGCATGCACCACCATGCCTCTCTGGCTTATGTGGGTTCTGTGTATTCGAACCTGGGTCCTTAGGCTTCTCAGGCAAGCACCTTAACAGCTAAGCCATCTTTCCATCCCTAACCCCTGTAATTCTTCATTTGATGTTTATATTTTAGTTGTTTGGAACTTTACTTATGATTATTCTTTGCAATCTACTTTAAGAGTACACTTATCCATAGTTTGATTTCATGATGTGCCTGGAACAATAGAAGCCTTCACTTCTTTAAAATAAATTCTTAGTCTGAAGCATAGTAAACAACATGGATGGTGAGAACTTATCTTCACATGAGCTTAGAAGGTGCCATGACTCTGTATATCTATATCATCATCTGTATCCACACCTGCATTCCTGCCTACCTACTCTTCCTTGGGCATATGAGTCTAGCTATAAATTATGGTGTCCTGTTTGGGTGCTGTGTTCTGTGTTCTCTGAGTCATACAAATGTTGAGTAAGGTCAAGATCACCAGGAACCAATATGAAATCAGTATATAGCCAACATCTGAGATGTATATTCTCTGCTACGTACCATCTGTGAGACTCAGCAGCTTTAGTACTACATTTTGAAAAGCTTTAAAAAAGTTTATCCAGTTATCATCTTTCATTTACTTCTAATGACTTAACTTTCAGTCTCCATTATTGCTCTTAAAAGTGAAGCCCTTGATCACACAAAACATGATGCCTAACACTGTGCTGTTCTCATTGTTATCACAGCTGTGATCAGTCTTAGTAACTTAGTAACATGAAAGAAGATTCTGCAGAGGAGGGGTGGGGAACCCCAAATCAAGGTGATTGGGTGAGAGTTTACCAGTTCAGGCTTCCCTACCAGATGTTGAAGTGAGAATACAGGGCAGAATCCAAGCCAACACCCAGAGAAGCTTGGGCTAGTGCAGGACGCATGATAGGCTAGACACTATTGAGCTAGCTGTTACAGTCATGAAGGCCTCACCAACAGGCCACACATACTCATAACCTATAACAGTGATCTAGAACTGATTCCACAGAATTACTTTCTCCTAGCCAACACTCAGAACAGATGAGACTTTCTCTGAATTGGTGTTCACATGTGGTCTTGGGCTTTCTCTTGGACTAATGTTCTTCTAGATGTAAGACCTTCCCAGATGCATTTATGCTGAGATTTCTCAGGGCTTCTGACAAATCAGCAAGTACCATTGTACATTTACAATAAAATTATTGTATTTGTCATTTTCAATGGAAAATTTCTCAGGTAAATGGTTATGTCTTCTGCAGTTTCAATAATATTAAAATAACTGTGAAGTAATACAGTGAACACAGTAAAGTTCACATATAAAATTACAGTATCATATAACTTATAAATAAAAGTTTAAAAGGCAAATGAAAATGATTGTAGATGAGAGCCCCATGACAACTTTTAAAACTAAGAGATGGTAGTTTCTACTCTTTTTCCCACATTGTAATTTAATATTCATTAAAAGTAAGGAAGATCAAATGAAATAAGAAGGGATGGACACAGGTGAACTGCTTTTGCACAAAACACAGCAGCCTTGTAAAATAATGTGTTTTACAGAGCATTTTTCCTAAAAAATGTTGAATCTCATCAAATAAGATGGGCAAGTACTATCTATTTGAGTTCCCTCTTAGTGGACCTTTAGTGAACAAAAGGACTGTAGGCTTAGCGTCCTCCTACAGTGGAGAAGCATTCCTTCATCACTTGGAGATCTATATTCTATATATATATTCTAAACATAATAGAACCATACACTAGATCTCTCTAATGGAATAGACCTTTCAAATAAACATTCACACAGTATCAGTAGGTGAAAGGCTGGCTTGCACTCATAATTACATGTCCTTCAAAAATAAGAGCTCTGGACTGTTAAGATGGCTCAGGGATAAGAGTGCTTGCTGTACAAGTATGAGGAACCGAGTTTATTCCCCAGCCACCACATAAAAAGCTGGGTATAGCCATGCATACCTGTAACTCAGGTGCTGAGTTGGAAGGCAGAGACATGAGGATTACTGGAGTTCACTGGTGAAAACTGGAAAAATGGCAAGCTCCAAGGCTCCATGAGAGACTGATTCACTGAATAATGTAGAAATGTGATAGAGGAGGACCCCTGATATCCTGTGTTCTCCCCTGGCCTCCGCATGTGTGTACTGAGAGTACACATCTGCACACACACAGGTACCGACATCTGCATACACCACACATACACACACACATTTAATTTATCCTTGATTATTTTCTACTTCTAAAACAAAGTTTTCCTTTCAATATCTGTAATAACAGTTGTGATAGTAATAATAGCATTTAAGTAAAAAAGTCTGTGTTACTCAGTAAACAAAAGTACTGGATCCACATAGTTAGTAGAAGTTTTGCTACTTGCATGAGAACATGAATTGCAGTCGAACAGTCCTTTGTGTGTAGAGAGAGGATGCACATGTCACTTCTATAGCTTCAAGAATTATTTGAGATTACCAGTAAATCCACCACTGAGACTTCCTAAGTTGGAAATGAACTTTCAAACCTTACTACCTTGGAATCATAAAATGAAAATTTAAAAAGTACCTATGGTTGTCCAGATTGGATTTAAACTGCAATAACAAGACTTGAGGGAGGAAAACGAAGACAAATTTAAACCATGATGAAGGAAATACATCAGTTGGGTCTTTGAAATAAATTTCATTTTATTTTCCTTTAGTTATGATTTGTGGTTAGATGTTCCCCAGTAAATGCAATAGACCTCATTTCTCACGTATTCCAAAGCCCCCAGACAAAGCCATGCCACTGGGGCAGAGATGGCTTTGCAGCCTAGGATCATAGCCAAGTTCTTGATGGCACATCCTCTCATCTATCTTCTGTGGTTAGATGCTGATTTGTGCTCTTGCATAGTTTTCACTCATTTTCCTCTGAAATATTTTTGTTCTAAATCTTTCTAGCATGTTCCATAGAAAAGACAACCACACTTTCAAATGCATTGATCCCATCACTTCTTTGAAGTAGGAAGGGGAGCCGTCCTAATACTTATATTTTCAATTTCCTCCAGGGTCCCTGGAATATTCCAAGTGATTGCCCACTACTTGCCATTAGAATCCAAAACCATCCCACAGGCCAGGCTGATCATAGCAGGTAGAAGCTCTACATGACAGCAACACAGTTGATGTTTTGTTCATAATGGACAGCTCAGGAACAGTATAGAACTCTTGATAATAAGGAGCTGTAATGAATTCTCTTTCCATCTGGATAGTCAGTTTTGACCCTGGAACTCTATAGAATATAGTTCAATTCTATACAAAGTTGAGTCTTTTTCCTCTCTTATTAAATTGGGTATTAAGGATTTAGAAGAGTTATTAGAGGGAACTATGTAAATTTTTATAAGGTGGGGGAGAATTGCCACATCAGGGCCTCTAGCCACTGCAATCAAACTCCAAATATATGCCACCTTGTGCACATGTGTATCCTTGCACACTTGCATCACTTTGTGCATCTAGCTTACCAAGGAACTGGAGTAAAACATAGGTCCATAGTCTTTGCAGGTAAGTGAGTTAACTGCTAAGCCATCTCTCCAGGCCTTATATATATTTTTAAATTAATTTATTTGACAGAAAGAAAAAGGGAGATTGAGAGAGAGAAAGAGAGAGAGAATGGATGTGCCAGTGCCTCCAGCCACTGCAAATGAATTCCAGACACATGCACCACCCTGTGCATCTGGATAATGCGAGTCCTAGGGAATCGAACCTGGGTTCTTTGTTTTTTCAGGTAAATACCTTAACTGCTGAGCCATCCCTCCAGCATCGGGCCTAATTTTTTAATAAAGTTTTTCTTATTAAAAAAGGAATTTAAGTTAAATCAATTTAAGTAAATAAAGTTCTCCTTACATTTTTGGGGTAGGGGATTGAGGTATGGTCTTACTCTAGCCCAGGCTAACCTAGAATTCACTATGTAGTCTCAGGATAGCCTCTAATTCACTGAGATCCTCCTACCTCAGCCTCCAAAGTGCTGGGGTTAAAGGAGTGAACCTGTACAGCTGGCTTCTTATTATATCTTTTACATACCATTTAAAAATATATTTGCTAAATTCATAGAAGTGTAATTGTCCCTCAGTATCTTTACTTTCTTTATTCACAAATTGAAAATTCTTAGAAAAATAAAGTTGTATCTGTACTGTACAGGTACATATATTTCTTTTTCTTATCACTATCCCCTAAACAATATAGCAGAATGACTATTTATATAACAGTATTGAATTAGACACTGGAAGTAAATAATGGAGATGTAAAGAACTCAGGAGAATATACAAGAATATTTTCAGATGGTGTGCCACTTTATGTAAGGGGCTTGCTTACCTGCATGTTGTAGTATCTGGGGGTGGGGTGGAGAGAGTATACACCCAATGATCAATGTGTCTGCTGATGGATGGCTTAGTATACCCAAGTTACTGAAAATCTTCCTTGGGCATCACATCATAGTCGACGTAATGCTTATGACCTCTGCAAAAACACTTAAACCAACATCAACAACACATGCAGGCATGCTTAGTTCTCAGACGGTAACCTGCCTTTTAAATATTGCCTGTACCTTCCAGTGCATGAGAATGGCTGCTATGTTAGGAATGGCACAAACAGTGCTGTAGTGTGGTTACTGGGAAAGTGCTTAAGGGGGTGCCCTTTCCTTTTTTGAGAGAGCCATATGACCTGGTTGCTCAAAATAACAAATGTCATAAGGCATAACAGAACTCACGTTCCTATAAATGTTGTATTAATGTTTTAGTTAGAATAACAGGTTTCCTTATGACATGTTTGTATGCATATCTCCCTGTCCATCCTCCTCTCTGCTATGAACTCATTAATTCTTCTCATTAATGAGGCAAATATGAATGCTCTGAGTGAGACAAGAATTACCTAGCTATTTTGTTCTCAGTATGTCAAAAATAAACACGTTACATATGCATACAACATATACACCCACAACACATCACACATACTCTATACACATGCACACACATGTCAAAAAATAAAATAAAATATATATCTCTTGGGAAAACAAGAGAATTTGTCCTTTGATGTTTAAAAGTAGTATTCCAACTTAGTTTAAAAGTACTTTATATCAAATATAAGTACTAATATTAAACTTTAAAAGTACCATAAAAGTATACTTTCTTTCCATTTTCATGAAACTGTAGGCTCCTTCATGCAGTTATTCAGATTTTAGCTTCTTCATAGTAAAATCCAAACTGAATTAAACATTTCATCTTTCCTTTTGCAAACCTCCTTTGGTAAACACTTACTCACATTGCTAATTGCAGTTAAATAGATCCTCAGCTTTCTAGCTGCTGTGAACAATAGAAATGTGTCTATTGACACAAGGCGGACTTGTGATGAGGAAATAATCACAGATTTTCCATTAGACATTCTGTAAACTTGCCTGTTCTGTATTGATAACAAGTGCCTTGCTCACAGTGCCAGGGGGTCTGTAACCGTGGCGGCAGTAGGATGCAGAGATCTGGCTCCATGGACTGGTGTTTAAGTGCTGACTGTCTGCCCTGTCTCTAAGGTAGAGACACACAACTGTGTACCATCCTGCCAAGCAAGTGTCAGGAGAAACTCGCTGCTGTCAGTTTGAATTGAGTGGTGTGAAGCAGGAGGCCAAAGAGAGGGAGAAATCTAATTTGAGAACTGCAGACTGAGTCACTTATCACATAATGCTTCCCTGGAGTAAGTCTGCCTCTAGAACTGAGAATAAATAATAACAATCTCTGTGTTTGGAGGGAATTTATAAATCAAAGAGCTTTTGTGATTCTTACCTTTGTGGGCAGGGCTTGTTGAAAATGTGTGGAAATAAAAAAGAGTGTTATGTCATAATTTAACCTAATTAAGTAGGAGATTGATGCTAATGGAATTCAGATTACATGCTTGAGGTTTCATGACTGAGAATGGAGGAGTCATGCCCAGCCACAAATACTGTGCTCATTTGGTCCTGCCAGAAAAGTTTACATATATTATATGTCTGTGTATACATTTGAGATTCCCTGGTCATTATGTAGTTATGTGCTAATGAGTTTGATTATGATTACAATTATAAATATATATGCAATTATACACATACCCATTCATGTGTACACACACTACAGACACTACACACACACACACACACACACACACACACACAAACAAACACACATACTTTCCCCTTGTAGTCAGCGAAGGTTGGGATGGGTGACACATGTATTGCTATGTTCTTCTTAACAATACCACATGTTTCCAAGGACCTCACTCACACCTATGTTTCTAGTATACTTTAACCACCCGAATGAAAACAAGGGCTATTTGTGGCAAATGTCTTCAACACATTTTAAATGTAATTTTGCACATATTCCTCACATCACAAGGAGAGTCTTATTATGAGAGGGCTCCTAAGAACTTTGAGTACTCGAACAAAGACATAAACCACCCATTTCTAACACTGATTGTCTCACCATAACCAATAACTAAACAATGAGGTGCAGACAAATACACAAGGAAAAGAAAGAAAAGGTGAAGACAAATGCCATGATGTCTGAACAGGAGGCAGACAGTGAAGGTAGGTCCGTGAGCATTCTCTGACCTTAGCACATGAGGGCAGCAGGAAGCATTCCAATTTGCAGGAGTAATCCTTAACAAATGTCTGAAACATATGAAGCAAGCTCAGTTTTGCTCACTGGTGCTGAGCTTGCTTGAAGGACTAATGGTTACATGCAGGTAGAAATGAGTGTAGCAGGTGAGGTGAAGGAGACATAGTTTCTACACACAGGGCACAGTGTTGGTAAAGGAAAACATCACATGGAACATGGGTGAGGATGGAGGAAAAGAGAAGGAGTTACACAATCTGAAGCTGATTTTCAGGTTCAAGGTTTATTCTAGACAAACTTACGTTCACAACCTACCATCAGCAGCATTCACCTTGCCAATGCTGCATAAAACACAGCTGAAATCCCAACATCTAATAGAATTAGGACTAAAAACTTCATCTGCATTAACCTCTGAACACACTGTGTCTTTGCAACTAAGATGAATTCAACTCTTTTGTTCTTTAGTTGTTCACAAGTAGTGACCCATAACTATGTGTGGTCTGTCCTCTATAATCCAAAGAAGGTTCTTAGAAGGCTGTTTGGCACAGTAGACTCAGGGACAAGGAACATGTACTGTGTACTGTTCCCGCATAGGAACACATTCCCCAAACCACTGGGTGTTGGTAGATTCTCCTAGAAAACCATCCCATCCTGTTCAGACATTTCGTGTTATAAACAGCCAATTACTATTAAATGGAAATGCATGTATTAAATTATCTTTCAATAAAGTAAATCAGGGAGACATGTCATGGAGCCCTTAGTTACTGCTGTTGTTTATGAAGAAATCAATCTTTTAAACTCTAGCCATATAAAGTTGCCCCAGCCATTTTCCCCAAGAGCAAGAGAGCTGGCATTGGAGTCTCAGGCATTGGAGCCTCATCCCTGGCTGATTCAACCAAAGAGGAAAGGTCAGTTTTTTTGTGCTGAACTCTATTTTCTTGTATTTTCTGCATGATTAAATGGTAATTAAGCTTTAATGAGAAGTGTTTGCCTGATTACTGTTAACATAATTGCAGCCGTCAGTTCATGTTCCCCTGTTTTACATGCTGTGACAAGTAGCCAGGACAATGGACATTTGATGGGGGTGATGTCTTCTGAGCACCCTCAGTTCATTTCCCAGTGGAGGACATTTTATCGGACATGAAGTGAAGTGACATAAACACAAACTGAGGGCTTGAAACACAAACATCGAGGAATTAGCAGTGGTGAATTCCTCTTCGATGAAGCATTCCTGTCTGAACAAAACTTTAAAGCAGGTTGGGAAAATGGCTCGGATGTGTTAACCACATAAGCATGAGGACCTCAGCATGCGCAGAGATGATCGGTGGGTATGGCTACCCACCTGCAATGCCAACAATTGGGAGGTAGAGAAGGAAAATCTTCTAGGAAAGCTGGTGGAGTAGCTTGAACATATGCCCTCCCATAAACTCACATGCTTTATCAAAGCTTGTAATTTGGATTTCCAGCTGCATGGCTAGAAGAGCTGTCACTGGGGGTGGACACTGCAGTCCAGCCCTAAGGTGTGTTTAGGGACAGATCTGATTCATAGGCCAGATGTGTGTAGAGAGGTGTGAGCTCTGGCCATGCCTGCTTGTGGTGCTGGCTGTTTGTTGGTGTCTCTCTGCTTGGTGTTATGAATGGGAGCCAGCTTCTTCCAACATTTTGATGAAACTTCCCCGGGGTCTGTAAGCTTAACATAAATCCCTTCCTCCCCTAAACTGTGTGTGGTTTGGATGTTCACCCCAGCAACTGGAAACTGTTAGCCAAATTAGAGGGAGAGCTCTGAGGTTTAAGCAAGAGACACCGATTCAACAAACAAGGTGGAAAATGACCAAGAAAGAGACCTGATATCAGCCTCTGGCTTCTACATGCCTTAAAACACACAAACACACATACGTGCATATGCTCACATCACATACACTTATACAGGCAAAAGTAAAAAAAAAACATAAAAATGAAATGGGGGAAAATGACAATTGTTGATAAAAATTACTAATGTTATGTCAAACTATTGCGTTCAAAATGTGTATTGAACTGTGCAAAATGAAAATATTATGTTTGATTTCCAACTAGCTCCTACATAGCAGGTATTTCATAAGCAAGAGGGATTCATAAGGACTTATATCACTTGAAAGGTGAACAGAGGCCCAATCCTGTGCTCAGCATTACAAGGTGATCCACAGCCAGAGCCAAGCACATGCAGCAGGTATTTCTGAAAAGCATCCAGTCAAGACCCTTCACTCCCACTGTGTGGGTACTTCACTGAAGATGGTGGGGCCTTTATCATTAAAATTAGCATGTGATCATTTATTATTAAAGGGATCAGTGGGAGTGTTTGACTGAGACTGGACTCAGCTATGAAGCATACACTGACAATAGATGAAATGGGGCTTGCCACATAATTGAAGATTTTCCCAGATGTACAACATAGCTGAGGGCTTTTCAGCCTTGCCCAAATAGCAGAGGTGGAAGCCATGCTTGTAATTATGACCCAAAAACATGAAGGCCTCTGCCCTCAAGAAACTTATCTCTACTACATGGTAAATAATTTCTTTACATCCATTGCTCTGACTACTATATCACAAGGGGAGGCGATGGATTAAAGGGCTTGCTTCTGCCAAAGATTCTCTAGGAACTGACAAGCCACTGTGGAATGTCCTTTCTCCTGCCCTTTCTACCTGCTTTCCCCCTTGAGCTAAGGAGCCAAAAGGAGCCTGTTGTGATGGTGTGAACATGCATTGCCCCAGGACCAGCCACCTATAAGCCCTTTATCCATACTGGGACACATTGTGACAAGACCTGTGTCTTGCACACACACTGTATGTCTGTATAACACTGCGTGTTTTGCACACACAGTGTACATCTCTGTTACAACTGCCTGTTCTGCATTTGTAGCGTATATCAGTATTACACACTGCAATTATCTATTTTCCTTGATTGCCCAACAAAATCAAGTGTGTGGCTACATATGTATGTGTGTGTGTGTATGTATTTTAAAAATGTTTTAAATTGAAATTTCACTGGAGGCCAGCCTGAGACTACATAGTGAATCCTAGGTCAGCCTAGCTAGTATGAGACCCTATCTTGAAAAACCAAAAGCACAACAACAACAACAACAACAAAAAAACATTAAAATTTTGACCCGGAGAGATGACTCAGTAGTTAAGGTACTTGCTTTCAAAGACTAAGGACCCAGATTCGATTCCACAGTACCCCCATAAAGCCAGATACACATGGTGGCACATGTGTCTGTAGTTCATTTGCAGTGGCTAGAGGCACTGACATTCCCAGCCTCTCTCTCTAATAACTAAATAAATAATAAAATACTTAAAAAATAAGATGAAAGGACTCCCAGATTATTGGATTATTAGTATTGATATTGTGAAAATGATTACAATATCAAAATTAATCTACAAATTCAATGGTATAAATTTGATATAAAAACAAAAAGGAGTGTATCTAAGAGAAGGAAAAGAATTAGACATGGGAGAAAGCGACATAGGGAAAGGCACTGGGATGTATGAAAATGCTATAATAATACACATTACATTCTATATTAACTTGGATTTCATCATATATATATATATATATGTGTGTGTGTGTGTGTGTGTGTGTGTGTGTGTGTGTGTGTGTGTAATCTGAGAGATTGTGGTCAAACCTGGTTCCTTATGATTCTCAGGCAAGCACCTTAACCACTCATCTTGCCAGCCCCTCCATCTTCTCTCTTGTGTGGTCATTAGCACACATTTTGGCTTGCTTTCCTGTTTACTTGGGAAACTTCTTGCTGAGCATCCAGTGTGCAAGCACTCAGTCCCCAGGGTACTTGGGAGAGGAAAACCATCTGCTTTTAGCAGCAGTGCCATGCCTCCCCTGCCCCTGCAGAGTTCCGCTGCCGAAGCCATGTTCAGCTTACTTGTCAGTTCTTCTCAATTTTTTTTTTTCGGAAGTTTTCAGGGATCCACTTATTTACTATGTGATTTCAACCTTCTTCCTCTCTTTGGAATGATCATTATTTATCACCATCATCATTGTTATTTTTATTCTGACTCTCTTCTCCACTGGCTTTCACAGAGGCAGCTTTCCACCTACCATCTCATTCAGATGTCCTATGCTGCTTTCTAAGGATGCAGTGGAAATTACCCACCTTGCTGTGTGTGCTGAATGTCTTATATGACCCAGCTCAACTGTGTTCAGGGAAGCTGCATGGGTTGTCCCAGGGAGACCATCTCTCAGGAGTGCAGCTTTGAATGTGGAGACTGTTCATGATGCCTGAGGCCATCAGAGTCCTGAGCACAGGGATAGGAGCCACCCTGCTCTTCTTGGATCAAGAAGAAAACTCAAATTCATAACCATGACTCAGTTTTGATACCTTATTTTTCCTTTCTACAGACTTTTTGTTGCAGGTGTCTCTCTCTCTCTCTCTCTCTCTCTCTCTCTGTCTCTCTCTCTGTGTGTGTGTAGGCCAAAGGACAGCCTTATATATAATCCTTAGGAACCTGATTGTCTTCTATTTTAAACCAAATCTCCCATTGGCCTGGAGCTTACTTATTAGGCTAGACTGTCTGACAAGGGGTCCTCAGGGATTTTCCTGTCTCTACCTTCCCAGTGCTAGATTACAGACATGAACAATGATACCTGACAGTTCTGTTTGGGTCCTGGGGATCAAACTCAGGGTAGTGCTTTCCCAATGAGCCATCTCCCAAGTCCCTGTCTACAGACTTTTAAAACCAATATCACAGAAATTTCTTCAGAAAGAGTCTGAGTATAAGCATACAATATTTACCCAGGGATATGGTCTTTCTGCATATACCAAACCCACATGGAGGGTTATTAATGAGAGATGAGGCAGTGGGAAGAAATCATACATAGATTCTCTGCTAAGTAAGATGGAATTGCCCACATTCAATCTTTATTTACCAGTCTATGTGTGGCAAAGTGGTACTCTGGGAGCATGATAAAATGAAATGTCAGTTTTGATTCTGTGGAAATTTTTATATAGGTGTTCTTGTTTTGGCTCTTAATATGTGAAATAATTATATGGGGAGGAAAAATACTTATGATGCTCAATTATTTACAGTAAAGGACTTATTCCTTTTTAAAAAACCTTAATTAGGAATATGCCCTCTGAAAGCAGAAGAGTATATTATAAAATTAAGTTATTCTAGAATTTGGACAAGAATTTTAGAAAGGGAAGATTAAAAATAAACAAAAGAACCGCAACAAAACTAAACATACCCACACCATTCAGCACTTGTGCCCTTTGGTATTTACCTGATGGAATTGAAAAAGTTTGTTCACACAAAAATCTGCACATGGAAGTTCATAGCTTCTGCATTTATAATAATATGGACTTGTAAGCAGTGGAGGTGCCCTTCAGTAGGACACAGACAGGTGTTGCATGCAGACAATGGACTGCTACTCATCTCTAAACAAACAAGCTACTCAGCCTTGAAAAGATATAGAGGAAATTTAAATGCATTCTGCTAAGAGTAAGAAACTCATCTGAAAAGGTTGTTTGCTATATAACCTCAGCTATGTGGCATTTTGGGAATAAAAAATACTACAGACAAGGAGAAGGTTGGAGGTTTTATAGATAGAGAAAGGAACAGAAGGGAGGACAGAGGTGGCCAGAGATAAAGGGGGGAGTGAGGGTAAGGTGGAGAAGAGAGCACCTTTATGGATGTAAAATTACTATTCAGTATGGTACTGTGATGGTAGCTACATTACTACATGTTTATCTGAACCCGTAGAATGAAAAACAGTGCAAGTAAGTGCCAACATGAATGTGGACATTCAGGGAGAATGATGTGGTAGTACAACTAATGGATTGTGATGACTGGGTGGTTTGGGGGCCTGTGTGGGATGGTGAGCAGGGTTTTTATAAAACCCTTTACTTTCACTTCAAGTTTGCTGTGAACCTAAAAGTACTGTAAACACAAGGTCTGCTGAGAAGAAAAGGCCCAAATCTGCACATTATGGAAATATGCACATTAAAGAAATGGAATGTCATCTATAACCTCACTATTTTTTTTTGCCAAGTAAAGTCTATCAACCACTGATCTGCCACACACCTCAAATCAATGAGCTATCACACACTATCAACAAATGAGTTATCATACACCCTCAAACACTGATCTACCACACACCATCAATGAGCTATCATATACCTTCAACCCCTAAGCTACCGCATACTGTCAACAAATGAGTGATCACACCTCCTCACCCACTAAAGTATCACACACTTTCAACCACTGAGCTACCACATACTTTTCGGCAAATTAAGACAACAAAGAATCCTTTTATGTGGCAACAAAAAGCCAAGGAAAGGATGGAGAGATAGGTCAGTGGTTCAGGCACTTGCCTGAAAATCCTAATGACCTGAGTTCACTTCCTCAATACCTGCATAAAGCCAGACACACAAAGTGGCACATGCATCTGGAGTTCATGTGCAGCGGCTAGAAACCCTGGTGCACCCATTCTTCTTTCTCTCTTTCTCTCTTCTGTGTCTCTCTTCTCTTGGTCTCTGTCTGCTTGCAGATAAAATGAAACAATTTTTTTTTTTTAAAGAAAGCTAAAGTTTGTAATCTTCAAAACCAGAGCTTCTTCAAGGAAGGATGGATGCTATGGGATCTATCCTTGAATATTTTCCACAGAACAGTGAAAATGCTTCCACATAAATGCATGACTCCACAGACATGTGTCTCCAAATTAATGCCTCAAAGCATAAAAACAACAGTGCAAGAAAGCATGCATACTATAACCTCAATTTCATTAGCAACCTTTTAAAGCATTAAATTAACCCAAGTCATTTTCCTTACGTAAATCCTGCATATGGCTCACCACTGACCTGCCAAATGACAAATTGTGTGTGAATGTATTCATAAGCAGATCCACTGGTTTTATGACAGTGGCTGACCTTGAGTGCCACCAAATTATATAGCACCTTCACCTGGTGCTCTTTGAAGGATACTAAAAGGTTGATATGCCACAGGATATGCCCATTCTGTCCTTCTCAGGGAATAATTCATTACAATATGCTGGAAAGCAAGGACAGGCGCTATCTTAAGTAGATAATAGTTCAAGTGTGTGAATGTGGTTCTCGCTAATAAGTCACCAGAGGCTACTCTATTAGCTACTTAAAACTTTAGCATGAGGGAGCAGAAATTCAGGACACATCTAAGATGGGAGATAAAAAGAAGGGAATTGATGTGCATCTCATTGGCAGGCTGACGCTCCATCACTCACATTCCAATGGGCAATCAGGGAGCACAGAATCACTGCTGGGTTTAGAGAGGACCAGATAGAGACCATATTTCCTTACATGGACTACATCTGCTTTGCACTCAAGCCTATATATTTACTGTCTAGTTGAAGCTTTTAACATCTCCCTTTCCCCGACATAGCTAAGAAGCTGTATTGATTGTCCCTATCTTGTAATGAAACAATTTCCTAAGCCTAACTGTCCTCTTGACCTTGATGGGTTTAGAACACAGAACCCTCAAAGATGGCCCATAGTACTTGAGAAGACACCCTCTCTAACCTCATCCCATCTCCTGAAGTAGGCCATGCAGAATCCTCTGATCTTCCCCTAAGGTCAGTTACAAGAACTTCATTTCAGAACAGTCCTTTCTATGCCCAGAGGAAGGTAAACAGGAATGCAGAGACTCTTAAGCAGCAGGGTTCCCCAAGACCCTCATTCATTAACTTTTTCCTCCATGCATGCTTCCTCATGGCTATCCCTCTTCTCTCAACTCTTCATTTATGATTGTTCCCACATGTTGCAAAACTGTATACTACATACTTTTGGCTATGCTCTGTTTTTCTTGTTAATCTCTTTTTTGTCATAAAAAAGTAATCTTTACTTCCCTCCAAAATGAAAAAAAAAAAAGAAAAACAAGAAAAACAAATACACACACACAAAGAAATGTCTTCTGCACTAAAAGATATGTTTTCTAAAGTTCAAGCTGCATACAACAAAATGTTGTACCCACGAAAGAAGAGGCTTAGGAACACAGAGATCTGTGTCCATGCCCAAACCCTGGTTTCAACAAGGAAGTACAAGTATTTCACCTACTGGAGAACTGGATGGAGAATCCCGACTTGCTGATGAAGAAGTCACTGTCGAACTGTAGTGTCAATGAGTTGAAGGTGCTGTGGATGTCCTCTGGCAGAGCTGAGCCGCTCCATTCCTTCAGCAGGATGTTGCTGTCCATAGGGCCGTCCCAGACCTTAAGGATGTCGTGAGCCATCTCCGTGTCAAAGACGATGAAATGCAGGCTGCAAAGAGAGAACACAGCCTTTGTGTTCAGTCAAAATCACACTTCTTCCTCACAGGAGCTATCCTAGCCTCAGGTGGCAGTGGACCACTAGCTCGTGTCATGTCCACTGAGTCCCACCAAAACAGCTTGTACCCACATCGAGGAAGAATGAGGGGGCCCAGATTCCCAGCAATGACTTCCCTTTTGAAGAGTGTAAGATACACAGACCTCGCCAGGCGGCCACGGTGCAAATAGAGAGAGAGAGAGATCAGCTATGCTTAAGGGGAACGCTTTAAGACTGCCGAATGTTTTCATCATTCTAGCTGGGCCACACATTCCAAAAATGAGTTTGTTACAGCTCCGTTTTGAGTCAGTTTCATATTATTGCTGTTCTCAAAGTGTCCATTAGATGGCAGCAACCACAGCAGCAGAAAGATGTTCCCATCAGACCTCATTCCTACCTGGCCTGCTTGATCTACCCTGATGTATTTGTTTCTGTAAATTTTATCTCCATAAAATGTACAACACTTGCGATATCAACACAAAGGCAGAAATGCCCCAAATAAATACACTTCTATTAGCCATATTCCACAACGTAAAAATCTCCATGCCCAATCTCACATTGCAACAGGGGATATGGAGTCCTTTCTACAGGGAGGAACAGATCAAAGAGTTTGGCTAAAGCACCCAAACATCTGTATTTTCTGAGTGAGCTTTCTACAGGTTTTCACTTAACTGCTTATGGCTCATTGGGCTGGAGACAGTCTCCGTAGCTGACTTACACGGAACTGTACGCCAACCTCAGCTCCGCTGCTTTGCACATGTGCCCAGGGCGTGTGTAACTCATCTGTGCAAAGTACAAAATGGGTAGTGTATCTCTGGACGTACACTAAGATGTAGTGTACGTAAGGTACAGAACACAGCAGAATTCATTCCCCACCATGCATTTTACCAATATTTGGCCTTAGATGCTTCAAATATATATATATTTTTATTCTTGTGTGATTTTTTTTTGTTTTTGTTTTTGTTGTTTTTAGTTGGGATACAGAGATTTAGATATCATTCATTCTAGCATTTTCAAGAACCATTTGTTTGAATTGATTCTTGCCCTTCATCCTGTCCCCCGACAGTCCTCTGCCCAAACTCCCCTTTCCTCTACACCAATAGCTTCCCCCTTTCTGTTGACATGCTATGTGTATCTTCTGCCCTTTCCTCACCCATATTATAACTGACTCTGGGTGACCATTCTAATTTTATAGGTCTTACTGACATTTAACCCACAATATATACATACTTATATGTATCACATGCTAGGGTATCAGAGAGAATATGCAGTTTTGGTCCACTTCACTTAATATAATTCTTTCCATGTTTGTTTATTTTCCTGATAATTTCCTTTTCCCACGCTGTTGAATAAAATGCCATTGTGTATATGTACCACATTTTCATTACCCATTCACCTGACAATGGGCATCTAGGCTGATTCCAATTCTTATTCTTATTATTATTATAAATAGAGCAGCAATAAACATGGATGTGTAACTATCTCTGTTGTAGAGTGTGGTGTTCTGAGTTATATGGGAGTTCAATGTCTGATTTTTGAGGTAGCTCCATACTGATTGTTTGTTTGTTTTTGTTTTTTCAAGGTAGGGTCTCACTCTAGGCCAGGATGACCTAAAATTCACTATGGAGTCTCAGGGTGGCCTCAAACTCACAGTGATCCACCTACCTCTGCCTCCTGAGTGCTGGAATTAAAGGTATGTGCAGCTACATCCCGCTTATACTGAGTTTTATAATGGCTGTTACAAATAAAACGTATGGATCCATTCATGTTGCCCCTTCCATACCACCAACCACTTGCTGTTCCTCGCATGATGCCCTGTGCCTTGTGCCATTTCCATTTAAATTTTCAACATCTCCATGTGTGTAAGTATCCACGTGGCATGACAGTGGCCCACTGTGTGTGATTCATGTTAAGTGTCCATTTGGATCTTATGTGTCATCCCATTCTCAGGACATTTTTACATGCAGCACCATGAGTGTTCTTCATTGAAAAACATACCAAGTTATTAATTTACTTCAAAAGCATAAGTAGGTGCTCTGTTTTTGCAGCCCTGTATCTAAGCCTCATTGGTCTCTTCTTTTCACTGATGGCCTATGGCATTGCAACAGACACTCTGGAACACCAATGCAAGGGTTACTCCAGTCCCAGCATAAAGAAATAAATGCGCCCTCCTGTCTCTTGTACCTCTGACCTCAGGGTGTTGTGCAAAGGCCCTGATTTTGTCCAGTTCCCTAAACTGTAGATTCCAGTTGCTCCCACAGAAAGTTTGATGGATGGATGGCATTTTGTTTAAATTTTGTCCATTCATGACCATCTTTTCATGTTTATAGGTCTTCTCTTCTTCAATATAGGCCTACAATTCAACCAATATTATGGTGAACTATCAGCGTGTCATGTCCACCTCTAGGAAGGCCAAAGAAGTCAGTGAGCTAATGGAAAAGTCCTGCTTTCACAGAGTTCATATGACAGTGAGTGAAGACAAGGAACCAGTGACATGCATGAAGAAAAGAGCATGGCAGTAAATTATGAGCATAACAGAAGGAAGCACAAAAGTAGAGAGGTGGGCATGCAGAACTGCCAGGCTTGGGGAGAGGGAGAGACTAGAGGGTGGCATGGGACGGAGAAGCTTAGCCACACTGTTGAAGACAGATGTGATCAGAGGCTTGAAGAAACTAACAGGGTGTGAAATAGTCACTGGCGGGGGGTTAAGGCAAATGAAACCTCTATCTACCAGGTATGGTTCCAGACTTTGTGGAAAGCCAGGATCCCAAGGTAGCCAGAGCAGAAAAGGAGTAAGAAGTCAGACCTGAGATTAAAAAAAAAAAATGCTATAGCTCTGGGTTGACTGGAAAGGAAATGGAAGAAACAGGGTTTTGCAAGATTTTTTTTAAGTACTTTGTCAGGTAACAGTGAAACAGTTTTCTTACCAACAATTTAGACATTTTAAAATGTGTTTGTTTATTCTGCTCTGTGGTGTAGAATCTGACTATGTGACCTTCCTGAGTAATGCCAGCAGTAGGTATAGTCAGCATATAGGAACTTGACACTGGTGATCCCAAGAGCTGGGAAGGTTCTGGATACACTCTTAATGGAGAGAAAACAGGTCTGGATGACATGGGTGGGAGAGGGGAGAGGATAACAAGAACAGGGGAAGGCTTAGCTTCAGAAACTGAGGGGCAGGGTTTGCCATCACCAGAGCTGAGGAAAGTTGCAGCTGGGGCATGTGTGAAGCCATTCTATAGTGAGGTCTCTCTTAGACCTGCTGAGCTCAGGCATATAAAGATACAGAGCAGGGGCCTGTAGGCAGGCCTTACTCATGATGAGAGTCTTAAGGGGAGGTCTAGGTGGCAATACAAGACATCATGTCTCCAAAGAATTGTTTTAAGCAACAGGACTGGTGAAAGCATATAAGGACATGGATAGTATGGTGGTTTGAGTCTGCTAACCCCCATAAACTAGGGAGTTCTGAATGCTAGGTTCCCAGCTGATGGAGATTTGAGAATAAACACCTTCTGGAGGAAGTGTATTGTTGGGGGCAGGCTTATGGATGTTATAGCTGGTTTCCCAATGCCAGGGTTTGGCACACTCCCCTGTTGCTACTGTCCAACTCATATTGGCCCCGGGGCTGATAGCCACCCTCTGCTCATGCCATTGCTTTCCCCTGTCATCATGGAGCTTCCTCTCAAGCCTGCAAGCCAAAATAAACCACTTTTTCCCACAAACTGCTCTTGGTTGGGTGATTTCTATCAGCAATGCGAATCTGACTACAACAGTAAAGTGGTACCAAGGAGTGGGGTTGCTGCCAGACACCTGATTGTGTGGTGTTGACCTTTTGGAACTGATTTTCAAGAGGAATGTGGAAGGATTTGCAACCTTGGCATAAGAGATGCCTTGCAGTGCAGTAAGTACAGCTTGATGGACTATCGTGGTCAGAGTTGAAAGACCTGAGTGCAGTAAGAACTATGGGCTGTGAGGTTTGGCTTATGAGGGTGAGAAAGAGCTTTGCTTGTACTGGGTTAGCAGTTTGTGTGAGAAGCTTGCTGTTATGCCCTTATCCTGAGAAGTTGTGCAGGGTTTCTTTGCACAGAAATGAACTGGTGTGAGCAGAGGGATATGGCACAGAAAGAAATCTTCAGGCTGAAACTGCTGCTTGTTCAGTTGCAATTGAGAGATTACAACCTTTGAGACCTGCACTGGGGCAACAGGAAGAATGTACTCTTTTGAAGGGGCCTGAGTGCTCAAAAAATGTCTTGTTCTTCAAAGTCTGCTTTATTCCCCCCTGGATTAACAAATTGGCACCCTACCTGGTATTGTAGAGAATAAGAAGTGCAGGAAAGAGAGGGTCATTGAGTTTGCAACATGGTCTTATGTTTTGGAAATGACCATGGGCAGTGTGTAGTGGGATTGCCAGCATGGAGACCTGATGGAGCCATGAGGATGAACCGTGGATTGCAGTGGACACGTAGAGGAGATGCCGGGACCATGAGAGGGCTGCTAAGGAATGCTGGTGGCCCCAGTGAAGTTTTCCAGGACTGTGAGTAGCCTAGCTGAAGGAGCAGAATTAGAACTCTAGAGACTTGTTGCTGGTTAGAATTATTGGACTTGGAGATTTGTCACTGGCTAGAGTTGTTGGACTTGGAGCTACATAGTTTGGTGTTTCCCCTGTTTAAATCATGTATTGCTTGAGTATTTCTTTGCTATGCCCAATTCCATCTTTTTCAATGTGAAAGTTTTTTCTGTGCTATTATGTTTTTTTGAGGTTATTTTATTTTATTTTATTTTATTTTTGGTATTATGGCTCAGTTAAAAGATCTTGGACTATGGGGATGTATGAATGTCATTGGAGTTGACAAAAACTATGGGGTCGTTTATAGTTGTATTGAATGCATCATATTTTACTTCATGTATGGTTATCAGTTTATGGGGGTAGGGGCAGAATGTGGTGGTTTGATTCATGTGTTCTCCATAAGCTTAGGTGTTCTGAATGCTAGGTTCCCAGCTGATGGATATTTGGGAATTAACACCTCCAGGAGGCAGTGTATTGTTGGGGGCAGGCTAATGGGTGTTATAGCCTGCTTCCCCTTGCCACATTCCTCTGCTGCTATTGTCCACCTTATGTTGGCTGGGGGGTGATGTCCACCCTCTGCTCATGCCATCATTTTCCCCTAACATCATGCAGTTTCCCCTCAAGCCTGTAGGCCAAAATAAACCTCTTTTTCCCACAAACTGCTCTTGGTTGGGTGATTTCTACCAGCAATGAGAACATGGCTGCAACAGATAGAGATAGAAAGAGACAGAAAGAGACCATAGATTCTGCCACACCTGATCACATTAACCCATTTTAATTTTGTGGAATTCACCTTTTTAATCAGTATTTATGTTCTGCTGAAATTTGTTTTTTTATGTCCTTCCTCACATCAAGAAGTTACCTGCCGCTTATACAATGGGCAGGTGAATGATTTACACTGCAACATGGGTGATCATGAAACACAATTACTTTCTGGACCTATATTGGTAATGTCTAAAGAAAACTGTGCTAGAGAATATTTCCAACATATTCCTACATTTTTCAAATAATTTTTACTATATGTGCATACCTCTATTTATATTTCAAATTATTCATGAATCTACCATCTTAATAAACAATATCAGTTACTTTCTTATTCAATGATGCTTTGGTAATAATCACTTTCTACATTTATTAATTGTTTTTGCTATATTTATTTATACTAATATGGCCAAACTACAGCCCGTGCTTGCCCAGAACTCAGTTTCTAGTCCAGAGTATGCTCAACCTCAAGGCAATTCTCCTGATTCAACTTCCCATGTACTGGATTTCAAATATGAGTCACCACACTTAGTTTGTTTCTTTTATTGTTTTTTTTAATACATGTTTTTCCATTTTCATGTTTTTTTAAATTTAGTATGATACTGTTTTTATCAAATTTCTATTATCTGAGTGTTTATGTGTTAAATTTTAATAAGCATTTTTACTGAGAATTTTAACACATGGACAGTGTAATTCCCTTCCTATTAGCCTCTTTTGTCCTCTTTCCATCTATTGAATTGAGCCCCCTCTTCTTTCTGAATAGTTCTATTTTGATGGCTGATTCTTCTCTTTCATCTTCCATGTCTACCATTGCATAGGAGGTATGTCACAGTCAGTTTCATGTTGCTGGGACAAACACCCAATCAGAAACAGCTAATGGGACGAAAGATTCATTTCAGGCTTACATATTCCAGGGGAATACCATCAATGGTAAAAGAAGATGGCTCACTTCCATAGATCCAATCATAGAGACACCATCAGCAGCCAGCCCTACAAAACTGCCACAACTTAAACTGCTCCTACCATACTGAGGCCTGGACTTAAGATCCAGCCCCAGTGACATAGGTTTTCCTGATTCGGGCACTGCTCATTGAACTCTCAAGTAACAGGCCCAATGCTTTACCAAAAATATCTGAGTCTATGGGGCCGTATACTCAAACTACCACAAGGGTGGAAAAAGAATACTAATAGTGCTCTTGCTGATAGCCAGAGAAGCTCCTTTATAGACATGGTGGTAGACACTGGGGAGAATCAATAATCAACAAAGCTCAATATAAGAGGCTGTTGAGAGCTCAAGACTAAATGAGACATCTGGGAGGCAGAGGCAGGAGGATCACTATGATCATTGTTTGAGGCCACCTTGAGACTTCATATTGAATTCCAGATCAGCCTTGGCTAGAGCGAGATCTTACCTCGAAATCAATCAATCAATCAATCAATCATCTCTATCACACTCTCCAAACTTCAGGGAACATGCTAAAATTTGAAGTTACATTCCTTTAACTTTATTGAATGCAAAATTGTATTGCCTACTAACTCTCAAAATTAAGGTAAGATAGACAGCTACTACTGATCATAGTAACTGTGAAATTATTTGAGAGTATATACTGAGTGGATATGGTAACTTGAAAATAAAGATGATGAAAGAAGAATGGTAGAATTAATTTATGATTACTATGAATAAATTCTTAAAAACTGAATTTTAAACATAAATATAAGAGATTTTTAGGAAACAAAAATTGCAAAGACTGATGGAAGATTAATATAGACAATATGGAAATATCCATCCTATAATTATGAAAATACTTAAAATTGGTTACATATTTAAAATTGGTTACAATTTTAAAACAAAAATTAAAAGTTTCAGTAAATATTAACATGTGAAAATTTACTTATAGAAAAAGAAACAAAACATTTTTTTTTCTATTATATTGGCAATAGAACTGTGGTGTTGGATAAAAAACCTTACAAACAATACTATTGTAGAGCCCTAGCCAATGCAATATGGCAATAAAAAGTGAGTTTGGGAAAAAAATAACTAATTTCCTTAGTTGTAGGTAACATGATTGTGCATATTGAAATCAATTTACAAAACTAGAATATGGACTGGAGAGATTGCTCAGTGGTTAAGGTGCTTGTCTGCAAAGCCTGACAACCAGGGTTTGATTCCCCAGTACCCACATAAAGCCAGAAGCACAAAGTGGTGCATGAATCTGGAGTTCAGTTGCAGCACCTAGAGTGCCCATTCTCATTCTCTCTTCTCTCTGTCTTTCTCTCTCTTTCCCCCCTTACAAATAAATAAAAACAAAAAAAATCTTAAAAAATACTAAAACACATTTGGAATTAATTGGTGAATATTTATATAAGGGAAATTTAACTGTACAATTCACTTCTTTTTGGTAGCCAAAACAAAGATCCCTCTGTAATCCTCATGATGTCTTCTGCCTTGTCTGGTGCTTGGGACAGAAGTTCTTCTTTCCTGAACAAAATCCACACTGACAATTTAAGCTTGTGTATTACATACCAACAGTAGGCTGACACAAACAGGACTCCTCCTGGGGTGTGAGCTTTACATCTTGTGACTCAAGCAGAAACAATGTAAGACATGTAAATACCAATAAATAATGGTCACATCTCATTCCAACTAAAAAAAGTACTGAAAGCATAAGTACAGACACTATATCATTAGGAGGGGAGTTAAAAAAGTTGAAGACAGTGTGTCTTATTCTTAAGGGACTTGGCAATGTGTCAAAGCAATGTGTGAGGGCAGACTCATCACTCAAGAGAGTGCAATTCACAGTTCAGACCCATGGGGACACACTCAGAGGGACACATGCCTAACTTGCCTCAGTGAGTCTGGGAGGCAGGGAGAAATCAGGAAGGGAAGGTCAATAAAGGAGATGGCAGGACTTTTAGTAGTAGAAAAGTATAAAAGGTAAGGGAAAAGAACACTAAACAAATATGTCCAAATGCCAAAAAAGTGAAAATGTAAAAGCTGTGAAGAAATAATTGAGATGAAATATCAGGAGGAAAGAAGCATTGCTTGTACCACCGAAAAACTTGAAAGCGACTTGTGATGGTTCATCTTAATTGTCAGCTTGATTGAATCTGGACTCACCTAGAAGATACTTCCCTGTGCATGTCTATAAGGGAGGTCCTAGATTAGGTTAGTTGAGGCAAGAAAACCCACTCCATAATACCACTCCATGAGCTGGGGTGCTGGACGGGATAAAAAGGGAGACAGTAAGCTGAGTAGCAGTGCCCACCACTCCCTGCTTGCAGTTGTATATGCAATGAGGCTGTCTGCATCTTGCTCCTGCCTCCTCTATGCCTTGTCTTTCATGGTGGAAGGTGACCTGGAACTACAAATTAAGTAAACTCTTCCTCTCTTAAATTGCTTTTTGTCAAGTAATTCAACACAGGAACAAAGAAAGTAACTCATACACAACCCAAATATCTCCAACATGTATCAGTAAAATATCTGATACATCTAAGGAATGGAATTCTATTCAATAACTACATAGGATAAAGTATAGTGGTGTGGTAGTGTCATGGTTTGAATGTGAAATGCCTCTTGTGTTTCAAATGCCTGGGTCTCAAGCTGGTGGCAATTGGGAGGTGAAAGACTTGCTAGAGCAGGTGTGTCACTGGGGGTAAGCCTTGAGGTTCAGCCCACTGGCTGTTCATAGGTCAGTTCACTCGCTCTGCTGTCTCCCTGTTCATCGTATGTTATGATGTAAGCCAGCTGTCTGATTGTTATACTTCCCCACCATTAAGAAGCTTCCCTTCAAAACTGTAAGTCAAAGAAACCCTCTATCAGCTGTCTGTCTGTGAATGGGTGTTATATCCCAGCAATGAGAAGGTTAACTGCTAAAAATATAAGTAAGAAACATTAACTTTGATCATGTATATTAATGGGAAACATCCAGAATAATACAGTATTATGTTATTATTATGAAATAGTTAAGTGGATATATATGTAAACAAAAATTTACATATTTGCATCTTCACAAAAATGTAAAATATACACTATATATTCAGTGTGACTATCTTTGGTTCCTAAACTTTGTTTAGAGATTTTATTTTTCTAAAACAGTTTATTATTTCAGACTAAAAGACAGATGAAATTTGAACACACAAAAGAGTTTATGGTGTGAACCAAAACAATCAGCTCTGCTTTACAAAAAGATTTGCATGAATGCATATGAGTATGTTTAGACCATTTGATTCAGCAAATTATTTCCTAGGGATGGGTTGTAAGGAATTAATTATACATAAGGACAAGGTCTTATTTTCAAGGGTATTTGCCTTATCATTATATATATTATCAAAAGTTAGAAACATAAACATCCACCAGGATACCCAGTATTTAATTATAGATGTTCACATTACAGGATGTAGTCCACCCTGCCTTTGGGGTTATGCATCTGTGGATTCAATGAAATCAGGACAAATAATATTTTTGAAAAAAAATGTATCTTCACTGAACCAGTACTGGCCTTTTATGGGTCATTATTGCCTATAGACCAAAAAATATTTGCATAGCATTTACTTCACAGTAGGTGGGATAGGTAACCTTGATAGCTCACTTTAAATTCTGGAGGAACTACACAAGTTACAAATGAACACTACATTGTTTTCTATAAGGTACTTGGCCATCCAAGGATCTTGGCACCTAGAGTGGTTCCTGAACCAAAACCTCCATGGGGCAATGGACAACTGGACACTTATGTACATGTGAAGCACTTGTTAACACACTAATGGTGATGTCTGGTAAGGACATAATATGTGCTCATTTTTAATTTCTCAAAATGATGTGTTTTCCCCAGTGTGCATGTGGAGGTAAGAGGACAGTGCTGGGTATTGGGCCTTGCCTTCCACCTTATTTGAGGCAAGCTCTGTCATTGTTCACTGCTGTGTTCTCTAGGCTGGCTTCCAGGTGATTCTCTTGTCTCTGCCTCCCTTCTCACCCTAGGTACTCTGTGATCACATACAGTGCCTAGCACCACAGTGTCCAGCTTTACCTGGGACCTCATGATCCAAACTCTAGTCCTCACATGGTTGCTGCAGAAGCTTTATTCGTTAAGCCATCTCCCCGGCCCTCATGATGATTTTAATACTGCAAAAGCTTATTAAGAGTCCCCTTCAACTATATTACCAAATGCAATTTCCTGTGGACAATTAGGAACAGAAATGCATGCAAAACGAGCTTTGTGAACTACTGCAGACCAGCAGTTATAACCAAAGCACAATGAACTGATATGACTCCACAGAGCAGTGCCTTGGATGCCCTACATGATGGTATTTACACTGCCACTACCTTGATAATACAAACCACAGCTGTGCTCTGCTCAGAACCATGTAAAGGAGCTTCTCAGAGATACATGAAGACATAACATTTAATAGAATTAAATTTTACTACAGTGTCTTTTTATTAGACTTTTAATTAAATGTGGCCCAACTAACTGATTTATAGGATATATGTTAAAGTTACAAATGGAAGGAGAAACAAAAATGTATAGGGGAACAGAGAGGACTAATGGGAGGAGGAGGTGGGAAGGAGAGGGGAGAAGGACTTGGGGGGATGTGAACAGATACCACATACACTTGTATGAAAAGTCTTTATGCGACACAGTACCATGGACAATGAATATACACAATTAATTTTTCAAAATAATTGGAACATCATCATAGTAATCTTTTGTTAGCTCAAGCAAAAATTGATGGTACTATACAATAAGAAAATACTCTGGGGCCTCAGTGAGCTCAAAGGATACCAAGTGACAATTAGCCCAGAGGCTGAAAACAGCCCTCTTACATTCCTATAAGTCCTATTGTTTTATGCATTTTTTGAGAATCAAAACATTTGCATTTAAAAATCACAGTAGGCACACATAGTAATGAAGTTCATTGTTAAAGAATAAGAAAACTAGGGCTGGAGATGCCTCAGGGATTAAAGGTGCTTCCTTGCTCCAGGTGTGACTCCTGGTGCCTACAGAGAGCCACACACACCAAGTGGTGCATGTGTCTGGATTTTGTTTGCAGGAGGCCCTGGTGTACCCATTTTCTCTTTCTTTCCCCTTCTCTCTCTTAAATAAATAAACAAACATTTTTTTTTTAAAAGATAAAGAAAACATAATTCTTAAAAATTTATTCTGGACTCAGGCTTATATGGCTGATGAACTCATATTCAAGCAGAAAATATAGGTTCAGTGTACTATGTTATCAGTAAAATTATTAAAAAAAACATCAATCATCAATAATAGCATAAGTTACGTTGACTATGTCATCAATGAAATTTCTAAGCATATTAACCTGCCAACTGATACTAAAACCATGACTGGGTTCTATTATTGTGAGTATAGTGAATATTTTTAAATCCACAGGGTATATTTAGTCTTTTTCAAAGCCATCAATATTGAAATTCACATGCATTTTCTGAATGGAAGGTGTCTCAGTCATCAGACATACAGGATGCCGTTGAGTAAAAACTGAGAAAATGGTTACTGATGCTTCTCTCTTCTAACTTCATCATCTTATTTCTTAAATTGAAAACATTTGCCATAAATTTGATAGTACATACCCTCATATTTGAAAGATGTACATGAGAATCTCTACAGAACAATACTAGAATGTGTATAATGACTTTGGATTATGGACTCTTAAGTGTCATTATAATATAAAAGTTGTACTTGTTAATTTTCTTTCCATTTTATTTCTTTTTGTTGAGATTATGGTAAGAACATGAACTTTTAAGAAACATTAAATTTACTATAAAATAGAATGGCATGACTGGAAGTTGGAAGACAGTCAGTCCTCAGACAGTCAGCGCGTCTAGTGTCAGAAGGTGCTGCTACATGGGCGACTGGAGGAAAATGACCAATATCTGTCCAAGCCACTCATGGTCTAACCTATTTAGCAGCAAATGACTTGTTGTGATGCCCACACAAGTGCAATAGTGGCATACAGCCATGGTGGGGAACCAACTGCTCTCAATTTGGCTAACTGATCTCCTCAGTGGTATGAGACCCATAGCTAGAGCTGGGAAACAAGTCAGAACCATATCCAAACATAAGCCCACTCACCAATATCAAGCTACCATCAATCATGGGCTACAAGAGGGCCTATACCTATTAAATTCTCTATAAAAAAAGTAAGGGTTATCTCTTTTGTCCTGGTGCTAACTTACTTACTCTCCACTGGAGAATCTGCTTCTCTTTTTCAGATAGATGTAGATCCTAAGGAGAGAGCCACCCCATCATACCTCCAAAGGGCCCCGGCTGAAACTAAGAAAAATTGGAGAAACAAGCAAGGGTGCTGTTTTCCTGATGAACTGGATACCAGCACAAGGGGCAAAGAGATCAACACAGAGGAAAATCAACTCCTACCAAATCAGAGAGCCAGAGCCTCAGAGGTCCCCAACACCTCATCACTGAAGCAGACCAAAAATGAACCCAACATGGCTCAGGGAAATTTTGCAGAAGAGGGGGCGGAAAGAATGTCAGAGCCACATGTTGGGTCATGATATGCAGAGACATTTAGCTTACCCATAACTGTGGGCAAACTCCACAATGCATGACCCGTATACCTCAACAAGGAGGGGCCAAGGGGAGGGGGTAGGTCACGAATGAGCCTAATAATGGTACCAAACTGACTGTATTTGCTGAATACAAAACTAACTAATAAAGAAAAAAAGAAAAAAAATACTATAAAAATAGAGTTAAGATTAAAAAAATTTGAACATATTTACCTTCAATGGAGACTCACATTTACATAGTGTGACCCCATCACTCAGCATTTAGGGTCAGAGAAGGCCCCTTCCCATCTAGAAAAACAGAGTACAAAGGGAACTCCAAGGAAAGCAAAATGTGAAATTCCCCTAATACAATAATGTGTGTTTTAATGGGGCCATTTAATTAGATGTTTTCTGCATTTTTCTCTGTAGGTAAAATGTTCCTTTAATTATTCTAACAAAGTACACAGTGATTCAAAATTAAGAACTAATATTTCATGTCATTTTATTCAATGGAAACTCAATATTTTTGAATTTCTGTTACTCAAGGTTAACCAGTATTTATTGTCTCAATATATCAAGAATTACTTAATCAGCAATTTATCTTGACTAAGCACACATTAAAATTCAAGTCTTCTATAAAGTAATATGTTATGCCATTATTTATATACGTATGTGTTTATTAGTGTATGTTAAATATACATATTATTATGACAATTTTTTTATTTTTAAATAAGGTTTGACTGTATTTGTCCCAACTACTCACGTGTATCCCTCTGCCCATTCTGCTGGTCCTCTTCTTATCTCCTGATAGTTCCCCTTTTGTTTTTATAGGTTTTGGCATTAAACGTGTTTTGTTTAGAGTTCTCTTTCTTGCTCCTCTTACAAAGTGGGAATTTCATGTGAGATTTATAAGTGACAAGTTTGTCCCATGATAATTCACATTGCCCTCAAGAGGGTAATATGATGAAATTGAAAGCAAAACAACAGAAGGTAAGGAGGAAAGTGCCAGAAGGGAGAAACAGAGCAGCTAGGAACTGCATCCACTGCTTTCCTGCCCCGCCCTATTCTGTCCCCTTCATCTTTTCTCACTTGGTTATACCAAAGCAGTGGGATGCTTGTGATGCTATTGAACGAGTCCTAAGTGTGATAGGGCACTTTTTGCAACTAGGGACAGAACTCACTAGTTGATAGGCATATCCAGCCTTCTACACCACAGAAAAGCTCTAGCTTTAACCTCTTACTCTCTTCATCTTCCTCCACAGGATGAAAGTGGACAGATTCGTGGAGCAGGCAGAAGGTGCAATCACACCCCACAAAAGGGAGGTGTGGCACCTGGGGGTTAAGTCTGTGGGAGTCCAGCATTTTTTTAAATAAACTTTTAGTGAGACTCAAAAGCATCTGCAGTTAATGAGGAAAAATAGTTGAAGGACAAAAGGGATTTTTAATTATTTTTATTTTTATTTATTTATATGACACAGAGAGAGAAAGTGATAGAGAGTGAGTGTGAGAGAGAGAATGTGTGTGCCAGGGCCTCCAGCCACTGCAAATGAACTTCAGACACATGTGTCACCTTGTGCATCTAGCTTATGTGGGTCCTGCGGAATAGAACCAAGATCCTTTGGCTTTGCAGGCAAATGCCTTAACCACTAACCCATCTCTCCAGCCTGAGAAAAGGGATTTTTAAGAAGATTGAGTGGCCTTTTCCTCTTTATGGAAACCTGTGATTAAAAGAAACTTACTGTAAAATTGTCTCTGTGCTGCGAGCTCTGGCTATGACACAGGCTGTCCATTAGAATATAAAGAAATTACTTTAAAAATAGTACTCTGTGGTTTTATGAAAATCACCATAATATCTTGTTTTTCTTCATTTTTCATTTATTTGTTTGTGTTTCTGTATGTATGTATTTCTATGTGTGTATGTGTACTCATGTAAATGGCTGTGCTTCTGCCTCCTGCTGCTGCAAACCAAGAGCAGACACTTAACCCATTTTTTGTATCGAGCTTATGTGGTTGGCTAAGGAGCTGCAAACAAGACCTTCAATTGCTGAGCCATCCTCCTAGCTTTTATAATGAACTCTTCATTGAAGCACATTACTTCTGTTTAAATTTTAAATTTTTCTGAAGTTTTTAAAGATTTAATTTTACATAACTTTAGATTAGAATGATTTTTTTGTTTGTTTGTCTCCCGCAAAGCTACACTGGTGTTTTACAAAGTGAACACACTTTCTTCCCATCCCTATAGGCAAGAACCTTTCTTTGTAATAAAATAAACTTTTTTTAAAAAATTTACTTATTTGAGAGAAAGAGAGGCAAAGAGAAAGAGAGAAAAAGAAGAAGAAGAAGAAGAAGAAGAAGAAGAAGAAGAAGAAGAAGAAGAAGAAGAAGAAGAAGAAGAGAGAGAGAGAATGGGCACACCAGGGCCTCCAGTCACTGCAAACAAACTCCAGATATATGTGTAATCTTGTGTATCTGGCTTATGTGGGTCCTGGGCAATTGAACTGTGGTCCTTTGGCTTTGAAGTCAAATTCCTTAACTGCTAAGCTATCTCTCCATCCCTAAAAATAAACTCTTTATTAAAGTAGTAAGACTTATGTCATACAAAATAAAGAAGGTGGAAAGAGCATAAAAGCTAGGAGAAAAAAAGTGTATAAGACATCCTTTGTTTTAAAACTACCTAGGCACCTATTAAGTGCTTAATAAATGCTTAACAAAATGAAATGCTTAAAACACTGATGTACTCTTTAAAAATAGCATTCTGTCACAAAAGTTATTCTAAATATTAAGGTTATTTTCTTCAAATTCCTAGATGTCTAATGATGTCCAGTGTTTTACTAAAAATTACAGCATTAAAATCCTTGAGCAGGTCATCGAGGTGCATCCCTTATTCCCAGCAAAGGTAGGAGGAACACTGTGAGTTTGAGGCCAGCCTGACTACTGAATGAGTTTCATGTCAGCCTGGGCTAGAATGAGATCCTATCTCAAAAAACAAACAAGCATAACTCCTTGATATGCTTAAACAACCACAATTAATGTATTAAATACTGCAATTTCCTTCTTTGTTGTTTATATTGCTTGCTTCTTTTCTGTAAGAAGGTAGAGAGCTGCTGTCACGGTCTTTTTAATTTTTTTTTTCTTTCTTTCTTTATTTATTTGAGAGTGACAGACAGAGAGGAGGAGGGAGGGAGAGAGAGAGAGAAGGAGGGAGGGAGAGAGAGAGAGAGAATGGGCACGCCAGGGCTTCCAGCCACTGCAAACAAACTCCAGACGCATGCGCCCCCTTGTGCATCTGGTTAACATGGGTCCTGGGGAATCAAGCCCCGAACCGGGGTCCTTAGGCTTCACAGGCAAGCGCTTAACTGCTAAGCCATCTCTCCAGCCCGTCGTGTTCTTATTATGACTGGATCCCTCGCTGGTCTCTGACACTTGCTTTGGCAGATGACATACCAGCAAATGTAAATCCAGTAGAAGATTGAATTGATCATTTCTTGCTTCTAAGAACCTTCTACCATGACTCACTTTTGCAGGATCAGCAGCTGAGGATAAGTACCTGGTCACCCCAAACTATGCAGCCAAGGCTGTACACCTGAGGCTGACCATTCAATTTCAGGTCAGCTCAGCTCACCCAAATGAAAGGTGCAGAGAAAATCAATCCCCAAAGTCATGAGCCCAGAAACAATTGAGGTTAAGGTTACTCTATGTTCAAGACGGACTTTTACGCAGCAAAGCTAACCAACACCCTCACTCTTTGTTATTTATTATTATTATTATTATTATTATTACTACTATTATTATCATCATTTTGTTTTTTTGTGGCAGGGTCTCATTCTAGCTCAGGCTGACCTGGAATTCACTATGTAGTCTCAGGTTGGCCTTGAACTCATGGTGATCCTCCTACCTCAGCCTCCCGAGTGCTGGGATCAAAGACATGCAACACCACACCCAGCTATTATTATTATTATTATTATATAGCTTAACACACAACTTCAAAGGGTTTAAAGTGAATGTGTGAGGTAGTGAAGCTGAACTCTGATCATGGGATCCACGTACTACACCTATGCTACAAAGATAGTATTAGAACACATGCAGTCACTTTCAGAGTCCTCCTGCTGCCTTAGACCTAAGCCAGCAAGGCAAGCCCAGCCCCACTGCTGCCCAAGCTGAGGCAATCTTGAACATAACTCTGTTATCTATGTGCCTTTCTGCTGCCCCCAATGCCTATGCCTTCTTCATCTTCCAATCTCACCTCCATTACCTCTGTGGCTTCTTTCATATATAGGCTGACCTTTCCCCCTTCTCCCAGAAACTAACTTATACAAAGGAAGAGGTTTCCTTTGTTCTTCATATTTTCAGGGTCAATATTTCTCTCTCTTTCTCTCCCTGTTTCTGGCTTCTAGACCACAATGCAGCCTGTGACATAGTACTACATTTGTTCTATAAGCTTTAATTCTAAAATGGCATTTTTTCACTCGCTCTCCACCTCTTTTTTTCTCTCTTTCAAATAAATGAATAAATTAAAAAAAATAAAATTAATGACATTTCATTTCAGGGCCTCTCACTGAACTAGCCTGTTTTCCCTCCCAAAACTTATCTATGAAATAGAAAACAGCACTCTCCACACCTCCACAATAGACATCAGATAATACCAAACCTGATGGTCCTTCCTGGGTCTGCTTCTATGGTCCATGTGCAGTGGAGGTTGTTGTCATATGGGGCTGGGTAACCTGGGGATAGTATGCGTCCTGATGTGGCTGCATGGATCCGACCTCCACATTCCGCTGCAAAGACACACAGAGGGTAAAGTCTATTTTGGATGTCTGGACTTCCGTTTAGCTACCTTTTCAAACATGGGCCATAATATCCATAACATTTTCCCAGAAAAGGAATCACCATCATCTATCTATCTGCCATGGTCTTCCTTCCTTACTTCTTCCCAACCCACACCTGCACAGAAAATCTGTATTCCCCGGGGCAGCCCAGCTGAGCATGCAGACAATGTACACTCACTTCATGATTCCGGGGGTAACTGGGCACAGTTGTCATTATGCAGTGCCAGAATGTTTGCCTTTCACACCCCAGCATGTGCATACATGTACACACACACACAGCTCAGGAGCACATGAAAACACATGGACAGACCAACAGGACTCTTGCCCTTTCCCAAGAATGACATCCATGCCGCATGCCACACACAGCACACACTCTTCAGTCTGGCTCTGGGTGGGAGTTTAATGGGACTTCCCCACTCACCCACACAAGAGGGCACAGGTTTGTCCCACACCCTCCGGTCCCCACTCAGGCAGGTCAGGGTGCTGCTGCCATGCATGGCATAGCCTGGGTTGCAGCTATACAGAACCACGGTGTCGGTGAAGTGGCCTTCATCACGGATCCTGTAGCCATAGTTAGGGATGCCTGGGTCCTCACATCTTACTAGATCAAAACCTAGAGAGAGAAGAGAACAGGTTAGCAAACTCAAGGTAGATAAAACAGAGACTGAATAAGCCAGACTGTCTCATGTTCCTAAATACAGGAATAAAGAGATGCATAATTATTTCAAATGGGAAACACTGTTGGTCATGATAAGACCCACGTACTTCAAACATGCTGCTGTCTCTTGTAAGCTGGGCACATTGTTCTGAATCCTTATCTATCTATCGACACCTCTACTCATGCTGCATTTTTTACGAACTCAAAGCTCCTTTTGGCCACAAGCTTTGCTCCATTCACAAAGCCCTTGCTGTCACAACTCAGAGCTTCAGGGTGCCGTGAGTGCACCATGCAGAATGCTCACAGCCAGTGCTCACGGCACCCGCCTTCTAAGAACATGTCCATAAACTCCAAGACCTCAAGCTGTATGAATTAAAAAGTTGTTCTTTTTACCTAAACTAGGGAGAGGGCTCAACGGGTAAAATGCTTGTCATGCAAACAGATCCCCAGTGCCTATGTGAAAGTCGGGCATGCCTGTAATCCCAGTACTGGGGAGGTGGTGGCAGGAGAATCCTTGGGGCTTGCTGGCTAGCTAGTATAGACCAATCAGTGAGCTCTAGGTTCAGCAAGACCTTGTTTCAAAAATGAATGTGGAGAGTGAATAAGGAAGACACCTGACATACACCACTGGTCTACATACACATGTACACTCATACACATAAAATCACATATACATACAAGAATACCACATGCACATGCATGTGCAAAGAAAAAAAAAAGTTCTTGGCCAACAAAACTGAGTGTCATGAGATTCTACCTGCCGCCATCCTGTGGCTCAGTCACAAGACACTCAAGGACTCTATGCTACAGACCCTAGAAATGAATCATTTTGATATCTTCCAACTAAGCTCTTAAAGAAACAGGTGGCAGAAATGAAGATTTAGGTGCTAAAGCTCAGAGCACTGTATACTGTTTATACTGAAGGCAATATTTTCAGGCCCTCAGTGGAAACAGTCTCACAGTAACATATTTCTCTTCATATTTCAATGTACGTTTTAACAATTATGAAAAGTTGTATTAGATGCTCAAGAAGCCATAAGGTCTATTTTCTTCTATTTCTGCCTAACATTTTCCTTCCTAAAAAAAAATAATTAACAATCAAAATGGATGTGTATTTTGTTTCTATCCAGACTGCAGTCCTTTGAGGAAAATAGTTCCTTAAACATACAATATGATTTTACCCCAGCGATCTCTAAAACAACATGATTGAGCTTGGGAGTTTGTGGAGAGGAGAAAGAACATGTGTGATCATTTACACTGGGTGGCTAAGAAGTTCACTTCTACAGAGTTATCCATTATACAGTGCTAGTCATTGCCCTCTATGAAGTTACTATCTTTACAACTCTGGGGTAGTGAAGAAATGTGAGCAATGAAATTTAAGATGCCCAGAGTGCAGTACCAGAGGGGCATGTGCAAAGCAAAAGTATATTTTAAATTGCCCCAAAAGAGAGTAGAAGTAAAGAAATCCCCCCCCCCATGACATGTGGTTTCAGGGATTGTACAAATATTTAACTATTTTAGTAACATCAAACTTTTAGGTCTTGCATGACCAAGCCCAGAGTATCAGGGCTACAAATGGCCTTACACATGATTGACCCTGGATTTTTATGTTGTTGGGCCTTTGTTTGGAGTATGGAAGTGATATCCTCTGAACTGTGTTTCAGAAAGTGATTCTGACCAGTTCAGGGGATGACACCCACCACTGGGGCAGAATGACTAGCTAAGAGATGGTACCATCTACTTGTCCTAGTCTTGAGAGCTACAGTGATCTGAAATGTCCCACTGACTTAACTAAATGTAAAATACAGGTGCAACATAAAATATTCATTAGACAGACAAAATCCAGATGGAAAAAATAAAATAAAAACACCAGGAATACACCACCTAGCCTTAATGTTAGCACCATTGTAGTAGAACCCTCAGGGTATTTTTTATACACTAATAGGATATCTGGTCCTGTCAGAAAGGGAGACTGTGTCACATCAGGCCCAGCCACTCTGCACCTCTATCAAGTCAACACCCTCAGGCAATCAGACAGTACTGAGCTTCTGAAGTTCACCCCATTGCAAACCAGCATCCCATCTCTTCAGGGCATTCAAAATCTAGGTGTTATAAGCTCATAAATTAGTCATTCATTGGACCTATATTCTTAAAGCAGAATTTTCTAAAGCCCTGCATTGGATTGCTAAAGTGTCATTGTGTTAGTTTGAAAGTGAAATGTTCCTCATAGCCTCATGTGTTTATAATTAAGCCTCATACTCAATCACTTAATCCCCAATTGGTAGAGCCTTAGGGAGGTGAAGTCTTGCTGGAGGAGGTGTGCTGCTAGGGGTGGGTCTTTAGAATTATTAATCCAGCCACACAGAGTGTTTACTAGCTAGCTCATATGCGCTGTTCCTGCCCTGCTACTGATGTATGTAGATATGAGCAAGTTGCCTTCTCTGCCATGCTTTATCTGCTATGATGAAAATTCCCCTTGACATAGTGAGACTGAAATAAACATTTCCCTTCCATATGTCACTTTTTGTCAGACGTTGTATCAAAGCAATGAGAAATTAGCTGCCACAGTTGTGCCAATAACATTGAAAAATTTGCTGTTAGATCAAGCTTCCAGGCATATCTGCCTGGTATCTGTAAAATGTGGGCACCTGGTGAAGTGGTTTGCATCAGTCAGAATGGGGATAAGTTGGCCCTGTTCCATGTATTACTTTTCAAGTAAGTAAGTGTTTAGACACACACACACACACACACACACACACACACATAGCCCTAGCTACCTACCTACTGGGAATGATGAATTTGAACAAAGAAATGGTCAAGGTAAACATTTATTTTGACAATGACTTGTGTTTTTCTTGTAAATAGGAAATTGACATAAAGACATCCACCCCCCTGGGAATGCATGCTCACATTGACAGAAATACAGCAATGTTCCTGGGAGACATGAATGGTCTCAGAGGATCACAGCCATTTCTCCTAGAAAGTTCCTAGATATTAATGTTTATAATGTTATTCAGAACATATGTCC
This sequence comes from Dipus sagitta, assembly GCA_036346955.1. Classification (NCBI taxonomy): domain Eukaryota; kingdom Metazoa; phylum Chordata; class Mammalia; order Rodentia; family Dipodidae; genus Dipus; species Dipus sagitta. The sequence goes on from CM070783.1 coordinate 41,514,289, forward strand.
CTCAATGCTGAGAAAGCATATTCTTTGTGTAGTCAAAATTCAAATGTCCAAATGTATACTAATTATAAAATAGGCTTGGAATGATATTCTGACCCAAACCTGTCTTGAAGCTTTTATTTGGAGCAAAGAAGAAAACACACATGTGAACATGTGCTTGCACATGCACACAAGCACACACACACACATACACACTACAAGCAAGGGAACAAATAAATGCAACTCAATAAAAATGTCAACTAAGCTTTAGTGGGAGGATGTTTTCAGAGAATTACTGGTTTCATTGCTTTTTCTGTCATATATTCTCAAAAGTTGTTTTTTTTAACACTGTATATTGTTATGGCAGCCAGTGAAGTCAGTTATTGATGGAGGGACAGTCACTTTTTGTGTGCTGTGCCTTTTCTCCTGATACTTTTATTGTTCCTTCAAAAGGTCATCGTAAAATTTGTAATCCCATAAAAAGTCCTTGTCTGGACTCTTGCATGTCTCTAGGCTTACCTGGTGTTTTATATGAAAGATATACTTCCCCCTCAGAAGGTTGGGAAGCATTTGCCCCTTTCAGAACTCAGTTTTCCACGTTTCAATCCATAAGAGAGAGTTTTGCTGTCCTAAATGTCTCACCATGGGGATGGAGAGATGGTCAGTGGTTAAAATCCTTCCTGTATAAGCATGAAGACATGAATTCAGATCCCAGTCACTCAAGTAAAATGTTGGGTGTGGTAGTGTGGGTTTATATTCCCAGTACTTGGGTAGAGGTGAAAGGAGGATCTCTTGAGATTATTGGCTGCATAGTACAGCTGAATTGGTGAGCTCCAGGTTCAGTGAAAGAACCTGTATATACAAATATTGTTTTAGAGTGACTGAGGAAGACACCCAACATTAACCTCTGTTCTTTACATTCAGACACACACACATGTATTCTCCCCATACACATGTGCCCACAGACATACCCATGCATACTCACAGCATATACATGTACACATGCAAAAAGTAATAAACAAAAAACAACCCTTCTCATAGCTTATGAATTCATACAATCAGAGGAAGAATCAAGGAATTTGCATACACATGAGTAATGCATAGGAAACAACCTAAGAGTTGTCTACAGTTGCAATGTTCTGGCTGTCTACTATGGAAGAGGTGCTGCCTGTGCATGCTGACCAGGATGAACCAGTGCCAGAGCTTATTCACATGTCCAGCCTCATGGCCACAGAGATCACCACTTGGACATATAAACAGCTTGATCCCTGAGCTCTGCTGTGGTAGTTTGAAAGTATGGCCCACATTGACACACGTGTTTTATTAAAGCTTGTAACTTGGGCCTCCAGTTGCCTAGCTGGAGGAGATATCACTGGGGGCAATTCTGGGGATACAGTGCAAATGTGCATTGGATCTGAACTTAGCTCAAAAGTACGCAGATGGGTCTGAGTCTAGGTCCCTGTTTGTTGCTGTTTAATGATTGCTGCTTTTTGGTATTGCTGGCTGATGATGGTTGCTCCCTCTACTTGGATTTATGAATGGGAGTCAGGTTCTTCCACCATAGATGGAACTTGTCCTGAATCTGTAAGCTTGAAATAAATCCGTCCCATAAACTGGTTGGCTTGGATGTTCCTCCTAGCAATGTGAAACTGCCTACAACATAAATTTGGTACCAGAAGAAGAGTGGGGTGTTGCTGAAATGAATCTGACCATATTGATTTTTGTATTTTGGAACTTGTGTGATTGCAGAGGAATATGTGTAGACTTGGAATTTGTGACTTCAGAAGCACAACAGTGTGGTAAGCCATGATTTATAGGCTACTTTTGTGATAGTTTGAAAAATGCCAAATTTAGAGAGAATTGAATTTGAAGGCCACTAAAAACTTTGTTAGGACTGGGCTACTGGCACAAAGACTGGCAGCAGTCTGTGGCCCATGCCCACAGAGTTTGACCAAGGTTGAATTTGAATGTAATGAACTGATGTGCTAGGTGGAAGATATAGAAATAAAAGATATAAGATTTAAAGTTGGAACAATTTAAGGAAGTTTGAAGTAACAAGCATAGAGAAAAGTTTCATTTTACTGAAGCTGCTATTGATAAGCAGATTACTACCCTTGAGGATCAGCTAAATGTTTAACATTGAGACAATGGAAAGGATGCCTGAGCTGATTCCACCAAGGAAATACTGAATGGTAGAAATGCAGATATTTTTGAAAGGAATAAATCTGCTCTTCAAGGTCACAATATATTTCCTCCTTGGATTAACAAAGACTGTGTCCCTACACCACTGGTATTAGTTTTGGAAGCATGAAAAATGCATGGAAGTGGGTCATGAAGTGCACATGATCCCAGGATCCACTGCTGAGATGTGTCAAATGGAGCAGGGTGAGGTCCCTGGCAGAGAGAACAATGAGGCCATTGAAATATGGACCACAGTTGGCAATGGAGACCTGATGTTTTGGATATACCAAAGTTGGTAAAGGTTACTGGGACCTTTAAAGTTGTACTAAATACAATTTGCAATATAAAATAGACATGAGTCTATTGGAGGCCAGGGATGGGCAGAATGTGGTAGTTTGAATGTATGTCCCCCATAGACTCATGTGTTTTATTAAGGCTTGCATGCAATGTGGGACTCCAGCTACCTGGCTGGAGGAAGTGTCACTGGGGGCAGATACTGGTTCCAACTCTGAGGTGTGTTTGGGATGGATCTGAAATCTAGCCCAAAAGTACGCAGAGATGTTTGAGCCTAGGTCCCTGTTTGCTGCTTTTTTGGTATTGCTGGTTGATAGTGGTTCCTCTTTCTGTTTGTGTTTATGAATGAGAGCCAACTTCTTCCAGCATAGATGGAACTTTCCCTGGATGTGTAAGCTTGAAATTATCCTCTTCCTCCTGTAAACTGTCTGATTTGGATGTTCATTCCAGCAATGTGAAACTGTCTTCAGGAACTTAGCACCTGTGAGTGATTTCTCCTCGAATTCCACATGATTCATTTCAATGGAACATCACTTGCATGACATTTAAAGAGGAATTCACACCTATCATATACTGAAAATCACAACATTGTCTTAGGTATTGGAAACAGAGCCATACTGAAGTGTGGCTTCAGTCTTCTGCAAGGGCAGTGTGTACCTCTTTGAAGGCAAGTCTTCTCTGTGTTTGAGGAAGAATTTGCTTTTCTTTATTTTTTAAATCTTAAGTTTTTTAAAGATGTTATATTTGAAACCACAATGATATTCCTCTAATGAAGTGACTTATATATTAAAATTAAAATTAAAATATTTTAAATGATCCATCTTAAGTCCTAAGACTTAAGGACTCATACTTTCACATGTAGAAAGTAACCTTTTACTTTTAGAATCACAAACCTAGAACATTTTGGCACATGTTTCTTTGTGCCACAGGAACTTTAGAAAATAAGTCCAGTTATTCATGTCAAAATATTATGAAGAATTACAGATGGGTTAGAGAGGTGGCTTAGCAGTTAAGTCACTTGGCTGTGAAGCCTAAAAATGCATGTTGGACTCTCCAGGTCCCACGTAAGTCAGATGCACAGTGATGCAAGCACACAATGTTGCAGTGTGCACAAGGGGGCACACTTGTCTAGAGATTGCAGCAGCTGAACACCCTTGCACACCCATTCTCTCTCTCTTTCTCTCTCTTTCTATCTCTCTTTCTCTACTTCAAATAATTTTTTAAAGCATCACATTCAATGCTTGAAAACTTAGTAAGTCCATTTCTCTTTTTTTTTCCAGAGGTTTCTTAAGTAATAAATGCAGTAAGGATGCTATGAGCAAAATATTTTGGTCAAAACAAGATCCAAACATCAAGCAGACAAAAATTACTACTACCTAACTTTTGCAGTAATTACTCATTTTACACTTAGTATCTTCTAAGATATATATTCTCTCCTCGATGTCTTCTATGTCTCGCAAAATCCTCGAACTAGAGTAGACTTCCTTTTCATATTTGAGTCTGTGAACTAGTTTTTTTCTATATGTGTACCAGTGGGAAGTGAGGAGCAGGAGGGAGCTGTCCTCAGCCCTGACTAGAGAAAATGCCTCATACTAGGTGAGCTACAAGGAAGAGTTGGAAGACGTACTTGTCACTTTAGCATTCCTCTGTCTTCTCCCATGAGCAGCTAAAATTCTGAGTTACAGATACCAACTATATTATATTTTTATCTAAAAGTCTTTGATTATATAATGTTGTAGTTTGGTGAAATAATTTCCTTAATAATATAAGAAAGCATATCATATGTAAAGATATGATAATTTCATACAAGCTACAGTGAAAAGGGGAACTATACTGAGAAAAGTTTAAATATTCAGTTTGTTACCTTTATTTTTAAGCATGTAGAAAGGTAAAGAAGGTGATAGGGGGTCATTGCTCACTTCAGAAGAAAAATTAATTAATATTGAACTAGTTGAAATGCTAGGTTGACCTGTGTTTAAACATAGCTCTTACATAAAAGAGAAGCTCTGGGCGCAGTTGTGTTAGTGTGGTTTTAAATCTATTAAATTATAAATCTTGGTCATTCTTCAATGATCCCTGCTTTAAGTATCAATTGATGTGTTTATCTTGGTAATTTATTTAGATAAGTTAATTTCCCTCACATATTAAGTTTTATCATCACTATTATTTTGTGACTATGTTGCAGACTTCTATGGAAAGTTATCAAAAAAAACAGTGATATTTAATGTACTTATTTCTTAAACAGGAATGTGAATTTCTTAACTCCAGGAGGAGATAAGATGCTTGTTTCTTAAAGTTGATAATGGAAATCTACTATAAAAATAGTTCTTTATTTTTCTATAATAATCATGTCCATTTTATCAAATAACTTGTTAAGAAATGATTTATTATGAATATATGTTAATGTAAAATTCATAAAATTCAGATTAAATCGAAGTACCAGCCAGTAAATATTTAAAAAATTATAAATCAAACTTGAAATGCTACACAGTTCTAAATTTGTTTTCTAAATATAAGATAAACCTTCAGGTTTAAATGGACTATTCTCATGACGAGGTTCTAGCAGCTAGCGTCAGTTCTGAGACATCATCAGGAAGGAATTTGGCTTCATCCCTCTCTGACTGACTTCCCACTCTACACATCTGCTTTCTCTGACCAGGATATTTAAATCTCAGGTTTGGGTGGCAAGAAGCAGTGTCAGTGGCTGGAAGGACCATGGAAGAAAGTGATAACACCGAATGTTATACTTGCCTACATGCTGAGGTCAGAACTTAAGACCAGGGCCGTGCCTCAATATTCAGAACAGGATTATTATCAATTCTGAGCCAGGGATATTGTGGGGCCAAATAGCTAGAGGAAGCATGACTCTATTTTCCACTGTGTGACTAGAAAAATAAAAAATGCAAGGAATTATGGTAAATGCCAGATAGAGGACTGTGGATGCCTAGAAAGGCATAAGGGAAGTGTCTAACAGTTGGTGAGCCCAGAACCATAACATGCAGAAGAGAGATTTGGGAGACATTCGAGTAGGTCTAGAAGAAAGTATAGGATCCCTGAAGTCTTCAAACCAGAGTGACATCACACCAGCTAGACAAATCCTTCTTAAAGCGTGGCAGTGGGAGAAAACAGTGTCCTGGGAAAGAATAACATACAATAACTGCAGATGCCTGACAGAGCAGTGAAGGTCACATGGGGAAGGACTGAAGACCTGCTCAGGCTGTCACGGGGAATCTTGGAGCTTCATAGACCACAAACATGCAAGCAACTTGGGAATCATTTATGGTGATGTGGAGCATGGATTGGAGTGAGGAAAAATACACAGATGGGAAAACTGAAAGATAGTAGCATCTGGAATTAAGAGCCAGTGGATGGGGTAAGCAAGTGCAGGCAAGAGAACAGCAAAGGGGTTCTCATATGTGAGGGATGGACTATAGCCAGGAAGGCAAGGATATCTGAGCTATGTCAGGAGGGGGAAATTATTCTACCTGCACTATAGATTTTCTAGCATTCCAGGGAATAAACAGAACCATTCATCAACAGCTTCAATAACTGATATTTTGTATATTTTTATTAATTTATTTGAGCGAGACAGACAGAGAAAGAGGGGGAGAGAGAGAGAGAGGGAGTGAGAGAAAGGGCACATCAGGGCCTCCAGCCACTGAAAACGAACTCCAGATGCATGTGCCACCTTGTGCATCTGGCTTACATAGGAACTGGGAAATTGAGCCTTGAACCAAGGTCCTTAGGCTTCACAGGCAAGCACTTAACCACTAAGCCATCTCTCCAGCCCCCAATAAACAGTTTTTTAAAATAAACCTTTTTTGAAAATCATTTGTGCATAAAAAGACAATATAAGTCTTCAACGACTCCAGTGGGAAAACCAACAGAGTGAGAATTAATGAAATATTGTAATAACTGCTCATATAACATAATGAGAACATGACACGAATCTGAATTGCCACACTGTCATAGCTAGGTCATAGTGTTGCTCTCTGCTGCTTCGGGTCCTTACTTTCTTTTAATTTTTCTGTTTCTTCCCCACTATACATGTGCTGTACTGAACCTATTCTTTCTAAATAAAAGGAGGAGGTAAATAGATAAAGCATAGAATGCTTATACTTTACACATTACACTTTCTCATAGGCTCTCCATGTTCACCCATCATATAGGAGCAGCATGCAGTGGCCTAGGTTATCATTAGTGCTTTCTAGTGCTAGTCCTTAATATTCTGTTGTAGTCACCTCTCTCACACCTGGCCAAGAACAGCTTATGGGAGGAATGAGTTTATTTTGTCTTACAGTCTTGAGGGAAAGTTTCAGCACGCCATGTCAGAGAAAGAATGGTTGGACAGAGGCTGACCATTACATTTTGCCATAGCAGGTGGAAGATACTAGCAAGAGTGATCTAGGACCCTGGCAAGAAGAAAGCTGGTATATATTATCCCAAAGCCTGCCTCAGCATTACACCTCCTCTATCAAGGCTGCACTTCCTGAATTGCCACCTGCTGGGGGAACAAGCATTGAAAATACATGAGCTTATGAGAGACATCTGATTCAAACCACTACAATATCCAAACATGACATTTTTACACAACTGAAAATTTTTTGTGAATAGTGTTGCTACTCTGATGCAAAGGCATGACTATTATTGTTCAAAATGTATTCTAACCTTATTTCTCACTAATGAAATAACTAGTAGTACCAATTAATACAACCCTCTATTTTCTTCTCATTGTTTTCTTTTTATTGATGAAATACACGTGACAGCATGATTTCTTAATATAACATTTTCTTAACACAATGTAGTCACAAAAGTCAAAATTAAAGAGGGAGAGACAGAGACAAAGAACAAACACATGTTGTTAGTTGAGAATGCTTACTGGACCACACTATCATTGGTATGCTCATTTATTCATTAATTCATGAACACTTATTCATTGATGAAACCACATGTCCATGTATTTATGAAATACACCCTCTAGGAACATTTTACTAGATGTTGGAATTACAAAACATAGTCAGCACTTGCCTACCAGGAGCTCATAGTCTACATTGGATTAAAACTCTGAGAGGTAACAGTGAAGAGGTTGCAAATTAGTGAAACTCCATTGACTAGCTCAATGTACACCAAACACATGGTTTCTTTCCCTGGATACCACACCCTATTCAATGTACATATCCAGCCTCCCTTGTAGGACTCATTCTAAGGAGGGTTTCCCAACTCCATTGATGTGCACTGAAGGAAGATACAGGAGGTATTTGTGTGCTGTGGCCATAGCAGAGGAAGTCACAGGTGGAGTTGCGTGGCTCTTTCTTCAAAGCATCCATGACAGCAGGAAGTGAGCTCAGGGCAGAGTACAGGGCAGCCCATGTACAGGCAGCCACTCCTTTGACCTATGGCTGCTTCTAAATGAGCCACCTGTACTTCCCTAGGGATGCACTGATGCTGATGGGAATGCCATGTGGTCATGCTTGATGTTGGGACTGTCTTCAGTTCACAGATAAAACCTCATATACACACATACATGCACATCAGAAGTAGCAAGTCAAAATGAATTCAGCAAGAACATTCCATATTTTATGTAACAGGACATGATTTATCTTCAGAACCTACTACATATCAGAATAGTGGTTTTATCTAGTTTGCTTCCAGATAATAATGGAAGACCTTCTGGAATGGTCTGCATTTATTTTAATTTAATTTAATTGATTTATTTATTTTTGGTTTTTCGAGGTAGGGTCTTACTCTAGCTCAGGCTGACCTGGAATTCACTATGTAGTCTCAGGTTGGCCTCGAACTTGTGGTGATCCCCCTACCTCCGTCTCCCGAGTGCTGGGATTAAAGGCGTACACCACCATGCCTGGTGAAGTGGGTTACTTTTTATTAAGCTTCCTAGCTAGCCTTCAGCAGGCAGAGCCCTGATGGAGGAGGGGTTTCACTGGGGATGTGGATCTTGATTCTAGCCTACTGTGTGTTCACAGCCAGCTTGATCTCTGGCAATTTGGTTCTCTCTCTGTTGTGGATGTGTGATGAAGTGAGCTAGCTTCCACCATGATGAGGCTTCCTTAGAAACTGCAAGCCCCAAATAAACCCTTTCCTCCCGTACACTGCTTCTGGTTGTGTGTTTTCCCCAACCACAGAAAGTAACTTCAATGACTAGGAACACATCAAATAAGTTATTTTTATAAATGCCACCTAGAAGTATAGCTTGTCAGGCTGTAACTTTAATTCCTATGTCTAAAACTCAGTAATAATTACATCTACAGTAATTTGCTTTTTATTTCAATATATAAATTGACAGCCACTTAAAATATTTTTTTCTGGAGCTGGAGAGATGGCTTAGCAGTTAAACGCTTGCCTTTGAAGCCTAAGGACCCTGGTTCGAGGCTCGATTCCCCAGGACCCACGTTAGCCAGATGCACAAAGGGGCGCACGCGTCTGGAGTTCGTTTGCAGGGCTGGAGGACCTGGCGCGCCCATTCTTTCTCTCTATCTCTGCCTCTTTCTCTCTCTGTCTGTCGCTCTCAAATAAATAAAATAACAAAAAAATTAAAAAAATATTTTTTTCTGTAAAAAGGAAATATAAGCTCTGGATAATTTATTATTTTCACCATGAATTTGGATATCTACTGTTGACATAGAAGTCAGAGGAGTGAGAAGGGCCTGACACCATCTAAAGTTCTAGGATCATGACTTTGAATGTATTCTTTACCTGTGAGGGACCAAACTGGCATTTCCACAACACATACTCCACCTCACCCAGTATACAAGGAAGTTTTGCCTGTGGTGTCCCTTTGAACTCTGAACATAATCTGGCAAGATGGCTAAAGTCACAGAGTTCTGAGGCAGGATACATAATCACTCACAGTTGAATAAGATGTTTGAAATTCAGGGAAGTTCAGACTCCTTGGAGGAGCGTGAGGTCAAGGGTTTCCTAAGCACAGAGTCTATAACTTCACCATGGATCAGAAAGTGAATGTGGGGAATGTTGGACAAGAAGTTGAAGCCATGTGTGGTGAAGAACAAACCTTTGAATATGCTGCCCATGAGCATGTCCAGTTCCTGCTGAGCTGTGCTTGCCTCTCTGTGTTGGTCCTGGGCAAGCATCCTGCTGGTAGATTCAGCCTTTCTGCAGCTCACATGGCTATCCATGCTATAAGAAAGACATCCTGACTAACTGCTGAGGCATCATGGCAGTGCTCCTATTTGCTTGAGTGAAATAATACGAACTTTTCCCCAAAATTTTCTATGTCTGATAATAATTTTTTAATGCCTCACTAAACATTTCATTATCTTTTCACGTAGATAACTGCTAGATTTACTTTAAAACACTTTCTACTTTGGATTGAAATATATATATATATATATATATATATATATATATATATATGTATATATATATATATATATATATATATCCAACACCTCATGTCAGATTTCCTCATAGAAGTTGACTCACATCTGTAAATACACTAAATTCTGGGGATGAGCCTAGTACACTGACTACCAAAGGCCCCAAATCCTTAGCTATTGGCCTTCAATTTCACTTTCTCTATCTTATTCTTTGCCAAGAAACCACCCTAGTGAAAGGTAAAGCCCCTCATGGAGAGGGTTTCAGGACCTCCATCAGAAGGACTGAGGAATACCGTGTTCCACACTAAAAGAGAGGTTGGGAACACAGCAACAAGGTGTCCTGGGACTCTAGGAGTAGGATGGAGGACAAGGAGGAAATGTATATCTCTGCCTCGTGATACTTTTGCCCAAGCCCTGGCATCCCTGTGATTGGTCTGTCTTGTTTTGCAAGTTGTAAATGTAAAGGGCATATAGAGGCTTTCTTAGGAAAATGAAGGATGTATGAATACATCGTGAGCTCTACACCAATAAAATGAATAAATTTAAGGCATTACCAACACTACTTGAATTTATTTCAGCCTTTGTGATTCATTTGTTGTTAATTTTATTCTTCTACAACTAATAAATACAAAGGAATGGTGCTACTCTGCACAGGAATGTGACACCTCTCATGATGGAGCAAGGCAATCCATCACCAAGATGTGCCAGCCACAGATGAAGCACGGCTGGCTTGTCCCAGTATCAGGAATCTACATACGGGTCCCTGGGATCCATAGCTCACTCTTTCGAAGACTTGCTGAGAGACTGCTATCCATCAGCCTGACTGTAACACTTAAGTGCCAACCAGTCTTCCATAGGTGTGAATGTTGACACCACCAGATTAATAGCTGTAGCTCCATGCCAAAACTTGGGGTTGAGTGACACATTTGTCTCTCATGCACTTTTACATGTGTCACATGAGATTTCATATGTGCTGAGCTTCAAAGTGTTCAATTACAAAGTCCAAGCACACATAAACCTCCAGAAACAGAACAATTCCAGGCACTAAGGGATGGTTCAGCGGTTAAAATGCTTGCTGGACAAGCTTGAGGATCTGAGTTTGATCCCTACCGCCCCTACAAAATGCCCAGCATAGAGGTGTGCCTGTAATTCCAGCACTGAGAATGTAAAAACAGGAGAATCCCTGGGGCTCACTGGAAGTCACTCTATCTGAAATTGCTGAGCACTGTGCCAGTGAGAGACCCCATCTCAAAAAGAGGTGATGACATTTCTGGGCTAATATCTGAGGTTATTCTCCAGTCTCCACATACACTCATATGTACCTGCACACACATGAGCACACACACACATATTCATATGTACAATGCATTTATTCATACCATACAGAACAAAAAGGAAAACCAGAACAAAGTCCATGCATTCCATCTCTTCCCCAAAGAAGGCAGTAGCTCTTTCAAGCAATCTTGCCATTATCCCAAGCCCTGGATGTCCTCCAGAATTTTTGTCTGAATCCTGCCACAGATGTGTGAGGACCAGTGCTCTTGCTGTATACTCTTCTGTTTTCTAACCACAGAGTTTATTACTCTGTATAGAAGGAAGCCTCCCTATGACACAAATTGATTACTCTGATGGATGCACAGACTATGTAAGCATGGCACTTAGTATAAATTTGTGACACATGTCCTTGTCTCTGTGTGATTATGTTCATTTTAATTTTAACAGTGAGTCCATATGTGCCTTTTACCCAGCTAAATTTTCAAGCTTTGATTTCCAAGCATTACTAAAATAGTGTTCACTGTACACAGAGTGGACAGTGCTCCTTACAAATTTCAATACTTCCTGATTTCTACAAAATTTGCAAAACATATAAATAAGAGATTCAATCAGATATGCACAGCTAATGAAGTTTTAAGGGGATTCAAAAATGGTAGTTCAGAAAGCTAAAAGAGATGCTATTGAGTTTTCTGTTTCTCCATAAATAAACTCTCCAAACAAGGAATCCCATCAATCCCAATTCTGTGGGGATATGAGAATACTTGGAAGCATATGTACAGATTAACACAGACATTTGCATGGATTGTTTTATATTACATGAAATTCAGTACGGAAATCTTCATTAGAAATAAAAAAATATCATTATTTTGATCACAGTGAATTTAGTCTGAGGATGAAATAAGAACTGTCAACAAACACTTTTGTTTTGACAGCTAACTGGAATAACAGATTGGGTTCCCAATGGAAGAAAAAAATTCCCTTAGGATTTGTTTGCTATGTTTTGTTTTGAGGTTTGATCTGCTTATATAGCCCAGAATAGCTTGGAACAGACCCTCTTCCTGCCCCAAATCCCTAGAGTTTAGTTACAGTCATAAACCACCATGTGCAACTTCCTACAAGGATTGATGATTTTCTTATTTATATTTCCTATGAAAATCACCTGTTCCTACAGGTATGAATTTGTCTTTTACTTTCAATATATCTATATAATGATTTGTCTGTATGAGTAAGGATATAATATCTACAAATGAGCAGTTTCTTAACATTTCCTTAATTATTGACTTGTGTAGGAGGACAACACATCAATAATCCCTTCTTCTAATCAAGCTTGCTCCAAACAAGACTTACTTTGTACTGAAGGGAATTGTCAGAACTAGAAGGGTCCAGAAGGACAGCCATTCTCCTTGGTAGAAAATGGCAACCATTAAAATTTTCCTAGGTTGACTTTATAATACTTAATTCATTGAGCTAGATGCAGGCGGCATAATATTTGAGTTCCAGTAAGCTCATCCATTGGAGCAGTTGGAATCCATTGAATACCTGGTCTCAGACATGGTCATATTACTGGTTCTAGGCTTCATGGTCATGGATCCCACAGAACGGGGGCAAGTTGTCCTCTCAGGGTCAGGACAAGGACACCACCATTTCATGTAAAGTCTTCAGACTCTACCACAGGGGTGTTGTTCAATACAGTCTACTTATAAATTTGTTTCCATATTTCTAATAAAGATAAGGGATTTCTGACAAGCTTGTTGGCAAAGACCTGGCATAGGCAATGTTATGGTGCTTCAGCAAGGCCCCTGCTTTCCTATGGAGCTGAACTACTCCTTGGTTAATTGGAATCCAAACCTCAGAGGTGGGTTTTATTCTTTCCATCATTTCAAAATTCAACCCATAACTGCTGTCTAAATTTAATTTAATTTGTGAAGTTTCACAAACATTTTCACTGTATTTTTTTTTTTTTTTTTGCCATACCTCAGGAACAAGTCATATAGCTTCCAAAGTGTGGCATTTACTTTCTTCTTTAGTTTCTACCATCTTTCTAACAAACGATCACATGATGAAAAGCTCAATTCTACATACCCCATGTCAAAATTCACCTACATAAAAATAAAATCTCAGCCAGGCATGGTGGTGCACGGCTTTAATCCCATCACTCAGGAGGCGGAGATAGGAGGATTGCCGTGAGTTCAAGGCCACCCTGAGATTACATAGTGAATTCTAGGTCAGCCTGGGCTAGAGCAAGACCCTCCCTCAAAAAACATAAATAAATAAATAAATAAAATCTCACCTCTCCTTACTTTTTAACTTTGAAAAATTACCCTTTGGCATTTTTCAGATCAAGTGAAATTCATCAAAGCAAAGAACTCGAACCCATCCTCATGCACTCTCTTTCCCTCACATTCCATCCCTCCAGACCTCCCAAACCTAAGCATTAGAGGAAGTAAGAGAAATTACAAAAATATCAAAATTAGTTCAAACAGTGGAAATATTCTCTAACTTCTTTTTTTCCAATTTTATTGAATTTTATGACTATTAATGTCTAAAAATAATTGCTTAATCCTAGAAGAAAGACAGGAACTGGATGTGACATGCCCAGCAGCTGGCTGTGCCCTGATTGAGCTGAGGCATATTCCTAGTTTCCAAATACCCATGTGTGTCCCTTACCTACATCTCCCCATTGAGATACAGCCTGACATCTTCTGATTCTGCCATCATCTCTCCTATAACACTTCACATTTTATACTAGTTGATGATATCATTCCACTTTCATCTTATTTCTCACTTAAGTCATAAGGAACAAATTTAATCCTTATAAATGAATTATTTATTTTAAAATATTTGTGGCCAATAACATATATCTCATTTTTGAAAGATGATGGCAGGGCATAGCTACCATCAAGTTATCAAAAATATAAAGATTGGGTTTTGTATATGATAAAAATAATGAATGATCAAAGTAAAGCTAGTGGGGAATGCAAAAAGACATAAAGGTGTGTCTGAGTCTACCTTCAGCTAATGACTTCTCTAGGGTGTGGTGACTGTCTGTCACCAGGGAATCCCAAGGCCTTACTTGGCAATGACCACATTAACCCAGAGTCCAGCATGTGAAGATTTCAGTGGGGCTTTTTTTTATAGCACTGGAAATATTCCCATTTTATCTATGTCAGGCTACACCTGCTAGTATATTACAAAAGGTGATAATATATTGAATTAAAAGGCAAGAGATATGACTGTGTGCCCATATCTACCTCACCTTTGCCTTTTGACATTGAGTTAATCAGTTAAACATGACCTTTTGTGGCTTTCATTCCTTGAATGACAAGATAACACAATCTGCTTTGCTCCCTCACAGAAATGAAAGGAGATGTATGGCATTTCCCCATAGCCTCACTTTGGGGTAACCAGAGGTAGTGGGGTCTATGTTCACAGGGAAGATACTAATACACTCAGTCCAAGCCTCTCTTAATTATCATTGTTCCTTATTTATCATTAATGATTAATAAATTGTCAATTTCATTCCAAATATTCATGTTAGTTGTTATAATTATTAAACTTTCATTTTGTTGCTTATCCAAAAATATACACACACACACACAAATTAAAAATTCTAATGTAAGACACACATTGTATACTGGGACTAGGGACTTGTTTTCTATCTAGAATGGAATTCTCAGGGGTAGAGATGCCTTCTTCTTTATAAAATATCCATCTTGTTTAATAATATTATTAGATTTCTTCTATTCATTTTCAGAATATCATGTCTCTATTGCATTTTAATTGTCTTTGTGATATTTCCACTTAGGTCATTGTATTGAAAAAATGAATTTGACACAGCATGGTTTTATTGGCAGGCTTTTCTTACAGAAGCAGTTAACATGTGGTGTTAGGAGGGAGTGTAAGTATGTAAGGAATAGAAGGCTGTGTCTGGATGTATTAATGGGATAACTAGTAATAATGTAATCACAGGCTGTGGTCACACCCTTGAAATCAAAGTTGGCCCTCTTCACAATGTCAATTTTTACATAGCACAGCATATTCTGAGCACACAATTTATTTTTCTTTGAATATACAAATCACTTTTTAGAAAAATGTCAGTTTGAAGCTTATTTTTTAAAAAAAAATGAAGATGTTTTTCTCCACAGAGTTGAATGTCACCATGCTCAGCCCAGCCTCCTGGTGCTTCACACACCTTCACTTCCCCTTAGGCATATCACCTGGCCCTGGCTCACTCTTATTAACAGCATGTGTGTGACCTCATACTGGACAACCACATATTTCCCACAATGTCTGATAACATTATGTCTGTGGTTATACCCTTCATAAATTAGGTGCAGTGCATCACATGATTGTTCCTTTTAGATAAGCACTTGGTGAATAGATAAATAGATATGTAGATAATAAATAATCGTCTAGTTTGCATGTAGATATACCCAAGAAATATACATGATATGTAAAAACAGAATGATTCCCACCATGTAAATAGATATTAAGCACATAGATTGAGAGATGACACACAAAGAGTTATAAATGCCTGTTGAGATGTGTATCAGACTTTTTGAGCACTGACATGCTTCAGCACAACTGCTTGACTGAATGGACTAGAATGATCATCACCTTCCATGGAGGTCAGATTTTAGCACAGTGTAGAACTGCCTCCAAGCATGTTACAGAACAAAGAACTCGCCCTATCCTTAAAGAAAAGTATCATGAGTGCAAGCCACTCATTGGCTGTTGCCTAAGTGCCTGACACTCATGGCACATACCCCTCATCTGTCCAGTTTAATCCAATGCTCCTAATGTTTATAATGTGGATGACACAGGCTGGGTCATTGCTCTTGTTTCTTCTTGCATCTCATTGATTTAACAAAGATTAATTCCTGCTTTATTTTAGTACTTATTCATGTTTAGATTCTACACGACCATGCACAGGAATACATTTTCAGAACCCTCAGAGATCAGTCTATTATTCCAGGATCATGTCTTATCCTGTGAATAGAAGAGACAACACTAAAATGACAGTTACTATGGCCAAAGAAAGACTTATTTTCTTAATCCATTTCTAAGAGTAAACACTGAGGACAAAATCCATTTAGTCCTTTTGCATTGCATCTGTGTAAGCCTTGCTGCTTGTGGATAAAAGACAGTAGGATCTTCAGAGGGCTTGCCTGGGGTTTCAACACCCCTGACCCTACTCCAAGCCCCCAGCCTACCCCAAAAGGGTTAAAAGTTATGGACAAAAAGAAAAGAAGAAAAATATGGGCTTGGTGGTGCATGCCAGCACTCAGGAGCCAGAGGTAGGAAGATCAGCATGAGTTTAAGGCCACTCTGACACTTCATAGTGAATTCCAGGTCAGCCTGGGCTAGAATGAAGTCTTACCACAAAAAAGAGGGACTGTTTCACAGCTAAGATCACCATTTCATAGTTTTGAATTACAGTTTGGGGAGACTTCCTAGGTAGCTGGTTCAACACAGGTTATATCAAAGACATTTACCATGGGTTCAAAGCATTAATACCTTCATGTGTGCACATGTCTAAATGCCCAGATTCATTCCAAACAGCCTTGGTCTCCTGTATCTAGGTAAACAGAATTTAGGGTCAACCTGGAATTTTTTCTAGCTAAGTTGTGTGTGAGTCCCAGCATAGGTGTGATGTCTGAAACAGGGCAGAGAGGTGGGTGCTAGCATTGCTGTTCCCACTACCCCATGACATACTGGGGAATTCCCCAAAAGCCTTGGGGATGAATACAAAGGTCATTCACTGGGTATTCATGAAATAAACATACCTCAATTCTTTTATCTCTTTAGTGCACAGAATCAGGAACATAATAGAGAAGCTTTCTAATGCATGCAGAAGTTAATGAAGTGAGTTGATTTTATTATTCATAACTTTCCTATTAAAGATTTTCATAACTGTTTAACAAATGTTTAGTAAGCATCTGGCATAAGCCATGGGAGGTATTTTTCTAGTAGTTTTATAGGAACCTGAAGGTTTACTGTAGAATCAAATTTAAGGTTTTTGGGAGCTATAAGCCAAACCTCGGCCATGATGACAGGAACCACCATGTTGTGAGTTAAGTTTCTATTTCCTCATCTAATGTTCAACTCCCAGAAACAAAGAAATCATATGCATGGGTGATAACTCCCCCATGCTGCCGGTAACTGATGAAGAAACAAGGATATTGGCAGTTTAGCCAGTAACCCTGTGCTCTTTGTTCTAACTACGCCCCTTTCCCCCTACAACCCTATATAAACCAATATGTAAAAATAAAATTTAGAGACCTTGACAAACACCTAGCTTGGTCTCCTTCTTGTGTCTGTTTGCCTTCTCCCATTCAGGTTGACTTCCCCTCAGGTCTTTGTTCTACCCCCGCTGGCTGGGGCCAAGGTTGGGATTCGACTGATGGTTGGATAGATTCCTATGGGATTGTGAACATGTCTTAAAGATGAAGTTATGATTTGGATCTTAAATGCCCCTAGAAGACGAGGTATTAAAGGCTTGGTCCCAATACAGTAATGTTTAGAGGTGGGGCCTTTGGCAGGGTACTGGATCATAAAGCCTTCAACTTTTTGGATGAATTAATCTGTTTCTGGATTCATAGCTTAATAGGATACTAGCAGGTCATGGGAACTTTGGGAAATGAGATCTACTTGCTTAATAAGTCGTGGGACATATTTTTGAAAGATATTGTAACCCTGTTTCCATTTTCCATGAAATAACAGCTTTCTCAAAGTTATGTCATGATGCATGGTCTCAACACAGGCCTATAAGCAACTATGCCAAGTGAACATGGACTGAGAACACTACCTAAAATAAACCTTGCTTCTTCTTAAATTATATTGGCTATTTTCTCACAGTGATGCAAAATTGATTATCGAGATAAAATACAAAGAAAGAAGGCCAGTATAAACTCTCAATAAAGGGATACTTGTCCTTCCATTACCACCATCTCTCCTAATGCTAAGGACCCAGAAGGAACATTCACAAAGCCAGTTGTAGAAAAGACCATGGCATAGCTTCAGATTCATATCAAACTGAATTAAGGCTGGACCCTATGTGGTTTGATCACACCCTGTTTTGGAGTGAGTGCCTTAGGAAGATAATGATATAATTATTTTATATGTCATCACAAAAGCTGTATCTTCGAGTGGATTTGTCACACTCTCAAACCACAAATGCTTATGATACTCTTTTGCTCACTGCTTAAACATCTGCCACTGTCCTCTAGTGGGAAATTGCTACAAACTTGCAGAGGAAGATAGAATTGCACAGGAAGATACTTCAAGCTGACCATTATGAATCCCATCACTGCATCTTCAATGTAGATGTGGGTTGCCCACCCAATTGTCTGTCCTTTACATGTAGAAAATGGTAAATGAGACTTGTATCAGCCAGGTGGGTGGGATGATAAGGAATAAAAGTGGCTTTCAAAGGCCTCTCTTTACTTAGATACCTGCTTCTGTCAGAGTACCAAAAATAGCATCATCCCATCAGAGGGCCTCTGTGACTTAATACAATGCCAGGATGCCAATTTCCCAATTTAAAATAACTAATGAAGTCAGCCCATGTACCAGAATCTCTGTGTCTACACCCATAAATCATCCTCTTTCTGCTGGGAGAGCTCCCTTGATAGCCACACCATAATGAGGACATTGCCTAGGAAGCGTGGGATCGGAGAGGAAGTTAATTAACCAAGGCCAGCACACTACAGGGGAAGTTAGCCTAATTAATACACATCCATGATAGCTTAAAGTTCTCAATGATGTTGGAGTTCAGCATCTGCTTGCTCAGGTTTTTCAGCCCAGATACATCACCATGGTCCTTGCAAAAGCTCTCCTCTCGAAGATCCATCTGGTCTGCTTTACTACTGCTGACCATTTCTACATAACCTTGTTGGGGAGGAGACAGAAAAATATTCAAACAGCTACCTAACTTATGAGCAACAGGGACTCATTATTTCTGCTAAAGTCATGTGAATTCAGAACATAGACTTGCATGTTTACTCAGAAGTCACATACTAAGATGGTGATGACTTAGGGCCATTTGGAGTGACAGCGTACTCTCAGAACTGCTTTTTATTTTATCATGAGCTTATCTTTCACATAACTCCAGATTTCTGTGCAAGTATACCATTTGAACACTACCAAAATCACTGCCTTGATGGGGACAAGGGTTATACCAAAGGCCATATACAGTAGTGTGATTTTTTTTTAAATAGCGTGTTGATTAATCTGTAAGAGTTTGTGAAATTTCTGTGTTCTTTTGTTGTTATTGTTAATTCCTAGATTAATTGCATTGTGGATGGATACAATTTATTCTTGTGAAACTCTAAAAGAGGCAACATATTTTTAAGAGAATTTTGAATTAATGATAAATTTTCAAAAAATTCCAAAATTCCTTTTCTATAAAATACATTTATCTAATATGATGAAGACATAGTAACTCATTGTTATTTGTTATGTTTGCTGACATCTTAAAAGGCTTGCCAACACTATAATAAAGCCAAACAGAAATACTTGTCAATTGAAGATCTTACTTATTACTAACTATGCCAACTGTGTGGGCTCAGTGCTCCTGAGAAGACTATAACCAGTAGAACACAAACTTTCTTTAAAAAAAAAAAATACTTATTGGTCTTAAGGCATCGTTTAGCAGTTAGAGGTGTTAGCTTGCAAAGCTTGATGTTCTGGGTTCAATTCCCCAACACACACATAAAACTAGATGCACAAAGTGTCACATGGATCTGGAGTTCATTTGCAATGGCAAGTGGCCCTGTCATGTCCATTCTTCTTTCTACTCTTTCTCATTGCAACTAAATAAAAAAAATTGGAAGAGAAAAACAAAAAAATATTTCTCTATTTATTTATTTTTGTGTGTATGCATATATGTGTGTTTTTGCATGTGAAAAATGTGCCACTGCATGCATGTGGAGGTCAGAGGACACCTTTTAATCTCATTAAAAAAAACCAAGATTTTTCAAAATTATTGTTTTCTGTTTTTGACATTTTCTTGCATGTATATAATGCATGTTTATTGTATCCCTTCTCTCATTAATAGCCTTCTTCTTTTCTATTATTCCTCTTCTAACTTTCATGCCTTCTTCTTTACATATTAAGTTATATTAGGACTGATTGTGTGATCATGAGTGGAAGGTTCTTTACTTTAGAATGCACAACTGACCAGTGGCTACATCATTGATAAACCTGACTCCTTCTCTCCCAGCAGGCATTAAATACTATTGGCTACTCTGAGAGCTATGGGGTCTCATGAATCCTTCCTCCATTGACGGTGAAGTATTGACAGGCTCAGCCTTATGAAGGAACTGAAGATGCTATGAATTCATGAGTGTAGCAGTTATGTTCTATCTAGAAAATAGTGTTTCACAGGCCTTCTCCTCATCTGGAGGCTGAGTCTCTTACTGTTGCTCATTCCTCCATGAGCTTCCTGGAAATACTAGCATCTCTTCCTCCCTTATTGTCACAGGCACAGTGGGATTACAGAAGCCTATCACAGCCTCTGACTTTTGCGTAGGGGCTGAAGATCTGAACTCAGGTCCTCAGAGTTCTTTCACACCTGCTTTTACCACTGAGCCACTCCTAATCCCAACCTTTCTCAGCTTTCTGTGCTGTCTTCAGATCATACGTCAACATAAGGTGAGGAGGGATGCCTTGGTTTCTGATCTCAGAGGGCTAATGGCATAGAGATCCATGATGAAGTTACATCATGAAATAAAACCATCTACCAATTCTGTCTTAAGAAGCAGTGTTTTGCAATGGGGTATATTTTCAAAGTTTTATTTTTGCCTAACTTACTACTCAGAAAATTATAGTTGCTTCAGAAGTAATTACTACTTAGTGTATTTATTTATTTATTTATTTTTAATTTTTGTTTGTTTATTTATTTGAGAGCGACAGAGAGAGAGAGAGAGAGAGAGAGAGAGAGAGAGAGAGAATGGGCGTGCCAGGGCCTCCAGCCATTGCAAAAGAACTGCAGACGCGTGCACCCCCTTGTGCATCTGGCTAACGTGGGTCCTGGGGGATCAAGCCTCGGAGAGGGGTCCGCAGGCTTCACAGGCAAGCGCTTAACCGCTAAGCCATCTCTCCAGCCCTACTTAGTGTATTTATTACAAGTTGATGCAGGGTTGTCCTTTTATTGTTCTTCTTGGCAATGTTTTTGTTAATAATCAGTTTTAATCCATAAACACGGTATTTACTGAAGTGGGTCGGTTTAAACTGCTTGGAAATGAGTTCAACAAGAGTTTGGGGCTCAGTTAGAAGGTATAGATTTGGGTCTATCTATACCCCTCCCTATGTGAAAAATCTGTGAGCATGAAATCTAGAGGCTGCTTCTTATTTATGAAGAAAAGTATTTGTGAAGAAGTTATTTGGCCAATCACTAAAAACTTTTCCAACAATCCAAGCTCATGTACAACATTTCCCCAGGAAGGAAAATCCATCTGGTGGGCAGGCAGCATCCCTGCAGGCAGACTTCTTCTGGCACTTGTCTACAAGAACGTCATTAACAGACAGTGAAAAAGGAAGATCTATAATTCGAATCAAAAGAAGAAGTTACATGAGTTTTCTATAGGAAATAAAGAGAACACAAGTGTTATTTGTATCAACTTCTAAAATTGTAATCTTATTTATAAAGCTATAGATGTTCTTTGTTGATATTTTGTAATCCAGTCGAGTATGGACATTAATTGTGGATCTGAAGCCCAAAAATACAAATATTTTAAGTAATGTATTTAACTAGCCAGTGGC
The DNA here is from genome assembly GCA_036346955.1 of Dipus sagitta. Classification (NCBI taxonomy): domain Eukaryota; kingdom Metazoa; phylum Chordata; class Mammalia; order Rodentia; family Dipodidae; genus Dipus; species Dipus sagitta. The sequence continues at coordinate 41,536,131 of CM070783.1, forward strand.
AATGACAATTATATATCTTTTGAAAATAGTTACGATCATTTTAAATACATGATTTAGGAATGAAAGTTTGATTTGAATATTCAATTACATTGTGGGAGCTTGGGATTTATTGAACTTAACTAATGAATTAAAACTAAAGATTTAATGTGAAGTTAATAATATTTTGAATATATAGCCATGGGCATTATTCCTTCCACATTGCAGATGCCTTTTGCCATGTGACAACGTAATCATACATACTCACAGGCTGGTGATCTGTGCTTCTAGAGTCAGAGACAAGGGGGTTCAACAGATGTGGGGGATGTAGCCTTTCAGATAGCTCATAATGAGAACCAAATGCCAAATCTTGCAAATGTCTGTGCTTCTATAAAATCAGATATGTCATATTATTGGAAAGTTTCCATGAACATACTCAAGCTTTCAGAAAGTTCCTCAGTGAAGCAAGAGGAGCATCCACAGGTCCTCAGCTGTGCTGATACTGAGGGGAAACGTCCAAAGTTCCAATGTGCAAAGGGCCTGGGTATGGAGCTGAGAAGACCACACAGTAGGAGCATTACCAGCATAGGTGGATGGACACTGGAAACACACAGGCCTTTACTCCCAATCTCCCCTCAGCCCAGAGTTTTACAGCACAGGGAACTTCCTAACTGGAAAGTGAAGTAAAGCCAGAGGCTGAATGCCAAGCATATGTTGTGATCACTTTTGGAAGCCAAATCCTACTTATGTGAATACAGGGCTGAGTATCGTAAATCTCATCATGGATGAGATCAAGGATTACATCAATTGGAAGTAGTAGGAGGGAAAGAGGAAGCAGTTCAAAGGACTTGAAAAGCAATGACACAAAATTAAACCTGGCCAGGTACAGTGGCACACACCTTTAATCCCAGCACTTGGGAGGCAGTGGTAGGAGGATCAGGGCCGCCCTGAGAATACATAGTGATTTCCAAGTCAGCTAGGTCTAGAGTGAGACTCTACATCAGGAAAAAAAAAATCTGGGTACAATGACTTACTTGGGACTGTGTAGGAGGTGAAGTGGGAACTTAGCCACCTGTGGGATTAGAGCAGTGTGCAGGGTGAGTAATAGATACCAGAGAGGTGCCTGGGTCACAGGTTCCTACTTTCTGGTGGTAAGAAATCATGACATGAGTTTGTGTTTGAACCGATGAAGCATCAAGAATGCTGTCAGCTGCCAGAGAATTGAATGAGCACCGTAGCTATATAACAACTTCCTCTAACATACACTAAACTCCGAACATCACCAAAAGACTTTCCCAATACTCTTCTTCTCAAGTACCTGTATTGATCATAGAGTGGTATAGGATCTAGGAATGGGGATTAAGAGACTCAAGAAGAAAACATAAACCATGGAACATGTATATGGAGAGCATATTGTGGAAGAAAATGGCGACTCTAGCAAGCATTTCACCTGCAGGTACCGTGGGCTCAAAAGAGATCTTGAAATTCTGAAAAGCAGGATTCTCCTAAAACATGATTATGATAAAGTGACCATATAATGTCTATTTTCACTAACTTACCATGCACACAAATTAATTAACATTCTTCACAATTGTACAGGTTTTCGCTAACATTAGGAAAAGTCAAAAATTGGTTTTCTCATGCCCTCTTGGCCATTCTAATTCTGCTTTTCTCCAAAGTCTTTCAGTTCTCCAATTTCAGTCACAGAGGAAGGTTTGAGAGAGTTCATCTACATCATAGTCTGCTTTGGTGCAGTATAACAGCCATAGGGAGACAGTGACCTTTCTTGACCATTTGCACATCTATTAAATAAAGACATAGTTCTGACAAGTCCTCATTTAATTCCATGCTGAACATATAGATTTTTAAATTTCCCATGTCTTGGAGTCAGGATCATGAAGTATTTTAATCATTAGATTAGTAACAGGTCAGGCTGTGTTAGAGTTATTCATTATTGTAATTGATTAGCTATCTTTAGTTCTTCAAACCAAATAGGTAACCCTATCTGCATTTGCAACTATATATATTATAAATAGTCATGTAATATCACAAATCCATCCTTTTGGCATGTGTAACATTATCTATCTATCTGTCTATCTATCTATCTATCTATCTATCTATCTATCATCTATCTATCTCTCCCATCCCACATCAATTTACAAGATTGTACTTCCAAGGTACATAATTGTCTAAAGCTGTGAGATACAGATCAAATTCTAGCTCAACACTGTGTGAATCTGTAAAATAATTACCTAAGTATCTTACTTTGGGAAAACAGTGTTAAGAAGAAATGAACTATACCTCATTGTAGTCATTTTTGTGTGTGCTTATTTGTGCATTATTACATGTACATATATACACTTATCATTCATTACAAGATTATTAGTCATTGTGACAAATATCCTATCTAAATGTTTTATACATGTGTTCATGAATTTTTGATATCTAAAAATATACTTCAATCTATATTTTTTATAAACAGAAGCCCTAAATGTCATAAGCTGTTTCCTTTTCAAGCCCAGCTATTTGATTATTAAAATCAGAACAGATCATCATAAAATTACTGTCTCTATTAAGGTGTCAACACTTTAGAGAATTCAGTGGTAAATAAGAATGCTGTTGGCAACCAGAAAAAGAAATCTAACACATAGGCATATCATAAATTGAAGCATGAAGTCACTGTGGTTTACTCACTGGTATAGGTGAGCTGGAAGCCTTGGGCAGTGTCTGAACCATTGGTGTTGAACTCCAGCCACAGGTGATTGGATGTGCTATTGAGTACCAGCCCTGACAGTTCGCTCTTTGTGAAGACACCCAGTGGACGCGATGAGCTGTCCTTCCCATCATAAACCTAGTAAACATCCACAGCATGAGTCCCCTATTTCACAACAGTTCTCTTAGCATAGCAATTTTAACAAGCAATTCAAAACTATAAAGATGAGACTACATACAGTACTTAAATGCTTTAATTTGTAGAAAGATGAATGACCTTCTAATAATCTATTTTTTCAGTTTTATCTTTTCTATTCTAACTACAAAGAATTACATTTGTGTTGTAATCATTTCAAATTCAATTCTTTGAGAGTGCTTTTTACATGTTTAGAAATTAAATAATGCCTGTGAATTTCCAAGTTTCATCATTAATGTTTTATTGTCTTCTATGTCCCTCTGTTATTTCAAGGTTCCCATGAAAGCTGTCAGGTAAAGAACAGAGTACCCCACTCCCCTTGCCCTCTTTTCAAACACATTAAACCACTTCAGTGCAGAAACTGTTAGTGTTTGGACCTCTGTGATGGGAATGTATTGTGATAAAAGGATGTGATTCCATCACACAGTCACAACAGAATTACAGATGACTTGAAATGCTTTGTACAAAAATATTATTCTACAGTGGTGTGATTTGAATTATGTAATCTGTGTGTAGAAGAGGAGTGCCCAGAGCTTGGCTAGGAATAGATGTTTTGATGGGGAGCAGTTATTCCAAGGAGTTATCTAACTTTTTGGGAGGCAGATCACATGGGAGTGCAAGGGAGCTAAGCCCAGACCATGAATGGAGACTAGAATAGATTACTGCAGGGCCTGGGGCACCTGAACACATTTCAAATCCCACTATGCTGTTTGTACTCATTGAGTGATGCCATTTTCATGAGACAGACTAGATATACTAGTAGAATGCAGTGTGGTAGTCCCTTGGATTTCTGTGACTCTAGCTGGCTACTGAGAACTGCCTATCCATTTGTCTCCTGAACAGAAAGCAACTTTGTGGATAATGGTCTCTTGGAAGTTAGAATAAAACTGTATTTCACTCTGTTGGGGAATATGTAGCCTTCCTTGATACAAAAGGATCTCTAATAAGTACTTCATTAGAGTTCTGCACAGCCTCCACCAACACTTACCCTCCTCATTTCCATTTCCTCAAAGACCTATTCTCTTTCTTCTCATCACCTCTCTCTCTTCTACCAATGCATAACCCACATATTAGTCAAGAGACTTGCATGTAGCTATGCATACTCATGAACAATAAATACATTCAAAAATGGGTTTTGTAGATAGCTTATTTCACTGCTACCCAATAAGCAAATACTTGTAGAATGAGTCAAACACTCTCAAATTTATTCATTCAAAGGATATTATCATGAGCCATGGTTTCAAAAATTGTCTTGGTTGGTTTAAAATTTGGCCTTGTTATATATCAGGAGAGTTCTGACATCAGAAATAAGGATTGATTTCTATCCCAGAGAAATGCCTATGTTCCCAAGAAGGGTGTTGGCCCCTTCCATATGGCAGACTATATTCTATACTAAAGACATACATGGAGATGGGGAAGGATCAGAAATGAGCAGACATGTAGTGAATTTACTTCTTAGTCCTGGAACACTGTCCTCATAGTCCTGGATGGGAGCCTTCCACAGAGCTCTGACAGATTTTAGGGAGAACACCTCACTCATAGAGGCCTCCTGTTATACCATTAGTTCTCAGCAGAGTGGCCCCAATTCTGTGTTACCAGCACTTAGATGTACACTTGAAAGCAGTTGTCATAGAATGAGCATGCAGCTATCAAACAGCAGCAAGTGCATGTCAGCACTGGGTAAACAGGGCCCATGTCTCTCATTGTTTACAAAGGAAAAACCTAGTCATAGAATATGTCATAGACTGGGGTTCTGCCTGAAGCTGGTTAGAGATGTGCTGTGTTTAGCTTTGTGTGGCATTGCCAACCACAAGCAGCTGGACTCCCAGAGCCCTTGAAGTTACTAACAAAAACCTACCAGATTCTTCCATTCTGCAGAAGGCACTTGCAACCTATGTTGCAAGCATTCCCATGGGCTGGACATTTAATGTATATGATAGGCCCATAGGGAAGAGCCCAGTAGCTGAAGATCAGATCAGAGAACACTGAATGAACTCAAAGTGACAAAGCAGAGCATTCTCAGGAAATCTCTTCTGGTTTCCAGAGTGGTACCCTGGAGCTCTTTTCAAAGCCATCTGTTTTCCCCATGGTATCTTCTGTTCACAGAACCTCATCTTTTTTGTTTATGTGAGTACCTTGGGGGTATGTGTAACACCACAGTCCTTATTAGTGGATCATAATCGGTAGAAAAGACCAATGTGAACAGCACATGCCCTTAATTAGGATATTTAACTTGAAACAGTTCTAATACTGAGGGCTTGACTAGCAAATTTGATAAAAATATATGTGAACAAAACACTTAAACATAATGGATAATTTTTCTGCAATTAAGTGTGGTGAGCAAGATTGATTTAACCTATTTTTAATAATTGACAATTTTCCACTGCATTAAGTCAAAAAAGAACATCACACCACTCTTTTCTTCCAGTAATCTTTAGTGACATACATTTGATGAGGTGTTTCTAACTACTGCCTTGCACTAAATGACAGTTAGTTTTTGCCTAAATTTTTGTCTTAAGAGTATACTGATGGGCTGGAGAGATGGATTAGCAGTTAAGTGCTTGCCTGTGAAGCCTAAGGACCCCGGTTCAAGGCTTGATTCCCCAGGACCCACGTTAGCCAGATGCACAAGGGTGCGCACACGTCTGAAATTCGTTTGCAGTGGCTGGAAGCCCAGGCGTGACCATTCTCTCTCATTCTCTCTCTCTGCCTCTTTCTCTGTCTGTCGCTCTCAAATAAATAAATAAAATAAACAAAAAAAGTATACTGACCTTTAAGTTTGAGGTGATCTAAGAATTCAGACACTTTTTGTCTATGAGTTAATGTTATATATACTTTTTGCTTTAACAAGAATGTGCTTGTTTCCCAGATTAAAACCATTTCTTAATTACTGTCCATGCTATCAGCATGAGGTTTCTTTTAAAAGACTTTTAAAGTGGAAGAATAACTAGAATAAACCACTGTGCTAAATTATGACATTCTTCACTGCACTGAGGAGAAAGTAAGGCACTTTAATCTCTAAGAGTCTCTGGACCCATTCATGGATTTTCATAAGATTAAATCCCCGTCCAGAGAGGTCCTTGCAGCACCTGGGTAAAGAATGACAACAGGGAGGTGTCCACTCTTCTCTGTGAAATGTTTCTTTGCATAACCTAAGCTGAATTCATGAAAATTGAGATGTGTCACTGGGCATCTGTGTAGACAGAATCACAACTTGAGAAAACCTGGAGCTTTAGAAAGACATTAGACAAACAAATAATGGCCCATTGGCACAGATTGGTTCTGTAACCTGGGTACCTTGCTCCCCTTCTTCTTGGAAGGAACAGGTGCTTGATTAGATAGATGATTATGCCATGTTAAGTCATTTTGCTCAAAGCCTAACCTTCTAATACTCTGGGACTGAGACTCCTGCTCTAGGTCCTGATGGCCCCTACTTTCTTGAAATTATTACTAAAGATAAGGGATATATGTATGAAGCCTTAGGGATTAAGAGAGATTTCCATTTTTAGCAGGGATGTGGTCCCTAAGGTCAAGATATGGTACCCCCAATATTCTGTCTTTGATAAGATTCTATCTAGCTTTATTTTCTCTTCTCGAGCCAATAGCTAGGTTCCTTCCACCACTGCTTTAAGTGTGGTGACTACTTTTGAAAAGTGAAATAATTAGGATGAGGACCCTAAAGTTTCAATAATTATCATGTGTCAAGCGAAATATAGAAACATCCATGATATTATGTTGCTTAGTTCTTAAAACAGTTTTCTTGCATGTTTTCTCCTTGCATGTTCTCATACAAAAGGAATATATGTTTGAAGCATGTTATATAATTTGTCAAGGTTGCATGGCTTGTTAATGTTAGATCTGGGATTATAAACAAGATGATTTCCTTGTTTACACAGAATATTCTAAGTGATATCACATTACAGCTTCTCAACATATAAATAAGACTAAAATATGTAAATAAAGGTTTCAATATCTACTTAAATAGGCAAATAAGCAGATAGGTAAATGGGTTGATATAAAAGAGAGTTGATATAGATAAATGATAGACAGACAAATAAATAAAAAGATGACAGATAGATAAATGATGAATAGATGGCAGGTGGTAGATGAATGATAAAAGACTGACAAGCTTATGCATAATAGACAGATGGGTGATGGCTTTCTTAAGGGTAACAGATGCAGTCATTGTCTTACAGGCCTTTACCTTGAGAGTATCTCCCTCAAAGAGCTGGAAGCTGCGTGCTCTGAGATGGATCCCCTTTCCGGCTTCTGTTTCTATTTTATATATACACTCATGGTTATTATCATAATTAGATGGGAAATTTGGAGACAGCAATGTTCCTTCATTTCCTTTTACACTTGCTCCACATTCGGCTAAAATGAATAGGACATTAGAAAAACAGCATTTAAAGGTAGAATAATTGATTCTAACAGATTAAAAACTCCAACATAATGATTGCCCACTCATCTATCAATGTACACCCCCTCTTCATGTAACTGTCTATTCAAAGGTAGGTTAGTGCAGGAAACGTATCCCATCCACCTCATTTTCAAGATTTCCTTCATTTTAATATGTAGCATGACCTCTTGCTACACAGAAGCTGAATCCTGCTATTATAAAGAATTCCCAAATAAAATCAATGTGTTCTGAATGTCCTGGCTCCTGGGTGGCATCTCAGGGTGGACAACACCCCTCATTCCTGTCCTATCATGTGCCCTGGTTAATTCCAAATGCCTGTTTTTCTGTTGTATTGATGTGATGTTTCCTATGTTTAAATTTTCTGACCTCAACTGTGACACATTTAAAAAGGAACCTAATGATATAGACAAAGGACACTGAGTTATCTTATAATATGCACAGCACTGAACTTGATCACATCTTATCTGAGATGAAAGAGCAGTTCATAGTAAGCAACATATTTCTCTTCCTCTGTCCTGATAAAAGAAGAGGGTGGCTGGTTTCAACTTCAAAATTTGTATGAAAAAGAATATCCTTGCTGGATGTGGTGGTGCACGCCTTTAAATCCAGCACTTGGGAGGCAGAGGTAGGAGGACTGCTGTGAGTTCAAGACCAACCTGAGACTACCTAGTGAATTCCAGGTCAGCATAGGCTACAATGAGACCTTACCTCGAATATATATATATTCTCTCTCTATATATATATTCTATATCTATAGAATCTATCTATATATCTATATATATATATATATATATATATATATATATATATATCCTTAATCAAGGTAATTATTAAAATAAATGTCACTTTTTCTCCCTTAACACCAAGAAGCCAGAAATAGGCTAAGCATCTGTCCTCTAGTCTATGCAAGTAAGCCCTACATTTCTAGGGAAAATGATCCTGAAATGACAAAGGTCCTCCTCTTTGCATACACACACACCCACATACACTTCTACACAAGACTTACTGTCTCCTGGGAGCTGGATCCTCTGTGTCACTAGCTGCATTGGGCTGGTTTTACACAGAAGGCTTATTCTCTTATTCTAGTTGTGCTCATATGAGACCCCTCTGGTCTTCTTACCCCTAATTCTATCAGGTTTTATATTATTTTGTTTGCTTGTTTGTTTGTTTTTCTTTCCTGTCCTTGACCAACTTCCCATATAGAGAAATTTTACAGACTCAGAAGTATCAAGTCTAGGGTGAATTTAATCCATCAAGATAAAGCTGGCATGTGATGATATTTTGAGCCACAGATTTCTCTAAGTTTTGTATAGCTGTGAACTTACTAGTACAGCCTTCTTACATGGTGGATAGATAATCCTCATGTATAGATAAGGAAATTGAGGCATAGCCAAATGTACAAACCAACTGTCTTTCTCAAGGCTATTTAGCTAATACAGATTATATATTGATTTAACAGAACCTTGTAATAACATGGAATTTAACCAAAAGAAATAATTTTATGCCCTTCATTAGTGCTTAAAATGGGAACTATCATATATACATATGCAGGCCGCGTACAAAGAACAAGTGTACAAAATGAACTTTCCAGTTGAAGAAGACAGCCCTCTATAGAAAATGTGCATTGCTTTAGTTCATAGACAGGATAGAGGCAGCCAGGAAGCTTCCTAAAACTCCTTACAGTTCACTTAATATGCAAACCTTTAAAATGAATTCTATTAGAATAGAACAATTATTTCCCATGACCCGAGACATATTAGACATTTCTCAGTGAGTATGCAGTATGTATTCCTTTATTCACTGTCTGTTAGTGAAGCTTTTTGTGCCCAGGCAATCCATGCGAGCACCTAATCGGAGGCTTTCCCATTCGAGAGTAGAGTAGTGCATGCCTAAACGCTCATTCTGTCATGAAAACTTCTTTCCAAGAGTATAAGTTTGCTTGATTAATGAACATGGTATATTACTTTAATGATAATTTAATACATATATATATATATATATATGTATAATTAATAGAAATAATTATAGCTGGAAATAAATTTGTATTTAATAGACAATTTATGCTAATTGCACACATGCTAATTTTCATTGTTATTATTTGATATATATTCACGTGGTTTACATTCTTCAAGGATTTTCAGGCACATTTTTTACACAATGAAATTAAATAAAATAGATTCTGCATATGTCGCCTTCATGAGTTTTGAAGAGTCACCCATGCTGGAGTTGACAATTGCCTTGAGTTATTGTAGCTTTAATCATCTTTTCCCCATTCTATGATCCTATGCTAAAGTTCACAACCTTGGTCACTCAGTGTTCAAGGTGGTACCCTGATAAAGAAGGCTTCTATACAGCTACTGGCATAAGGGTGTTTGGGGGTGTAAAGAGGACTGCTAGAGTCTTAGGTCATTTACTGTGGCAGAAAATAGGGCTGGACTGAGCATCATGCCAGGTAACCATGGATGCTAGGGTACAAAAATACACTGGGCCACCCTGTGGGGATGCAAAGGCTGGCTGCCTTGAGCCATGGTGGTGCATTGCAAAGAGAGTGTGTCCTGGATAAAAGTGCATTTGAAAATGAGTAAATACTCTACAAGCAAGTGAGTCTTAAAGACTATAATGAATATACAACAAAATCTGAATCTTGTGAAGGGGACATGTGTAGGTGATCCCATACCCAGGAATTGTAATGAGGATTTAAACAATACAATTTTCCATAAATAACATACAGTATAAAGTACCCATTTGAATAGAAATCTATTTCTCTTTTGGCCCATGTGTCATGTAAAAATAATATGTATTTTAAATGTATCATTTATGAAATACATAAAAAATTCCTTGAGGTAGATGAGGAAACAGAGGCATCGAGAGGTTAATTCATTTCCTCACAGTCACCAAGGTGGGAGAGGCACAGTCTAGTCTGAAGCGTCCATAGTTTGATGTCAGTCTCTAGAGACTACATTGCAGCCCTGATCGTTAGTTATATTTGCAGAAATAAAAGATGAGGACTCTTTGTCAAGGATTCCCTTTAAACTTGTGACCCTCAAAAGCGGATGCCTGTACAATTTCTGTAAGCCTCCTGAGTATTTTCTGTTAATATTTTGCAACACATCCAATGAGTGGGAGAAATCATGGGAGAATTCTGTGAAGCAATTCTTATGACTTAATTTTGTTTCCAAATCAAATTTCCCAGTGTACAAAATGCCACACAATATCCAAATGAAAAGTGAAATGTGTCAAAGGACCTGAGAAAACCCTCACCTCTGGGTTTCAATCCTGTGGAAAATTTTCACAGAAAACACATAGCCCTCATTAGAAAGCAAATGCTCAAAACAATTACAGAATTTAAGTGTTCAACATACCAAAATTTCTTTGATTATGGTTCATGAAACCATTGTAATTCTTCATTATCAGAACAATTAAATGTTTCACCTTGTAATTTCTTTCAATAACACACTTAATATTGATTCAAGATGACTGAATATAATTTCCCATAGCATGAATCATTTGCTACTTTATAAAGAATCTACTGAAATTATAATTGAATTGAATTGTTATTGAGTTTCACAATGGAACTAAAGTAATTAAAATTAAATTAAGTGTGACAGAAAAGGGTCAACTGAGTCTTCTGTAGAAAAGTGTCAACCTGTGAAGCAAATATCCTTAGCTTCAGGGGTGTCTGCCATAGCAGATGCACCTACAGGGCCAAATGTCACAACCCACCCCTAGACACCCACTGCTTAGAGGCAGGCTGTAAACCCATTCCTACACACTAGCCACACCATCTGCATGTTAACTAATATTTGATATTAAGAAGTTTCCTTTTTGGTGATATTAATTCATTACTCCTTTGGTTGTAATTCATATATATATATATATCCTTGCAATCTACCTGTCTGATACTTAGAGGGATTTTGAGCTCTACTGCTATAGCACCTCACATCTCAATGATATTTAGGCTGCAGCATAACTAGGGCTTCACTCTTTCAGGATGAAACTGGGAGAAAAGGTACACAGATCTAGCTACTAAAAGAGTGTGGAAATTATTATGGAACTTTTGAGGTCATTGTGAAATGGACGGGTCTATTAATTTACTTTAATTTACTCAGATGCATGCTTTGGAAACATAGTTGTTGAACAGATAGAAAGTAGCCTTTACCTGAAACCGATCTTACTATGATGATGAAGCAAGTCCACCAAAATTGTGCAAAGCACCAAAAGTCCCTAGCACTTGAAATGCAAGTCCTATATTGTCTCACAAACCATCTCTAGGGATTGCATAAAATGAGACTGTGTTTAATCTGTTTATTGTACTACAATTAATCATTTCCCTAGTTGAATGTTATCATTGGTTTAGTTCTTAAGGATCTAAAGAAATCAAAATTTTAGTTTTTACTTTTATTTCAAAGTTTTAAACCAAGAACTAAAGAAACTACTGAGTTATTGGCTGAACAGAATGATACCCAAACATGATTGATCAAGTGTTGTAAGTTTAGTAGCAAAAAAAAAAAATTAAACTAAATCAAAATTAGGCAGAAGATTGTTCCTTTCTATGTCTCATTGATATATTGGCAAGCCAATTAACAATGTAGAACCATGTCCACATTTTTGTATTCCTAAAAGATAATCTTTGTATAAACACTACAGCTTGGAGCAGTTTTTCAGTAAGAACAAACTTCAATTTTTTTTATTTCTTTTATTTCTTCACCATGTCCTACTTAATATGCATCTGGTGGTAATATGCAGCCAGTAGTCCTTGGGATGGGTTTTTAATTTTTGGTCATGAAGAAATCATTCTGGCTTTCATAATTTAAAAAAGGAACAGAGTGTATTCATGTATCAAAGTCTCTAGATCAAAAGGGAAACTTCTAAGTGATATCCTTTGTATCCACTATATGAAGAGAGTTAGTTCTTGGAGTAAGAGTACCATTTTGCAGGAGTTGTGGGCCTGGGGGAGACAACAAATGCGGTTCATTGCCCACAGATGCCTCCATAGAAGCTCTGAAGTTGATCCAGTATGTGTGTGTGTGTTTGGGGGAGGGGTATCTGCAAGGGTGCACTCAGAAAACAGACATGGAAAGGATGAGACTCGTGTATAGGCTCTGACCAAGAGACAGGCACAGAGGTAAGATAAGAGCATAGAGGTCAGTGAACTCAAAGCCTCCCTTGACTCTGGCTATGGTATGTCAAGTAAGAGCCATGCAAGGTCTGTAGAGTCAGACCAATCCATGGACTCAAGAACTTATGGGAGAGGATTAAAGAAGAGTTGGTGTTCAGAATCAGGGTTGTGATTTGCCCATGCTATCCAAGGGAGGGGCACATAGGTGAGTTTTTAAATGTGACTAGTTCTTTCTGGAGCCATGGTCTCATAGATCAGCACAGGCCCCACGATACTCAGGACAGATATAGTAGAGTCCCTAGAGGCAAGCCTGTCCACAGAGCTGAACAGCAGGCTTAGTCTTTGGAACAAGGACTATGGACTGGGAGAGAAGTGGAGGTGACACCCAGATTGCTACATGCCCATTGCTATCATTGATTTCTGTCAGTGATCCTTTACTCATAGATTCTTGCACCCAGGTATGCTGGAAGGATAATGAGAATGCATCATGCAAAATCCAGAAGCCCAGCCCAAGGTCTCATATGCTTCCCCAGGGTAGTCAGGGGATAAGAGCTAGCTACAGAAATGATCCCTTTGAGAATGGAACACTCAGGAGCTGTAGATTGTTACTAGAAAATTTTCAGTGCCAGGGATGGGATAACTTCCAGTGAGTTGTTGGCCAGGGAGGTCCCTGATGCCCCCAAAACATTACAGGCTGTTGCCAAGGCCCTTGGTTTCCCATTAGAAATAGATGGTAGGACCCTATTGCTGAAGACTCCACATACTTGAGCTGCAAGGCCACTGAGAAATCCTGCTGGAACTGAGCTGATAACCTCCACCATGGAGACCATCTGACAGAAAGCTGGAAGAAGCCATTATGCATGCAGTTAAAAGGGAGAGAGAGAGAAATCACCAGTGAAGATACCCAACAACGGACACTACAAGCCTTCTATTTTGCCAGCCAGGCCAAATGAGCCAACAGGTGCAATAGTAGCACGTATGTTATGGTAGAAATCAACTGTCCTCTAATTGGACTGGAGGCCCGCTCCATGGGAAAGAATACATCCTTGATACTTCTGTTGTTGTCTGGCTAAATGTATATACTATGCTCATCAAACTGCCCAGTAAGCACTTATCTTAATGTTCATACCCACATATTACTGCTACTCTCACTTTTGTTTGAGAACTTTCTCTTTTCAGATGGCAGTGACCTTGGGATGATTCAGAAGGCATCATGGTGCTGGGAAGAAGTGACAGGCGTGCTAAGCATGGCAATATCTCTATCACACTTTCCTGGGCTCAGGGTGCATTGTGGAAGAGGTAACAGAAAGAATGTAAGAGCCAACGGAAGGGCAGGACTCCTTACAATGTGCTCCTCCAGACACAAAATAGCCTGGATATCCATGACCTCACAGTGCCTGACACTACCTACACAAGACCATCATAATAGGAGGAAAAGACCATGACATCAAAATAAAAGAGAGACTGGTTGAGAGGGAGAGGGGATATTATGGAGAATGGAGTTTCAAAGGGGAAAGTGGGAGGAGCAAGGGCATTACCATGGGATATTTTTTACAGTCATGTTAGTTGTTAATAAAACAATAAATAAATTTAAAAAAATGACCCCTTCATCTTATGAGCTCTGTGATTGTGTGTCCTTCTATGCCCTCATAATGACAGACCTGGAGTATCAGACTAACTTCTCAGACATGCTGTAAAGTAAAAGCATTGATATGCCAATTTCCTAGCACTTCATGCTCTCTGCCAGAGCTAAAGAAATATTAAAATTACTTCATCTTTAAAACAACAGTACAAAACACCAAGTAGCAAAAAATATTATAAGGCTATTGAACCTACAAAAGATAGAATAACAGAATATGGATATCACCAGACCAACTCATGTTACCCATCTATAAAGACTGGTAATTTCATTCACATTTCTTTTGTCACAGAGTTCACACTGCTCTTATTTCCTGACCAGGAGGATTTATATTACAGCCATCTATAAGAAATCCTCAGAACATTGCAAACTAATTTTGAGATAGTTTTATAAACTTGCATTCAGTTCTCAAAAATCATAATGATAATAAGGGGAGGAGATATAAGGGAGCTTGTTTAATTTTATTTATGGTGAAGTCTTGACTATCTATGGCCAGCACTGACTTCTGGTTCACACACTATTCCTAAGAATTATCCATCATGTGAGAGACTCTGAGGCTGGTGGTACAGGGCCATGGTGACCTAACATGCCAGCATTTTCACAGATTCAGTCATTCAGTTATTCTCAGAGTTGCTGCCCCTGCCTGTCATTCAGTTGTAGTTACACATTATCTGCTCACTAGATCCTTAGCAGGCTCAGACTTAAGTAAAGCAAGAAAAAGTCCTTGATACTCTGTGGACTTAGCACATGCATTCCTCCAGAACATACACACTGAATTGAATTGAATCAGTTGAATTCTGCCTCTGAATGCCTGGGAGGCCACTTTGCAATGGTATGCAACAGGCACACTACCCAGGGGTCCATGTGACAGAAGGAAAGAAAGCCACCAATTTAAACCCTCATTGTCCTTACGGGAGCATGTGTCTCAATCATATAACTGATGAGCTTTGCAGCCAGATTTCTTTTTTATACTCTCCTAATTAACTCCATTACACACATATTTTTTTCTCTATATAGACACACTGGACAATATGGTTTCACTCCTCTAATCAAAGAACCTTAGAGCTGACAGGGGCATGTTTTATAGAAGAGCTAACTCAAGAGGTCAGTCAGCTCCCCACATCCCAGTTATTTCAACTTCAGCCTCCATCTGCTTTGCCCAGCCCTGGCTCTGATTCTTAACTGGCCACACCCTGTCCCCATGGATGAATGAAATGAAAGCGTGTGGCCACCTACCCACACACCTTGGCAGAGGTGCACTCCACACTCGGCGGCCCCCACCCAGGCAGGTAAGCTTGGTTGCACCTTCTAAGCGGTATCCAGGGAAGCAGGAGAATGTCAGTGTGTCACCTACTCCGAACTGAAAGCCAATTCTGCGGCTGAATGCAGGGACTCCAGGGTCATCACATGGCTCCAGATCATATTCTGAGAATGGAGAGAGAGAAGAGTGACTAGAATGGGAAGCAAGGACTAAGTCTTTAGCAAGGATACAGGATGAGATAATATTTAAAACATAACTTTATGTGTGCATGCATGTATGTGTGTGTGTGTGTACACATACATATACATGTCTATGCACTCGCACATATAAGCGTATATATGTCAAAGTGCTATGCCAGGTGGCTGAGGAGAGGTAGCTCAGTGGGTAAAATGCATGATGACCCACACTTAGATTCCTCAGAGCACACATAAGAGCTTGAGGTGAAGGTGAGCACCAATAAGCCCAGTACTGGAGAGGAAAAGACAGAAGGGTCTTTGGAACTTGCTGGCTAGCTTGTTTTGCGAAATGAGTAAGATCTAGATTCAAGTGAGAACACCTTTGTCAACAAAATAAGATGACAAGTAATTGAGAAAGACCCTCAATGTTGACCTCTGCCCTCCACATGCATGTGCACACACATAATCACTTATACATATATGAACATGCATATAAACACATGTGAATATGTGTACGCACGTACACACAAAAGTGTTTTGGACCTATCTCTACTATATTCAAGTTTTTCTGATCATTCAAAAAATATATTTATTAATTTGACTTTAATTATTACTCAGGAAGAAAAGGTGCAAAATAGAACTCACAAACACTTATTGAAAGCCTATCATGTATAAAATATAATGAGATTTTCTAGAAAAAAAAAAAGAAAATAATCTCAATCCAGTAAACTTTACTTCAAATTCTACTGAAAATATTCCTTTATTTGAGGATATACTGCATATGCTTACTTAAAATAAGATTTGTCATTGTAATAATTTTTTGACAATTTCATAATGCACATAATGTATTTTGTTTATATTTATCCCATATTTGCTTTGTATCTCTCCCCACTTTTCTTGAATCCCTTCTTCCCAACTAGTCCCCCTCCTACTTTTATGTCTTTATTTTTGTGATGTGATTGATTATGGTTGCTTGCATGATCATAGGGAGCTATTCATTCACTGGAACACAGGCAATTTACCTACCAGTGACTATACAACTCAAGAAAATGTCTCCAGCTCCTCCAAACAATGAAGGTCTATCAATAGCTCCTCAGAAATGGATGGGGCCTTATACATACCTTCTCCATCCATGGCTTTCTGTCAAATTTTTAAGACCAGTTAAAACTTTTTTTTTCTCAAATTGGTTAATAATTCAATATTCTTATATATTTTAGATATCACATTATACCAAGAAACTCCACAATCCTGGGGCTCCTTACATGTGTTGTAAGTTATAGTTTAAATGATACACTCTTAACTCATCAGCCAGAAAAGGAAAGATCTGACCTAACCCCACAAGCTGAGAAATGTTGCATCAGTTCCTACATATCCATTTGGTTATCTATGGATGCTCATAGTAATTGCTATTTATTAACTATTTTATGAGATATACTTACACTGTGTACATATCCTTTAGTTTATCTGACACAAGAGAAATGCGCTGGTCCCAGGGTTACATCTGTCTTCCAACTGAAAATTTTGCTCTGGGAAATTATCTTTCTTCTTTTTCTTCATTTATTGTTACAGTAATTTCCCAACGAAACAACCTGTCTTGTGTGGAATATGGGATTTGGGCACCAGAATGGCAACGTCTCTGCCTGTGAGCACCTACATGTCATGGTCTGGAACCACTGCAGACACCATGCCGCTGCTCAGTTGGCACTCACTAAGTGAGTAAAATGCAGAAAAGAGTGTCTGCTTAGTCCCCAGTACTAAATGTGCAACAATGGAAAAAGATGTCTTCCACTGCACTGAAAATTCATGCTAGTACAAACTAGACAAAAATGCGAAGATATATAATTTTTGTGTGTGATTTCTATAACCATGTTGGAATTTGCTTGCCTTTGTGGCCAAACCAAGAGGAGGAATAATTTAAGACACGGCAAGACGGCGTTGCCTGCGTGAATGGATTTGTGGTACTTTCCAGGAGTGATTTCCTGATGGAAGCTCAGCTTCTGTCTCACCTGCTTACTTCATTAATATTTGTTTCCTGGTTTCAGGTCAACATTTTCAAATGAACTACTTTTGTGGCATGTATGGAAAGCTTATGTCCCTTGAAGTTGGCTTTACCATTGGAAGTGTTGTTCTGCTTCTGACCTCTTATGTTTGGCTCCTTCTGTGACTTTCTATGGGATTTTCCCTTGGTTTTGTATGAATTATTTATTAATGCCCATAAATTTAGTTTCAGTATTCAGAATTTTTTATTGGTTTATTTCTTTTGAGTCTTACGAAGTTTGACTTAGCCTAGGGCTTGTCATGTTGATGGTACTCTTACAATTTGCAGTGATCCTCATGCCTCTGTCTCCTGAGTTCTGGGATTATATGTGCATGCCATCATACCAAGCTCATACAGAAACACTTTAAAAATACTCCGAAGAGCTGTAAAGACCAAGAAAGATGGTTTTGTTGATGCCATGATCTGCCTCGACATTTATTTGAAGGAATTTATGAAAGAAGGAGTCAGCTGCAAATTTACATTCTGGAGTTCTAAAGTTCATTCTTGGAAATGGGTCCCCAGCTTGGAGGTGATGGATACCACCATGCTGAAAGTATTATCAATGGCATAGTATGATGAGGCTGTATGTGTGGTTCCTGCTTTTCTGCTTTTTCTCATGGGATGGTATATCAGGAGGACCCTTTAGATGTCTACCCCTTGACTGAACTTTCCCAACCATCAGAACTGAGAGAAATGAGCATTTGTCCTTCACCAGTTACAGAATCTCAGGTATTTTGTCATGACAGTAGAAATGGACTAAGGCAGAAATCCATAGATCACATTTTTAGCCACATGCTGAGAATGATAGAATTCAGCAACAAATGGGACAAAATGAATAAATATAGCATGGATTTATGGGAAATACCCATGGAAGTTGGCCACAGACTCACATGGCTGCCATTCTTCCACTGGAGTTCTCTGCTTAAAATCATTTTGGGCCATGATCAAAGTATGAGTGGAAGGCTGTAATAGTCTCCACTGATATTGAGGTTCCCCAGGGAAGCTTGTATGATACAGAGATTCAGGTATCAAGGTAAGGAGTCCAAAGTCACTGATTTATAATGTGGCCAATTTCTTGATGACTGCTAATTATAGCAAATTTCCAAGTAATCAAGGATTTGAGACAGTCTTAAAAGCCCCTTTTATGCTGAGAAGTAGTAGGTCAATAAGGTCAGAGTCAAATAAGTAAACACAGAATTAGAGAAAAGACCTTAAGGAATGCTGCTAAGGCACAATTTCATTGTAGTAAATATATATTGTTATGGAGCTGCTGTTTTGGGGGTGGTGGGATGTGGCAACACAAACTATCCTAACATGAGATTTGTTCTGTTCAGGAGCAAAGATTTATTGTCACACATTGTAGCAATCCTCACATGTGGCAATGGAGTATCTTCAGAAAATATGAAACTAAGAGATTTTAAAAGTAGAAGAAAGGAGGTATGAAAATAGTATGTAGGAATTTTATAATAAAGTCACACTTGAACTATGAAGAATGATAGGGGCACTTTGGTTCTCCATGAAAAGACATGATCCATTTACAGCTCATCCTGCACATGCCTTCCACTGTAGAGCGTTTACTCAGAATTGCAGAGTGAGAAAGAGAAATGAGGGAGAAGGTTTCTTCAGGAAAGTTGCTTTCATTAATCATTCTCCAAGGAAGAGAATTGAAAAGTATTGCAATTCAAAGTAACACCCTGCTACCAGATATATGACTTTGCACTACATATCATGAGACTCAGCCTCCACATCCATTGTGAGCAGTTTGGGGGGAGAGAGAGCGAGCAAATGACTCACCTGAAAACGTGATGTTAAACCCCTCATAGGATATAGAGAAATCTGATATGAACCTAAGCTGGGCAGTGAAGTTTCCAAACAAACCAGCCTTGATGGTGTGAGGCAGGACTGACCCAGTAAGCCTGGCCACTGGCTCAGAGAAGCTCCCATCCTCTGTGATCAGCAAGTAGTCATGGGAACTCTCCAGATGGAAGGTGTGGAAGCTCATCTGCACTCCTGAGCAAGGAAAGGAGTGTGGATTAGTACATTTAACTGAGACTGAAGATAACTTACTCGGGGCTTATATACATCAGTGGGTTGAATCAGAACATTAAAACAACTTCATATATAAATGCAACTTTGAGCTTTCCAAGAACATAAAGAAGAAGGTAGCTTTAGAAATGAAGAAGAGTGAAGAGAAATAAATGCTCAAATAAATAAGCTCAGTTATGGCTTATTTATTGCTCATTACTCATGATATAGGCTCAGATACTGACAGGGATGCAGATTAAAAATCATGGTCACTCATAATCTAGTTATTTTTGTTTTTTTGAGGTAGGATCTTTCTCTAGTCCAGAATGACCTGGAATTCACTATGTAATGTCAGGATAGTCTCAAACTCATAACAATCCTCCTACCTACAAGTGCTGGGATTAAAGGCCTGTGCCACCATACCCAGTTCTGTCTATTCTTAATTTCCACCAGAGCCATGTTCTTCTCAGAGAAGCACACTACAGAATAGAGTGAACACAATGCTAACCTAACATTAAGGTTAGTTCAAATAAATGTTGATAAATGAAATTTCCATGACATTTATATGACCAAAATTGCAAAATTTTCATTTAAAATCAGATTTAGGGCTGGAGCGATGGCTTAGCCATTAAGCACTTGCCTGTGAAGCCTAAGGACCCTGGTTTGAGGCCCGATTCCCCAGGACCCAAGTAAGTCAGATACACAAGGGTGAGCACACTTCTGGAGTTTGTTTGCATTGGCTGGAGGCCCTGGCAAGCCCATTCTCTCTCTCTCTCTCTCTCTCTCTCTCTCTCTCTCTCTCTCTCTCTTCCCCCCCCCCCTCTCTCTCTCTGTCTGTCACTCTCAAATAATTTTTTTAAAAAAGATATGCACCACCATGTCCAGCCTTTTAAAAAAAATCACAGATTTAGTTATACAAAGAGTTCCAAGCAACATCCAGTGTTTTTAATCTACATTTCCTATACGAAATGTAACTCCCTGATTTTGATTTATCACCATTGTGAAGACACTGCTCTGTCTACTGAAACAACATGGGATTAAGTGAAGATTCATAGGCCATAATGGGATAATTTCCAGTAACTTTAAAATACAAATATAAAATGTATCTGAGATGAATAATAGAAATAGAACTTTAAGTAATTGTCTCTATGTCCTGTTATTTAATCCATATTCACATTTAATTAGTTGCTACATGATTTCCAAGTTTATGGCTGATAAAAAAAAGAAAATAAAATGCCTGTAGTGGCTTATAGCTCCAATGAGATAAAGACCCTTTTTTTTTCTTCCAGACTTACTAAAAATCAAAACAATATATTCTAAATGTGTGAGGAAGTTATTTCTCTTTCTTGGCTTTGCTTACTGTTTCCCTCTGCTTGTTTCCCCTCATGTGGTACCATGTATTCACTATTATATTGCCTTTGTCTTACCCTTTCCATGGGATACTTCGATGGTCCACGTGCAGTTGAGAGAATTTGGATAGAAGTCTGGAAATCCTGGAGAAAGGACTGTTCCACTATTCCCATGGATGTAGCCTCCACAAAGTGCTGAAATAACAGACAACATTGAAAGTTCACAATGACTGGTTAGAGAAAAGTACTTTGAAAATGATACAGAATTTGCCCAAGAGCTAACATAAGATGGACTATCCATCTTATTATTTACTTTAATTGCAAGTACAGGATGCCAATGTCTATATTAGGGCACAGCCTTGAGAACTTAATTCAGAATAGAACACAGCAGAGGACCCCAACCCATAAGGGGAGACTGTGAGGTATGGTTTCTGCCCTCTAGGGATGTAGGTCTCCTTACCAGACTATGCTCAAAACTAACTCATAGGATCAAAGAAATAATTTGTAATCATTTTAGCAGGAAAGTAATGACAGTTGTAAACACAATATGGATTTGAGGGACTTTTTTTCTTGCTTTTAAGATTTAAGTATATAATCAGACACCCATATCCACACTTGTATACAAAACTTATAAATTGTGATGCTATACTGAATGAACACTTGAACAGTTGAACTTGAACTTGAACTTGAACACTTGAAATATATTATTTCTGAAGTGACACAGTTGAAGACATCTATGAGATTTTTAATGATCAAGTCAAAATGAATGTTCTAGAAACATTCTAATTCCTCTCTACTGACAATTTTGAAATATTCAGTCAATTTTTCTAAACCATAGCTACCCAATCTGTCCCATGCAGTAGAGTTATCAGGCATTCCTTCTGTCCATGTGTGCCCTGGACAGGCTCTGTTCACCAGTGCTGTGCTATGCACTTCTATGAGATAAACTGTGGTTTTCAGTGCTCTCAAGGAAGAGGAGAAAGAGCATACACTGTGGTGACATAAACTAGTACAACTCAGATGCAAAACACATAGAAATCCTTCAAAAAAAGTGAAATGGAAATATAATATGATACAGAAACCCAGTATTAGATATAGATCAAAGTAAAGAAAATCAGTGTATTTTTTAAAAATTTTTTTGTTTGTTTATTTATTTGAGAGTGACAGAGAGAAGGAGGGAGGGAGAGAGAAAGAGAGAGAGAGAGAATGGGCGCGCCAGAGCTTCCAGCCTCTGTAAACAAACTCCAGATGCATGCGCCCCCTTGTGCATCTGGCTAAGGTGAGTCCTGGGGAATCGAGCCTTGAACTGGGGTCCTTAGGCTTCACAGGCAAGCGCTTAACTGCTAAGCCATCTCTCCAGCCCAGAAAATCAGTGTATTAAAGAAGTAGCTGGGCTGGAGAGATGGCTGAGTAGTTAAGTGCCTGCCTGTGAAGCCTAAGGATCCCGGTTCAAGGTTTGATTCCCCAGGACCAACATTAGCCAGATGCACAAGGGGGCACACACATCTGGAGTTCATTTGAAGTGGCTGGAGGCCCAGGTGCACCCATTCTCTCTCTCTCTCTCTCTCTCTGCCTCTTTCTCTGTCTGTTACTCTCAAATAAATAAATAAAATTTAACAAAAGAATAAAATTTAAAGAAGTAGCCATACCCTCACATTTACTGTAGAACTATTCACAATATCCAAGATACATAAACTACCAACATTGATAGATGAATAAAAACAC
Organism: Dipus sagitta; assembly: GCA_036346955.1. Taxonomy (NCBI): domain Eukaryota; kingdom Metazoa; phylum Chordata; class Mammalia; order Rodentia; family Dipodidae; genus Dipus; species Dipus sagitta. Next base: position 41,558,767 of record CM070783.1, read on the forward strand.
ACACACACACACACATGCATTTACACACACTGGGTAAACATTCGCCCATAAAAAAGATTGAAGTACAGCAGGACTTCATGGGTGAGCCTGGAGGCCATGATGGTGCAAAGTACAAGTGCACACAGAAAGACACAGCCAAGGGTTGTGCACAGTCAGAGAGTCTGAGACCTCCTGCTCTGATATCAGAAGGGAGAAGTGCTCATAGGAGGCCTGCCACCTGAAAGCTCCGTGATTTTTGTCAAGCCACCCACTTTCTCTTACATTGTTTTATAGTGATGGGGAAATTGTAATGAATTCATTTTACCTGTAGGTTTTTTGCAATCATTTTATTTGTAGCATAGAATTTATAATGCTAAATAAATACAAATAATACAATATACAACATATAAGCTATTCATACTACAATATACAACGTATAAGTTATTGATGGCTGTGAGCAGCAATTTGAAAAAAAAAAAAAACTGAATATGCCCTAGTGTTACAAACACCAAGAGGAGAATATTGGCATGCTCTGAATACTGTTAGTTTTTCTTTTATTTAATATCTTAAGACCTAGCTTGCTGTCGTGGGAAATAAATAACTGATATGAAAATAACGTAGAAGACAGGAGGCAGGAAGAGTGATTTCTCACATGTTCTACAATCAGACACTGTCCTTTCCAGTAAATCACCACATGCTCTGGATCTTAGAATTCTCCTTCAGGACAGAAACGATTTTTTCTTTAAGGTTAGGCTTCATCCCACCCTCTCCAGGGCCCTTCTTTTCAGATGTTCTCTCTATACTCCTGTTGAGAGTTAAATCTTTTAGTCTACTTTTAAGAAGAACTGTTTCTATGGTACCAGTTCATTTTGGGTTTAGTTTTCTGTTTATTTTCCCACAACCTCTCCTTTCTACTACCCAAACCTTTCCAACCCTATTTTCTGGGCCTCAATTTGCCTATCAGACATGGCATCAACTCAATCTGATCCAGGTTAGGAACCACAGATGAGTAAGAACATGTGGTGTTTGTCTTTCTGTAATTGTGTGTTCACTGAGTATGATCTGTACTAAGTCCATCTATTTTCTCACAAATTTCATTATACCATTTTTTTTTCTTACTGCTGAGTAGGATTCCATTGTAAATATGTACCACAACTTCATTACCCATTTGTCCAATGATGGGCACCTGGATTGATTCCAGTTCTTAGCTATTAAGAATTGTTCTGGGACTGTAGAGATGGTTTAGCGGTTCAGCACTTGCCTGTGAAGCCTAAGGACCCTGGTTTGAGGCTCAATTCCCCAGGACCCACGTTAGCCAGATGCACAAGGGGGCGCACGTGTCTGGAGTTCGTTTTCAGTGGCTAGAGGCCCTGGCACGCCCATTCCCTCACTGTGTGTCTGCCTCTTTCTCTCTCTGTCTGTTGTTCTCAAATAAATAAATAAAAATGACCAAAAAAATAAAAAAAAGAATTATTCTGACCTGTAATGCCCAGTATCAGAAATTCATGCTACCCACATTAAGCTAGTGATCAGAAAGATCTCTGAGATCCCCAAAGCACTGGATTACCCACCTGAGGTAAAAGGAAAGACATTACTGCTGAAGACACCATATGCTGCCAACACAGAGCATGGAGAGACCTGGCTGGAATCCAGAAGAAAGCCATTCCTCGGACAGTGAGTCTGTCTAGTCCTGGGAAGTGTTACATGAACTACTGGGTGGGTGGGTGGGTGGGTGGGGTTTCCAACAATGGTTTGAGCAACCAGAGGTCTAAGCTATTCAGAAGTAAACACCCAGACAGGATGTACCTGGCAGTGCAACAGTGGCATACAGCCTTGGCAGGTAACCAGTAGCTCTCTGATTGGTTATGTGATCACTCAGTGGAAAGGAACCCATATCTGGAACTGGAGACCAGGTCAGAATCCTATGGAGACCAAGTATGCTCTCCATTGTCAAGTTCCATTAAAATCTTCCTAAATTAATAATGCTTGTCCAATTTAACCTATGCTGACCCAACTATCTTTTGGAGAATCTGTTTTTCTTTTTCAGATAATAGTAAGACATGAGGAGATAAACCACCCCTCACATTTCATCCAAAGCCCAGGTGACACCACAGAGGAACTGGGAAGAAAAGCAAGAGTACTCTTTCCATGGTGAGCCTGACAATCAGCGCCAGGGTGAAGGAGACAGACACTGAGGTTACTCAACACATACCACAGCAGAAATCCAGAGGCTCCTCAGAGCGCATCACTTAAGTAGACTTAAAGCACACCCATCAAGGCTCAGGGAATTTTGTAGAAGACAGGGCAGAAAGATCATAAGAGCCACAAGTTGGGCCATCATGCTCAGAGGCATTGCCTCCCCCAATAGCTGACTGTTGCTCCCACAGTGCATAACCCACAACCCCAAGTGAAATACCAGCAACCCCTCTGAGGAGGGCTCCCAGCAGTATGCAATCAGGGAGGAGGGAAAAGATTGTATTAACACATAATGTATCCATACATAGAATGTTCTTAATTAAAAAAAAAAATTCTCCTTCAGCTCCTAGACTTTGGCTACAGAGGCCCGTATGCATTCTTAGCACAGACCCCAGAACCAGGCTCCCCTTTCCTCCAGCTCTGCCTCTGTGCACATTAACCTCAGGAGCTCCTCGGATAGGCTCAAGGATGCTGAAATAGCTGCTGCATTTGTCTGAGCAGAAGGTTCTCAAAGGGATCAGCACGTGAACCAATAGACCAATCTAAGAAGAAATGTCCTGTACAATCATTGGAGGGTTTGAATGGAACAAAACAGAAGAGGTAAAGCAGATTCTCCTCTAAAAACCAGATGTGCACCTTTTACCCTGTCTATTTCTATCTTGCTTCAGACTTGGATTAAATTACATCTCCAGCTTTTCCAGGTATTAATGAACAAAGTACCATATTAATTTTTTCCTTATTCTCCTTCTCTTCCTCCTCTTAAATCTCCTCCTTTTCTCTCTCCTTCTCTTTTCTGAATGTGTGTAAAAAGTTCTGACTTGCTCAGTCTCTTGAGAACCTTGTATAACATGCCTTTCTTAATTCTCTTCATTCCCATACCATCATGTATCAAAATGGGGCAATAGTTGCCATTGATTCCTGATGCTGGGAGAATGGAGAATGTAATGGTTTTACACCTGAAAGGGTTCGTAAGCAGAAATTCACCTCACCAGCATCACACTGTGGAGCCTGAGCTATGAGACCCTTTCTGTTTTTGACATAGGCTCACATTCTAGGCACATACATGCTTGTGTTTCTTTTTCAAAGTAGACAAAATGAACTATAATTGAACAACTCTTACTTGGAATATTTTTTTTAATTAGTTAGTTATGTACACAGTGTATACACTTATGTTGGTACAGTTGTTAACTTCCTCCCTGTCCTCCCCCCATCCACAGGGACCCTCCTTGTTGGGCTGGAATAACTTCTACTCATTAGCCATGAACATTACAAAGTATGCTTTACAAAGGGCACTTCCACAAATAACAATTTCAAGAAAATTAGGTGATTTATGAAAGATCTGACTCTCTTCATCATAGACTCTAGTCAAATATTTGATGGAAATCATTCTCCTCTTTTAATCTGCAAAATTAATGGGAAGAGTCACATAAAAGCAGTAGCTAGTAACTTTTCAAGATGATTTCTAGAATCTCTCAGTAGTGTGTCATCAGATTTTCTCAATTTAAAATTGCATTGACTCCCATATCACTGTGAAAGTTATCATATTCAATGTCAGATCTGAAATTAGTTTAATCAATAAATGATTATCAAGAACCTATTTTGTGACACCATCTCAGCCTCAAGGGGAAACAGTAAGTGAATGGAACACAAATGTCACCCCTCCCAAGAGTGCAACACAGACTGAAGCCCATGACCATGTCAAATCAAGTGACAGATAATGCTGGAAGATGACACAGCTGTGTATGAAACCAAACAGAGAAGGGCTATCAGAGCATATGACATGTACAATTTGAGGCATTGATGTAGATGATTAGAGATGCAACTCTGATAAAGTTGTCTATGAGAAACTGGGGCTATAACAGGACCAAGTAAGGCTAGATTAGAGCTTGGGAAAGACAGATGACCACAACCAGCATGGATGTGCACAGAGAGGAGGCTGGCATGGTAGGAAGTGGAGAGTGGGGTAGAGGGGACACAGAATGAGCTTCATAGTGTTTTCAGATGTCCCCTTTGCCTCATCAGCCATCACAGGTCTTGTATTTGTCTGAAAGAGATGAAAGGCCATGACAGAGCTCTGCCTTGAGAGTGATATGAGCTAGCTTGGGTGTAACCAAGACACAAGCTATTTTGTGAGACACACATGGTGGTGAGGAGGCAAGAAGTTGAATAAGGAGGATATTGGTAGCAGGTAGAAATGGAGGAGCAAAAGCTGGTTGTGCTTGAAAGGTAATAATAATAATAATAATAACAACAATAATAATAGAAGTTTCTCCTGGACCTGACATGGTGAAAGTGAGGAGGGTATGGGACAAGAACTTTAGGGAAGAAACAACCTTGGGGTCTCTGAAGTTTGCTTCCTACTGGACATCTGAGTCAAGGGTGGAGGTTGAAGTGAGATAAGCAACTCTGCATCTACTGACTTTGTGAATTTTTATGAGTTAACCAATAAGAATTTTAAATATTTTATATAGAGAGATATGATATATCCAAATTAGCTGGGAAACTACAAGCTAAAATATGCATCTGCTATAAAACTGGTCCAAAGTAGCTTATATCTTGGTGTGTTGGAGGAAACGTCACCAAATACGTTATTTACCTATATAAAATCTGTGAAAAATAATTTTAAAAACAAAGAACATATATAAGCCCCTTTTGCCAAGATGGTTCCAAAACAAAGAAGGAAGCTACTGCTCATCCCACCCCTGCAAGCTGAAGTCAAACAAAGCAAAGGCTTTGAACGCCAAGAAGGCAGTGCTGGAAGGTATCCACAACCGCAAAATAAGATCTGCACATCACCCACTTTCTGGCCACCAGCAGCCCAAGACACTGCAGCTTCACAGTCAGCCTAAATATCATTGGAAGTGCGTCCCCAGAAGAAACCCAGTTGACCATTATGTTATCCCCTGACTACCTATTCAGTCATGAAGATGATAGAATACAACAATGCACGTGTGTTCATTATTGATGCCAATTCTAATAAGCACCAGATCAAGCACGGATGCGAACAAAGTCACTACCTGATGGAGAGAAGAAGGCATGTGCTCAGCTGGCTCCCAATTATTATGCTTTGGATGCTGCCAACAAAATTGGGATCACCTAGAATATATCCAGCTGGTTAATTCTAAATACACTTTGTTTGTTCACTGTAAAATATATAAAATCCATCATTCTCTATTTCCTACCCTGTCCTAATATTATCAGAGAAAATTGTTCAATCATATATCACGGAAATGCCTGAGAAGGGATATGTTCCCATTTCTCACAGATGCTGTATTCCCTCCCAGAACATTGAGATCCATAACTGGCCATGAAGGGCTTCCATTAGGGGCATGTGGGAGAGAAATTTGCAGGTGAAGTGGTTCTAATGGCTATCTTTATCCTGTGGGTACAAACACAGTGCAATCTATGACTTCCATTATGAAGATTTTGAATAAAAATAACTCTGCACAAAGGCCACATTTTTTGAAGGAAAAGGAGATTTGATATACTGAGAAATGAGTTGATATTCTGATCTAAAATTGAAGAGAGGAGTTCTGGGAATAAAATGAGTACCTGACTTACACTTCAGTGTCCATGTGGTCTGGGCTATTCATAGGCACTCGTGTCTGTGTTCCCTTGGCAGTGTCACCAATTTAGCTGCATATGATTTGAATTACATGAATCTGTTTCTTCAGGCCCTAAAGAATCTTTGCTTGGCAGTTATAAAAGATACAGGAAAATTTTACTTTTGCTCTCCTTAAGGCTGTACTGTTGTGAACTTGGCATTTTATAAATACTGTTTACCCACCAGCTGGGGCCCAGATATAATTGCAAGGAACTCCCTGGATAAAGGACAAAATATGCAGAGAGGCAGAGAAGGAACACAGGCCAGGATGCCACTGTTAAACACCTTGACTTGTCCTTTTAATCACTGCTCTTAACAATTAGTTCCCACCAGTAAATTCTAAAGATCCTAGAGGTCTCTCCCTCCACACCTCTAATGAAACATTTTTTCCTGTTGAATGTGGTCTTTTCTGGAAGATTTAGCTTGAAGCTGATACCCAGGGTTTCACATTGCAAGTTTCTTTTTTTCTTTTTAAGATTTTCTTATTCTCACACTTCTTTCTTTCTTTACTAATTTGTGCAATTCTAAAACATGTCTTCAGGGATGGAGAGATGGTTGAGCAGATAAGGATCTTATTAGCGAAGCCTAATGACCAGAATTCAATTCCCCAGTCCATGTGTAAATCCACATAACACAGTGGCACATGCATCTAGAGTTCATTTGCAGCAGCTGAGTGTTTTGGGTGTGGTGGTGTATACCTTTAATCCCAGAACTCTGAACGCAAAGGTACAATGATTGCTGCAAGTTTGCAGCCAGGGTGAGAATACATTGTGAATTCCAGGTCAGCCTGGTCTAGAACAAAATCCTACCTCAAAAATATTTTTTTAAAAACCTGAAAATGTCTTTCTTATTGTGAAGCTGAAAATGTCTTTCTTATTGTGGTGGTTTGATTCAGGTGTCCACCAAAAACTAGGTGTTCTGAATGCTAGTTTCCCAGCTGATGGAGATTTGGCAATTAACACCCCCTGGAGGCAGTGTGTTTTTGGGGACAGGCTTATAGGTGCTATAGCCAGCTCCTCTACCCTCTGCTCATGCATCGTTTTCCCCTGCCATCATGGAGCTTCCCCTCGAGTCTGTAAGCTAAAATAAACCTCTTTTCCCACAAGCTGCTCTTGGGTGAGTGATTTCTACCAGCAATGTGAACCTGACAACAAGAGTAAAGTGGTACCGAGGAGTGGGGTTACTGCTAGACAAATGACTGTGTGGCTTTGGCTTTTTGGAGTTGATTTTCAAGAGGAGTGTGAAGGATTTGAAACCTTGACCTAAAACATGCCTTGCAGTGCTGTAAGTACAGATTGATGGACTATTCTAGTCAGAGTTCAAAGACATGAATGTAGACTGTGAGGTTTGGCTTATGAGGGTGAGAAAGAGCTTTGCTTGGACTGGGCTAGCAGTTTGTGTGAAAAGCATGCTGTTATGCCCATATCCTGAGAAGTTGTGCAGGGTTGCTTTGCATAGAAATGAACTGGTGTGAGTAGAGGGGTATGGCACAGAAAAAAAATAAAATATTTGGGTGAACTGCTGCCTGTTCATCTGCCATTGAGAGACTACCACCTTTGAGAGTGGGCCAGGTGACCTGTACTGGGGCAACCTGAAAAATATAGATTCTTTTCAAGGGGTCTCAGTGCTCAAGTAGTGTCTTGTTCTTCAAAGTCCGCTTTATTCTCCCTTCTCCCCGGATTAACAAATTAGCACCCTACCTGGTACTGTGGAGTATAAGAAATGAAGGAAAGAGAGGGTTATTTAGTTTGCAACACAGTCTTGTGTTTTGAAAATGGCTGTGAGCAGTGTGAAGCAGGTTTTCTGGATGTCTGCATTGTGACCCGATGGAGCCATGAGGATGAACTGTGGATTGCAGTGGAGACCGAGTGGAGATGCTGTCACCACGATATGGCTGCCAAGGAGAGCTGCCAACCCTGGGCGAAGTTTTCCAGGACAGTGAGTAGCATAGCTGGAGGGGCAGAATTGGAACTCCAGAGACTTGTTGCTATTTAGAGCTATCGGACTTGGAGATGTGTCATCGACCACAGTTTTTGGACTTGGAGATACAGAATTTGATGTTTTCCCTGTTTAAATCTTGTATTGGTTGACTATTTCTTTGCTATGCCCAATGCCATCTTTTGCAGGGTGAATGTTTATTCTGTGCCATAATGGGTTTTGGGAGGTTATTTTTTGGTACTGAGGCTCAGTTAAAAGACTTTGGATTATGGGGATGTATGAACATCATTGAAATTAATAAAAGAGTATGGGGACTTTTAAAGTTGGATGAATGTATTACATTTTACCTCACATACGGTTATCAGTTTATGGGGCCAGGGACCGAATGTGGTGGTTTGATTCAGGTGTCCCCCATAGACTTAGGTGTTCTGAATGGTAGGTTTCCAGCTGAGGAAGATTTGGGAATTAATGCTTCCTGGAGACAATGTATTGTTGGGGGCAGGCTTGTGGGTATTATAGCCAGTGCCCCCTTGCCAGTGTTTGGCATACTCTCCTGTCACTATTGTCCACCTTATGTTGGCCAAGAGGTGATGTCCACCCTTTGCTCATACCATCATTTTCCCTCCCATGATGGAGTTTCCCCTCAAGTGTGTAAGCCAAAATAGACCTTGTTTTCCCACAAGTTACTCGTGGTCAGTTGATTTCTACCAGCAATGTGAACCTGACTACAACACTTATCCTTGTGCTGAAAGATTGTATCTTTTTAACTACATGCATACAAATACAATAGCTTTGTGTATATCTTTTAAACAAGAAAAAAGAATTGGCATAGATATTTAACAGTATTTTTTGTGCCTTTCTTTTGCCTATGAAAGAATAAAAACAGGGCAATTTATCCCATTCTTTACTTTTTTTTTTTTCTGCAAAACTAGAGTGCACGAAGGTCTAAGTACTAAAAGCATAATGAAGCAGCATGTAGAGATATGAGGAACATGGCAGTGGTTTGTCTTTCATTTTGAGGTGACATGAAATATTATAATTAATTCTGAATTATATTTCCTAGCTAAAAGCTACACAGTTTTAAAGAATTACATATTCTAACAATGTATTGTTTATTGCCATGAAAAACTGTGAGGTTTAGAGATTGTGCTAGATTTGAAATGGCAAAGAAATTCTTGGAATCAAAAGAAACCATCAACCATGACTAACTCAAATCCTATGTCAAACTCTAAACTCTTCTGAAGTTTGAAGAATTTATATCCTTTTACCATAAATACTTCATTGGTTGACAGATGTTCCAATGTAGCAAAGCAAATAATTTTACCAATCCCTTTTCAATGGATCAGATTTCAAATTCACAGGCATTTAAATTGAATGATAAATGCAAAGTACACAAGTTTTTAAATATATTTTATATTCCCAAGAACATTTCAAACATATCAGGTTTGTCTATGAGATCTTGGACACTTGCAAAGCACACAGAACATTTTAATGGTGTCTCATTCACTCTATTTTATATAAATAATTTCCCATCTGTCCATTCATTTTCTGTTGACTAATTCTCTGGGAATCTATATAATGTTACCTATACATGAACCCCTAGTTCTGCCACTCATCTTCCTGCTAAAGATGTCTCTTTGCATGGTGAGTGTTCTGAGAAATACCACTCCTCACTGGAATATCATCTCTTATGTGATATTCCTCCATCCTTTCTCACTAGATGTGTAAAGTCAAACTGCAAAGAGCATGCCTTGGGTAAAATGTATATAACTTAATAAGTGTAACATTTATGGTTTTAATATACAACATGTCATACAGAACAATACTAGGTGAAAAAATTAAAGTTAAATGTTATATGTTAGCAGAAAGTAAAGTAAGGAAGGTCAGTGGCCCAGTAACCTGGAGCCATGTCAGAGGACTTCTAGGGAGACCAGAGGTGACAGGTCGCAGAAGTTGAGCACAATTGAGTTAACACTATACAAAAATACACAAAACATGAAATAGTGCTTGTGATGATTTTTATTTATTATTCAATTGACTGGACCTAAAATCGCTTGTGAGGCATTATGTAGACTTGGTTAGCTTCTGTGCATGTCTGTGGGGGATTGTCTTGATTAGATTCATTAAGGAGAGAAGATTTACCCTAACTGTAGGTGGCAGGATCCCATAAGCTAGGGTCCTGGCATACATGAAAGGCACAGAGCTGTCTGAGCACCAGCCGTCACTGCTTTCTAGTTCTTCACTGTGGACTGAATGCGACCAGCTACCTAAAGTTCCTGCTTCCATGCTTTCACCTCCAAGACAACTGTAACATGGAACTGGAGAGTAAATAAACCCTTCCTTAAGGGAGGAATTAATTTTTAAGTGAGGAATTAATTTTTAAGTGAGGAACTCATTTTTGTCAATTATTTGTCCCAGTAACAAGATGGTAACTAAGATCCTGAGTATGCCTACTTGAAAGTTAGAAGATAGTTGGATTATAAATGGTTGATAGTTTAAGTTTATCTGTTGGGCAGAAGTCGATGTAGATACTAAAATATCAAAGTAAGTTACCAGCGTTGAGTGAGAATTATTGGGAGTTTGAATATGCAGAAACTTATAACATCTTCTATTGAGAAGATAGCATTTCAGAATCAAAACTGCTGATTTCAAATATGTCAGGCCAAATCTCTCATTTCTCTGAAACATCTGTTTTCACAATTAGGAGAAGAATGCAGCAATGTGGCAACTGGCCCGCAGCAGGTAAGGTGATGTCAGGTGTCATGGCATGGTCACAGTGCTTCAACTTTGTAATCGGCTGAGCTATCATAGAAAAGTCTGCAACTCACTGTGGCCCAGCACTCCAGAGGCTGAAGCAGAAGGATCCCACCATCAAGGTCAACCTGGGCTACTGTGATGGTCTGAGTGTAAAATGTCCCCCACTGACTCATGCCTTTGAATGTTTCATGCCTTGCTAGTGGTGCTGCTTGAGAAGGTTTTGGAACCTACGGGAGATGGAGCCTTGCTGAAGGAAGTATGTCATGGGGGTGGACCTTGGGGTGTCACAGGCCAGCCTCATTTGCTTCACTGACTTCACTCTGCTTTATCTTTGTTAATGTGCCGAAGTGATACCTATTATCTGTTCCTGCCATGCTTTTCTACCATGTCAGAGACTATCAAGTGAAATAAACCTTCTGCTTCCAGAAGAAGCTGCTTCCATTTGGGTACTTTGTCCCAGCAAAGAGAAAGTTACTGCCACAATACATAGAGAGATCCTGTCTTAAAACAAAAAGTAAACATGGGAAGCCCTGTCCTAAACCATATGATAATAGAAATACATAAACTACATATGTGTATTTTGTTTCTTAACCTTATCTTTATCTATAGTGCTAAATCTCAGGAAAAAAAAAACCACTATTATTTATTGAGAAATTACTATGGTTCTCCACAGGGGTTGTATTAATGTGCATTTCCTTTGTGGATGTACAAGGGTCTCTCTTCTCTGTGTCCTTGTCAATACTTAATCTTTCACCTTTGGCTAACAGCCATTTTAACAGGTATGAGGTGAAAACTCCTTAAGGTTTTGATTGGCATTTTGCCTCACCAGATATGGTGCAGAGCACGTGACTTATGAGATCTTTCATAGTCAAATATATTGCTATTAGGATTAGGCAAAAATGGAATTATGAAGTACAGTGTGTAAAGGATAACACCTCTGCTGCCTTCCTGTCTTCATGGACAAGGTAGATGTGCACAAGAGTTTGGGGGATCCCCCTGTACAGCTCAAAGCCAGGTGCCCTCCTCTATGCCCTCCCAGAAGGTGGCCCTGTAGGTGCAGAACCAGCCCCTGTGCTGCTTCATATTAGAGCCCAGTGCCCCGTATTTCTCACTCTGCTGCTTCTGTATGATTTCCTGAGAGAGCCCTTAGCTACTCCAAGCTCTCCAACTGCTGCTTGCAAGTGTCAAGATCTGTTGGGCTGGTACTTTGATAGGAAAAAAAAAATAAGTGGTCTATAAACTGAAATCATAGCTCCTTCCCAAACTCTGTGACTTGCATTTGTTATTTTGAGGAAGTTAAGATAGTTAATATAGCATTTTAAAAGAAATGTCTGCAGCCTACTGAAGTATAGAAAATAGAAGTCATATGTATATAGAGTTCTCATAACTTTATCTTTAACTTCCAAATAAATGTTTTCCCACAAAAACAAGTTATGATGGGGCTATCTTCATGACTAAAGGCAAAGTGCTTAAAGTGTTTTGCGATCAAATGATCATACATAACATGTTTATTTAACTTTTACAGTAAGGTCCTATCAGTAGCACACAGAAAGTAATCTGTAATGTTCATCATTTTTTATTTCCTGGAGCTGATCTCACAGAGACCCTCTCAGGACCTCCTGGAAGCCCACAGCCTAGCATATGGTAGGCATGCACCAGAAGTAGATCAGTGACAGAGGGAGCTGAGACATGTGTGGGCTTTCAGTAAACTCCATGATTGGAACTAAGTCACAAGTATCAGAGGAGAATCAAGTCTGGGATATATAATATTGCAATATCCCTAAAAACTTCCACTATAATTATTGTCTATAAAAATATGTATATGACTATGTTCTCTGAATTTCAGTGCTTTTTTTTTATATTTATCAATACTCATTATAGCCATAGTTAAGCAAGTTTTGTGAGCAAATTTCAAGTGTGCTGTATACACTTGTCAAAGAAAAATCCCAGTTCAGTCTTCTGGTACCATGCCCAGCACAGCACATACTGCCCAATGCACAGGGGTGCCCACACTTCCTTTACATGTTTGTGGACTGTTTGAGCTCTACCTACCATCACAGCTGGGCAGGGCATGATTCCACTGATGGTTCCTGTCGCAAACAAGAGGCTCGTCATCACTCAGTGTATATCCTGGATCACAGCTGAATGTCACTGTGGATCTGATGCCAAAGTTACTGCCATGTCGATGACCATTCACAGGGATGCCTGGGTCAAGGCAAGAGTCTGATTCCAGCGTCACACCTGGATGCAGAGGAAAAAAAATCACTGGAGGGTCATTCTGGTTAATTAAGGAGAGAAAAATAGTACCTGCCATGAAACTATAAGGTGTTCTGGATATGACCAGACCTAGGAAATTGTCCAAGTGAGTAATCCATTATTGAGCTGATAACTGATTATCCAGCAGAACATTAATGTGAGCAGAAATGTCTCCAAATATTTGACCCTGCTTTTTTTTTTTTTAATTCTTGAAAGGCATATTGGTATGCATTTTTTCCAGAAGGCATTTAAGTATTACAACCTTGAATAATTTATTGGCATCTCTAAATTTTTACTTTTATTCACTGGAAAATCAATGAACTGTTAAAAGAATACTTTTTTTTTTTCATATCCCATCCCTCCCCTGCTCTTTTTTTTTTTTCTTTTTTATTTTATGTTCTAGTTAGATCTTGGCAGCCACACTGCAACCTTCATGCATATGCACTTACACCCAGGTGTAGACATATACAATGCAACTTTAAACTGAGTTCTATAACTCTTAACAGTTTTAAAGTCTGCATTTAAACCAGCCAACTCTGAGATGCTTGCAGATAGCCTACATGAAAGTTGGGGGTGGGAGGAAAGAGGAAGGTAATTAGGGCATGCCTTCGCAAGGGTTTCTGCTTCACCCTCTCTCTCTTTATGTAGTGCTCTATCTCTTAAAAATAAAGATAATGAGAAGAAAGGGGGAGAATGTCCTTGTAATACTTGTTTCTGGCATGAAAAACCAAGGAAAATATGTATCAATGTGATTAGATTCTGTTCTTTTCCTCGGCTGAAGCTAAGGTAAGTGTATGACCTAAATATATTGCAAACATATATATGCCTTGTGAACAAGGGGTGATGGATGTGCTGCTTGGTGTACAAGAGCTGGCGTTGCTGTGACTTTCACCATGATGTGTGTTTGACACGAGCGAGCCCCACTTTGTGTCAACTGTCAATCCGTATAAATGTCTAGTTCCAGTGACAGTGATGGTTACAAGATGTCCTTGTCCTGACCTCCTAGAGGCCTGAAGAAGGTATTCAATCTCTCCTGGAGAGCAGGGAGCTAGCAGAGAATCTGTGAGGCAAACCTGTCATTATTGCCTGCAGGCAAGCCCAGGCCTTGCCTGTGCATATTAGCATGTGAGTATTTGTGTGTTGCCCCGTGAGTTATTTTGTTTTAGCATTGTGTTAGAATGTGAGTTGTGTGTGTTAGCATGTATTAGCATGCATTTAGTATGCATTTTGTATGCATTAGTAAGTGAGCATGTGAGCACATGGTAGTATGTTATCATCAATTGGCAAGTGTAATGCATGTTAGCTTGTGTTCATGTGAATGCCTGTGTCTCATCAACTGCACTGCATGCTGGTCCTCAAACCCTGACCAGTTTCCCTTTCTCTTCATGACAGAAGTGACTGAGACTCAGGAATCTAACCTGTGTGGCATGCCACGTACATGTTCATTACAAAGCATACTCACTGATTTCTCAGCTATCCGATAATCAGATATGAATATTCCCACATCTTCAAATTTCAAATTTCATTAAAAGATATGGCTCAGGGAAATTTTGCGGAAGAGGGGGCGGAAAGAATGTCAGAGTCACATGTTGGGTCATGATATGCAGAGACATTTAGCTTACCCATAACTGTGGGCTAACTCCACAATGCATGACCCGTATACCTCAACAAGGAGGGGCCAAGGGGAGGGGGTAGGTCACGGATGAGCCTAATAATGGTACCAAACTGACTGTATTTGCTGAATACAGAACTGACTAATAAAGAAAAAAAAAGATACTTTTAAAGCTTTTCAAATTAATGTTGTAATATTGGTATAAAACCACCATACACTTGGAAACTGCATTTCTTTTCAATTCCCTGTAAGACTAAGGCTATAATAAAGTAGTAATCCAAAGGCCAGAAAGCAACAAAATAAACCATTGTGAGAGATAGTGAAAGTGCTGTCACATACAGAAGGCGCACCACATCCCTTATGAAGGGAAAAGCGAGACAAGAATCTATTGGAATAGCAAATTGTAAGAAGAACAATTAGTTGGCTCTAGGTGTATTTTTGAAACAGAACCTTGGAAAGATGGTCCCTGCCATGCAGTTCAGAATGAATTCTGAGATGTGTGGTATTCACAGTGGCTCTTTTTGTCTTGGGCAAAATCAAGCCATCTATGAGCCTGGGGTTGAAACCTCTTCAGAGCTTTCTGTCTGTTCAAGAGGAGGCCATGTGCCTATATGCACACAAAGAGTGGGAATTCCTAACTCTCAAAATCCAAGCTGGCTTGCTGTGTCAACTGCAGATGATACAAGAGAAGAGAGATGAATCCAAGTGCTAGTTTTTTTGTTTTTTTGTTTGTTTGATTTTTGTTTATTCAAGGTAGGGTCTCACTCTACATCAGGCTGACCTGGAATTCACTGTGTAGTCTCAGGGTAGCCTTGAACTCACAGTGATCCTCCTACCTCTGCCTCCCCCCCCCCCCCAAGTGCTGGGATTAAAGGTGTGCACCACCACGCCAGGCTCCAGTGCTAGTTTTAAATGCCTAAAGAATTCAGTACAATTATATCTGAGTCAGGGACAGGTATGATGGAGGAGCAGGGGGAGTTTTTCCTCAGGCATACTTATTGGCTCAGCTCAGAGTGTTACTCAGATGTTTCTGGGCCCTGCTGGCCATGATCCCCTTCCTCAACCTCCTCTCCCAGTTACACCATCCTCTTGCCTTGCCTTCATTACAAGGCAGGTTTTCCCTTTCTGGTCCTACTTGTCGTGTCCTGCCTGGGATGACTCAGGGGAGACTATTGTCTGTCAGCTGCTTCAAGTATCCTCGAAAGTTTACTGTGTCACCCCATCCAAACGTGTGCTGGGAACACTGCAGAGGTCTCAGATCGCCAGGCAGTTCTGGAACACAGTTGTGTTGGTGGCACACTGCTACATTGGGATGACCTAGGGAACTAGGGTTGGACTCTGGGAAGCATCTGGGTCTCTGCATCCCAAAGTCAGGGCAATGGGAACATTGGAGCTTCTCCCAAGGTTCTAAGACCCTGCAGGCAACTGTCAGGTATAATAAGATGCTGAGAAGGCTGTCTTCAAAATTCAGGATCTTCATGACTTACGTTATAATGACAATGCTGAGCCTCCCTCTCTGGTTTCTGTGCATTTAGTTGTCTCTCTTCCAATATACAGTGGTGAAAATAACTAGAGTGACTACGCCAAGTTTCAGTGTATCATCCTCTGGAATAATTTTTTCAACATAGATCCATGATACAACAGAAAGAAATTACACAAACAACACTTGGAACCTTCTGGAAGGATCCCTAGAACTTTTAGATCACATAAACAGATTACTCACAAGTTGGCTAAATGAGGGATGCTTCCTGGGGAGGTCATGGGCCCAAGTAGGGATCTAATACAATTGTTTGGCTAAATGAATATGTTGTGTCCATCAAATTGTTTTCCAAGTATTTATATTTAGGTCCATAGAATAGTTCTTCTCAGAGAAGCTTATTTCTGTAGATTGTGGTGACTACTGGGAAGACTCAAAACTCACCAAAATGTGGACAAGTGACTTTTGGGAGTTCAGCATTAAATGAGACATCTCCATCATAACTTCCAAAGCAAACTCAGGGGACATTATGGAAGAGATGGAGGAAAGAACGTAAGAGGCAAAGAATGGAGGAGTGCTTTGGAATGTTGTATTCTGACACCACGTGGCTATTGCATTCCTAACAACTATAATTACCCACATGAGACTTTTGTAATCCTGGGGTTATCAACATATCATTATAGATGATGGAGGGGGCCAAATTCAAAAAATTACCATGTAAAAATAGAAGAGTGAATAATTGGAAAGTAGAAGGGGTTCAGTGGCAGGATGATTGGGTATGGAGTTAAAAGGAAGTAATAATAGGATGCAATTATGCTCAAAATACATGTTAGGTGCATGTATGAAAATAAACAATAAATTTGAAATAGAAAAGAAATTTCTGCAATGCATGCCTTCCAAATGTGCCTTTGGCACACATTTTCTTAAACAGTGGCCAAACAGACAACAGAGGGAAGAGAAGAAAGGCATACGAGGTTTATTGGGTGTTTCACGTATGATGACTGCAGGCCAAGTAACTCTAAGAAGAAGTGTGAACAGCTAAAACATGAAAGCATGTGGTTCTTCTCTGCTCAGGGGTTTTATAGATTTGGGTAACTGAAGTATGTACATTTATACCATTCCTTAAAGAAGTGAAAAGTTAAAGAGGCATGAATAAGAAATGAATTATGAAACTTTAAGTTTGAAATTAATCTGAGCCACAATTTATTTACTTTTTTCTGGTATCAAAATAAGGCCATGTATGTATGTATGTATATATATATATATATATATATATATATATATATATATATATATATATTTGTACCTAATTATACAGGCAGACTTATAAAGTAGGAAATGGACAGTGAGCTACTATGGCAATAACTGCAAGAGATTGTAGGAAAAGACAAGTGAGACAAGCAGGAGATGATGATGAGAAAGGGTAAAGAAAGAAGATTAGGACATCTGTAAGAATACCTGAGTGTGCTGGTTGAAGTGCAAACTTGTACAGCCACTATGGAAATCAGCATGAAAACTCCTTAAAAAGCTGAAAGCATACCTAACAATGGATCCACCTATACCACTTTTGGGCATATAGCCTAAAGACTCTAGACTCTACTATTTACTGCAGAGACATTTGTCCAACCATACTCAACTGGAATCAGCCCAGATGCCCACCAACAGATGAATTGTTAGTGCAGTTGTGATACATATACACACAGTGGAATTCTGCTTATAAGTAAGGGAAAACAAAATGAAGAAATTTGCAAGATAATGGGTGGATTTGGAAAAATAATCATACTAAGCAAGACCATGGAGGCACAAAAAGGCAGACATGGCATGCTCTCTTTCATATACTATTCCTAACAGCTTGAGTTAATTGTAAGTGGTAGTAAATATTAGTAATATTGACATAAAAATAGGAAAAAGGGGAAATGAGGAGGAAGGAGAGAAGGGGTTATTAACAAACAAGTCAAGGACTTAAAAAAAAAAAAAGATTACAGGGTGTAGAAGGGTATTCAGGGGGTAGGGGAAAGTGAGGATGGGGTAATTATACAAAACTAATGACAACATGAATCATTATCATAGAAATATTCCTCCTAGATAGCATTCTACATGATATAGCTTTCAATATGGTGATGAGTGACTTGATAGATGTGGCCCTCAGAAGGCGAAGAAAGCTTAACCCTAAAACCATGGGCTCTGGCTGGTAAATCCAAGGGCCAGAACTGGGGTACCCTTCGCAGTGAGTCATTGATCAGTGAGACATGTGAGGTCCCCAAAATAACACAGGTCATTGCCAAAAGCACCTGGTTACCTGCCAGAGCTAAAGGCAAGAACTATTGCTGAAGACATCACAATTTGTGCTCACAAAATATTGAGAGACTACGCTGCAACTGAGAACGAAACGAGTTCCCTCCTATCTGGCCCTTATGATGTAGGAAAGTGTTACGTAAACTTTTGGGGGAAAATGGTTACCAACAGTGTGAACAAGCAGGAAATCCTGAAAGATACAAAGTCAACCGGAGGTGCAAGAAGTACACATCTGTGCAACTGAGACACACAACTTAGGCAAGTAAGCAACTATTCTCAGATTGGACAGGAGATGAACTCAGTTGGAGGGAACCCATGCCTGATATAGGTAACCAAGTCAGAATCCCATGAATATGAAACTTCTGAACTCCAAGAGAATCTCCACTGCTCTCTGGCTAAGAAAAGTGGGTATACACATCAAAAAGTCTCTCAAATAATGATGCTTATCCTCTTTACTCCAAGCTGCTCTCACTTTTGGTTCAAGAACATTTTATCTTAATAATGAAAGAGGATACATCAGTACAACAAGAAAAGACAGGGAAATGGAGACAGACTTTGTGATCACTCAAATCTCATCTAAATATAAATACAGAGGCTACAGATTATTCATCACTAAATCTGATTTCAAATACAACCACCAAGGCTCATGGAGTGTTGCAAAAGAAGGGGCAGAAAGATTGTAAGAGCCACAGGGTGCATAGGATTAGATTTAGCATGATCTCCTCCCACCTACAGAGACTGACTGAGGCCTTCAGCACCCCAGAGTAAATACTAATAACCTCACTGAGGAGGGCCCTCAGTGGAATGGGGGTGGATGAAAGAGGATAAAAGAGTATAATCGGTTTAAATAAAACAAAATTAAAAAATCTGGGTGTATGTAGTCTATAAATACATTAAAATATAAGTAGTTCATTTTGGGGAAAATATGCTAAAAAAGAACAACTCTAAGTATCCTGCTAAACTGAGATGGAGCTCCTTTGGGGCCATGGTAAGCTCGCCTCATCACCCTTCATCTTGCTGTAATGGTGAAGTCTTTTCAGTAGGGAAAATGGCTGGGACCTTGTTTTGTTTTTAGCTGATTAGTATTATAAACATTCCTAAGGGAAGCACCTCTCAGTTAGATTCCAGAAGAATATTTATATAAATATGAGTATAAAATTATGATTGCATCATTTAACTTCTAAAATGCAAAAAAAGGAAGTAAAAAAAAAAGTTGGCATTGCCAAGTACTTTTTCGTCATGTCCTGATGATCACCGACCATCATTGACTTGTTATTAGCAATTTTATGGCATGAGGTAAGTTTAACTGGGTTTTCATTTACTCTCTCATCTTATGACAAGTTCCAAACACCGAAACCCATTCATGTGAAGTGACAGACCACTGTACTCTGCAAGGTATCCTAGCAACCAAATCCATCCATTAGTTAGAAAATACAACTTTAGTGGAAAAGCCCTGCATCCCTTTTAGTCAACTGGTATACTCTTTTTAATGTGATGATTATTTGTGGATGTACGGGTGCATGTGTCATCCCATGTGAGGACCTCCTGGCTGTGCCTTCTGTTTCCATACTCATTTTGTGATCACAGAGGCATGTGCCATTTTGTGTCTGGATTTCCGTGTATTGTGAGGAATTGACTTGAGATCCATGG
This sequence comes from Dipus sagitta, assembly GCA_036346955.1. NCBI lineage: Eukaryota > Metazoa > Chordata > Mammalia > Rodentia > Dipodidae > Dipus > Dipus sagitta. Next base: position 41,578,531 of record CM070783.1, read on the forward strand.
CTTACTACACAGATGACTTTAACTGTTGAGCTATCTCCTCAGCCCAACCAGTATCTTTTCTAATAATACAAATATAGTAAGTATCACATTGCACAGTAAGTACAAATAATTATTTTTTAAGTATTGTATCATTTTTTTCTTTATTATAGACAATTGATATGTATATGGTAGAGCCCCATACCCAAGATACATTGTAAGAATAAGAAAGCAATTAGAATCACACAGGATGGTCTGACAATTAGCCAGGTCATCTGCACACTGGAGGGGGCATGGAGTAGTGCCCTGGTTGGCATCCAAGGACCACTTACTCTCATAATGGATGAGGAAGCCAACACTGGCCCGGCTGCTGTCGGTGGTGAAGAGCAGGTACATGTGGTTCCCTGTGCTAATGAGGAACTGTGGAGCCTGTGTGCCATGGTATTCTCCGATCAGTGGGGATGAGCTGGCTGGCCCATCCCTGACCTCCAGTGTATCATAATTGACTTCTGTCTGGAACCTGGGGAAAGCCATTCAGAGGCATGTTAGTTACAAACCCTTCAATATCATCATTTCTTAGTTAAAATGCTAAGTACATCCATAGCAGGTATGTAAAATAATGCACACATACACACATGGATGTGTGTTAAAAATTGGAGATATATGCTATGCATGAATTGCATGTTTTCTGGAAGAAATGACACATTTTAAGCTCTCTGCCATATCCACTACTGTTTTATAAAACCACAGATTGTAAACAAGGTCATGATTCATCTCCAAAAAAAAAAAAAATACTGTGAAGCAGGTACATTTTCTAAGGAAAGTACATGATATAAATAGATGACAAACAGGAAGGAAGGAAGGAAGGAAGGAAGGAAGGAAGGAAGGAAGGAAGGAAAGGAGATGATAGATGACAGAAATATGATATAGGTATAGGTAGATGATTGATAGTTGTATAAATATGCAATCTTCAATTATTAAAAAGTAGATGATTACACACTTTCAAAACATTTTCCAGTCTTCCTTTAACATTTTATGGACACTGTACGATAGACATCCTTAAAAGGAACAATTTCTTAAAGAAGAAGGAATTCAAAGTGCATGGCATTTAAATACCTTTCCTGAGAATCACCCTGTACATTTTTGACTCACACTAATTCTTTGGGGATCAACACTAGCAAGTTGCTAGTTCTGAAACTCAATGACGCTATAATGATTGGGAAAAGTTAGAACAGCTTCCAAAGTGTTTCTGGCTAATCTGGTCTGCAATTACATTTGTATAAAGTTACATCCACCCAGGGCCCCTTGAGCAATGCCAGGGCCATTCCAGACAACAAGATAATTTCCTAAATGGGCCCATCTTGTCCTCCAAGAGCTAACCCCGTTTCCATGTGCCTTACATGGCTCTCAGGGAGCAGCTTAGGCATTGAACACTTCTGACTCACTCTATGACTGTGAGCCAGACTCTTCTCTGAAGCTGGGCCACCTTGCCCACGGCGGGCACTGAATATTGCTGATGAACATGGGGAAACTGAGAAGTCACATTTTCGTGTATACCTCAATGACAAGATGGCACTAAACCTCATTGAAGGATACTGCCCTGTTTATCATTAAGTTGTCAGTACTCTTATTAACAAATCCACAATAATCCCATGTTTTTGCAACTAACTGGAACGCTGAATGCTCTTCTTCATAAAGAGGAATGGAAACAATCTTTGTCTAATATAGTTAGACCAGAACAGGACCGCATCCTGCTACATTTGAGGACTGATGGTGCCGCGTTTGACTTCTACTGTTCTAATACTTGCTCTAAGACGCTATCATGTACAAAATATTTGTGTTTGAATTTCATAAGTTGACTTATGCATGAAAATCATTACAACTGATATATTTGCAGTAAAGTTTTCCTGTCTATTTTTATTACAGACATCTTGGACTGATCAATTCACTTCTCACAGCTGTCAGATTTTCAGAACAATGTGGAAACTGCAATCTCTAATGCATTTAATGACTGGGTACTTGGCACACCTGCATGGGAATGTCATCAGCATCCAATTCAAATGCTGCATGCACAGACCCATCCTTGATGAGATTGTCAGCCACAGACCAAGGAAAAGCTAATATTACACCACGAAATCCATCTTTAAGGAGATGCACATTGTATCTAAGGGCAAATGTCTAAAAATGGCAGAAATGTTAGGGACTTAAAATGTAATTTACCAAAATATCACACTGAAATAATCCTGAGAAAATTGAATTGAAAAATATTATGCAAGAATCTTTCTTCTGTCAACTGAAAGTGGACTGCAGATAGGTTGTTTCAAATAAGAATGACATAACTATGTTAGTAAAATGGTTTTAGTTTGTTGTAATCCTGGGGTTCATGGATATTTCATTCAGTTTTTCCCTGAACCACAAAGTATGAGAATTAACAGGGATGCAAATTAATTCATTGTATATTTTATTGTTTTAAAAACATGTATTTATTTATTTAAGAGAGGGAATGAATTGGTACACCAGGGCGTCCTGCCCCTGCAAACAAAATCCAGACTCATGCTCCACTTTGTGCATCTGACTTTTCGTGGGTAGTAGAGAATGGAACTGGAGCTGTCTGGTTTTGCAAGCAAGTGCCTTTAAGCACTGAGCCATCTCTCTAGTACCTTTATTGAGTTTTTAAATGCCTGTTATTTGCATGATTTTACCTGTCAATATAAATAAACTGTTTTCCTTTGTTTTGAAGAATTATCTTATTGAAGATTATTATCATCCAAGAAGTGTGAGCAATCACTTCAAAAATATAACTACTAAAGACAATACAACTCATAATTAAGAAAATTATAGTGCCAATATTATCAATAATGAGAAAATTCCTGGAACACAAGAAGTAACTATTTCAGTGATGTCTTGAAACACTACAATATGCTGACTAGTAAAACTCCAAATGCTATTTAGTCAAGTCATTCAGATTTAACCTGGAATATTGACCAAAGTTGCTTCCTTAGACTTCAAATGCATAGTCATTCTTTAGAAGTAGTTTTTAGTCATTAGTTTTATGTCAATGTTGAGGTAAATTGAAGATTGTTTTAGCACAGCACACAAATGCCATCTTGATTTTGCAGATAATTAAATACATTCTTACATAGCTAAGCCAACTAACATTCCAGTAACAGTTATATATGTGGATAATAGTGAGGCAAAGAATCTATAGCTTTAACCCTGCTGCAGACTGTGCTATCTCTCGCTACCTCCAGGTACGAATGGTCTTCTCAGAACAGGGGAGGTCTTTGCCATGTTGCCATGGAGGGTGCTGAAGGGACCATGGGGACCAAGGGAGCTGCTCCACAAAGGGTCAAACAGCTAGTAAACCTAGTTCCCCTGAAGTTCCCAAATCCAGAATCCAAGGTAAGCCCTTGGAAGACGTCATGCAGGACTCCTCTCCTGACACAGCTCAGAGCTAAGATCCGGGAGTGCCCACAGGATAGCATGCCACACAAGACGAGCAAAGACCATGTCAGAGCCTAGTCTATGCGCCATGAGTTTCTTTGTGGGATTCACATTTACTTAAAATCGGATGTGTGGATGGTTCCATAGATCCCAATGAAGAGGAAAACCTTTGTATCTTACCTATCAAATGTTATTTTGATGGAATGACCTGGCTTCGCTTCAATGACCCATTCGCAGTTTAAAGAATCCTTATAGTAACCAGGCCATCCTGGGGGCAAAATGACCCCACTAGATGCTGTCAGGTGTCCACCACAGGGAGCTGGAGGAAGACACACAAATATGTCAGCAAAAACTAAATCTAGGAAGAAAACTCAATAAAAGTGGAAATCTAAGTTACATATATACACATGCATACAAACACATGTGTATATGTATATACTCTGATTGCAAAGATTATATTTATATTATTTCAATATTATTACAAAACATGAAGTAACTTATATTGGATTTATTACATAATACTTAATAAAACCTGATATCTTTTCTGATATTGTTTTTTATCCTTTGTATGGAAATAGTTTGTTACCAATAAGAGTCAGTGATACAGAGACATATGCAGAAAATAACAGACCAGAGTCCTACTTATTCCAATATTTCTCTTGAAATTTTTCATGCTTCAAAGTCAGTGATAACATGCTTGACTAGAGCACTGTCTGCAAACAGAACTACCCATGTCATTGACCTGAGTGCTGGGGGGGGTATAATTACATGTTCACAAAAGCTTCAAAACTACCCATTTATTGATATTATATAAAAGGCAAAATATAAAAATTATATGCTAATGTGTGGTTAAGATAGATAATAGTTCTACTATTTCTATTTTTGTCTTTCAGTATATCAATTTCCCACTCACAGATAGTGTCCATAGTTCACCAAAGTGATGAACAATTTGTGAAATCATCTAGAATATTATTCTGCCCTCTAGCACAGATAGACATGGTAGGGACTGTGACCTGGACACACATGTCCTGTTAAAATATTTGTGAACAAATATGAAGGATGGGGTGGGGAAGGGCAAGATAGTGTAGCACCAGCCACCACATGCCTCCAGCTGTCCTCTAGGAGTTCAATCTGCTCATCTGGATTCTGGCTGTGCTTAGACCTCCTACAAAGCATGGGTCTGATCTTGAGTCCAAGCTTCCCAGAGAAGAGAGAGAGAGAAATCCTCCATTTATATAATCATATCCTGTTTATTTATTAAAAAGAAACACATGTTGATGGACATCTGGGATAAATAATAATTAACAAAGAGAAAAATAATTTCTCATACCTGTGATAAATACTTTCGTGCTCATTGTCTTTCTATGAGTTACTATATGTGTGTGTGTGTGTGTGTGTGTGTGTGTGTGTGTGTGTGTGTGTCTGTGTGTGTTTTAAAATGGTATGCTATGGATACTTTATATTTTTATGTTTAAATGGCACATAAATGGTATCATTAGTACACACGTGCTTGTGCCAGCTTACCTTTCATATGATAAGGTTTCAAGAGGCTTTTTTGTCTTTCCTAAGGGCACATGGGCTCCTGGTCTATGAGTGCATCATGTCCTGCCTAAACAACTCCCATTGTTTTAAGATTTACATGTTTCTCACTTTATTATTTTTTTAGTTTTGTTAGAGCCTTTCATCAGCAAATGACTTTTCAGTCTTAATACAATAGCTTGTAACATTATCCTAAAAACAAAGTTTATGGCTCAAAAGATAAGAAAAATTCAACTTAATGTGAATTTAGACCATGAAACCATATATATATGTGTCTGTCTGTCTGTTGTGTATGCTCAATAGCATGGCAACAAAAAGCTAGTTTTCCCCCATAATTTTGTCAATAATCCATCTCATTAACACATTTTCTCATTGACACAGTTAAATCTGTGTTGATACATAAATAATAAATTTGATATTATACTTTTTTGAACTTGTATTTCTTTCATGTTTCAAAAGGAAGGCTTTTCTTAGCTCACTGTGGTTGAGCAATCATGACAGAGAGGATGTGGATATTTTTGGATATATTTTTAAATTTTAATAATTGGAGGTAACAGCTTTCTCTTTAAAAATTCTTTCTCCTGGGTCTATTACATAGGCAACAAAGCAGAAATATCAAGAGTAAAATTATGCATCATTTTTATTAGTTATAGTATTAAAAGACAAATAGTTAACTAAAAATCATGTTGCTGATATGTAGTGATTTGTACTGTCTCATGTTCTCACTCTTTCCATGAATCCTGTGGCCACAAGAAGAAATCTTAGTCCATATTTGGAAAGAGTCATGAGATGTCACATAAAGCTTGAAGTTTACTGGAATAGAAGCACCGTGGCAAAATAAAGGTTATGCCTTATCAAAAGGAGAGTAGACAGAGAGAAAAACACACTGTGAACACCTGGCAGATGTGAAGATACATGTAGTCCATGGAACACCTAACTCAATAGGGCAACAGGCTTTCTGTGGTTTCTTTTAGGGCTTCCAGGAGAAAGCCACTCCACCATATACTTGACGCACATTTTTAGCCTATAGAACTGAGGGCATTAATTTCCTTCATTTCAGGCATTTTGTGGTTCTTTGAGGCAGCTTAAGGAGATAACAGGATTTGTATGAAGCACCTTTGAAGATGGATTCAGGATACATGTGGAAAAAATACAAGGATGTAGAGCACCAGCTCACCTTCACAGCGGGGAACAGTGGAGCTCCAGACCACATTCCCATCTTGAAGTATGCAGGTGATGGACTCAGAACCCTGGGTTTTCACAAAGCCATCATCACAGTGGAAGGACACTGAGCTCCCTAGCAGAAACCTGTCACCAAAACGCCGCCCATTAATTGGAATCCCAGGGTCGTGGCACTCATTTTGACCAAATGCTGAAAGGGAGAAAAAATAAAATAAGTAGAATAAAAATGCCCAAATATTAGTCCCATGTACCAAGAAAGAATGAAATAGAATATAATTATAAAACCGGATTTAGAGAGGTCAAGAAATCCATTAGATCCTTGCTTTTAGGCTGCTGTATGACACAGGGGAGATATATGATAATCAAAGATGTTCACCTGTATCATAACATAGGAATATTGAGCTTATATCCAAGAAGTATTGTAATACTAAATGAAATTATTACTGCCCAACTCTAAAGGTACATGGGATATAAATGATGCCTTAGGATTATTGATATTTATATCATTATCTTCCATTTTTCTTCTACAATGCATTGCATAAAATGTTTTGCAAATGAGCAAACTGAGGCAAAATCAAACCTTTTATGTCAGATTAAAAATTCATAAAATATCTTTAAGTACTGATATTCTAATCTTTAGCCCTTAAAGGCATGTAGATGTAAGAAATGATAACAGATGAATGAAGAGAAAAATGAATAGACTGATTAATGAGTAGATGGGTAGATAATGGTGAAAGAACAGATGGAAGCATTGTTAATGAAGAAAAGATACATGAGTGGATTGCTAAATAAGGAAGGGTTGATGTAGAAATGGAAAGAGTGAATAAAAGGACGAATGGATAATGAAGGATTATTGCATGGATGATTTAATGCGTGAATAGACGGATAATGAGGAATGAATGGAATCATGAATTATGTACCTATGAGAGGATAGATTGTAATCAAGGATGATGTAATCAAGGTAAGTTCAAGGATAATAGAAGTTGGATTGATGGATGAATGCATGTATGAATGCATGGGGATGAATGCATGGATGAATGGATGGACGGATGTAAGATCAAACAGAGAAGATATGTGAGCGCTCCAGCCCCTAATCTAGGTATCTATGACAATAACCCAAATGCAGTGATTTTTTTTTTCAGGAATATACATAATTTTGCTGGAGTCATCACTTAATAAAGATTTCATAACTTCTTAGCAATTAGCCTGTAGCTCCACCTTTATTTCATATGAACGCAGTGGTGATATAAAGGAGTTTCTAGTGTAGCACTTGCTTACTGGTGTAGGTGATGTTGAAACCCCTGCCAGTAGTGGAGTGGTCAGATTGAAACTCCAGGCGTACTATGTGTCCACTGCTGGCCAGCTGTGCTGGGACCTCATTGCCAGAAAAAGTCCCAAGGACAGTTATGTCAGAAATCCCATCATCTTTGACGGCCAGGAAGTCAAACTGAGGTTCCACATCAAAGTCATTGAAGATGAGGTGAATTCTACTTCCGGGCTCAGATATGATCAACCAAACACAATTCATGTTGTTGCCATATTCCTCTGGATAATTTGGTGAGAGGATTATGCCAGATGATGCCGTGAAGTTGAAGAAACATGAAACTGTTGGAACAAGAAAGTATTTTCAAGTGGTTTTTCACAGAGCAAAGAACTGACAAACAACCCAGATCTACAGTAGTTAAAATGGCCCAACATTTTAAAAATTGCTGATGATGGAAATCAGTGCTTTTTTTATTTCAAATTGTGTATAGAGCACTTAAACATATAGCACAAGTAGAGCTTATTGGTGATTTAATATACAAATGGACTAAAAGTAGTCCTATCATATTTGCTAAAAGTGCATCAAATATGATTTTTGATCATAACTTTCTGCCTTCCAAAGAATAATTCTAATAATGGAAGGCTACTCTGTGTGATGGGAACTATTCAGATATCACCAAGTTAATCTTTAGTTTAGATTTTATATTTATTTTTAAAATGTGTTTTTCAAGTGATTTAACTTTGGTTTTACTTACTGAGTATCATGCTTAATCTTTGGTTGTCAACTTGACAGGATTTAGAATCACCATGAAAACAAATCTCTAATCACAACTATGAGGGATTTCCTAGATTAGATTAGTTAAAGTGGGAGGACCTACTCTAATTATGCATGGGCTGGCTGTGTGAAACACAGTAAACTTGTTGAGGGCTGGAGAGATGGCTTAGCAGTTAGGGCACTTGCCTACAAAACCTAATGACTTAGGTTCAATTTCCCCAGTACGCACTTAATGCCAGATGCACAATGTGGTACCTGATTCTGGAGTTTTTTACAGTGGCTAGAGGCTCTGGTGTGCCTATTCTCTCTTTTTCCCTCTTTCTCTCTGTCTTTGCAGATAAACAAATAAAATATAGAAAGTTAAAAATGAGAAAGCTAGCTGATCATTCAGCAATCATCTCTTGCCCAGCTTCCTCCCTGCTGATGGAACAGTGTGATGTACTTCCCATGCTTTCTTTGTAGTGATGGACTCTTCCACTACATGTAGGAGGCATTAAACACTTTTCCTTATATTGTCAGGTATTGCATCCCAGCAAGAAGAAAATAAGCAATACACAGGGTTAAAAATAAGTAATAAACAACTGACACAAGCAGACTGTAGTCCAGCAACAAAATTTAAAAAAATGTTGTAAAATTCACTTTTGAGGATGTTAAAAACTTCATGCATAGGAGTTTTCTTGGGGTGAAGGGCAGCTGTACTTGCTCCAGCCATGGTTTGCTTGTTATGCTACCTGATTCCCTATGCAGTTTCCATCCATTGCCATATTTATTTACAAGTAAAACTCTAGTTTAAAGTGGCTTTAACATCACTTGTTTTATTTTTTTTTTATTTAAGAGAGAGAGAGAGGGGAGAGAGAGAGAGAGAGAGAATGGATGTGTCAGGGCCTCTAGCCACTGCAAATGAACTCCAGATGCATGTACCACCATATGCATCTGGCTTGCAAGGTTTCTAGGGAATTGAACCTGGTTCAGGCAGTGCCTGAACCACTAAGCCATTTCTCCAGCCCTGACATTACTTCTGATGACTTACTTGAAATGAATTCTAAACCATCATTGTGTCCTGGCTCACATAGGTGACCAGCCTGCTCCCAAGGTGCATCTAAGGAGGTCAAGCCCCTGTCTGATGTAACATAACATATGGTGGTGGAAATCTCATTATTTCTAGTATAAAGTGCTCCAGGGTTAAAGAGTCCTTTCTTCTGGGAATTATATAATTTAAAAAACTTAGATGTTGTATAGTCGGCTAGGGATAGGCTGGTGTTCTGAGAGGCCAACCTTACCTAGAAGATAGGATCAGCTCACATCTGCTTTTAGCTGAGTGAGGATGCAAAAGTGTTAGTGTCTAAGAAACCCTGTATAGAGCTATCCCCAATGCTACTTCCCAGGGGACCTTCCTTGCTGCCCCATGGCCCTGCAGAGCAGTACTCACACACACAGCTGGGTTTGTTGCCAGACCACTGGTTGTTTTGTTGACAGGTGATTACTCTCTCTCCAACCAGCTCAAAGGCTGCCTGGCATTCGAAAGTGAGCGTGTCCCCATGGAGGAAACTGCTGCCTGTCCGCTTCCCATAGGCTGGGATGCCAGGATCCCCACATCCTCCCTTCTCAATTTCTGAAAAAGAGGGAAAACAAGTTAGTAGAACCCATCAGTGAACAAATGAAGGAGTGATTTCCTTCTAATCATTGTTTTTGTAATTACAAAAAAAAAAAAAAAACATAGTTATCATTTAATTACAAAAGCCAAAGCAAAATTTTAATTTGAACTGAGAGGAAGGTATGTAATCTATCGTCTTCTAAGGGACATAAGGCCACCAGATGAGCTGATGAGGCAAACGCTGGAATTACTTGATGCATCTTCAATGTGTTTTGGGCTCTCTGTCTGCAGTTGCTGCTTAGACATAAACACTAATTTGGTTTTAATCTATATGCTTTTGACTATAAGCAACACAAGTTAGATTACTCATTCCCCCAGGATACTTAAATCAATATAATCTATTTGAATGTTCTTCTCCGTGAATGAATGTTCAAACTCATTTGTGAAGCAGAATGAATGGATTTACAATCTTCCACTGAGGTGGAGAACATATATAGTCAAACCTCCCTCATTAAAACTCACTGTAATGAAGTCAGGATGCAAGCACAGCAGACCTATGAGGAGCTGCAAACATTGATTAGTCTCCAATGGTAATGATCTAGAATATTATCAACTACACTATGCTATTTATTTACTCATTTACAGTAATGTTTTAAATTATCATACCATGGAACTCAAAATAATGAGTCATATTTTAATTAATTTGTTACATGTGTGTGTGCACAAGCACACATGGGTATGGGTATGTCAGTGTCTCTTCCTGCTGCAAACAAATGCCTGTCTTTCTGTATGTAGGTGGCTTAGGAATTTAACCTGGGATGGTGGGCTTTGCATCCAAACACATTTAACCACTGTGCCACCTCCCTAGCCCCTTCCCTTGAAAACCAAGTTTGAGACATCCTATTTTAGCTGATGTGGCTGTTTGGTAACCAAGACACAATCCTTGCTGTTGTGGCCTTATATCCTATGGGGTGACATGAAGCAATCACCCTATGTGTGGAGATCCCACAAGAATGGAAAATGTGGAAGAATGCAGAGAATGATCAGAGATGGGTGGAGGGAGAGACAGGGAAGAGCAAATGACCTGAAGGAAAACTGAATGGCCTTCTAAGAAGCATAAGCAGAGTGGCCAACAGGACAAGAGACAGGTGGGCAGAAGTGCTTGGAGAGGCACAGGGCCTGGGCAGCCCCTGAAGCTGCCACTGAACAATGTGGGAAGAAAAGTTTCAGAGAACAGATGAGAAATGGAAGTCATCAGACTGCAGGTTTTAAGAATCTCACTATAGGAATGGAAGAAAGAGACTTCTAACAAATATAGAATGGGCCAGATAGATGCATATTCCAAAAATACATCCATGGAGTTGAGGTAGAAAGTCTTCGCTTTTGGGAATTATATAATTAAGAAACGTCGATGTTGTATAGTTGGCTTGAAGACAACACAGCAGTTGGCTAGGGATAGGCTAGTGTTCTGAGAGTCCAAGACGCTGGGAATTCATCCAGAAATATTGTTTCTGGGATGGGGCAGGTGGTGGGGGGCTCAGTCCCAGCTAAATGTTTCTAATTCTTCTCTATCGTCACCTTGCCAGCCCACCTTGTTCTTCCCCAATTTAATAGCCCAAGGCAAAAAAAAATCTTGTGCATACTACTAAACTTTCAATAGACGATCAGCCTAGTATACTCTCAATTATAGAAGGAGACAGCCCCAACATAAAACCTCTGAAGGCAGCCCTCATTTGAGTTTCCCTCTTTGGGTGCTCCTCTTCATATTAATGGATGCTGCCTTGTTTCTCTGATGTATCTGTCTGTATTATACCTCTGAATCATGTTTAATGAAGGCTGTTGTATACATTATTCATGCCAGCCTTGTGGATTGTCACACAGGGCTCAGAAAGGTGATGTTTCACCACCATCTGGGCAAGGACCTTCTCTGACACCGCTGACCAAGAAAAGGATTGATTGCTTACCAGTTTCAGAGTTTCATTTGTTTTATTTTTAGGTCTTTAGGGTTATTTTTATCTTTATTTTATTATTTGAGACAAAATGTCATGTAGCCTAGGCTGGCTTCAGATTCATCAAGTTGCTAAGGATGACCTTGAATTTGTGACCTCCTTGCCTCTGTTGTCTCAGTGCTGCCATTCAGTGAACCACTATCTGTGGTGCTAGGGGCAGAGCTCAGGGCCTCATGTATGCTAGTCAAGTGATCTACCAACTGAGCTGTAGCCCTAGACTCAAGTCTTCAGATTTATTTATTTATTTACTTATGGAGCTGATTTTCATTTGAATTTTCTTCCAAAATTCTTCATGGGCTTACAATTTGCTAACTTGCAGATGCCAAAGGAAAATTTAAATTTATTTTTTACTAGAAATGACTAAGATTTGAATATTGCATATGCCCCTGACACTTGTGGTGAGATATATTCTCCAACATAGTTAATTCAAGAGGAAATGACTCCTCTAGAAGTGATTGGGACATAAAGAGGGGCTAATGGGGTGGTTATGGTACTGGATTAGTTACCCTGACTTGACAGTTGCTTGTTTACGAAGAAAGATTTTTCTTTTTTCTTTTCTTTTCTTTTCTTTTTTTTTGTGCGTTCTTCCCAGGCTCACAAGACCTTCCTCTTTTCTGTGTGTTAGGGTATAGCAAAAGACCTAATCTTATATTCCCAGTGTTCAGAACTATTTTGTTCTTTACAAAGATCTTTATTTGGTTCTCTTACAACAAAATAAAACAGTTGAAGACCACTTTGTAAACAAGCTCCCTTTTCCAAGATTTGTATAGAAGAAACTTAAAATTGTGTTTCCTGGTTCTCCCAGGACAATGTGATGAAGAGACTCACACTGATCCACTCGAGGCACTGTCTCTCAAGTGGAGACATATCCTCTGAGTGTATTATACAAATGCACCAGCTTATAACATTGGAGGGGGATTAAAACTTCCCAGACATTGGAGATGGTCATAGCATGCAGAATTTAGGCCCAACAGGAAACACTCAACTGAGGGAGCTAGTGGAGTTCAATGTCTTTTGGACACCTCATTCCTAGGCTTTCTACACTGGAAGGACTACTCACATCACCAGCACTGAGCCCACAGGCATGCTGCCCCACACCTGAGATAGTCAAAGAAAGTTGCAGAGAACTATTCTCCTTCAGCATGGGCTTCGTTGTTTGCCCTTGAATTGAAGGAGAATAGAGATGGGACAGGATTCCCCTACGTTTCAGGCATGGGGTACCTAAGCACAGTCAGTGCACTCAGACTCCTGTGCAGCTCATGACCGGAAAGAGCTGCAGGTGGAGGCTGGGCGCCAGGATCCTGGTGGCATAGCTTCAAGGTCAGGAATTGCCTGCCAGGCTTGTTCTGAATACCTGCATCTTGGATGAAATCCATAGGGACTTGGCTGTAAGAATTGAACAATATAACTCCCAGGAAGTACCCAGCAGGGAGTGCTGGATACATTTAGCCACCACTGAGGTTATTATTAGCAAAACCTAGATGTTGCTTTCTACATCTGTGATGTCTAATTGATGATTTCTTTCTTTAAGAAAATATTTTTTTTTATTTATTTGAGAGGAGAGAGAGAGAGAGAGAGAGAGAGAGAGAGCATGAGTGAGTGCACCAGGGCCTCTTTCTGCTTAAAGTGAACTCCAGATGCATGTGCCACTTTGTGCATCAGATTTACACGGACACCATGGAATTGAATCCAGGCTTGCAGGCTTTGCAAGCAATAGGTTTAATTGCTCAGCCATCTCCTTAGCCCCTGATGACTTCTTATATAGATGTTGTTTGCTGTGGTGTTTTGAATTATATTATTTTTATTGTTATTAAAATATTTTATTTAGTTAGTTATTTCAGAGAGAGAGATAAAAAGACAGAGAGAGAATGAATGTGTCAAGGCCTCTAACCACTGCAAACAAACTCCAGATTCATGTGCCCACTTGTGCATCTTGCTTTACTTGGGTACTGGGGAATTGAACCTGGGTCTTTTGACTTTGCCAGCCATCACCTTAACTACTAAGTCATCTCTCCATCCCTGGATTATATTATTGTACACATGAAGTCAGAAGTATCACTTTGAAGAGCATTTAGAAATACAGTGAGTGTAGATACACCAAGCATGCAGTCAATGGCCCCTTTGCTGTCATATTGAGGGTCAGAAGATCTTAAGGCAGTTGCTTCCACCAACAGCTCAGAGGTTAATTTTATAGGTACAAAGCTGTTGACACCTGGGCAGAACTTCTGTGTGTAACACTTTTTTAAAACAATAGATGTAGCCAGGTAGGAGGATCTCTGTGAGTTTGAGGTCAGACTGAGACTACAGAGTGAATGCCAAATCAGCCCAGACTAAAGGGAGACACTATCTCAAAAACAAACAAACAAACAAACAAACAAACAAACAAACAAACAAACAAAGACATAGCTATAAACTAGCAATGACCAACCTATGTGGTTTAAAATGATTCAATTCTCCAGCCACACTGGGAGATTACTCAATAGCTATGTGAGTGTAATTTCATTGAGAGATTTGGGGAATAGATTTTGTATTTCTGGCACTTTCCACATAACCATGCAAAATTTCCTCAAACTAATATAAAAAATTACAGCTATTTATTTGAGGGATATATTGCCCTCATGTTATTTGTCATATATATATATATATATATATATATATATATATATATATAGAGAGAGAGAGAGAGAGAGAGAGAGAGAGAGAGAAAGAATATATTTTGATCATATCCACCTCTAGTATCCTCTCTTATTTTCTTCCCACTTCCACTAACCCCTTGTTTTTCCTTCTGCTTTCCAGCTAGACCAATTACTACTTACATGTCTTGTTTTGTAAACCACTGAGTTACTATCTAGTTGTTTGCATGATCTGAGGTGAGGGATAGTTTTTGGAGTATGTGTAACTTAACAGTGGTTGCACCACTGAAGAACATGACTCCTCTTCTCCCAGCTATTATTAACTTCCACGAGCTGGAGAAATGGCTTAGCAGTTAACATATTTGCCTGCAAAGCCAGGTTCAGTTCTCCCACACCCATGTAAGCCAGATGCACAAGATGGTGCACAAGTGTGGAGTTTGTTTGCAGTAGCTGGGGTACCTGGTGCATGCATTCTCTCTCTCTCTCTCTCTCTCTCTCTCTCTCTCTCTCTCTCTCAAATAAATGAATAAAATAAAATAAATCTATTAACTGTTAATAGTTCTTCAGGGAGGAGAGGCCTTTCATGAACCCTCTTCCATCCATGAAGGAATGCTAAAGGGCTTAATCTTGTGCAAGAAACCATAGCTTCTGTGAGTTCATTAAGTCCATAGATTAGTGCTGCTCTGAGCTTTGATCATATTAGTTTCTTTTGACAGTGTGCAGAAATTAATGAAGAGATGTGCAGCTGGTGAAAGTGGTGTGAATAAGTGACTGTTAAGTGTTCAGCCATAAATGAAACATCTACACCACCCTCTCCAAGGCTTAGGAAACCTTCGAGAAACAGGGGATGGAAGAAATGTAATAGTTGATAGATGGGGAAGAATGTTGTGGAATCTTATTAACTGTGTTTTTCCTGGTTGTATTGTCTTCAGAAGTCCACATGAAAACATATAGGTTATTGTCTGGAATCTTAGAGCAGTATCAATTTAAAAGTTTGGGGTGGGTGGGAAAGGCTTGGGCCTCTCTGCTATATAATAAAGCCCTGAATTAAAAAAAAAAAAAAGGAGTAGTAGATCACTGGGTGTGGTAGATCATACCTTTAACCACAGCACTCAGGAGGCAAAAGTAGGAGGATTGTTGTAAATTTGCCAGCCTAGGACCAGGACTACAGAGTGAGATTAAGATCAACCTAGCTCTTGATCTAGAGATCCAACCTCAGGAAAAAATAAAAATAAAAATAAATACAAGAAGAGTAGAAGTTGAATCACATTGTGCTGACATGGATGCAGTCCATCAATTCTATACATACAGACCAAATGTAAGATGGAAAGACGACCTTGAGATGTTCTCTTGGAAACAAATATGTTTTCAAATAATGTATAATTCTAAAAACCCTAGAGACAAGAAATCTCATCAAAGTACAATTTCTGAATTATCAGCCTAGAGCTGCAATTGGTGAATGATGGGCCTCAGGCCAAAGAGATTTCTTCAGCATCTTCTGACGTGATTCTCTTGGCTGCTGTGACTACTTATGCATAAGTCCACTGGGGCCTTAGTGATGATCCCATGGATGTGGTTTTGATAATAACCTTTAGAAGTACCAAAAGTATGTTCCACTTTTTTTAATTGTTCTTGAATTTTTGAGGTATTTTTGAATATTATAATAGCTTTCCTATAAAAAAATGTTTATTAGAATGACATTTTAATAAACCTCCATCCCTAATAATTTTTATTTGATACTTTATACTCTACCCATAAATGTTTCAATAATAAAATTATAATTGAACCCACTGTTTGCTCTCTTAATGGAGCTGAGTCTTTTCAAAAAAAATATAATGTGAGATAGGAACACAAGTAAGCAGAAGCCATATATGGACAAATGAGTTTGTCCAGGGGAATTCCTACTTCTCACACTCTTATGTGAGTTCTTAGAGGGAGTTAGATCTTTTCATAAATGCAATAGCACCCCTGGACAAAATACTAGAAAATGTATTAGGGGACCATCAAAATAGATGTTTGAATCTCTGAGAAATGCCATTAAAACATTATGACTTGTATGAGCTTGTGGATTATTTGACAGACTCTTAAATGCAAAAGGTATTTCTATTCCACTTAAACCTGTAACTCTGATCTGTGACAATTCAGTTTTTTTCCTTTTGGTCCTTACCACATGTCAGGGCGCAAAGTGACATTGTGAGGCAAGTCATTTCTGAGAACCACATTATTGCTCATGTTGCCATACAGGCTGTCGCATCTCATGACCACACCTTTAGCACTTTCCAGTAGAGGCTTTGGTGAATGAAGCCTGTTTCATGGGGATCCACCCACTTTGTGTTCCTCATCACATTCTGTTATTTGTTTGTTTGCATGTAGCATGTGTATTGGTGGGGTGGGCATGTGTGTGTGTGTGTGTGTGTGTGTACCAGAGATGGACATTGGGTGTCTTCCTCAGTCTCTCTCCACCTTGTATTTTGAGACAGAGTCTTACACTCGACCTAGAGATCACTGATTCAGTCAACCAAGTTAGCTAGCAAACTGTATTGTCCTATCTCCACTTCCCAAGCACTGGGATGACAGGCATGCCCAGCTTTTCATGTAGGTTCTGAGAAGCTGGATTCAGTTGCTCATGCTTGCACAGCAAGTACATTACCAAAGGTGTCATCTTCCAGCTCATGGTTTGACTCTCATTTACCTTCTGATTAACCCTCTATGAAGCCATCTAGCTGTCTTAATCCAAGCCTCAACTACCAGTTTTCCTCTGATGATTCAAACCCATCAGCATGAATTGTTCATATGTCTTAAGTTTGAGGCCACCATGACTGGCCTTCCACATGAGAGGCCACTGAAGTGTACTGGGGAATCCAGGAACTTCATGCTGCCATGCTTGCTCTCTCTTCATCCTCCTCCTGTGCAAGCTTCACTTCCCTCTGTGAACTGACATTCCCTCAAAAGTGCACATTTGGAAAGTTTTCCAGCTGCAGATTACAGTCCACCATGATAGTGAAGGCATGGTGGCAAGAGCTTGAGAAAGCTGGTCACATTCAATTCACAGTGAGGAAGCATAGAGTGGCAGTTTCTGGTGTTCAGCTAGCTCTCTCCTTTTCATACAGTCCAGGACCCCAGCCCATAGAATGGGACTGCCTACACCTAAAGTGGGTTTTCCACCTCAATTAACCTAGTCAAAGCAGTACCACATAGGCATTCCCAGAGGATAACTTAATCTAGATAATCTCTCAAGGGCATGCCCAGAGGCTAATTTCCTAGGTGATTCTAAGTCTTGTCAAGTTGACAACCAATATAAACCATCAGAGTATCTTTCATGGCAGCAGGAGCAATTTGGTTTTTGATGTCAGTACAGACATACATTCTAGATACTCAGCACCACCCCCACCCCCCACCAACCAGATCCCAGTTCTCTGAAAAAGTTCAGGTCAGTCATAAATATCTTAATGCATTATTTGGTCAAATTTCAGGGTCAGAAGCATGATTAAACTGGTAAATCCCTGTCCTGAAGGACCCTATTGTCTAGGACAGACAGCATACATGGTGGCCAGGCAGGTAAACAAGAGGAGATTGCTGCTCCTCACACCCAGGGAGCTACCAGGCTATAAGCAGGGGATGAGCTGCTGCCCCACTTCCTTCATTCACAGAACTTTTGTTAGAAATTCATCACACTTTTTTGTAAATTAGTTTTGTACTCAGTGTATACAGTCAAGTTGGTACCTCCTCCCTGCCCTCCCCCTTCGCAGGGACCCTCCTCTTTGGGGAATATGGGTTGTGCATTGTGGGTTTAGCCATAGTTATGGGTAGGAGGCAATGTCTCTGTGTATCATGACCCAACATGTGGCTCTGACATTCTTTCTGCCCCTCTTCCATCCATTTCCCTGAGCCATGTTGAGTTCATTTTAGGTCTGCTTCAGTGATGAAGTCTTGGGAACCTCGGTGTCTCTGGATATCTGGTTTGGAAGGAGTTGAGTGTTCTCTGTGTCTATCTCCTTCACCCTTGTGCTTGTACCAATTTCACCAATAAAGCAGCATACTTGCTTATTTCCCCAATTACTCTTAGTTTCAGCTGGGGCTCTTTTGAGGTGTGACAGGCTGGTTCTCTCCTTAGGATCTGCATCATCACACTTCTTTCAGTGCTGACTTCAATCTTCTTTTCCCATGAGCCCAGGTAATTCCCTGGTATCTGCTTCCCTTTTTGAGGCTGGGGTTGTGGGTGCAAAAGGCCATGCCCAACTGTTTAGGTAGGATATTTGTTGTTGCTATTTTTCAAGGAAGGCTCTCACACTATAGAACAGGCTAGACTTGAACTCATAGTGATCCCCTTACCTCAGCCTCCTGAGTGCTGGGACTGAAGGTGTAAACCACATACCAGCTTGATCTGATGGCTTGAACTCAGGCAATCTCTGGACTCTTCAGACCCTCATACTGGTGCAAGAAGCACATTGTACAGCTGAACGATCTCTCCAGCACTCTACCTTCAATCTTTTGCACCAGCGTCCTTCATGCTGACATCTTAGATACAGGCTAAAATAACCCCAAGAGGAAGGGTAGAGTCCACCACCCACAGACCAGCACACAGTGAAGGGAGACACCTCACCCATGCAGCAGAAGGCAACAGTAACAGAATATAACTGTGGAGGACTTTCAAGATTCCTCTAAGTCATGCTATCTTTTTCACATAGATTGAGGAAGCGAGATTATGTGCATTTTAAAGTGGTGAGGCATCCCTCTACTTGGTGAAGTTAACAGCCCCCTCTCTGTCTCTGTGTCTGCATCTGAGTCAGTGGAGCTGACACATGAGGGTGAGATGAGCAACAGAGGATGGGACAGGTGAGGGTGTTCCTTCCTCAGTCTGTAGCTGTCAAATAAACTCCATAGTGTCTGAGAGAAATTGTTAAGCCAATGAGACATAAGGAGAAGAAGGCACTCTTATGATAAGGAAGGCCCATGCCTTCCTCATCTGTAGCCAGCAGAGTTCAGTTTTCTGTGGACCACAGGCAATGAACATGGCAGGATATTTTATGTACAACTGCAATGGCACTGGTAACAATTAAACCCTTCCCCGCAAGAACTCATCTTCCCTAGACAATGCAAACCCTAGAACCCAGGTACATCCACATTTCCAAAAACAAGCAAACACACAAACGATTGATTCAGACTCTCCCCTGACCTCTTGAAATGAATTTCAACAAGCAGGTAATGTGTGTGGGGTCCAAAGGCAAGCCTAAGTAACTTCTTAATTACACTCTCTGATTTGGATGAAAGAAAAGATTTATGCATTAAGAGAGACACCAAAGCGAATTCATTATACATTGCACTCAAAAATAATCACATGGGAATGATTATACTCTGCAAAGTGTTCAATAAATAAGCCAATAAATCACACTAGCACAAAACAGCCAAGTAATCTTATAAGCCAAACAATTCCTTTTTCATAGGTCACAGTAAACATGTCACTAAAAATCCCTGAATTTTATTTCCTATGTTTATTGGGGGTTTCATTTGGCTGCTCGTCAAACAACACACACACACACACACACACACATGCACACACACACACAAAATCTATGTACAATCACTTACACAAATATGAGCATTTCATTCTCTTCACATTCTCAGAATCCTGGTGGAAGACTAGTGAAAACATGGCTGTCCACTCCCCTCCCACTGCCCTGACTATACTGGACAGCCTGAGAAGACAGCATTTCATGCTACTTCCAGGCCTCCAGGTGGGAACAAAGCCAATGGTCTATGTCCCCAGCATTGGTAACCCAACGGGTTTGAAATACATTTGTCATTTTATCACTTGCATGTTTACTTTCACACAATGCTTTTCTTTTCATAAACTTTATTATTTTCAAGTTATTTGTTATTTCATGACAGTTTTAGGTTCACAGTAGAAACAAGCAGAAGGCACTTTCCTGAACCCACTGTCTCCACAGAGAGAGAGAATTTCTACATCATCATTCCCAACCACAGAGCACAGTTTGTTATACAGAGGGAACCAACCACCAGAGTCCACCATCTACACTAGGGCTTTCCTTTGCTTTTGGCCTTGTGAGTATGTACAAGTATGTAATAACACACCCATATTATACCATCACATAGGGCATGCCACCTTATATGCCTCGAGAATGCACCTTTCACCTCTGTTCCCCTGACACATGGCTACCACAGATACTTTTTGTCTACCTTTGCCTTTCCCAGAAGTCTTTGGTTGGAGTTAAGCCCATACAATCCTTGAAGACTGGCCTCTTAGTCTTTGTAATGTGCATTTAGTTTTCTCACCTGTCTTTACTGAGTGATGTCCCAGTGTCTGTGTATACCACATATTATGTACCTATCACTCCAACCGAAGGGTTGCTCCTGAGTTTTGCTGATTATGATGAAGTTGTTATGAACATTCTTCTGTGGAATAAGTTGAGACTTAAATAATTCATGATACATAAAGAAAATTTCTATTTAAGAGAAAAGCTATCAACAAAGCTACAATGATTTTGACACAGAGAGATTAAAAATCACATTAGGAAGTGATAAAAAACAGAGTGCACCTGGGTATCATAAATAAACATCTTTTGCCACTTCTTTATTTCTTATAATTCTGCCATTAAAAAAAAAAGCTGCTAGGTCTAAGGATCACCCAAGGACCCAGATGACAATTTACAATAATGATTTCTTGTTAATTTTAATAGATTTAAAGCTTTGTGGATTAAAAACATATTTAGATGTCAGGATGGAGAAGAGAAAGAGACATATTGTGTGTGTGGGGGTGTGTGTGCTATGAACTAGAGAATAGATATATTAAATCACCTGCCTGCTATTTTCTGTCTTGTTCATAAGAATTTCCACTGCTTCCTTCCACTGTATTGGGGGCTCCTATGTCCAGTGATCTAAACTGTTGCCTCAGAGACAGGAAGTTAGGCTGTCAATCTTGAAAAACCAAGGCCTCTTTTTTTTTTTTTTTTTTTTTTACTGTGTGTTTACTGAGATGTTCACTTCCATTTACAAAGGTAACCATCAAATATTTATTTTTGTTCATTTACAGAGGAAGGTACTACATGTTTACTACAATGTCTTTGACTGTTTTGTTTCTTTAATAAATACTAAATTGAATGAACCTATGATGATATTTTCCCTAAATTATGAAGATAATTTCATGAGTGAAGTGGGCAGTCCGCTAAGCATGAGTCAAACATTTTCAAGGCTAATTTCTTTGAACTTTGCTCTGCCATCAGTTCCCATCTAGGCACCAGATTACATCATTATCTGTTCATTACCGCAAGTATGGCTCTTCCCTCAGTCGCTTCACTGGGCCACCTCTGCAGGGTTGGTGTGGTCATTTATCCCAGCACATGGTCCTTCTGGTATCAAATCTTTATAAAATAATGTAATTTTATCTATGAAGATAGCTTTGCCCTCTCCTGAATACACAGAGACCAGCATAGCAAGTCTATTTGATACATCATGATAGTTGATGAATTATTGGTGGTCCACAACTCAATTGCATTCTCTAATTCTAAATCCCAGTGCCTTAAAGGAAGTATTTGAAGTAGAAGATTTTGCCCTTGTCAATCAGTGAATATGAGGCATATGCAGAGAAAAGAACATGTGAGGACCTGACAGGAAGGCAGTTACTGAAGGCCATGGACCCAGGCTTCTTAGAAAGCTTCCCTGCTTAAATCATGATCTCAACTATTCCAATTTCAGAGCTCATGAAAATAATGTTTGTCAGGCATGATCCCCAGACTGGAACTTTTTAATGGCACCATTAAAAGAACTGCTACAAGCCTTTAAACGTGAGGCAGTCTTTATGTGTAGCTGCTGGTGGCACACCTGTGCAACGAGCTGTTCTTCCTCCCATAGGAGCCCTCTGCTAGGTTCGCGTGGGTCCCTGTCACCTTTACATGGTCTGAAGGATCTTCCCTAACTGGCGATTGCTGAGGCTTAGGTCAAGGGAGTCTACTGATAAGTTTACTAAGCAAAATGATAAGAATGATGTGTTCATTTCTCTGAAGTATGATTTTATGAATTACACAGGAAGATACTGCTCTCTAATGGTAAAGGAATAGAAATCTTGGAGACAGGTGCATTTTTATCCTAGCTGCTTTGTGAGTATGACAGAGCTATTTTAATGTGTCCTTTTGACTGAACTGAGGGAGGCCAGGTCACTGGTGACACATGACTATAGTCATCAAACTAAAGAAACTACATTCATCCTCAACAGCTGGACATGGTGGGAGTGTGGAAGGAGATGACGGTGGACAGGGAGTAAACCTGTCAAGGACTTGTGCTGGTCCCTGCAATATCAGTACTCAATATCAGTACTCAATTTCCATGAGTTTCAGGAAGCGTAGGCATAATGTCAGACCCTATCTCGATCAAATAATAATAATAATAATTATTATTATTATTATTATTTATAAAATATATTTTATTTCACTTATAAAATAATAATAATTATTATTATTATAAGGAGTAGAAAGATGAAAAAGAAGAAAACCTGTCCTTATGATGTCCAACAAGGTGGATGGGCCTGATATAAACTGTTTTCATACCACTTCTCTTTCAACCATACCAAAGACATGTGTGTACATCTCCCTGCTCAGGACTACCTGTGCTACCACCATATGTTATTGCAAAGGGGTCTCAAACAATGTGCTCATGCCCTGTGACCTCTCTGTTCTAAGCAGTGTCTCTGGATAATACTCTGGCACATGCGGTCCTCCATAGAGAGGCACTGAGATCTGCACCTTGCTGGCCTTGCTCCCCTGCCCTGGTCCTTTCTTTCTCTGAGTGTACTCTCCCTGAGCTGATGCAAATTGCAGGAGCTGGGTATTTCCTAGTTCATTCCAGATAGAGTACATCTTTCTTTTCCTTCCCATTTATTACTGTTCTTAGTCAAGCTAAGACATGAATGGTACATAAAGAGACGCCCACATACATCCTTCATCAGATGTCTCTCTTTAGATTTGAGATACTTATTTGAAAATGTGAGTCCACACTGAAGGATTTAGGGTTTAAGCCACATAATTGTGCAGAAGATCTCATGACATGATGAAATCTATGATTATCCCATGACAAGTTCATGATGATCCTATGATAGAATTCCACAATAGGATCTCATGTTGAAACCCTATCATTATCCTATGATGATCTCTAGGTGATGCTATGATTGGTGGATCCCATTATCATCTGATAATTTCATGATAATTCCATGGTGACCTCATGATGATCCAATGATAAAACACATTTGGGGTCGATCATTACTGGTAAGCTTTCCTGTTTTGTTTGTGTGACTTCCTGAAACATTAGGGTTAGGACCTAGTAACAACTATATGACCCAGCCACCTTAGTTCTCTCATGATTGGTACACTTCACTAAAGTTGTTCTTTTGGGGACATCCATCATAGTCTGATTATGCATCCAAAAATGTGTCCCCATGTATTCTTTCAAGGAAACAAGACAATGTTCATCCTCCTTTGCAATGTATTCTGAACAAGCCAAGATACAGCATTTCTTCTTGGCTCAGGGTTCATTTTTCTTGTCCTCCATCAGAATCCTCTACATGAATCACCTCAGTGCTCCCTGGTCTCCTCATTCCACTTCTTATGCTGTGGCCAAGATAGCTTTCTAAATCTCAAGGTTAAAGATGGTTGTGCATGGCTGGAAATACCTGCAGTCTTCACCTGCGTGCTCTACCAACGTTTCCTCCAGGATCCTCAAAGCCTCTCTTTCTCTTCCTCCAACACAGGTGGGTTACCATTCCTAACGATGAAGTCTCTCCGGGCTTACTTCAACTGGAAGCATCATAATCTCTCCTCCTTTTGCCAACAACTTCATGCTCTGAGGCCATTCTGTTTAAATGGCAGATACTCACTTCTTAATGTCTTGCATTCCTGGTGCATTCACCATGCTAGTGGCCAGATATAAGACCTTTCATTTTCATTATATTTAGTTTTCTGATTATTCCACATCTGAGGAAAGTTCTATCTTGGGAACTCTGAAATTTGCAGCAGCTCCACAAATTGCTAGAGGAGAATAAATGTTTATCTTTTACTTAATTAAAATCTTAAGATTATATGTGTTTGTCATCTAAACATGGTATTTTGAAATAGATGTGTATTGTGGGATGTTTGCATAGAACTAATAAATACCTGCATTGTCTCCCATATTTTCCATTAAAAAAACAAAGATACTTTCAGTAATTTTCAAGAATATGACATATTGTTACTGACTACTGTCACTTTGTTATTCAATGTATCTTTGCACTGTCTCCTTCAGACTGAAATCTTGTCCTTCAATCAGCATCTCCCACCCTATGTCCATAGAAATTTGAATTTCCATATGCAGATTAACCATTATCACTCATTTCTGATCTACTCACTCAGGATGATTTTATCCAGTCTCTACCTTCAGTTTCAGCATGGGATGCAATCTTAAATAGAACATTCAAAATTATAAAGACATGTTAGATTGTACTCAGATGCAGATTATAATATATGGTGGTATTTTATGATTTCCAGTAAATTTTATCCCATTGTCTCAGATTGAGACAGAACAAATTGAAAAGTATACAATAGAAGTAACAGTTCATGTCACTTATTAGTTACTTTTATTATTGCTGTGACAAAACACCAAACAAACAAACAAAAAAAAAAAAAACTTAAGGAGTAAGAATTTATTTCAGTTTACATTTCTGGGATATAGAATAGTTCAAAGGGACTAGAGAGATAGCCAAATGGTTAAAGGTACTTGCGCAAATAGCCTGTTGACCTGAATTTGATTGACTGGTACCCAAGTAAAGCCAGATGCACAGAGTGGTGCATATGTCTAGAGTTCATTTGCAGTGGCAGAAAGCCTCTCTCTCTCTCTCTCTCTCTCTCTCTCTCTCAAATAAATCAACAAACAAAATATTTTATAAAGAACACTTCAGGGGACTGGAGGGATGGCTTGGCGGTTAAGGCACATGCTTGCAAAGCCAAAGGACCCAGGTTCAATTCCCCAGGAGCCACATAAGCCAGATGTACAAGGTGGTGCATGTGTTTTAGTTTGTTTGCAGTGGCTGGAGGCCCTGACGTGCCCATTCTCTCTCTCTCTCTCCCTCCTTCTCTCTTTCAAATAAATAAAAATAAAATACATATTTTCTTAAAAAAAGAACAGCTCAAAGGCAACCTAGATAACATGGTGAACATTTTCTCAGAATAAAAAGTAAAAGGAGGATTGGGAATGTGTCATGGACATGAAGACATGGAAGTAGAAGTATGAAGCAGTTGGTCACATTCCAACCACAGTCAGGAAGCAGAAAGAGATGAAAGTTGTCCTCTATTAATGTTATCCCCTCTATGCAGCCCAGGACTCCAACCCATGTAGTGCCAGTGCCCATTTCTAGTATAACTTTTCTTACCTTCATTAATTTACTCTGAAAAATTCTTTAGAGACATACTCAGAAATTGTTTCCATGGTGATTCTAAATCCTTTCACATTGACAACTGAGATTAACCATCACAGATGGGAAAATGAAATATTCATTTTTATTATTAAAATTCATTTGTTTTATTTTGAAGTGTATCTCCAAGTTTTAATGTGAGTAGTTTTTCTTCAAGCTTCCTTAAAAACATGTTGGACTTGGATCACATTTGGTTTGGGGGATTAAAATCAACCATTTGCTATATCTGTCAATTATTTTTATTCACAGCACAAAGTAACAACCTGACTGGAATGTGGGCTGACTACCCAAATAGGCATTTCAATCTCTGTGTTCTATGTCCTCTGTGACCTGTCTCCACAGCTAGAGAAGAAATTCATCTGCCACTCTCTCTGGTTCTTTCTTTGATTCCAGAAGCACCCAGGAAAGTTCTTTGTATTAACGTGCTCAGCAGATGGAACTAAATCCTAGAATTTTATCCAGTAATGGTCATACACACAGGCAGTCATCACTGAAAATCTCAGGTAATGATTTCTGATAGTAAGAGCTAACATCCCTTCCTCTAGCGAGCTGGAGTTATGAAGATCTTTTAAGTTGTAGCATACTTTGCTTATACTCATGTACTTTGCCACACCTGTCCATTCTTACATTACTGCTCACTTCCTGCAGGGCATGTGGGTGATGCAGTCTCATTTACCATAAAAAAGTTCATGAATAGCCAGGCTTGGTGGCACAGCATAAACCCAGCTACTGGGGTGGCTGATGTAGAAGGATTTCAAGCTCAAGGCACACATGGGCTATAGAGCAAGTTCAAAATCTGTCTAGGTAACTTAGCAAACCCTGTCTGAAAATATATAATAAAAGGAGGTTTAGAGAGGTAGCTCAGTAGTAGGACACCTGCCTAGCATGTGTGAGGCCCTAGGTTCAATCCCCAGTATAGAACAACAAAAAAGTTAGGTATTTGACATAATAACAACATTGATATATTCCTTATGGGTTATCATAGCATAACTGTTACTAAACCACAGAAGCCAGTTTGCCATAGCTTCTTGAAAAATATTACTTTAAAAGAGTTAAATCCATGCTGGAGAGATGGCTTAGCAGTTAAGGCATTTGCCCACCAAGCCTAAGGATACATGTTCAACACTCCGGGTCCCATGTAAGCCAGACACAAAGTGATGCAAGTGCACAAGGTGGTCATGCATGCTCACTAGGTGACACACAAGTCTGGAGTTCAATTACATTGGCCAGAGGCCCTGGTGTGCCAATTTTCTCTCTCTCTCTCTCCTCACACTTTTGCTCCCACTCACCCACTTTTGCTCTCCTACTCTAACTCTCTTGCATAAAAAAAATTAAAAAGTGTTAAATTATTTTGTCTTAGAAAGCTACAACTGTTTTACCCTGTAACACCACAGAAAGCCTTTTATACTCTGGTAAGCCTTAGCTTCTTAAACACTGGGTCTTCTGAGACAAGTGGTGCTGTGTCCACCCTTTCTCTGACTTGAAATTTACTGCCATCTGTACACCACACTAGCTGCTGTCTCAGGCCTCCCACCATTGTGGGTGATTCCTAATAATGGAGAGAGAGAATATGTCTCATGTTCATCTTCCATTTTCTGGACAGAGGAACAGCAGATACAATAAATTTTCTGAGCACATGTCCATATCTCATCTGCTCCCAGACTCTCAATTTTTAGGAGTTTTAATTCTTCAGATAGCTCTAAAATTATTGATTTGCTTTCGTCATCTTTAATAAACAAGATTGTTGCTTCAAGATGGTGAACCCGTGCTTTGAGGCCATTGCCTGTGCCTTTTGACGCTGTGTGGACTGGGCCAATATAACTGCAAACAATTTGCCCATAGTATAGTCAAGTCAGGCCATTCCCATATCCTTTCTGTGCTGTGTGATCAAGTCTAACATGACTGAATCCTGTCTACACACAGCATGGCTGTGTTCTTGGAAACCTACAAAGTCTCCCTTGACTATTTCCTTGTCTGTCATGAGCAATACCCTCACCCTGGAAAGTAACAGATTGCTATTGCAGTGCCCTGGGCTTGTGAAAATCATGTGTAATCATGGATAATTATGGTGTTCAAGGGAAATTCAGTTTAATGTATAAAATGCCATATTTTCTTTTCACAGAAATGTGTTTTGTTTGAGTAAAACAAAAAAAAATGAGATGCTTTGAACGGTGTGGTTAGAGCTAAGGTTAGCGAGGAATTACATCTGCCCTGAACTCCCTTCCCTTTCTTGATCCCATGATAGATCACTAGATACCAGAATCTCAGGACAGATATTCCCACAGAAGCCGCCACAAAGGATGCTCTTGCCTCAGATCTTATAAACTGTGAGGGCATCAGTTTTCAAACTCAACTTTAGCACTATCTTAAATTCTTTATAAGAGCTCCTTGAAGGTTTTGTTTGTAGTATAGCCCAAAAGTCAAGATACTGGGCTTCTGAGGCCACATTGTGAAAACCATGGTATGGTCTCAGACATGGACTAACCTCACCTGTGGACCACCTTTACTGGGACAACTTCCCAGTCTCACTGATTATAGTGATCACCTGAGTGTGATTTATGGACATTGATTTTGAGATGCAGATTCAAATTCAACTAGACCATCATCTCTTTTAGCAGGACGTCTGACTTGTCATAACGTCCAGACTCCTAAAATGTGGATCTTTATTGATATTATAGAAACATATGAAGGCAAACAAGGTATCGAATCACTACAGCACCATTGCACTTCCAATCATGTGATCAAGCATGTATAGTGCTAAATATAAACATAAGTTTTATAAGAGATGGGGGAGATTATATCATGTTAAGTAATATGGTCTTTCTGGGCTGTGGAGACTGCTCAGTTGCCATACAAACATGGGAACCAACTTCAAATCCCTCTGCACTCATACAAAATGCCAAGCATGGTGGAACACACCTGCAATCACCGTAGTGTAGAGATGGATACAGAAATATTCTTCAAGTTTCTGTCTAGATAGTCTGACTGAATCCTTGAGCTGTAGATTCAGTGAGAGACCATGTTTCAAAGAATAAAGTGGAGAGTAACAGAAAAAGATACAAGACATTCATTTTTGGGCTAAACATACACAAAATATGCACACATGTATACCCACACACCACACACATACACATGCAAAAATTAATGAATATACATAGTCTTCATATTATAGATTTTTTTCAAAGACTTGAAAAATGAATGGAAAGGACTGGTTAGTAATAAAAAGCACCCTGGGGTAAATGAAAGGGAAATATGATGCAATCTTATTTTCCAAGGCTATGCTAGTAGAAACTCAGTTATGAAAATTCATCTCACTATAACATATATCATACTGAAAACACATAACTGTAAATTGCCTCGATGGGGATGGGGCTGGGTGTTGCTCAGAAGACATTCCCTGCTTTGAGTGGTGGGGTTGTTTTGTCATCCCTAAAGCCATCCAAAATTTAACCTTCTTGCCTATCAATTGACACATTTCTGAGAGCCTCTGATGACATGACTACAGGGTGACCTGTGCAGGCTTAGTATCCATACAAAACACATCCCCTGTTAACTTGAAAAACAGGACCACTGCATTCTTCCCAAAACTGACAAATGAAGGATGTCATTCCAACCACTAGATAGACCAAATATTTATGTTTGTCTTTAAACAGACTATATAGGTGTGTGTGTGTGTGTGTGTGTGTGTGTGTGTGTGTGTGTATGTATGCACAAGTATTTGATTTTTGATCAAAGAAACACATGCCTTTATATTTGCATGGTACAGGAAAATATTACTTAGCTACTTGGGAATCTCATAACGCTGTAAATTCTCATGTCTTGTCAAGCCCTTTAAACACTCATGACTCCAACAGTCAGTGGCATTAAAGTGCACAATAGAAGAAAAGCCAATTAATATTTCCAATTCATTTGTTCACCTGAAAATTTATAAGAAATGCACAAACATACTTATCAATTCTCAAATAACTATCATCTTCAAAAATTTACTGCATATCCATCCACATTCACTAATAGAAGTCATGTTCAGAAATGAAAATTTCTATAAATCACATTGTATATTTTGTTCCTTTTTAGACTGTATTCTAGAAGCTAAAGAACTTGGGCCTTAGATATAATGTTCAAATCTCAGCAGCACCACCTCTTATCTATGGACCATTTGGATAGTTGTTTGAGGAATATATTTCCAGTATAAATAATGTCAACTAATTATAGTGGTGCCTGGTGCACATTAAATTTAACCAACTTTCTATTATTAATATTTTTATTTATTACTATTCATCATCAGTCATTATCCTTGATTATTATCCAGCTAACTCTTCTAAATTATTTGTTAAGATGCATTAAAATATAAAACAGTTCTGTCTTATTCCTTGCACATATTGATACTCCAAGATAATCATGAGGTAAATCTCAGACAAACCCCAAATCGAAGGCCTACCTTAATACTCGCCAATACTCTGCAAAATTTTTCAAACTTCTCAAGGTCATAAAAATTGAGGCAGGTCTGAGAAATAGTCACAGTCCAAAGAAGCCCAGGGAGGCAAGATGACTACATATGACTCAAATCACAGTAGGGACCCTGGGGCAGGAAGAGGGAAGATAAAAGCTGTGGGAACTTGAGCAAGATGTCACCTTCACTTCATGTCACAGAGTTGTGACAAGTGTCCAGTATAAAATTAAGGTGGCAGCAACAGGGATCCAGGTGTGTGTTGACAACAAGGCCTGTGTGTAGTATCTCTGTGACTTCTGTGCAAGTCTAGATTTCATATGGAGCTTATTTTGTATGAATGCATTTGTGGCAGATATGCATGGATGTGTGTATGTGTGCGTGTGTCCATATGCATGTCAGTACAAATGTGTGCAGGTGCATATGGAGATCAGAGGTTGGCCTCAGGTGCCTTCCTCAATCTCTATTTTTTTTTTTTTTGAGGTGGGGTCTCACTCTGGCCCAGGGTGACCTGGAATTCACTATGGAGTCTCAGAGTGGCCTCGAAGTCACGGCAATCCCGAGTGCTGGGATTAAAGACGTGCGCCACCACACCCGGTTCCTCAATCTCTATTTTATTAAGCATTGTCTCTTATTTTAACCCAGAACTCAGTGGTTAAGTTAGTTTAGCTAGATAGGTTGCTCCATGGATCTCCTGTCTCTACTTCCATGTGAGCCTGAATTATATATGGGCCCCAATGCCCACCAAGCCATTTAATGGGTTCTAGAAATTATGGCATAAATTGTCATGCTTGAGGGGCGAGTGTCTGTCAATTGAGTTATCATCCTAGCCCCTACACTAAATTTTTAAAAAATGCATTTTAAAAGAGACAAATCTATTTAATGTGTACTTGCTGTTTTTTTGATAGTAATCTAGCCAAATTCTGCAAAGTTGGATGTCAGTAACTTTGCCATATTTTCAATGATTATTTGTCAACATAACATATAGTGTCACAGTTCCTATCTTCCTGGTTCAGACCCCATCATGTTCCTGCATTAAGAAAATTCTTTAGTATACCTAAGGAAGTTGATAAGTTTTCCATATGGGCATAAATCATGTGTAAATAAAGTGCATCCTGTGACTGAGATCACAGATACTCCTGGCTCTGTCTGTTGTAACTCCAGCAATTTGTTTTTATATCACATTGAAAGGAGCATTGTTACCTATTTATTACTTTCTTCTGGGTTGCCCTTATGGAAGGAACTCAAGTCTGTGTAAATTTTTGCTGCTGTTGTAGGCGTTTACTACAGTAGTTGAAAACAATAAAATAGCATTTGGCTGGTTCAGTACTCATTTTCAGTATTGTAAAAATATGAAAGTTATATGTTTTAAGGTTTTATAGAATTGGAAGGCAACTTTAAATTTTAAACCCACAAGAAAATATATCTGTAAGCCGCTTCAGAGGAAAACCCACAGAAAGCAAAGTATGTAGAACTGATTAAAGACTAGCCAGGAGCATCCCAGGAGGATATGTTGGCCATGGGACCCAGTTTAACATCTGGAAAAGTATCTGCAAGCACAAGCTAAAATGAAGACAAACACCCTCAGGTAGTTTCTAAGAAAAGAGGAGCTCTGCTCTTCACCACATGGATTCAGAAAAGAAGAGCTCTGATCACCACCAGATGGATCTACTGTTATTTTGTTTTCACATAACAATGAGCAAACCAACTCTCTTGAGGAAAAACATAAATGTGTATAACCCCAAAACATAAGCCATTCACAATAAAATTTTCCATTTGATTCTCACAATAATGTGCTAAGTTCATAAATACCATATTTTTAAATTCAGAAGTTTACATTATTCTTAGAGTGGTTTCTTCTTCACATACCAACTGGCATGTTGCTAAATTGTATTTTAGCATCCAAGCATGTCTATGGCATGTTACCAGACATTTTAGTCTTCATAGATACTCCTTTCCTTTGGACCTGGTCTCACTTGTTAGACATTCTGCCTCTGTTGGAGGGCTGTTTGACACACTGCAGGACTTATTCCTGCCTCTGCTATTCACTGTTTCTAACAACATATCACAACTCTGAGGATATGGTCAGTGTTCAGTAAATAATGCTGGGTTTGTCCATGGAGTGGAACAAATGAGATACTGATTAAAACTGAAGGGGAGGGGGGTTCATGAATATTTGGCGTAGGGATTTTTTCAGGATGTGTCTTTGCAATTTGTTTTTTTTTTAATATTCAAATTGTGATAGAAAAATCATCAAGCCGGGCGTGGTGGCACACGCCTTTAATCCCAGCACTCGGGAGGCAAAGGTAGGAGGATCGCCATGAGTTCGAGGCCACCCTGAGAATACAGAGTAAATTCCAGGTCAGCCTAGCCTAGAGTGAAACCCTACCTCGAAAAACAAAAACAAAAACAAAAACAAAAAAAAAAAAAAGAAAAAGAAAAAGAAAAATCATCAAGCAGCCAGGCACATCAGTATTCCTAGCTCATTTAATCTGATTCTGCTTCTACCACTGAATATCAAGGACTGGATAATTTATAAAGAATAAACATTTATTTCTTATGGTTCTTGGTGTTGAGATTCCAAGATGACTGGTTCAAACTAATTATGTTGAAGGCAACCTGACTTGACTGAAAACTACTGAATAGGTGGCCATATTGCACTAAAATTAAGTGGATTAAGGGTGTATTGAACAAAACATATCACAGTATTGCAACCTGGTTTGGTTTTCATTCATTGTTTGTACTTGAATGTAGTAGCTTTTGTTGTAGTTTGTGCAGAGCAAAAACTAGTAAATATAAGTCATTATTGTTGCTGTTCCTATCATTTCACAAAGTTAAGTAATGAGAATTTTTGGAGTACCACTGAGTGTCACAGATTGGACATAAAACATATCTCATTCTATGAGGTGAAAGAAACATCCATGATGTGTTGTGCACTAGTTGCCCCACCATTCCTGCCAGTGAGGAGACATTTCTAACAGCCAGACAGTAGATATATAATCATAAGAATCTGAGTTTGTTCTCCAGAACTATTATAATAAAAAATAGGGCATGGTGACACACACATTTGTAATCTCAGCGGTGGGGAGATGGAGACAATTGGATTCCTGGCCCTCCCTGGCCATCCAGTCCTAACCTAAGCAGTGAGTTCCAGGTGAAGGAACTCTAAAAAATGGTGGCATACATACATGCATCTACATATATGTGTATGTTTACACACATGCCCATAAACATATACACTTAAAAAATACTTGAGAGAAGGGTTTCCTAAAAGACAGACAGATTTCTGTCAGAGTACTTGATGACCCACCAAAGGCTAGTGATAAGACCCTACTGTTGAAGACACCTTATGTGATTGACATGCAAATTAGAATGGCATGGCTGGAAGTTGGAAGAGAGTCAGTCCCCAGACAGTCAGCGTGTCTAGTGCCAGAAGGTGCTACATGGGCGACTGGGGGAAAATGACCAATATCTGTTGAAGCAACGCATGGTCTAACCTACTTAGCAGCAAAAACTTGTTGTGATGCCCACACAAGTGCAGGGGTGGCACAAAGCCATGGTGGGGAACCAACTGCTCTCAATTCGGCTAACTGATCCCCTCACTGGTATGGGACCCATAGCTGGAGCTGGGAAACAAGTCAGAACCATATCCAAACATAAGCCCACTCTCCAATATCAAGCTACCATCAATTGTGGGCTACAAGAGGGCCGACACCTATTAAATTCTCTACAGAAAAAAAGAGTTATCTCATTTGTCCTGATGCTAACTTACTCTCCGTTGGAGAATCTGCTTCTCTTTTTCAGATAGATGTAGATCCTAAGGAGAGATCCACCCCATCATACCTCCAAAGGGCCCCGGCTGAAACTAAGAAAAATTGGAGAAACAAGCAAGGGGGCTGTTTTCCTGATGAACTGGATACCAGCACAAGGGGGAAGGAGATCAGCACAGAGAAAAATCAACTCCTACCAAATCAGAGAGCCAGAGCCTCAGAGGCCCCCAACACCTCATCACTGAAGCAGACCAAAAATGAACCCAACATGGCTCAGGAAAATTTTGCGGAAAAGGGGGTGGAAAGAATGTCAGAGTCACATGTTGGGTCATGATATGCAGAGACATTTAGCTTACCCATAACTGTGGGCTAACTCCACAATGCATGACCCGTATACCTCAACAAGGAGGGGCAAAGGGGAGGGGGTAGATCACGGATGAGCCTAATAATGGTACCAAACTGACTGTAAATATATAAATAAATAAATAAATAAATAAATAAATAAATAAAATTAAAAAAAAAGAAAAGTGTTTTACTGAGCATGTATAGTCTTTTTTTTTTTTTCTTGTCATCATTCCCTAAAGAATATGTAGCAACACTTTACATGGCAATTGCATTATACCACTTATTAAAACAAGTAGAGATAATTCTATAGGTCTGTAAGAGAGCAGACACAGGTTATATGAAAATGCTACATTTTTACTATGGATTTTAGCATCGAAGTATTTTGCTATCCTCTAACCAGCCCCCTGAGGATACCATGAGAAGGCTGTATATTAAAAAGATTAATAACCTTCCATTCAGAAAAGAGGAGCCTGAATGAAGCTGGATGCCATAGTGAACTGTGGGGAACTCTGACCACCATCCAGAGCGTGGAGCAGAGAGCGTGGTCTGCCCAGTGAACCCAGACAGTGATTTCAAATGTACTAAAATCACATTGTCATGATGGTGGACAGCCCATAGAGCATTCATTTTTTTCCACTGCACCTATTGTTTTTTTTTTTTTTTCAACAAAACATGACAGAAATGTTGGCTTGAGTCTCTTTCGCTCTTCCTTCTTTCTATTCAAGAACAGTGGGATAGCTTGTAAAAACACAGCCCCTTGGCCCATGCTCACACAGAACTGGGGGTGGTCACCATGATCTCCCAGAATCATCTTCACAAACGAAGGCACAGCATATGACCCCTAAGGCTGAGTGACAGGGTTAACATGTTGCTCACACTAGACCTGGGAACTTTCTTCACAAATCTAATTGTGTATTGAGGAGACAAGCACAGGACAATCGTTTGCAAGAAGAAACTGTACAGTCTGAGAATATGCTTAATGATTTGAGAAAATACAAAAACATCATATCAGATCACACAAAATTAACCTTGCCCTTGAGAAACATTCTGCAGTGATATTTTCTTATCTAGAATATCATCCTTCAAATAGCAAATAAAAAGACAGAAATTTTTGACTCTGGAAAAATGTAGCACCTTTACTGTTCTCATTATTTTATTATGTGAAGTTTACACTGCTCCTAAGAATTCACCCTACAGGTCACAATTCAATTAAATATTTCCTTGATTGTAAATATTTTTAATAATTATTTATTTGACAGAGACAGAGGAAAAGGGAGAGAGAGAATGGCTGTGCCAGGGCCTCTGGCCACTGTAAACAAACTCCAGATGTGTGTGCCCCATCGTGCATCTGGATAACATGTGTCATAGGCAATTAAACCTGGGTCTTTTGGCTTTGCAGGCAAATGCCTTAGCTGCTGAGCCATTCCTCCAGCCTGATCATAAATATTTCAATACTAAGATATTCTGACCTGTAGATTAAACATCATATTATTATCATCAGAGTCACAATATTTTAGCATGTCCTATTTGGATCTATAATATTTCCAAGTCCCTAATATATATTTTGATTAGGGTCATCATATTCCAGATCAATGAATGGAAGAGACAGCTGGAATCACCCTACCTTATCCCTCAGCTTCACCTACAGTGGCTTCTCTGCCATCAGACTACAAGACGGATGAAGACAGCAGAAATAACATATCATTTTTATCCCTTGTCTCTGCCAGAATCAAGGTCAGATGCTATCACCATCTGTTTTGTTAAAGTCAATTTAGAATTTTAGCATCAGGAAACACTAATCTAAACATACTTTTCAGCTCCAACAATGTATGCCTACATAAAGCTATGTGTCTAGTAACACTTACTGAGCCCTGACAGTGGCATACTCTTCTGAAGCACCAGGATAGCAGCACAAGAACTAGCCAAATGTGACTCTGCTTTGAGATTTTTAAAGCTACCCTACTTCACCTCAGACATAAAAGGGCCCAAGTAAAATTAGAAGCATAAGCAGGGGACCTCAGAATGAAAACGACATAGTAACACTCTTTAGATCAAGCTGGGGAATATAGAAAGGACAAGGATATCATCAAATTGTAGTATTTTCCTATATTACAGTTTTGTAAGAAAAAATGAATAAAATTAAACTAGTAATAAAAAAGTTCCTAAAAAGATAGCCCACCCCTCATCGGCCAAAGCTACTAGTACTTCCTAAAACTTTGTCATGTTAATAATTTTTATCACATAATTGCTAAGAGACAAATTTAAAGCATTTAAAATGAATACTTCCCTAATAAATTGGTGAAAATGTTTAATCAAAATGCAAAAACAAATCTACTTAATATTTACTGCATAAACTGGAGATTACCTGATATTTCATCAGAACCTTTCTCCATGAAGTTTGTCAGAAAATAGTCCTTCATTCAGTTATTGCTAACAAACACCTTATTTAGTCATTCTCTGAACTTCTAATGTTCATATCTATTCCTGAGACACAATACCCTCTACTAAAGTTCTGTAATCTTATTTTAACTTTTTACAACTTTTAAAAGTTCCATGGAAATGGAAATGTAAGGATGTAATTACGGAGGTTAATCATAAGCTATTTTAATCGAATTCAGAAATGAAGCAAGGAAAACCCTAGGACCCTTCCCTAGAGGTTAAGTGGTCTCAAGGGAGGAGACAGTGGTTCTCAATAATTTACTGCCATTGGTGAAGCTGGCCAGAAGCTACACTGGGAAATCCCCAAACTGGCTGATGCCCTCAGCTCGACAAAGAGTCATAGATCAAAGGAGTTCTAAAAACTTGAGAGTGAGTTTAAGCCTTGGCCAGCCAAACCCTTGGATGTTGGCAAACTGTATTGGCTGGTTTCTTAGAATTTACCTTTTCCCATCCCTGATTTCACAGGATGTAATTCTTATTCTTCTAGCACCTGCACTTTGAGGTTGTCAATTTTTATTTTCATTTATGATATAAAATTTCATTAGGCCCTTTAAAATAATATTCAAACCATGAACAATGAATATCCTTGAATGTTTGCTAAACATTCAACGAAAAGGGAATGCATTAGTTACTCTTCCAATGGCTCTGACAAGGGCCCATAGAGAAATCAAAGGAGGATGGATTGTGGCTCACAGTTTCAGGATCTACAGCACCATGGTGGGGAAGGCCTGGCAGAGCACCTTGGCCAGTGGCAGCAAGCACATATAGCTCAGCTTGTTCATGGATCCAGAAGCAGAGATCTGGGACCTGAAGAAAGCAAGGCAATATTGATAACCCCCAAGGCCCAGCCTAGTGGCCTATGATTCTAGCTAGGCCCCATGATCCAAATGGAAGCTAATCTTCATCACTTGGACAGAACGAAATGTTGCTAAGAATTTAGAATTAAAATTCTCATGAACTACTGATGGGAATGTAATTACAACTATGTTGATTGTTCCAAAGTTAAACAAACACTCATGATATAATGTGAGTTTTCCTCATATAGAAGATCACTCAGGGACATGGAAGTGCACATCAATGTCAAGACACAAGAGTGGGTATTCAGAAAACACTCTTCTTAAGAGTTCCAAGAGGGGCAAAGAGGCACCCAGAAACTATGGTTCAGGAAATAGAAGTGCTCAAGGAAGTGAATGCTTCTGAAACACATATTTAAATAAAATTACTAAAATCAATTTTTATTATAAAATTTTCCATGAAATAAAGCATGTTGGATGTTTACTTACAATAACTTCTCATCCATATATTTTATTTTTCTATTTTATGGTATATATGCGTGCATATATTTGTATATGTACCCAAGTGTGTATATTATTTATGTGTGCATGTGGTGTGCAAGCTACAGTACTTGTCTGGAAGTCAGAGGACTCTCTTGGGGTGTTTCTCCTCTCTTTTGACCTTTTTTTGGATACAGGGTTTCTCTTGTTTTGTTGATACTGTTTGGAAGCTTCTTGATTCTCCTGATATTGATGTGTAGCTATACATTATATACAGATAGAGGTAAATATCTCTCTGTATGTATGTCATTTGAATTATAGTAGAATAAATAGAACTAAAATTTAATTGCTAAATTAAATTTTCATATATATGCACACTGGGAATGTATATAATTCATTTTGATTTCAAGATTCATCTTCCCTGGACAGCAAGGAATTCTTGCTTTAGAAAGATGCTATTATATTCTAACCAACATGTGTGATAGTGAATATGACTTGTATCTGCTTGCTACCTGTTGAGAAACATTAAAGACAATTTATCCAACACCTGTAGACTTTAATCCAGCCAATGCATAAGAGAACAGGTTGCCTGTGTCTTATTATTTTTTGTTGTTTTTTTAAATACTTGTATTTTATCTTTTTAGTGCAGAGCCCAATGTCTGTCACACAGTGGTGCCTAATTAATGTTCAGCACATGGAAATTGTGTAGCCTTTCTTTCCTTATTACAGCAGCTATCTATAATTCTAAGAAAACTATTTTTTCTCACAGCACAGTGCAGACTTTTTCCAACCAGCCTCCCAGCAGTTGCACAGTGAGACAAAACATCCTCAGTAGCTTTAGAACAATATCTTACTTGCTACAGTGACATGATTCAAACATGGAAGGAATCTTCAAACTAAGCAGATGATTAACAGGATCAAAGAATTTAACATGATTACACAAAATCTCTTCAGGTGCATTCTATCTTCTGCATAGTTCTGCAGATGCTCCTTCTGAAATTGCAACATGATGCCAGAGTCTAAGAAAGAGAATTAGAATCTTTCGTATCTTCCTTTGCCAAGTACTATGGTCAAGAATCAAGGTAGAGAGCTGAGTTATGACTAGAATTATGCTACTGTTTTTAAATACTTTTATTTGTTTATCTACTTGTCTGTATCTTTGTGATTTTTGTTGTTGTTTGTTTGTTTTGTTTTGTTTTGTTTTGAGAGGGTCCCACTATGTATGTATCTGAGGCTGTCCTCGAACTCTCTATCCCAAAGCAGTGGGATTAATGCAGACATGTGCTACCATGCCCAGATCAGGAAAAGTGGCTTTTATCAATCAGATCTTTGGGATAGTAAATGGATTCAAGAAGTTAAATATACATTGTGTTCCAGATTAGCCTGGGCTACAGTGAGACCCTATACAAAAAACTGACAAAACTAACAAACAAAAAACTAACAAATCTTGGGCTAGAGAGATGGCTTAGTGGTTAAACACTTGCCTGTGAAGCCTAAGGACCCCAGTTTGAGGCTCAATTCCCCAGGACCCACGTTAGCCAGATGCACAAGGGGGCGCATGCGTCTGGAGTTCGTTTGCAGTGGCTGGAGGCCCTGGCACACCCATTCTCTCTCTCTCTCTCTCTCTCTCTCTCTCTATCTGCCTCTTTCTCTCTCTGTCTGCCACTCTCAAATAAATAAATAAAAATAAACAAAAAATTAAAAAACTAACAAAACAAACAAAAAATCAAGATGATTTTATGACTTTTCCATTAATTTTATTCAGTGTCTATATATAAAACCACTTTAACATTTCTTTATTGTATATATGCCTATATTTTTATAGCAGTCTCCAACAGGTACCATGTGTATTCTCTGTTTTTTGGGACAAAGATATTAATTTTTTGTGTTTTACATATAAAATCCAATTTGGCTTCTAAATAAAAAGCACCAAGTTTATACGACTTCTCTAACTTAGACTTGAGAATCTGCCAGTCCACTCCTACATCATCTCCCCTCTCTTCCTCACCATGCTGCTGCTGCTCCTGCTGAAGAAACCCAGTGCCAGCACACATGGTCATTCCTCTCTGTCTCACTGTTCTTCAAAACACACCTGCAGTGGTCATTCTTGGCAAGAAGTGGTGCCTTTGACCTAGTAAATTATTGAGTGTTATAGAGAAAATACTGAGAGTAGTTCTCGCTGGGTTTATGTGACCCAGAAGTTTTAATTGCTACAATTCCTGGGCTAGTAGTGATGGGTCATTTTATTTCTGAGCCTCAGCACAGGGCACAGGTAACCACTGGGTGGGCATTGCTCCTGATGGTAATGCACAGGAAAAGGATCCAGGTCTGGATGTGCCCACCTCTCCCAGCTTATTACTTTTTGCAACTTCAGGTTTTGCCCTCTTGTGAAATCCAGCATGCAAAGGTGATCATGGCATCCAGACCTCAGAAGCACACAGATCCAAGGGAGTGGAGGAAAAGGCCAGGACTAAGGGAACATCAACAACCACCCAGGGCAGCTCCTCTAAGGCCAACTCCCTTCTGGTTCTGTAAGCCATGTCCATTCGCTGTGTTAAAGACTAGTGTATCATCTGCTTATGTGTGCTAAAACTGCCACACGCTGGGACTGGGGAGCTAGCTCAGTCATAAAAGCTCCTGCCTTGAAAGCAGGTGGACTTGAATTCAGTCCTCACAACCCATGTGAAAAAGCTGAGCATGGGGACACATGCTTGTAGTACTAGACCTGCCAAGGCAGAACCAGGCAAGTTCTGGAACTCACTGCCACCTAGTTTAAACTGACTGGTGAGCTCCAGGCCAGTGAGAAACCATGTTTCAAGGTAATCAGATGGCACCTGAGAGGACTGACCTAAAATTGTCCTCCAGCCTCCACACTTGTACACCTACACACATGTACACACACACACAGACACACACACACACACACACACACACACAGAGAGAGAGAGAGAGAGAGACAGAGAGAGAGAGAGAGAGGAAAAAGTAAACTTGCCTGTACACCCATGTGTACCTGTACACACTCAAATAAATGCATTAATAAAAGTGCAACACTATAACAACTGCATCTTTTCTACCTCAGCTTCTCCTCATACCTTCCTGTGGCAGCCTTTCTGCCTGTGTAGAGATTTCCAGTCAATGCATTTGCCAGCTCTGCCTTCAAAATACAGTTTCTCCTATCATAACTCCTGAGTACATTTTGGTATTCCAACCTGCAGATCTTCTCCTAGGTAAGGACACTCTGCTGAAACTCTGGCTCCTGTACTATCCCAGCATTTTGCATAGCACACATTCCTCAGTTATAAGATGTCCAATTATTTCAAGGAAAAGAACAAAGAACATGAACTTGAGTCATGAGCTGCCTCTGTGGATGATGAGAAACCACCCATGTCACAGATCTTAAAATGTGGGACAAAAGAATATACCTTTAAAGTAATGCAAAGCAGCCTGACAAAGCTGAACATACCCATCCATACACCACGTTACCTCCTCAGCCTCAAGACAGAGCTCAAACCAGATACAGCATGAGTTTCCTTCCCAGACAAGAAGTTCAATGTTCAGTGAGTGTGTGTAGTCCTTCAAGGATTGGAAAACCAATGTTGAGTGAGTGTGTACAGTCCTTCAAGGATGGGAAGTCCAAGGTTGAGTGTGTTTTGCTGCAACATTTCCTTTTCTTTCTCTATATCTTCTGAACCTTATCAGGATGTCCTAGTATTTATCATGTCAAACAATTTATTCATACTTTGATCACATATATACCAGGACAACAGCAGTGTGAGACAGGCTTGCACTGTGTGATGCACTATTTTCATCTTAGAAGTGGTAGCCCAAAGAATGGCATTTTTCAAACTGTATTCATGATAAGCATTTTATAAGAATGACAGAGGAAAGGAATTCTCTTCTCAAAAGAAGCATGGTCAGTGGCTACTGGTTTCTGTCAATGTGCCAGACACCTAGTACAGTGATCAGAGATGAAAGTTTGCAGTCATGCCAGTCATGATTTTCTTAGCCATTTTAAGTCTTTCTGCTTCAAAAACTAATGAGGCTAAAATAAACAGAGAGCAAGAGGGAGAAGTAGAAAGACAGAGAGAAACCACAAGAAGTAGACAGACACCCCCAAGGGAGGTAAATAGGAAGATGACAATTTGCCCATTTGTAGTTTGGAGCTTAATTCCTATCACGCGATCAGGCTTGTTATGCATCAGAAGGCTTCAAAGACTGGAAGCAAACTCATTTTCTTTGCTTGATCTTCCTGGTAGGGAGGGAAAAGATCAAATACTGTTATGTGAATTTATCATAATATTGTTCAAGGAGAAAACTAATGAAAACCTTTCTGTTGCTCACTTGATGAATTCTTGTGTAATGCCATCATT
The DNA here is from genome assembly GCA_036346955.1 of Dipus sagitta. NCBI lineage: Eukaryota > Metazoa > Chordata > Mammalia > Rodentia > Dipodidae > Dipus > Dipus sagitta. The sequence continues at coordinate 41,621,043 of CM070783.1, forward strand.
TACTGCAGACAAGATAAGCATCCTAAATGACAGACCCACTCGCTCTCTGCCTGTCAACCCCACTCTGTCTTTGTTGGCCTTGACTCAGGAGAATTGCCCGTGTCACAGTCTGCTTCTATGTAAAAATTCTCTTGGCAGAGTATGTGGTCCTAACTGATGCCAGAGAGGAATTAAGCTGCATAATTTTAAACAGAGTCAGCAATTTTTTTTCAAAAGGACAATGAGAGATAATATCAGACATCACAGAATCTAAAGCCAGCTCCAAGAAATGCCAATGCAAACCAACATGCCCAGCCCTGAGCTCATTGCAGCAGCATTTCCTCTACAGAAGCCATATATCTGCTATACAATCTGTGTGGTGTCAATTAGAGGGATTATAATGTGTTAAGGGTGCTAATCCTGCCCTGTCCCATCCTCAGTGGGCAGGAAACAGTCACCATAGAAGCTGTCCAATGAGGCAATGTGATGCCAGCTTCTGAACTAAAGCATTTTTTAAAAAAAATTATTTGAGAGCGACAGACAGAGAGAGAGAGAGAATGGGTGTGCCAGGGCCTCCAGCCACTGCAGACGAACTCCAGACTTGTGTGCCTCCTTGTGCATCTGGCTAATGTGGGTCCTGGGGAATCGAGCCTCGAACTGGGGTCCTTAGGCTTCACAGGCAAGTGCTTAACCGCTAAGCCATCTCTCCAGCCCAACTGAAGTATTTTTATATGTACATGTAAGAGTTAAATGTTTTCATACAAACTTATAAGAATTAAGCATTAGCAGCATTTACTCCATAGAAAGTTTGCTATTAATAGTGTAGACTGCCTACATCCATCAGTAATTTAGCAAAGCACTGCTTTGGGCATTCTAATTCTTAAATAAATTGAATTCTTAGGTCCCTTGAAACTCACATACAGCTGTAAGCCTATAGTATGGCATCTTGCAAAGATACAGTGATCATATAACAAGGAACCTGGTGCTGAAACTGGTAGGATACTAAGCATCTGCAGCAGCGCAGTGTCCTAAGGCTGACCCTTCACAGTCAACTTGCTTTTCCCACTTCCAGCACCTGTTCAGCCTCTGCTGACTCCTAATCTATTCTCTATAACTACTATTTCATCATGCAAAAGTTACAGAAACACCTTCCTACAGCATGCAGCCTCTGACATTGGCTACTTTTCAGTTAGCAACCCTCTGGAGAGTCTTCCTGGCTATTGTATAATCAGGAGTCCATCCCTTTCCATTGCTGAGTGATATTATTTGTGATGACTGTTTAATCATAACTTAATGTATCTGGGCAGATTCCAGTTTTAACCATTAACGAACATAGATGGTTTAAGCATTCCTGTTTGTGGTATAACATTACATTATAGTGTGATCATAGTAAGTAATTATTTCTCATTATGTGAGCCTCATGATAATTGCATGTATAGCATTTGCAAAAAAAAAAAAAAAAAAAAAGTTAACTTGATCTCCAGAATGACTATTTCCTGTTGGACATGGGCAGGGCCCTGGGTTAAAGCAAACCTAAGCTGTCTGGCATGAAGGTTCCAGGCGAGGGAGAGGTTGCAGAGCAGCAGGGGAGCTCCTCCCTCCATTCTTGGGGGTCGCAGTGAGCCTGGATCCCCAGACAAAATCTGGATCCCAAGATCGGCAGTAAGTAAGGCCACTCCCTCCCCAAGCACGGGATACCTGGACATTCAGATAAGACTTAGGTTTTGCCCATAACTCTGTGGCCTTTGGCCAGTTGCCTAGGAAACTCCTTATATGGTATCAGCCAGCACCTTTGCAAAGCCCGTCCCCCTGTACCCTGTACCTTCCCTCTGCCATTGCCTATGTGCTGGAATGAATGTTCCCTTATGCTAATTAGGCATCACCAATATCCTTGTACATCAAATTAAGACCCTCTTTACACCCTCAACTGCTTATTTATTTATTAATTGCCATTTCCCTGGCAATAAACCCAGAGCTGTTCACCAAAACTGTCTCCTGAAAGTCTTTACTTTCACATACTCACTTCTCCAGTTACCTGGGCCCCTTTAGGGGGAAACTGCGGCCAGCCATGGAGGGAGGACCAGGAACCCACAATTTCCTATTCCCTTCAGGAGTATTTGAGACATCTAGTGCTTCTGCATACTTGACTATATTCTGTGTCATCAGTGTTTGTTTTTTTTTCTATTATTTCTGGCATTTTATAAATTTATAATAGATCATTTTGTTTCAATTTGAACTTCCTTAATATCTAAGGATTTTGAATTTATTTCTTCTTCAGTGAAAGGTCTGTGTGTATCCTTTGTCCATTTCCTAATGAATTGTGGCCCCAATACTGACAAACTCACCATAAGCACTGAATGTGACTTAACTTACAGAAAGGGTCTTTGCAGGTGTTATTTACAATGCTGAGATGAGGACCTTCTCCAGCAGGCTGAGCTCTCAATGCAATAGCAGCATGGTTATCAGGGTGATGATGGTGATGTAAGGACAGAAGGATGTGTGGAAAACTCAGGTATATGTGCAACTTTAGGAGCTGGGAGCATCAAAGAAGGTCTCTCCTGAGAGCCTGGAGGGGGAGAGGTTCTGCTGAATGTATGATTTTGGCCTTCTGACCTCTGAAACCCTGAGAAAAATCTGCTATTGTTTCCTGCCACCATTTATTGTGGGCTGCACCCCACAGCAAACTAACTCAGATTATGAATTAATTTAAATACTTTTTGTATAATCCTCTCCAGATACACCCATTTTCCTGCAAATTTCATAATTTCATTTTTCTTTACTACTGAGTGAGTGGAACTTCATCGTGTAAATGTGCCACATCTTCATTATCCACTCATCAGTTGAGGGACATCTAGGCTGATTCCATTTCCTACCTATTGTAAATAGAGCAGCAATGAACCTGATTATACTTAGTGAGGTAAAACAGGCCCAGAAAGCCAAACATCACATCTTCTTCTCATATGTGAATTCTAGCTACAAATTATTAGACTTCTATATGAGTAGGAATAAAACTCAGTAGTAGAGGCTGGTAAGCTAGAAAGGGAATATAAAAAGAATAGAAAGGGAGGGAGGAGGATTAATTGGATGGTACTCTAGATATGTAAGTAGAAGAACAGAATAATGTGGATGAAAAGGCCTAAGTGAGGTCAGGGTAGGAGACTGAGCAAAGGAAAAGTGGAGGGAGGGTTAATCATAATCTAAGAGGATTTAAAGAAGTCATGTGGCAACCTGTTTTTTGGAGAATGGAACCTTCAGAAGCCATAGGTTGTTACTAGAAAATTTTCAATGCCAGGAATGGGATACCTTCCAGTGAATTGTTGGCCAGGGAGGTCCCTTACACCCTCAAAACATTAAAAGCCATTGCTGAGGCTCTTAGTTTCCCACTAGGAATAGATGGTAAGACCCAATTGCTGAAGTTTCCACGTACTTGGGCTGCAAGGTCACTGAGAAAACCTGCTGGAGCTGAGCTGAAAACCTCCTCCATGTAGATCAGCTGACAGAAAGCTGGAAAAAGCTATGCTGTATATAGTTCCATGGGAGACAGAGAGAGAAAAATCACTAGTGGAAATACTCAACAGTAGGCACTACAACCCTTAAATTTGGCCAGACAGGCCAAATGAGCCAACAGGTGCAATGGTGGCATATCTTTTATGGGGGAAAACAACTGCTCTCTAATTAGAGTGGAGGCCTGCTCCATGGGGCATGTTTCAATACATCCCTGATATTGAAAACCTACAACAGGGATAGTCATGAACCTTAGGGTTGTAATGTCTGATGGTATCTGGCTAAATGTATATACTACACTCACCAAACTGCCCAGTAACCATTTCTCCTAATGTCCATACTGATAGATTAACGCTACTCTCACTTTTGGTTATAGAAGCATCTCTTTACAGATGGCAGTGACCTTGGGATGACTCAGAAGGCACCATGATGCTGGGAAAAAGTGACAGAGGAGTGCTCAGCACTGAAATGTCTCTATCACATCTTCCAAGTCTCAGGGTCCATTGCAGAAGAGGTGGTGGAAAGAATGTAAGAGTCAAAGGAAGGGTAGGACTCCTTACACTGTGCTCCTCCAGACACAAAATGGCCTGGATATCCATGACCTCACAGTCCCTGACAGTACCTACACAAGACCATCATAGTAGGAAGAAAAGATGATGACATCAAAATAAAAGAGAGACTGATTATGAGGGGGAGGGGATATGATGGAGAGTGGAGTTTCAAAGGGCAAAGTGGGGGAAGGGAGGGGAATTGCCATGGGTTATTGTCTACAATTATGGAAATTGTCAATAAAAATAAAATAAAATAATGTTTTTTGTATATCATTTGATAGGATCAGTTTACCTTCTCATCTATGAATATCATGGCTTATTTACAATAATAAATCAGTCTTTCTTAGAAAAACTTCATTTGGTCATGTATATCTTATAAATAATTGGTCATTATTTGAAGACATTTTATCAGGATTTTTGTATTTATAATAATAAACAGTATTTGCATATATTGTTCTCTCTGATGTCTTTGCATCATTTTTATACCAAATTAATATGACCTCATTATTTTAAGTGGTCTGTCACTTCTACCTTTTGGGGGAGATTATAGAATATTTCTTTAAATGGGTTTATTTTTAATTATTAAAGTGGTCTTTTTTCCTATAGGAACACACATGTTTCTGGTAAAAGTGAGAAATATGATGAACATATACTTAATCCACGTTTGTCACTATTATGAGAAAAAACTAACAATTTTCATTTTTGATCACAATGGCTTATTAAAAATAAAGCAATTGGATGTACACTCAGGCCAAGTCCACACTGCACATCATGGTGTGATCAGTTACTTGAAAAATCTAAGAGGGAAAAATGAACAAAGCTATTTATGCCAGACTATATTTTGATGTAAAGGACAGGAAATAAATCATCAGTGGGTTAGAAGGTCAGCTGAATGAACTCCGTTCCATCTGTTGTACTATCGAGGACTATGCAGCTGGGGAAGTGAGAGAGAGAGAAACAGAGAGAGCAAAAAGGGGGGAAGGAGGAGCTCTGGGATGAGCCCTGGAATTCATTGAACAGGAACAGTTAGTAAGAACTTAAAATCCAATATTGCTTATGTAAGTTGGAGGAGGAGGAGCTAGAAGCATATATGCACATGTAATCTCCTTTTTCTCAACATATATTGAATGAACCATGAAATTTTAAATGTTTGCAAATGGGGAAAAGAAGAAAAGGAAGTAGCAGTGATACTTAAAACTGTACCTGTCTATGCAGCTTCAGCTAGGGAATCCTGTATACATGCACATATGTTACACAACTATAAAACTGGCTTTAATGTAGTCATGAGCATGAAAAAATAAAATGGAACGAGAACTCCTAATTGTGAACACAAAGATGAGCATTTTCAAAAGACTTTAAAAAATGTTGTCAACTGTGAACTATAAAATGAGCATAAAACAAAATACAAGTTAATATAGATAATTTTTATTAATTCTGATACATGAGGTGGTGCTAACTATGCTTTTGAGGTCTTGTCTGTGCTGTGATATGGAAAAGCTGAGAGATGATGTGATATTCTCGTTTACTCTTACTAGAGCTGCCAAAAATGGAATCTCAGTGTGGGAAGAAACACAGATGTCAGATGGAGACATTAGGCAAAGAACTTGTGTTGAATTTGAATTGAATGCTCAGAATGGACTTCTTGTGTGTGTAACCTTTGCTCTACTTTCCCTCTTTTCTCCTCTTTCTCTCTCTCTGACACACATACACACACACACACACACACACACACACATTTTCGTCTCTATTTAAGTAAGGGATCCAGAAACAGTGAGCAATGGGCGCTCTTAGGGGACTTTCTCAAAATGTCACTTTCACACAGGACACAGAGGCATTTAGTCACATAAGTGATAGTAGGTCTGGAGTAGGCACTGCAGAGTTGCTACAAACCACAGAGACTAGCTTCAGAAAATTCCAAAACACAGAGAGGAATACACTGTTGGCACTGACAGACAAAGAGCATGGCAGATTGTCAACCACCAGACATGTGTAGCAACGCAAAAGAATGAACTACTTTAGAGAAGTTTTCAGCCCAGGACTCCTTTCACTCCAGTATCTTCTCCCTCAGGGAGACACAGAAATATCTGGTGACATACTGAAGTGCAGACCAAGGCTGCAGCTAAACATCCTAAGAGCCCCAGCACTGCCTCCCCAACCTCATGGTCCAAATAAAAGAACCCAGTCCAGCATCCTATGCTGAGGATGCTTCAAGGCATTTCATGTTGAACGGGGCAAGCGTATACAAGAAGCCAGACTTTATCAGCACTGACCTAGGAGATTATCAGTAGACAGACACTTAAAAGACTGTCTTAGAAGTTGAGCAACAAAGCAATGGATGCAAGGATGACAGAATGAGGACTCTGTCCATCTACAGGATCTGCTACATGAGCACCAATCACTGTGTGCCTGGCAGAAGGACCTGTCACTGGATATGCAGCTACTTATGAAAAAAAAAAAAATCTGGCCAAAGCTCTACCCCAAAGTGAGCTTAGAGGCTTTTGGTTAAACACCATGAAAAATGTAACCAAAAAATGCTAAGCATGAAAATTTCAGCACAACTCTTCTTTCTACCAAAAAACAAAACAAACAAAAAAAAATGTCAGGATTAAAACAAGAGCCAGGAACCCAAGTACATTAAGATAATACCTCAAGTTTTAGGCCCCATTAGTCACATAGCCATGAAATCTTGATAACTGATGCATAGAGGCATTGGCATAAACAAGAAACTATTGTGTTTGTACATAGTTTCAGTCAGTGTTATGGAAGGATACTACAATAGGCTGAGAGTCCATTGTGTTTTGCAGTCTGATATACATGCACATATGCATGGGTAGAATATTTTACTCTTTCAGGAAGCCTACCCACAAGGTAGATGTGAGGGTGTCCTTGTCACAGTCAGTTATCAGGAAAACAAACTGGGTTACAACAAGTGGGTTTCACCATCAGTTTAGACACGAGGACACATCTCCCTCTGTACTTTAATGTACCAAGCTCTTTCCCTACATGTTTACATATCAACCAAAACCTTAGGAATGGAGGATGCTATGTCACATATCATAACAAACTATAGACCCAGGAAGGGGAGGTAGCCTGGAAGACACTAGCAGTGACCTAGGAGGAGGAGCACTAGAGTTCATAAGGACAGGAGCAAATGGGACAAGTGGCAAAGGGAGTCTCTGAGTGGTTAAAGAATGTACAGGGCTAGAAGCAGAGCCAAAGGAAGAGCTAGAGGATGAAACTAGAAATGACAGACACAAAGACTATCACAGATGCAGCAACAGATTACATCTGCCAATCCAGCAGCATCATTCAAGTTTGTGTGGTACAGAGAGAGTAGGAGCATAAAATCCGGTCTATCAACCTGACACCAAGGAGATTGTGACCAGGAAGAGCAGAATGACTGCTGCTCTGAGCACACCACTGGGACAACAGGTATAATGAAAAGCCAGAATCACTGTCCCAGACCTGGATAGATAATCATATTTTTGACAAGAAAGCGAATAGTTTGGAAAGATAACGGTAAAGTTGAAATAGACTAAAAACTAATTTTAACTTTGCTGTGATGAAATTGACTATTGAAAGGACATCACCACAGCCTGGGGACTAAAGGAAAGGAGGAAGAGGAAAATCTGCTCTTCAAGTCCTAGTTCATTCTCAGTCCCAGAAGAGGGATCATACATCAGGAACTGAAAATAGTTCTAGATCATAGGGCTTGACCTATGAATTGTTTTGTTTTATTTTCATTTCCAGATAATTGTCTTGGAGGTGTAATACATATTCATGTACATAGAGTGCAAAATATACAAATGTAATTATATGTACCTTAATGGGAATTGGGGACCTTCCCTGGAATTTATTGAGTTGTCAAATATGTTCCTGTAATTCTCCCTGATACACATCCCATTATTTCATATCCCGCTTCATAGATAATGAAACTCATGATCAGAGAAATAGCTCATGGGTATATAGAAAAGCAAAGAGAAAGGTTGGGCAGTGGTCGACAAAGTATCACAGAAGCCAGGGCTTTCTGTCTACTTTTCGGCAGGCTGCTCTAAGGACAGAATAATACTATAGGAAATTCAGGGAGGAAAACCACTTTAAAAGTAACAAAAGGAAACAAAAACAATCATGCTACTCTTGAAAACTAATTTACTTTTACTTACCATGTTGTGAAATTCATGTAAGGAAATAGTCTAGACTTTGGAACTTATTAGTTAGAATATGCTGGAAATAGAAATGTGTTCCAGTGTTTCCCAAATTACTGGCTGGTATCCTTAATAAGTGTTCTTCTAACTTTATGAACTTGCCGAAAATGTATAGCACTATTTGATGTAGGGGAAGAAAGGAAGTAATTAGTGTGTCATGTGCTTGTGAATAATGACTTATTAGCAAAGGAACTGAAGGTGCAAAGGAGAAGCTAGTAAAGTGAGTTCATCTTCAAGAAGGTAGAGCATTCTTAATAAGACTGAAGCACCACATAGTCTCAGTTGTTATAAACTGAGTGCCTCACGTCTGAAGGGTTAGCAGACATCAAAAGAGCAATCTGAGTGTTCAAGTAGCCCCAGGCATGATACAGGATAAAAGGATCTCCTTGGAGAAGAAAAGCAGGGCTCCAATAGTCTGCTCTAATCCATTCTATTCACTCCACCTGTGTGCCAATTAACATGGTCACCTTGTGTACTGTGAATCACACAGCCATGCCACCTGTATCCCTCTCTCAATATCCCTGCCCCATGTCCATACCCCTTGGTCACTCCACTCAATATGCATCACATACAACCATTCCCTATTGTATCTGCCACACATAGTGATTCAATCCCATGACCCTACCTGGTCACCCTTCCCACATGAATCTCATAGTGTGTTGCCTTGTGTATACTACATCACTTTGCCCTCATACAGCACAAATTTATGAGGAATATCACATGCCAAGAGCACAGGAACTCCCACAGAGAGTTCTCTAGACTCGTAGGTAATGTTTCAATAATGATTCTTCGGTCATACACAATTTTGTTGTTGCTGGAATACATATCTGATCAGAAGCATCTCTGGGAAATAAAGGTTTCATTTCATCTTACAGTTTTGAGTGGAAATTTCATCATGAAAGGAAAGGTATGGCAAGAATAGGAAGCAAACATCACATACCCATATCAGCAAGGAGGAAGTACAGAGAGAATACCAAGTAGGGCTGAACTGTAAAAACTCCAGGCCCACCCCCAGTAGCCCATTTCCTCCCGCAACTCTCCACCTCCTAAAGGTTCAACAATCTCTCCCAAAGAGCACCACCAGCTGGAGATTAAGTATTAAATTCCTAAGATTGTGTGGGATATTTTATGTTCAAGCCACCACATGTGTTAGAGGGAGCACTTGGCATTTAAGGATTTTACTATACTTCCCCACTGGCTTCTGGGGTTATGTCTTCAACAAGGTCTTATGCTTTTCACCATTGCTGTGTTCCAGCTATGTTGAAGACTTGTCCTCTCTCTCTTGTTTCTGCCTTTCACTGAAGTTTTCCACTGAAGTGGAAATATTCATCACTGTGGAGGTGGCAGCCACATCTCCCTGTGCTTGCTAATAACCCCTGCATTCAACTTTCTGGAAGTGCTGTCTTCACACATCTGTTGATTTCTAGCAATGACAGAGCAAAAGGAAAAGGCTGCTAGGTACTGCTCCATGAAGATGCTCCCTTCCTGAGTAAGTACATAGCTGAGATACACCACTCCTTTCCAGGCCTCTAGCTTTATTCTCTTCCCTGTGACTCCTACCTCTCCTCTAGACCTTCTGGTCCATGTTGAGAGGGATAAGGCTAGTGACCCCTGTTTTCTGACAATGAATTTTTCCTTCTCAGAATCACATGGCATTAACTGACTTTCTGCATTTTTCTGTTTCCTTGTGAGAGATAGCACGGCTATCATGTTAAAGAAATAGGTTGCAGATAAAATACTTCTAAGTGGAGTCACAAAGAACTATATATGATCAAAGGGCATTGCTGGCTGAGAGGCAGAGGAACTCTGATGAGGTTGAAGTACAGCCCATGTTTAAGATAGAGCTGTGCAAACCATGACATTTACATCCATTACATTAAGCATGATAAACTGGGACATCTGCAAACCTCACGTGCCCATATACCCTTTTCATTCTGTCACCAAACACACACACACACACACACACACACACACACACACACACACACTATCTACATAAGAAAAACATAAGAGGAATTCTGGTTAAGATGGTGGCATAGGTACCACCCCAAAGCAGCCTAGGGGGGAAAAATCCAAAAAAAAAAAAAAATAGCAAAATATACAATTTTACTAAAAAGTGAGGTGTATAGGAAATTAAAACAGCAGCAGAGAAGTAGGAGAGATCCAGAGCATCCAGAGCCCGCACAGGCTGGCAGAAGATGCTATGGCAGGTCAGCATGCAAGACCGCAATGGCAGCACACCAGCCAGCTGCCAGGCTCAGCTTGAGCTGCAGGAAAAAACAGGTGAGGGGATTTTCCACTCACACCAGAGCTCTCTGCAAACTCAAGAAACGTGAAGAGAGAACAGCAGTAAACAACAGAGGAGCAGATCACAAGGTAGAAGAACACGTGGAAGAGTGGGCAAACTAGAGCAGCATTGGCTCCCTCCCCCTCCACCTCCCGCACCGCCAGTGCCCAGCCCTTGGGAACAGAGCAGTGGTCCCGGGACCCGGCCACGTCTACTTGAACTGACAGCACACCAAAGAGGGACCCAATCAAGAGCTCAGCTGAGACCAAAATCATCCCAAAAGGTAACTGGGATTACACCAGGTCATTACCCGCCTAATAAACCAGGTATATAGGCCTGAACCAGAAGTGCTAATTGCACCTTCCATATCAGGATAAATTATATGTTAAATCAGATGGATGGTCAAATTTGCCATTCTTAAATAAGCTGTATTTTGGGCTTGTCATTTGTTGCTTCTTGAATTATAGTGGCTTTGTTTACTCTTCTGTTATATTTTAGGGAAGGGTCTCACCTGGTCACAAGGTGACTTGGAACCCTCTATGGACCAGAAATCTTAATCTCCTTGTTGTCAGGATTAAGGGAGTGGGTGAGGCACCAAACAGCCTAAGGGACAGACAGAGGATCTGGTTGTCATAATACCTACTCTTGGATAAATACTCTGTGCTGTTTTTCATTGAAAGTGTACATTGTTTAGTTAAATATTAGAAACTAACTGTATTTGGTTCCACTCAGCCTACTTGAATACTCTCATAGCAGGCAAACCCAACACCTAGGGTCACTTCTGTAGATACTCTGAAATTCTTGAGAGCCACACCTAGTGCCTTAAGCTCCTACCCTGAAGATATATAACATCAGATTGATTGATAGATATCATAATACCCAACTAACTGGAAAATCCAATCATTAAATAATCCAAGATACACAAATATATACATTATAGCACAAGAAACACTAAAACTCAACACAATATAAATCCACCAAAAAGTATTAATGCATCAGAAATGACCTCCAGTGAGAATGAGTTAGAGGAAATGCCTGAGAAAGATTTCAAAAGACTGATTATAAGTATGTTCAAATAACTCAAAGAAGAAATCAAAGGAAGCAAAGAACACACAGGACACCAATTTAATGAAATCAAGAGGTCAATACTAGACAGAAATAAGGAAATAGAAATAATGAAGGAAAAACAGTTAGAATTACTAGCAATAAAGAACACAGTTAATGAAATAAAAAAACCCTGTAGATAATCTCACCAGTAGAATGGATGAAGGAGAGGACAGAACATCTAAGCTAGAAGACCAGGGGGCAGATCTAATACAGTCCAACAAAGAGAAAGACAATCTAATATAAAAGTATGAGTGGGAATTTCAAGATATTCAGGACAGTATGAAAAGATCGAACATAAGAATTCAGGGCATAGTAGAAGGAGAAGAATTCACTCCAAAGGCAGAGTTGGTGTCTTCAACAAAATCATACAAGAAAACTTCCCCCAAATTGGGAATGAGGTGCCAATGCAGATACAGGAATCCTTTAGAACACCAGCCAGACAAAACATGGAAAGAACCTCTCCTCACCATATTATAATCAAACTACCAAATACACAAACCAAAGAATAAATATTGAAAGCAGTCAGAGAGAAAAATCAAGTTACCTATAAAGGCAAGGCTATCAGGATCACAGCAGATTACTCAACACAAACTTTAAAAGCCAGCAGGGCGTGGAGTGATGTATTCCAAGTTCTGAAAGATAACAATTGTCAACCAAGGTTATTTTATCCTGCAAAGCTATCCATTCAAACAGACGGAGAATTAAGGACATTCCATGACAAAAGCAGGCTAAAGGAGTATTTGAAGACAAAACCAGCTCTACAGAAAATACTTGAAAGAATCCTCCATGCTGAAGAAAAAGAAAAGCACACATGTAAGGAACCGGGAAAAAACAAACAATACTCAAATGCTAGTTAACACAAGAGAGCAAAGGTAAAACTGGAAGAACTACAAAAAAATGGCAAAAATGAATACACACCTTTCAATAATATCTTTTAATATCAATGGCCTCAATGCCCCAACTAAAAGACATAGGTTTGCAGACTGGGTTAAAAATCAGGATCCTTCAATTTGTTGCCACCAAGAAACCCACCTTTCTACAAAGGAAGGGCACTATCATAGGGTGAAAGGTTGGAAAACAGTGTTTCAAGCAAATGGACCTAGAAAACAAGCAGATGTTGCTATCCTAATATCTGACAAGGTAGGCTTCAGTCCAACATTAGTTAAGAAAGATAAGGAAGGCCACTTCACATTGATTAAAGGCACCCTCCAACAGGGGAACATTACAATCCTAAACATATATGCACCTAATATGGGGGCTTCCAAATTCATCAAACAAACGCTATTAGAACTAAGGTCACAGATAACACCAAACACAGTGGTAATGGGTGACTTCAACACCCCACTCTCATCAATTGACAGGTCATCCTGGGAAAAAATAAACAAAGAGGCATCTGGACTAAATGAGGTCATAGAAGGAATGGACCTAACAGATATATATAGGACATTTCATCCAAATGCTGCAGAATATACATTCTTTTCACCAGCACATGGAAAATTCTCTAAAATAGACCATATATTAGGACACAAAGCAAATCTTAACAAATACAGGAAAATTGAAATAATTCCTTGCATTCTTTATGACCACAATGGAATCAAACTACAAATCAATAGCAAAAAAGACTATAGAGCATACACAAAATCATGGAAATTAAACAACACACTACTAAATGATGAATGGGTCAATGAAGAAATCAAGAGGGAAATAAAAAAAAAAGAAAATTATAGAGTCAAACGATGACTGAGAGAACACAACATACCAAAATCTCTGGGACACAATGAAGGCAGTCCTAAGAGGTAAATTTATAGCTTTAAGTGCCTATATTAAGAAACTAGAAATGTTGCAAGTAAATGACCTAATGCTTCACCTTAAAGCCTTGGAAAAAGAAGAACATGGCAAGCCAAAAATTAGTAGATGGGAAGAAATAATAAAGATTAGGACAGAAATTAATGGAATAGAAACCAAAGAAAACAATCCAAACAATCTATGAAACAAACAGTTGGTTCTTTGAAAGGATAAACAAGATGGATAAACCCTTAGCAAATATGGCCAAAAGAAAGAAAGAAGAGACACAAATTAATAAAATTAGAGAGGAAAAAGGTAACATCACAACAGATGCCAGAGAAATTCAAAAAATCATAGGGACATACTATAAAAGCATATATTTCACAGAGTATGAAAATCTGAAAGAAATGGATGATTTCCTTGATTTATATGACCTACCTAAATTAAATCAAGATGAGATTAATCACTTAAATAGACCTATAACAAGCAAAAATCTCCCAACTATAAAAAGCCGAGGCCCAGATGGATTCACTTCTGAATGTTACCAGACCTTCAGGGAAGAGCTAACACCATTGCTTCTTAACCTTTTCCATAAAGTAGAAAAATAAGGAATTCTACCAAACTCCTTCTATGAAGCCAGCATCACCCTGATACCAAAACCAGGCAAAGATAGAACAACAACAACAAAAAAGAAAATTGCAGACCAATCTCCCTCATGAGCATAGATGCAAAAATTCTCAACAAATATTGGCAAACAAAATACAAGAATATATCAGAAAGCTGGGTGTGGTGGCGCACACCCTTAATCCCAGCACTTGGGAGGCAGAGGTAAGAGGATTGCCATGAGTTCGAGGCCACCCTGAGATGACATAGTGAATTTCAGGTCAGCCTGAACTAGAGTGAGACCCTACCTCGAAAAACCAAAAAAAAAAAAAAAAAAAAAAAAAAAGAATATATCAGAAATATCATTCACCCTGACCAAGTAGGCTTTATCCCAGAGATGCAGGGATGGTTCAGTATACGCAAATTGATAAATGTAATACATTATATAAATGGATTGAAGGACAAAAATCACACGATCATCTCATTAGACGCAGAGAAAGCATTTGACAAAATCCAACATCCCTTCATGATAAAAGTCCTACAGAGACTGGGAATAGAAGGAACATATCTCAATATAATAAAGGCTATTTATGACAAGCCTACAGCCAACATATTACTAAATGGGGAAAAACTGGAAGCTTTTCCACTAAAATCAGGAACAAGACAAGGGTGTTTTATTTAATATAGTACTGGAAGTCTTAGCCATAGCAATAAGGCAAGAGTCACATAAAAGGGATACAAATTGGAAAGGAAGAGATCAAGTTATCATTATTTGCAGATGACATGATTCTATATATAAAGGACCCTAAAGACTCTACCAGCAAACTGTTAGAGCTGATAAAAACCTACAGCCATGTAGCAGGATACAAAATAAATACACAGAAATCAGTAACCTTCATATATGTTAACAACAAACACACAGAGTATGAAATCAGAGAATCACTCCCATTCACAATTGCATCAAAGAAAATAAAGTACCTTGGAATAAACCTAACCAAGGAACTAAAGGATCTCTACAATGAAAACTTTAAAACACTCAAGCTAGAAATTGCAGAAGACAATAGGAAGTGGAGAAACATTCCTTGTTCCTGGATTGGAAGAATCAATATTGTGAAAATGGCAATCTTACCAAAAGCAATCTACACCTTAAATGCAATCCCCATCAAAATTACAAAGGCATTCTTCATGGAAATAGAAAAAACAATCCAAAAATTCATTTGTAATCACAATAAACCTCAAATATCTAAAATAATACTGTACAACAAAAATAAGGCTGGTGGTATCACCATACCTGATTTTAACCTATACCACAGAGCCATAGTAACAAAAGCAGCATGGTACTGGCACAAAAGCAGACATGTAGATCAATGGAACAGAATAGAAGACCCAGATATAAGTCCAGGTAGCTATAGCCACCTGATATTCGATAAAAATGCCAAAAATATTCATTGAAGAAAACACAACCTCTTCAGCAAATGGTGTTGGGAAAACTGGATATGTATCTGTAGAAGGATGAAAATATCTTCCTCTCTTTCCATGCACAATAATTAAGTCCAAATGGATTAAAGACCTTAACATCAGACCGAAAACTCTGAAACTGCTAGAGGAAAAAGTAGGGGAAACCCTTTAACAAATTAGTCTTGGCAAAGACTTTCTGAATACAGCCCCAAATGCTCAGGCAATAAAACCACAGATTAACCACTGGGACCTCATGAAATTACAAAGATTTTGTACTGCAAAGGACACTGTGAATAAAGCAAAGAGGCAATCTACAGAATGGGAAAAAAATCTTTGCCAGCTATATATCTGATAGAAGATTAATATCTAGGATATACAAAGAACTCAAAAGGTTAAATAATAAGAAATCAACCAAGCCAATTAAAAAGATGGGCTATGGAGCTAAATAGAGAGTTCTCAAAAGAAGAAATATAGATGGTGTATAAGCATCTAAAAAAATGTTCTACGTCCCTAGTCATCAGGGAAATGCAGATTAAAACTACATTGAGATTCCATCTCACTCCTGTCAGATTGGCTATCATCATGAAAACAAATGATCATAAATGCTGGTGGGGATGTGGAAAAATAGGAACCCTTCTACACTGTTGGTGGGAATGCAATATGGTCCAGCCATTGTGGAAATCAGTGTGGAGGTTCCTAAGACAGCTAAAGATTGATCTACCATATGACCAAGCTATAGTACTCATAGGCATATATCCTAAGGACTCACCTGGTTTCCTTAGAAGTACGTGCTCTACCATGTTTATTGCTGCTCAATTCACAATAGCTGGGAAATGGAACCAGCCTAGATGTCCCTCAACTGATGAGTAGATAATAAAGATATGACACATTTATTCAATGGAGTTCTGCTCAGCGGTAAAGAAAATTGAAGTTATGAAGTTTGCAAGAAAATGGATGGACATGGAAAGGATTATACTAAGTGAGGTAACGCAAGCCCAAAAAGCGAAGTGCCACATGTTCTTTCTCATATGTGGATCCTAGCTACAGATGTTTGGGCTTCTATATAAGAAGGAAAATCTCAGTAGCAGAGGCCAGTAAGCTAAAAAAGAGATACAAATGGAAGAAAAAGAAAAGGAGGAGGGTACTTAATAGATTGGCATTGTATATATGTAAATAGAAGAATAGATTAACGGGGTGAAAAGGCCCAAAGTGAGGTCAGGGGAGGAGATTGAGTAAAGGAAAGGTGGAGGGAGGGCTAGTCAAAATCTAAGAGGATATAAAAAAAATCATATGGAATCCTCCAGTTTTGGACAATGGAACACTCAGGAGCCATAGATCATTGCTAGAAAAATTTCAGTGCCAGGGATGGGATACCTTACAGTGAGTTGTTAGCCAGGGAGTTCCCTGATGACCCCAAAACATTATAGGCCATTGCTGAGGCCCTTAGTTTCCCACCAGGAATAGATGGTAAGACCCTATTGCTGAAGACTCCACATACTTGGGCTGCAAAGCCACTGGGAAATCATGCTGGAATTGAGCTGATAACCTCCTCCATGTAGACCAGCTGACAGAAAGCTGGAAGAAGTCATTCTACATGCAGTTCAATGGGAGAAAGAGAAATCACCAGTGAAGATACTCAACAGTGGACACTGCAAACCTTATAATTGGCCAGCCAGGCCAAATGGGCCAATGGGTGCAATAGTGGCATGTCTATCATGGTGGAAACCAACTGCCCTCCAATTGGACTGGAGGCCTGCTCCATGGGAAGGATTACATCCCTGATACTGAAAACTTAAAACAGGAGTAGTCATGAGCCCTAGGGGTGTAACATCTGCTGATGTCTGGGTAAGTGTATATACTATGCTTATCAAACTGCCCAGTAAGCACTTCTCTTAATATTCATACCCTTACGTTAATGCTACTGTCACTTTGGGTAGATAATCTTCTCTTTTCAGATGGCAGTGACGTAGGAACGACTCAGAAGGTATCATGGTGCTGGAAAGAAGTGACTAGAGTGCCGAGTAACATCTCTATCACACTTTCCAAGGCTCAGGGTATAATGTGGAAGAGGTGGTGGAAAGAATGTAAGAGCCAAAGGAAGGGTGGGACTCCTTACAATGCGCTCCCTCCAGACATAAAATGGCCTCGATATCCATGACCTCATAGTGCCTGACACTAGCTACACAAGACCATCATAAGAGAACGGAAAGATCATGACATCAAAATAAAAGTGAGACTGATTGAGATGGGGAGGGGATATGATTGAGAATGGAATTTCACAGGGGAAAATCAGGGGAGGGGGATACTATCATGGGATATTTTTTATAATCATGGAAAATGTTAAAAATGGGGAAAAAATAAAAAGAACAAAAGAAAAACATAAGAAATATGGGCATGGTAGTGCATGCCTTTAATCTTTAATCCCAGCCCAGCACTTGGGAGGTAGAGGTAGGAGGATATCGGTGAGTTTGAGGCCACTCTGAGACTACATAGTGAATTTCAGGTCAGTTTGGACTAGAGTGAGAGTCTACCTAAAAAGAAAATAAAAAAAAGAAAAAGAAAGAAAGTAGGACTTTAAAGTCAAGTGAATACTTATTTGTGTGGAATTCAAGATTGATAAGGGGAAAATATTTTAAGGAAACACGTCCATCCCTATCCTATATATGACTCAAAGATCCAAGTGATGAGTATGACTGTCCTGACCATGGTATGGGGAAAGACAAGCCCCCGGCCAAAAGGGCCAGAAAGATCATTTCCCTCAGCCCCAACAGAACCTGGAAATGTGTAGTTCTCATTTCAAGCATTCATAAAAATTGTAATTAAAAAGAATCAGTAGGGTATTGTGGCACAAACTTTTAATCCCACCCCTTGGGAGGCAGAGGTGGGAACATTGCTGTGTGTTCAAGACCAGCCTGATAGCACAGAGCAAGTTCCTGGTCAGCCTAGGCCAAAGTGAGACTCTACCTCAGGAAAAAAAAAAAAAAAAAAAAAAAAAAAAAACTAGCTAGAATAAATAAATAATTTAAATGAATCATGCCCATTGCTTTCACTGCAGCCTGATGTTGAGACACAGTCTGAACAATGTGTCCCCAACTCTTTTTTGGCATAGCAGCACGATGGGTCACATTTCTGTGCAACTCCTACCACATCTCACCTCAGCGGCACTGACTAAAGCATAATCTATAAGGAAGGTGTTTAAAAGGGAGTGTAAAGATAGCGCAAGCCAGTGGCTTACTAAACTGGGTTTGAAATGTTAGACTCCTGAATTAGGACTTAATGTGCTCTGGCATCTTCCTAATGTCCTGGCTCAGACTTTCTGGTGATCTAAATATTTAATGACAGATAATCTTCTGTCACTAGAAGAGGCTATGTTTTTAATTCACTCATAAAGTGAAACACAGAGGAAATGGAAATATGGAAGAAGTGGTGTTTCTGGTTTACAAGATTCCTGATGTCCTTGTTCATCATGGATGCTAGCATCAATCAGCATTTTCTGCAGCTTACTCTGCACCCAAAGCAAGTGAATGCTGAATGCTCGCTAATGTCCCATAGCTTCATGGTGATTTTCTGCTGGTCTTTGCTCCATTATGAAGTCAAATGAATCTCACGGATCTCAAGTAAGACAAGGTGAGTTGGTGGGGACCATCAGTAATGGGCCACAGGACAGCAACAAAAATAGCAAAACTGGTGGCCTCAACTTTGTCCACCCGCTTTCCAGCACATTTGGCTGACAACCAGCATAGGGAGGTTCAGGAGGGAAATGATGCCCAGAACACAGACAAGTGTATAAAGCAGATCTTTTCTCTCAACAACTCACAAAACATAAATTGTCACTTGGCTAAAAAGAGATAGGGACAGGTAGCTGTAGAGAGCTGCGTAGTGCCGCGCCTTAAAGATGGCGCTGGTTGCCGCCTTCCACCTTCCCGATGGTGAGTGCTCTCTGTGGTAAACAACTCCGTATTTGGCTGGGGCTGATGATCTGGCTTGCCTCCGCATATGTGGGCCTATCTGCAATCACCACGTGACGTACTGGGGTTGGCTACCCAAAGGCCTTATATACGATGGGCTGGCTTTCCTCTCAGTCAGTCAGTCAGTCAGTCAGTTAGTCAGTCAGTCAGTCAGAAGATTGTTCAAGGTTCCTGAATAAACTGCTTAAAGAAGAATCCAAGTGTTGCGTCTTCCTTGCTGGTCAAGGTGGTCGCGACAGGTAGCTCTGAGCAAACACAGGAAGTTCTTGCTGAATCTTAGTGAGCGATGGCCATGAGAGGAAGAAAAGTGTTTTCTGTTGGAAGTAGGGGAAGGGTCTTTAGTGGAGGGGCAGTAACAGACCAGCTGTGAGAAAAGAGATGCAGGTAGGTCAACAGAACTACTAGAAGGCAGGCAAAGACATGGCTGCAGCCCAGGGCATCTGTGTGGGTCAGGGCAATGGGGATGAGGCGAAAATATCAATCAGCGTACAGTGACTGTTGGCACCACTGTGGTGGACAGATGGGGCTACGGTGGCAGAGGAAGTGGATTCTTCAGCTAAAGCATTAAAGCTGGAGAAGAATGGTCACACTTGATCCCCTGGGACTGATAAGCAGGATAGAAAGAAGCTATGTACTGCTGAATGCTGGTATGTTTTAAGGATCATGATGTAGGTTTTCCTCACCACAGCTCCTGTAATGCAGGGTCAGTATCCCAGGGATACAGTCTCTGAAGTCTCGCTTGGTCTAATATGTGGTATGGTCTAATATGTGGTATGTGACCTAATGCTCATGGGAGGAACCAATGACAGTGGCAAACTTATCGGAACCATGAGGGAAACTATGTGGGGCACCTTCCTGAGGCATGAGGGGAGTTAAAGAGAAGATGCAAGCCCCTGCCACTGAATAGTACCTGAAAGATGTCTAGGCAAAGAGGTCTCTGAGAGCCACCAGTATTATGAGGTATTAGCATAAGGCTTGCGATATGGGGGCTCTGGCTGGAAAGGAGGATGGGGGGCAGCTGAATTTGGATGTTTTGAATGATGCTGTATACATGCCTTGGTTACTTGGATAAATTCCTCCAACAAATGTGCAGAAAACTGAATCAGAATCTTATATGAGCTAGAGTGTACCTGTTCTATAAATAAGACCCAAGTGAGCCAATATACTGAAACAAAAGTAAACCACAGAAGAGGATGACAGGCAAATAGACTCTGGGCCTATTGCCCACTAAAAACTGATTGTATGTCTCCTTCTGCCTCCATCCTTGTCCTCTCTCCACAACTTGGTCATAAAACACCCAATGAGTACACACGAACATAGTGTGTAAAGGCTCAGAACCCTGTAAGACTAAATTGAGTTTAAAACTACTGTGGCTCCAAATAATAACGATTTGTAGGAAGTAAAAAAGAAATGAGTCTATAGCTTCACCTGCTCTTAGCTGATGTAAAGATACCTAATTTGGGAGGTCATATAATAAATGAGTAACTTTGGTGATGCATCTGACATGAGCTATGAGAAGGGTTTCCGTATGACTCCAAAGAAACCTGAAGGCATTTTTGTTAAGAACACGACTCTTCCCTGAAGCCTGCAGGTACCTGATGGATGTCTGTGATGGGATGAAGACCTGATGCCTCTGCCTTCATGCTGTATCTGTCCCCTTTGCTGCCTCAACCTCCGAGTCAGACTCTACTCACTTCTGTAGGGAGACATGCTGATTACTTGAGAAATGTTTTGTCCCCAACTGAAGCACAGAGGAAACTTGTGCTGTGTGTGAAGTGGGTATGATTCTTCAATCAGCTTTGGTAATTACACTTATGCTAGAGGATGATGCCACAAACAGGAGGAACTCACCTGTTTAAACTCACAAAGCAATTTACCCCCATTAACCCATTGGGCATAGGGCAAGGTGTATGTGTCCAAGAAGAGGAGCCCCTGTGACATCCGTGTCTACAACTAATGGGCAATTACTGAGCATTAGTACACACACCCAAAAAAAAAAAAAATCAATAGAAGCTTAGCACCTCCTTTGTTGAAGCAAGTAGCATGTCACCTGCCAGTATAGCTTCCTTCAGCCCCAGTCTCAGGATCCAGTTGAAGGACCAGGGTTCAGCACTTGTGGCTTGGATTCATGTCTGTCTATGCCATAAAAATGCCACCATCAATGTTAATAATATGATAAGATCTAACAGCCCAGGGATTGGTCAAGGCTTTGCTTCTTTCCATGCTTCTTTCTCACATTGGTCATACATATAAGTCATTCTACCAAACTCCCCAGCATGTCATTTAAACAAAAGTCTCCATTTCAATGTCTGATTATAGAAAAGGGTCACTTGGCATAGATTAAAGCTCTTGCAGAGTTTTAAAACTGCACCTTAGGTACACATCTGTCCTAATGCCTCGTGATGCTCAGCTGGACTGTGCACAGAATTTATACAGAAGGTGACATGAAAGTATTCAACGGGGCTTCTTCCTTTCAGGTTTTAGGAACCATGCCATCATCCCGACAGAGTGTATGCCTTGGTTTAGGAAACACATTAACTTCCTGCTAACAATCAAGGGCAGTGAGCTGAATTTCTATGAGACCAGCACACTTTCATCTGTTCAGTCCTGTAATCACACCAGGAAATGTGTGTGCTGCTCCCACAGAAGATAAGACACAGAGTCATGGCCATATCCCTCAACAAATATATCCTTTCAGGCAGAGGACCTCAGTGATTCCATGCCACTGGGGTTATATCTGAGTCCCCTCTGCCACAGGGGATGGGACACCTTACTCCTCTTGGTGGCGCACAGAGTCTTCCACTCACTATACAAACAGAGATTCATGGCTACAGGGCAAATGTGTATGTGAATTGTTACTTGCTTCTGTTAGTGTTTTGTTCAAGTGGCAAAGGGGCAGCTGGATGCAATTTGGGCTCTGGTATGAAATGGGGATGTTCGAACTCAAGACTTGTACTGACGGAAATCATAATAGGACTTGAAAATTGGTCTTGTTTTCACCCCATGGCAATATGTCATCAGCAAAATTTCCTTTAGCTTACCTCCTGCTAGAATTTACATAGCTTCAGCAAAAGATATAAAACATAGTTTGTGAAAACACTTCAGTAATCTGTGTGAAAAACTGTAACTGGGTGTTATTTTCCTGACAAAAAAGAGGTTCAGAGGGAACCCACTTGATCATACGTGAAGCCATAAAAGGTGGAGCTACCAAACCTGAGTCTTGTCACTGTGTGTGGTATCCATCCATTGAACTTACTATGGGTCAGCAACCACAGGCTGACACCCCAAGAGTTACCAAGTAGTTCTGGCCTGGGAGCCAGGAAAGTCCTTTCCTTTCCTTCTTTGCAGGTGTCCAGTATATTTTGATATATATTTTATTTTACTTAATTATAAATATTTTACTCTAAATTTACATATTTACATATGATACATTCTTTTCCGTATTCATTTGTAAACACATACACAGAGAGGTTGAGAATGCTGGGGCCTCTAGCCACTGCAAATGAACTCTGGATGCATGTACCACTTTGTGTATCTGGCTTTACATGGGTATGGGTATGGGGGAATTGAATCTGGGTCCTTCAACTTTTCAGACAAGTGTGTTAACTGCTAAGCCATTCTCCAGCCTCTATACTTTATTTTCAATGTGTTCACCCTCAAATTCACTGCATTCCTGTAATGATTTAACAAAAATTCTAGCATTTTTAAGTGTGAGTGTTTACAAAGCATCTTTGAGGTTTAGTAGTTACTTTTGAAACACCACATAGGTTGATAGGGTTACAATATAAAGTGAAAAACCATGCAAGCTAGGTATGTATGAGCTTTCCATGTACGTGTATGTCATTCTGAGACCTGACATGTGACTTATAAAAGCATATATATATATAATATATTACATACATAATATATGTAATATATAAAGTAATAATTAATATTTAATGATAATAATTTATTATTAGATATATAATTATATATTATTTAATAATAATTAAAACATATAATAACGTATAATATATAATGTATATTATCATATATTTATACAGGTATATATATATATATATATATATATATATAATATGTAGAACCCATATAGTGAAAAATATATATGAAAATGAATGTATGGTAACTTAGTTTATTTAATAGGCAAGTTGTATTGATTTGTATATCTGTGCTGTAATTTGATTGTATTTGTTAACGTTGAGGTTTTTTAAAGTAGTTTATTTGATTCTTTTTATTTGTAGTTTCTTTGGTCTGTGGTTAGCTTCCTATCAGACAGTGCAGGGTGGGAAGTTTGGTTAGAGGAAGGAGGGGAGTCTTCCACCATGGCTGATTATAAAGGAAATCCTATTGTGTAAGGGTGCAGATCCTGTGACTCTTTCAAGCCCAGGGGGTGATGAGGCATCTTTTAAAGGGACACAGATTCTGTGATGACATCTCTTACCCTTCCCATGAGCTTCTGTGAAGACTCTCAAGGAAACACAGAGGGAACACATCTCTGAGGACTTTACTTGCTCCAGCAAGAAGGGGAAGAGCATGGGATTGCTGCTCCTCTATTGCCCTCCTCAGTGGATAAAGCCTTTCTTACATAATGAAGAAAATAGCTAAAAATTTCCAATTAAAACCATAAATCCATGGCTCTGGGGGATAGCTAAGCAATGAAAAGTGCTTGCTTTCAAAACCTCAGGGCCTAGTTTTGATTCCTAAATACCCATGTAAAGTAAGACTTGCAAACTGGCTCATGTATCTAGAGTTTATATGCAATGAAGAGGCCTTGGCATGCCTATTCTTTCTCTCTCTCTCTCTCCTTGCAAATAGGTAAATAAAAATATTTAATAAACAGAAATAAAGATGGAAAATTATGGAAAGTACTTGTTGAATTCTTTCTCTGTATTATGGGCTTTACATTCTTATACCTGATCTGTGCAACAATTGTGTGAGGGAGATGTTATTACAATGATCTTTCCCTCTCTTTATTTTCTAGGAACAAAAATGTGGAGTTCTGACATAGAGTTGAAATAATTTGCTTGAAGTTTCATACCTAAGTGACAGAATTAGAACCCATAGTGGTAAAGTTCAGACACTGAATTCTTTTTTTTTTAACTTATTTTTTGTTTTTCGAGGTTTGGTCTCAGTCTAGCTTAGGCTGACCTGGAATTCACTATGTAGTCTCAGGTTTGCCTCAGACTCATGGTGATTCTCTTACCTCTGCCTCCCGAGTGCTGGGATTGAACGCGTACCCCACCATGCCCTGCTCAGAGCCTGCTTTCTTGGTGATACATGTTAGTTACTGACATGAGTTATGAAAATATGGAAAATTAAATCATATACCAGCATCAGATATACATATTTTCTGATATTATAACTGATGAGCAACTGATAGTCACTTTGGTGAGATACAGTAGCAGATCTCCTATGCTTAGCTTAATTTAACCATGGGGACTATCAATTTGTCAAGAAAGTCCTTTTTGATACATGTCTGCAGTGCTTTAAATCCTTAATGTTGCAATTTTGCTTCCACATTTTGGAATTTTTTT
The DNA here is from genome assembly GCA_036346955.1 of Dipus sagitta. Taxonomy (NCBI): domain Eukaryota; kingdom Metazoa; phylum Chordata; class Mammalia; order Rodentia; family Dipodidae; genus Dipus; species Dipus sagitta. Next base: position 41,646,024 of record CM070783.1, read on the forward strand.
TGTTAATATTTATTTATTTATTTGAGAGAGAGAGAGAGAGAGAGAGAAAGGAAGATAGAGAATGGCACTCAGGGTCTCTAGCCACTGCAAAAGAACTCCAGATGCATGCACCCCTTTGTGCATCTGGCTTACGTGGGTCCTTGGGAGTTGAATCTGGGTACTTTGGTTTTGCAGACAAATGCTTTAACAGCTAAGCCATCTCTTCAGCCCATGGAATGTTGTTTTATGAAAAGACAACATATTATATCAAACAGACAACCCCTCAAGTACTGGTGACCATTCATTTTTTATTGCCATCTCAAGTTCAGCTATTAATGGATCATTGACACTGCTAATAATGTACTAGTTAAAGTTCAATGTAATTATAATTAATATTCCCAGTGATCAGGTTTAGCAAAGGGAGATCATCTCTATCTTACTTGAGAACACTTAACTCTTAGCAGTCAAGATCCCCATCTTGGAAGTGATGGGTCCTCTAATCATGGAACAATAAGCCTTGGGGTATGCAACTCTTACTGACAGAATAAATTCTCTGCAGCAATTCCTTCTGGGAAGCATTTCACTGACACTTAGATTCCACCAAAAGCTGTAGCAAGAGTACATCATGTGGAAACTAGTATACTTCCTCCTTGCATCCTTGAATAACTATATTGTCATGTAGAAGATCAATTAAAGTTCATGTCTAAAATTTCAAATGTCAGGAGTAGCCAGTAATTATTTCTACATTCTTGTCTGAACCTTTGAGTGGGATGTCAATATTATCATTGTAGGATATTTTTTATGAAAAAAGAGTGATTAAGTCCTCATCTGATCCCGTGATTCCAACAATGAGAATGTATTTAGCACACTATATATGAGGTAGGCATTTTAGAGTCACTTCCTGCCAAAGGAAATTTTCATATCTTGAATACTCCCACTCACATGGAAAGAATACAGCTGCTCCAAGCAAGATGACAAGCAAGTTCATGCACATAAACTCATGGCATCCCCCATTCATTCTGTCTAGGCTTTCTGCAAGAACTTCTTGCTATGTTCTTAAGTCTAGTAACTAGTCTTCCATTATGAACTTGAAAATAGAGTATGCTATCTATGCAAACTCACAACATAAAACTGAGTAAAATAAATCCCAGCTCTCCAATTGAATAGCACTCATTTTATCTATATGAATGTGTTTTTCCAGCATGCCAAATAATTTGATAACCAATGATTAATGAAGAATTTAGCAATATATCACAATAACTGTTTCAAAGGAGTATCCAAAGCACAGACAAATGTACCATCATGAATGCTAAAATGAATGTGCACATAAATTCAAGCATAGTCAATAATATCTTCCTCCCATTCCAGAGAAAATTCTTTGGGACTAGAAATTATAAGCCAATACCATTATGGTCAGTTTTCTATGACTTCCAGAGTTCTACCTGGAAGACAGAGTTCAATGACAAAGAAAGCCACAGGTCTTTCAAACATTTGAGTTGGCACACACAATTTACAACTTATGATTATTTATATCTTCACCCTTCATTTTGAAATCTTCCATAATAAAAAAAAAGTTTTTTAAGTACTAATCATGGAGCTATTGTCAAGCGAGCCAAGGCACATTTTATACTTACAGCCCTTCACCTCATTTTATATGTCAACATGATAATGGCAGACATCATAGCAAGTCAAACTTTCAAAGTTAAAACTTCTCAGTTTCCAAAAGGAAACATGAGTAAGATCAATCACAAATCAATAGTCTGTATTTGTAAACAGTGCTCTACTGATTTCACTTTTCTCTGGCACATACTGAATGGTATACCTTCACTGAGCTTTCATTTAAAACACCGAGTTTGCTTTAGGCCTACCTTGGTACACAGCCTTAAACCCAGGTGAACCGATGCTGTCATCAGACTGGAGATGGAGCCACATCTGATTGCTCATGCTAACGATCAGGTCAGGAACACTGGACCCCGTGAGGCTGCACAGAGAGGAGATGTTAGAACCTTTGCTGACCCCAACAGATATATTGACTTGACCCTTAAAGAAGGATCTTGCTGTTTGAAGGAACTAATCATTTACATGTAGATAACAGGCTCTCCTTCACAGAACCCATAGTACCTTGTGATCTATATACTTAAGTAACAGAATAACTGGTATTGTATGATAATTACTCAATCACAATGAGCATGTATTATTCTTTCATTTTAAACTTTATGTTTTTATTTATTTGAGAGAAAGAGGCAAAGAGAGGGAGAGAGCATAGGTGTGTCAGTGCCTCTAGCCACTGCAAGAGACGCATGTGCCCCCTTGCACATCTGGCTTACGTGGGTCCTGGGGAATTAAACCATGGTCCTGTGGCTTTGTAGCAAATGCCTTAACTGCTTAGCCATCTCCCTAGAACCTATTCTTTCATTTTAAAAGGCAGCTTAAAGTGACTAACCCTCCCATTTTCCTTGCCAGGTATAAGGTTTACAGTACTAAAAGTGGAACAAACCTGTGTACACTGGGATTGTTGGCTAGGCTATGTGACAGAGAGGTCTGCTACAGTTATGTTACACTGCACAGTTGAAGGGCAACATCTCTGTGGTTAAAAATGCACAAGTTCATTCAAGAAGTGGTGTGATGTTTTCTGACTTCTGATGGCTATACCAATAAAAATACAGAGAATAAAAAATGATCTCAAAATTCATATGGGATGGTAGAAAGCCTCAGGTAACTAAACATATCCTCATCAAAAGAAACACCTCTGGTGGTATCACCATACCTGATCCAAAGCTGTATTACAAAGCCATAGTGACAAAAACAGCATGGTACTGGTATAAAAACAGAAACAGACCAATGAAACAGAATTGAAGACCCAGACCTTAGGGCAAGCAACTACAGCTGCTTGATCTTTGGCAAAGGTGCCAATAATGTAGACTGGAGAAAAGACAGCATCTTTAACAAATGATGCTAAACAAATTGGATGGTCATATGTATAAAAATGAAATTAGACCCACTCATTTCACCATACACAAAAATCAAGTCCAAATGGATTAAAGACCTCAATATAAGACCTGAAACTCTTCAACTACTGGAAGAAAAAGTAGAAAGCACTCTTCATGATACAACACTGGGAAAAAACTTCGTGAACAAAACCCCAGTAGCCAAGTAAATTAAAAAAGCACTCAACCAATGGGATCTCATGAAGCATAGACAAACATACCATAAACAGAGCCAATAGATTACCCACTGAATGTGAGAAAATCTTCACCAGCTATACCACTGACAGTAACCTAATATATAGAATCTACAAAGAACTAAAAAACTAAACAATAAAAAATCATACAGCCCACTCCAAAAGTGGAGCAGAGAACTAAATAGGGGGTTCTCAGAGGAAGAATTACAAATGGCTAAAAAGCACTTAAGAAAATGTTCAGCATCCCTAACCATTAGGGAATTGCAAATTAAAGCAACTATGAGATTCCACCTTACCCCAGTAAGGATAGAAAACATTAAAAAAATCAAATGATGGGCTGGAGAAATGGCTTAGCAGTTAAGGTGTTTGCCTGCAAAACCAAAGAACCTTGGTTCAATTCCCCAGGACCCACATAAGCCAGATGCACAAGGTGACACATGCATCTGGAGTTCATTTGCAGTGGCTAGAGGCCCTGGCCCACCCATTCTCTCTCTCTCTGTCTCTCTCTCTCTCTGACTCTTTCTCTCTAACTTTCTCAAATATTAAGTTGAAAAAAGTCGAATGAATACAAATGTTGGCGAGGCTGTGGGGAAATAGAAACACTCATTCACTGTTGGTGGGAATGTAAGCTAGTACAACCACTGTGGAAATCAATTTGGAGACTCCTGAAAAGGATGAATATAGAGTTACCAACAGACCCTGTTATTCTCTTACTGGGTATTTACAATGAAGGCTCCACATCTCAGTTCAGAGATATTTGCTCAACCATATTTATAGCTGCCAAATTCATAATAGCTAAAAACTGGAATCAACCCAGGTGCCCACCATTGGATGAATGGATAACCAAGATGTGGTGTATCTACATGATGGAACTCTACTCAGCATTTTAAAAGAAAATGACACAATGAAACTTGTAGAAAAATAGTCTAACTTAGAACAGGTCATTCTAAGTGAAATCAAAGAATTACAGAATCACAATCATCCCCTGTTCTCACTCATCTGCAGTTCCTAACCTGTATCAGCCTAAATTGCTGACATAACTGAATAGCATCTTGAGGCTTGGACAGTAAGGATGATAGGGCTTAGGGGAAAGTAAAGGGTGTGTGAGGGGAATAAAACTGAACACAAATTAAACTGGTACCATAGAATCCTATATACTGGAAGTCAGACTAAAAGGTGGAACTCTTAAGAGGATCTTAGAGGGAGTACCTCAATAAAAGGGCTCTGGAGAGAGTGAGATGAAACATAATCTCTAAATTTTCCTGTTTCTCTTTCTCCTCTTGCCTTTTCTTTTTCTTTTTCTTTTTTCTTGATGCTGTCCTGTAATTCCCTGTACCAGGATATAGTCTACATCCACAATGAGCTGTTGATCAGAGAGACATACTAGATATCCCAAACAAACAAGTCAGGCTTCTGTCAGAGCACTTGATTACCCACCAGAAATTAATGGTAAGACCCTACTTCTGAAAACACCAAATGCTATTGGCATGGACCATGGAGAGACCTGGTTGGAATCTGGAAGAGAGCCAGTTCCCAGACAATTAGCCCATCTAGTGCTGGAAGGTGCTACATGAGCTTCCGGGGGAAAGTGGCCAACACCCGTCTAAGCAACTCAAAGTCTAAGCAACTCAGAAGCAAACAAACTTGACATGATGCTCCCACAAGTGCAATAGTGGCACACAGCCATGGTGGGTAACCAACTGCTCTTGGATTGGCTAACAAATCCACTCAGTGGAAAGGAAACCATATCTAGAAGTAGGAAACAAGTCAGAATCATATCCAGATAATGATTCTGCTTTCCATTGTCAAGCTCCCATGAACCTTAGACTATAAGAGTGTGTAAACCATTTAATTCTCTCTAAATTAAAAATGGTTATCCCATGTAACTCTCTGTTGGAGAATCTGCTTCTCTTTTTCACATGAGAACTGGACATGAGGAGATAAATGACCCAGTGCACTCTACCTTGGTCCCAGCTTACACCACAGTGGAATTGGTGAAATGAGCAAGAGTGCTGCTTTCTTATTTAAGCTGACATCATCACAAGAGTGATGGAGAAAGATACTGAGGACACTCAAGACCTACCAAACCAGAGATACAGATACTCCTAAGTGCTCATCACTGAAGTAGATTTAAAATGCTCTCAGCATGGCTCAGGAAATTTTGTGGATGAGAAGGCAGAAAGATTGTTAGAGCAACAACTTGGGACATTTTGATCAGAGACATTGCCTCCCCCACCAAATACATGACCCACATTCCCCATGGAGATGATCTGCATCCGCAATGAGGAAGGCCTCTTCAGAAAAGGGGCAGGGAGGAGGGAAAGGATGGTACCAACATGAGATGTTTACATACAAAATATGTCCATATCTAATAACAAAAATAAATAAAGTTATACTTCCAAAAAAGAAAAAAGAAATGCTTTGAGTGTCTAGCCTAGAATTAAATTATCACATACCTTCACCACAAAGTCTCTCTTAAAATCTATTATAGGTGATAATATGCTATGAGAATACTGAGGAGAACAGCATGCAATGCTGGAAGAGATTTTGGCAGTATACTATGAACTTTCCCTCTGCATATTAATGTCCAGGTCAAATAGAATGGAAGTTTCTGAAAAGCATTCAGTGAGAATTCACAAAACCATCACATCGCTGCCGCTGTCAACCAGTGAAAAGAAACACTAAATCCATTGACTAAACCCAACACGCTGACAGAGAAGCATGTTGAAATAGGAAAAGTGCAAGAAAGAAATCAATTCAGCCAAAACAAATGTCTCTAATCAAATTGGAAGCAGTGCTTTCAGCAAAATGGTTTCGGGAATATGAACACATGATTTGGCCCATCAATCATACCATCTGTCTGTCAACCCAACCTTTTCATCACAGGAGGCCCAGGATACCTGCTTCTCCAAAAGAAGATGAACTACAGTCATTACACGCAGAGTAACTCTGGCAATGTTTTGCTTAAGTTGGAAGAGGAAAGTGTGCCAGTGAGCAACGTAAGCTCACTACATAAAGGTTTCCAGAGGTCTGTCTTTGTTGGCAAGATTGTTCTTTCTGCTTGCTTGCTTGATTGAAAGAGATATTTGTTTTCTGTTTGATGCACGTATTTTAAAAACAAGTAGCAAGCCATCCGGTGCAGGGATCACAGATGCCAGCTCTACGGCTTCATGAAAGGGAGTCCCACACAAGCCTCCTCAGGGAGAACTGCCAGCCCCCAGATGCCCTTGGTGTCTGTTCCTGCCCACTGCCCTTCCCTCTTGTCTTGCCAAGACAGACAGAGCTTGTGCTGAGCTTCTTGTGAGGTGCTCCAGTGTCACCTTGGAAATGTATTGATTCTATATTTGGTATTTCCCTTAACTTTTAGCTCGAATTTGTTTGTGCATATATGCAAATAAGATGATTGATGTTTATGTTTTTCAGAATTTTCTTCAGAGAAGAAAAGTACATCTGATGAAGAAGTCAATAATAGCATGAAAAGACAAAACATCTTCATTCTTAAATTTCTCCCAATGTTAAGATTTTGTAAGCCTATAAGGTACTATCTCTGCCCAAATACTGATTATGGCTGTTGATACAATCTACCTGTCATGTCCACTTCACATGTTTACTCATTTACTTTCTCTTTCTCATTCTGTATCTCCCTCCATCTTTTTCTCTTTTATTCCTTTCTCCATGCCATGGTGCCAAGTATTTCTATCACAACACTCCTCATCTTGCCTTTTAAAGCCACATTAATTTCCCTCTTGCTATGCCTACCTCCTCTGTTAGGCTTCACCCCTGACCATCACTATTTTATCATTAAAAGTATTATGAAATCAAAGTGTTTGACCTTTGGAAATTGGCTTTATACATTTGCCTCAATTCTCCAGAGATTAGTGTGTGTTTGTTTACACTGTAGATTTGTTCTTCCCTGAGAAGGTATTAAGGTGTGGATTGATATGCCATGGTGGACTTACCAATCACTTGCATGGTGATGACACATACATCACTGGTCTTTCACTGAACCCAGAACTCACTGATTCCGCCAGATTAGCAGGCCCAGTCCTATCTCTGCCTCTCTAGCACTGTGATTATAGGCAAACACCATGACCCCAGCATTTTACGTAAGTGCTAGGGTTCTGAACTCAGGTCCTCATTTTTCTGTGGCAAGCACTTTATCCACTGAGCCATCTTCCCAGTCTAACATTATTTTCCTTGGATACCTGGATGGCTTCAGCCATGGATACTTCATTACACAATTTAAGAGTCCCCATATTCTTGACTCCTAAAACCACTTTCACTGAGCCTTGGATTTCTGTTTGATCAGGACAACCTACATTGAAAATCAGAAAATACCCATCAAGGAAAGTGGCTTGCAATAGGTGAGGTTAACCTTCATAGAAAATCCCTCTCTCTTTCTGTCTTCTAAACTCCGCCACACCTGATATCATATTACTATGCCTTAAGGGCCTTTATTCCTAGTAGCACAGAATTGGCATTTGCGTCTATTCTCAACTGAGAGTTACATGTGATGTTTTTGGAGGAAGGAGGGCCCAGCTGCTTATTTTCTCAGTTTAGTTTATTTTTCTTCCTGTTTTTTCTTCCTTGGTGCCATTCCCTAGACTGTATGAATATGTGGAGGGAAGACTGCATCATAGCTTAAATACATTGCTTTGTGAAGGACTAGAGCTGCCCCACCCACAAAAAAAAAGAAAAGGAAAAGGAAAAAGCATCATTTAATTTTCAAATTTTTGTGCAGAGAAGAAAGTTTTCATACCCATCAGTCATTCCACCTCACTAGCACGGGGGGTGGGTGGTGCTTCCATAGTGATTCAGTGTTAGAAGCAGACACTCACACTTCTCACACTTGGAGGGGGTGCCCTGGGGTCATTATCTGTTCATGGTCAACCTTCTTTGGGTTTGCAATCCGTGACATCCCTTGACTCTACTGCTACCTGCATGCTTGGCTTACTGTCACCTCATTCTTAAATGCCAAGCACATGTGTATTTCTTTTTTTCACATGCAAACAACTTTTAAATTATTTATTTTTAATTTAATAAACATTCACTTTTACAATGTACTTCTGCCATGACTTGCTGTTCTTTTTTTTTTTTTTTTTACATTTTTTTTCTTTATTAGTTAGTTTTGTATTCAGCAAATACAGTCAGAGACATTTATCTTACACAGAACTGTGGGCTAACTCCACAATGCATGACCCATATACCTCAACAAGGAGGGGCCAAGGGGAGAGGGTAGGTCACGGATGAGCCTAATAATGGTACCAAACTGACTGTATTTGCTGAATGCATGTGTATTTCTAGTTAAGGTGACTCAAGCAAGGGTCCTTGATTTCTTTAAACTCCATGGCCACTCCTTCCTATGTCCCAGAATATCTTTGATTTTCCTATCAACAACTCTGTATTTACAGTGTTAGAAAAAATGTGGGAAAAAGGTAGGAATATCTATGACAGAGGAATTAGACTTTATTGGAGGAGACTCTAGTCTTAGAGGGACACTTCACATCACAGCAGTGGAGACTCCGGAAATGCCACGTGCCTGTCTAGCATAGGGCAAAGAGGATTTGATGTCCAAGGAGAGGAGGAAGGGAGAAGTGTTAGCAAGTGTGAAGGAAGCAAAGTTACTTGAACTTCTTCTTCAGAGATAATCAGCCAGGTATCCGGTTCCCACGGGGTTATTGAAATAGTAGGGGGCAGTATCCTGACAGCTTTCTTGATGGGCAGCAGAAATATGATGAATTCTTCAGAGCCACAATAGAGAGCTTTGCTAACTCTTTCATACAGTTATTCTCGTGGGATGTAAGTGGAAAATTTTGGACGTGGTGAAGTCCTTTCTTGCCTTGCCCCTTGTTCTCTTTTAAATGAAGATCTAAGCCTTAATCCCTTCCTGTGACCACAGACCACATTACATATTTTGTTGGCTCCCCATGGAGCTTGCTCTCTATGTTCCTAGGGACATCCACTTTACCATCATCACACTTTACCAGTTTGGAAGATTCGGTGTTGTTCTTCAGGCGTACCCTACCAGCATTCCCTTCCAACTTACAAACCCCTAGGTCAAGTCCACAGTAAACATCTTACACATGCTGAAGAAGGAAAGATCTAAGGAAGTCCCTGATTTTCATGAACACCTTTGTCCCTCTGGGCCCTAGCTACTCTGGAATACACACACCTTTTCTAGGCTGCACTAAGTATACTTTTCCCCATTTCTATTGGCTATTGACCATTCCATTTTTTAAAATAAAATAAAAATAAATAAAAATAGTCATTTTTTTCTCATCCTCCTTATCACACCTTATTTACCCTGCTCTGAACAGGCCATTTCATCTGTTAAAAAAAAAAAACAAAACACCAAAAAACTTTGAAGGCAATAAAACTGAAGTTCTTAAACCCAGCATTTCCCAGGAGTGTTCTAGACACATAGGCAAAGTCAAGGAGGCGTCCAAAGGGTGACTTCCCTCCAGGCTCTTGCATCGCTTCCTTATCTCCACTTCCATAGTTGGGTGTGAACACAGGTCTCCAACCAGCCCCACTGAGGACTCCCCCCACTTAGCCTCTTGTCCAGGTATAAGCCTCTTGTTCAGGTATTACTTCCCTCTCAGGCACTTGATTTCAATTTCAGTTGTTAAAAACCTAATTATCGTTCTGGCACTTCTCACCTAATGCAATGGCACGTACCTGCAAGGTCACTACTTTAGTCACACCTCAATGTGCATATAGTGGACTTCCATAGAGTCTTTCGCTGGACTTTATATTAATCCAATTTTACTGTGTTCATTCCATTGAAAGTGAAGAGTAAGCAAACCACAGCTACCCTCAGTTCACTCAATCAAATGTCACATAATTTCCCTGTGTTCTTGGATTTACAGTTGATTTTATGATTCTTATTTGATTGGTGTGCATATGAAAAGACTTGGAATCAAATGTTGTTACTATACATACATATATATATATATATATATATATATATATATATATAATAAATTAAATATATATAAAAATAAAAATAAATTAAATAATATTATATATATATATATATATTATTTTTTAATTGACAAATTCTATACTTACAGACAACAAACCATGGTATTTCCCTCCCCTCCCCCACTTTTCCCTTCTTAACTCTGCTTTCCATAATATACCCTCCCTCTCTCCATTAATCTTTCTTTTAATTTGATGTCACCATATTTTCTCCTATTATGAGTGTCTTGTGTAGGTATTGCTAGGTACTGTGAGTTCTTCAATATTGAGGCCAAGTAGTTGACTATGAATTAGCTGTTTTGAATTGTTAAAAACATCTTATAGTTGGGACAGGCATGGTGACACACATCTTTAGTCCCAGCACTCCAGAAGCTAAGGTAGGATGATACCTGATTTCGATGCCAGCCTGGGGCTACTGAGTGAGTTCCAGATGAGCCTAGACTACAGTGAGAATCTACCTTGGAAAAATAAAAGTAAAGGGCTGTAGAGAGGGCTTAGTGGTTAAAGATGCTTGCTTTCAAAACTGCTGTCTCAGGATCAATTCTCCAGAACATAAAGCCAGACTCACAAAGTGACTCATGCTTCTGGATTTTGTTTGCAATGGCAAGAGGCCTTGGTATGTCCAAACTCACTCACTTTCTCATATATATTAGATTTTTGAGGTAGGGATTTATAACAAGAGGGTAGGGATCCAGGAAAGTCCTTGAACCCCAAACCCTAGGTTCATCTCTAATTTTAATCAAAGAGCTGAATAAAAAAGAAGACTGAGAAGGATATTTATTAAATTATTATATTTATTGAGGGAAGTACCAAGTGAAGAAAAGGTACCCACATGGCTAGAGATCCCATGCAGATGGCCTGGGAAAAACTAGAAAGAAAAGAGAGAAAAGAAAGTTCAAGGAGCTCTTGCCATGTGGAGAGCTAGGGGAGATAAAGGAGCCTATGTGGACAATAAGGGCTAGAGGACCCTCCTGGCTGGGCCTGAGTCTAGCCCTGGACCAAGAGAAACCAGGCCAAGCCGAAGGAAAAACAGACCCACAGCTGGAAGTTCCCAAGTGGTCAGAGAACCTGCCTTCCCCTTACAAAGGTATTTATATAACCTCATGATGGTGGGCTATCTTCTGGCTTGGGTGAACCAGAGACACAACTGGTAGGTTATGGCTAAGGGCTATCTCAGGAAGAGGTTAGCCCTGACACCAAGTTTCAGGGGCTGAACTTGACCAACCACAAGGTTTAAATCCTATGGAAGACCTCCCTCTCAGGAGAGATCCTGGTTGTTTGTGGAAAAACAGGTCTAGGGAACTAGGCAAGAGACAAGAAGTCAGATCATCTTTGATTTCTAGCAAGTACAGACTTTCCTGCCTTTTATACCTTCAAGGGTCCAGTCACCCTGACTGTACCTCCCCTCAGGTTTCACTCCAGCCCAGCCAGACCAAGAATTAACTATGTAGTCTCAGGGTGTTCTCAAACTCACAGTGATCCTCCTACCTCTAATATCCAAGTGCTGAGGTATGCACCACCACTCATGACAAAACTATTATTTATTTATTAATTAATTAATTTATTTTTTTGGTTTCTTGAGGTAGGGTTTAGCTCTAGCCCAGACTAACCTATACTTCACTATGTAGTCTGAGGGTGGCTTTGAACTCACCACATTCCTCCTACTACTGCCTTTTGACCCCTGGGATTAAGGGCGTGCACCACCACACTTGGCCTGCAAAAGTATTTTTTTTTAAATGGAGTCTGCTCTCCAATGTCATGCTCCCACCAATCTTGGGCTACATGAGGTCCTACACCTATTAAATTCCCTCTAAAATAATAATGACTATCCTATTTATTTGATGCTGACTTCTCTCTTCATTAGAGAATCTACTTTTCTTTTACAGATGGACACAAGACATGAGGAGAGAATCATCCCATTGGACCTCACCAGGGCCCCAGCTAAAACCATAGAGTAATTAGGGAAATGAGCAAGAGTGCTGCTTTTTTGGTGAACCTGGTACCAGCCCAAGGGTGAAAGAGATAGACAACTCCTACCAAACCTGTTCTCCAGAAACTCAGAGGTTCCCAAGACCTCATCACTGAAGTAGACCTAAAACAAACCCAACATGGCTCAGGCAAATTCGCAGAAAAGGGGCCATAAAGATTGTTAGAGACATTACATCTTCTCTGTAACTGATGGCTACCCCATAATGCATGACCCACAATCCCCAATGAGGAGGGACCCTTCAGAGGAAGGAGAACAGGAAGGAGACTAACAATAGTACCAACATGGCTTGAGTATGTATACAACTGCTAAAGAAAAAAAAAAAAGAAAAAAATCCTATAGAAATGTTTAAAATTAATATTAAATTAATATGTAATATTTTTATTATTTTAATATTTAAAATAATTTTTAACAAAATATGTTTCCCTTCTAACTCTTCTTATAAGTTTCTAGAACTAATTTGGTTTACAAGCATTGAAAGAAGTATGTCTGCAACAAGGAAGCAAATAGTATCCTTATCCCTTGCAACTGCTAATCCATTTGAAACAGGATTTCTTATAATAATTGGTAAAGGAAACATAGAGCAGATGCTAGCTGTGATACAGCCCTTTATCATGTATTGGAGGACATGGTTTGCAATAATTTTCTTTAAAACAGTCCTATTTTCTACTAAACTAATGATATAAGACATCATGCTTCCATTTACACTTAACAGTAAAATGTAATGTTAAATGGTTCAATCTATTTAAGAACTAAATAAAGTCTTGGAGGGAAAGTAGGCCATCCTGTTGCAGCTGTTGCCTCTCTAATTTTCCCCCTTGGCCTGAATCCCCATGCAGCTGCACATCACTTTTGATCCAGCTTAATTGTTGGTGTGTGTGTGTGTGTGTGTGTGTGTGTGTGTGTGTGTGCACATTTGTGCACGTGTGCCTGTGTGCTAGGAATGGAATCCAGTGCTTCATGCATACTGAATGAAGGCTTTACCACTAAGATACAAACCCAGGCTCGGCTTTTTTACTTACATTTCACATTCTTCAAAAGTCTTGCATTTTTCTGCTTCCAGTGTTTTGTCACACACCGAAGCTGTCCAGGTCCCTGGAACAGGACTGAGTGTGCACCCTGACATTTCTGCACTTATCTGAAGAGTGTGACTGCTTTTCCCACAGTGCCTTGTAGAGCCTGCACACACCCCAGCTCAGCCTGTAACACCCCAGCTTCTACCTCAGCCTTTGTAACCTTCTTGCAGAGCTCGCCCACCAATCTTACAAATGTATGTCCCTGAACTGTTGGGTTTCCAGTGTGTGGCATATAACAGGTTCAATATTCAAAATAATTGCATATATGAAACACTTGTCAATATACATTGCATTCGTAAAATATGCACATGCTTACATTTTATAATATTTTCCAATGATTTGCAAGTTTTTTTTTTCTTTCCTTTAGGCTGAAGTCCATGGGCTTTGGGACTGAGGCTCTGAGGCCTTGTCATTACCTTATCCTGTGATCTGAGCTGAATCATTTCATCATTTTGCTCATCTGTGAAACACAAGAACTGCATTGGTTTTTCTCAGAAGGGTCCACAGGTCTAGAAATCTACTCCACCAGCAGAGGTCTGAGAAGGGCATGCTGCTCCCTGCACGTCATCATCGATGTTAAGCTGAGATCTGAAGTACCAGTGATGATTATTCACAGGTACTAAACAGCCAATACAAGTGATACCTGTGAATAATCATTGAACCATTTAACATTACATTTGGATACTTTTACTGTTAAATGTAAATTGAAGCATGATGTCTTATATCATTAGTTTAGTAGAAAATAGGACTGTTTTAAGGAAAATTATTGCAAACCATGTCCTCTAATACATGATAAAGGGTTGTATCATAGCTAGCATCTGCTCTATGTTTCATTTACCAATTATTATAAGAAATCCTGTTTCAAATGGATTAGCAGTTGCAAGGGATAAGGATACTATTTGCTTCCTTGTTGCAGACATACTTCTTTCAATGCTTGTAAACCAAATTAGTTCCAGAAACTTATAAGAAGAGTTAGAAGGGAAACATTTTGTTTAGGATTATTTTAAATATTAAAATAATAAAATATTAAATATTAATTTATTATTAATTTTTGAATGTGTACAAGGGTAACAGTACAAGAAGGTTAGAGTTGAGAGACCCCGTGGTTTGTCAGATGTCAACACTGACATCAGCTATGGAAAGATTTCTACCTTATGAGGACACCAGGAATTTGTATGAGGACATCCTGGAGCTTACTGAAAATGTTTTTGTGATATCCCAGAGAGGACTGTATGGTTACATAGAGTGTATTTCCATTTGTGTGGCTGACAGTACTGCGGTAAATGGAGAACGGTCAGGGGTGTGTGGTGGGGGCAGCTGTAAGGCAGAGCAGATTTGGAGTGAGGAGCTGTTCTCATTCCTGACTTGGGTGGGTGTAACACAGGTCTATATATGCATTTGTATTTATTGATTTACACACACATTTTCTGTTCTACTGTATTCTAGCTTAAAAAAAAAACTTGCTCAAAGCTGAGAGAAAAATTATCTGAACATGTCAACAAACTGTCAAGACATCAAATCAGTAGAGCACAACACCAGGCAGTAAATTGCACCTGATTTCTACTACAGGTGCTAAAAACAACGTGGAAGCCAGCTTTGTGTGTGCTGGCTTTAATTATAAATTAGGAAATTGAGAAGTAAAGGCTGCCGTACAATGAAAAGTGGCTGACTCCTGAACTACTCTGTGGTCTTTACAGTTCTTTATGCCATACAGCTTGTGAATACTTCAGTGGGTCAGAGCACACACAGGAATGACATTGTGAATTTCTGTGCACTATTTGCTAGCACCAGACTGGTGCAGTGTGGGCTGGAGGTTTCCATGATAAAGACTTTTCTTATGATCTGTTGTAAACCTGGGACTAACCAGTCCTCTCTGGGATATCATAAAAACATTTTCAATAGGCTCTAGGATGTCCTCATACAAATTCCTGGTGTCCTCATAAGGTAGAAAGCTTTCCAAAGCTGATGTCAGTGTTGACATCTGACAAACCACGGGGTCTCTCAACTCTGACCTTCTTGTACTGTTACCCTTGTAAACATTCAAACAGATTCTCCTCCCAGCACTGAGGGACGGAAAAGTGAATTATGGTTCAGTCTACCCAGCAACTGACATATGACTGTGACTGGCCATAAGTCCACTTATGTGGCACATACCAGGATGGCACTCTGATGCTGCCATCAAGCTGAACGTGAAGAATAAATCAAAGAAGGAGCTTTACAAAAAATTATATTATTTTCATATATAATCTTATAGGTAGTTGTGATTCATGTGCACTGGAGGTATGATGTTCCCTCCGGAAGCCCTGTGGTACTGGAGAGAGCTATGCTTTTGTTTACTTGGTTCTTGTGTTCTTTTCAAGTGAGTGTGGCTGGCTCTTTACTGGGTCAGAATCCATTCTAGTCAGAGAGTACATAAGTAATCTCTATAATTTGCAGGACTCTAAATTCACTGACCAAGATCAGAATGATTAAGTCTTCACATGTTGAACTGTATACAAGTGTCAAATCCAACCCTCTTCATTTTACATATCAGAGGGTTGAAAAGTTGACAGACACCCCAGATGAGGTGAGTTCACAGATTTCTTCCACTCAGTGCTGGCCAGACTGGTTGATGTATTTGGCTTCCACGTTTTTGAGATGTGAAGATTCTTTCTCTCACTTCCCAGCAGAACACAGTAAAAGTATTAGGAAAGTGGCCAAAACAGCATCTAGAAGGCATCCCAAGGGAAAAGAGGAGAGGGGAGAAGAAGAGGTTTCTCAGAGCAGAGGAACAACAAGATGTGAGGTATCTCACAAGCTTTCCCACTGTGCCCATATGACTACCAGGCAGACAGGTACTACCAGCAAGAGGAAAGACAACAGAGGTCCCTAGCAGATGGCATCCAGGGATCCTTCAACTTCTCTGTAGGTCCAATGTTCCCTTTACATGGAACTTGCCAGAAAGATGTACCTGCAGAAGGGCTCAGCCCAGGGAGATGTCCTCTCTGTGGCTGAATTGTTTACCAGAGCCAGGAAAAGTTGAAGGGACAGTTATAAGGTCAATGTTGGACAGTTCTCCACACCCTGCATACACCCATCTACAGCAGTTCTGCCCACTCCTCCAACACCCACAGGGAGCACCAGCCGATAACGCCCAGGCAACAAAATCAAGATGATGAGAGTACAGACATTTGTTGTTTTTGCTCACTTTTTGTGGAAATTATTGGAGCATGGCAGGAAATGAAGACATCAATAGTCTGACATACATCATGTATGTCTAGGACTCATGACAATCACATTGAGACTACAAAGAAACAGATTAAAGACACCATCAGGAGATCAAGGTGGAATTAAAAAATAAACAACAAATCCCTCAATACCTTGTCAAGGAAAACAAGGAAAAATGTAAGAGAACTAAGAACCAGAAAAAGTGAATACAAGGCATAAAATAAAATTACATATTGATATGTTAATAATTACCTGAGATATTAATAGTTTAAAGCCAGGCTTAGTGGCACTTGTCTATAATCCCAGCACTCTGGAGGCTGAGGCAGGAGGATTAGACAAATAGATCCACACAGTTCAGTAGGATAGAATACATAATCTAGGAACAGACCCACAAAAATAGCCATCTGTTTTTTCAGCACAAGCACCAAAAATATTCATCAGAAGTTAGAAATGACAGACTTTTCAACAAACAGTGCAGAAAAAAAAATCAGACACACAAATGGCCATGCAAAACATGACCATGAGCCAGACTAATGCATCTGTACAAAAACAAACTCAGAGTTGACAACAGCCTTTAAGATAAAATGTAAAGCTATAAATAGTTAGGAATATACAAAGGGAGAATCATGTTCTAGAGCTGTGTGAAGAGCCCTCAGACTTCACATCAAAACACATTATGGCTCAATGTCTCTAAATTGGACATTTCAACAACCAGTATTTGCTCTAGGACAATAAACGTGAAGAAGAAAAGATGAAAAGACAGACAACAGAGACAATATTGGAAAACATATATTCTATAAAGAACTAGTACCTTAAATATAGAAAGTACTCTCAAAGCATTAAACGTTCTAAAGTTCTGTTTAAGAATTCTTTGTATGTTTAAGATATTCAGAAAGATATGATGAGAATTTTTAAAAAGAGGATAGGCAGATGGCAAAGAAACATGACAAAATGTTCAAGATCATTAGCCACCAAGCAAATGAAAATTAAAACAGCAAAGAGATCCCTGTGTACCCACTGGAACAGGATGAATGCCCAATACTGAGACTGGGTAAGTCTCACAAGTTAGTGAGAAGTTAAAGTGATAGAGCTACTTGGAAACACCTGGACTGAGTGTGATGACACTCAACATTAAAGTAACACACAACCCAGTGATTTAAGAAGCAAAAGCTCATGTTCATACCATCTTTTATTTCTCATCACCAAAGTAGAGAATGACCTAGACCATCTTTAATGGGTGATTATTAATGAGGCCATGGTATGTCTACTATGGAAGCAAACAACAACCAAGGAAAGGGGTGATAACACATTACATACTGCATGACTTTAGTTCATTACATCTATACAATGATGACATTTTAGAGATGAAATGCAGTCAGGAGTCAAGGATGAAATGGGAGGAGAGGGAAGATAGTTTCACTATGACAGGGAAGATGGAGGATATTCATCTTTCAATAGAAGTTTTCTCCACCTTGACTATGGTTCACACCTGAATTTAAACAAAACATTGATTCATGTGAAAGTTAACATACACACACGTGAAAATATTAGACTATCTGAGTGATATTAATGAGTATCCCATGTTTGATATTTTACTATAGATTTTCAGAGTGTTTCAATTAAGATGACTGGCTAACATACACCCCAGGTTCTCTGCATGAAGGCTTTGGGCTCCACTCTCAGGTAGATAGCCTCCTTTCCCAGCATCCAACTTCAAGATCTCTTCTTGGTACCATCCAGCTAATACGGTGATTTTGTTGAGCAGTTGTAGCTATACTAAATGTGCTTTCCCCCAGCAGTTTCACTCTTGGAAAAGAGAACCCAGGTGACATACAGATAGAGGTCTGACAGCATGGGACCCCTCAGGAATGAAATAAAAGTCAAGAGCTCTAGCCTCTCTAAAGCACTGGAGGACCATGAGGAGTTGAGCCTGGCTGTGGTCACTGGGAACTCACTTGATATGACAATTATTTACTATAACTGGGCAGGGTCACTGTGTGTGAACAAGAAGACTACAGATGTTCTAGCAATCACTCAGAAATGGCCATGGGTTCTCATGTTCAGGTTTCTATGTTACAATAGGGTCCAGGTGCTCCAGGCATGAATATGTGACCTACTTCAGACACAGACTGTAGAAATGGCCATAGTCTAACCACACTGAAGATGCTTGCACCTAGAATGTCAGGTATATATTATGTGTAAGTATTAAAGCATGTGTGTTTGCCCACAAAGAATGATAGCATGACTGGATCAAATTTCCAAAGAAGAATCATAAGTATGTTTCTAGAATGTATTACAGCAATACCTTGGGGCACTATCCTCTGGACATGAACTGATTAATACATTCACATCCTCAGAAGAACTCATGTTACCTCCAAGAGATCTGTGAATTCTAAGCCCATCAACAATTTGACATAAAGGTTGGAGGAGGACAAAAAGAATGAGATATCAAAACAGAAGAACTACTTTGAAAGAGTAGAATGCTCAGTGTAATAGGGGTACAGGAGGGGCGCAAAAGAGAACAATAGTAAGTGAATATGATAAAATTGCAGTATGTTCATGTATCAAAATTATCAGTAAATCAAATTGACCAGGCGTTTATCAATCTGGTTCATTTTTTCAAAGAACCAGCTGTTTCTTCATCAATTTTTTTTTAATTTCTTAGTTTTTAATTTAGTAATTACTGCTCTGATCTTATTTATTTCTTTCCATCTGGAGCTTTTTGGGTTGGATTCTTCTTGATTTTCCAGTGCCTTCAGGTGGATGGTTAGGTTATTGATTTGGGACCTCTCTGTCTTTGTTATGAAGGCATTTAATGCTATGAATTTTCCGCTGAGGACCACCTTTATTGTGTCCCATAAGTTTTGGTACAATGTGTTCTTACTGTCATTGAATGCTAGAAATTTTTCAGTTTCATTTTTTATTTTGTCCACAACTCATTTATTGTTTAAAAGTGTGTTTTCCAGTTTCCAGGATCTGGTGGGGTTCCTGGCACATCTTTTGTTGTTAATTTCTATCAACACATAATTATGATCTGTTATCATGCAGGAAATTATGTTGATCTTCCTAAATATATGGAGGCAGGCTTCATGACTCAGCATATGATCTGTTTGAGAGAAGGTTCCACGGGCTGCTGAGAAGAATGTGTAGTCTCTGGATTTTGGGTAGAGTGTTCTGTAGATGTCCATTAGATCTAATTGATCTATAGTTTTGTTGTGTTCTCTCACTTCCCTGTTAATTTTCTGTTTGGATGTTGAATCAAGCTGGACTACAGATAGGAGCTCTAGCACAGAGATTGACCATCCTATATGTGAAAGCCTCTGCTATGTAAAAAGTGAAGGTGAGATCAAGCCCGGTTTGTGTCTCATGACTCCAGAACCCCATTCAGCTAATGTTTAATTGGTTTGATTTCTTGTCATAACATATAATAAAGGAAAGTGGGTCTTGTACTAGAGAACATTTAAGTTGACATCTTTCTATCATTATCCCTAACATAAATTGCTCATCTCCTCCTCCAAAGTACAAGATATTTAATGAATATTTTCACATCAAAGGTGCATAAACTTCTACTCAGTGGTGTTAGTCCTCCTTCCTTAAGGCTTTTCTGTAGAATTTTTTTCTTTTGTCCCTCCATTTATTTCTTGCCTTTTTTATTTTTGTAAATATAATAGTAGGCATTGAATTCAAGGAATTTCGCAAACTAGATGGATGTTCTATGTCAGAGCCTCATTCCCAAGCCAAAGTACTTTTTTCATAAAAAGAGAATGAGACTTCCAGGTAAGATGGTGGCATAGGAGCCACTCTAAAGCAGCCTAGGTGGGGAATAAGCATAAAAATAACAAAACAAACTCTTCTACTGAAAAGTGAAAGTATATAAGAAATTATCAACCACAGTAGAGAGGTAAAAGAGATTCAGAGATTCTAGAGACCACAGAAGCAGACAGAAGCAGTTCCCTCAGTGGTGCCAGTCTGCATGGCTGTGGCTGAACCTACAGCCTCCAGGGTCTGTCTGAGCAGTCAAAAAAGCCAGGTGGTGGGATTTTCCACTCACAGCAGCCTCTTCACAAACTCAAGAAACCTGAAGGGGAAGGTATCAGGGACCAGATGAGCACCTTTTGAGGGAGAGAATTGTGGGAACCTGCTATGCAGCTCTTGAACAACTTCAGGTACCCTCCACAGCCTCCTCTCCTCTAACTGCCATTGCTGGCAACCCACAGAGACCTGGGGAAGGGAATTCTGCAGAGGTGATCAGATCAGTGAACCCACCAACCCAGCCAGCCTAGCTGATCCCACAGTACAGTAGAGGGACCTAAGCAGGCATGAAGCATAGCTAAGACCAGTGCCATCACAAAAGGTCAAAGGGGCTATTTACACAAGGTCAGTACCCACCACACAGTCTGGCATATAGACCTGCATTGGAAGTACTAATTGTACCTTTCATGCCAGGGCAGATAATGTGTTAAATCTAATGGATGGTCAGATTTGCCATTCTTAAGATATATTTTGGGGTTGTCATTTGTTCCTCCCTGATTAGCAGTGCCTTGGTGTCTTCTTATGTCATTTGTGAGACTCACTCAGCCACAGATTGACCTGTAACCCTCTACAGACCAGTTGTTCAGGAAATAAAATGACAAACCAACCACTGGGACATCATGAAATTACAAAGCTTTTGTATAGCAACCTACCGAATGGGAGAAATCTGTCCAGCTGTACATCTGACAGAGGAATAGTGCTAGGATATACAAAGAACTCAGAAAACTAAATAATAAGATATCAAACAACCTAACTAAAAAATGGACTATGGAAGTAAATAGAGAGTTCTCAAAAGAAAAAAAAACACATATAGATGGCATATAAATATCTAAAAAAAATGTTCTACATTCTTAGCCAACAGGGAATGGAAATGAAAACTTTCAGATTCTATCTCACTCCTGTCTGAATGGCTATCATCAGAAAAACAAAAATGGAGAGGATGCAGAAAAAGATTAACCCTTCTACAATGTTGGTAGGAATATAGTCTCATACAGCCATTGTGGAAATCAGTGTGTAGGTTGCTGAAACAGCTAAAAGTAGATTTACAATATGACTCAGCTATAGTACTCCTAGGCATATATCCTAAGGACTCTTCTCACTACCTTTGAGATAAATGCACAACCATGTTTTTTGCTACTTTATTCACAATACCTAGGAAACGAAACCAGCCTAGATGCCCCTCAACTGATGAATGGATAATGAAGATTTAGCACATTTATACAATGGAGTTCTATTCTGCAGTAAAGTAAAATAAAACTATGAAATTTGCATGTAAATGGATGGATCTGGAAAGTATTATACTAAGTGCATTAACCCAGGCCCAGATAGTTAAATGTCACATGTTCTCTCTAATTTTTGGATCCTAGCTAGAATTGTTTAGATTTGTGTGTGAGTTGGACTAAAAAATTAGTAGCAGAGACCAGTTAGCTAGAGAAGGGCTTTAAGTGGGGAAGGAGAGGGGGTGATGGTGATAGATGATAGATAGATTGATATAGATGAGCATATTACTGGGGGGGAATGGCCTAAGCTAGGTCAGGGGAAGAAATTGAGTAAAAGAAGGGTGGGCAGAAGGTTAATCAAAGTTCAAGATATTATGAATAGCCCATAGGAAAACCTACATTCTTGATAACGGCATACCCAGTAGCCATAGACTGTTACTAGAAAAATTTCAGTGCCACAGATGGGATAACTTCCAGTTATTTGTTGTTCATGAAGGTCCCTGCTACCCCAAAACATTGCAGGCTATTGGCAAGACTCTTATTTTCCCACCAGAAATAGATAGTAAGACCCTATTACTAAAGACCCCACATGCCTGGGCTGCAAAGTTATTAAGAAATCAAGCTAGGGCTGAGCTGAAAACCTCCTCCCTATAAACCAGCTGAGAGAAAGCTGGAAAAAGCTTCATTGCATGTAGCCCTATGGGAGGCAGAAGTCATCAGTAGTGAAAACAGTGGACACTGAAAGCCTTCATTTTGGCCAGCCAGGTCAAATGGCCAAACAGGTGCAATAGTGGCATGTATGTTATGGGGGAAACCAACTGCTCTCCAATTGGACTGGAGGTCTGCTTTGTGGGAGGTTAATACATGCCTGAAAACCTAATCAAAAGCCTGTGGTGAGGGAGGTCATGAGTCTTAGGAGTATAACACTTAATCTTATTTGGCTAAACGCTTATATTTTGTTCACCAAACTGCTCTATAAGCACTTTACTTAATGCTCATACCCATATATTAATGCTACTCTCACTTTTGGTTAGAGAATCTTCTATTTTCAGATAGCAGTGACCACTGGGATGACCCAAAGAGGACCATAGTGCTGAGTAGAAGTTACAGAGGAATAAATATTCAGCCCTGAAACATCTATATCGCACTCTCCAAGGCTCAGGGTCCATTGGGGAAGAAGTGGTGGAAAGAACGTAAGAGCCAAAGGAAAGGTAGGACTGCTTACAATGCAATCATCCAGACAGAAATTGGCCTTAATATCCATGACCTCGCAGTGTCTAGCACTACCTTCTCTAGACTCTCATAATAGTAGGAAAAGATGATGACATCAAAATAAAACAGAGACTAATGGAGAGAGAGAGGGGATATGATAGAGTGGATTTGTGAAGGGGAAAGTGGTGGATGGGAGGGAATTATCATGGTTTGTTATATGTAGGTATGGAAGTTGTCAATAAAAAAAGAGAGAAAATGACATCTATCAGCTGAAGGTACAGGGAAAAGCCAAGTCATAGATGCCCAGAAGTCAGAGGTGCATCTAGAAATAGATACAGCAAAGAGGAATTAGGCTAGTCCTTATTTTTTAACCCTGCACCCCATCATCTGGAGAATCCCTCCTGTTCCTATGTGGATGTTTCATCCCCCTGAGGGGTGACAATTTAAAGTCTGTGAATTAATACCCAAGACATCCTGGGTTAATGCAGTCTTCTGTTACCACCTAAAGTTAATAGCTTCCAAGGCTAGAGAGAAGCTACATAGGACCATAATTCCCCTAATAACTCTAAATTAAATCTGAGAAAATTACCAACATAAATTTTCAATATAGACTTGTTAAGTTTGTTATCTATTTTTTGCCAGTCAACTACAAAAATACCTGAGGGAATGCATCTATCTCTTTGGAAGGCTGGGATGCCAAATGAACTCCTAAATGCTTTTGGATTATTTTTGTGTGTCTCACACAAGTTGAGAAAATAAAGATGTCAGTAACAGACATTAGGTTTTTTAAAAGCACATTTAGGATGCTATATCTAGTTCTAAGCCTGTCTCCATTTCCAAATATCTCCCAAGTTCTGAGAAGACCCCCGACGGTCCATAAAGAAGAGGATCAATGACACATCAGGTCAAGGGCAGTTAAAAAAAAGCCTGCTCTAAAGGGATTCTGAGGCCTGCTTTATTGGAAATGAGGGTCATGAGATCCCATGATTCTATACACTGCTGACTATTTAACTGGTCTTGGTCCGTCTATCATTTCCACAGTTAGGTTCCCGACTCCATGCTGGGAATAATGTGTGGCATATAAGTACCCAAATACGCTTGCTGGTGTACTGTCTAAAATTACCTGTTTGTTCCAGAGACCAGCCGGGAGATACTGAGTCTTCTTTTCCTGTCATTTCATACACTGAGGCCACATCTCAGCCACTATTCTTCCTCCATGGCAGCTGATTAAATGCCCAACTGGTCTTAGTTGCATTATGTTCCCCAAAGGGCATCTCAGTTTGATTCAGCTGGCCATTTACTTTTTCATTTATAGATTCGAGCTATTGCAAAGAGGTCTTAATAACACTTCTGTCATTGTAATACATAGTTTGCTATTTCTTTCTTAACAACAAAGAGCATTTTAAAAAAAATGAGGGTATGATTTTAGATCCTTAATAGTAACCTCAGGGATTTTATAGGGCTTTACCTTGCTGCGTTTATATTTTAAATTTTGTACTTATTTAAAAACCTTTCTCATTTGTTTTGGTGACATCTTTTCTTAAATGAGTAATAATAAAGCTTTTCTACATATGGGTTACATTTATTAGCTCTCCTGAGCTTTCTCAAGTGCTATTTCATGCTTCTTCTCACTACCAGTAGGGAAAGTTTATTATACATATTTTATAGCCATGAAAACAGAGAGACACAGAGGTAAGTGACTTCCCTTGCAGTCACAGAGACAGCTAACAACAGAGCTGGAAACAGAATCTCCATCTTTGATTCCCAGCCCATTCCTATCAACTTCTGACTGTTTGCAGATACTGTCCTGGACTAAAGGTAGGCAGTTTTCCTGGTGCCCCATAGCAAGCTTGCCAATAATGTAGATGACCAACCGGGTGCCATCCTGTACGTCTCTGTGTTTTCAAATGTCAAGAAGTTAAGTTTTATTCTTTTCTCTCTCTGTGTGTATGTATGAGTAAGTATGTGTGGCATGCATTTTTGTTCACATGTGTGTGGGTGCACATGTGCCTGTGTGCATATGGAGGCCAGAGTCAATGGCAGGTGTCAGCCTCAGTCACTCTCCACCTTTTTTTTTTTTTCTCCACCTTTTTTATTGATGCAGGTTCTCTCTCTCACTGAACCCTCAGCTAGACTAGGTACTCAGCTTTCCCTGTCTCCACTTCACAAAAGCTGGGATTATAGGCATGCACCACCACACCATGCAGTGAGTGCTGCGGATCTGAGCTCATTTGCATGGAAAACACTTCACCAAGTGAAGCATTGCCTCAGCCCTAGATGTAAAATTTTGACTTAACAATTTGGCCATTATTACATATAATTACATATCAATACACATAATCATAATGTATGTGTGTGTGTCTGGGGATTGGTGAGGATTTTGGGAATCAGCAACCTTTACATTGCAGTAAGGTAAAAGAGCAAATTTTAATTAAAATTTCCAGAGTAGTTGGAAGAGTAAAAATTCAGACAAAGATATTCTTTACCCTTATTATTTTTTTTGCCTGAAAATGGCTTGAAGGTAAATTAATTAACTTGCATTGTATCACACAAAGACTTTGGACTGTGCAGCTGTTACAAAAGCTAAAGTGGTATAGGAAGATGGTCAAAAGACCCTCAACCAGAATCAATTAAGGAGGGCTGGAGAGATGGCTTAATGGTTAAGGCATTTCCCTACAAAGCCAAAGGACCTCGGTTTGATTCCCCAGGACCCTTGTGAGCCAGATGCATAAGGTGGCGCATGTGTCTGCAGTTCGTTTGCAGTATCTGGAGGCCCTAGCATGCTCATTCTCTCTCTCCCCCTCTCTCTTTCTCTCTGCCTTATTCTCTCTTACTCTTTCAAATAAATAAATAAAATAAAAATAAAAATTAAAAATTAAAAATCAATTAAGGAGGGCTGGAGAGATGGCTTAGTGGTTAAGCGCTTGCCTGTGAAGCCTAAGGACCTCGGTTCGAGGTTCGACTCCCCAGGACCCACGTTAGCCAGATGCACAAGGGGGCGCATGCGTCTGGAATTCGTTTGCAGTGGCTAGAGGCCCTGGCACACCCATTCTCTCTCTCTGTCTCTCTCTCTGCCTCTTTCTCTCTCTGCTGCTCTCAAATAAATAATTAAAAATAACAAAAAAAAAAGAATCAATTAAGGAAAGAGCACATTCACCTAGGATTTGTAAGTAGAATGCATCCAGCAGTCTGGGGATAGGGAGAGATGTAGAATCTTCCAAGCCTCATAACCATCATAAACAGGAGGATGACACTGTTACCTACCACAGTTCAGGGTTGTGGTAAGAATCAGAGACCACCTATGCTTTAGATACACACAGTATGTGCTGCAGAAAACACTTATCCATGTCATTGCTTCTGCTGGCCATCAGAAAACACGAGATGGTTACATGACTTTAATTATTATAATTCATAGTTTGGGTGAGTCAATGAAAAAAATGAGCAAACATAGACACCACAGGAGAAGTGAAAGTTTTAAAATGTATATGTTCCTGTATAACTAGTGCTGGTGGGAGTATTAATAGACACAAGCACACACAGTGCTTTTCAAATGTGAATTATCCATTAGTGACCAATAAAACCCATGGTTGAGGATAGCAACACCCTGGATTGTCTGGTGTGTGCTTGGAGACTCAGGGCCAGCTTTCCCACAATAAAGAGAAAACCTCAGTAATGTAAGAAAAGGGGGAAATCCCACAGTGGTTTTCCATAAACAGAGATGTTTCAATGTTCAGCTTTTCCAAAGCTACTATCTGATACCACCAAATGAAGCTGACAGAAAATATTTTCTTCTGGGCTAACGATGTCGACCCACGAGGAAGGATGTCCTGAGTCATGATTTTAGTTTGGGAAAACAGGTCTGATGAAAACACAGAATCATCTTTAAGGCTCAGTCCTGTAAAGATCTGAAGTGGACATCCCGCGTAGGAAGCTGAAGAGCAAACACCCTATGGAGGTAGGTGTGGTGAGGGCCCTACAATGGGATTCATTCCATGCTGTCCCTGTGGCTACTAGAACTCTGGCACCTAATTTCACCAGCACCATTTCCCCTGCTATCTCTGTTTCAGTTACTGTGCAAAAGTTTTACAGAGAGTGAAGGTTCCTAGCAAACGTACTGTATTATACTATCAAACACCTCCTGTACTGTATTATACTATCAAACACTGGTCCTACAATACCAGGGAGGAAAGGGGCCGGCAGGAGGGCTGAGTTGAACAATAGGTTTTCTCTGCTTCCTACCTTCTGCGTGCTGTATTGCTTTATTTTATCTTTGCCATTAACACATTTTGTTTTAACTTTAGAGAAAATAATTCATACTGATAAGATACAATCTTCATTCAAATCTCACACAAAATCAGACCTCACCCCATGAGCTTAGCCAGGCATGGGACTTACTTTCATCTGAGGTGACCTTTGAGGCATGCACACACAACTGCATACTAAGAGAAGGGATATGGCATACTTACACATACAAGACGGATCTGGTGTCCCCCACTTTCCCAGCATCCCCGACTGTCAGGGTGTCATAGCCTCTTTCCAACTCAAACTCTTCAAAGGCAAGCTTGATGACCTAAATCCAAAGAACACATTTGTTATTTTGTATAATAGATGCTTTCCATAATTGACTATCACACAGTCTGGCTACACACGAGATTTTCTTCCTAAATTCAGTATGTTTCAAAGAAGTCCCAAACTTCTTTCAGTCACTACGTGGATAAAGCTTCTTCCAGTCACTATATATTGGTCAATCTGAATTGTGGGATTTGATTGAATTTAAAATGTCTATTTGTTCTCTAGCATTAAATTTAACCCCACTTCCAAAGTATCTACCCCCTAGCAAAGGTCCAGACCATTCAGCTGACAAAATAGTTCCTTAAAACAATTAAAAATGGTCAAAGAATGCACATAGTCCTCACACTTCATGGAAGAAGCTGAGACCCAGAGTATTGAAAGAAACTCTCAAAGAGATTTGCTATGCGCTGCTTGAGTGAAGTCAGGCATCTTTCACAAACTATTTCAGTCAGGTATAATTTTTCTTCATTGTCTTATTTTATAATACAAGCATCTTGCATTTTTCATGACTGTTCTAAGAAATTGTTTCCAC
Organism: Dipus sagitta; assembly: GCA_036346955.1. NCBI lineage: Eukaryota > Metazoa > Chordata > Mammalia > Rodentia > Dipodidae > Dipus > Dipus sagitta. Next base: position 41,674,003 of record CM070783.1, read on the forward strand.
CAACTAGTTCTCACATTGGAGAAGGTACTTCATTAACAGAAAAAAGGTTAAAAAATATGAAGTGTCTGCTGGTTTCTGATGGCCCATTTGCTCATTCCTCCACTCCTTCTGTCTGATTACTGGCCTTTGCCCACAGGATTTTTGTCACTAAGTTTTTAATATTGTTTTTACCACATTATGCTATGATAATTGAGATATTGTGATAAAATATTCATGTGGACTCATAGTTACATTTTCTCTTCCTTCCTATTCTATAATAAATGTGAATCCACAACAACCAGGAACAAGGGATCATACATGCTATCTGCTAAGTGAACATGCTTTTATATATTATACAGTTTGGAAACATATGCCAGTAAGAAAAAGTAATGGAGAATCTATTTATTTTTGATAATGCAATGTAAAGAAATTTTCCCAACTATATAATCACATCATTAGTAAATGTCTGTAGCTCATTTCTAAAGCTCATGCAAATACTTCTGGGTCTTTTATTTTATTGTGTCTTCTCTTGTAGGCCAGGGGACAAATGAAATATTATTACATATATGGAAAATATTTTTCAAGATCTTTCTTGTTTGTGGGCCACAGGTCTGTGACTTGTAATGACAGGGCAACAAAAATGAGTGTGGATATAGTTACAACATGGACAGGCCCTTGAAAACACTGTAAAAATTAGAAATTGAGAAAGTAATGGATAAAAATTACTATAACACCTCAAAATGTTAGTGTGACCATATCTTACAGAATATAACTTAGACAGTAAGGCTGGTGTTGATCTATTAATATGGAGTTTCCCCACACTTTGATACCCAGATGCCATCCAGGGTCCACTCTGTGTGCTCTAGCAACGAAGTGAAAATTACCCTTACAGTTTTTAGAGCCTAGCTTATAGAATCAGATTTTTAAACTACATAGGCTCATTCAACAGGCTGACTAAAACCACATATAAAACTTTAGAGACAAATACACAAGTAGACATTCTATTATTTTTCAAAGTGCTATGGTAAGGATTATATAGTAGGTAGCCATGTTCTTTGGTCTATTTATGGCACCAGTATGGAAAGCAAATTATGTAGCATTTCTCAAAATGCGTCAAGATGCTGCACAGAGCCTCAGAGGCCCCCAACACCTCATCACTGAAGCAGACCAAAAATGAACCCAACATGGCTCAGGGAAATTTTGCGGAAGAGGGGTCAGAAAGAATGTCAGAGTCACATGTTGGGTCATGATATGCAGAGACATTTATCTTACCCATAACTGTGGGCTAACTCCACAATGCATGACCCTTATACCTCAACAAGGAGGGGCCAAGGGGAGGGGGTAGGTCACGGATGAGCCTAATAATGGTACCAAACTGACTGTATTTGCTGAATACAGAACTGACTAATAAACTAATTTTAAAAAAAAAGATGCTGCACATAATAAATAAAATTTTCTTATCCTTTTAAAACTTTTTCACTTTATTTACTGTGCAATATAAATTGAGAAATTTGCCAAATTGGTTCCAGCTACAACCAAAGCAGTTTCAGTTAGAAATGATGTCTGGGAGAGCGAGAGTGAAGAGTGGAGGAAGAGAAGAGATTATAGGGATGTGTCAAAAGTCCAAAGGATGCCACACTTATGTAGATAGGAGCCACTACAGGGAGGTTTCAAAGATGTTTGAGCAAGCAAATATAATGTCACATGGAGAGAATGAAATTGAGGAAGAAAAGCAGAAACATTGCTACTTTTTTAACAGAGAGATGAAATTGTATTTATTTGCTGGTATAATATGTTGTTAATGCATGTTGTGATTGATGGAACATAATAATCTACAGTTGGAAATTAAGAACACAGTGACAGATAGCAATGTGTTACACATGTTAACAGGATATGCAAAAAGGTTATGCATTTCACAGAACAATAATTATCAAATATCTTAAATGTTTTATTTTTTTATTTTTCTTGAGTTCCTAGTTGTCAGTCATAAAACAACTGAAAAGTATAATTATTTGTAAAGAGCTACCTGTCTGAATATGTTTGACACAGAGACTGACTCAGTCTACATCTAGCATTCCCATGGGAATACACATATTGTTTGGTGCTTACAAAATGGGATAGTCTATCTAGGAGGTGGTTCTACAGTCTTGCACAGAACTAGACACACTATTACAGTGTTCTACCCTGCTATTGAGAGAAAGATTCGTATATTATCTCATATAAGACTATGTTCTATTGACCTATGATACGAAGACCCAAAGAGTCATAATTCAGTGATGTGTTTTCCATGCCAGGCCACCTAGTGGCCCATGTGATTCTGAGAACACAAGTAACTTAGGATATGCCATCCAGATGGGAGCTCTAGGGTGACTGGCACCCCTGTCCTGAGGACCCCACCAAGCTTCTTCACTTAATGTAAAACAGTACATAAGTTACTACTATTCAGTGTGCTGTGCCCCATCCAGAAAGGATCCACAAGTGCAATCTGGCTCTCAAGGACTACAATGTTTTCTGTTAAGGAAGATGACTCTAAGCAGTGGAGCTGGGAGAAACGGGTTCTAGAAGGTTACCAATCCCTGTTATTTGTACAGTCTGAAGGACTACTGTAAGACCCTGACTCCAGCTTTCATGACAAAGCTTACATTTGAAAGATAACAGCGTGTGCTTGTTAACTTTGGGACAAGAAAATGCTTAGCCAACTGTCATGGTCTCTATCATGGTACCTTGAACAGTCTCAAAAAGTTAATGATAAAGCAACCAAGAAAACCATAGCTGTGTCTCCACAGCTTTATCCTGAAGGGAAGATCCTGCTTTATGGTTAGACATCCTTGTAACTGTGGTTAGGTTGTTCTTGCTATGTCAGAAATATGTTCCCACCTATGCGCATTAACAAAGGATCTACATCCTTTAAAGATGGTCATTTTCCTGAAAGGCTTATTTATATTGTGGCATTCATCCACTTTTGGGCTTTTCTAGGGAGTCATGGAGGTAAATACCTAAGAGGAAGATCTGATTCATCATGAATTGGGAGGGAAAGAAAGTCATCTTACCCCATGAACATGCACTGTGGAGTATTCACAAAACATCAAAATCCATAACACAGAACCCATTGTGTTGCTACTTGGGACAGGGCCTTTCAATTTATTTTTGTAATGCTTGCTTTGTTTAGCTAAACACAGTACTGGTTACACTTCTGTCTCTCCACTGGATTTTCTTTTTTCCTTCCAGAAAACAAGATCAAGTAGACCTCCATAACACCTTCTGCCCACTATGAACTGTTGGGGGTGGTGGGGGGAGACTGTGTCCATATTTCTCCTTGGTTCAGCCAACGTGTTGCTTAAACAGCACATAAAATTGATAGAAGACAGAAATTGGCTAGGTAGTTCAGGGGTGGCAGACCCAAAGTGAATAGCCCTCTCCTGGCTAAGTGCAGGAATTGTCCTTGGGCTCCGGGGGGGAAAACTATAGGTCACTGTACTTTAATACAGGTCAAAATATGTCAGAAAGATCTGTCCCTTCCTTATTTCTGCCTCTTTAAGGAGTCCTTCCATTCCCTTCCTAGAAATTACCAAAATTCCTGACCCAGACTCCTGGCATGAGGTGTAAACTGATTAAATCTGTCTTCCTCACATAGCCACTCCCCATAAAAAGTCTCAGAACTAAGTCTCAAGGTGTTCTCTGTGGGGAACTGCAGCTGCTCTCTGACCTTGGGAGCTGCAGGTGGTCTCTAATCCTCTTAATACAATCTCTTAATACAAAGGCCTTATCGATAAGGCACCTGATCCTAAAGCATTGTTTAGTATACAGCCTAGATAGAGTAAGCACCTGATCCTATGCATTGTTTAGTATACAGCCTAGGTGGAGCGGGCACCTGATAGAGGGAGTAACATACGACCCTGGTGAAACTGACTTTAGGCATGTAAGCATTGTCAAAAAGTTCTATCTTCTATATATAAGCTATGTCTGCCTGAATAAACGCGAGCCTTGATCAGAACTTGTCTTGGCTCTATTCCTTGCGTTCTTGTCTCAGGTTCATTCCCACTCCCTCCTTCGAGGTCTGTTTCAACTTGTGCTGCAGGCCGGCACAATTCTCCTCAAGTCCCTCTTGCCATTCTGGGCAAGAGTTCTGCTTCCTTTCCTCATGGGCCTTCTCAGCCCCCTCTTACGTCCTTGGGCAAGAGCTCTTCCTTGCTTCTCCTCTTATGTTCTAGGTTTAAGTCCACCTTCTCTCCTTCTTTCTGAGTTTTTAAGCTATAATAAAATCTTTCTGAAGCTTATCTGCTGGTCTGTGGGTATTATTCTTCCAATTCATAGGACAAAGATCTAGGAATAACTCAAATTAATTGTGCATTGGCATACAAGGAACCCAAAATTCATGTATCAAAAATACCTCAGAGTAACTGCACTGAGGTCAGAGAGAGAGACTCTAGGCCTGTCTTCTCCTCAGCCCAGAGAGATTGGTTTGTTCCCTCTTGCTGACTGATCATGTGCAAAATGAGAATGACATTCAGGCATTGGTGACACAGGCAAGCAAGTGTGCATGGGTACAGGTGCCCAGCAGTCCTGGGACAAGACAGACCAAATCGTTTCAAATCCTGTTTGTGCCTCTTTATAGGGAACCATCCCAAGGCCAGCCAAGCCATACTCTGTCCACCATTGAAGGACTCGGTAATTCCATTCTTTCTCCTTTCTATAACCTAGTAACATTGGGATCTTCTCTGTGTCCTGACTCAGAAGTTCTAAACTCCAATTTCATCTAAACAGTCTTTTATCCTTGAATTCTCAGATGGAACTTTCTATCATCACATTTTCTTATTTAAGTAATGTTTACTCCTCTTATGTATACATGATAATGATAAAAAATAAGACCCTCAAGCAGAAAACATATTTTTTTAAAAATTTTCAGTGAACTCACCCAATCACAAAAAGATAATCACCGCATAGTCTCACTCATCTAAATCTAGTTACATTTTCATGAATACAGAATATTTACAGAACAGCAAAGATTATCCGGATGAGCAGGGAAGTTGCCAGCTAAAGGTAGAAATAGAAGAAGCTTAACTTGGCAGAGATGCCTTGGAGGCTCACCAGCCACAGAAGCAACCGGAATCTCGAGCAAACCCCAGAAGCTTATTAAAAAGTGTTCTCAAAAAAAAAAAAAAGTGTTCTCAGATGTGTGGGAGTGGGATGAATATTAAAAGTGAGAGACTGGGAATTTAAAAGCCACAATACAATAACTGGTAAAGAGTGAATCTGAGCATTATCAGAAGTGGTAAAATGCAGAATTAACATTTACATCAATCAGTTAAAGATGTGTGGAGTAACTTAGCAGGGACATCTTTGAAGGAATAAAAGATGAAAGGGTGGCAGGATAAAATCACAGCTCCCTAGATAAAAGCTCAACTGTGCGGAAATATAACAAAGGGTGTGGGATCAATAATTAGAAAATAATGGAAGATGCATTGTGTGACTCATTAAAGAGTTGAGGATGGAGGCTGAACATGGTCTACTACAGCCATGGGAACAAAACACAGCTACAAGGGGATGGCAAGAATATACCATCATGGTTCATGTGAATGACATACCGTTTAGGAGAATAATGAGAACATGCCATTCCACCTCCATTTAACTCTAAGAAGAGAAGAATTATAACCACAGACCTTAAGAACAACTAGATTACATTAAAAATTAAAAATCGAGAAAAATCAACTCCTACCAAATCAGAGAGCCAGAGCCTCAGAGGCCCCCAACACCTCATCACTGAAGCAGACCAAAAATGAACCCAACATGGCTCAGGGAAATTTTGCAGAAGAGGGGGCGGAAAGAATGTCAGAGTCACATGTTGGGTCATGATATGCAGAGACATTTAGCTTACCCATAACTGTGGGCTAACTCCACAATGCATGACCCGTATACCTCAACAAGGAGGGGCCAAGGGGAGGGGGTAGGTCACGGATGAGCCTAATAATGGTACCAAACTGACTGTATTTGCTGAATACAGAACTGACTAATAAAAAAAAATAAATAAAAATCAAGGTTACTTTCATTTTTCTCAATGGTGAAACAAGACCCTAGAGGTAGTGGGCCAACATGATTACATGCTCAGAGTAAAGTCAGCACAGGGCTTATTTTATTTGAGAAGGAAGAGATCATCTTTTAGAGAATATCTAATGTCTAAGGCACTTTGTCAACATTCTCCTTATCTTCAACCTAGCTAAAAGATACATTTCGAACAGGATTTATGATAAAAAATATAGATACCCAAAATGGATCCTCAATAACTATCAAGACAGAGAACCCAAGGAAATGTACATAAACTAGGAAGGAAAGAGTTGGCTAGGTAAATATTAAAATGATTGTTTACTTTTACACATTAAACAACTTGCTTAAATAAATGCAGAATGTCAACCCACAGGGTGCTTAAAGCTGGACCACAGACATGGCCTCTCTGGAGGTGACACAGCATGGAGAAGTGACAGTTAGGGGGAAACACTGCAGGTGGTAGCAGTAGCTTTGGAAAACTGAGGGCATGCTTGGGGAGATGAAGTCTGAGCATCCTGGCACACATCTTCCCGAATGTGCCTTGCTCACACTTTAGGGAATCCATCTGCAGTCACTGTAAAGGAAGGTTGAAGGAAAAGCTTAGAACTCAGGTTCTAACATTCTCAACATAATGTTGTCAGTCAGAAGTGGTATAGTAAAGTACGTACAATCCTGTTAGATGATCCCCACAAGGCAGAGGTTCAAGTATTTCACACAGATTGCCTTCATTCCACCTACATTTATCATTAACCAAATTGGAAAATGTTTTCATTTTACCAGGAAGCCAAACCGATTTTTTGAAAATATGTCTGATATTTAGTTATGAGGAAATGGGGGGGGGGGTGGGCATGCCAGGGTCTCTTGCCTCCACAAAAGAAAACCAGATTCATGCATCATTTTATGTATCTGGCTTTTAGGGAGTACTTAGGAATCAAACTGGGGTCTGCAGAATTTTCAAGAAAGCACCTTTAACTACTGAGCCATCTTCCCAGCTTCCAAGCTTATACTCTGCTTTTCAAGCACACAGGGCCATGGCAGGAAATTCCTGGAAAAAGGAACTGGAATTGGGGATACTTTGACGAAAGGAGGTGGAAATACAGGATATAAAGGAGCACTCAGAGATGGGATGTCTGCAGTGGTTTCCTTTTTTTTTTTTTTTTTTTTTTTTAGAAATTATATTTATTTTTATTTAAGACGGAGAGAGAGAAAGACGACAGAGAATAGATGTTCCAGGGCCTCTACCCACTCACTGCAAATGAACTCCAGACACATGTGCCACTTTCTGCATCTGACTTACGTGGGACTTGGAGAATCAAACCGGGGCCCTTAGGCTTCACAGACATGCACCTTTAACCACTAAGCCATCTCTCCAGCCCTCCTTCTTGTTTTTAATATTTTAAATTTAAATATTTTTAATTATACACAAAATAATATAGTGTAAAGACTCAAATAAGCTATTTAAAACAAAATACTTTGAATTTAAATATTGATTTGATTTTTGTCTCTGGAAATGTTGCTTATTTATAGTTTGGAGATGAAATTAGCATTTTCATCATAGGGTGTTCCAAGGACTGAATAAAAGCTCATGGGTCAAGTCTTTGTCATGAAGCTTGGCCCAAGGTTAAAAGTCCATAAATGATAGTTCCTCTTATTAATATGAAAAAAAAAATCACAGAAATTGAGTGAGGGGAATCTACACATTAAAATTTAATGTTTCAAGTTTTTAAAGGCAAATTTGATTATGAAGCACACTATATGGGGCTTATTTAAAAAATCTTGGCCAAACCAGAAAACTCATAGAATGTGTATTTTCTTAAAAGTACCAAGGAAATATCTCTTACTGGTTCATTAACAAAAATATTTTTAAAGTCAATATTTTAAAAGTTAAGAAACTCAGATCAGTGAACTTAGTTATTTATTACACAGCATTTGAGAAAAAAATAATTAAAATTTCTCAACTGCATAGTAAATTTTAGTGTACTTCTTGTTTGCTTAGGATGGAATGTTTTATGCCAGTTTTATTATGAGTCTTTTTAACTAAAATTACCAATGAATAAAATTATTATTTTGTCCAAACCAAATAGAAAGAAAAATCCCTGTGTGTTCCACAACTAGTAATTCCTTTTCCCATGGACAGTAAACACACTGTGTTAGGCACCCTTGGTGGATGCCAGGACTTCTTAGATGAGCTGTAGATATAAGAGAAGTGCCTTGGTGCATGGAAACTTGAGTCAGAACATAAATTACTCTTCTATTAAGTACTTATTAATCAGGAACTTAGAGAAGCTTTGCATGCAAACCCCTTCTTTAATGGATATGAATCATTTGTCTTTGGGTAAGATATTGCTTCTTTCAACTTCATCTTGAACTGGGAACAAAGTTAGCTCATGTTTCATAGGATTCTTATGATCATTTAATGTAAGCGTTCAATAAATAGACTGATTTCATGTTTCTACATCAGGAAATCACTGGAAAGAATAGCTGGGCAATTAAGTGAAAAACAAATCTGTACTCAATTACAGAAACAGAGGAAAGGATATTATGACATGACTGATGGCAAAAATAATCTTATAAACCTTTCTTCTACACAGAGGTATAGTAAAGCACTTTAGATTATTTTACATTCCTTAGCCAGAGAATTTTTACAGTAAAAAAATAATCCATTTCTATTGCATTAAATTCAAGACAATTTTTTGGACAGGAATATTCAGTGCTGCTCACTTCATCCTAGGAAGCTTAGCCAGTGGTCAGGATGAGACATCAGTTTCTGTCCAAGCTTGCTCAACCTGAAAATGAACAGGTGGGGCTATTCCATCAAGATGTTCTCTAAAATTTCCCCCTGTTCTGATTTTTATAGCTCTTTTCCTTTCCTATAAGCTATATTTGTTCTGTGTAGCAGAACTGACTTGAGGAATACATTAATAGAAGCTACAGTGCTAAAACGACTAAAAAAGAAATCAGTGGCTCTTGTATGGTGGTGGAGTATGTCTGTCTTTCCAGCACTGGGAAAGTAGAGGCAGGAGGATCAAGAGTTCAAGGTCAGTTTGATCTACAAGAGACCATATCTTCAAAAAAGAAAAGAAAAGAAAGAAAAGGAGAGGAGAGAAAAGAAAAATGAGAAAAAAGAAATGAGTCAATGGATAATTGTCTCCACATTCACAGATCTGTTATTTCTTGCTACATTGGGGTCTGCTACACTTCACTTCCAGGGCTGGATGGAGACCTGCCAGCCCAGCAGTCAGGTGTGAGGTTACCTGTTCAGAAAAGCAATTATCAGGTTGGAGGATTCTGTTGTCATGGTAACAGGGAGCCCATGCCCCAGTGAAGTGATCAGGGCAGATCTTAGCCTGTGTGGTGTTTCATCCTCACCACCCCCAATCTTTTACTTCTCCAGAGTGTGAACAGAAGGTGAAAGTGCTTCATTTTCCCCATATGCAAGTCCTGCCCTGCTTCTCACATATGAACGTCCTTTCCCTCATGTATACAAGTCCCACACCCTTGCTATAGGTCATTAAGACATCTGAGAAAATTAAGAAAATTGAGATGTCAGACATAGGCAGAGCCCTGGGTTAAAGCAAACCTCAACTGTCTGATAAGAAGGCCCCAGGCTATGGAGAAGTTGCAGCAAGCAGCTTGAACCACCAGGGGACCAGACCTGCAGGGGAGTTCCTCCCCCCATTATAGAGGGGGGGTTACAGTGAGCCAGGATCCCCTATTCTTGGGGGTCACAATAAGCCTGGACCACCCCCCCCACAAAATCTCGGACCCCGAGATCAGCAGAATGTAAGGCCACTCCCTCTCCAAGCACAGGATACCTAGACATTCAGATAAGACTTAGGCTTTGCCCATGACCCTGTGACCTTTGACCAGTTGCATAGGAAACTCCTTATATGGTAACAGCCAGAACCTTTGCACAGCCCATCCCCCTGTCATTGCTGGAATGAATGTCCCCATATGCTAATTAGGCATCAGCAAGTAACTTTGTATATCCAATCCCCTTAGGATCCTCAACAGTTTATAAACCCATTTCCCTATTGATTAAAAGGAGCTGTTCACAGAGACTGTGTTGCAGTCAGGTTTCACATTGCTGGTAGAAATCACCCAACCAAGAGCAGCTTGTGGGAAAAATGGCTTTATTTTGGCTTACAGGCTCAAGGGAGAAGCTCCATGATGGCAGGGAAAACAATGGCACGAGCAGAGGGTGGACATCACCCCCTGGCCAATATCGGGTGGACAATAGCAACAGGAGAGTGTGTCAAACACTGACAAGGGGACACTGGTTATAACACTCATAAGCCCGCCCCCAACAATACACTGACTCCAGGAGGCTTCAATTTCCAATTGTCATCAGCTGGAGAACCTAGCATTAAGAATACCTAAGTATATGGGGGACACCTGAATCAAACCACCACAGACTGTCTCTCGAGAGTGACTCTTCCTCCCCTTGTGCGCTCACCACCATGGTTGCCTGAGCATCGTCGGGCAGCCCTGGAGGACCCAGGGACCCACATTGAGACTCCCAGATGTTCTGCTGAAAGGAAAGGGGAGTTGTCAGGCAATTCACCTGCACTTACATATGCATGCATTGGCTTCCCTGCAAACAACAAGGCTAGTAGCTATGCATGTTAGGGTGTGTGATGGAGCAGCCACGTGCCTGCTTCTTACTTCTTCCCTCCTCTGCCCTAGGCACTGGCTTCTTACTCAGTTGTCTAGCCCCTATTTTCCTCAATGGGCAGAAAAGAGAAATGCACCTAGCAAAAGCAGAGTAAGAAAAATAAAATATGTCTTTGAGGTGAGGCTAACTTAGATGTATATGCAGTGACACATTTAGCCCAGCCTGGAGTAAGTTGCCAACCAATGGCCTCCTACCGCCTTAATGATACCTTAGACGACCTTTGAAATGAAGCCTTAGAAAACAGCATCATATAAAGTCTTTGAACAGGTATAATACAATAGCATTTGTCCCTGTTTAATCTATTTCCCATCACAAAACCCTGCCTCAGAGCTGCTGGCTGCCTTTGGGTAGGAGAATAGCACTCACAATTTAGATTGCCTGGGATAAAATACCCTGCAAGAAACTTGTCATGGCTTTGGGATGGCTGAAACCCTCCCCTCCAAGGAAGGATGAGTTTCACCCCAAATCCATGGGCCAAAAAGAAATCCAAGGGCTCCACGGTGAAAATTGTTCTTAGAAAATATATGTTTCAAATAGATCGATAATTAGGGATTAACTCAATCATATAAATTTGGAATATTAGTATCTGAGTACTTTCCCTAAAGGCTTACCAAGTCATTTCAATCCTACTATATTTTTTAAATATTTCCATGGAGTTGGAGATCAAATTCAAGGCTTAAACACACCAGGCAAATCCCCTACATCTGTGCTGCATGCCAAGTCCTATGCATTTTTACTGTAGCCATAAAGACATTACACATTAAATGCAAAAATTAATCAGTGCAATCACCCATTGAAAAGAAGCCCGTGACCATGAAAACATAGCTATTTTCCATGGGAGTCACTATGGCTAAAGTGGAAAGTATCTAGCTCATAAGTCTAAAATGGAAATTCCAAGGGAGCTTCAAAATTGTGATATCTGCAATGTGCATGACTTTGGTGGGATGAAGACTGATTTCAGTGTCTATGGTTGTGTTCTGTGATGATGCTTGTTTGCTTCCTTGTGGGGATGCCTTCCTGGAGCACAAGGCTTGTCTCTTATGCTGCTACTAGTCCAGTAGAACATTCATTCACTCATTCTTTCAATAAGCATTTCTACTCCTTGAGTGTTCTGTCACATTGCTCATGTATATAGACACATAAGTCCATACTCCTTGTGGACTGATGTCCCAGGTCCATGAAAAAGACAGATGGGAGTCATAGACTTTAGTGACGAATCTCTGTTAGGAGAGGGACTAGGCCTGTGGGTCCAGAACAAAGGAGATGTCCTAGATTCAAACTGGAGGGATGTGGAGGGATGGGGAAGGGATATGAAAAGGATGTTGGAGGAATAAGGAGGTATGTGGGAAGGATGGTGAAGGGATAGGGGTGGGAGGAGGAAAGGAAGAGGAAAGGATGGGTGAAGTATGAGGGCGGGATGAGTGACAGATGGGGTAACATTTCACCAACAATGCTTCAAGCTTAGTCCATAAAGAAGATGGGCAGGCAGTGACTGTGTATGCAGAGCATCTAGGGTACTAGTGATTTGGGAAGGCTGACTAGTCTATGCTGACACCAGCAGTTCTGCAGAACTTTTATGGTGACCAGGAGAATGGCAACCATTGAGCTGAGTTGTATATAAGCAACAGTCACCTTGATATCATGACTTTTAGCCACTGATGAGAGAATATTCCTCCAGGGCTTTAAATAGGAAAGGCAGTATGTGCAATACAAGGTATGTGTGACCTAAAGAACTGGGAAAAAATGAGGTCTTGTAAAGCTGTAGATGGTAACACAATACAAGACAGTCATAGAACAACAGGTTTTCCCAAAATTTGACTTTCTAACAAATATTCACATTCCACGAAGATAGATTATGTACTGTATTTAGTTTAGATAGAGTGGTTGAAGATATTTCTGGTGTTTCCTATTTTGGTGTCTAAGCAATCACATCAGTGTGGTCTGAATCTCATTCTTGGCATCAGGAAGGAGATTCTGGAAGAGCTTTACATGAGGGAAAATTCACACCTAAACTTCCTGCTGAGGCATGGAAAGTAAGCAACACCACACACACAAAGAACTTGCTCAAGAGGTAGGATAAGGTCTTGGTAAAAGGAAGACACCTCTGCTGGTCTTATTTCTTTCATGAATAAAAATATGTTTATGAATTGTTAATATCTTTGGGAATTTATGTCCATCTTACAAGAAACAGGGTTAGTGTTTCAGTCAGGTTCACATTGCTGGCAGTAAACACATAACCAAGAGCAGCTTTTGGTTAAAAAAAAAAAAAAAAAGGTTTATTTTGACTTGCAGACTCAAGGGGAAGCTCCAGGATGGCAGGGGAAAACAATGGCATGAGCAGAGGGTGGACATCACACCCTGACCAACATAAGGTGGATAATAGCAACAGGAGAGTGTACCTAACACTGCCATGGGAAAACTGTCCATAACACCCTTAAGCCCACCCCCAAAAATACACCGCCTCCAAGAGACCAGCATTCAGTATACCTAAGTTTACAGGGGACACCTGAATCAAACCACCACAGTTAATTTTATTCAATGTCCATATACCCAGCAATAGTGGGGTAGCCTAATATGAATATACTTCCCAATATTGCTTTCTGTTCTAGAAAAAAAAGTGACAAAATTTATCATCTAAGAGGATCCCTTAGTTAACATGCCAGATTCCTTGAAAGTCACGACAGTTGAGTACCTTGATTTTTTTATGTCCAGAGTTCACTCAACAATTGTCTCAGTGATAGATGGATTGCAAAACCTTGCCAGATATGAGAATATACAACATGTATGTTCATGATACAATAAGCAAAGGTCAGCATATTACAATGGTTGTATAACACAAATTCTATGGTATAACATGACAGTTAAATACACAAATGATATAACCACAGCATACATAGTTAGTCTGGAATAAAATAGGCGATAGTTGGAGGATGGCCACAGGTGACAGCAATAAGAAAGTAGAAAAGGGAAAAGATTCTTAGCCAAATCTTCCTCTCATAGTAAACAAAAATAATTTCCTTTTAACAGCTAATTCCTTTCATCCTGAAATTCCTGATACCCCCCAATACCTTCACTGGATAGGCCTCATCAATGATCTCACCTGCTGGCTATACCACATTGTGGGTCTTCTCACACTATTGGCAGCTTCAAGTTTCCGCTATTTAGTTAACATAAATGTGACTTCTGAGAAACTCATACCACACTGAAGTGTTTTGTTTAGACTGTAATTTTAAGGCAGTGCAGGTCTTTATTATGATCACCTTAAGCAGATGGGATGTGTAGAAGCTGTTGATAGTTTCACCTGTAGTGACAGGTCACCATGATCAGGAGCCAAAAACAGCAAGATTTCATCATTCTAAGCTGTTTATGGCACAAAGCCATCTTGGTCATATTATTTAAATTTATATGTAAATTCATTAAAAATTAATGTGGGAAAAAGATATATTATAACCAAACAATAGACAGAGACAGAAGCAATGCCTGAAGAATTTTGTGCTCCACTAATAGATGAACTATAGTACACCACAGGAAGCTGTAAGGAGATGGGGGTTCTATCATGAGTATGTCTCTGTTATATCCCCACTGATAACTTCGAGGCAACTCCACTTTTGTAATCAAAACAAGGAACGGGGCAACCAAACTTGAGCATCAGACTCACAGTCATTACCACAAGTTTCTGTGTGACCATTCAGTGTGACACATTTTGGGAAACAGGATCAGTCTGTATGATCATCTCCCTCAAGTCTTCCTGTGGGCAGATCCTAGGAGAGGCTTCTCAGCAGGTATTTTAAATGAATGAATAACCCTCAATATAACAATGCATTTAGGCTTTTATTACAGTTTGTAATTCAGATCTGCAGCCACCTGAGTGGAGGACTTGTCACTGTTAATGTCTTAGGATCCAGCCCTAAGGTGTGGTGGGGGATTTGAAATTCCAGTCTAAAGATATGCAAAGTGCCTGAGTTCCCACAGGAGTTCCTGAAGTGTGCTATGTGATGTAGCTTTTGGGATTTTTTTTGTCTTGAGGCTTGTCTCTCTCTGCTTGGTCCAGTGAGAGAGGTCAATTTTCTTGGCCATTATGGAACTTCCCTGGATCTGTAAGCTTTAAAACATATTCCTTCTTGGGCTGGAGAGATGGCTTAGCAGTTAAGGCACATGCCTGTGAAGTCTAAGGACCCTAATTCAATTCTCCGGGTCCACATAAGACAGAAGGACATGGTGGCGCATGCATCTGGAGCTCATTTGCAATGGCTAGAGGCCCTGGCGACCCATTCTCACACACTCTCTCTCCCTCTCTCTGGCTCGAATAAATAAATAAAATATTTAAAAAATCCCTTCTTCCGTAACTGTGCCTGGTTTGGAAGTTCATCTCGGTGACATGAAGCTATCTACTTACACTAGGGAAATATTAACTTGGCAAATACACCTCAGACTCATAAACTTTTAAAATAAACTTTCAGTTCTGTGATGGCACTGTGCCAGCCCCGGGATCCAATGAGCAGTTGTCCAGGAAGACTGCAATCCCACTGTTGTGATTAGTAGAGTATGACTACAGGGTAAGTATTTATAACCCATGTAAACAATCAAATAGAAAAAAAAAAAAAAAGACTGGACCTATCTTTAAAACTGACTAACACAAGTGGCTTAAAAATAATGTCCCGTGAATAAATTCCATAGCATAGTTGGAGAAAATCCCCCAATTCTATCGAAATGTATTTATTTTAATTTGATTCACTACTATTCCAGGCTATCTTGCATATCACTTATTTCATTATATTCTAGATCTGTTTTTCAAATACCATCTGGAAACCAACATAAAACATTTCCAGTTGAGACAATTTTAATTTATGTCAAATAGGATCCTTTGGGGGTAAGACTGAAACGTACTATAGCAACAAACATCACCGTCAAGATTTTCCTGGTAAAGCTAGTACCTTTAAATATCAGAGAAATGCATTATGAGATTTTTAGAAGTGTTTAATCTATCATCTGTCTATGTATCTATCATGTGTTTATCTACCTAGCTTCTCTATATCTATTGGTTTATGCTACACATTGACAAAATTAATTTATTTAAAAAATATTTTATTTATTTATTTGAAAAGGGAAGAAAGATATTGGGTGTACCAGGGCCTCCTGCCACTGAAAACAAACTCCAGATGGAAGTGCCACTTTGTGCATGTGGCTTTATGTGGGTTCTGGGGAATTGGAACATGGGTCATTAAACTTTTCAGACACGTACCTTAACCACTGAACCATCTCTCCAGCCTGCCATATCAATAAATTTTAGTTGACAGATGTTATTTAAACATGTAAGAATACATTAAAATATTTTTCCTATAACTGAAATCTAACAATCAAGTTTTTGTTTCTTCTAGTTATATCCAACAATTAATTTTTTCAACATGATAAAATAGTTAATTAATCCATGTGAGGCACACAATAAAGTGAGTCAGTGCTATGTTCATTTTGAATAGATGTCTCAAATCAAGAGGGAACTGTGAAACTCCTATTTTCCATGAAATTTCAAAGATATAAAAAATTACATGCCAAGTGCATTTGACAATAATATAATATAATATAATATAATATAATATAATATAATATAATATAATATAAATAAGAGTACTTATGTATACTTAATATAAAGAAGAGTATCACACCTGGGTGTTTCTGGAGTACGTGTTGGTGACTAATGGCATCTGAGTAGCACTGGCATGCAGCTTGGCTCAGAACCAGCCACTATGCAAGATGAAAGAGCCCGTGACTACACATAATCTCAGTAATTGTGGTTATGCTTTGAAATATCACCATATCTTAGCTAAATTGAAATTTGCAAAAGAAAATATACATATTTATCTTCCTTTTTGTTCATAAACATCACTGAAGAGAAAGAAAAGAAATAAAAGAAGGAAAGAAAGAAGGAGGGAGGAAGGAAGGAAGAAGCAAGGAAGGGAGGAAGGTAGGTGCTGGCCTACAAAGTCATGATGGAGGGAAAGCAGGATTCTGTCAACTCATCATCAGAGATGGAAATGTGGAGCGTTCCAAATTTAAAACTTATTTCTGTAGCAGGTGAACATTGCAGGTCAGTGGGACAATTCTACCCTAGCTTGGAATAAATTAATAACTGCATGTTCTGTGACAAGAAGAAAAGTGTGTTCACATTCCTCATTCCATGTGTGTACATTCATTATTGATTGACTGGCACATGTCAGCAGAAATGCTAGAGGCTGGGTTGGCTTGTGTACACATGGAACAGGAAGCAGCACCGTAGGCAAGGATATTCCTCTATGTGTCGTTGGAAACAATTAGTGTGCGTTTACCACACAGGTATAAAATTATAGTTGCAAGTCATAGCAAGCATGTGAATTAGGACCACAGGAATAAATCCCTTTCTTTCACTCTTTAAAATTAATGATCTATTCAATTCTCATCGTGTCTGAGGTGGAGACCTTGTTCATAGGCTGACTTGACAGCCAAGAAGCTTGTGGATAGACTCCTCATAACTTAACACTGTCTCACATCTAACAAGACAAGAAGGTGACACAGTTATTTTGACCCCTCATGTTCTGTTATTTTCCTTTTCCAGGACTGGAGAATCAACCTCAAGACCTTGCACATGCTAAGCAAGCACTACCATGGAGCCTCACCTCCAGCCCACTGTCCATGCTCTTTATCCCCCAGCATTACCTCCAAACTTAAGTAATCCCCTTCCAAGAAAAAGACCTTTTTTCCCAACCATAAGGCTGATTCAACTTATATGCATTTCTACTGAGTTCTGGGAAATGGCAGGTATTAGATTATAAATAATGTAAAAATTGGCAATCAAATAAAGGAGCCTTGTTCAAAGTTGCAGAATAGCTTATTATAGTGGGAGAGTACACTCCAGTCAGTCACAAGCCCTACACAGTGGACTAGTTTGCCAACCCGTCAAGCTGGGTCTGGATGAAGGAGTCATTTCAGCATTCTATCACTGTTTTCTTGTCTATGAAAAGGAAATGGTGTCTACCCCATTTGTATAAAACACTACTATGTAATTCAATCCAAATTAGGTCATCTCTGCCTGAACATCTTTCAATGGTCACAGAAACTCATTCAAACTTTGAATGGATGTTTATGTAAGTTTAAGGCTGAAGGCCCAGAAAGAAGGCTGGGCATATTGACTGGTGGGGAGTACCAAATTACTGTGCTATCAAACATGAAACATGAGTGTGACCCACGCCCCTCATCAGAATTAGATCTTATATGTCTATCCCCTCTGTGATTGGTGCCAGATGTGTGGGTCCCCAACTTTCAGAATTGACAGTAAAATCTGTGATTATAGGTAAACTTGAAAGTGTACAGAGTAGCACATTATAAGCAGAAGGAAGACCACCAGAGAGCAAGGAATCAGAAGAA
Organism: Dipus sagitta; assembly: GCA_036346955.1. NCBI lineage: Eukaryota > Metazoa > Chordata > Mammalia > Rodentia > Dipodidae > Dipus > Dipus sagitta. The sequence goes on from CM070783.1 coordinate 41,692,097, forward strand.
AATCCAAAAAGAAAACAGAAAAGTAGTGCCAGTATTAATTAATTTTTACTGAGCTGACAAGGGACTTCAATATCCAAAGTAATACTTATCTATACTGCCATGTACCTAGTCATCTGAAAACCACTGCTGAGAATTGCAGGAGAGGTGATTGGATGGACAGTGGTATTTAATGGAATTTCTCCCTCCCTTCATTCCTCCCTCCCTCCCTCCATCCCTCCCTTCCTTTCTTCCTTCCTTTCTTTCTCTTCTTTCCTTAAAATTAATAACATATTTTGTACCGATGCATAATATGTTTGTACTATCTTTTGCTCCTCCCTACCAGTGGGGGTCCTTCTCAGTGAGTTCATGATAGGCTATTGTTTGGGATGGCATATCCCTTTTTTTTTTTAATCTTTGCTTTATTTTTAAGCCAGGATCTCACATACAGCATAAAATGCCTTCAAGCACACAACTCTCCTGCCCACTCCTTCCCGAGTGCTGGCAGCACAGGTGTGAGCTGCCATACCTGGCTAAAAAGTCTCATTTCGGGCTGGAGAGATGGCTTAGCGGTTAAGCGCTTGCCTGTCAAGCCTAAGGACCCCGGTTCGAGGCTCAATTCCCCAGGACCCACGTTAGCCAGATGCACAAGGGGGCGCATGCATCTGGAGTTCGTTTACAGAGGCTTGAAGCTCTGGCACGCCCATTCTCTCTCTCTTTCTCTGCCTCCTTCTCTCTGTCGCTCTCAAAAAAAAAAAAAAAAAAAAAGAAAAAAAAAGAAAAAAAAAGAAAAAAAAAGTCTCATTTCTTCTTGCTGCCCTCTTGATCATAAACACACTCACACATTAAGAAAATATTACAGTCGATGTGCTTTTATGGGGAAAGCGAGCTTTTCTGGAAGAATTTTATTCTAGTCAAGTAACTTTGCACTTCCAAGGCAGGAGAAAGCATTGTTTAATCTCACATATGCATAAGGCTGTGGGGGAGTATGGTCATTAAATACAGAATAAAATTAAAAAAAAAAAAAGAAAGTCTGGGCGATTAAGCAGAATGAAGAATCCAAGAGTCAGGAATTCACCGTATGAAATACTACATGGAACTCCCTGACTGTGGGAAGGCAGGCCAGACAAATTGCCTAGAAACCCCCCAGAATAGCCCTCATAACTCACACACAACACAGATAGATTCATAGTCTAAACAAATCAATTGGTCATGCAGACCTGCCTGACAGAAAGCCACGCAGATCTCCCTCAGGGACAGCCATGTACAGCTCCCCCAGCAGACACCACCCATGTATCTGAACTCAGAAAGAGTGCAGAATTCTCCACCTGAATCAGGATTATCACCAGGTTCCACATTATAGAAATGAGATTGCCACTGTAATAAACTGACTATAATTTATAAATTTATTCTTATTTATATACAGAAAATGAAGGAAATACCAAAATGATTAATAACAATTGACAGCTTATGAAACAGTAATTGACTCTTTCTTGCCTTTCTGTACTCTTTGATGTTTCTTTATGTGCAAATGTATGCGTGCATATGATTTTTAAATTAGAATGTCAAATAAAACGATGGCGAGATGGCTTAACACTTAAGATATTTGCCTGTGAAGCCTAAGGACCCAAGTTTGATTCCCTAGGGCCCACATAAGCCAGATGCACAAGTGGTGCATGTGTCTGGAGTTCATTTGCAGTGAGTAGAGACTAGTGACTGATGAGGACATTCTATCTCTGTCTAACAGCCTCTTTCTCTCAAATAAATATTTTTTAATAGTCATATAAAATAAAATTACCTAGTTCAGTGGATAGCTGAAGAATGAAATTTTTCTCTGGGGCTTACAGGCAAACATGGACAACAGCTTGAAATAAAAATAAGACAATTTAACTGTAGGCAATTCAGATGCTTATTTAAATGGGATTTAAGTTGCACAAGTAATATACTTTTGAAAATTATAATATGGGGCTGGAAAGATAGCTTAGTGGTTAAGGAGCTTGCCTGCAAAGACAAAGGAACCAGATTCAGCTCCCGAGGACCCACATAAGCCTGATGCACAAAGTGGCATATGTATCTGGAGTTTGTTTGCAGTGGTTGGAGGCCCTGGCAGCCTATGTTCTCATTCTCTCTCTTTCTCTCTTTCTCTCTCTCTCAAATAAATAAATGAAAATAATTTAAAATTATAATATATAAATGCATTTTTCTTCTTGTCACATATCACTGATGTACTGAAGAAAGAATCAGAAAATAAATGAAAGGATCAATGGTCTCCATTCCTATAATAAAAGACAATATCCATGTGAGAGAAAATTACAATGTGATAATACAGTAACTCAGAATCTGGAGTTAATGTAGAATATCAGAATAAAAGGAAGAAATAAATGAAACAAACGAGAAATAGCTAATCATGCCCCAAAGAGTAATTTACATAAGTTGTTGGTGCGACTCTGAGACTCCTTAAGGGCTTTGAACTAAACATTTCATTACATGTTCTGTTAGAATTAATTATCAGATGGAACCAGACAGCACAGAAACTTCAGAGACATCAACTTATGAACATCATTCCTCTCCAGTTAGTCTAGTAATAAGACAGCTAGGATGTTGACACATTCCATTATACACTTGTCCTGAGAGCTGGTGAATGTCCCCCATTGTCTATTTTCTCTCTATTTGAGAATATCACATAACACTATTCACACAAATGGTGAAATTTCCATTTTTCAAACAATTTTATAGCCAACTCTTATTGCTATTGCAATATTTAAAAATGATATTTAAATAAATTTATGGAATGCAACTTTTGTGCTTTCCTGTCTATACTGCACAACTTAGAAAGAAATATATACAATTTAATGAGCTGGACATTACTTAAACATACAGCTAATTATCCCTGAAGGACAAAAGAATCTGCATGATTCTCCCCCACATATGAGAATTCTGTTCTATCAGTATTTTTTTTCTCCTAAAACAGCTATGTCTTCTCATTCAGCACTAGTATTTGCTATTTGTTTTCATTCCTCTTATTGATAAAAAGAGCCTTGAAATGTTCTCACAAAATGCTTATGCTAAGTGCTTGGTCTTGCTGATTTTCTTTGGAGGATGTGTCAGTTGCATTCTCTGTGATGGGACAAAATACTCCACCAGAAGCAGCCCAGGTAAGGAGAGTTTATTTAGGCCTACTCTTCCTGCTTCTAGTCCACCATGGCAGGGAAGACACAGTGGCAGGGGCTTGAGGCAACTGCTCATATTGAGTCCACAGTGAGGGGGCACAGAGAGGTGCATACCGACTGTTTAACCAGCTTTCTCTTTTGTATAGTCCAGGATCCCAGCGTAGGAGATAATGTTGCCCACAGCTAAAGTGGGTCTTCCCACCTCAGTGATCAAATCTAGAAAACCTCTAGCAGATCTGTTTCCATGGAGATACTAAATTCTAAATTGGCAACTAGAAATTACCCATCACAGCAATACTCTCCCAAATCTTGAGACTGTTGTGAGCCTATGCTCTCAATTGGATTCTGTGATCTTGAATTTTCCTGTTTTGGCTCTCAACTCACCAAACTTGCTCATTTCCACTATTTTTGTTCCCTTTCCTAATAACTCATCCCAGTTCAAAGTCATTTTTTCTATTTTCTGAGTAAAATTATATTCACAATCTTTTAAGTTTCCAACTATACAGAGAATATTATTGTTAAATAAATGCATGGCCTCTCACACCAGAAGAAGAGGCTTGTAGTCACACAGATGGCTGTACCGTACCTTAAATTTGTGAACCAATTATAGCATTTAAATTAGTCTCATTATTATATTTCAGGTAAAATGGAAGACCTGCTAAGTCATTCTGTATCAGGAAAAGACATCATATCCACATTCTTAGTATCCATGGTGACACATTTGCACAACTGTTTGAAAATACCAACCTCATGATATGACTGTTTTTCACTTTAATGAATGGTATTATGTCTGCTAACTAAGATCATTTATTATGTGCAGAAAACAATGAAGTTCCCTTAGAAAGAGATCCAAGTGACTATGGGTTTTACCTCCCAATGAGAGTCCTTGCTGCTCACTTGTGTAAAATATGAAGCTTTCAGATCATATAAGAGCAAACATTGGACTGACCTTGGACTGAATTCAAACCTGACAGCTCATGTGGAAAACAGCCAGTCCAGGGACTCAATGTGACAGCTATGTGCTGTGAGGTGTGACTGTCACAGTGAGCTAGTGGGCCACACAGGGACTGTGAGCACACTTCCAATATGTGCAATATGTGCAGGATCTCTGAAGGAAATGAAGCCCAGCATGCCCACCATCACTGACAGCACTTGCTTGAGAAAACTTACATAGTCAAGAGTAGGCCCAGCATTAATCCAACCAGAAAGCCTAGTTGTGTTATCTGAGGTGGGAGGGAAAGTAAAAAGAAAGCAAGTTGGCTAAATGGAATGGTTTCACCAGCGTTAAAAAGCATTCTATAATCCCTTACCTCTTTATACTTCCGTTTCTCACCATGTCATTCATCCCACTATCCTCCCACTTAAAGCTGCAATTATGATTATCATAGTAAATTGCATTCACATTTGCTATCTGCAACAGTCCACCTTTTATAAACCCAAAGCTAGTATTATTTTTACAGAGAGGCAGGTACATATTTTCCTAACTTCCAATCAGTATGCATGTGTGGATATCTTAGTTGCATGGTTTCCATGGAATTATGATAAAACCATAATATTCAAAGATCAAGTTTTGTTTCCAAGCATTTTTACATGAACTGGATAGTAATGTTTTGGGAATTTCATTTAGATTTTCATTTTCTTCTATTGTATAATGAGCAGGAAAATTAATTATAACATGGCAAAGAAGTAGCAAGTATTTAGCTATATTTACAATGCTCATTTAATTAATCAAAATTAATATTTATAGCCTTTTGATAATCATATAAGAATAGAAACAATAACCCATCACCTGTATGTACATAAGAAAGCTGACAAAGTTGAGTGCATGCCACTGTCTGGGTTTCAGCCAGTTAGGGTTTGATCTGTGGCAAGGTAGCATTTGGTGAGCTGTGAGCCCTCAGAGGCATTCAGAGACTTTCAAAACACCTGACTGATCTAAAAGGGATTAGTTCTTCCAGGGAGATGGGTAGCCACCCAAAGCATCTCTTGGAAGCAGGATAAGATCAACTCTCTACACTGGATTTAGTTCTGAGGTAATCATAGTCATATCACAGGTATTGAGTTCACAAAAATCTACAAGGCAGGCTATATTACAACTGATAGCAGTTGTGGAGAGCCATCCTCCATAAGAAACAGCCCCACATCGATTCTGCTCTGCAAATCCAGGGGAAGCTACCGACTTCCTTGACAGCCCAGGCAGCCTAGGGATAAGCCCATCACCAGGTGGCCTTTGTGTCCTCCAGGCCTCTTCCCTGAAGTCCAATCTTTCTCATTCAGATAGCAATCAATAGGTTAAGCCCCTGCTCTGTTTACTCAGGTTTCCAGGATCCATTCAGATTTAATACCTTAACAAGGGAAGATGTGTGAGAGGAAATGAATGGGAAACAAGCCCTACAAGATTCCCAAGTAAGAACTTGGCTGTTTAACACTGTTTTATGTCAGGAGTCTGGGCTGCCAAAATTTTCTTCAGAACAGGCCATTACCTTGTTTACAGTTCCCAGTAGAGATTCAAGTGGACATCTACAGCTTACACATCATTTCACATACTTTGTCAGCCTCACGGTGGATAACTTTGGTGAAAAATATACCTCTGTTTAAGATAAGCAATCTTGTCATAGAGTTCTAATGTTTTTCTCATACTTAACAGTCAGCAACCTGGGCAAGTCCAGTTTCAAACCATCAACAATGCAGAGTTACAACTTCGTAGGACCCGACTTCTGGTCTCACTCAAGAAGTGGGAAGTGGCCAGTTGGTGCCTAATGTACATTAATAGCATTGTACTTTTGACAGTCCTCTATAAATTATCAGAATAATTTCTCTTTCTAAATTTTGAATGGAGCATAAATTGTGTTAAATTATAAAGCTACAACAGTGAAAACTAGTAGGAAGAGGGATATTCTTTCAAATAGAAAATATATCTAAAGAATAATTTTTGTATCAATAGACACAAAATCCTTCTAGGTTGGGTTGTGAGTAATAAAACATGGAATGACAATGTCTGTTACAAGTTTTAAGTTAAGCTGAAGTTTATAGAAGGTTAGACAGAAAATCTCCTACCAGATGTCTGGGATTCTGGTAAAGATGGTCTCTGGATTAAGTGTCCCACATAAAATGCTAAGAACACCCATCAATAGCATGGTCCCCACAGAGTCTCCAAATACATCTCCACCTGATGTCCACCCTAAGACAGGGTGCTTGCTTCACACACAAGTCTTAATTCTCCCCATCACTTCCTAGCCATACATTATCTTTTGCCCTGACACGAACAGAGTCAATGTGCCTGTGAGCTTGTACCCCAAAGGAGAGCAGACATTATTCACTAGTAAGTAGAGAAAGGCTGGAACAGATAGCTACTCTCATTCTGTAAGGATGCAACAAGAAAAATGTAAGAATGCAGAGAATTACTGCCTTAAGTAGTAAATAGTCTCCTATTTTACTGCATCTCATCTGAGGCTGGTAGATAAGTATGACCCATTACATGGTCACCCATCTAGCATTCTGATGTACTTCATGAGAACATGGTCTCCAGTCACCCAACAAGGAAGCCCACTGGACCTGGGGTTGGTAGCTATTCCTCCCCTTTCTCACCCCAGTCACATTATAGAGAGGATCCATAGATATTAATCCAAGCTGCCTAGTAATTTAAAGTTTGGGCCACGAATTACACAGATTTGGTTTTCCTTAAGTAAGCCAATCATAGACAAATGCCACAGTTTTCTCTCTTATACACAAAAAACCAAAAATGTTGTATTCATAGCAGTCAATTGTAGAATGATGGTTACCACAGGTTGGAAGTGGTTGTGCAGAGCAGGAAGGTGTTAGAGAAAAGTTAGAAACTGAGGAGATACACTGTTTAATGGACTAGTCATTATACAACACAACTGTACCTCATAATAATACCTACTTTACCACTGCTTGAGAAGGAGACATTGAACTTTCTTACCTCTAAGACATGGTAGTATTTTAAATGATAGACATGCTGATTAGTTTCACTTAAGAATTCTACAAAATTTGAATATAACAGAAAAACAAATTTTATCACATAATCATGCAAAATTACCATTTGTCAATTAAAAATATCAAAGTGAAGCTGAATATTGACCCTCATGTCTATAACCTCAGCAATTAGAAGGCTAAGGCAGGAAGATTGCTTCAAGCTTGAGGTCAGCTTGGATGACAAAATGAGTTCTAAGCCAGCCCGGACTATATAATAAGATTCCATCTAAAAAAAAATAATAACAAGAACTACAGTAATTAATAGCAATAAAATTCTTTTTAAAAGTCCTATTTCAGAGCAAAGTCATTAATCATTGAATCCATTTATCCTCTTACTAACTCCACCCTCTATTAAGTGTCCATTGCTGTTTTGGTTTGCAGGTAAAATGTGGCATAAAGGCTCATTTGTTGAATGTATTAACTGGTTGGTACTATGTTGGGAGGTGGTAGAAACTTGGTGATGTGGGCCTTTGAAGGATATACCTTGTCCTCAGTTCTGAACTCTATGATTTACTAATACCTTGAGCCAAAATAAGTCTTTTTTGTTTATTTGTTTGTTTCTGTCAGGTATTTTATGACACTTTCTTAGACCTAAATTATTTACCTGTATATCCCATGCCAGTGTTTTTAGCAGGCAACTTTGGTGGTTTAATTGCCAACATGTGTTCTCTGTCTGGCTTTCATACTGCTCTGGACTTTAGTGTGCCCACTTCCCCAGTATGACAGCCAGAGATGTTTCTAGACAAGCCCCTGGGTAGAAAAATCATTCTATTGAAAACCACTGACCACGGTAATAGTTAACAATAGTAAAAACACGAGGGCTGGAGAGATGGCTTAGTGGTTAAGGCACTTGCCTGCAAAGCCAAAGGACCTTGGTTCACTTTCCCAGGACCCATGTAAGCTAGATGCACAAGGTGGCACATACATCTGTAGTTCCATTGTAGTGGCTGGAAGAGCTGGCACACCCATTCTCTCTCTCTTTCTCTCCCTCTTTCCTTCTCTCAAAATAAATAAATAAATAAATAAATAAATAAATAAATGGAACATTTTAAAAAAAACTACCAAGTTTTCATTTGACAGAAGTTGACCTAGAATTATTTTGCATGGCTTATTCCCAAGTAGAATTAAAATTTTATTTTACTGCACAAACTTCCAAATTAAGTATTGAATTCAGAAGTATGTTATTAGGGAAAGCATTAGACACAAATGCATGTGAATTGTGCAAGTTCTCATGTGTCATGAATATATATATATATATATATATATATATATATATATGTTCATATATATTTATAAATGCATATTTGTACATATATATATAAATATATAATATATGCTATTATATATAGTAACTATGTAAATATATAAGTATATAATAAACATATATAAATTTATAAATATATATATTTGAGAAAGAGAAAGAGGGAGAGAGAGGGAGAGAGAGAATGGGCACACTAAGGGCTCCAATCACTGCAAATGAACTCCAGATGCATGCACCCCCCCTTGTATGTCTGGCTTACATGGGTCCTAGAGAATTGAACCAGGATCTTTCAGCCTTGCAGGAAAATGCCTTAACTGCTAAGCCATGTTTCCTGCCCCCCCCCAAATTTTTATAATGAATATGTATTGTTTAAAGCTAAGTACAAATAACTTTCTTCCCATTAGTTACACCAGATCAAATGTGAGAATTAGCGGAATGGATAACTTGTGGAGCTCCTTGGGTGGGAAGCACCGGTAGTTCCCATTCCTAGGATTCTCTGTGAAGTCTAAGCCTGGGGGTGAGGAATAGGCATTTCCCAAGACTTCTGATGTCCTTCTTCCACATTTAATTACATGAAGTTTATTGGACAGAATATCTGGCATCAGAAAACTATGTATAATACACAATTTGAATCACAAAATATGATTTACATAAATTGATTAAAGATTTTGACATCCCACCTGAAATAAAATTGTCCATGTGCTTTAGAAAGCTGGAAGGCCTGAAATAGTGATGCAAATTGTTGAGGCTATTTTTCCCCCAAAGTTGAAATTTGATAGACAGAAAACACCTGGATAATATTATTTCTGGTAGTAGTTTTATGTAAATATAAGGATGCCAATTAAAGTTTTAATTCTCTGTGTGTATTATAAGTATGCATCTAATTTGCATTTATCTAAAAATGATAAATAATAGAAGCCTCAGGTAATTATCTGTCAGAGGAAGTATGACATTTAATATACTCTTATCTGAGATATATTCAGGACCAAACTACTATCTATGCTGAGTGAGCTTTGGATGAGACTCACTTTTATCAAAACTGTAACCTGAACATGCCTCATAAATCATAATGACTTTTAAAACTATACTTAGCATTATTTCACATTATACTATATATCACATTATACTATTTCACATTATACTATGTAGGTGAGAAGTTTCATAAGATATTTATCCAAGTTTGCTTACTTAAATCACACTATCTAAATATGGAGATGTATTATTAAAAAACAAAATGCCACTAATTTATATTCAATTGAAAGTTCTTTTCCATGGTTTTGGGCACTAAGTACAACAATGCCCAATAAGCAGTTGTAAGCCTAAATGTGATCCACACTCTTGAAAGATCATGTAGTTGCATCAAATACATTTAAGAATGAGTCATTCTCTCTCAAAGTAATTGGCTTGCTTAACTGAAAGGACTAGAAGAACTTTAATTGTAGACTTGGGTAAGAGGGAGAAATAAAAACTATCCAGTTTTCCACTGGAGCTTATAAGATCTTACACAGTAATAATAGAACCAGAGTGAGAGCACACATGCTCACTCTTGAATCACTATTGGCCAAAAACATCACTGTTTTGGAAAAATGTCAGTTCCTCAGATAAGCTCACTAACCACTCATACTTATAAACATATCATAGAAAGTCTACCCAATAATGCTTTACCCCCACCCCCAATTCAAAGTTAATTCTGGGAAATTCTTCAATACATTTTGTTTCATCTTCCAAGAAAATTAATTTTTGTGCTTTCAATATTCAGTGAATATAAGTTCCCGTGGCTGGTAAATCAATTATAATAAGTGGAAAATCAGAACAAAATACAAAAAAAAAATCATCTCACCTCTCACGAAAATACTTGCATGTGTACACAATAAAGTTGCATGGGTCTTTTATATTTTCCATGATAATCTAATTTTATCTAGAAACAAGAAGAATGACTCACAATCAAACATTTTATTGTTCTGTCTAATACAAATGTTCTTCCTACTCAATGTCACTAAGGGTTAGTCAACGATTTTGACTTTCTCAAAGATCAAACACTTGGTTACATTGAGTTTTTTCTTCTGTTTTCTAGTCTTTATTTTATTTATCCTTAATCTTTCTAATTCTTTCTGCCCTTGAGTTTTGGATGTGTCTTGTTTTTGTTTTCTAGTCCTTTGAGGTATAAAGTTAGGTGCTGATACAAATTTTTAAGTGTAATTGTTCATGGCTATAAATACTCCTCAGTAATGTTTTTGCTGCATTGAATGAGTTTCAATATACTGTTTTGGTTTTCATTTATCTTGAGCTGCTCTCTCATTTTCTTTGCAATTTTGTCTTTGGTGAATTTTTTTTTTTAAATGAAGGTACAGTTTAATTTCGACAAGCTTGAGAATTTTCTAAGTTGTCCTCTGTTTTTAACAATAAGGAGAATATTTTGTGGTAAGACTAACACTTCTATTCCATTGTACTTTGGTTTTAAAAATGTGTGTTTTCATAAATTGTTCATCTAATATATCATTTAATGCCTTTGTGGGCTCTGGTCAGCTTTGAAGAATTGTAGCATCAGTGACAAAGAACTTTAACTTAACATTTAGTCATCTCACAGTCAACTAAAGTAGCATCTGTACTGAACATGGACTTTTATTTCTCCTCATTAATCTCTAATGAGCTCAGTATGACATTTATGTACCTAGCATTCACATTGTAATAAGTATTCTAAGCGATCTAAATATCACTTAAAGTTTATGGAAGGATGTACTTAAATTACATGCAAATACTACACAATTGTAAATGAGGGATTTGAGGACCAGCAGAGGTTAGTGTCTTGTTTCTAGAATCAGTTGTTTCTTAGAAATAGCAGAGATAAATGTGGCTTCTTTATAATATCAAACTTACATGGCAGGTCCATCCATCTATCTTTCATCTCTGTGTATATATACACAATAGTTGCACCTACTTAATTAATACTTGCACAATACTTGCACCTACTTAATTAATACCTGGTTGACATTAGAAGATATCAAAGCTCTCATTGAAGTGCTTTAATTATAAGAGTCCCACACAGGTTTATTGGTCACCACTGGTAAATCATTACTAAGTATGATATAACAAGTAGACTTTGACATTATTTCTATGAAGGACTGGATTAGAACACTTATTTTAGATACTGCCTTAGACTTACCAATGATTTGAATGAATAGTATTTTTAATGGTTAAGATTTGCATAAAATTTTAACATCACTTCTTCCATTATAGCTTTACACTGCCATCTTAGTAGAGAGGCTGGGTTAGACAAGGAAAGATTTATTTTATAGATGAAGGGATTTTGAAATGAAAATTTATTCCAAATTTTGATGGAGAGGTAGAAGAGACCTAAAGTCAGATGGATTTCTTCAGTCTTCATGTTTTTATTATCTGACTGAAAAGAGCAGCTTCTGTGAGACATACCTCCTAAGAAAAAGAGCATTGTTAGCTAGGAGCACCAGTAACCAGCAGACCTCTAGAATTCACCTGGAAGATGCTTCATTCTCACAGAATAGCACCTTCTCATCTTTCTGCCCTGCCCCCAACAAGCACTGTTTGTCACCTGCTTCTGTGTGGTGTGCTTGAACCTTCTAGAAAGTGCTTCTCTGTAAATCTATGAAATAATTTCACTAAAAAATAATAGACTCTAAGATATCATTTATGGATGCACAAGAAAAGGTCTTACATTTTCTTGCTGAAAGAGTCTCAAGCAAGGACTCCTGAGGACATATTCCTGAGACTGGGAGCCTTGGGCTTGCTTCAATCACAGCTCCTCCCCTTTCACCAGGCAAGCCTCCCTGTCAGCTTACTGCCTCCTCCAGCTGGGATCTGAAGTTCTTGAGGGGATCCTCCCCCTTTCCTTGCTTTAGACACTGCCATTCAGTCTGGAAAAAGTGAAGGTTCACCACCTTCCTTCCTCAGGCATCATCCATGTGTATCTCAGGTTGGAGATGACTACTGTCATAGCTTTTCACTAACCAGTCCCTTTCTCTGACGAAAACAAGAAGAGCTCTAAGGATGAAGGTAAAAAAGAAATGTCTTGTATCAATGTTTTTCCTTATATGTACTCATGTGCAAGTGCATATACACATGTGTGCATCTGCATCTGGAGGCCAGAGGTCAACATCACATATTGCTTGGCTCATTTGGCATCCACCTATTTTTGTTTCATATATATATTCATATTCATATATATATACAGGCCTCTACTGTTCAGGCCTGAAGATGTTCAACTTTGACAATCAGAATTAAAGAAAAGAAAATGTTAATACTTGGAACATGATCTTCCCCCCACCCCCCAGTGGTTAATACAAATTCACCTTTCATAAGAGCATTCTGCTGAGGGCGAGTGGGAATCCAGGGAGAGCAGTTTCCATAGCAGATGGTTCTGAGTAGGGTTGTTTGCATGACTGTCCCCACTGGGACAGCTTTCTGTAATCTCACACATAAGCACCTGGGCATCTTCAAGTTGAATCTAATCACATCGTTTTCTGTGGGTACCACTTTAGCAAATGTTGCTCTGCTGCTTGAAATTTCTGACAGCCAGAAAGCTACCTACCTTACATGCCAAAGTTTCAAATTCAAGTGAAGCACAGCCAGATTTGCTGCCAAAGGCAGAGACAAAAGCTCCGAGTGAGGGGAGAGAATTTACCAGGAGGATATGAAGGAAACCAATCATGTAAATCATTAAACAGTCTGTTCCTTTTGTCTCAGTCTGAATATATCAGAATTCAACCTTCAAAGTCACAGTCTGGTAATTCATAACCTGTCCACTCAGTGTGAAAATTCTAGGTATCTGGGCTATTTGTTTTCCCTCTGTTTTTCGTTTGGTGTCTGGAAACGTGGTTTTTGGTGCTCATGTAGGGGCAATTCCAGGCAGAATTGAGATTCTACTTCCTGAGGTTCATTTCCTCAAGGACAGTAGGTGTTCCCTTCCCATCAGCTAACCTCAAAGGGTAATCCCAAACTGTGATCCCAGGAACTCTGTCATACAGTATGACCAGACAATCATGTCCTCACAGGCCTCAATCACATACAATTAGGTGTCTCACATACTGATCACTCTCTTGCTATTGTTTTACCCAAGCTCAGATATGTAAAGCCCAAGTAGACATGACAGGGCTATGGCTTTCTCCACAGACCTACAGCTTTGCTTTTCAAATCCAGAGCACAAATATAAATGCCAATTATTTTGGCATGATATCCACTTCTCCTTAAGAAACCTAGTGATTTGTCAACATATTAACAATGGCAGACGTTGGCTTCAGTTAATTTTAACATTACATGAGACTATAATTTTAGCCCTATTAAGTCTGCCTCCCAAGACTGGATGACATAAGTCTTAGAGTAAGAAAACAGGTGTAGTTGGTCAAGGGAGGTTGGACACAGATTACTGTCAATCAAGGGATGCATGACATCAGGCAAGATCTCTTTGAGAGACAGTATCAAGGCGAGCTAGGAGCTTGGCTCTGCATAGACTCAGGCATGGTGGTGTTGATCTCTACCTTTAGTGAGAGTAAAGTCTGTGCCTCCCAAGTGTGAACTGCCACCACCATCTAGTGGCATGGATTGGAAGTGAAGTCACATTGTGATGAAAAGGAACTCTTGGTCCTCAAAGTGGCTCCCCACCCCCTACCCCTCAGCATGCCATGTGAGACCAATACCCACAGTGACTGACAGATCCACACATCTGTTCACATCTGTATTGCAGCAGGTGCCATCGACCTAGGAGAACTGGAAATGTGACTGTGCACATTATGCACTATGTTTTGTGGTTCTGATAAGAGCTCTGGATGAGAACATGAGATCTAAGAAGCAGTTGATATTTATGAGAACACACACATGCATACACGTGGGCACATGTGCATGCATGCATATACTTACACACACACACACACACACACACGCTCCTGTGTTATAATCTCTTGCCTACAAGAGATTTTACTGTTCATTGGGCTTGTTTAACACAACATACGAATTCTGAATACTGTACTATTGCATTCAGGAAGTGGAACATGCACACCATATTTGATAATCACCATATAAAAAATTCAGAATTATTTTCCCAGGAATTTTAAACATTGGCTCTCAAGTGTGTGGGCGAATCTGTACTTATTCATTTAAACAAAAGCACCAATGTTATCTCATTTGCTTTCCATGGATCTGACGATGTAAAAGTGGTAAACCTTGGATTTGTTTAATAGAAATTATGTGGTATCATTTATTTAAGTCAAATCACAGAAGGATTTGTGATGGTTTATATTTGAAACTAAATACTACCCTTTATATAATAAAAATCCAGAAGGTTTTTAACTATGTAACTGCATCTGGAAATTTAGGCTGAGAAATAAACCTGACAACCAAATAAAGATATTTGGTCTAGACACAAATACAGTCACATCAAGGTAGCTTCAATGAACACTTTAAAAAGCTAAGTCAATAACACATCTCTCGTATTTCATGACTGCAACTCTTGTTATTTTTCCTTGGATAGCAAATAATGGATATGACTCTATCAAAATTGTTTAATCAGCATGGGCAATGAAATATACTTCCACATATCACGCCCTGTTAGAGATAAGACAAGGAGCCTGCATGCAGTAGTGAGCTGAGCTTGTGAGTGGTGTGCACTTGTGTGTGCTGTGGCTGTAATTCTGCTCCATTAATTAAAAAGCAGAATTGTTCAAGCTTCTAATAAAACACTGCAAATAATCACAATAGGTGAATATTTACATTGATAATTTCATTTGAAAAATTAGAAGATGGGCTGGAGAGATGGCTCAGAGGTTAAGGCACTTGCCTACAAAAACTAATGACCTGAGTTCGATTTTCCAGTGCCCATGTAAAGCCAGAAGCACAAGGTGGCACATATGCCTGGACTTCGTTTGCAGTGGGTGGAGGTGCTGATGCACCTATTCTGTCTGTCTCTCTTCTATCTCTCTCTGCTTCAAATAAATAAATAAAATATTTTAAAATTAGGAATTATCTTAAAAAATTAGGAGATGAAGGGCTGTGGATGTCACTCAGTTGGCACAGTCCTTGTCTAGCATGCAAGAAGTCTTCGGCTCCATCCCCAGCACTTCATAAACTGGGTACAATGGTACAGTTTGTGATGGTTGTTAACCCAAAATGCCCCTCACAGGTTTGAATACATAATCCCCAGTTGGTATTACACTTTGGGCAGGTTGTGGAATTTTTAGGATGTGGAGCCTTTCTGATGGAAGTGGGTCACTTGATTCAGTCCATGAAGTTTATTTGTTCTGGTCCTCTCTCTCTAGTTCCTGACAGTTGGTGTGAGGATGTGATGCTGGCTTCTGGCTCCAGGCTACCATGCCTTCCCTGCTGTGGTGGACCCTACTCTCTAAAAATGTAAGCCAAATTAAATTCCTTTCTTTCCGTAAGCTGCTTCTGCTTGAGTTTTTTTGTTCTAGTAGTGAGAAAATAGATGATATGCATGCCTATATTCTCAGAAACTGAGAGGTAGAGGCAGGAGAATCAGAACTTCAAGGCCATCCTCAGTCACAGTGGTAGGTCAAGATCAGCTTCGGCTACATGAGACCTCACCAAGGAAGAAATAAAAGAAGCAAGGAGAGAAACAAAAGAAGATTAAAGAAATATAGCTATATAGATGATCGCTAGATAGATAATAGGTAGGAGATGAATCAACCACAGTCTGTGATCCATCTGCCCCTCTGCTCCATGGATGGTATAGCATGGCTCACCTGGAAGGGCTCACATCACACGGCTCGCCAACGGGCTATGCCTGTGCCCTCACACTTATAAGGGCCCTACCAGCCAGCAGAGGCTCCCAGCATCCCCCTCTCTTTTTGCCATCACTGTCTCTTTTAGAAACTGATGCTTTGTCCATGATCTGTAGCATCTTTTTCATCTTAGCTCACAAGTCCCCATGATCTCTGCACCATTTTCTCATTTACTATAATAGTAACAAGGCTTAGTTCGGCTAACAAAATGGCAAGACATTGGTGGTGTTTTAATCAGATGTTCTTCCATAAATTCATGTGTCCTGAGTGCATGACTCCCAGTTGGTAACAATTTAGGAGGAGCAGCCTTGCTGGAGGAGGTGTGTTACTGAGGGCTGCTTTGAGGTGATAGAGCCCTGCTTCCCCTTGCAGAGCTTGTCTTGCTCTCCTGCAGTTTTCCACATGCTGTGGCAGAGGTAACATCCAGCCTCTGCTCATGCTATGCTTTTCTGACATCATGAAGCTTCCTCTCCAGACTGTAAGTCAAAGTGAAAGCTTTGCTCCAGGCAGCTGCTTTTGATGGGACACTTTGTCCCAGCCATGAGAAGGTAGCTGCAGCAACACCTTAAGCTGGAACTCCCTAGTGATGAATGCTGATTCTGAGAGAGATCATGCAAAGAAAGTAGTGAGGCCTGCCTTTGGAACCTTACTGTGTCACAATGCTAATGCTGGTGGTGACTCCAAAGGCTGTGTTAGCTCTGCTGTGAGGGGATTCCCAGTGTCCATATGACAGGTTACTTGACTCTACCCATCCTGTTTCTCATATGAGAGTTAAGAGATTGGGGGAGTGCTGGAATCATACTGTTGTGGTTCCCTTCCTTCCTGAATAACCTGAAAGCCTTCTTATACTATGTTACCAAAGGCTCAGAAGAGCAAATAAGCTACTTTGTGAGAAACACTAAATGGAAGTTTCCTTTTGTTGAAAGAGGTGTTATGCACCCTCACCCAGCTGGCCCGTGACACTGGGCTCTGGTCACACACATCCACACGTGTGGGTTGCACTGTTTGCTTGTGAATAGTACCATGAGGCTTTTACATTTTCACTTAAGTGGTTTAATTACATGACACTCTGCTATTTTTTAAATTTACTTATTTATTTATTTATTTGACAGAGAAAGAGAGAGAATGAATGGGTATACCAGGGCTCCCAGCCACTACAAACGAACTCCAGATGCATGTATCCCCATGTGTACCTGGCTTACATAGGTCCTGGAGAATTGAACCAGGATCCTTTGGCTTTGCAGGCAAACGCCTTAACCGTTTAACCTTAGCCCTCCAGCCCCTCTGCTATATTTTTCAATCATTTATGGCATGCACACATATTTAGTGGCCTAATGGTTCATGTAGCAATTTCTGGAGCTGGAGTGTGACCGAGGAATTTGGTGGCACTTTGCCTCCTGATGATCTGGTGAGTGATAAAAAATCAGTGTTTGTGTCCTTTCACTGTGCTGAGACAGCACTGGACCTGAACACCTCCACTCGTTTTGTGGAGGCTGCTTGTCAGGGGCTTTCCACTGGCGGCTATCCAATTCACATGGCTCATTGTGCCTCCTCAGTGGCAAACAATGCTGGCTTTGGCCAAACTGCAGACGCTTAACAGCAAATCACAGCCATTTGACAAGAAATGATGCTGATTATTTTAAACGGCTATTGGAATCTCAAATAGAGGAAAGCTTTTGTTGAGGAAAAAAAGTCACTTTCAGTGAAGAGGCTTATGAGGCAACTTATTTAGTAGCAGAGTTTATTGACCAGAAAAGGCAAAATGCAGCAGTTGGTATACACTTACTAATACAGTATGTGAGACACAGCGAGCACAGCGAGATGCTCAGGACAAGAGGCAAGGTGAGAATTGGGGAGAACTGGCTGTCTAACAGTCCATCAGTCTAAGTGGCAGGTCAGAAGGTACTGAGGAGGCTTCAATAATAAACCAGTATACCAAGCTACTAATCAACAGACAGTAATAAATGAGAATAGTATCTGTATTCAAGAGAACTTTTCTGTTACACACAGATACTTTAAAATATTTATTTATTTATTTGCAGGTAGAGAGAAATAGAGAGAAGAAAGACAGAGGGAGTGGGCATACCAGGGTCTTCAGCCACTGCAAATGAACTCCAGATTCATGTGCTACTTTGTGAGCATGGCTTCATGGATACTGAGGAATTGAACCCTGATCATTAGATTTTGTGGGCAAGCACTTTAACCACTGAGTAATATCTCCAGCACCAAGAGATGCTTTAAATAATCATGGACAATGATATGTTTGGTAATTTGTTTTCTTATCTGCATACAAAATCTCTAGCTTAGAGGACCCTTGATAATGGCACATAAACAGTGCCGGGCAATTGACAGCCTCATAACAGGTTTTGCTTCCATTGGGAGGTGGGAGGCTGGTATTAGGTGTATATTATTCATAATAAGTGCTGTTGTTAAAAGCTTCTGGATTATTCTACCAAAACAATTAAAGTAATAAAATAAAAATGCACTCACTTAGAATTGTTTGAAGATTATGTGGAAATATTGACAATTCTCAAGATGA
Organism: Dipus sagitta; assembly: GCA_036346955.1. Classification (NCBI taxonomy): domain Eukaryota; kingdom Metazoa; phylum Chordata; class Mammalia; order Rodentia; family Dipodidae; genus Dipus; species Dipus sagitta. The sequence continues at coordinate 41,710,805 of CM070783.1, forward strand.
AAAAATAAGCTGCAGAAATTAGCCAGTTTCTATTCTCCAAACCAGTTTTCTATAACTTCCTTGAGAAAGTCATTTGACTTCATATAAAATCATAATAGAGTGAAGAAGGAAGTTGAGATGTTGGAAAGTGATGCAAAGGACATTTCAGATGCTGCCATTGCTGCATGAGTTTTGGATGAGGACAGGGCTCAGATTGTTGTGCCTGCCACAGAGTCAAAAAGCATGGAGTGGCTACAGAGGGAACAAGAAGAACTTTCTGTGCATCCTTTGGCCACAAGGAGTGAGCCCTGTTAGAGATGCGGACATGGGAAGTATGGTATGCTTATCATAAAATACAGGTCTTTCCTGATAGGCTCCAGGAGAGACAGGGAAGTGTCCAGGCTTGGAGAACAAGTTAGGACCACATGTCTGTGACCAAATGTCCTCCTGTGTCAAATGCATCAAGAGTAAAGGGGAGGATCTTGGCACCATAGGAAATGGTCATGCATGTACTCACCTCAGGGCCAAACTGAGAAAGTAATATTTGTAATATTTGTGTGCAGAAAACGGACACAGTTTGGGCTTTCATCATAAAGAAATGGCAGCAGTTGGAGGAAATAGACATGCCAAGTCAGATGTAGTGATACATGCCTTTAATCCCAGCACTCGGGAGGCAGAGGTAGGAGGATCACCATGAGTTTGAGGCCACCCTGAGACTACATAGTGAATTCCAGGTCAGCCTGGGCTAGAGTGAGAGCCTACCTCAAAAAAAAAAAAAAAAAAAAGAAAAGAAATGAAAAAGAAAACAAAGAAGGAAAGTAGACATGGAATTATCTTTCAACAGTGTAGACTATATATATATGCAGGGAAATATCACACTCTACCTAGTATATGCAACTATTACATGCCAGTTAAAAATAAAATCAACACACAAAGTTTAAAAATGTACCTAAATACTCATAACCAATGCTGCATAAAGTAATCCACTTAAGTACCTTTTCATATTTTTAAGCTCAATGAATTAATTTCCATGTGATTTGGAAATAAGCATTATAAATTTAAGTGTTTTAGAAGGGTGTTGTTAGACAGTTATAATGACTTTTCTGAACTGAGATATGTGTCTTTACATTTTAGAAAAGTAGACTCCAAATATCTTTGAAATAGACTGGGAAAAGAAAGTTCAAGTTGGGGAAGATAGGTGAATCCTGAAATAGAAATTTTTGTGACTTCAGAGGGGAGATAAGTGAACAATGAATTATAATGTTTTATGAGTTAATAAGGGAGATGGGTGAATATTGAGACGTAGAAATGTTCATGTTTTCAAAGGGGAGATTGGTCAACACTGAAACAGATTTTCATGGGTCCTGAGAGTTCAGCACAATATAGACATCTCTTCTATGGCGGGAATATTTATGTTCATTGCTTTGTTACCATAAATATATTTATCTATTTTAGACTATGTGGCTTACATAAAGTATGCCTCAAATTAATATGAATTCAATTGTCACAAAAATTCTTCTTTTAATACAGTAGGACATGGATTCTTTTTGATTAGTAATGAAAGACTTATTTGAAATTAGGTTATAATATATTTACCTACTTACCATGAAATATTTTTTATTATTGTTGATAATTATTGGAGACAGATAATCTCTTATAAGCTTATACTGATACCTGCCCTATTGTGGTGGCTCTAAAGAGAATCCCTGAAGAAATGAATATTTTTATGTGCACAGTACACATTTCACCTAAAATTAACCCTCCACCAAAAAATGGGAAATAAGGGTCAAAAAACTCAATACCTTCCATCAGAATGGGGTTGCATGCAATGTTCTGCTGATTCCCAAGCCTGTGAAAAAGTTCAGGCTGGGCACTAACATCACAGTGCTTCAGATATGTCACAGGCTTACTGACTGACATATGTGTGATTCTTTTTCCTACAAGGGCTGTTGCAAATACCTGGGTGGTGACAAACTGCTTTGTAAACTAGACATAAAAAATAAATTAAAAAGAAAAACAGAAGGTGTTGGATGCCATAGTTGGCTTGTAAATGAATCCTGAGTCTATTCAGTGTATTGGCTTCTTGGCTATTATGGGATGACTGAGAAAATGTGTGCTGAATAATGGCATTACAGAAGTGGGACTATCATTATAATACTGACTTGAACACTCAGTGGTTGGGACTCCAGCAGAGCTAGTAACCAGGATGCCTATTGAAGCCAGGCTTATAACAGTAGCATTTGGAAGCAAAGTGAATTTCATCCAGCTAAGAAAAACAAGCTCTAATATAAACCCACCCCATTATAAGCATTGTAAAGTAGATATATTCATTAATTGAACTAGAGATGCTCATGCTTCCTTAAGGGAAAACAAACAAAGAATTGAACAAAAACTGTGTTCCCATTAGAAAGGAATGCAGTCATATGACATGTAGCAACACACACACACACACACACACACACACACACACACACACACACAAGCAAACACATGTTTACATACACAGAGAAAGGCAGATTCTGGTATATACAGGCACAGAGGGTCAGATTTAATTTATATGGTTATGATGGCATTTTGGATGCAATTTCTCTTTTCATTGCTTTAAGGGCTAGCGAGACGGCTCGGTAGCTAAGGTGCTTGTCTGCAAAGCCTAAAGCACTCCAGTTAGATTCCCAGTACACACGTAATGCCAGATGCACAAGGTGGCACATACATCATTCTCTCTCTCTCTCTCTCTCTCTCATTCCAAAATAAATAAATAAATAAATATGTAATATGTTTTTCAAAAAGAATTAAAGTATGCATTCATGATTTTGAATGGCATTATGACAGTAGGACTCCATGTACACTTGGGTTAAATGAAGAGATCTTTTATTGCTCTGTCTCACATATGTCAAGTTCAGTGGTTTAACACTAGTTGAGAATCAGAAAAATGGAGCAGACAAGAAGTGTTCTGGGAGCAGTAAGTTGAGGCAGCCATGAGTGCTTCGTCATTAAGAATCATGAAGAAAGATCTAATGAGCTTAAGAGTATGCATAGGAAAGTGATCAGAAACACCCAATAAGCTCTAGACTATTGGAGATAAAGAAAGAGAAGTTAAAATTTAAACTATGACAACAAGTTGACAAATTAGTATGACAGGAAGGGCTCGGTCTGGAGAAGGTGTGTTACCAGATACTGGGTGGAAGGACAGAAGGCTGCAGTGACCCAGTGCCAGGTGGACAGAGCAGGAAGGCAGAGCAGACATGGGAATCAAACTTCCACAAAAGCATTTGGAGTTCTCTATTCCATGCTTTGATGAAACCATCATGTAATGAGGCCTACAACCAATCTATAGTCATGTTCATCCCAAAGACTATCTTGGCAGGCAAGAGAGACACATGGAAGAAGATGATGTATGACTCCTAGGGTGTTTTTAGACTAGCTGTCATAACTTTGATTTGAAAACAAGAATGTGGAAAGTTTCTGAGTATCCTCTATAGAACCTGCAGTCTATAGGGTGACAAATGTGGTTAAATAGCACCTGGCAAGTCCTTGTGTAGGCAGGTAGAAGGAACTGTGACCCCACCAGAAAAGACAGTACTCTCACAAGAGTCCTACAACCATATAGACAGAGCAATGGAGGCCTGACCGGAGGGAAAGGGATAGACCACCTGTGTACCTTCAGAAATGTACTCTGCACTGGCTGATGAAGAGTCCACAGAATGCTGCAGGCAGAGCAATGCCAATGAATGTGACAGCATCAGCTGAAGGTGAGGAATTAGGACCCTCTGGGGATGAACTTTGACAAGCGTATTAACTGCAGAGCAAACCAGCCCAGGAGACAGTCACAGAGGAAGGACAAAGCCCCTGAGCAGGTGAGGGAAGAGCAGGTGCTCGGATTACCTGTGCTCCTCTGCTGGGGTCTGTCTGTAGCTGGGAGCCTGGAGGTGGAGGAAGCTTTGGTCAATGTGTCAGTGCAGAGGTGCGTAGAGGGTTTCCTTCTAAACTAAGACTAATCAGGACTTTTCTAATATGGCAGTTGAGAATTACAACCCCAGTGCTGTGAAGTTTGAGCCAAATAACTACAGTGGCCAGTGTCTGGTAAGGAGGCATGGGAAAACAATAGGCCAGTCTGTTACCCTGGTTTGATGTCCTTGTGGTGAGCCTGAACTTAAAATCACATGCTCGTTTGCTAAAGTGTCTATGTAACTGTAGCTCATTTTACTTATCAAGGTCAATTTGTTTTATATGTAAATCGAAAGTCTTCAGGTAGTTCCTTACCAACTTATTTATGATAACTTTTAATTCAAATGTGAGGGTTTTCTTTCTCCAAATTTTATGCAACCATAATTCAAATATTATCTTAATTTTCCATTTGTTTAATAATATACACAGGTATATAACTATGTCTATATGTATACACATATACCTATATATCTACATATATTCTTTCTTGTGCATATGTGTACATATGTGTATTTCATTGCTGTGACAAAGTATCAAATAACTGGCATTGGAAACTTCATTTTGGCTCACATATTTTGAGCTTTAAGCTCATGATGACCTAGGCTATGAAGAGGATCTATAGTGCCAGAACCTTGTAGCAAAGGAGGCCACAAAACCTTGTGGTAGCCAGGAAGCTTAGAGAGAAAAAGCAGGAGACATGAGGGGCAAGACATACCCTTCAATGACCCCTCAGCGACCCACTTCCTCTACTCCATCCCATCTTTCCTCCCAGTTCACCACCTCCCACTTATCCATTTAATCATAATGGATAAATGTCCTGATTAGGTCAGAACCTTGCTTTCCTTAAGTCCCATGTATGAATATTACATTGGATACCAAACCTCCAACAAGAGACCCTGTGGGGAACATTTCACACCTAAACCATAGCAATTGAGTTGCAGTTATGAGACATACAGCTTTGGTTTTCAATGTTTTCTTTTCATGGAATACTTATATGAAAGCACATAGATATACTGTATGTGTTTCTAGACTTCTCAAACATGATGTCCTAAGTTTTATGAAGCAGCTAATTGAATGATTTATGCTATCCTGACGATAAATAAGAGGATGTTAACACTGGGCAGTTTAATCCAGACCAAGAACACAACAATTAAGATGTAAATATAACTAATAATAAAGCTTCACTTTAGATATTTTAAAAGCTGTATTAATTTATATGTGTGCTTACTATATAAGTTCTCACAATACCCAATAATGTAAGACATAGGATGTGTTCAGCATTTAACCTTGTTAAGTAGGTCTCATAAACATAAAATAAATAGGCAGCAACCTTGTCCTTGATACTAAGACTTAGAAGTGATCTGGTGGGGTACTGTGATTGGTTTCATTTAGTAGAAACTAACAAAGCATCACTTCCCTCCCCAACAGCTAAGAAAAGTCCTATTAGAACTTGCAAAGCATTTTTGTGATTTTAAGGTCACCACAAATCTTTTAAAGTGGTTGCTACATAATATTGAGAATAATGATAGCTTCATTTTTCTACCATAGGGACTTTTTAAATTTTTTTATTAGTTATTTTTGTGTTCAGCAAATACAGTCAGTTTGGTACCATTATTAGGCTCACCCATGACCTACCCCCTCCCCTTGGCCCCTCCTTGTTGAGGTATATGGGCATGCATTGTGGAGTTAGCCCACAGTTATGGGTAGGATAAATGTCTCTGCATATCACCATAAGGACTTTTTTCTTAAAGGCTTTTTCACACTGGGTGTCTCCCACCACAGTGATCTGTTTAGTTCCAAGTTTGTACCAGGCAACTGACCATAGAATCCTGCCAAAGGGGTGGAAATGTGCAGGCGGGGTGCCTTGCTTTTCCTTTCTAGTCATAGGATCTAAACTGTTGACCTGCTACCAGAACTCTCCACACTTCAATGGAAACCCATAAAATCAATTACCAGTCCATTACCACAGCATTTTAAGTACTCCTGTCATAGCATCTCTTCAGGGATTGCTGTGACAAGCAGAACCCAGGATCCAGACCTGTAGCATGGACTCCTTCTAAGTCTATGCATAGATAGAAACCCCTGGATTCCAGCAACTGTCAAAATTAGAAATCAGTCACTTGCAAAGCAATATTATATGAAGAGGCAGACAGCATCCAGAGTATTAACCACAGCTGTGCTTCCTAGTGATAAGTACACGTTGAGTGTTTCATACAATATATGTATTTATGGAAATGAAGTTTTTGTTCATCTGGAAACATACTAGTACCATATGTTCAGTCAATTTAATGACCTAAGCAAAATTATTTATTAACCTACTTCATTAAATTTAGTTCTAAACTTCTGATCCAGCTGCCTCAGCCATTGGTAGGAAGTAGGACCATGGAGGGAACCACAGTGTGCATGCAATATGAGTGAAGCCTTTACCAGTTGAAGGCTGCAGTCTTTGTGCCCAGAATATGGACTCACCAACATTTCCTCCACCAAATACAGCATGCTATTACTTTCAAAGTCAACTTTGCTCAAGTTCTCAGGGCAAGGGCAGAGCACAGCCAGAATGTCAAACAAACTGCCTCTAGCCCTGTTCCTGAAGGTAAGCAAAAAGTAGTCACAGAGGGAAAATTATTGTTGAAATAACACAGTGGAATGAGATGTTAAAATAATTACTTGTAGGGGTTTGTGTCATATCAGTTAAAGAGGTCTGATGCATGGACACAAAACACTTAATATGCTTCTTTAGTATATTTAAAATGTTTTATTTAATGCTTAAAAACATAAAGAGGATATAAAATGAAAAGGCATATCATCAAATCATCCTTGGAAATGAGATTTTTCTTTCAAGTAATTTCATTTGAACTTCTGAGCTCAAACTCTCTGGGAGGTAAGCAGGCTCTAATACCTCAGGGGCAAAGGGGAAAGGAGAGCTCAGACGAAATAGGGGGAAGGGGCTGTGGTCACTCCAGGACTCTAAAGCATTGTCTGGGTGTGAGAACCCCGGGCAGCTGGAAGATATATATCTTTCTCAATTTAGAAGGAAGGTACCATGTGCATCCTTAAAGAGAGTCCCAGAAACAAGCTTTTCTGTTGGGCTAATATGTTTCTTTTAGACTCAGTATTTTAATTTTAGAAATTTGTCTGAAGGCAGACATTTTTTTTCTTTTTTTAAATTTTTATTTTTATTTATTTATTTGAGAGCGACAAACGGGGGGGGGGGGTGTGTGGAGAATGGGCATGCCAGGGCCTCCAGCCACTGAAAATGAACTCCAGATGTGTGTGCTCCCTTGTGCATCTGGCTAACGTGGGTCCTGGAGAAATGAGCCTCAAACCACAGTCCTGAGGGTTCACAGGCAAGCGCTTAACTGCTAAGCCATCTCTCCAGCCCCGAAGGCACACATTTTATGCTTACTGGGACATTGGTCAAAGGGAAGCTAAAGAAACTATTGCCATTAATAACAATGCTTTTGGAAATAATAATAAACATGTAAACATGTAGGACATGTTTATGTCCTACATGTCAAGAAGTCAGAAATGATCAAGAATATATGTAGTGAAATTCTTACTTTCTTTAAAATGAGAATTTTGTTAGCACAGAAAGATGTTTGAAATTTAATGTTCAGTCAAAAAGGAGAGCATGAGATCATAAGACTGAAATGTGATCTCATATTTTACTAAAGCAGGATCTGTGGACATGAAGGCAGAAGGCCACATATTAACACAAACCTAAGGTCACCCCATGTGAAGGAGGTAGTGTGCAAAATGGAATTATGCTTTATTTGTGTCTGAATTTTTCTTACAAATTCTCTACTATATCTGATTGCTGTGGGCTTACTCATCACTACACTTACTCATCACTACATGATCATCATATATTTAGTTGGACTTTTAGGTTTTCTGCCTCTTCCTTCTCTAGTAGGATTATCATGTGAGTGAGCAGAGATTCTCACTGTTTTATCATTCAATTATTAAAGACTGTGCAGTTAAGCATAAGGTGCATTAATTTTGTTTATGTTTTTGCTTTTCATAGCATTACTACTGTGTTTAAATAAAAGTGTATCAATACATGATGTTATACTACAAAATGTTTTTTAAGTTCATAAAATAAGTATACATTAAAATGCAAAGAAATGTTACCTCTTAGACCTGTAAATTACCAGGCACCAAAGACAATATATGTTTTCACCTCCTGCACCACAAAAAGTGCAGAGCATGTAGTCATTTCCAGTTGCTGACACGTATACCTGAGCCTGAGTAACATGCAAAGCCAGGAGGTTTTAGGTCCTTTAGTTGGATCATACCATGATGAGTGTCATGACAGTGGAGAACATGTGAGAAACAGCAATCCCACTGGTGAGGGATGAATCCACGGGGAGGGAGGAGGTTCTCTGCTCTTTGTTTTACAGCAGCCTACTCTAATGAGAACTAACATTCTCTGTGAGTCCTGCATGAGTCTCTTTGGAGGGCAGAGCCCCCATTGACCTTAATACCTCCCATGAGATCCCATCTCTTATAGGTCCCTTCACCTGAACATCTCTACACAGGGGCCAAAGCAACTGCAACCAAACTGTAAACACAACACACACACACACACCACCACCACCACCACCACCACCACCACCACTACCACCACACCATTTAGAAGACAAAGAAAGAAATCTTTTCATCTTTATGCCATGATTGTTAATATTTATTTTTTTCAGGAGTATCCTATCTATAAAATTACTAAAGCTACTTTTCCTTAAGTCATTTTATTACAAACAAAATTGGAAAAGGCAAGCTGATTGTATCCTTCAAACTTCTCCCTATTGGTGTTACATGGAATTTTTTGTCTATCATTATTTCTATAAATAACCACTACCAAATCTAGATTTCCATTTGCTTACATGAAGTGCATAGCTACTCTCTTCTACATGCAACAAACTGTCCTTGCAGAAATGTTAGTTATCTTTCATCTCTCTCATCTCTCTCTCTCTTACTTTCTCTCTCTCTCTGTGTATGTGTGCGTGTGTGTGTGTGTGTTTGTGTGTGTGATTCACACTATGTCACTCAAAAGCATGGATCTTGTTTTTACTTTATTTTTCAGTTTCTAAAGTTGACAGTAAAAGTAATTTAATTTAGTTCAGAAAGTCACACAGTGGAGTGTTAGGAGAAAGAAGGGGTTGTGGGTGCCTATGTGCAGAAAAGGAAGGTCATTTCAAAAGTCCCAGCTCAGTTTATGAGAGAGACAAATACTAAGCAGTGACAACAAACAAGACTCAGAGAACAGAAGGCCTGGCAAACAGAGGGAAGGGCCCTGAAAGCTGACAGAGATGCAAGAATGAGGCAATGACACAAGATTAATGACAGTGGCCAGAGGAACTAAGGGGCTCCTATTACTATGCAGTGAAAAGGTTATCTGTCATTTGATTGCCTCCAGAGGTATGGAAGAAAGACAGAGATGACAGACCCCACATGGCTTGTGGGTGGGACAAATGTCTGGTAGAAAGCAGAGTGGGTACCCACTGTCATGCCAGAGGATATGGTCATGTGCCTAAGTGATGCTTTTCCTCCAATCTGAATCTTCCTGTGGGTATATAACTGCATTCTAATTACATTTCAAAGTACATTAAACTATTATTCATAATAGATACTTATACATTAGCTTTAAGAAATATACATATGTTTTACTTTCTATTTATACCTTATTTATATTTATAACTTAATTTAAAGATTAAGGACCACTTATTTCCACCTCCTCAATGCTCTCACAGCCTTCTTTACTTCACATTCTTCCAAAATCTATCCTTTCTCCAGAATGCTTTTTGTCCTCTACGTAACATCACTGTCTCCTCCATGACGTGGTCATGTTCCCTTTCTCAGACCTGGATTGTTTTTCCCTTGACCTTTTTGTCTTATCACTGAGAATGTGCACAGGTGCCAGGGATATTTCCTGGCAGAAGATGGACACTAACCTTCCAGTTAATCTGCAGGGAAATGTGGTTTGGAGGAGCTGAGAGTTTGAAATAAATGATATTGACAGGTGATAGGTGGGATTGAATACAAAAATCTTATGTGGTAATCATTTGCTGATACTATTTTCACTTAATTTTGTAATGTCCACTGTAAGCAATTTATATTGCAATAATTGGAGATTCCTATGAAAATGTTCACATAACATTTTTAAAAGAAGTGACTAACAAAGCAAGTTTTTGGAATTTTTGAGTATTTATTTAGTTAAAAGCTCTGAACTCTGCCTGTAGCTCAATGGCAGAATGTTTGACTAGCATACATAAGAACATTTGTGAAGTCACCAGCACCACACACATGAGAAAAACATGATTAGTTTTTGTATGGTATACCAGCATTTAAGGGGAGTGTGTAGGAAGGTCAGGGTATTAACATGTTCACTACCTGAAATCCTCTCTTAAAAATAAAAACAAAAAATTCAAATATTTCATTTAGTGTAATACCCTCCAGATTTAACCATATTGTTGCAAGTGGCATTCATTCTTTCTATGGTTAAATAGCTTTCCACTTTTCATTTGTCAGAAAGAAAGAAACAGAAGAAAACTTTAACTCCAATACAAATAGTATGAAAAATGAGAATTCAAATCAGGTATTGAGATTATGTCAGTGTAGAAGGTGCTTTAAAGGTTTATGCATGTGTCCCTCACCATCCTCAGGTGATTGGTTCTAACACTCCCTATCTACACAGTTGCTCAGATTCTTCTCATAAAAGACACAGTGTTTGCATGTGACCTGCACGTATCTCCCAGGCACTTAAGATGTCTTTTAGATTACACATAACAGTTAATAATGCATATTTCAAATCATTTCTAGGTTACATTCAATAATACAGAATGCTTCCAATAAACTGCTATTATTCAGAGAAGAGTAAGAGAAAAGTGTGTTAATTTCATTATGGATGTAATTTAAAAATTATTTCTTAAATTTATTTATTTGAGAGAAGGAGAGAGAGAAGCAGAGGCAGGCAGATAGATAGAGAGAAGGGGGGGAGAGAGAGAGTGGGCACACCAGTGCCTTCTAAACTGCAAATGAACTACAGATCATCTGGCTTCGTGTGGGAACTGAGGAAGTGACCCTGGGTCCTATGGCTTTGCCGTTAAGTGCCTTAACCACTAAGCAATCTCTCCATCCCTTTCAAAAGTTTTTAATCCATGTTTTGTTTAATCCAAGAATATTCTGAACACAAAGAGCCAACTATATATAAACACATGCATGCACACTTTTAATGTAATGGATATTACATTATTGTGTAATGGATACACACTCAAGGTCTATGTAGCAGGTATTCTCAACTTTAATTACACTCACTTTTCATCCTAATCTACAGGTATACATATATGTAGATATAACTATGTGTTTGTCTTTACACAGATGTACATGCATGCATACATAAAGGGACTCAACAGGAACTTGGTCTTCTGTGATATATTGTTACAATTCCAAAGATGATCTTGACACAACTTTCCTTTAATTCTTCCAGTCTGCTCTTGGAGTCAATTTCTCAAGAGCCTCATTGTGACCCCAACAGTAGAAGTACCTGGACTCAGGACTGTTAGATATGCTTCTGTAAAATGTTTGTAAATATTCTGTCTTCTCATTACCTTTGTTGACTTTCTGCAATTGTTCCTCAGCAGGAGCTTTTATAATTGAGCTGTTACTAATCTGTTTCTGTCCTAAATTAAGTTTCCCCAAGATCAGTAATATTTAACATATTCTGCATTTATTGCACCATGTGTAGTAGCTTCTTCAAAAAGTTTTATTTTATTTACTTGAAAGAGAGTGAGAGAAGCAGATGTAGAGAGAATGGCATTTCCGGGGCCTTTAGCCACTGAAAATGAACTCCAGACACATGTACCACTTTGTGTATCTGGCTTTACATGGATACTGGGGAATCAAATCCAGGTCTTTTAGCTTTGTTGGCAAGTACATTAACAACTAAGCCATCTATCCAGCCCCTAGTTATATTTTAGTGATTGCTTGTTTTCATTCCATGGTGTAATATGCTGCTTATTCTTAACAAACAAAGACTCTAACCTCCTCCAGCAATTATTTTGTACAAGCTACTTTATGTCAAAACTTGGCACATATGTATGTGGGATAACTGGCTAGACAATAGTAAATAAAGAACTAAAGCAAGAAAGATAATACTTCATCAAGAGTGGCTATTTCAAAACTAGAAGGTTGAAGTAACTAATCTCCAGGTAGCCTTGGGAATTTTTTCTGTTGCATCTTACCTTTTTGGAAGCTAGTTGACCAGACCAAATATTCCCCATGAGGTGGTACAGACTCTTATCACAGGTTTCCACCAGCACTGTGGGTAAGAGTCACTACTTAAACTCTGATGCAACTTCCCTTTTCTCTACACTCAATTTATAATATACCTCCATCAATGTGTGCTTTATTGGGAAACCCACTTATTTGGAATGTCTCGCAAGGAATTAAATTAAGCCTAATTATACTTAATGGCAATGATGGGTGCTTAATTTGGATGGTAATTCTGCTTAATTGAGATGCCTTCAGGTGCCCAAGTGGCGTTCTGAGCATGCTAGTGTGTAGAAATGTATCAACTTGGGTACTTTTCTCTTTCTCTCACCATTTCTACGAAATAGGTGAAAGAACACAAGGAGTTTTCAGAAGCAAAATAACATAAGACTCTCGGAATTTATCTTATTGATTATTGGGTTTTCAGAATCAATGGCACTTAGACACAATATTTACGAAATCTAAAAAGGAGTGCACAAAGGTGAAAGAGAACAGTTATATTTCCAAAATAAGAGAAGAATATCTCAGGAACCCAAAGGCAAACAGGAAGCTTTGGATATCTCCACATTGCCACTTAATTACCCAGGAAAATCTGCAAGCACCCCACATGTGCACCTTTGTTTCTCTTTCAGATTTTTCCATAAGTAGGCTCTTGTGTTGTCTACAATCCCCACACACCCTAACAATGTGTGGAAGAACCTAGTGTTTACTTTCATTTCCTCATGTACTCATCAATGCCACAGCAGAACAAAGCACTACAGGTTAGTAGAGACAAACAAGCTAACAGCCTGCTCTCTGTACAATGGGAACACAAACTTAACTTCTCTGGATCTTCCTTTCCTCACTATCAATATAGATAATAGGAACTCAAGGCTTCCTTTTACTTAGATGCTTCAGTCATTCTGATATGTGGGAAAGGAGTCAAAACTCAGGCAATACACACACACGTTTGTACTGTAGTGTAGAAAATACTAGCCATCACTCATAAGTAACCTATATTCCACAAATTCTGAAAATGCTAGCAATTTATAACAAAATCAATGAATACTGAGCATGTAGTCACTGTCCCCATGTTGAAACATCCTAGGTACCTCACTACTTCGTAAAAGGCTTAGCATTGAGAATTCTTTAATACCACTTGTTATGGAAATATTCTCATTACATGTGAGGCCAAATCTACCCTTTGGTTTAGCCTGAGAGAATAGTGAAATGGTCAGCCTGGCTTCTCTTGACTCTCTTTGTGTTCTTTTCACACCAGTCTCATTGTTGCTTTCTTTCCTCAGCAACTACAAACAGAAGAACTCTATAATTCCCTCTGCCAGTTATGCCTGTTCTGATAGACAAGCTGGTACCTCACTGTCATTATGTCTAAAACCAAGGTATCTTCCCATGAGAAACTGGCTCATATGGACCCTTCCCTGCTGAGAATTAGGGAGGATATCTAATCTCTTATTCTGAAATGGAATAGTTTTCAGAATAAACTGGGGTCATGCTTAACAAATGTGCAAAGATAATTTCCCTAGACTGCTTGTGTTTCCCCTATATTGTCCTCCATGATTTTCAGTTTCAAGTCTACATTAATGTCTTTGAAACACACAGTTTGTTTTTCAGAATGGTGAGTAGGAGGGATTTAGTTTCAGTCTTCTATATATATGAGTATCCAGTTTCCTCAAAACCATATGTTGAAGAAGCTGTCTGTAGTCATGTGGGCTTATTTCCTAATCCTCTATTCTATTCCATTTGTCTATGTGTCTGCTTGTGTCAATATTATGTTTTGTGTGTGTGTGTCTGTGTGTGAGGTAAACCAAACATATTGCCTTTTTTTATGTATGGGGGAGAGAAAGAGAGAGAGAGAGAAAGAGAGAGATGATTGACACACCAGGGCCTTTAGCCACTGCAATTGAATTCTAGACACGGGCATCCCTTGTGTGCACGTGCAACCTTGCATGCTTACGCCACTGTGAATCTGGCTTATGTGAGACTTGGAGAGATGAACATGAATCCTTAGGCTTCACAGCAAGTAACTTAACTGCTGAGCCATCTCTGCAGCCCATGCTTTTACATTTCTATGGCTGTACAGTATATTCTAGGGTCAAGAATTGTGATGCTTCCAGGATTGTTCTTTTTGCTCAGATTTTCTTTAGCTGTTCAGGGTCCTTTGTGCTTCTGTATGAGTCTTAGGATTTTTTTCTACATATGTAAAAAATGTCATTGGTATTTTTATGGGAATTACATTAAATCTTCACATTGTTTTCAGTTATCTGTATATGTTAATACTGTTAATTCTCTCAGTCCATACTTGTAGGAAGATCTTTTCTTTCACCTCTAGTATTTTATTTTTTAATTTCTTTGTTTTTTCAAAGATTTTACTGTATATGTATCTCACCCTTGTGGTTAGATTTATTAATAGCTATTTGCATTTCAGGGTGGCAACTGTGAGTGGGATTATTTTCCTGATTTCTTCTTAGTGTCTGACAGATACAGTATCACATCACTAGCAAACAAGGTTAATTTTACTTCTTTCTTTCCTACTGCTATTTGTTTTCTTGTTTACTTTTGCCTCATTGTACCTCAATCATTGTCTACTATATTGAATAAGAGTGGAGAAAGTGGACACCCTTAACTCTTTCCTGATTTCAGATGTAGTGCTTTGAGTAATTTCTGCATTCAGTGTAAGGTTTTCTGTAGGCTTGTTACATATAGCCTTTATTGAGTTGAGATGTGATCCTTTTATTCCTAATTTGTTGAAGGTTTAACCATGAAAGGATGCTGAATTTTATCAAGGGCCATTCTGTATCTACTGGAAAATCACAACCTTTCTCAGGAGTTCCAATCATGCACTCCTTGCATTATTGATTTGCATATGTTGAATCAACTTTGCACTGAAGATCACAATGAAGCCAACTTGATCAGGGCAGGAAATTGCTTGGTAACCAACCAAACTCAAAGACAGAAGAAGGAAAGAAACACTAAGACTCAATGCAGATGAGTATAAATGCAATCTAGACTGAAATTAGGACACTGAGGATCAATGAAACAATGATTTGATCTCTGAAAACATAAAGAAGATTAATAAGCCTTTAGATCCATAACCAAAAGGCAGAGATAAAAGCCTACATAAATAAATGAGATGCAAAAGAAAATGTTACAACAAATGTCACTAAAAGACAAAAAGACTACTAACGAATATTTGAAATATTATATTAAGATAAAAGGCAAAATTTAGAAGAAATGCATAAGTTAGTTCCTAGACACATCACCCTTATCAGGACTGAACTGAGAAGATATAAAAGAATAAAAGGATCAATAACATGCAATGAGATTGAAGGGGTAATTAAATATCCCTGACCAAAACAAAACCCAGGATTGGACAGAGTCACTGAATTGTATCTCTTTTTTAAAGAATAACTAACACAATTGCTCGTTAAGTTATTCCACAAAATAGAAAGGAGAGGAACACTTCCAAACTCATCTTACAATGCCAATATTACCATGACAACAAAATTAGATAAGGACACAATGGAGAAACAAAGCTGTACTTCAGTTTCCCTGATGAACATAGATGCAAAAATTCTAAATGAGGCCTGGAGAGATGGCTTAGCAATTAAGTGCTTGTCTGTAAAGCCAAAATACTCAGCTTCAATTTCCCAGGAACTGCATCAATCAAATTCACAAGGTGGCTAATGCATCTGGAGTTCATTTGTTGTGGCTGCCATATATATATATATGTATATATATATATATCAAATAAATAAAAGTAAAACATAAAAAATTCTCAAATACAAGTTAAATTCAAAGTCATGTTTGATTACTTCTACCTTTACTCATAGTAACTATTGGAAACAAAATGCAGAGAAAAATTCTTCAGATAAATCACTGACATGAAAATGTGGATCTTGTTTCCACTTACTCCCCCACACCCCTGTTCAAGTGGTGGCCTCACTGTGCTGGATCCACAAATGAATCCACTGCAGGCCCAGTTCTCATGTTCTCTTTCAAACTCAACATCTTCCCTTTGGAATATCATACATTAATCTAGTCTCTGCCTCCATGCACTACAGTTACTTATTTCCTCCTCCATGGGTAAGGCCTGTAAGGAGAGACTACATTATGGCCAGTGTGCATGCTATCTTACCCTGAGTTTTCTTCAAAGCACACTGTCATTTATTGTTTATTTTCCACAAAACAAGAGGAAATGATGCTGGTCATGGGTTGCATGCACATAGCCTTTAGCACACTGAGGTAAGGTTCTTCTGTCCTTCATTTCCTCAAGGCTTTTATAATGAGGAGATGTTGAATTTTATCGAATTCTCCAGTGGCTGTGGGCGGTGGACCTCTTGTGCATAGTGTGGGCAGTGCTTTGGGAATTTAAAGGACTCTGGAGAATTTTTGTAGTGCTCAGGGCCACAGCACTGCGCCAGATTCCAGTGACAGCCATAGTGATTTAAGGGACCAAGAGAGGAAGGTGTGCAGGAGAGTGGATGGTATGATGTGGCACCACGCAAGGAGGCACTTGCTGCTCTGGTCCTCACTACATGCATTTCCAGTCTTGTGTGAGCTACACATCCATTTATGTATTTTCTCTGTGAATGACTATCAACTTCTATAGAACTATATGAAATATATAGAAATTCACCTATTCTGATTTATTATTATTAATTCCTTTAAGTTATATTAGCACTAAAAAAATGTAGGAAAAGGGGCTTCCTTTAGTGCTTAAGTACAAAAGTAAAACTTTTACATGTTTTTTCTATATCATAGGTATCTTGGACCCCAATGACATCTCTAGATCTATGATATAAACATGTTTCTATGTGACCCCCTATAAAAATGGTTGTAATATATTAATTGAATTCCACATCTCACATACAATGACAGAAGCGAACCCACTTGTTCTGCATTTTGTCCCTAAACTTTAACATTTTACTTTTTAGACTATAAATTCTCAAGGTCAAATGACTTGATTTGGTGAAGCACAATATTTTCATTTTTCAAAAGTGTATGGATGTAGAAATGAATGAAAGCAATTGTATACTTTCATTTCAGTTTCAAAGAAAACTCTTCTTTTTGACAGGCAAATAAATGAGATGGCTTGGTAAAAACTATTAACACATCGTTGATGGTCCTTTGCTGGATTATAGTACTACTTCTGGTAATCATAGTTGATGACTACACATGTAAACTGATTTCGCAACCATCCACAAAGGAAAATATTGTGGTCCCTGGACAATGGGAGATGAGAAATTTTGTTAACTTTTCCAAATTCATAGGACATTTACCCAGTAGAGCTGCACACAGGTGCTGAGGTCAGGACTTAGGAGACACTCATCTTTATAACCATTAGACTAAATTTTATTCAGCCTAGAGGAAGCAACGTTGTTGGCATTGCTAGAGCTGCTATCATTGGGAACCACACAGCGCCACCATACTTGGGCAGTGTATAACAAAACCTGGAGCTTTTGTTGGAACATCCACAGATCAGAAATTCTCTCAATTAAAAAGAAAGCCCACGACTCCCTGGATTTTTACCCATTTCTGTTTATCAGAGCTGACATTTCACATAAATAGTAGCTGAGATGTTAGAATAGAAGTGAGCACACAGAATCTAAAACACAGCTGGTAAAAACGTCACTGAATATAAATCAGTTCTTCTCTGCGACGGGAGAGAAATCTGTGCATAAATGATGGGGCTTTGGTACAGTGAGGAAATGGGCAGGTGGCTCCTGCAGACTCAAAACCGTTGGGGTGACTCAGGACCTGGCAAGGACATGGGCTCAGCAAACTCATATTATTTTAAGCATGTGCCTTTTACAAGATTTATTTTAAAATGTTTAGTTTATTTAAAATCTGTACCCAGTGTAAAGATGTTCCATTTTACTTGTCACGTCTAGGCATCTATATTGAACATAGAACCTACTGAATTAAAGATGGTTCACTGTATAACAATTGAGACATGGCAATCAGTATGCTCTCCCTTGCCCCTCATTAAGTGGTAGCAGCACAATACACACTACTTGTCCAAAACTTATAGGGAATTCACATGGCTTCACCTTCTTATGATTCCAGAGAAACATATTCTATATAAAATACTTAATGCAAGAAATTGGTAAAGAACCAAAACTTAGTTACTTTTAGGGGAGGAGAAATTGGAGCTTCATTTAGAATCCAGGGCTGGAAAGGCAGTTTTAAGGAGGAAGGTCCCGCAGGAATGTTCTAACACAGAGCACTAGAAAAACACTGGTGCTGATGAAAGCTGCTGACTGAACTGGGCAAAAGATGGTGACTACATGGACAAAATCCCATGGAAGCCAGGTGTGGTGGCACCCGCCTTTTATCCCGGCACTTGGGAGGTAGAGGTAGGAAGATTAATGAGAGTTCAAGGCCACCCTGAAACTACACAGCGAATTCCAGCTCAGCCTGGAGCTAGAGACGGACCCCACCTTGAAAAACTAAAAACAACAACAACAAAAAAATCAAACAAAACAAAAGAAAAAAAACTCTGTGTTACCTAGGAGCAGGAATGGGTCTTACTTCCAGACCCAGTAGAAAGAACGACACTTAGAGGCTTGACTGACACTCACATCTCAGTGAGGACCATGTCACTGTAGGGTATGTTGCATTGACCAGGTGGTCTGCTTTTTTATCAGAGTGGGCTGCCAACAGCATGGAGATGGGTGGTAGAGTCTTACCTTGTCGGGGTCGGTGGTAGTGATGACCCACACACAGTGTGCATTGTCCTCATACTGCACAGGGTAGTTAGGGGAGGTGATGACACCGCTGGGCCCACGCAGATTTGATCCACACGTTCTAGCTGGAAGCAGAGAGGAACAGTTCATGCATGTGAATGAAAACATCACATGTAATGTCAAGTTTGCTTTATTTAAAAAACAATTAGAGGAAAAAGATGGCACATAATGTATCCATACAAAGTATGTTGTTAAAAATGCAATTATCATACAATATAATGGGTTTTATGAAGATATTGTCATGTATTGCTACTCATAACCCTTCCTCTGCCTTCTTATCCATCCTTCCCTTTTTAGTGGATCCTCTTCTACCCCAGAATAGTCCCTTTCTTTCATATGCATAATTGGTTGTGACCAGCTACTTGTAATTACAACTACACTCAAATCAACACATGTACATATATTGATTAACCCAAGTCCACACATGAAAGAAAACATCCAATATAGTGTAACCTCCATATCCTCTCATAATCTCAGTCCTCATTCTCCCTCATAGTCTATGGTCTGCTTTCATGTCCTATATAGTATAAATGTTTATTTACATATAATTTTAGATTCAGCATATGACAGAAGTTGTGTGAGAGTTGCTTTTAATAGGACATGCTAATATGTGCTTCATGAGCTCAAATGAGAAAGATTTCACTCAGTTTTTAGGACCCTCATTTGTTATTTATGATATGAGCTAGAACATCTTATAACAGGATATTTACAGAGGGATTATAATCATGGGATGATCTCATCCATAATAACATTAGGGATAATGTCAATACCAAATTAGTCTATTTCAAATCTCATCTTGCAGCTGGCTCAACTTGCATTTAAAAATCACTTCAGGGCTGGAGAAATGGCTTACTGGTTAAGGTACTTACATGCATAGCCATAGGACCCAGTTTTGATTCCTCAGTACATACATAAGTCAGATGCACAAGGTGGCACATGAGTCTAGAGTTTATTAGCAGGGACTAGAGGCCTGGAATGCCTTCTCTGCCCCCACCCAGCCCACCAAAGCCAAAATAAAACATTGTTCAATTTTTCTTTATCTTGAGGCTGAAATGAAAGACGTGTAGACAATGGAAAACTAAGGAAAATGCCTTGATTTGGAATGCAGGACATATTGCAATGCTCCCCTTCTTCTGCAAAGTTTTATTTGCTCCAGTTGATAGACAAGTATGGAAATCTACTGTCAGCCTGGATTCTAGAGCGAACATGAATAACTCAGTGCACATGTGAGGAATAAACAGAAGAGGTTCATTTTACCAGAAAGTGTACAGTGGATATGTGGGTCTCTGCTTCATATTCCTTGACATCATCATCATCACACAGACCTCAAAAACTCCCATGCAGTGAAGGTTTGTCCTGTTCATGTCTAACTATCTATCCCTTATTGCCCTTGACTTACAACCTATTTTAGTTCATTATTCTAGGAAATTCACTCTACGAATCAACATTCCACGTCTCCTGGCATTGAAGAACTAGCTTAGGTGGGAAGTCAGAACAGTCAAAAGCAACCACTTATACCAGAAGCACAAAATTTCTCTCTGCTGTTTATATTGATATTAAAGTGATGTGTTATGCCTATTCCTGAAAGTAATAATGTTTCACTGTGATTATTTCTTTGTAGAAGCCATAGAAGTTCTAGTGTGATTACTTTTGTAGCTTTATTTTCCTTATAAAAATGTAAATTTGGGGGCTGTTTCTTATTGGACAATATTTGCTTAGCAACACAAGTGGTCTGGAGTCCTTGATGTAATAGTGACAAGATCACTTCAGATAACTTTTCAGTTGCTTCATACTTACTATAGATATAATTAGCTAAAATTGGAGAACGATGCCTCTATAAACACAATAAAATAACTCTTAAAGACGTCAGAATCTGCAGCTGAGAAAAACCACATTGCTGAAATAAAGAAGGATCACAGATTGTTTCTCAGAACCCAGCAGGCATGTATTGTCATGGTTTCAAAGGTCCCTTGGCAGAGCTGCCTGAGCGTGTGGACACCTCCTACACAGTACTCTTCACTCTCTAATGGCTCTATTTCAGAAACTTGTTCTCAGAAAAGATCTCAAACTTCAAATGTGAAATTTGCCTAAAGCACTCTGATATTAACCATACTAATGTTGAAAAATTCTTAAAAGTTATTATCGACAGCACAAATTTAGTGACAGTGTCTTCATAGTTCATTTGCATACTGTACATTTCACAATTGATAGCTGTAAGTGAACGGTGTTATCTAGAAATATGTGTTGACTTAATTATAAATTGCTATAAATGCATTGACATTCCAAGTAATTCAAACTTTGAGGAAACACATCTGAAGGATCTCTGGGAAGCCAATCTGTTACATTTCTCCTGATGGTTTGGCATTAGTCTATCTACCAGTCGTGCTTCCCCTATAGGAATGCTCGCCCGCACTGATACTCCATTACCAGCTGTGTGTCTCTGTGTCTTGCTTTGAAGCTTTGCCCTTAAGTTGACTTATTAAAATGGGCTCTCAGCATTTCATAGAATTGATTTTACTCATTGCTAGGGGAAATTACAGCTTTAGTGATTTTTTACTGAGATAACTATAAGTAAAATGTATGTAGGAAGCCAAATTTTCATGCTTTCATTGTTTTACAAGGATCATATCATAGACCTACTTCCTTTAGAACTATTATTCACCAAAAATTGTGAAATAATTCCACAAAATAAACCTTATCTTTCTTCTCTTAGATGAGTCTCTATCTTTGTCATATATTTTCATTATAAAATAGTTTTATTCTTCTTTATGTACACATTTATCAAATTATCAAAAGAATCATGTTAAATGAAATGTGTGGAGATACTTAGGGCAGGGTTTTTATTTTTTTTTATCTGCCCTTTTCGTTTATATAGCCTGGCATTTATAGCAGACCCCACCTTGTGTGACTGTTTCATTGAAAAATATCTGTGTCATTCACTTGACTAAGCATGACCACCTGAAACCACATAAAATACCTAGAAAACGTAACTCTAACCTTCCTTCTTCTGAGGAAATTAATGAAAATGTTAGCTCCTATCTGAGTTTTTTCACTAATAAATTATGTTCATATTAACTTCTTCACTATCCACTGATCCTGACCAAAGATGGTAATGAGTTACTGCATTCTTGCATCATTTTTTCATTACAAATGATGCAATTCTCAGTTTTCCATTGGCAAAGTGGCTACAGATCTAATCATACTTTTTTAGAACCTTTACTGGCAATGTGGCTTAAGTCAGAGTTGTTTCTAAAAGCCACTCTGCTCATGATGGTTGGCATTCATAGCATGTGGACTTTTTATAGATCTCTGGTACTATATGGAGTTTTCTTTCTATCCCCTGGTCCAGTGGCAGGAAGGTTACATTATTGTTTCTTTCTTTTATCTTTTTATATAGATTAAACATCATATTTATTTCATTTTTATTGTTTTTATTTTTTAATTACTGTAAAACAGACAAAGTGCCTGAAACTATAAAGGCACTATAGTCCTTGACTTACAAATAGTTACAATGTATATAACAATAACAGCATGTAGGTTGTAGATGAGACTGAAACTGCATTTGGTATGATTAATTTAGCATTCTGAAATAGACTACTAAATTAATCTATGTAGCAATTACTGAAAAATAACTTTAAATATATACTTAAAGTGAGTACCTATATTAACATAAACACCATAATATATGTATTTAATATAAAACAATAAAATCAAGGAGTAACAAAAGTTTTTTGTAAAACGACAGAAAACTAGCGCTACTCTAAAGACCTTTAAAAGACAAACCATTATATCTGTGGGAGTTAGCCAGTCATCTTCAGCCAAATCTAATCCAGTTTTGAAAAGCTTAGACTTTGGTGCTAAGTCTATCATTCTCTAGCCATGTTTAATCTGGAACATTACTTATTTCCCCAATGTTCCATCTGTGCATATGGATAAAACCTACTTTGTGGAATAAATGGGAAAAATAAATATAACTAAAATTTGAAGAGAATATAGGGTATTAATGCTCTGCCTAATATTATTTTCTTTTCCTTTTTAAAAAAATATTGATATTTTATAAAAAGGTTACACACATTGACATCCCTCTCCTGCAACCAAATTCTGCTGAGGGTCTTGGATAGGGTTACATTATTGACTGAACTCTGGCATAGAGACCATAGAACCAACTACCTGTTTCATTCATCACTCTGTGGTTTCATTCTCCATTTGTAGAATATAAAAACATTTTCATCAGGTTTCTTTAAGCTAAAATTTTGATAGCCTAAAAATCATACAGACCTGATAATGCAAATCGATAACCCTAAGTACCCAGGTGGCTAAGGCAATAAGATCACGTGTTCAAGGACAGCTGGTATAGAAGAGTGATTGAAGATCAGATTGAGTACCTGAGAGCTACTGTCACACAAACAATACCAGAAAGAAAGTTGAGAAAGTAGCTTAATGACCAAGACCTTGCCTAGCATGTGGGTGACCCTAGGTTCCATCCCTAGTAGAATAAATAAGTAAATAAGTTCAACATTTAAAAAGAAAAAGTAACAGAGAAGAAAAGAAAATACTACAAGAGAGGAGACTAATAAAGACTGGGTACTCCATTAAATTAGTCCTAGTGAACAAGTATCAACAGGTCAAGGATAATTTAGGAAGTTATAGTCAGAATATTAGATCTCCTTCCTTAGATCACATTCAGTCAGGACAGTGGGTAAAGAGCCTGTAAGCAAGATAGAGAGGATGAGGAGAGCATAAGGACAGTAGGTATAGGCCCTCTTAGGAGAAGTGGCTGGTATCAGTCTATCTAGGAGCAGTGTGTTTGGTGCTTTGCTGCTGTGTGTGAATACAAATCTAGGTGATGCTCTGGGGACTCATGCATGACCACCTGACTTGAGCCCTTGAACCAGAGAGGCTGAGTCCTCCCACCCTGATCACTCTCTGACTCATTGGCTCTACAGCTTCTCACTCTGCTATGGACAGTGTTGCAGTGTTGTAGCTCTTCTGGACTGGGAGAACTAGAGAAGCTTGTTCTGATGGGACCTGGAGATCCTACCATGTCCTTGGAGGTAGAGGAATGTATGACTTTATTAAAGTTGTCTTTGTATGAATGAAACATTCAAACAGTAAAGAAGGCTTTAATTAAAGAGTGTAATTAATCATAAGAAAATAGGGTCAAGACCATTTTAGAACAAGCCTCATATGCATTTTACGCCACTGAGACAAATACATGTATGCTTACATAGATTTTAAATCAGTGTCACTTTCTATCTATTCCACCAAAGGCCTTGCCCCATAGCATCTGATATATAGATGGGTGTTCAGTTCCATGTTTAATAAATGTCCTTGGATAGTAACTGTGGCCTATTGTGGAATTAACGGTGCTCTGGCAGTTTGCTAAGCATGCTAGCTCACGTTTCACTTTTAACTTAGATGTCTTCCAAATCAAAAAAGGATTTCAAAACATGATAGGTTGGAAATACCATATTTCAAAAGGAAAAAGTAAAGACAAATAAGAAAACTTATGAATTTCTAATATCAGAATTTTCCATTCCTCCATCTTATCAATGTAAATGTATTAAGTACATTTTCCCATATGATTGATCTAAGGTAATACAAAGGATTACTGGTGTGGTGGTTCACACCTATAATCTTTATGCTTGTGAGGTTATGACAAAACAATTGCAATGTGTTTGAGGTCAGTAAGAGTAAGATCTTATCACCAAAGTCCACAAAATGAAACAAAACAAAAATACAAAGTAGTTATTCATTAAATTTTGTTTCAGGAGATTATTTTCTATTCCATAAAAGTCACTTAATCCAATTAGTTAAAAGGAAGAATATCTTAATAGACTAAATTAAAGTTAGTGAATTATCAGGACTAACATTTGAAGCATTCTTTTTTTAATTTTTTGTTCATTTATTTATTTATTTATTTGAGAATGACAAACACAGAGAGAAAGAGAGAGAGAGAGAGAGAGAGAGAGAGAGAGAGAGAGAGAGAGAATGGGTGCGCCAGGGCCTCCAGCCACTGCAAACGCACTCCAGATGCATGCGCCCCCTTGTGCATCTGGCTAACGTGGATCCTGGGGAATCGAGCCTTGAACCGGGGTCCTTAGGCTTCACAGGCAAGCACTTAAGCACTAATCCATCTCTCCAGCCCTGAAGCATTCTTTTAAGAAGATTAATAAGCAATATAGCAGTATATTTCTTGTAGAGGTTTCTTTTAATTTTTTGAGCTTTTTATTTATTTATTTGAGAGTGACAGACAGAGAAAGAGGCAGATAGAGAGAGGGAGAGAGAATGGGCACGCCAGGGCTTCCAGCCACTGCAAATGAATTCCAGACACATGTGCCCCCTTGTGCATGTGGCTAACGTGGGTCCTGGGGAATCGAGCCTCGAACTGGGGTCTTAGGCTTCACAGGCAAGGGCATAACCGCTAAGCCATCTCTCCAGCCTTTTTTTTTTTGTTGTTGTTGTTTTTGGGGGTAGGGTTCCACTCTAGCCCAGACAACCTGGAACTCACTCTGTACTTTCAGGTTGGCCTTGAATTCACAGTGATCCTTCTCCCTTGCCCCCCAAATGCTGGGATTAATGACATGTACTACCATGCCTGGCTCTTGTAGGTTTTTTGTTTGTTTGTTTCTTTTAGAATGAATAATTTTAAAATGCTGTTTTAAGGTCTGGGCTGTCAACTGACATTAGGACAGAAATCACGTCACAGAGTTGGAGAACTTATTGTCCTGTCCTCATCCTACCTAAGTTCTAGTGCTGTTTCTCTGGTGACTAGATGCTGAATCTTAAGCTGTGTGCTTTTAAGCCTCTAATTTTGTTCAAGTACCATAATAATCATTAATCCTCCTCTCAATGGCTGGAGGACTGAAGGAAAGAACACAAGTCCAGCCTCTAGTGTGTGGCCTGGTTCAAACCAGCATGTAGGCCAAGGACATAGGAATGCTAACTGTGAGATATAAACTAAATTCCTTGTCTTAATTGATTCATAAACACATGACTTTCAATAATGTTGGTAGGAAATAAGTGAGACAGAAAAAGTCCTTGGGGTAGAAGAAAGGTGGTTATGGAAGGATTTCAGGTAAGCTGACAGCAAATCAAGGTGCTGGAGGGACATAGGAGTAGACATCCAAAGAAAGTTCAGGCAAGGAACTCAAGGAGGACACCTCCTTGGCCTGCAGCAGGGATGGAATTATCAACAGCTCTGAATTAGTGTTCAGTGTACTGTTTATCAATAGAAGAGATTAGCATCATATTATACAAAATTTACCACTGCCAATAACTTAGTCAAAAAGGAATATGCAAAAAAAAAAAAAAAAATAAGCCCACAGTTTGTCCTAAGTGGTCTTCAAGAAAGAAATACAAAGCTTGAGAACTTGGAGGCAATGACAAAAACTTCTCCAAATTCACAACAGTTGAAAGAAGATATGCTCATATTTCTTTAAATCTGATACATTAGCTACTTTAACAAATGATCAGCATATAAAAAGTAATTCCAAAATTGTTGCTAGACCTGTAATCTGTAGAATAAAACATCTTTCAGGTGTAAATAATCTTTTCATTACTACTGAAAAGGTCATTTTTGCATAAGCATAAAACAAGTAGAAAAGAAAATGTTGTAGCTGCTCTTAGTACATGACAAGTTAATAACTTAAGGATAATTCTCAGTTAACCTCACCTGGTATACCAAGGTAATAATAATTTCATTCTGTGACCCTGGCTGGCTCCAATTAACTTTTGTGTAACTATGGTTACAATTTAAATAATACTTCACTTTTCTTACTGCCCTTTCAACTCGTGTAGCTGCACTAACCACCAGCTCCTCCAAGGAAGGCACATTAACAATAGAGACCTCTACATCAATCTCCCTCAAGTATGAATGAAATGAAATGTCAACCTGAGCACTTCACTGACATAAAAAGATAGCTTCCTCCTATTTTTCACTTGCTTATTTTTCTATTTCTAATTAAAGGTATTTATACTGCTTTAACAACTCATAATGTTTTACCTTGATAAAAATCATAATAGTTATTTTCATAGCCCTAAATGAAGTAAGTATAATTTCAAATAGAATATGGAAACACTTGTATAATTACTGGGCTATGCCAACATTCATCTGCTTGGTAACAGGAGGAAAAGGTAATGTCCTCAGTGCTCAGTGCTAATTAGCTAATGAAAACATTGGCTAACCACACCAGCTTTCAGATGCCAGGGTCACTTCTGACTCACTGTGATTTATACAACACTTCTCTCAGATGTTCCTCCAGGACAGAGGCCTGGATAATTACTTATGAGTTAGAGACCCTTCACAGAGCTAGGATCCTTGAGAATCAGGTCTTCCTTGATTCAGCAACCTGAAGCATCATTATGCTCACAGTAGTGACAATGTTCAGAGCAGAGGTCCTTCATCATGTCTGACTGAAGGTTAACATTGGAAAATACAGTTGACATGATCAACATAAGCACTCCTTTACTGGCTAGAAATGAGCCTGGAAACTCCAAACCATGATATTCTTGTAGATCCTATTTATTATGATGGCGAATATTTTTAGGAACTTGCTGCAGAGAACCCATACGTGGCTGGGAGCTATCCTTATAGACTGAGTAGAGTTTGAAACATTGAGCTACATGGTATCTACTTTCTTGTAATGTATTAGCTACTTAGTATCATTCTTTCATAGAGACATTTCACTGCTGAGTCAGTGGGCCATAAGAAGCTGTAGAGGAATAATACAAAAGAGAGAATGATAAAGTCATCAGCTTTCTAAAAGTGTCCAGATTAACAAACCTCGTGTGCTTTAGTTGAGGGAAGTACAATCTGCAGTGAGAACAACCAGCCAGGAATAGGTCATGACTCACTAGGCTCTTCTGCTCTTCACCCACAAGGGTATTGATGACTCCCTGTGGCTGAGAAGAAATCTAGGACATTTTGTGAGCTGCACTTATATAGCTGTGCTATCCAGTATAGTGGCCCATGAGCCCACTCAATGTGGCTGGACTGAGATGAGATATGCTAGAAGCATGAAATATGCCCTTAATTTTTATGTCATTGTGTGGGCAAAAATGATAATAATGGGCTAATGGAATAATAAGCAACTTATCATCACCCTTATATTGATTTATGTGAAGGTAACATTTCTATTAAATAAAATGTTGTTCTAAGAAATTCATCTGTTCCTTTTGGAATAAGTTGATGCATGTTTATGAAATTACATATTAACTTGCATTTTGTTTGGTAAGGGCACAGTATTGGATGTTCTACAGGTAGGACCCATTGGTAGATGTGTCAGGCATGGTCTTCCCCCTGTGCAAGCACAGGTGCACCTTAAACAGTGCTATGTGCAACACTTTGGACTGGCTTTCCTGCCTTTCCAGAGAGATGGTGAGCAAAGTGGGGCAATACAGGGGCCCAGTAAATATAACCATGTGACATGACTTTTTCATGTATGTGATGTCTACTAAAAACCATACATTTCAGAATTTCCTTATTACTGTGTTCCTGAATGAACACAGCAAGGCTGCAAAAAACCC
This sequence comes from Dipus sagitta, assembly GCA_036346955.1. Lineage (NCBI taxonomy): Eukaryota > Metazoa > Chordata > Mammalia > Rodentia > Dipodidae > Dipus > Dipus sagitta. The sequence goes on from CM070783.1 coordinate 41,739,271, forward strand.
CTGTTTACCAAGAGCAGGGAGAAGAATGGGAAGCTAATGCGTTTCCTCAGACCTTAGTGAAGTGCTAACAAAGGCCTGCACAGACACACCTGAGGCCTCCATGCACCCATGCTCAGATTAGGTGGATGCTCCATGCGCTCTCTGCATAACCTTCAGAGAGAACTCAGATTTTCTGCGGTTCAACAACCATACTTCAGCATGGCAGTCATCATGTCTAGAGTAGCTATGACTATCCATAAGAGGCTGTATTAGTCAGGGTTCTCTAGAGGAACAGAACTGTTGAAGGTGGAGAAAATACAGAATGGGTAGTAGAAGAAGGCAGTTACAAATACCAGCTACGGCCACGTGACCAGTTACAGAAATGAGAACTGTGATTTCAATGTTTCTGCCCTGCCTTGATAACAGAGTGTTTGTACATATCTACACCAATATTACAATTATATCATTAGCTAACTGTTGACTTTATATTACACCCATTATATTAGAGACTAAGCTTTGTGTTGGGGGAAAGATTTTGCAGTTCCGGTTGTACATGGGATAGTTATGCCATGTTAGGCGGAATTATGAGCTTGTTACTGTTTTCATTTGAAAATTAAGTATGATGTAAGGAGACATGATTTGATGCCAAGTTGACAAGGGGTGGACTTGTGATAGTTAAGGTGTTGTCAACTTGATCTGTTTAGTAATCCACAGGTTGCTTCTAGGAAGGATCAACTAAAGGAGGAAGTCTTTCCCCCAGGGTGAGCCCTTCCCCCAGAATGGGTGGCCCCACCCAGAGGGGGACTTTATATAAGGAAGCTCTGGCTAAAAAGAGTCCCTTCCTTCCTTCCTTCCTTCCTTCCTTCCTTCCTTCCTTCCTTCCACTTGGCTGCCGGAGCTGCTCGCTACCTTCCAGCGTGGATTGAAGACCAGTGCAGACTAAAGGCCAGCATCAACTGAAGACCCCCATGGATCGAAACCCAGCAGCTCCTCAGGAAGCCTCCAGGCTTTCTGGCACCATCTGCAGTGCCGGGTTGGGACTGCTGAGGCATCTGGCCACGAGGACTGAGCAGCTACCAGGTTCAGTGATTCTCAGGCCTGCAACTGCTATTGGACTACTGTAAGCTGATCCAGTAAATCCCCTTTTTAAAATAATTCATTCTAGCAGTTCTGTTCCTCTAGAGAACCCTGACTAATACAGATTCTGGTACCGAGGAGTGGGCTGAGATTAATGTGACCATGTGGATGTTGATCTTTCGGAACCTTTGTTTTGGAGGAATAGGCATGGACTTGGTGCTTGCAACTGAAGATGTCTTCTGGAGTGGTAAGCCAAGTTTTATGGACTATTCTGATGAGAGTCTGAGAATGCTAAGTACAGACAGCATTGAACTTCGAGGCTTGGCTTATGAGCTTTCTAAGGGGAAGGAAAGAATGCAGTAAGAACTATGGACTGTGAGGTTTGGTTTATGAAGTTAAGAGCTTTACTTGGACTGGGCTAGCAGTTTGTGTGAACAGCTTGCTCTTACGCTTGTGTCCTGAGAAGTTGTGCAGGGTTGCTTTGCGTAGAAATGAACTCGTGTGAGCAGAGGGATATGGCACAGAAAGAAAAATCTTTGGGTGAACTGCTGCCCGTTCAGCTGCAATTGAGGGATAACAACCTTTGAGATTGGGCCAGCTGACCTGCACTGGGGCAATAGGAAGAATGTAGACTCTTTTGAAGGGGCCTGAGTGCTCAAGGAGTGTCCTGTTCTTCAAAGTCTGCTTTATTACCCCCTGAATTAACAAATTGGCACCCTACCTGGTACTGTGGAATATAAGAAATGCAATAAAGAGAGGGTCATCGAGTTTGCAACATGGTTTGTAATTTGGAAATGGCCTTGGGCAGTGTGAAGCAGGTTTACTGGTTGCCTGCATAGAGACCCCATGGGGCCATGAGGATGAACCATGGATTGCAGTGGAGACACTGTGGAGATGCCAGGACCATGAGATGGCTGCTAAGGAAAGCTGCCGGTCCCAACAAAGTTTTCCAGAACTTTGAGTCGCTCAGTTGGTGGGATGGAATTTGAATGCCAGAGACTTATTGCTGGTCAGAATTATCAAACTTGGAGATTTGTCACTGGCTAGAGTAGTTGGACTTGAAGCTGCAGAGTTTGATGTTTTCCCTGATTGTTTTAAATATTGTATTGGTTGAATATTTCTTTGCTATACCCAATGCCATCTTTTGCAGTATGAATGTCTATTCTGTGCCATTATGGGTTTTTTGGGGATTTATTTGGTATTTTGGCTCAGTTAAAAGATCTTGGACTATGGGGTTATATGAATATCATTGGAACTGATAAAACCTATGGGGGCTTTTAAAGTTGGACTGAATGCATTGTATTTTACATCATGTATGGGTATCAGTTTATGGGGGCCAGGGGCAGAATGTGGTGGTTTGAGTCACGTGACCCTCATTAACTTAGGTGTTCTGGATGCTAGGTTCCCCAGCTGATGGCAATTTGGAAATGAAAGCCTCCTGGAGGCAGTGTATTGTTGGAGGCGGGCTTATGGGTGTTATAGCCAGTTTCCCCTTGCCAGTGTTTGACATACTCTCCTGTTGCTATTGTCCACCTTATGTTGGCCAGGGGGTGATGCCCACCCTTTGCTCATGCCATCGTTTTCCCTGCCATCATGAAGCTTCCCCATTGAGCCTGTAAGCCAAAATAAACCTCTTTTTTCCCACAAGCTTTTCTTGGTTGGGTGATTTCTACCAGCAATGTGAACCTGACTGCAACAGAGGCCCACAAGATGAAGATGTTAACTCATGGAAGAAGGGTATGCAAGAGTCATTAGACCCTTACCTAAGATTCAGTTACTTGATCCGAGGACCCCTAATAGCTATATGTACTTCTGCTCCAGCTGCTTGTGGTCTTAGGAGGTGCTGAAGTTTGCAGGAGGTGAATGTTGGCTGGAGGGGAGACTCCACTGAAGTAGCAGTAGTTATCACTCATGCTTGAATATGATATTTTGGTCACCCACACTCCTTTAAGTGAAACTCATCTTTGTGAGTCAGTCTAAAAAAGTCATTGGCAGGCTGGAGAGATGGCTTAGTGGTTAATGTGTTTGCCTGTGAAGTCTAAGGGCCAAGGTTTGATCCCCCAGGACACACATGAAACAAGATGCACAAGGTGGCACATATATCTGGAGTTTATTTGCAGTGGCTGGAGCCCCTGGTGTGCACATTTTCTATTCCCCTCCCTCTTTTTCTCCCATAAATAAATAAATAAATACATATTTTTTAAGTCATTCGTTTACTAAACATGACTTAGGCTCATCATTTTCTTTGTCTCTAATAAGTTTTTGTCATGCTTCTCCCCACAATTTTGTAACACTTCCTCTTAGTGAAAGTCCCCTCTAGACAACAGCTTTGTCTGGGACCCAAGAGTCTTAGTTACTACTTATGCTTCTTAACTACTTCTCTCTCACAGGTGAAATATTTCCTTGAACTAAATCCATACCTTCATCCATATCCTCCTTGTTGTCTTTTCTGTTGGGCATAATTATACACAGCCTGGTGCATAGATAAGCATTGTTGCCATATAATATGGGGAACACATTGGAATAAGCAGGAAGTAGAGCTGCGAGAATTGAGGAGACATGTGGAAGAACCTTAATGGCTTTTAACAGTTGCTGGTGGAAATCAGCACTCATAGGACTCCATAGCTTAGGGCTCAGGAACAGGTTGGGGTGTGAAAGGACGCATGCTTTTATAAAGACACATCCTTACAGAAAGCAGGATTCTATTATATTAAGTTTTAAAAATATTTCATTTATTTATTTGAAAGAGAGAGAGAGAAAGAGGGAGGGAGGGAGGGAGAGAGAGAACGGGTGTGCCAGGACCTTTAGCCAGTGCAAACTTCAGTTGCATGTGTCACCTTGTGCATCTGGCTTTATGTGGGTATTGGGGAATTAAACCTGTGACCTTTGGCTTTGCCAGAAAGTGCCTTAAACACTAAGCAATTTCTTTATCTCCTATTATTATTATTATTATTATTATTATTATTATTATTATTAGAGACAGAGTCCTGATCTGTAGCCCAGGCAGTTCTTTGCACTTCTGACCCTATCCCTCATCCTCTCAGTACTAAAATTAAAGTAAATGCTGGGATTAGAGGCCTGCTTACTGCTTACACCACCACACCTGGTTTAGAAAGCAAAATTTTAGTTGACAAACTTCGATATACAGCTAAGGAGATATCCAGGCTGTGTGGTGAAGGTACTATTTGAAACTTCCTACTATATATTATAAAATGAGGGAGAGAGAGAGAAAAGAAAACTGAAAATAACTGTTAAACAACAAAAAAATGCCAAAGTCAAAGACACTGGAACATCTTGCCTGTCCAGATGGTCAAAGATGGCTAATATATTGTGGTGGTTTGATTCAGGTATCACCCATAAATTTAGGTGTTCTGAATGCTAGGTTCCCAGCTGATGATGATTTGGTAATTAACACCTCCTGGAGGCAGTGTATTGTTGGAAGTGGGCTTATGGGTGTCATAGTCAGTTTCCTCTTGCCAGTGTATTGGCACACTCTCCTGTCATTCTTGTCCACCTGAGGTATGTGAGGAGGTAATGTCCACTCTCCGCTCATGTCATCGTTTTCCTCTCTCATCATGGAGCTTCCCCTTGAGTCTGTAAGCCAAAATAAAATTTTTCCCAAATGTTGTTCTTGGTCAGGTGTTTTCTGGCAGCAATGCAAACCAGACTGCAACAGTAAAATTGGTACCAGAAGAGTGAGGTTATTGCAGATAGAAATCTGACTCTGTGGCCTTGACCTTTTGGAACTACTTTGCAGGAGAATGGGGAAAAAAATTGAAATCTTGGCCTAAGACACACCTTGCACAGTGCTATAAATATAGCTTGATAGATTATTCTGGTCAGAGTTTGAAGATCTGAATGCAGTAAGAACTAAGGACCATGAGGTTTAGCTTATGAGGGGGAAAAAGAGTTCTGCCTGGACTGGGTTAGAGGTAGTTTGTGTGAGAGTCTTGCTGTTTTGCCCATGTCCTGAGAACTTGCACAGGGTTGCAGTGCATAGAAACAGACTGGTGTGTGCAGAAGGTTATGACACAGAAATTAAAATTTTTGGCTCAAACTTCTGCAGCAATTGCATGAGACATTACAGGCACTGAGAGAAGGCCAGAGGACCTTCATTGGGACACCATAAAGAATGCAGAATCTTTTGAAGGGGCCTGAATGCTAAAGGAGAATTCTGTTCTTTAAAGTCTTCTTTATTACCCCCCCCCCCCCATGAATTAACAAATTGGCATGCCACTTGGTATTATGGAGTATAAGAAATGCAGGAAAAAGAAGATAATTAAATTTATAACATGATCTTGTGTTTTGGAAATGGTCACGGGCAGTGTGAAGCAGGTTTGCTGGGTGCCTACATGGAGACCTGATGGAGCAATGAAGATGGACCATGGGTTGCAGTGGAGACCCAACAGAGATGCCAGGACTATGGTATGGCTGCCAAGGATAGCTGCTGGCAATGGATGAAGTTTTTTGGGACTGTGAATAGCCTAACTGGAGGGGCAAAATTGGAACTCTAGAGACTTGTTGCTGGTTAGAATTAGCAGACTTGGAGATTTGTCATTGACTAGAGTTGTTGGACTTGGAGCTACAGAGTTTGATGTTTGCCCTGTTTAAATCTTATATTGGTTGAATATTGCTTTTCTATGCCAAATGCCATCTTCTGCAGTGTGAGTGTTTATTCTGTGCCATTATGGGTTTTTGGAGGTTTTATTTATTGATTTATTTATTTATTGATTGATTGATTGATTTTATTTTTTTGGTATTATGGCTCAAGTTAAAAGATCTCAGACGGGCTGGAGAGATGGCTTAACAGTTAAGCACTTGCCTGTGAAGCCTAACGACGCCAGTTCAAGGCTCGATTACCCAGGACACACATTAGCCAGATGCACAAGGGGGCACACTCGTCTGGAGTTTGTTTGCAGTGGCTGCAGGCCCTGGTGTGCCCCTTCTTTCTCTCTCTCTCTCTCTCTCTCTCTCTCTTTCTCTCTCTGTCTTTCTCTTTCTATCTGTCACTCTCAACTAAATAAATAAAAACAAACAAAAAATTGAAAAAAAGATCTCAGACTATGGGAATGTTTGAACTTCATTGGGATTAAGATAAACTATGGGAACTTTTAAAGTTGGACTGAATTCATTGCATTTTATATCATGTGTGTTTGTCAGTTTATGAGGGCCAGGGGTAAAATGTAGTGGTTTGATTCAGGTGTCCCCCCATAAAGTTAGGTGTTATGAATGCTAGGTTCCCATCTGATGGAGATTTGAGAATTAATACCTCCTGGAGGCATTGTATTGTTGGGAAGAGAGTGGGCTTATGGTTATTATAGCCAGTTTCCTCTTGCCAGTGTTTTGGTACACTCACATGTTGCTGTTGTCCACCTGATGTTTGTGAGGAGGTGATGTCCACCCTCTGCTCATGTCATCATTTTCCCCTGCTATCATGGAGCTTCCCCTTGAGTCTGTAAGCCAAAATAAACTAAAGAATTTGACCAAATCTAACATTGCTTCATAATAAAAATCCTAAAGAAACTAGACGTAGAAGGAACATACCTCAACATAATAAAGACAAACCTATAGCCAACATAACACTAAATGGGGAAAATATTGAAGTGTTTCCACTTAAATCAGGGACAAGAGTGTCCACTGTCCCCACTTTTATTTAGTATAGTACTGGAAATCTTTGGTATAGCAAAAAAGCAAGAGACATACATAAAAAATACAAATTGGAAATACAGAGATTAAATTATCATTATTTGCAAATTATATGATTCAATACAGAAAGGACCCTACAGACTCTACAAACAAACTGTTAGAGATAATAAACACTTTTAGCAACATAACAGGTTATAAAATTGACACACAAAAATCAGTAGCCTTAAGCCAGGCAGTGCAGGCCTTTAATCCCGGCACTTAAGAGGCAGAGGTAGGAGGATCCCTTTGAGTTCGAGGTCACCCTGAGACTACATAGTGAATTCCAGGTCAGCTTGGACTAGAGTGAGACCATACCTCAAAAGACCAAGAAAAAAATCAGTAGCCTTCCTATATACTAACAACAAACATGCTGAGGATAAAAAATCCAATGGCATTCTTCATGGAAACAGAAAAGAAACAAACCTAAACTTTATTTGGAAGCATAAATATCCTCAAATAGCCTAAACAATTTGGAGCAACAAAAATAAGGTTGTCGGTATCACCATACCTGATTTTAAGTGATATTATAGAGCCATAGTAACAAAACCAGTGTGGTACTAGCACAAAATTAGACACATAAATCAGTGGAACAGAATAGAGGACTCAGATGTAAATCCAGTTTGGCACAGCCATCTGACTTTGGAAAAAAAAAAACACCAAAAATATTCACTGGAGAAAAAACAGCCTCTTTAACAAATAGTCCTGGAAAAACTGTATGTATATATATAACTAACATATATATGGACAAAAATAGATCCTGATCTCTCTCCCATGCACATGAATCAAGTCCAAATCAATCATGAAGACGTTGATATCAGACCTGAAACTCTGAAACTGCTAGAGGAAAAAGTAGGGGAAACTCTTCAACATATTGGAATGTGCAATGACTTTCTGAATATAACCTCAGCTGCTCATGAAATAAAACCACTAAAACTACTAAAACTACTAAAACCACTGGGATCTCATGAAATGAAAACACAAAAAAGCTTTTGTACAGTAAAAGGTACTGTGCATACAGAAAAGAAGCCACCTACAGAATGGAAGAAAATCTTTGCCAGCTATACATCTGACAGAAGATTAATATCTAGGAAACACAAAGAAAACAAAAGAAAAAAAACCCTAAATAGTAAGAAAACAAATAATCCAATCAAAAAATGGGATATGGAACTCAACAGAGCTTTTTCCAAAGAATACATATAGATGGCCTATAAACATCTAAAAACATGTTATACATCCTTAGCCATCAGAAAGGGCAAATTAAAGCCGGGTGTGGTGGCGCACGCCTTTAATCCCAGCACTCGGGAGGCAGAGGTAGGAGGATCGCCGTGAGTTCAAGGCCACCCTGAAACTCCATAATGAATTCCAGGTCAGCCTGGGCTAGTGTGAGACCCTACCTTGAAAAACCAAAAAAAAAAAAAAGAAAGTGCAAATTAAATCTACTGTGAGATTCCACCTCACTCTTGTCAGAATGGCTACCATCAAGAAAACAAATGACCATAAATGCTAGTGAGGATGTGGAAAAGCAGGAACCCTCTCATCCTGTTGATGGGAGTGTTATTACAGAAATCAGTGTGCAGGTTCCTGAGACAGCTAAAAATAGATTTACCATATGATCCAGCTGTACCACTCCTACCCATATATCCTAAGGATTCTTCTCAGTATCTTAGTGATACTTGCTCATCCTTGTTTATTGCTGCTCTATTCACAATATCTAGGAAATGGAACTAGCCTAGATGTTCCTCGACTGATGAATGTATAATAAAGATGTGGTACATTTATACAATGGAGTTCTATTTAGTGGTAAAGAAAAATGAAATTTGCAAGGAAATGGATGTATCTGGAAAGGATTATACTAAGTGAGGTACCAAGGCCCAGAAACCCAAATGGTCTCTCTCCTGTGTGGATCCTAGCTACAAATGTCTAGACTTGTATGTGATTTAGAGTAAAAATTGGTAGCAGAGGCCAGTAATCTAGAAAAGGGTATAAGGAAGAGAGGAGAGGGAAGGACCTAAGCAGAGGGTTTTGTATATATGTAGGTAGATAAACAGTTTACTGGGGGTGAAATGGCCTAAATGAGGTCAGGGGAAGAAATTGAATAAAAAAAGAGTGGGAAGAGCATGAATCAAAAATTAAGATGTTATGAATAAGCTGTATGGAAACATAGTTTATTGGATAATGATGCAACCAGAAGCCATTAATTATTACTAGAAAAATTTCAGTGCCAGGGATGGGATACCGTCCAGTGAGGTTTTGACCTGGGAGGTCCTTGATGCCCCCAAAATATTACAATTCATTGCCAAGGTTCCTCATTTCCCAACAGAAATAGATGGTAAGGCCCTACTTCTGAAGACTGCATATTCCTGGGCTAAAGATCACTGAGAAATCAAGCTGGAGCTTAACTGACAACCTCCTCCATGTGGACTGGGGAAAAAAAAAAAAAAAAAAAAAAACTACACTGCATACAACCCTCAGGGTAAGAGAAGTCAACAGTGGTGATAAAAAAAAAATGGATATTGCAAGCCTTAATATTGGCCAGCCAGGGTAATGGGTGAGATAGTGACAAATCTGTTATAGAGGAAACCACCTGCTCTCCAATTGGACTGGAGGCTCCCTCCACAAGAGGGACTATATGCCTGGTGCTGAAAACCTAGTAAAAAGCCTATGGTGGGGAGGTCATGAGCCCTAGACAAGTAACACCTGCTGTTGTCTGGTTAAATGCATATATTATGTTCACCAAACTGCCCTGTAAGCAATTTTCTTAATGTTCATACCCATGCATTAATGCTACTCTCACTTTTGGTTAGGGAAATTTCGCTTTTCAGATGGCAGTGACCACAGGGATGATTCAAAAGGCACTATAGTGCTGAGAAGAAATGACAGTGAAATGTTTAGCACTGAGATGTCTTTATTACACCTTTCAAGGCCCATTGCGAAAGATGTTACAGAAAGAATATAAGAACCAAAGGGAGGGTAGGACTACTTACAAGGCAATTTTCCAGACACAGAATGGCCTAAATATACTTTACCTCACAGTGCCTTGTACTACCTACATAAGATCTTACAGTAGGAGAAAAAGATGTTGATATCAAACAAAATAATAGAGTGTCTATTTGAGGTGGGGAGGGGATATGATAGAGGATGGATTTATGAAGGGGAAAATGGGGTAGAGGAGAGAATTATCATGGTTCATTTTCTATAATGATGAAAGTTTTTAATAATAAAAAAAAGTTAAAAAAAGAAAGTTCACCTCAGGATGGTGAGATGGCTCAGTGGTTAAAGGCACTTGCATGCAAAGCTTGATGGTCTGGGTTTAATTCTCCAATACCCATGTGAAACCAGATGCACAAAGTGACACATATATCTGGAATTTGTTTTCAGGGGCAGGAAGACCGGCATGTGCCCATACTGTCTTCTTTGTTTCCTTCCTATCTTCCTTCTTTCCTTCCTTCCAACCTTCCTGAATCAATTCTTTCTTTTTCTTTCTTTCTTTCTTTCTTTCCTTCTTTCTTTCTTTCTTTCTTTCTTTCTTTCTTTCTTTCTTTCTTTCTTTTTTCCTTCCTTCCTTCCTTCCTTCCTTCCTTCCTTCCTTCCTTTCTTTTTCTCTCTCTCTCTCACATAAATAAATAAAACTATTTTTTAATTTTTGTTTAGTTTTATTTATTTATTTGAGAGTGACAGACAGAGAGAAAGAGGCAGATAGAGAGAGAATGGTAACGCCAGGGCCTCCAGCCACTGCAGACAAACTCCAGATGCGTGTGCCCCCTTGTGCAGCTGGTTAACATGGGTCCTGGGGAATGGAGCCTCGAACTGGGGTCCTTAGGCTTTACAGGCAAAAGCTTAACTGCTAAGCCATCTCTCCAGCCTCAATAAAACTATTTTTAAAAAGAGTATACTCCATATGCATCGCAAAAATATTAATGAAATCCTGTTAGTCCTAATATAAAGAGAATTGGAGATATTTTTATTAAGTGAAACAAGCTGGATGCAGACATATGAGTACTGAGTAATTTGTGTGTGGAAATTAAAAGTGTTGATTTCATAAAAGCTGAGAATAGAATGGTGGTTAACACAGGCAAGGAAGGGTGAGGGGTAAAGATAGGGAGAACAGCCAATCAGTGGTAATAAGTTACAGAGAGAAGAAATATAGCGTGATTAGTTCCTACACAATAGAATAACTAAAGAGAACAGTAATTACTTTGAGTCTCACAGTTAGAAGAGACAGTGAAAGAAGTTTGAGGAGACTAATACTTAAAGATGATTTAAACGTTAAACTATGGGTACATGTGTTGAGGCACCAGAGGCTGGCATATGCATATGTTCAATGTTCACATTCTTGTATGTCAGTCATATTCTTTGCAAAAAAATTGAAACACCTGTAACCTAGTGCTCAGTCATAACCCAGAGACTACACTCCAGCACAGGATGGGGTATGAATTTCATTAATCTTACTTTTCACTAGATTCACAATATATAATGACAGAAAGAAGAAATATATAACTATATTAACTGAACAGAGATTGATTATTCTCTATGAAGGTTTTCAGAGACCACACCTGCTCAGCCCCGGAGGCAGAATTACTGCTTCATAGATTGGCATATCACACGTCACAAGCCATAAGTGGTATAAGAAAGAGACTCCATAAAGTAAACACCACCATGCGGAACTTTACCTTTAGATGAAATATATTTATACACTATTTCATCCTACAGGGTATAACTGACTCTGACTATGTTGTATTCTGTACTTTTTTAACAATAGCCATTTGTTTTAAATACTACTAAATGGGTAAGCTATTATTATGAATGCTCTCCCCACTACCCTTATTCCTTGGTCCACTTATCGCTATGTTTTTCCTTAAAAACCACCAGTTTGCATAGGTTATTTTATGAAGCAGATGCAAAGAAGGCAATTGTCAAACACAGTTTTCTTTAAATTTCATTAAGATTTTCCATATTAAAATATTCTTTGTGTTGGTTTTTTATGACTTCTAATATTCTGGTAGGGTTAATATATATATTTAAAATAAGTGAGAAATCAATACTTTGATTTCACATATTTCATGTGAAGATGGTCTTGACACAGATGATAGTTACTTTCTTGTTCTATCAACTAAGTCAGCAGCTACCTTAAGAGAGTTTACTAATAAAATATTGATATGGGTCATGCTACCAAACTCTTTGTAACTCAGGTAATCCAAACCCCAATATTAAAGCTTGCTGCAACTGAAAGATCAGAATTTCCAAATTTTCTAGGTGCATGAAACTTTCCACTGAATCTGTTTAGGCATCATACAGTTGTACATATGCATAGTGCATGATTATAGGGATGGATACCCAATTATATTGATATTTGTACATGAGCTTGAATAATAATATATGTGCAGAACTTTCTGGAAATGTGAACAGGTTAATCTCGTTGGAGAAATTTGCCTCCTGGTGAACCTGAAGAGATGTTTAGTCTTACCCACATTATTATAAGAACACAGGACCACCAAGTCCTCTTTCTCCAGATGAAGGTCATACTCAAACCCTAACCACATCTAAAAGAAAGAACATCTGGTCACCGAGAATGAGGAGATGGGCCACACCTACTGGTCACCTTACCTCGGCAGATGGGCCTGTGGTCACTCCACGCTGCAAGGGTCTCAGTAACTCTCTGACACGTGATGGCCTTGGATCCCTGAAGCACATAATTATCCTCACAGGAGAACTGAACATTCGCACCAACCCTAGGCAATCACAAAACATATAAAAATCTACATTACATATAGAAGTCTTTAATTTTATTTATTTATTTTTGAAATTTTTATTGACAATTTTCACACATAAGTATATACTGAACAAAATCCCTTTCTGCTGCCTTCTCTTTTCCCCCTCCTCTGTATCCTTCCACTAAACCCCTTTTTCTTCCTAACTACCTCCTCTGCTACTTTGATGTCTTGTTTTTCCCTCCACCACTATCCATAATAGAATTCTGTTTTTTTTTTTTTCTTTATTTGAGAAGGAGAGGGGGCAGCAGAGAGAATCTAAGGATGGGCATGCCAAGGCCTTCTGCTAATGAACTCAAGATGCATGTACTACTTTGTGCATCTGGCTTCACATGGGTACTGTGTAATCAAACACAGGTCATCAGGCTTTGCAAGCAAGAACATTTAACTGTTTAACCATCTCTGTAGCCCTTATAATAGAATCTTGATGGGACTAGTTTGATGCAGACCACTACAGCCAGTTTTAAGCAGATAAGTGAGACCACTGTGAGGTCATAAATGCAAGAGAAAGGAATGAAAACTAGTCAAAGTGCTGAGAATAAGTGACTGTGGAATGCTCAGGCTAAATGAAACATCTCCATCACATCCAACAAGGTTCAGCGAACACTGCAAAAGACAGGCAGCAAGAATTTAAGAGCCAGAGGACAGGGAAGACTGCTGTGGAGTGTTTTCTTCCAGATATGACATGGCTGTTGTGCTCTTGACCTCACAGAAGTATTCTTTTTTTGTAATATGTAATTTATTTATTTACTCGAGAGAGCCAGATAAAGGGGGGTGCATGTTAGATCTTCTGGCCAGTGCAAACAAACTCGAACTCCAGGTGCATGTACCGCTTTGTGCATCCAGCTTTGTGTGGGTACTGGGAAATCAAACCTGGGTCCATAGGCTTCACAGGCAAGCATGTTAACTACTAAAGGCAAACACCTTAACCACTAAGCAATCACTCCAGTCCACAGAATTATTCTTAAAACAAGAAATGCATATAGTGTTTTCTACAGACTTAGTGGGTCATAACAGTAGGACGGATGTAGCAATATATAGAAGATTATGTTTAGGATGTTGTTGTTCTTTTGTTTCTTTGAGATCCCGGGTCTCATGTAGCCCATGCTGGTCTCAAACTTGCTGCGAAACTGATGATGACCATAAATTCTCTACAACAGATTTTTCATGGAAACCTATTTGTGAATCTCATGGCACTTGAAAACAAATGACACAGTAAAAATAACCTCATGGAGTAGTGTATTTACAGAAATGTATGTGTATGAGGGGATTTTGCACCCCTGAAACAACAAAATTAAACATCATTTCATATTAATGAATATCTTATGGAAGTAAGGATTGAAAGAGTCCAAGTTACAAAAATATATCTGCAAAGGATGCCTGTTTCTGTCGCAAAAATCAATCACATTCAAAAGAAGGCCAGCAATATTATATTTCAAAACTACATCTTACAGGGAAAGAATTTATTTTAAGAGCTAGCTATCCATCCAGTCAAGAATGGAATTAAAAACTGTTTTGGCTCCAGAGTTGCATCTGCAAACAGGTTGCCTTAAGGCTGTAAACAGAAATGAAAGTTGTCATGCAATAACACTTGGACAGGTGCCCGAGGAGGTGTGACAGGCATCCTCAGGTCCGAGCACACCAATTACATCTTCCTGACCTCATGTTCACATGTAGCACTGGGCAAGCACTAGGGGTATTTCACTACCTGGTATGAGTGCTATAGGAAGGTGCATATGTTCTGTTTGACCAGCCCTGGGGTAAATATTGAAGAAATAGGCATACAAAAGGGAATAGGGGGATAACATAGGGGATAATATGGGATAGGGGGAAAACACGTAGTCCTCCATGTAAATGAATAGTTAAATAAAAGATAAAGAAACATTACAAAAGACCAAGAATTATGCCTTGTGGTTGATATAAGGATAACTATGACTAAAACAGGAAAATCTGCCTGGCTCACACCTATTGACCTTCTTTCTGGGGTAGTTGTGTGTACAAACTCATTAAATGTTGATGAATATTATTCTAAGTATCTCTGATATATATAGACAAGTAGAGAAAATGCTACTAAAAATGGATCACATGATCTTTGGGATTCAATTGCAGGTGGCCCTCAATACTGACTGGAATCCTAACCATTTCTTAATGGTTTGAAAGAAGCTTTGAGCTATCCTCCTCAGTACTGATGAAATGGCACACAAAATACAGAACATTGAAATCAAGGAGATATTTAAATTCTGGATAATCACACACTGTACTATGAAATGTGGCACTGGAATATGCATTATAAAAATAAACATTTTTAGTCTAAAAAATAGATCACATGATAGCTAATTGCAAATAACCTTTGCAGAGTTAATTTTAATTTATCAAAAGAAAGTAAATGGAATGTCATGGAAATCAAAGTTGTTATTTGTTTAAAAAATAAAGCAATCTGAAGAAAACCAAAAACATTAATTCAGAGTCAATTTAATTTGAAAAATTCTGAGTTAAGGAAAGTCAAATACCTTTCCTTTCTAAAGTCCCATTAAAAGGTACTTCTCAGCTTAATCAAATTTAAGTTTAAAAAGTTGTTTACCTGTTGAGACAATGTATAGAACACAGAATTTTATAGGCTTCCATGTATAAGAAGCCAATTAGGTATCAATACCAAAAGCAACTAGACTTTGAGAGTATGAATTTTGAAAGAAAAATCAAAAAACGTTACTTCAAATACAAAGTATGTGTCATTTTTGATGTTAAAAATAGGTAACAATGGGCTGGAAAGATCGCTTAGCAGTTACACACTTGCCTGTGAAGCCTAAAGACCCCGGTTCGAGGCTCGATTCCCCAGGACCCACATTAGCCAGATGCACAAGGGGGCGCACACGTCTGGAGTTCGTTTGGAGCGGCTGAAGGCCCTGAAGCACCCATTCTCCTCTCTCTCTATCTGCCTCTTTCTCTCTGTCCGTTGCTCTCAAACAAATAACTAAATAAATAATTTTTTTGAATGTTTTAAAAATAGATAGCAACAAAATGCAATTTTCTGCTTCATTGTCAAACAGTTACTGAAGGCAGCTATAATTCATAGATATTCCCATGTAATTTGTGCTCAACCATCTTTATATAAACTACTGACCACAGTGATCAATAAAACAACTTATTTTTGGATCTTGATCTCCAGTTTCTTCCCGTTAAGTTTCAGTTTGAGTATTATTTTTCATCATTCTTTTAAAAATTTGCATTGGAAGTCTACCCTGCCTCACTCTAGGCACCACATATGCAGAAATTAATCAGACAGTCAAAGCCTGTATGTCACAGTGTCATGGAGATAGCAAAACACTTAAGGAAGAAAAAATAAAAGCAATACTGAACACAAAAGACATAAAAGTGTCATAAGAGGTGAGAAGGAAATAAACAGAATGATGTGACTCATACAGGAGAAAGGCAAGCTGGGATTTAGGAGAAGAGCAAAATATTTTATGATCCTCCAAACATGTGATGCTCATTCTAATATATGACCTCCAAGGGCGTGCAATTAGGAAGCCAGCCGTTATAAATCCACAGGTAGTTTGATTGTTGTGAAGTGAATTCTGCTCCCACAAAACCTATATGCCTTTCATACATGCTTTTTCTTAGATACGCTTAATAATCTTTAGGTATTCTCATTGAACTATATTCTGTTTCATAAAAAAAAATTCATTGAGAACCTGAAACCCCACGTTCAGCACAGAAAAGCAAATGTCAACCGAGTGGAGAGACAACTGATGGAACTTGAAAAAATGTCTGAGAATCAGAGGTCTGCGGAGTTAATATCTAAAATATGCAAGGCAGAACCCAAGAACCCAATAGGGAAACAAATGATTCATTTAAAATAGACAACCAACCAAAATAGACATTTCTTAAAAGAAGACATATCAAACGATGTTTGGCCTTACTAACCCTCAAGGAACTCCTAATCACAACCACAGAGTGATCGCATTAAGTCAAGGAATGGCTATTACCAAAAGAAAGAAGGCAAGCACTAGTGAGGATGCAGAAATCAGAAAAGCCTTGTATATTGTTGTCAGGGGCATAAATTAGCATAAGCCATTCTGAAAAATGGTATGAATGTTTTTTAGAACTTCTATATGGCCCAGTAATCTCTACATGGAGATCTAACGGGAAGAAGTCAATATGCCAGAATGATAGGTGAATATTACTATATTAATTGCATTTTAGCACAGCATAGCCAAGATATATAACTGAGTGTCCATCAACAGGTGAATGAATAAGGAAAAGCAGTATATGCACAAAACAAAGCATTGTTACAAGCTTGGAAAAGTGGAGGGAAATCCAGTCACTTGTAACAATGTGGATCAACCTTGACACCATTGTGTTAAATGAAATAAGCCAAGCTACAGAAACACCAAGGCTGTCCACCCTACCTAAATGTGGGAAATGTCCAACTAGAACCCACATGAACAGAGTTGAGTGTGGTCACTGGGGCTGGAGGAATAGCATGGACTGTATTAATACAGTATTGTTAGTTTGAAAATTGCTGATACAGATTTTAAATGTCCTCATCACAAAATGTCATGAACATGTGAAATTTTAGATATCTGAGCTAGTTTGAGTCAGCCATTCTATAGTTTGTATGTATTCCAAATATAATATATTATAATTATATACAGTTTTCAATTGCCAATTCAAAAATAAGAAACAATACCAACATTGTGACTAATCTCATTTTGGGCAGCCATGGATTTGTCCTCTAAAATTTGAGAGACACTATCAGTAACATGTGTAGAAAAAGATGGAAGTAGGCTGGGGAGATGGCTCAGCTGTTAAAGGTGATTGCAAAGCCTGATGGCCTATGTACAATTCTCTAGTACCCATGTAAAGCCAGAAGATATATTTAGTAAAAAGCTAGTTTATTATATATATATATATTTAGTAAAAAGCTAGTTTATTATATATATATATATATTTAGTAAAAAGCTAGTTTATTATATATATATATATATATATATATTTAGTAAAAAGCTAGTTTATTATATATATATATATATATATATTATATATATATATATATATATATATATATATATATTATATATATATATATATATATATATATATATATATATATATATATTTAGTAAAAAGCTAGTTTATTATATATATATATATATATATATATATATATATATATATATTATATATATATATATATTTAGTAAAAAGCTAGTTTATTATATATATATATATATTATATATATATATATTTAGTAAAAAGCTAGTTTATTATATATATATATATATATATATATTATATATATATATATTATATATATATATATATTATATATATATATATATATATATATATATATATATTTAGTAAAAAGCTAGTTTATTATATATATATATATATATATATATATATATATATATATATATATTATATATATATATATATATATATATATATATATATATATATTATATATATATATATATTTAGTAAAAAGCTAGTTTATTATATATATATATATTTAGTAAAAAGCTAGTTTATTATATATATATATATATATATATATATATATATATATATTTAGTAAAAAGCTAGTTTATTATATATATATATATTTAGTAAAAAGCTAGTTTATTATATATATATATATTTAGTAAAAAGCTAGTTTATTATATATATATATATTATATATATATATATATATATATATATATATATATATATATATATATATATATATATATATATATTTAGTAAAAAGCTAGTTTATTATATATATATATATATATATATATATTATATATATATATATATTATATATATATATATATATATATATTATATATATATATATTTAGTAAAAAGCTAGTTTATTACTAATCTCATTTTGGGCAGCCATGGATTTGTCCTCTAAAATTTGAGAGACACTATCAGTAACATGTGTAGAAAAAGATGGAAGTAGGCTGGGGAGATGGCTCAGCTGTTAAAGGTGATTGCAAAGCCTGATGGCCTATGTACAATTCTCTAGTACCCATGTAAAGCCAGAAGCCCAGGCAGTGCAAGCATCAGGAATTTTTTTGCAGTATTAAGAAAGAGGCCCCGGGGCCTCTTCCCCTCCCCTCTCTCTACCTCTCATAAATAAAAATATTTAAAAAAAAATGAACCTGCCGGGCATGGTGGCGCACACCTTTAATCCCAGCACTCGGGAGGCAGAGATAAGAGGATTGCTGTGAGTTGGAGGCCACCCTGAGACTCCATAGTGAATTCAAGGTCAGCCTGGGCTAGAGTGAGACACTACATTGAAAAAAAAAAAAAAGAACCCATGTTGCAAGGTAGGACAATCTTCCTAGGATGAGTAACCTTCATGTGAAACACTGAGGAAGTTCAATTTTTATACATTTTGGAGAAAACACTGTTCTTTTCTTACTGTTATAGAACCTAGGCACAACTGAATGGAAATAATTTCAATAATTACTAGAGCTTTCAAAACATTAATGGATCACAACTATTACCAATAGACAACTCATTTGATAGAAAGTTGGAAAATGGAGCCCTATAGAAAAGTCTTTCAAAAAACAGAGTTGAGGCCTGCTCTCTTCTCCACAATGAATTTCCATTAGGTAGAAGTGGAAATGACCAAACTTCTCACTTACTAATTGAGTTTATGCTTTGGTTTTTATGTAGCTAATAGATCAGTTCCCTTTGAAAACCATGGGTAGTTTTTACTCCAAACACATAGTAAACTAAGTTTTCATTGATTATGATACACATATACATATATACATATATGTATATGTATATATGTAGTGATATATATATATATTTAGTAAAAAAGCTAGTTTATTATATATATATGTATATATATATATATATATATATATATATATATATATATATGACTTTATGACCTTAGAATGTTGCATAATTTAGAGAATTATTGGTAGTGGGGAACTACCAGGAAAATGATTGTGTTCAAAATACATTATATATTAAAAATTCCTAAATGGCAGAATTTAAGCTAAACAATGAAAGCAGGAGGACTCTGAATTTTAAATAAGATGTAATAGAAAAAAAAATGTTTTCTTCAATCTTTCTGTTTCTGAAAACTTCATTCTTCCTTTATATTTCTGGAGATATTCCATTCATCACTAGGTAATTAATGCTACCTAGAACTGTGGAATCTTTGAGCTGGAAGAACTATTTCTAGATACATTCAAGCTACAATGAACAATTTCTAAGTATTGATTTTCTATAGAATGGTAATTTATAGAGTTGTTGAAAAATATAATGATAATTCTGGGAAAATACTGTGGTGACTTAACAATTGATCTAGTGTTCATGATAAGATGTATACTGGTTTAACTATGCTCAGCTTTGTACTGTCTACCAGCAGGAAACGGACAGTGATACCCACATCTTTCTATAGGCTGTCACATACCATCTATTCAATCTGTAGAAACAAATATTCATATATAGTTGTATTTTAAATGTATTTTTACTGCTGATTGACTTAATGATTATCCCTATTTATCATGTACATGTTTACAATGCATATTGACCAGATCTGAGTCACTGGCATATCCCTCCATCACCTAAGATATTTAGCATGATTTTTGTGTGTGTGTGTATATGGAGAACATTGAAAATCCTCTCTACTAGATACTTTGAAAGTCAATTGTTTTCAATAATAGTTATTCTCCTACACCTTAGGATATTGGAAGTTATCATCTGCCCATCCACATCCATGATCTCTAAATGAATAATGGTCATATAAGGAGAAAGATAATAAATGACATATAGATAGATGGAAGAACACTGATGATATCTAGGTGACTTAAGATAGAGAAAGATAATAGGAAAGTAGATGATAGATGATAGGTAGATAGATGATAAACAAATGATAAATTATAGTTATTGGTAGGTAATTTATAGTTATGTGAAAGATAGGTAAATTGATAAATTAGATAATATATTTGATTGGTAGATGGATAATATATATAGATATATATATATATAGGTCATATATAACTTGAAAAATAGATTATATGGGTAGAGAGATGATCAATACATGATAGATAGATGATGATAGTCAGATAAATGATGAAAATATGATTGATAGAAATATAAATTATTGATAGAAATAGATATTTGCCTTCATACAAAACACATAGTTCTAGTTTCAAACCACATTATTTGAGGTACCAAATGAAGATACTCAAATATTTTGATTCTCCTATAGAATGGAGAAATTCATTAGATTCTAAATTTTCAGTTTTATACAACAGGAAAGACAACCATTTGAACAATATTTGGATTTAATGCTAGGCTCAAGAATGTTTTTTTTTTTCACATTTGTTGTTATAAAACGTAGGTGGTGGGTATAGGAACAGAATATCTGAAATCCCACTGTACCAAAGACAGAGGAATTTTACTTAACATAAGTTATTTTCAGGAGATGACTAGATCTAGATATACATTTCAATCTATTGATGGGGTATTGAAGGGTATGTGCACACATGTGGGAATGTGTATCTACACATGCACGTATTAGACATGTGCACATGAGTATGTGTACTTGTGTGTTTTTGTTGTATTTTTCTTACACCCTGTCACAGTCAGGTTTGCATTGCAGGCAGAAATCACCTAACCAAGAAAAGCTTTCGGCAGAAAAAAGGGGGTTATTTTGGTTTACAGATTCAAGGGGAAGCTCCATGATGACAAGGGAAAATGATGGCAAGAGGAGAGGGTGGACATCACCCCCTGGCCAACATAAGGTGGACCATAGCAACAGAAGAGTGGTCCAAACACTGTCAAGGGGAAACTGGTTATAATCCCCATAAGCCCACCCCCAACAATACACTGCCCCCAGGAGGTGTTAATTCCCAAATCTCCATCAGCTAGGACCCTGTCATTCAGGACACCCAAGTTTATGGGAGACACCTGAATCAAACCACCACATTCTGCGCCTGGCCCCCATAAACTGATAACCATACATGATGCACATGATGTAAAATGCGATGCATTCAGTCCCTTTAAAAGTTCCCATAGTTTTTATCAATCCTAGTGATGTTCAAACAACACCATAATCCAAGGTGTTTTAACTGAGCCATAATAGCAAAAAGAAAAAAAAAATCCCATAATGGCACAGAATAAACATTCCACTGCAAAAGTTAGTATTGGGCATAGCAAAGAAATATTCAACAAATACAAGATTTAAACAGGAGAAGCATCAAACGCTATAACCCCAAGTCCAATGACTATAGGCAGTAACAGGTCTCCAAGTTAGATAATTCTAACCAGCAACAAGTCTTTGGAGTTCCAATTCCACCCCTCCAGCTAAGCTACTCACAGTCCTGGAAAACTTCATCTGGGGCTAGCAGCTCTCCTTAGCAGCCATCTTATGGTCCCCACATCTTCACTGGGTGTCCACTGCAATTCATGGCTCATCCTCATGTCTCCATCGGGTCTCCATGCAGGTTCCAGCAAACCTGCTTCACACCACCCATGGCCATTTCCAAAACACAAGACTATGCTGCAAATTCAATGACCCTCTATTTCCAGAATAGCTATACTCCATAATACCAGGTTGGGTACCAATATGTTAATACAGGGGGGAATAAAACAGCCTTTGAAGAACAGGCCACTCCTTTAACATTCATGCTCTTTCAAAAGACTGCATTTTTCTATCATACTAATGCATGTCAGTTAGCCCAATCTCAATGGTTGCAATCTCTCATACAATTGTAGCTGAATGGGCAGAAGTTTTGGCCCAAAGATTTTAATTTTCCTGTGCCATATGTCTCTGCTCACATCAGTCTGTTTCTTCACATTGCAACCCTGCACAAGTTCTTAGGATATGAGAATAACAGCAAGCCTCTTCCACAAACTTCTTTTATCCCAGTCCAAGCAAAGCTCTTTCTCATCCTCATCAGCCATACCTCACAATCCATAGTTCTTACTGCATTCAGGCTTTCAAGTCTGACCAGAATATTCCATCAAGCTGTACTCACAACACTGTAAGGTGTCTCTTAGGGAAAAAAAAAAAAAAAAAAAAAAAAAAGGTTTCAAATCTTTCCACATTCTTTTTGTAAATCAATTTTAAAGACCAAAGCCACACAGCCAGTTGTCTAGAAGCAATTGACTCCATTCTGGGTACCAACATTACTGTTGTAGTCAGGTTCGTATTGCTAACAGAAATCAACCGACCAAGTGTAGCTTTGGGGGAAAAGGGAGGTTTATTTTGGTTTACAGACTCGAGGGGAAGCTCTATGATGAAAGGCAAAAACGATGGTATGAGCAGAGGGTGGAAATCACCCCCTGGCCAACATAACGTGGACAATAGAAATAGGAGAGTTTGCCAAACACAGGCAAGGAGAAACTGGCTATAAGCCCATCCCCAACAATACACTTCCTCAAGGAGGCTTTAATTCCCAAATCTCCTCAGCTGGGAATCTAGCATTAATAACATCTAAGTTTATGGGGGACACCTGAATCAAACCATCACACACCCTAAGCACTGATATGTTGGCATTGCATGTGTTCAAATGACAGGCTGATAAATCCAAATGCACAGCTCATGTGTCAGTTACAAAACACGTTTAAACTTGGGGTAACCATTAGTGTAACTCTCTTCATTAGTCATTTATCCTCTGAATTTCTTGGTCTCTTGATTTGATATTTTCCCTTTTGTTCTACCTTGAGCCTCACCATTTGTCTTCTTAACTACCCTCCACAGGAAAGTACATGGAGATGCAATGTGTGCTCAAGTCTCCCTACATATACGTATAATTTCTATCTTCCAAGAGCTTATGGCCCTTCCTCAGTCTTTTCTTATGTACTTATTTTTAATAATTTCAAATATTTTATTTATTTTCTTGAGTGAGAATGAGAGACAGAGAAAGAGGTACATAGAGAGTGAGAGATTGGGCACAGCAGGGCCTTCAGCTACTGTAAGCGAACTCCAGATGCATACACCACCTTGGGCAGCTGGCTTACATGGGTCCCGGAGAATCAAACCTGGGTCCTTCGGCTTTGCAGGCAAGCTCTTTAACTGCTAATCCATCTCTCCAGACCCTCAGTCTTGTCTTAAAAGCCTCAGTTTAACTCCCCTCCATGTGCCTGCTATTCTATTCCAGTTTATTTCTCCAAAACCTCAATCTCTCCTAAATGAATCTTAAAAACTATGCAGTTTCCACATGAGGGTAGGTTTTCTAAACCCCACAATTTGTGATTTCCCCAAATATAAACTCAATCATTCTTAATTTATAATTCTTGACTCCCTCTTTAATATTTCTTTATTAAAGGTAGGACAGAATCCAAAGCTTGGGGTTTATAAATCCTGGGGGACCTCTCTTGAATCCACAAATCCTGCATCAGTGGGATATGTCTCTAATCCCAGCACTGAGGAGACCAAAATAGGAGAACTGCCATGAGTTTAAGGCCATCCTGGGACTACATAGTGAAATCCAGGAATTCCAGGCCAGCTTGGGCTTGAAAAGATCCTACCTTGAAAAACCAAATAAAGGGAAAAAAAGGGAGGAAAAGACCAATGTGACACTTTAAGTTCAACTGACTGAAAATTTCCCAAGTTTAACATGTAAAATGGGGATAATTAAATTATTAATTAGTATCCCATACAAGTTTACATTCCACCATTCTTTGTATATGGTCCTGTAATGCAAGTTCCTATACCAGATTTTTTTGACTTTGGAAATAACTCAGTTCATGCTAAATGGGTTTCTCCTACTTTTGCCATCTCCATCTTTCTCTTCCCTTCTGTCCCTCATCTATTTTTTTTTTTTGTTGTTGTTATTCATTTTCTTTTCCTCAATTTTTATTATTAAAAATGTTTCCTTTTACAATTAGATTTATCTATGCCTTTCTGAAGAGGCTAAAAGCTTTCCTGAAACCTATATTTGGAAGATATTGGAGATGATTTTCTAGGGAAAGAGAAATAACATTTGATCCAAGAAAAGAATGAGGGAGGGAAGCATGACAAACATGTCTCACATTCTTCAACATCCTTAAAGCCCTTTATCTCCCCTCGTTCTACACATAAAAGCACCATCAGTACCCTAACCAAGGCTGGCATACCCCATGTCCAGGATAAACACATGCTCATGAATGACTAGGCACAGTGGCCCTCCTTATGGTCTTGGTGTGAGACTGTAAGTAAGAGTTGACTGCCACACACTGGAAGCCACTGAACTCACATGATACCCCAGCTTGGCCTTCATTATCCTCTGCCAATACTGACAATGGTGGATGGTTGGATGGCCATCCTCATGCTAGATTCTATCATCCCTCAGAACACTCTGATATCTCCTTATGGTATAAGGTCCTTCATTAAGAAGATATTAGACTATAAATCAATAAGCATCAATTGTTATGGGAATGTTAATGAGAAAAAATTGATTTGCCCTTAGTGAAAAGGTTAGAAAATGTTGCTGTCAGAAACCAAATTTTGGGTTGGGCTTTGAAAGATTCATGTGTACATACTTGTTTTATTAAATATCCATGCCCTATTTTTGATGACAAGCCAACACAGATAATTCTCACTGTCATCAGAGCTATAGTTTGTTAGAAAATCACATGTAACTATGATCTGTGGTCTGCATGTCCAGTGAAGGGGCTGAGCCTCCATTTCATGGGACCTGTAGTTGTGTCCTTTCTCTTACACATAATTATTTGGTCACATCTTCCCTTCACTCCTCCTCTTTTCTCTCATATTGAGTCTCCAAGCTCATCTAATGCCTGCCCCACAGCAGAACTAGTTTCAAAAATATTAATCTTGAGCAAAGAGGTATAAAAGGGTGGGAGGGCAAAGAAAGGGGCCTCCAGGCTTGGCAAAACCAAGAGCCAAAATGAGTGCAAGAATGTGGAGTGTTCTGTTCACCTGGTAACCTCTCTATGTCCAGCCTTTTCAATAAGCTGCTTCTGTATCCCCAGCACATCTCTGAGGATGGCATGGCTCGGACTACCTGGGTTTTGAATACAGGCATTCATAGAAGAGTGAAAGAGCCTAAGAACTGATATTTTGGGGAGCAAAGCCCAGCACAGACTTAGACTGGCACTTCTCCCTTGTCCTTCTCGAGCAGACAACTGCATCCTTGTGATCACTCACATTATTTCACACATTACTGCAAATCACCTCAGGATTCTTCAAAAAGTGAGACCTGCCACCAAGACAGGGACAAGACACACTGAAAAGTTTCCAGCAACTGAAGGATTCAGTTCTGATCAATAAGACTAAGGGTGTCTCCAATAACCAGGTCAAGCAAACTGGCCAAGTGCTAGGAAGACTTGCTCAGCATTCCAGAAAAGGCCGTCATCTACCATCTACAAGACAAATGTGTACTGCTGTATATATTGGAATGCCTTTATGACCCTTTTGATTTCTGCACATAAGTCATTTCTGGGTCGTTTTTTTTCTTTTTATGGTGATGACTTCTATATCATCTCCTCGAGCCGCCAGTGTAATTTGGCACTACTCAAAACACATTTGAGAGTAGATGTGCCTCTCCAGCCTGAGGGTAGAAAAGAGGCAAATATTTCATGTGATTTTTTAGGTAGTTTGAGCTAAATGTCCTCAAAAGATTCTATCAGCAATGAAAATGTGAGCTGTGCAAGGATGTGACCAATAGTTGTGCTGTTAAAAGGATGCAGGTGGCCAACCAGTTTCAACCTGTGACCAGTTCTCAGAAGCATCTTATGAGGAAATTTAATTTAAATCTTTCTAGTATATTCTAAGTTTATGAGAACCTGCTATTTAATAAAGAGGAGGGCATCATTATCCTGCAAAGGGCAAATAAAAATCCTCATGTCCCTGGCTTCTGACTCCTAGAGAAGGATAAGAAATTTCCAAGGAATTCAGAAATGATCAGAAGAGGGAGGGGGTTGTACAGTGAAGGTCCTCAACAGATTTATGGGCTTGGAAAAAGTTGGTTTTCAGAATGGTGTGGTATTCCTGCAAGCCCTCCTCCCACTTCATTTGCACTTTTACCAGAGGTCAGAGGCAGGAGCCACCTTGGTCACCTTCCTGACAGGAACCCAGTGCCCAGTGTGGTAGCCTCTGATATTTCTCTAGTAGGAATCAGGAAACCAGGGAAGATCCCCTATCTCAGAGTTGCAACCCATATGAGAAAACACTGATGGGCATTTGTCAGAAATCGAGACTGTAAGGAGAAAGGGAACAGAGTTGGGAACACAAGGTGATCAAAGAACCGTATCTTAGCAGGACACCTTTCAGGGAAATTCAGCTGCATACAGGTTCTTCTTGTCAACCAACATCAGGGTTGTTAACACCTGGTCATATGTGGCAGGCATGAAGGGTGACCTTGTTAACCACTTATGCCCAGCTGGTGTCAATGAGAATGACAACATTCCTTAAGGAGTGTGCATGCCTTACCCCACAGCTGGAAAAATCAGAACATATGTGCTTACTGCTCAAGACAATGTGGTATCTGGATCTGAGTTTGTTCACCCTGAAATTTAGCAATACAGTCTGTGATTTATCAGCAAACAACTCAAAGTAGACAGAGGTCATTTGTAAATATTTACTCCAAAGCTTCTATCTACACTGTGCAAAGCCTTCCAATACTCTGATCTATTTTTCATTTCTTGCTACTTGGGACTGACCAACCATAAACTTATGTGTTCTGAATGCTAGGTACCCAGCACGTGGCAATTTTGGAATTGGAGCCTCCAGGAGGCAGTGTATTGTTGGGGGTCAGGCTTATGGGTATTATAGCCAGGTTCCCCTTGCCAGTGTTTGGCAAACTCCTCTGTGGCTGTTGTCCAACTGATGTTGGCCAGGAGGTGATGTCCAGTCTCTGCTCATGCCATCATTTCCCCTGCCATTATGGAGCTTCTCCCTTAAGTCTTTAGGCCAAAACAAACCCTGTCCTTCCACAAGC
Organism: Dipus sagitta; assembly: GCA_036346955.1. Taxonomy (NCBI): domain Eukaryota; kingdom Metazoa; phylum Chordata; class Mammalia; order Rodentia; family Dipodidae; genus Dipus; species Dipus sagitta. Next base: position 41,766,693 of record CM070783.1, read on the forward strand.
TACTCTTGGTTGGATGTTCATCACAGCAAGGAGAAACTAACTGCAACAGAAAAACTCGTACTGAGAAGTGCTATAATTGCTGAAGGGAGCCTGATGGCATGTCTTTTGGCCTTTTGGAACTGATTTGTGGGAAGAATGTGGATAGATTTGAATCCTAGGCTTAAGAAATATCTTGCAGTGCTTTAAGTATAGATTGATGGACTATTCTAGTCAGAGTTTAAAGATCTGAATGCAATAAGAACTATGGACTGCAGGGTTTGGCTTATGAGGATGAGAAATAACTTTGCTTGACATGGGCTACCAGTTTGTGTGAGAGGCTTGCTGTTACACCCATGTCCTAAGAACTTGTACAAGGTTTCATCATGTAGAAATTGACTGGTGTGAACAGTGGAATATGGCACAGAAAGAAATCATATCTTGGGGCTGAAACAGCTGCCCATTCAGCTGCAATTGTTTAGGAGATTACAACCTTTCAGATAGGGCTAGATGGTCTGCATTAGAAACAGCAGAAATATATCAACTCTTTTGAAGTAAGAGTCGTAAATGCTGAAGGAGTGTCCTGTTTGTCAAAGTCTGCTTTATTTTCCCCTGGGTTAACAACTTGATAGCCCACATGGTATTATGAAATATAACAAATACAAGAAATAGAGGTCATTGAATTTTAAACATTTTTTTAAATGGCTGTGGGTAGTGTTGAGCAGGCTTTTAGGATTACCTGTGTGGAGGCCTGTTGTAGTCATGAGGATGAACTGTGGGTTGCTGTGGAGACCCAGTGGAGATGCCAGGACTATGGGATGGCTCCAAAGGAGAGCTGCTGGTACCAGATGAAATTTTCTGGGGCTGTGAGTAGCCTAGCTAGAGGGGTGGAACTGGAACTCCAGAGACTTGTCACTGGTTAGAATTATTGGATTTGGAAACTTGTCACTGGTTAGAGTTGTCAGATTTAGAGATCCAGAGTTTGATGTTTACCCTGTTTGTTTGAAATCTTGTACTGGTCCAATTTTTCCTTGTTATACCCAATGGTATCTTTTATAGTGTGCATGTTTCCTCTGTGCTATCATGTTTCTTTTATTTATTTTTTGGTATCACAGCTCTGTTAAAAGATCTTGGACTATGGGAGTGTTTGAACATCATTGGGATTGGGGACTGATACAAACTATGAGGATTTTTAAAGTTAGACTGAATGCATTGAACTTTAGATCATGTATGGTTATCAGTTTATGGTGGTCAGGTGCAGAATGTGATGCTTGATTCAGGTGTCTCCCATTCACTTTTGTGTTCTGAATGCTTGATCTCCTGCTGGTGGGAATTCATGAATTGGATCACCCTGGAGATGGTATATTGTTGGGGGTGGGCTTATGAATGTTATAGCCAGATTCCCTTTGCCATTGTTTGGCACACTCTCTTGCTGCTATTGTTCACCTGACATTGGCCAGGAGGTGCTGTCCACCCTCTGCTCTTGTCATCTGTAAGCCAAAATAAACTCTTTCCTTCCACAAACTGCTCTTGGCTGGATGTTCATCACAGCAAGGAGAAACTGACTGCAACAACAGCCAAGCTAGCAAGCATATCTTAAGATAGAACAAGAAAAGTAGGAGGGTGGACCAGAGAATATAGCCTTCATGCACAATATGTACCATGAGAACTCATGAACATACATTTGTATACATACACATATGTAAAAATAGTATTATATGAACTGAACAGGTTATTACCAAGGACTTGCCATAATATTGAGCATGTATGTATGTAGGAAAGGGTCTAATCCAATATGAAGAATTGAAATGATGTGGATCCTGTGTTGGCTTCCTGTCCAATATCTGCAGGTCAGCCATGAGTGGACCTTCCTCATGCACCCTTCTGCTATGATCTTGAAGCAATCATAACCACAATTATCACATTCTAGAAATCTCAAAAATACCCTTAATATTGCTTCTAGAGATAGGATTGCCCTGGTTTCATTACCATCACATCATACTGTCCCAGAGATTTTAGCTCAAGAAGTTGCTTTTTGACCATTGATCATTACTTCCTTGTTATCTTTCCTAGGACACTATTTGATGGAGTCTAAGAACTGAAGTAATTTTGCATGTGGGTGTCATATTGGCCACCCATTTTACTCCTGAATTTTGTAGACATATGAAAGTGGTAAGAAAAAGACTCTATAAGAAGCATCTAAAGATGAGGTTTTCACATTATCTAACAGATTATTTTGGATAAAAAAGCAGTTTTCATGTGTAAGCCATAAGGCATAGCGATAATCATCTGTATCTAATCTCTACTCATAGATAACATGAACAAAGAGTACAGTGGTTGCCAGTGTTACTTTCACAGTGGTATCAACAGAGGAAATGCAGATAGTATTACCAATTGTCAAGGTAGTGATGGTATTCACATTCATAATGACAGGAAGTAAAATAATACTTTTAGATGCATTATTGATTCATGAGTACAGAGGCTCAGTATTGCAAAATGAAGGGAGCTCTGTAGATGGGTGGTGGTGATAACTGCATGGTACTGAATTTAATGCTATTGAATTATGCACTTCATAGAAAGACAACAGTCATCTTTACATGCATTTTGACATAGCTTAAACTTTTCTGAGGAAAGTCTACTGAATGGATCTTGCCCTCAATTTCCAGTCTCAGCTAAAGCCCAGGGGAGGTATCCCTGGTGGATCCCTCCCCTAGACACAAGGCAGTGAGTAATGCTGGGCATACAAGCCCAGGTGGGCTTCCATGTCCCTTGCTCCCCACTGTGTACTGGGTCCTGAAAGCGCTAGAAACTGGGAGCTGTAAGCCTTCTTTCCAGAGCAGAATTCCCTATTTGTAGCTGGCAGCACTGTCTTGCACCAGTTAGTGCCAAAACTGTGCCCTATAAGATCTTTTGGTTGGTTATGAAACAAAGGGCAGGCAGCAGGTGGTCAAGACTTGGCACTCATGCCCAGGGGTTTCCTTATCCTGACCCTGTGCCCTATGTGTACCTGGTCTGGAATGTGCTGCACTTGGAGCCAGGAGCCACCATTGTAGAGCAGCATTACCTACATTCAGCTTGGTATACCCTCTAGGCCCAAGTCAGGCATGACCAGAACTGTGGCCCACAAGGTCCTTGGGAAGAATAAGCACCAAAGGACAGGTAGAGTGGGCATGCAAGGCTGAGCAATCATACCTAGGTTAGTTTCTTATCCCTTCCCTGCATGTACATACTTCTGAAAGTGCTGGGCAATGAGAAGCCACACTAGAGCTGAATTCCTGATCCATAGCTTGCCATATCCTTTCTCCAAGGACCAACAGTGTGGCCCACCAGGTTCTGGGGAGATCACACATCAAAGGCTAGGCAGAGGGTAATGTTTTGACCATCTAAGCCCATAAAAGCTTCACCCCCACCCCACCACATGTATACAGTTCTCCAACCAGGCAGCTGCCATACTAGCAGAGAATAACCTTGTAGTAGTGGAACTTCTAGCAGAGGAACTCCCTCTCCAACATCTAGTCCTGTAGCACCACCACTGTGGCGTACAAGGTTGTGGGGCCCATCATACACCAAAGGCATGGAGATGGTTGGGAAAATCTGAACCAAGTCTAATTGAACTCCATACCTTCCACATTGATCTGGCCCAGAAATCACTGCAGGCAGTAAGCTGCCACAATAGCAAGGAATCCTCATCCTACAGTCTAGAACTCTTAATTTGCCCAGCCCCTAATACCAACCATGAGACACATAACACAGGAACTTAAGCTGGAGTCCAAAAATTATGAAGTTTAAAAAAATATAAGAATAGAATATGAGGGAAATATTGGAGACATTAATAATAAAACTAACATCTGGATTATAGGCATACTAAAAGGGGAAAAATATAAGCAAAGGTATCAACAATATCTTCAACAAAATTATTGGAGAAATGTTTTCTAATCTCACAAAAAAAAATATTGATCTAGGTCTGGGAGGCTTGCAGAACACCAAACACACAGGATCAAAGAAGAAATTCTCTATGTCACATTCTAGTTAAACCTATAAACACCGAAGACAAAGAGATATTACTGAATGCTGCAAGAGAAACACAGCTTGCTGCATATAAAAGTAAGCCATTCTGAATTACCTCTGCCTTCTCAATGGAAACTCTAAAAGCCAGAAGAGTTTTGAATGGAACATTTCAAATTTTGAAAGACCATGGCTGTCAAACCAAACTGGCACTTGAACAAACTTATCCTTCATGATAGATGGTGAAAAGAAACATTTCCATGATTAAAACCAGCTTTATTAATACATGTATATATGAACAAAAGCAATTCGACAGAGAATATTGCAGATAATACTCCACATAGAAGAGAAGAAACATACTTAAGAGGGTAGAAGTAACAATGAAATCCAGAACATACGTGAAAACAAACAAAGCTCAGAAACCCTATAAACCTTCCAATACGACAGGGATTAACTCAAACCTCTCATTCAAAACTCTAAATATTAATGGACTTAACTCCCCAATCAAAAGATACAGTTTGGGCTGGAGAGATGGCTTAGTGGTTAAGCGCTTGCCTGTGAAGCCTAAGGACCCTGGTTCGAGGCTCGATTCTCCAGGGCCCACATTAGCCAGATGCACAAGGGGGCATACGCATTTGGAGGTCGTTTGCAGTGGCTGGAGGCCCTGGCGCGCCCATTCTCTCTCTATCTGCCTCTTTCTCTCTCTCTCTGTCTGTTCGCTTTCAAATAAATAAAAGTAACAAAAAAAATTTTAAAAAAAAGATACAGTTTAACAAATCAGGTCAGAAAAATGGATCCCTTCCTTTTCTGTGTACAAAAACCCCACCCTGCAATCAAATACTGGCATCTCCTTAAGACGAAAGATTGGAAAATGATTCTCCAAGGCAATGGAAGTAAAGAAACAAACAGGTATAAGTATACTAATATCTGACAAAATAGACTTTAAACCAAAATTGATAAAAACAGATAATAAAGCCCACTTCTTACTCATTAAAGGAACAATTCAATAAGAAGACATTACAACCATGAACATATATGGACCCAACATAGGTATAACAAACTTCATAAATCAAAATCTACTGCACAGTAAAACAGAAATAAATCCTAATACACACACACACACACACACACACACACACACACATATATATATATATATATATATATATATATATATATATATTAATTCTATGCACATTTTTGGTTAGAGAAGCTTCTCTTTTCAGATGTTGCTGGCCAGTGGTACCACTCAAAAGGCACCATAGTGCTGAAAAGAAGTGACAGAGGAGTGCTGAGCACTGAAACATCTCTGCCATACCCTTAAGGCTCAGTTTCCATTGCAGAAGTGGCAGAAAGAATGTAAAAGCCAAAGTCAGGGTAGGACTACTTACAATGCAATCTTCCAGACACAAATTGGCCTTGATATCCATGACCTTTCAGTTCCCAGTACAACCTACTCAAGACCCTCATAATAGGAGGAAAAGATGATGATATCAAAATAAAAGAAAACTAATTGAGAGGGATATAGGATATGGTTGAGAGTGGATTTGTAAAAAGAAGAGTGGATTTATGTAGGGCTAAGTTGGGAGGGAAGGGAATTATCAAGGTATATTTTCTATAATTATGGAAGTTGTCCATTAAAAAAAGTTTAAAAAAATCCTAATACAATAATAGTAGGAGACTTTAGTATTCCTCTACTGTCAAACAAAAGAAATCTAAATAGAATATTAATGGATAATAATGGAGCTAAGCAACACCATAGAGAAATTGGACTTTACAGACTTCTAAAGAATATACGACTAAGGTGGGGAACAAGAAAGGGGTGCCGATTCTCACCACTGCTTTTCAACATTAAAATCTTGTCTCAAGAAATAAGGCAATAAAAATAAATAAATGGAATACAAATTGTAGAGGAAGAAGGCAAATGAGGCCTATGTGCAGATGGCATGATTCTTTATTTAAGTGATCTGAAAGACTCCACCAGAAAACTTCTTGAAGTATTAGTCTCTTTCAGTATAGTGGCAGAATATAAAAATCCGCATACAGAAATCGGTAGCTATTGTATATAAAAAGGAAAAACAGATTGAGTAAGGAATAAGTGAAGCAGTCCTGTTTAAATAGTGAGCAAAATAAATTAATTAATAAATAATTTGGAATATCCCTAGCAAAATAATTAAAAGACCTATCAAATGAAAACGTAAAACCTTTTAAGATAGAAGTGAAAGAAGATACAAGAAGTTGGAAAGACCTCTCAAGCTCATGGATCAGAAAAAATAATATTGTGATAAAGGTCATCCTACCAAAAGCAATACACAGATTAAATGCAATTACAATCAAAATTCCTATAGCATTCCTTACAGAATTAGGAAAAAATAGCCTCAAACTTCATATGGATGCACAAAAGGCCTAGGGTAGCCAAGAGAATCCTCACACAAAAACAAAAAACCCTCTGGTGGTATCACCATACCTGATTTCAAGACATACTATAAAGTCATAGTACTAAAAATAGCTTGATGCTGCCATAAAACCAGACATGCAGATCAGTGGATTAGAACAGAAGATTGAGATATAAGTTCTTCCAACCCTATTGAAGGGGCCTGAGTGCTCAAGGAGTGTCTTGTTCTTCAAAGTCTGCTTTATTTCCCCCCACTGGATTAACACATTGACACCCTACCTGGTATTGTGGAGTATAAGAAATGCCAGAAAGAGAGGTTCATTGAGTTTCCAACATGGTCTCCTGTTTTGGAAATGGTCATGGGCAGTGTGAAGCAGGATTGCCTGCATGGAGACCTGATGGAGCCATAAGGATGAACTTTGGATTGCAGTGGAGACCCACTGGAGACGCTGGGTCCATGAGATAGCTGCTAAGGAAAGGTGCCAGCCCGATGAAGTTTTCCAGGACTCTGAGTAGCCTGGCTGGAGGGGCGGAATTGGAAAGTCAGACTTGTTGCTGTCTGGCTAGAATTATCAGACTTGGAGATTTGTCACTGGTTAGAGTTGTTGGACTTGAAGCTACAGAGTTTGATATTTGCCCTGGTTGTATTAGTTGAATATTTCTTTGCTATGCCCAATATCATCTTTTGCAATGTGAATGTTTATTCTGTGCCATTATTTTTTTGAGGTCATATTTTGGTATTATGGCTCAGTTAAAAGATCTTGGACTACGGGGATGTATGAACATCATTAGAATTGATAAAAACAATGGGGACTTTTAAAGTTAGATGAATGCATTGCATTTTACATCATGGATGGTTATCAGTTTATGGGGGCCAGGGGCAGAATGTGGTGGTTTGATTCAAGTGTCCCCCATAAATGTAGGTGCTCTGAATGCTAGGTTCCTAGCTGATGAAGATTTTGGAATTAATGCCTCCTGGAGGCAGTGTATTGTTGGGGACGGGCTTATGGGTGTTATAACCAGTTTCCCCATGCCAGCGTTTGGCACACTCTCCTATTCCTGTTGTCCACCTTATGTTGGCCAGGGGGTGATGTCCACCCTCTGCTCATGCCATTGTTTTCCCCTGCCAGCATGGAGCTTCCCCTTATAATATACCTGCCAAGGCTAAGGGAATATTGTAGCAGTGGGGGAGCATATTTTAAGTGCCACAGGTTGTGAAGGAGTCTTCAGAGGCATTGTCCACCTCTGCAATGGCTGACTGCTGCTCTCATAACTCATAACCCATAAACACATGGTGAATAACCCCACTGAGGAGGGCCCTCAATGGAATGGTTGCAGGGAGGATGGAAGTTGAGACAACACATGATTTAACCATATAAAAGAGTTTATAATTAATCAAAAATAAAATTTCATATATAAATTTCCAAAATCACGGGTCATATCCATTAACTCATAGCACTTGGGAAAATTACAGGGTGCCTCATTTGAAGGCAGAGATCCATCAAGTAGAACTATTTCTTTTGAAGTATAGATCAGTGAACACTAGCTGTCCTCCCCTTCAATTTTTAATAAAGGAATAGAGGAAAGCCAGATCAATAATCTGAGATCCTGAATTGATTTTAATTAAGTATCAGGAAAATGGAGAATCCATGAGAATGCCACCCAGCCAAATAAACTGAGAGTGATTAATATTTCCAACTTTAACATTGTTCTCAAAGCTGGCAGAAATTCTCTGTGATCTATTTCACATGCTTCCTTTGGCCTCAAGTATCACTGATATTCTGGAATAGTATGATGGGAATTTTGTGGAATCTTATTCTAAACTGTCTGTGAGAAAAACCATGACTCAGCCACAGAGCTTCATCCAACAAAAGGAGATGCAATCATGTCTTCTATTTCACCACATTCTTTACAGAGGAGGAACCAAGAATCAGAGATATATGCCGTACCACTGAAGGGCATTTTGAAGAGCATGCATATTCAGATGATCTCATATGCACCATTCGTGATGATGCTGTTCCAGTGGGCTAATTAACTCACCAACCACCATTTACTTTTCAAAAGTAGCAAATTAACATATATGTTTAAACAAAGATATATTTTCCTAGAAAAAAATAGTCAAAGGGCTATGTGATTTGTATGTATGTGTAGTGTGTGTGTGTGTGTCAGTTTCATGTGAATGTGGGTGCACATGTATGAACAGTTACTCATGCAAATGTGTGCTCATATATATGGAGGTCACAGATACATGTCAAGTGTCCTCCTCAGTCACTCTACTAATTTTTTGAGACAGTGACTCTCACTGAAGGGTTAGTAAGATACAAAGTAACTGGGGTAAGCTAACGCCAATGAAGGCTTAGAAGAAATGGAAATTCCTTTTCACTGGAAATGCTTTCTCAGGCCATCAGCCCAATAAGAACATCTGTCACACAGAAACCATAGTCCCAAGACCACAAAACAATCCCATAACTTAAAGGTAGGGAAGCTTAACCTTAGAACTCTAATTATCTGGCTGGGACACCAAGAAATGCAAGTCAGCAAGGGAAATGACCTTGTTCTTGCTTTCTATCTCCTCTTCCACACTTTTGCCTGGTTATTTTTCCAGCCCCTGACCCAATAACTGGCCCTCTCCCCCCGACTCCGCTCTTAGCTGTGTTCGGGCTGCTGCAGCCTCAAAACTGGCCAAGAGACTGTCATGTCAGTCCTCTGATCTTTAATAAAGACCAGTCTACTGCCCTAAAAGTTGATTTTGTTTTTTTTTTTATTTCACATTGGTCCTGGACCTGGTTCTGGCCCCATACTCACTGAACCTAGAGTTCAGGAATTTGGCTAGACTATTTAGCCAGAAAGCCCCAGAGATTCCCTGTCTCTGCCCCCCCCCCCACATGCTGTGGTGCCCACGCTGTGTCCCCCATGCCAGTGCCAGGATTACAAGTGTACATCAGCACACATGTCATTTCATGTGGATGGTTAGGATCCAAAAATGAGGACTCACATTTTCCCAGCAAGCACTTTATCCATTGGGATATCTCCTCAATCCTGGGTATATTATTTGTTAAAGATAAATTTGCTCTTATAGATTCTACCAGGCCTGGGAGGCAGAGGGGCACATTCCCCTAGCCCTTAGTGTGGGCTTCCCAAGAAGCAGCAGGCCTCACATAAATCAAATCTGAAACACCCACAGGATGCCCTTTGTCAAAGGAAAATAAAGGTTTGAAAGTGGATAACATTGGCTGTGGAAGTTCTTTAAGTTGTTCTTAAAGACACGCTGTTCTCTCTGTTCAAGAACTGTGATAATTGGCCAACACTTTTCATAGCCTAGTTCAGTTCCTTAGCAACAGTGAGGCTGCAAAAAGCTGTATGCCTGGCCTTGCGTGAAGGTGCAGACACATGCTCGATCCCTCAATTATTTTTCTAATTTTGAAGACACTTTGGAGCATACTAGGGGACATTGCTGTCAGAGATTCACATGCAGGATGATGAGGTCTGTGAGCATGTGTACAGATTGGTTTTATTTACAAGAAGAACCAATGTGCAAAACTTAACCTCATTTTCTTCTTCACCTTGCTTTTCTCCTGAGTAGGAAAATTAATAATAATAATAAAAAATCAATAAGGCCTGTCCCATTTCCTAAGGACCTCATAGGATAATAATACTAGATAATTATTATTATCTAGTATTATTATTCCAAGAAACATGGGCTGATTACAGAAATAAGATAATGCGTGGGTTCGGAAGAATAAACCATGGTTCTTTCTTTATTTATTTATTTTCTGTTCCACTTCTGAACACAGAGGGAAAATAAATGAGGTGTATGGAGGGGAATTTTTTCAACAGGAAGCTCAAGTTGAATGTTTCTGAAATGTCTGATACATCCATTATAGTCCTTAAGTTTATCCAGACCTCAAGTATGGTCTTAATTCTAAAATTTTATAAGCTTATTTTACTTCTAAGTTGATTTTTTTTTAAAGTTTAAGAAACAAAAGGCTAAACTACCAATGTCCCTTATAGTAGTAACAATGTTAGCTTATTTTTGCTGTTAGTAATATGAACAATGGTTTCCATAAAGTGATCTTGTGAATAGTATGGGCTCAGTATCCATATAATGTGTGGTTATATAGTATCTCTCTTATATAGAATAACTCTGTTCTGGATAAAAAAAAGTGTATCATTAAATCAAAGTTCTGCATAGCCAACCCCACATTTATCATACCTTTACAGCTTGTAAATATTTATAAAAATGTGAATATAAATGATTTAACAAATAAATGCTGAAGACTTCACTGTGAGACCAACACTGCACTCTACATTGGGAATGTGATATGAAATAACAAAGGTGTATTCATAGAGGAATTTATGCCCTGTGTGGGAGAGATTGGGTAAATAAGTCTGTACCATGCTAATTAAAATAAAATCATAGACAGAGGCATACATGTCATTGTCAATAATGGTCAATGCTTGGACGTACCAGGAGAGCAAAGAGGGAGTAGGCATGGGGTGGAGTGCCTTTTCAGGTGGCAAAGCCTAGATAAACCACAAAGCAAAAGCAGCCCCTGTTGGAGGCAGGGGATCAGATAAGAGCCCCACATGTCTAGTCTCACATGTGACTCCACATCCTTAAACTAGTGCTAAGAGAGTAAATGACACTAGCCAATAATCAACAGCCCCAGGAATGTAGAAGTGCTGAGGGGTCAATCAGAACTAAAGACAGTGAAGCCATCTTGATGCATGCTCTGTTCCAACCTTGAAATTATAATGAAATTTTCCATTATAGTAAGGTAAACATGAGAAGAAAAAAATCAATAAGCAAAAAATATGAATACATATATAGAGTGGAGATATCCAGAACTCATGGTGGCTCATACCTTTAATACCAGCACTGGGGAGGCTGAGGAAAAAGGATGGCTACAGGTTTGGGGCCATCCAGGATTACATAGCAAAACTCTGTCTCAAAAATAAACAAATCCGCCGGGCGTGGTGGCGCACGCCTTTAATCCCAGCACTCGGGAGGCAGAGGTAGGAGGATCGCCGTGAGTTCGAGGCCACCCTGAGACTCCATGGTGAATTCCAGGTCAGCCTGGGCTAGAGTGAGACCTTACCTTGAAAAACCAAAAAATAAATAAAAATAAAAAATAAACAAATCCAGGGCTGGAGAGATGGTTTAGTGGTTAAGCGCTTGCCTGTGAAGCCTAAGGACCCCGGTTCGAGGCTTGATTCCCCAGGACCCACGTTAGCCAGATGCACAAGGGGGCACACGCATCTGGAGTTCGTTTGCAGTGGCTGGAAGCGCTGGCGCGCCCATTCTCTCTCTCTCTCTCTCTGCCTTTTTCTCTCTCTGTCTGTTGCTCTCAAATAAATAAATAAAAATAAACCAAAAAATAAAAAAATAAACAAATCCAAAAACTGAACAAAAACAGAGCTCTGTGGATTTCTCTCTACAATTCCCTTAGCTGAGAATACACTGTGACACTGATAACATGGGATATCCAAACTACAGAATCACAGTGGCTAATAACACACCTGTGTTTTCTCATTGCCCTATCACTAAAGAATATTTCAGTGACAAAAATAAATTAAAAATTAAACTTATTCCCTAGTTGATGCATGGACTATGAGTTCTTGCTATTTTCACTGGTGTAGAGTCTGTTCTCTTGTAGACTGGCCCTAGCCCAGACACAAGGACACCCTAGTGGCATGCTGGAGTGACTGAACAAAGCAGCATCAGTGAATATATGAAAGGAATTTCATCTATAGGAACATTTGAAGTGGACAACTTTTTTAATCACGAGACTTGGGCTAACTGCCTTCTGAGTCTATTGATCATGTGCTTTTTGCTTCATGTGCCTCAGTTTCTCCTGATTGTTGATGACAAAGAACCCCATCACATATCAGTATTTTCATAAGGAATACTCACAAAATAACACAAGGAATCAAGGGCACCAATCAGGGGGGAGAAAATTGCTATTATACAGCAACAAAAAGTTTTGCATGGTGATTCACACATATCATTGGCATAAACTAAATATACATTCCTTGGGTCATATCTTCACTCTTTCAACCTTCAAATATCCTTTTTAGTATAGGTCATTTCTGTTTTCCCCCATAATAGTCATTAATCCATTCTCTGACCAGCAGTGGTTAATCTAATTAGCTTAACACAGTAGTAATGAGGCTGTGATCATACATCCCCGGAGACAAGCTTGTTAGCTTCCACTTAATCCAGTACAATGGAAAAAAAAAGTGTCTATCATGACTTGGGAACAGTAATAAGAAATAAAATCAATAAGGCCTGTCCCTTTTCCTAAGAACCTCATAATATGATGAGATGATAGAGACATAAATATGTGTCATAGGTAAGTGCTGGGCAGGCTGACAGAGTGGGCTGAGAAGAGATGGGGTGAGGAGCACTTTGTAGCCAAAAGGAGCCAGCAGAGGGTGGAAGGAGAACTGATGCCTATAGAAACATTCTTCATTTACAAAATGACATGCTGTCCTAGGAGGGACATGCTGTTATTTGGCTATTTTGCTAATCTGAATTTGGCATCTATTTCCACAGTGCAGACTAAAAGCTACCAGGGCAGAAGGTATGAGTAAGGCCTACGTTATAGGAGGGCTCCATGTTACCAGGGTGGAATGGCATGGCTGTGTAGGAATGGAGCTCTGAGTTAAAGCAGAATGACGGTCACTGGAGGGAGGGTGGCTATGCTGAAGGAGTTGCAATTAACAAAGGCATGAGGTTCTACCAAGATAGTCTTATGTGGCTTAAGGAAGTTCTTTCAGGAAAATTACAGGGTTTTGGAGTGCCACAGGAACAAGTGGGGAGCCCACTTTTCAATATACTGAAAGGGGACTTCAGTTTCAATTCAGTATCTACTAGATACAATATACATATTTTCAAAAGGGAGATCTTTATTTTATATTTTCAACTAAAATTTTTTTAAAAAATATCAAAATATTTATATAATCCCTGCCCACTGTCCTTCTTTGTCCTACCATCTATCTCCAATGAAACCCCTCTTCATTTCTACTATTCTTCTATTTAAATGTATGTTTTTGCCCTCTTCCATCACCCATGACAATTTGTTGATGATCCCAAAATTATGCATGTCTTGTGGAGGCTGCAAGGTCATGAATACAATGACTATTTTGTGACTAGAAGACTGCATTCCAAAGCACTCTTCCTCATCCTTTGTCTCCTACATTCTTTCCACCACCTCTTCCACTATCATTTAAAGTTGAAGTCTTAGGATTAGAGACAGCAATCTAAGCACTTGGCAGTGTGTGGAATGGCCCATGGGAACAAGATGACCTAGCTCAGGGATCACTTATAAAAGAGGATCCCTTCAGTGCACAGCCCCCAACCCAGTACTATACTGCATATCTTGGAATGCTGAACTCACAGGGGTATCCTATTCTCTACCTAGCTGCTTTATGAAGCCTATACCCTGTGCACCCTAGAAATCACCAAGGTCAGTTGGGGCTTTAAGTCAGTAAGATGCACTTCAAATTCTAGACTAAACATCTCACCATGCTAACGTCTGAATCCTATAAACTCTATAAATGAGGATACTTGCACCTGTCTGTGCTTAGAGGTGGAATCCCTCTGACACAGAAACAGGAGAACATTAGGTGCCAGGAATCGTTCTCGTAACCTTCTTTCACATACTTGTATCTGGGTTTCCATCTGTCTTAATAAATATTCAGTTTTAATGAACATACTTATCTTTTAGACAGTGGATTGTTGGAAACTGTCCTCATACTGACTTGAATTCAAATAATAAGGCTCTGCAATAGGCTTCATTTTCTTTGAATACTGTACAAATAATGCTGGAGTTAATATTTAGATTTCATAAGAGGTATAAAATATTTCTGAAGAAGCAACAATAGTTCAAATAAGAGCCAGAAGAGAAATATTTTACCAACCTAATAAAGTGAGCTCTTTTCAGACAACAACAGCCCCACATCTCCTGCAATTGCACTACTGACTATAACTGAATCTGTCCATCCATCCTGAACATATCAGTCACTCATTTGGATTATACTTTAGTAAGGTTTTATTGTAAACATTAGAAAGAGCTGAAGCAACTTTCATTAAAGGTAGTCTTACAAAGTAATTAAGGATATCTTTCCTCTATCATAAAAGTACACACTTATAGTGAATGTATATGCTATGCATACTCATGCCTCACTTCATCCATGAAGCCATATGGCATCTTCACATGGCTACATTCCACCAATTTACATGTGGACACACCTGGGTTCTATTTTCTCATGAAAAAGACAAAGTGAATGTTATCAACAAATGACCATAATTTTCATATGATGCCCATGACTCCTGCAACTCTAACTACCATTACAAATGACATTTAATTCAATCCAACTTTAGTTTCAACAAAGAAAATTTCTGAATAGCACATTTCTTTCTTATGTTGTTTGCTATTCATATTTCCAACCACAACATTTGTATTGAATAGGTTCAGTTTGCATACCTAAAGCATCTGTTTTCATGAGGCAGACCACAAAGCTCTGCAGAAGGATTCTTTCAGAGGCTTTGTGAAGTCAAAGTTATTGTACAAAAATATTGAAGGTAAAACATGGTCTTTTCACTGTGTCGCCATTGCAAAAGTAATGATGGGAAAAACAGATGATGATTCAAACAACAGCAGCATGTCCTGTGCGCCAAGGCCAGAGCCACTGAAGAGAGTACTTGGTGAAGTTGGAGAGGTTTTGGAGTTTAGTGAACATATCCATTGATTAGAATCCATCTTGAGTACAGATTGAGACCACAAAAGTCAGTGATAAGGAAAAGCACATTATAATTCATTTGTGAGCCAATGGGTGGTTGTTTCCTCCACCGAAGTCCTCTTTATTTGAAAGGATTATTGACAGATTTTCATTGATGAAATTATAGTAGTAATCAAACACTTTCTTAAAAACATGTCTTTTACTTCAAAGAACATAACTGATAGGATTTTAGCCAAATGTGCAAAAATTAGAAAATTGCTATCTACCACCCTTGACTTGACAGATTTCCAAAGATGTTTCTGATTAGATGCTTCTTAATATCAATAAGTGTGGTTTCAGAGTGTGAACAAAAGAGGCTATAAGTACTGGGATTGGAGATGTAGGTTAATGTGAGTAGGGGCGGGAAATGTAGGTAGTAGGTACTTGGGGCTGGTGATGTTGGGAAATGAGACAGTACTTGGTCTGCATGCACAACTTTGTCCTTGTTTTTACGAGATTTACAAGAAGAGAATGCATCACTTTTAAAAGTAACTTGAAATTATACCTAACAATGGACAATACATTCTCAGCTATAAACAGTACCAATTAATTTAAAAGGATTGAAGCTTTACATGATATATTCTCTGGACACAAAAATTGCCAAAAATTACTTATATATTTTCAAACTTAAAATCATTTGTCTTCACATGGTTACTGGGGAATCAAACCTGGCCCATCAGGCTTTGCAAGCAAGTACCCTTAACTGCTGAGCCATCTCCCCAAATAATACTTTAAAGTAACCATGGAAAGTAAAGTATTGTAAGGAAAAACAGAATGTGTTTTTAATTATACAGAAATATATATATATACACACAAACACATACACACACACACACATATATATATATATATATATGTATATATATATATATATATATATATATATATATATATATATAAATTGTTGAGGTGAGGTCAAAGTGGGTTGTAGAGGGACATTTATAGCTTAGAGACCCTATATATACTAATGGAGAGAAGGGGAAGAAAGAAGAAGAATCTATATCATTGATCTTAACCTCAACTTAAATAAACTGTAACAAGAATAAGTAATGTCTACAATAATCAAAAGAATAAGATGCAATAGACATAAGAAAATTGATTAAATAAAAATAAATTTATGGATTTAGAGTTGAATAAAGCAGTAGAGAAACATGAAAAAGAGAGACAGAAAAGTGAGAACTACAGTGTGGTGATGTTTTTGAACTGCCAAATAAATCAATAACTTAAATCTAAACAATTGTAAACATAATGAATTGGATTGTGATATCAGTTCTCATTTAAAATATATGGGAATAAAAGCAAACTAGATGTCTATCAACAGGTGACAGGATTATGAAAATGTGGTATATATATGCAATAGAATTTCACTCAGTTATACATAATAAATTAGGAAATGTTCATGAAAAATTGATGGATTTGGAATCTTTTTCTTTGTATGCATGTGTCTGTGTCTATTGTGTGTGTGTAGTGTTCAAGGGTCTCTTACTGCTGCAAGTGGATGCTTATCCAACTTTATGTGGATGGCTCTGGAATTGAAGTCAGGGCAACAGTCTTTGCAGGAAGTGCCTTTAATTGCTGAGCCATGTACAAAGCCTTTGAAAAGTATTATCTAAAGCAATATGACCCAGACTCTGAAAGAGAAATATTTCATTGCTTTTTCATATGCATATCCTAACTTTTTTTTAAAATTTATTTGAGAGGGAAAGGGGGATGGAGAGAGGATGGGCATGCCAGTCCTTTCAGCTGCTGCAACAAACTCCACATGCATGCACCCCCTTGTGCACATGTGAGACATTGTGAGTCTGGCTTACATGGGAACTGGAGATTCGAACATGAGTTCTTATGGTTCACAGGCAAGCACATTAGCCACTAAGCTATCTCTTCAGATACTAACTTTTAATGTATGTGTGTGTAGGAAGTTTGTGAAAGTAGGAAGGAAACTATGAGATAGGAAGAAAAAGTATTGAGAAAAGGAGGAAAATAATAGAACATTTATGTCATAAAAGCAGAAAAGGAACTGCAGAGGGTGGGAGAGTAGAAAGCAGCAAGAAGATGAGTAAAGAAAGGGGGAGAGGGATAAACAGACAAATTATGCTTAAAATTTCCATAATGAGGCCATCTAATACTTTGTGTATTAATTATAAAAGTATTACCTGTAAGGGATATTAATTGTATAAATTATCTGTACAATGATATTAATTTTATAAAGTAAGAAAAAGAGAACTGATAGTATGGGCAGGAGATATTGCTCAGTCAGTAAAGTGCTTGTCAAGCAAGTGTGGGGACTTCACTTTTGGGTATCAAACATCCACATAAAATCTTGGCATGATGGAGTGTGCCTATAATAACAGTCCTGGGGAGGCTGAGGCAGGAGGATCCCTAAAGTTTGCCAGCTAGCTGTGGTAGTTTTAATGTATGACCCTCATAGACTCAGGTGCTCTTAAAAAACTGTTTATTTATTTATTTATTGAGAGTGAGAGAAAAAGAAAGAGAGATGGATATTCCAGTGCTTCTAGCGTCTGCAAATTGACTCAAGACTCATTTACCACCATGTGCATCTGACTTATGTCAGTTCTGGGGAATCAAACCTGCATTCTTAGGCTACACAAGAAATACTTTAACCACTAAGTCATCTCTTCAGACTGACTCAGCTGTTTTTCTTGTTTGTTTGTTTGTTTGTTTGTTTGTTTTTTGAGGTAAAGTCTCATTCTAGCCAAGGCTGACCTGGAATTCACTATGGAGTCTCAGGGTGGCCTCAAACTCATGGCGATCCTCATAACTCTGCCACCCAAGTGCTATGATTAAAGGCATGCACCACCACACCCAGACCTTAGCTGTTTTATTAAAGTTTATAACTTGGATCCTGTAGTCTAGCCTTAAGGTATCAGTGGGGGCAGATTTGAATTCTAGTCCAAAGGCATAAGATGGAGCAGTCTGAGCTCTGGCTGGGTCCCTGTTGCTTGCTGTCCATTTGTGTTTGCTGCTTTTGATATTTGCTGGCTGGTTTCTGATTGTGTGGATGCATGGAAGCAGCTTCTTCTACCACTGATGAACTTCCCGCTGGATCTCTAAGCTTGAAATAAACCCTTACCTTTTATAAGATGTTTCTTATTTGGATGTTCATCCTAGTGATATGAAGCTGTCTACAACAGTAGCTATTCCAGCCAAAATAATCTCTAGGTTCAGTAAGAGTTTATGTCACACAAAAAAAAAATAAGTTGGAGAGTATGAAGAGATACATATGCACACCAAAAATATACATATGCAAAAATATCACTCAAAGTAAAAGATATAAATAGTAGTGTGGAATGTTTTGTCCCAATAAGTTGGTCAATTAAATGAAATTTCAAATTTCTTTGAGAGATACAAACTACAAAAGTTCATTTAGGCAAGGGAGATGGCTTAGTGGCTAAAATGCTTTCTTTCAAAGCCTGCCATCCCTCATTCAATGCCCCAGTGCCCATAGAAAGACAGATGCACAGAGTAGTACATGTGTCTGGAGTTCATGTGTACCATCAAGAGGCTCTGAATTGCCTATACTCTCTCTCTCCCTCCCTCCTTTCTTGCAATTAAATAATAAATAAACAAAATATTAAAAATCTCATTCAAGTAGAAAAGAATACAAAAGGAAGAATATACACAGACCTACAAGGTTTCCTAAAAGAAAGACAGATTTCTGTCAGAGTACGTGATGACCCACCAAAGGTTAGTGGTAAGACCCTACTGCTGAAGACACCTTATGTGGTTGACATGCAAAATGGAATGGCATGGCTGGAAGTTGGAAGAGAGTCAGTCCCCAAACAGTCAGCGCGTCTAGTGCCAGAAGGTGCTACATGGGTGACTGGGGGAAAATGACCAATATCTGCCCCAGCAACTCATGATCTAACCTACTTAGCAGCAAATAACTTGTTGTGATGCCCACAAAAGTGCAATAGTGGCACACAGCCATGGTGGGGAACCAACTGCTCTCAAGTTGGCTGACTGATCCCCTCAGTGGTACGGGACCCATAGCTGGAGCTGGGAAACAAGTCAGAACCATATCCAATCATAAGCCCACTCTCCAATATCAAGCTACCATCAATCATGGGCTACAAGAGGGCCTACACCTATTAAATTTTCTATTAAAAACAGTAAGGGTTATCTCATTTGTCCTGGTGCTAACTTACTCTCCATTGGAGAATCTGCTTCTCTTTTTCAGATAGATATAGATCCTAAGGAGAGAGCCACCCCATCATACCTCAAAAGGGTTCCAGCTAAAACTAAGAAAAATTGGTGAAACAAGCAAGGGTGCTGTTGTCCTGATGAACCCGATACCAGCACAAGGGGGAAGGAAATCAACACAGAGAAAAATCAACTCCTACCAAACCAGAGAGCCAGAGCCTCAGAGGCCCCCAACACCTCATCACTGAAGCAGACCAAAAATGAACCCAACATGGCTGAGGGAAATTTTGCGAAAGAGGGGGTGGAAAGAATGTCAGAGCCACATGTTGGGTCATGATATGCAGAGACATTTATCTTACCCATAACTGTGGGCTAACTCCACAATGCATGACCCATATACTTCAACAAGGAGGGGCTAAGGGGAGGGGGTAGGTCACGGATGAGCCTAATAATGGTACCAAACTGACTGTATTTGCTGAATACAAAACTAATTAGTAAAAAAATAAATAAAATAAAAAAATAAATTAATTAGAAGTATAGTTTAAAAAAACTTTTCATAAAGAAATCCCAACTTTTTAAAATTTTATTTTTATTTATTTATGAGAGAGAGAAAGACAGAGACAGAGAGGGAGAGAGAGAGATTGGGTGCATCAGGGTCTCCAGCCACTGCAAAAGAAATAAGACACATGCCCCCATGTGCATCTGGCTTTTGTGGGTCCTGGGGAATCAAACCTGGGTCCTTTGGCTTTGCAGGCAAATGCCTTAACTGCTAAGCCATCTCTCCAGCCCAGGAAATACCAATTTTTGATAGCTTCATTAGTAAATTCTCTTATTATTTAAGAACATGAAATTACCAATAAGAAATTTAACTTTTCTAGAATATTTCATAAGGAAGAACATTTCACAATTAATTTCATAAGTATTACACTTATAGTAAAGCCAGGCATCTTTAGACTATATGTTCGGAACGTATGTAACATATATGCAAATTTCTCACAAAAGTAGATGTAATAATCCTTAACAAAATTTTAGCAAGCCAAATCTCACAACATATAATTAGGGTAAGGAAAGCTGGGTGGAATTTAGCTTAGTGGTACAGTGTTTGCCTAGCCAGCATGAATCTCTCATTCTAGTCCATTATGGGAAAAGGAAATTCCATATTACAATGGATACATCACAACCACATTCATTTTAACTCCAAATATGAGATTATTGATTTTAAAAGTTAATAATATTAGCAAATTAATCAACCAAACCAAATATCATCACAATACATGTAGAAAACGGTTGTAACAAATTCTTCAATCTACTTGCATTTAAAAAATCTGAACAAATCTGAAATAGGACAGTGTACTCTCAACCTGATAAAGGTCATCTATGGAAAGCCTCCCACTGATAACATGGTCATGACTAAGCCAGGATTTGGCCCTCCACACCCCAGAAATAAATCCTTGATATCTCTCAGTTCCACTCTAGCTTGTAATACAGGTTCCACTCTGCTAAATCAAACAGGGGTAATAAACAAAAGTCTGGAAAGAAAAAAGTTAAAGACTTTTCATTTGAAGAGTTGTCTAGGGATAAATTTCTAGGAATTCTAAAAACAACATCAAAAAGTGATTTGGATTACCTTTCCAGTCATTTCCTGGGTGATACACTTTGATTGCAACCCGCTTGGAGGAGACATGTAAATAACATAGATTGCCCAAGAAACTAAGACAATGGGCCAGATTCATTTATTCACTAACTGGCCATATCTTCTCCTGAACCTACCCTAGCAGAATCAATGGGCCCCATAATTAATGCTTACCCTAGCCTTAGACATACCCCTAAGTAGCCCCATGAGATGACTGTGTGAATGAAGCAGAATACAAATAGGCACATTCACCTAAAATGCTAATCACAAGTTTCATTACCACGTTGTACCAAACAGATTCATTCCTCAGTCTTCCCATTCTTTTGTTTAGTTATAAAATATACATATTTCCTCCAGGTCTCTTACGATAAGATGCTATTTAGAGGGTTTGGCTTTGTTAGATATAATTTAATCCTTTGTCTTAACATAGAACTCTGAAAATAGAGAAGGGCCCTTGTGTGAGAGTGCCTTGAGCACAAATGAAGAGATAGTGGTAATCACGGATCTGTTACATCATGGAGGCCTGGGGCAAGAGGAAAACGTCTTAGGATACACATCACCATGGCATAACCTGTCAGATCTGGTGAAGGTTTGGGTACATAATTTGTGTGAAGAACAATATTCTAGTCAGTTCCAACATTGCTGGGATGAACATCCAAACCAGACACAGTTTATGGGAGGGAGGTGTGGTAGTTTGAATATATGGCCCCCGATATATTCAATGTTTTATTAGCTTGTACTTTGGATCTGCAGCCAGTTGACTGGAGATGATGCCACTGGGTAGATCAAAGGGTCCAGCCCTAAGGTGTTATGGTGGGTTTGAGATTCCAATCTAAATATGTGCAAAGTGTGCCTACCAGTAATTCCTGAAGTGTGCTGTGTGTTGTGGCTTTTGGCTTGGGACTTTTCTCTCACTCTTGGCTTGCTCCTTTAAGTTGGGGGGGGGCAAACTTCTTTCTGCCATTATGGAACTTCCCCTGTATCTGTAAGCTTCCATAAATCCCTTCCTTCATAACTGTACCTGGTTTGGAAGTTCATCTCAGTGAACCTGAAACTGTCTGCTACAGGAGGCATTTATTTCAAGCTTACAGATCCTAGGGAAGTTCTGTAGATGGTGGAAGAATATAGTTTCCATTCACAAATCCAGGTAGAAAGAGAAACCATCAATTGCCAGAAAAAACCAAAAGCACCAAACATAAGCCTGCAGCAAGCAGTACCCCTAGAGCTCAGATTGCTCCCCTATACCTTTGAGATAGAATTCTTGTTTTTTTTTTTTTTTTTTAAGTCTGTTTATTTTATTTATTTGGGAGTGAGGCAGATGGGGGGATGGGCAGACCAAGGCCTTCAGCCACTGCAAATGAACTTGAGACATGTGCTACCTTGTGCATCTGACTTATGTGGGTGCTGAGGAATTGAACCTGGGTGTTTTGGCTTTGCAGGCAAGTGCTTTAACCACTAAGCCATCTTCTCAGCCCTTGAGCTGGGAAGCTAATCCACCCCCAAGTAAACCTTTGGGTAAGATCCCAGAATCTAACCCCTGTGACCCCTTCTCTAGTGAGGTGGCTGGAGACACGAGTTATAAGCTTTAATAAAACATCTAAGTTTATGGGAGGTACACATTCAAACTACCACATTCTTCCCCTGGCCACCATAGCGTCTTGACCATCTCACATTGCAAATTGCATTCAGTATAACTTCAAAGTCCCTATTGTTTTTACCACTTAAAGACTGTTCCAAAGTCCCAAGTATCATCTGAGAGAGATTCAAGATTGTCTGTTAACTGTAAGTCCTATAAAATCAAAACAAGTTTGTTACATACTTCCAACATACAATGGCATAGAGAAAACATTTCCATCACTAACAGGCATAACAAGGAGAGACTGGACTAATGGAAAATCAATACTAGATGTGCAATGATACAATCATAATGTTAATTAAGGGATAAAATAAACCATGACCTTGAAGAGCAAGTTTCATCCTTTGCAAAAGAATTTGCATTTCTAACATTCATTCTCTCCCAGGTAGAATCACCTCAGGCATCTTTCCACTGTTTCAATATAAAGTAGTTCTCCACCCTTAATGATGGAATCTGCTTGACAAAAGCAGCTTCCTTCCATTACCTAAAGTCTCTGTGCCAGCAACTTTAAATCTGTTTGAACTTTTCCAACTTTATTTCTTATATTGATTAGTCATATCTTCTACCAAGCACATCTGTCATTACTTCCAAATTTAATCCTGATAAAAATCTCTCAGTTTGGCCAGAAGAATGCAGCCAGCCTTTATGGCAGTAGCCCAGTGCCAACAAAGGTCTCTGCTGACTTCGCTTCCTTTTTCAATGTCCTGAAGCAACGCAATCTCTCTCCACTTAGTGTTTTCAAACTATGATCAAAATATAGTTTACAATTTGAATTACCTCTCTCTACAGCTTCTGAAGTCCAAAGCCCAAAGTACAAAGTCCATACATATTCCTCCTCCAGCACACAAGTTCAAAAGACTAAAATCCATGTGGTTAGTTTCTTCTCACCATCACCCAACTCTTTGGTACCAAATTTCTGTTATAGTTCCAAGGTTGCTGGGATGAACATGCAAACTAGACACACTTTACAGGAGGAAGGTCTTTATTTCAAGTTTACAGACCCAGGAGAATTCCATAGATTGCGAAAGAAGATGGCGTCCATTCATATATCCAGAGAGAAATCACCACCAGCCAGTAAACATCCAAAAAACCAGCAAGCACAAACCTACATCAGGTGGTACTTTCCCACAGCTAAGACCTCTCTGCATACCTTTGGGCTGGAATTCTGATCACTCCCCAAACACAGTTTTGGTCTTTACCCCAACTTCTCTGGCCCCAGTGATACCTCCTCCAGCCAGGTGGCTGGAGACCCGAGTTACAAGCTTCAATAAAACACCTGAGTTTATGGGGAACATGCATTCAAAGTACCATGTTTTTTTTTTCCCCCCTCTGGATGATGAGATTAGGAGGTAGTTGAGAAAAGAAAGGAAGAGAGGTGCATAGAGGGAGAGAGGAAGAAAGATGAGAAGGAAGGAAAACCTGGATGGCAAGAAGGACAGAAGGGAGAAATGGAGAAAAGCAGGAAGAGAGGATGGACAGCAAGCACTTTGTGTTTGAACAAGAGTGTGTAATTTCATCTACTGGCTTCATTTTTAAGAGATCTTAGGAGATTCCTGGTTGCCTTCAATTGACTATTACTTTATATGATCCTGTGAATGAACATCCTTCTCTGTGAGCCACTTTTCTTCCTTGAACTCTGGTTTAAGAGGATGTTCTGGGATCCCACGGACTATGGCTGTCAATCAACATCACTCATAGACATTGTGCTGCACTGTTTACCCAGACTCTTTCTCTAGAAAACTTCCTGAAGATACATGCTGGAAGCCAGCAGAAGAGAGTAGAAGAGGTAGAAGAGAGTGTAAGAGGTAGGCCCAGAATATTAGTACAACTAATATTCTAAATCCCTCTCCCATCCAAGGATCAGTTTAAAGTTACATTCAAGTTAAATGAGAATTCACATAACTTTCTACTCATCTCTATTCTCCTTCCTCCATTCCCCATACCAAAGAACCCTTTGCAAAAACAAACAGACAAAAAAAAAATAATAACAGGAAGAAGAACCTTCAAAATGAACATTTTGGCAAGAACCTCCCATCTCAGTCCTGGCTCAAAGGAGCTCAAAGGAGCTCAAAGGAGCTTCTGGCCCCTGGGAAAAGGCTAAGATGTTTAACACGTGCCATGTCATGGTGTCTTCTGCCACATCTGCCTTTCTACTTCCTGTCTACTGTAAAAGTATACACCATTGGCCAGTACTCGGATTGAGATGGTCTATGTAAACACTTCAGGGCTTCATGTGCTGAAATCTGATCTCCATAAAGAGGGTGGAACTTCAGTCTCACTCTAGTGTCTACAACCAGAGACTGGGAGGTGATTGGCATAAGTAAGGAGCCTCCTGTTTGGATCCTATTGACTTCATAAGTATAGAAGAGACCATAATTGATAGAGAATATGTACATATGAAATTCCAATCTCTCCCAATCTCTCTCTCTCTCTCTCTCTTATGATGTCCACACTCCTTTGTGAGTCTTCTTCTAAAGACCATCTCCCAGCATCACCCTATGACCCGAGACCTCTAGATCTATGAGCTGAAATTAACCTATTTACTTTATAATTCACCCAGGTAATGTTACTGTATAACTTAACAGTATATACAGTAACAATACCAACTACATTATAGTATTATGAGATACCAGAGATAACTGTTGTGTTTCCTTATCCTTCCTGAAAGTACCATTGCTGGGGATAGAAATATGGCTCAATATGGATATTGAAATATGTATGAAGTACTTGCCTCCTAAGCATGACAACCTAAATTCAAAGCCCCAGCATCTACAGAAATGTCAACAGTCTGGCATGGCAGCCCATCTGTAATCCCAGCCTTGGGAAGAGATGAGAAGTTTGGGTCAAACTGGCTAGCTAGACTATATGAGTTGACAAAACCTAAATTCAACAGAGAGATCCTGCCTTACCAAATAATTTTCTAAGTAATCAAAGAAGATTATTTGACAGCAACCTCTGGCTTCTACATGGGCATTCATAATGGTGGAAACTCACACACCACACACATACACATGAAAAGTAAAATAAAAGTAACATTGGTATTTTGAGCTCTTGGAACAGAATTCCTCTTCCCTCTCAACTACTTCTCTTCAATTTCAGCTCACTTTGTTTTTGTTTTCTCTCAAATAGACAAACATAAGAAGAATGAACCATTTCTTGCTCTCTTTGGTCTTGACTTTTCAGTTTATTTGTGTTGCTAGTCCATCGTAGAAGGTGACAGATCTTGCTTTTGAGTGAATTCAGAGATGCAGAAACCCACTGCCCCATCACCACTGTAATCACAGCTGCACTCAGAGCCCTTCATAACCCATGAAAGGTGGCTCTTAACATCTCTGAATAAACTGTACTGAGTACTAATACCACTAATCAATTTAATAGTTTACTTGGTGAACATCAAAGTTGAAGAGAGGTAAGTTGGAGAGAAGAAGGGATTCAATGGAAGAGGGATTTGGGATGAGGAAAAGAGAGGGCTATGAGTGGCCAGCTTGGGGATACAGAGTGAATTCTAAGTCAGCCTTGGCTAGAGTGAGAACTTGCTTTGAAAAACAACAACAACAACAAACCAAACAAATAAAGAACAGTGTAATAATATCACATGGCATGAATTAAAATTAGAGTTTAAGAAAAGGCTGAGCAGATGGCTCAGCAGTTAAAGGCACTTGCTTGCAAAGCCTACTGGCCTGGCTTCAATTTCCCAGTACCCACATAAAGCCAGGTACTCATACTGGCTCATGTATCTGGAGTTTGTTTGCAGTGGCAAGAGGCCCTGATATACCCATTCTCTCTCTCTCTCCCTCTTAATCTCTCTCTCTCTATCTATCATTCTATCACTCCTTGCAAATAAATAAATTAATAAGTAAGTAAATAAAACATGTCAAATATATAAAAGTGGGCAAAAAACCCACTGAAGACAAATACATTTTTTTAAGTCAAAGTTCTCACACTGGCTCATTATGAACTGAAATCTTCAATTCCAAATATCTGAAGCTTTTCAGCATGACATTTCTTAAGTTCCACAAATAACATATATGCCTAATTACTCATAGGTGATGCTTTCAAATCTAAAAGTCAGCAAAGCTTAAAATGACAACAGAATCATATATGTGTTAGAAAATGTTTCCCTTTCAAACTGTGTTGTTCTTTCCTACCTGAAGTCAGAACCAGTTCTTCTACCATTTTCTGGAATCCCGGGATCTGGACACATGTCAGACACTAAAGCCTCACCTCCTTGAGTCACTGTAGCAGAGAGAAGCATCATTAGCATATGGTTCAGCTATTGGGGAAACACCCAGAAAAAAAATATCATTCAAGGCTCATTCCAACCTTAAAAATTCATATTGTAAAATGTGAATTCTCTGAGTAAAGACAGTCAGTTATATTAAAACAAAACTTTATTCTTATTCCTGAAAATCTAAGACTTCTTCCCCAATAAAAAGGATGACAACATTCTTTGCCTTTAACACTGCCCTGTTTGAAGAGGTGGAAATTTAATTAAAAACTCATTTGTTCACAATGACTGCCCTTGAGCTGGGTCACAGTTTACAGGATCATGGGAATATGCCTGTGCTTATAACAAAGAATGCCTTCATTTATTTCCCATGAATAACAATGAAGATGGTAATTATTAATATCTTTATAAGAATATTTGAATAAAATTAATTTAATTTAATTTTTCAACCCTGAATGTGCTTTCCATTGACCAAACTAGGAACCATGCAAGTGCAGGCTCATTCTGGGTCTCTCTCAAGATGTGAGTCTGACCACTGTTGGGTTCATACCATCACAGAATAGTTTCTGAAGACCATTTGCACATTGGAAGGGGGGCTGTTATGCAAACATCCACTCTTCCCTATATAAATTGTCTAGCCTAACCACTTTCCTCTTCCTTGCCAGAGATTTGCTAAGCAAAGCAGCGGTGATCCAATTCAGCTTAATCAGATTTGGGCAGCATCCATGGGAGTGCTTCTGAGAGATATTCTCTGTCTGATGGAGTTGCTCTCTCCTTCACTCAGGACCTCACTGTGGTGGGCTTTGGCACTACCATTGCTGGAGCCTGCGGTGGAAGCAGTAGCATGAGGGGACTTGGCGTCAAGAGCCAGCACCTTCTGTACCGGCACAAAGGCAGTCAATCAATCTTTATGGCCCTGTCCTAAGTCTCAACACCAGCATTTGCTTAGCTCATATAATTACCTCACATCATATTCACTTAAATACGATACACAAATTAATTTCTCAGTAAACTCCAAGTAAGTAGAGTGAACCCAAAGACATCCATGAGGCACATTGTAATTAAATTACTAAAACATAAAGACAAAAAGATAACTTTGAAAGCTGAAAGAGAAAAGTAACATATTCTAAACCAGAATCTCTGAAAACCGTCCAATCTTTTCAGCAGAAAACTTTCAGGTTTGAAGGCTCAAGGGTGATACAAGTACTGATAGAAAAGCAGTATCAATGAGAACTCTGTTTATGTTCCTCAAGAGAGTGGGAAAAGTTAAGAAATCTTCACACAAGCCAAAGGTGAGGGAATGTATTGTCTGTCTACAGGCCTATTCACAAAACTTTTAAAGGAAGTCCTTTAAGTTTGAAACAACAGGGCACCAGGCATAACTGCAAACCAATGAAGAGAAAACATTCTTTTGTAAAGGTAACTATGTATAAATATGTAAAAACCATAAGTTAGTTACATGCTTTTCAAATCTTTTTATTTTCTGCAATATTTAAAAATAAGTTCATGGGCTGGAGAGATGGTGCTAGCCTGCAAAGCCAAATGACTTGGATTTGATTCTCTAGTACCCATGTAAAGCCAATTGCACAAAGTGTCACATGGAGTTCTTTTGCAAAAGCTGGTGGCCCTGGCATTTCCATCTCTCTTTCTCTTCTTCTCTCTCTCTCTCTCTCTGTCTTTTTTCTCTTTGTCTTTATCTGCTTGCAAATTAATTAATTAAAAAATAAAGTTGTAAAATAATTATAAATCTATGTTAATAGACATACAGTACATTAAGATATTATATATATATATATTTATTGATATAAAATTTTAATAAACACTATGAAGATCAGGGTAGAGCTGTAAGGAGTGTATAAGTAATTTTTTTTCATTTAAATACTTTCATGATTTTCTATATTATATATGATTTCCATTTAATTACAAAATGATATGAATATAAGAAAAAGAGAAGGAAGAGAACCTGTCTCTAAAATCTAAGCATAAATGAAGATAGCAATAGAGGTAAGAAAAAAAGAAAACATGCCTGCGAAAGATCCAAGCATATGGTGAAATGAATTTTCCCTGTAGTGTAGTTGGTGTCATTATGAATGGGTTAAACCTCATGTTACATTCTGAATAAAACCTCACACAGAATATATAGTGAAGTCATCTTCCCAGTTCTTCTGAGTGTGACTATTTTGGAAACAGTGCTTTGAAGTGATTCTTAAGTTAATATAAATTCCAATATGGCTGGAGATCTTACAATCTGTGGGAACATGAAGACATGAACACAAAATAGAGAATCTTTGAGAAAACTCTGGAACATGACTATCAACAAGCTTGGGAGAGCAGATTCAACAGAAACTGGCTCTCCCCTACCTCAAGAATCTCTAAGTTACTTGATTCTAACAAACCAATCCTATTGCTACCAAGATAAGTTGGAAGGCTGGCCTATACAATACAAAGAGAAAATGTAAGACCTGGCTATTGGCTGTCCAGCAGGGTCTCATTGTAGAGCTAAAGACACACAGAAGATAAAAATAAAGAGAGGCTGAATTTAGAGACCCAAAGGGAGGATGGCAGCTGCCAGGAGCAATGAGGAAGTTGGAGCTTCAGGCTCCTATTTTAAGTGTTCAGAAGCTCAGGTGGGTGTGAATAAATCCTGAAGAAGAATGGCAGTGACAGATGTGTGGCTGTGAATATGATTAATACCACAGAACTGTATGTTTATAAGTGCTTCAAACTAGTATGTCATGTGGTATATATATATATATATATATATATATATATATATATATATATATATATATTTCCTTTGTCCACATATAGATATGTGATACATATAGAAATAGTCCTCATCATAGACATAAATACAGATAAAATGCATAGAAGGAGGGGCCAGGGAGATGGATTAGTGGTTAAGGCACTTGCCTGCAAAGCCAAAGGACTCATGTTCAATTCCCCAGT
This sequence comes from Dipus sagitta, assembly GCA_036346955.1. Classification (NCBI taxonomy): domain Eukaryota; kingdom Metazoa; phylum Chordata; class Mammalia; order Rodentia; family Dipodidae; genus Dipus; species Dipus sagitta. The sequence goes on from CM070783.1 coordinate 41,796,460, forward strand.
ACCCATGTAAAGCCAGATGCACAAGGTGGCACATGCACATGCATCTGGAGTTCGTTTTCAGTGGCTGAAAGCCCTGGTGCACCCGTTCTCTCTATATATCTGCCTTTCTCCCCCCTACTCAAACATATAAAATAAAATAAAGTTTAAAAAATATATAGGAGACAAAGGAATGATATATACATACCAAGATACTAATATACAAATAAGTATAATATAGACACATACCTATAAATTCAGATGCAGATAGATAGGTACATAGATACATAGATAGTTACATAGATACATAAATGTCTATCTTTCTGCAAGGATTTTCCTCCAAACCTATGGTTTAGTGAGCTGTGTCATATGCTAGGGTAAATTTTCCAGCCTATGTGAATGTCTTAATAGTTACTGTCTAAAGTTGACCTCCTAAATATACCTAGATGTAGTGATTTTAAACCCCACTGGGGACTGTCATTTCTACCTTATTTCACTTCCTGTTGGACCCTTCATAAAAATAGCTGCTGCCATGCCCAGTGATGATGGGCTTCCCACAGTGAATGTCGGTCACCATCTTATTTCACCATTCTGTAGAAATCAAATGGGTCTGAGCCACAACACTAAGGTTCTAAAAGGATCTACTTCTGTTATTTCTCTTTCTTCTCCTTCTCCTTCTCCTCCTTCTTCTCCTTCTCCTTCTTCTCCCTCTTCTTCTTTCTTTCTTTCCTTGTGTAATAGTAAAAATAAATGAGAAGAATTGGAGATGCTTATCCAAGTTTGATGAAAACATCGTGGAACTTTTAAAGGTAGCCGCAAGTTACCCACTAAAGAAAAGATACTTGATTGGAATTCTATAAAAGTACAGGACAAATTAGATAAGGGTGAAAGGGTGGCAGACAGCAACCAGTGACAGAAAGTGCAGAGTCAATGTAAAGTATGAGTGCTTGTCTGCAGCAGGGAGAGGGGCTCATAAGATGACCGAGAGCACAGGATGCAGCCAGGGTTTTCCCAAGTCAACATTCAGCTCACCCAGTCCTCACTACTATTTCATTCGCATCACCAGTGATTAATTGTTTTCAAAACTGTAGCAGTAAGGAGACATGGAGATAACTGTTTAGTATTTTTAATTAAAATTTGGTTGAACAATGTCTTCCCAAATTTTATAGGTTATATGCCATAGTATTAATAAATGTATTGAAATATATTAAATTTTAGTCTAAATCTTAGTTAGGAATCAGCCATCTGATAGCAATTTTTGTCTTGTTTAAAATCTAAATTCAAATGATAACACATTAGGTATGTCTCATCTCTAGATAACCAGAGCCAGGGAGTGAAACAAAGGCTTAATCTCCCTGTAAAGCAGCACTACAAGTCAAAATTTGGTTTATTACTGGTATAATAACTGTAATAAGAGTGCCTTTTCTTTTACCATGGTGGTCCTTGGGATTCATTTTTAGTGTGTATTCTGTTTCCTTTAGGCATCTACAAATGTGTTTCTGCAGAGTTAACAGTTGAGACAGTTCTTAACCATATGTTTTTCTTTTTTCTTTTTCCTTTTTTTCTTTTTTCTTTTCTTTTTTTTTTTTTTTGCTGCATGCCAATCAAGCATAGTGTTATAGAGAACATGGTGGTTGAAATTCTTGAGTCTGGTGCCTTAGACCACTTGGCCATCTTGATAAGGTCTGTGGTTGAAATTCTTTTTATTTCCTTTAATATTTTTTTATTTACTTGCAAGCAGAGAGAGATAGAGAGAAGAGAAACAGAGAGAATTGGCATGCTAGTTCTTCTAGCTGCTGCCAATGAACTCCAGATGCATACACCAATTTGTGCATCTGGCTTTATGTGGGTGCTGAGGAATCAAACCTAGGTCATCAGGCTCTTCAGGCAAGCACCTTAACTGCTGAGCCATCTGAAATTCTTGAAGAGCACTATCCCATTCCATCTGTGACCATTCACAGCTTTTCACAAGGCTGTGTGTTTGGGGGGCACTATAGCTAGCCGAATTTGAGCTGGAATCAGTTTGAAAGAAACCAGCAGTGACATTTTTCCTTCTGGGTTTAGGAAGTGCAGAACAGCTTCACTGAAAGGGAAAAATGCTGGGCATTTTTCTTTCTTTCTTTCTTTCTTTCTTTCTTTCTTTCTTTCTTTTTTTTTTTTTTTTTGAGTTTCCCTTTGAGAATCACAAGGATTTTCATGTCAGTAAGAAGGTTTCTAGTCCTGAACACTCCCTCTTCTTGAACCAGTAATGTGATGGGTCTGTCAACAGCATTTTCTTGCTGCAACAACTTCTTAAATATTGCTAGAACAGGCTTATGCTCATTAGACATCACCCCAGCCATTTCCACAAGCATAACAAAACCCTTCCCATTCTCCTTTGTTTCTAGTGAGCATTTGAAGTCTCTGCCTGAGGTCAATTTTCATCAGCCAGTATCTAACAAATGCTTCACAGGCTCCACAGAAATAAGTAAATAAGGGTTGCTGACATTGCATGAGGATTTTTTCCTTTAGCAGGGAAATACTGGGGGAAAGGGGTTAAAGGTATGTTTACATTAGAATAAAGTTCTCCAATCACATTGCTTCTATAGGTATTGTTCAGGATTTCATATTAATAGATTTCCAATTGGACCTGCAGAATTTGCATTCCTGTGAGAACCAACACTGAGCTTTTAAAGCATCTAAATTATGCCAATGCTATCTTTCTAACTAAATATTTTAATGTTATATGTATTAAATACTAGTGTTTGAACGTCTTTATATTAATATTTATATCTGATTTTTTCACATGTTATCCTAAATTCTGCTGTCATGTGTTTTAAGTACTCAGTTTATAGAAATTTAAAATTTCAGAATATCTCTTAGGCTGTAATACAGTTTCTTCAAATGCAAATCTTCTTGAGAATGTAAAAAGAAAATTAATGAGTCTTTATTGTATAGCAAATGAATACTACTTGGCTGGCACCCAAAACCTTCAATCTTTCCAAGATAATTGCCTCTCAATACTATTTTGCAACCAGAGGGGGGTGAATTCAAATATATTGTTTTATAAGTTACTTAATACTAATAGTTGCCCTTCTAACCATAAATCCCTCTGGGCAGCAAATGTCCAAAGAGGAAATATTTTCTTTATGTATCTTCAAATTAAACCAAGGTATTTATTTGCTGCCCAAATGAAATGGAAAAAAAAAAGGAGCATAGTCTAGAATAAAATCAGTGTAAGTGAGCTGAACAAAATTAATGTCAATGACCATTTGACAGAAGCATGCCATCAAAATATAGCCAGGGGCTGCAGCCAGCCCTTTCCATCCAGTCTCTACAGGCATACCAGGACTATGGATTTAAGAATCATGAATGCTTTTTAGGGCCCATGTAGAGACTTCACATGATACGCATTTTCATGGTTCAAGAGACCATTTGACAGAAATGTTTGTATCACTTTGCAAGGGAGCTAAACTACTAACTTAAATGTGAAAGGGGACTGGGCAGATGGCTCAGTGTTTTTAAGGCATTTGATGACAAAGCCTGGCAATCAGGGATCGATTCCCAAGCCATACATGTAAAATCAGATGCTAAAGTGGCACAGGTGTCTGGCATAATTTACAGTGGCAAAAGACCCTGGTGAGGCCCCCACAACACAAATGCACACCAAATATGTGCAAAGAAAGAAGGAGATGAAGAAATATGAAGGGAAAAACTCAAAATCCCGATGCTGATTTGAGCAATATACACAGAAATATGTACATATAGATTCATTAAATATTCTTAAATATAAACATAACACTTTTAACAAATTTTATATAAATGTCCTCCAGACATATATCATACAAATATATTAAGTTTAAATTTATATATTCATACAGTTAATTAAATACACATAATTCAACACATATAAACTATGATATAAATATTTTTATTTAATTTTTAATTTTTATTTTTTAAATTTTATTCATTTATTTGAGAGAGGCAGAGTGAGAGAAAGAAAGAGAGAGAGAATGGGCCTGCCTTGGCCTCCAGCCACTACAAATGAACTCCAGACATGTGGGCCCTTTGTGCATCTGGCTAATGTAGGTCCTGGGAAATCAAGCCTCAAACCAGGGTCCTTAGGCTTCACAAGGCAAGCGCTTAACCACTAAGCAATCTCTCCAGCCCAATATTTCATTTTTAAAAACTTAAATTAAATATACTGTGATTAAGTCATGAGTTTCTCTTTGTTAATTCTTAGATTTTTAAAAATAAGAAGTGCTAATTATCTAAATTGTCAGTACTCACAGAAATTTTCTCATTCAGTTTAAAAGTTATTTGATTTTTTATATTATAATATGCAATTAAAATATAATGGAGCATTAATTAATGTACATAGTTATTATATCACTTTTATATGTAGTATTTATAACAGAATAGCAAGTTATTAAAATTTTTTCTAAAAAATTATATAAATAGCTATAAGTGTGCAATTATACCTAAATACATAATGGTATTTATTTATACAATGATTTAAACATGATTATATATATATATATTAATATTAATAGATACTGTGTAATACAGATGTTCATCACATATTTTTACATTCCACTTAAATAATTTAAAAATATTTTATCTTTAGTTATTTGAGAGAGAGGGAGAAAGAGGTAGATAGGGTGAAAATAGACATATCAAGGCCTCCAGCTGCTGCAAACAAACTCAAGAGGCATGCACCACCTTGCATATCTGCCTTAAGTGGGTCCTGGGGAGTCAAACCTAGGTCATTTAGCTTTGTAGGCAAATGCCTTAACCGTTAAGCCATTATCTCCACCCCTAATTTAGTAATTTTTTTATACACATGTGTAGTATGTGTGGTGTGTTGTATATGAGATGTGTGTAGTGCATGCAGGTGTGTGAGTAGAGATATGCGCCCTTTGCATGTGTGCAGAGGTGAGAAGTGAACGTAGTGTGTCCCCATTCAATCACTTATATGCTCATTTCCTTAGGACAAAGTCTCCTAGTGAACTAAGAGTTTGCTATCAGCAAGCACCAGTGGTTCTCTGGTCTCTGCTTCCCACAGGACTGGGGTTACAGATGTACCTGGCCTCACCCAGTGGTTCACCTGGATGCTAGAAAATTGAATTTGGTGGTTTCAGGTTTCTTAGGCCCTCGTGCTTGCATAGAGAGCACTCTGAACTACTGAGTTATCTCTCTAGCACCCTGATTTAGCAATTTTTAAAACATAAACTAGTATCTGTTAAGTGCAGAATAATATGTGATGAGAATTCTTAGGACTCCTTTATGCATTATTAAGAGCAGACTATTAAATCATGTGAGGATTTCTGTAACACACACATGTTTAACATTGCAATTAGCATATCAGTCAATCCAATTGCTTGATTTTGGTCACTGTAAGCATGCCATAATTTCAGAACACTTTTGTGCGCACTTTCTGTTCTTTAGATACTTTGCTCATGTAAATGAAGGCGACTGAGATGGGGGTGCAAGCATTTCTTGCAGAGGTTGGCAGCCTTCTTGAGAGCACACTATTGTTCCACAATTGGGAGAAGCCTTGTCACCAAACAGATAAGGTATGTGCTCAGTACCTTGGCTTCACAAGCTATAAATGACTAGTCCTGTCTCCTTACAGAAGTCAGGATATGCCACTTCTATCCTGACATCACAGGTTTTTTAATTAACTGAAAAACAATTTTGAAAAATTATGTAGGTGACTTAAGGTCAACATACTGACTCACCTAACCTCCACTTAATATCTTCAATGCTTTTGGTTTGTTTCATAAATGTGGAAAAATAATATCATACTCTTCTATCTGTTCTAACAAAAATGTGTCTGTTTTTGTCTAAGAAACTGTAAGCTATTTATAGTAAAACTAGAGAGGTGAATTATATCCTATACATTATGACCAACTCATTCATTTATATTCAATAGTTCAATCCTCATGAAGCTCCGTGACAGGATTATTTTTCCTGTTGAAGAAATGAGTGAAGAGTAAATTGGGAGCTTAGTCAGCACACTCTATGTATGCATCATGGTTTGTTACTTCAACATTGACATCATTCTTTCTACATTAATCTACATTTTCCTCCAAGACAGAGCTTTCAAAGAAATAATGATATTTAGAGAAAATAGGTCTAATGAAATGAGTGGTATTTCTTTACCTCTCATTTCTATTTAAAATGATTTACATTATATTTCAGAGAGGAGCTGTCCTGCAAAAGATTATAAAGGACAGCATGATACAAAGCATGTCATCAAATCCAGTATACGCTATCATGCTACTTCTTTAAAAAGAGGAGATTTTGTGTTCAACGTGCTGAAAGTTAGGTTATAAATCAAAATACATCTTATCCTCCCTCTTAGAACAAACAACTGTAGGTAAAGTCAGGAGATGTTGGAAGGAAGACACTTGTCTCACCACACTTCCTTTATTTATGAGATTAGAAGCTAAACTCCCCCTAACAACCATTATAGCTCAACATGGTTATAGTTTTATTTTTGTATGTGCATTATAACTATGCTTTCAGATGAATATAAATTTCCTTTTTAAAGAGAAACATTTATGCAAAGTGAAGCAGAGTCCTCTCTCCATTATGCTCAGCATAATGGTGTGAGGCCACGACCAACCATCACCCCCTTGTCTGTCTCCCACATTGGGTCAGCCATGAGAAGCCATGAGCCTTTGTCAGTTAATGCTTGCCTTAGCAATAGTTTATGGATTTGGATGTATAAAACTTCTCTGTGCATCTTATGCATTTGAATATAGTAACCTTCTTTCCAGCCTTAAGGTGTTCTTCTTTGTGAATATTGTAAAGGAATTTTCTTCTGCATTGAAACATTCCTTTTTGTGGGGAGGAAAGAAGATCAGACTTAGGAAGTCAGTAAGTCTGAGAAAACGGTTGCAAGACCCTGCACTAAGGTTATCTAAAGGAAAAACAACTGCTTAAGGAGAAACTCTCTGACCAGCCAAGCTGTCTGCAAGTGGTGCAGCATGCTCCATATATGCAGTTCTATGTGTTGTCATTTATGCTGGGGTGGGCTATTTGGTGATGCAGCTGCCTTTGAGTATTCCATGCTCCTATAAGCAACTTCTCACTCTGCTCTGTAAGTCCTATAAGCAATGTCTCATTCTGCTCCATAAGTAACCCCAATAAGCTAACTACCTCACCAAAACTGGTTTTGGTGTAATCATACCTTTGTCTGTCAACTGTGCCCTATCTGGAGAGAATAGGCATGTGTTGTGTCACCCCAGGCAAAAAGTTTCAGGTGATTATGTACTTGAGTCAATATGTCTAAAGGATATGAGGCTGTTGGTGATGAGAACGAAAGAATTTCATGATGTCAACTGCAGACATAAAGTCTCATAGCAACTCCCAGATGAGGAAGAGTGGCAGAGCCCTGGAAAAGCATCTCAACAGAGAGAGGTGGCTGTTCTGCAGGTTCTCACTGAAAACAGAAAAGGTGGACAAGCCTTGGGGAAGGACTCCAAGGCACCACATAGACCATCTTAGCTCAGAAGAGCAACATCGAGCAGGGATCCTTCCTCCATGGCATTCACCTGTGCTACACAGAGTTCCAGGTAAGGACACTTATCTGTTTTCCTTCAGTGTTTCTTCTACTAAAAGGAATGTAAGCATAAGAGTTACTAAAACAAAGAAGAAAGGGGGAAGAGAGAAATAAGGAATGCAGGAGAAAGAATAGGGGAAAGGAAGAAAGGTAGAGAGAAAGGGAGGGAAAGTGGCACATACTTGTAATCCCAGTACATGGAAGTACAATGTAGGAGGACCAAGATTTCAAGGCCAATCTGGGTTATATAGTGAGACCCTGTCTCAAAATCAAAACAAATAAAAAATGAATGAAAAGAGGCAAAGAAAAAGAAAAGAAGGAATTAAATAAAAAGAAAGACATATATGGACATGTTCTCCTTTGTCCTTTGAATTAGATTTTTCCCTTTATTTCCTATGGCATCTGTCGATTTCCTGCAGAAACAAAGTGAGTGGTGGGAAGTGTACATATAGGCCCCTCCTAAAGGAGCCTAAAGGACAGGACACTTCCTGTTACATAAGGGAAAGGGATGAGGGACCCTAGAGAAAATAGGTTGAAAACAAAAGTAGAAGGCTTGTGTTCAAAGTACAACACCAAAATCTTGTGCTAGAAAAGTAAAATGATGCTGATAATCTGTATCATTCTGTTTGAAGAAGGAAGATGCAGAAGCTTTTACCAGCCATCAAGGGTACACCGAGACATAACTGAGATTTCCCACATTGTTCTTAGGGGCTACAGGACCCTCTACAAAAATGCCCTTCAACAGGGTGGGTCCATTTCCACATCTGAAACATCTGTAGAGCTCAATACTGTGAAGACTGAATGAACTCATGTGCACCACATACCAAGCTTTGCCCAACTTTACCATAAACCTCTTCTCTTCTCCTATCCTTGTGGACAGGAAAGACAGATTATCCCAGGCTTTCTTTCCACTCCTTCCATGATGTCTCTACTCAGAGAAAGCTCATCCAGGGATATTAGCATACTTGACTACTTGATAAAGGATTAGGGGGATAGAAAATGCTACCAGATCAACACAGAAAAAATTGCAAGTAAAATGTTTTTAACTTTGTGCTTTTCATTAAAAGAAGGAGGAGGAGGAGGAGGAGAAATGGGATGGAGACATGGTTTAGAGGTAAGATAAAGGAGCTTACTTGCAAAGCCTGACAGCCTGGGTTCAATTCCCAGTACCACATAAAGCCAGATGCAGATGTGTTGTTTGCAGTGATAAGAGGCTCTGTTGCTCCAATACTTACACTCTTTCTCTCTCTGGGTCTTTCTTGCTCGCTCACTCTCTCTCTCAAATAAATAAAAATATTTTTAAAAGAATAATATTACTTGCATTGTTTAATCTCAAGCTGAGAGAACAATCTTTGGAATTTTCATTCAAATAACACAGAATTTAAAAGCTCATCACTCAGATACAACTAGCTATGGAGGAAAACATACCTTCTAACCTTGAAGTAAGTGGATTTAGAATTTTGTTTGTATATATATTTCCTGTACTGTTCTGATAGCTAAACACTGTCAAAAGATAATAACATTTTTCGCAGACTATGTATTTTTATTGGGAAGAAACTAACAATTCAATGATAATCTTTACATATTAGGCTAATCAAAATCAACATGGAAATCATACTTTAGAGCAGAATCATCAAGTTAACTGTGACAATTCCACTTAGTCAACATTCACTCAGCTAAAGATGGATGGACTGAAGACCTAGCACAGACATGGTGTTAGTGTCTGACCAGCTTTGTCATGGACCAACGTGACATCATTGAGCTAATATTAAAATACAAAGTACTCAAATGAGTAATGATTACTGTGTCTATAGCAAATGCTGTGAGGAAAAGGGAGGGGGAGGTGTGAGTGACAGTTGTAGTGTTAGCACAGAGTATGAATAAAGTCTAGGATGGCCCGAATGACACTGAGTACAACAGTGAGAGGATGGGTGGGTGTAAACAGCACAACTGGGCCCTCAGAAGGAACCCAAGTAAAGTATTCAGAGAACAAAATATGACCATGGGGTTATCTGGAAATGCTGGAGATGAAGTAAATTCTCCAGAGATACCTAGATGAGAAGATCCAGAGCACATGTGAGATACCACAGTTGGCCACTTCTGGAGGAATCTGGGCAAGAGAGTGGGAAGACAGGGGATTCTTATAAAGAGTGTGGTGAGGTTGTGAGACAGGAAAAGAGACTATCCCTGTGTTCGAGATACTATGACAGACTCTGGCTTGTTCACTAAACTGAGGACAATGGTCATGTCTGTCTCAGGTAGCTAGGTGATGGTACATGCTGTAGAACTGATCTACAATGCTGGATGAAGTGTACCAGGCCAGCTACCACTTCCACAGTGTGTGGACACCCCCACTACTATACTGGCTACATGTAACTGGACTAGGTACCTCAGAAACATGGGCACCGTTCTCTCATACATGAGGTTTAAACCATGGGAATCATGGATGTATTCATGTCGAATCTGCAGTACCTGACTCCATACAAGGATCATTCCTGTGCATAAGCTTCTCCATCCACCTGGAGTTGTCACATGCACATCCTCATACACACCCCTGTGCCCCAGCACTCAAGAACCAGCTCCAGTGAAACTCAGAGCTACTGCCTTGAGCACCTGACCCTACAAACCCTTCCTAATTTTGTGCAGCCACTCTTCTCCCCTTTCCTGCCAATGGAAACAGCATCAAAAATCTCACTTTTTGTTCATTCCTACTATAATAGGACTCCAGGGGCAGCAGAGACTTCTCTGTCTGTCTCCGGCACACATCAGGAAAAACACACTTTAACTGTTGACTAACCCAGGCAACAAAAACAGTCAGACGCATGCCTAGTTGAAAAAGCAGAAACACATGAATCTGGGGACAAAATGGTTAAGAGGCTGGAAAGGGAAGGCAGATATGAGGTAATCATAACTGGGGTGCCCAGATAAAAGGATTTTTTTTCAAGATTAAAAGAGTTGCAAGATAATTACAGTGATATGAAGATGCCATGTAGACAGAATATTAGAAGAGTCATTGTTTTTTCAACACTGAGAATCACTAGTGATTTTGTAAAGTCTACCTGTGACGGGAAACTGAAAGTTCCAAGTTCCCAGGTGATGAGGAGACTTAGTGGTGCAATGTAACTGTCTTGGATAGCTTTGATTAAACTTAAGTATCCTCATGGTTCAGTATGGAGTAAACAGGGATTTTACTCCTAAGATGGAAATAGGTTAATAAGTAACCTGAAATCTTGTTTCTTCAAAATTTGAAGGCAATGGTAAGCTAGGTTTCTGTGTGGCAGACCAGCATTGCAGCCCTTCACTAATCCTCAACTGTCTCTCCTCTCACTATCCAACTACAGCTCAGTAGTCCCAGGTTAGAAACTACTCACAACCCTGATTCTACAACCATCTATGAATCCACCCTTAATGGCCCTTGTTTTACTAAGAAGTAGCCATATTTCTATCCAGAGTTTGTTTTTATTAATTTTATTATTATATGGATGGGACTGGGTAGGTATTTAAAATTTCAGCAGGGAAAAGCAATCCAATTAAAAGATTAAAGGCAAATTATTTATGTAATTTTTAAAGCTATAATTTCTAATGGTATTACTTCACTACATGGCAGGATGGGAAGGGTTTGTATTGAGTCAGCAGTATTGGGTCATCTCTTTAAAACTATCACTGATGCTAGGACCCTATCTTCCACTTGTCATTCAGATTACTCTCCTTTATTCATCTCTCTGAGATACTGAACCACCATTAAAGGCTTCCCCTGGGTCATTTACAGCTCATAGAAGACTAGGAGCTCCTAAGATAATATATGAAACTATCAGGATGAAAGCTGTAATTTATTTTTGATTTTTGTATTTTTTTTCAAGGTAGGGCCTCACTCTAGTCCAGGATGACTTGGAACTCATCTATAGTCCCAGGCTGGCCTCAAATTCACAGTGATCATCCTACTTCTGCCGCCAGAGTGCTAGGATCAAAGTGTACACCACTGTGCTGGGCTCCAGGATGAAATTTTACATTGATTGGGGAGTTTGTTAGGCAGGAGTCCTGAAAGCAGGCTTTGTCTAAAGCCCCTCCCTTCTTCAGATACTTCATCCTGTATGGTCATGCTGTACTAAGAAGGAAAGTTTGTTAAATGAGATGAGTTAAAAAGTTAGGCATGGGCTGGAGAGATGGCTTAGTGGTTAAGTGCTTGTCTGTGAAGCCTAAGGACCCTGGTTCAAGGCTCCGTTCCCCAGGACCCATGTTAGCCAGATGCACAAGGGGGCATAAGCATCTGAAGTTCGTTTGCAGTGGCTGGAGGCCCTGGCATGCCCATTCTCTCTCTCTCTCTCTATCTATCTCTATCTGCCTCTTTCTCTGTCACTTTCAAATAAATAAATAAAAATAAACAAAAAAATATTTTTAAAAGTTAGTCACTCTTTCAGAGGTACAGATTTTACTGTTAAAAAAAAAAAACTTTAAAAAATGGATGCTTCCATGCCTGAGAGATGGGTCTGTTTGGTGACAATCCTGAGAACTATATTTACAGTTTTAAACTTAGGCCGGAAGGATGGCTTAGTGGTTAAGGTGTTTGTCTGTGAAGCCTAAGGACAGATGTTCAGTTCCCCAGGAGCCACATAAGCCAGATGCTCAAGGTGGTGCACGCTTCTGGAGTTCGCTTGCATTGGCTGGAGACCCTGGTATGCTCTCTCGCACCCCCTCTCTCTTTCTCTTTCGCTCTCTCTTTCTCTGTCTATCTGAATCTTAAATTCACTTGGAATCCTACAGCTTTGTCAACCTTTTTTTTGCATAACTGATGCCACCTTCTTTATAAATGTTTGGTGTGTGTATTCATGTGTGGGTACGTGTATATATATGTGTGGGTATGTGTGGAGGCCAGAGGATAACCTCAGCTGTTGTTCCTCAGGTACCATCAACCTTAGCTCAGATGAGTCTCTCATTGGCCTAGAGCTTACTAAATATACTACATTATCTAGCCAGCAAGCATCAGAGATCCTCCTATTTCCATGTCTCCAATGCTGGGATTGTAAGTGTTCACCACTATACTCTACATTTTTTACACAGGTTCTGGGAATCAAACTGGATCCTCTAACCCAGTGAACACTTTAACAACTACACTATCTCCTCACACTCCTCCATCCTTTTATGTACATTTTAATTTGATTTTTATGAAAGAGAGACAGAAAGACAGAGATAGACAGAGAGAAAGAGTGAAAGATAATTGGTATGCCAAGACCTCTAGCCAGTGCAATCGAATTCCAGATATGTGCACCACCTTGTGTGTATGCATGACCATGTGTGCATGTGTCACATTGTGTGTTTGGCTTATGTGGATTCTGGGGAATCAAACCTGGGTACTTATGTTTTTCAGGCAAGTACCTTAAGCACAAAGCCATCTCTCCAGCTCTACATTTTTTAACCCAATTTTCTGTGCCTGTAGAAGAAATTAAGGACAAATTCATGAACATAATATATAACAACACTTTTTCTCATAAATTTCAAACAAAATACAGCCTAGAATATTATGTTGAGTAAAATACAACTTCAGTTCCAATCACAGTGAAAAAATTCCATGTACTGGTGCATTCAGGAGGCATAGCCTGGAGGCCTGGGGCAAGCTCAGAAGAACTTGATGCAGAAGGTGTCTTTGCAGTGTCATATTGCCTTCCAAATTGACAAGTTTGTAAACTAGGTGACATCTGACAGTGAACTGGGGTAAATGAAATCTGACATATGTAAATGCCGCCTTTCCCATTCAGAAGTCAGAGATGAATGCAGCAGTCGCCACATGAGGGCATGAGGGGAGGATTGCATCCACAGCTCAGTCATACAAATCCCAGACTTCCTTGCTAGCTACTTAATTAAGTATTCCTTAATTTAAAAATAAATGATAATAGGACATATTTTTCAAACGTGATGTTTGATATTGTAAATATGTCTGAAAACATGCAATTACCCTTCAATTAAAAATGAAAATATCATGCACACCAGTGACTCTCCCTCTAGACACCCTGTCCCTTGCCTTGTGATCATTAGATATTTCTCAAGCATCTATTTCATGCCTTGTTTGTGACTAAGAACACAATTTTAAATGTCATGCTGTGAAAATCACAGCAACAGGGAAAAGAATCAGTAGCATTTATTCATGATTGTTTAAACTATGCAAAGTGACTTATTACATCTCAGGAGGGTTCAGTGGGAAGTAAGAAGTCATGTAAGCGTCTCCCTCAATAGAAGCATCTATATGTTGTTTTCCATGTTGCTATTGGCTGTGCATTTATAAAGGAAATCTGGGCAGTCCCTACTTTGCCCTCTGAAAGTTTGTCTCTTGATCTTATTTAGAAGATAACAGCCAAAACCTTGGAATGCTCCACTTGGAAAGACTTTTTGCTTATAAGGTAGCTTTGGGACAAGCATGAAGATGAGTTCTCAACTGTCTTTGGTAGTGGGGGCCTTGAAGATGTGAAGTTGATGACATGGTATTAGAGTATACTCTGTGGGGTTGGAGACCCAAGTCGGTACTATGGGAGTTCATTCATGCCTGTGTGAACAGCCTCACCCAAATTCTGGACAACAAAATGGAGAGGATTGTCTCTTGTAGTTCATATAAATGTGTGTTGTCACTCTCCTCTACAGGGAGAGACCAGTGATGCCCATGCAATTCTGTTGGGAAAGGACAACAAGAAAGCAACTGGCATTCCCTGTACCACCCCACACAACCCTTCACTCCTTCTACTTTAGTCTGAGTCCTATCATTAGATGAGACAAAGCACAGGCACAATGGACTTTCTGACTTCTTCCCCTCAGTTATATAAGCTGAGGGCTGTTAGGCCAGCTCTGAATGCATGTCTGAGAAATGAATGCCTGGCATAGTAAATACGCTGACTGCTCAGACTACCTGGCTTAGATAAGGGTTTAAAACATGTGATTTGGTCATGTATGTAATCTATAAATGTTCCAGTTGCTTGTCTTTGTCTCTCCAAAATTTCTTTAGATGATTAAAACCAACCAAACTCATTTGGTGGACCTGCCTACTACTATCTTTGAGGAATTTACAGTGATGCCGGCCACATAAAGTGATTGGAATCTGGAGGGAAATGTTTTTATGTTGTGTGAGTATGTTTGTGTGTGTGTGTGCACATGTGTGTGTGTGTGTGAAAGTATATGCATTTGGGTGCACACATATCACAGTGTATGTGGATCTTAGAGGACAACTTCCAGTGCCTTCCACCTGGTTGGAGGTAGGGTCTAATATTCACAATTCTAAATGCCACACAAGCTGGCCTATGAGCTTATGATAGTTTTTTTTTTTTTTCCTGTTTTGGCATCCTTTTTCTGGCATAATGGAATTATAGATGTTTGCCACAGCTTCTGTGTCTCGGAATCCATACTAGGTGCTTACACTTGCACAGCAAGAGCTTTATTACACCAAACTGTCTCCCCAACCTCGGAAAATGTTATTTTTCTTTAAAAGAATCCTTGGTAAAGAGAAATTTCTCTTCTCAGTCTTCATCATGCAGGGATGGAAAGTCTAGGCAACTGTCTGACACCAATGGTGGGTTGAGCTGACTCAAGATAGGTATGAAAGAATGGGATGGGGAGAGTTTGAGGACCGTGTTTCCAGGATCCACTAAACAATTCTCTGAAACATCCTACTTCCAGACCTCTAGTTTTAGATAACAATATGTTTTCTTCATTATTTACCTATTTTAAAGCTATATTGTGTGTTAGACAGTTCTTCATCACTGTGACCAAGTACATGAGAAAAAACAGCTCAAAGAATTGTTGGGCTCACATTTTCAGGGGCTTCCTTCATGGCTGGTTATCTCTAGTGTCATTAAGCCCTGAAATATTCCTGGTGAGGAAGGAGAGGTAGAGCAAGCCTGCTTCCCTCAGGACAGCCAGAAAACAAGGAGGAGAAAAGAAGGAGCCAGCATGTACATAATTCCTTTACAAGAATGCTCCCGGAAACCTTCCTCCGTCATCTATCCCTACCTTCCAGTTCCACACTGCTACATGAGTCCATTCAGATTTGGAGTGCATCAACAGATTAAAGCAGTGATTATACAAGGACCCTGATAATCCAATTCTCTCTGGGAATGCCCTTCCAGATATCCCCATAGGTGTTAATCAGACCAGTGATCAGGATCAACCATCCCACACATGTGTTTTATTGGAAGCTGTGTAATTTACAACTGAGGCATTGTCACTGAAACAGTTTGTCCCAGCTGTGAGATATTTTTAAACCAGGTATGATTCACAGTAATGTATGTATATATGTGATATATCCTCCCCTCTTTAACATGGATAAGAATTATATGTATGTTAGGGAGACGTTATGGTTCTGATATTGTGATGGATAAGGTGTTATCAACTTGATCTGTTCTGTAATCCACAGAAATCTCTTTTGGGTGTGTCCCTGAGGTTGCTTCCAGGAAGGATTAGATGAAGGAGGATTGAGCCCTTCCCCCAGAGGCTCTGGGTGCAAAGAGCACCTTACTTCCATGTGGCTGCCAGAGCTGCTTGCTGCCTTCCAGCGGTGATTGAAGACTAGTGCGGACTGAAGACCAGCATCAACTGGTCTTCACACCACACATGGATTGAAATGAAGCAGCTCCTCAGGAAGCCTACAGGCCTTAAGTGCCAGATTGGGACTGCTGTGGCATCTGGCCACATGGACTGAACAGCTATGGGGTTTCTTGATTCTTGGGCCTGCGACTGTTATTGGACTACCATAAACTAATCCAATAAATTTCCTCTTTAATATAATATAATTTTTTAATATAATTCATTCTAGCAGTTCTGTTCCTCTAGAGAACCCTGACCAATACAGATTTTGGTACTAGAAATGGTTCTGGAGAAATGGAATTGTAAGGATGGATTTCTCTAGTGGGCTTGGTGCTATCTGGGTTTGGTTTTCCAACTTAAGAGCCACTAAAGGCCCCACTGATAATGAGAGCATTTTTATTGGAAATAAGTAGGGCACTAATAAACCATGGTGTGAACTATTTAAAGAACTCTGTGAGATAGATGTATATGATGATCGTGAGTAATATCTTGTGAAGAGCAAGGAATTTAATTACTCTGTATTTAAAAACATTTGTATATTTGTGGAAAAGTAATACAAATAATGAGGCTGGTTGGTTACTTCTAGAACCTCTGGACAAACTATTGAGGCAGCAGAAGAAGCTCAGAAAGGACATTTTCAAGCTTCAGACCCACATACATGATTTGAAAGTTTTTAAGGTTGCCCTGGAGGAGTCTCCTCTCTAGCCAGAATGGGGCTCAGATTGCAGAAAACCAAACCCAAATCCAAACTCTCATGGTAAAATTGGCTAACTTGCAACATAAACTCAAATCCTAGCCTCACCAGCTATCAGAAGTTAAAGTGAGGGCATTGATTGGAAAACTGTTGAATCCTGTGATTTGGGATGGTGATGTGTAGGAAGACCCTGAAGAATCTGAGGACATTGAACTCTCTGATTCTGAAGAAGATGTTTTGCATGACAATATGACCTCCCCCTCTCTTAGCAGCAGTTGTATTCCCACCTCCACACCCTGAAGTATTACCCTCCCCATGCTTGCCTGAGGGAATTAATCTTTCTTTGTCTGAGGAATCAGCAGGAAGTGCTGATGCTACTCAGTGTCCATCCATCTTCTCCTCAATGTGTATAACCAGAGGTAAGGCTAGACAGACCCCTAAAGGTGAGATAGAAAGTGTGGCACAAGAGGAGTTGAAGTACATCCCTAAAGAACTTCAGGAGTTTTCTAACTAGTATAGGCATGGGGAAAATGTGTTAGAACAAATTTTAAGGGTGTGGGATTATGGAGGAAGGAACATAAGATTAGAGCAGGCTGAGTTTACTGAAATGGGCCCATTGAGAAGAGATTTTAGATTTAACACTGTAGCTCATGCAGTGGGAAAAAGTGCCAAGAGTGTATTTGATTGGTTGGCTGAAGTATGGATCCATACATGGCCTGCTGTGAATGAGCTCGAGCTGCCTGATATCCCTTGGCATAATGTTGGTGAAGGGATTAAAAGGCTCAAAGAACTTGGAATTCTGGAGTGGATTTGTCATATAAACACATCTTTGCCCCCATAATGGGAGCATCCAGAAGATGTGCCCTTCACTATAAGTATAAGAAACAGATCTTTGATGGGAGCACCAGTATACTTAAAGTCCCCCATCATTGGTCTTTTATGTAAAGAAGACATCTCAGAGGGAGCTGCAGTTGTTGCATTAGGTGACTTAGATTCAATGGGTCAAACCGGATCTCATGGTAACAAGGAACAAGTGGCAGTGCTGCATCACCACAGGAGAGGTGAACTTGTTTTTCATAACAGACAATGTGGGCAAAATTATATACATTAATGTATTATTTTTTTTTTTTTGGACCTTTGGCACTGGCTTGTTAATCATGGGGTTCACAGAATTCAAATAGATAAGAAGCCTACTGAGTTCCTGTTTGATCTATATAAGCAGCAAAGTTCCACAGCAAAGGAACACAAAGCTACTTCAAATTACAGCAACAGAAAATCAAGGCATCTTAATCAGTTTCCAAACTTGAGCATTTTACAGATCCTGAGCCCCTTGATTGAAGGAATGGCCAGGTCCCCCTCAAGGAAGGACATTCCTACAACCCCCAAAAGTTTCAATGTTAAGCTTGCTCCCTATCCTTCCTCATAGGGACCTGCAGCCTTTTGCTAGGGAAACTACACTGGGTAAAAGGAAATAATCAGACCTTTCAGGGCCTACTGGACACTGGCTCTGAACTGACATTGATTCCAAGGGACCCCAAAAAGCATCATGGCCCTCCACTTAAAGTAGGTGCTTGGAGCAGACAGCTTTAGGGTCACTGAGATGAACCTCTAGGCCAGGCACAGTTATGGAGGAAGGTATATTTATTGAAGTTTGCAGGTCCAGGGGAAGTTCTATCATGGCAGAAGAAGCTGTCCTGCCTTCACAGGTCCAAGCAAAGAGAGAGAACCAAAAGCCAAAAAAAAAAAAAAAAAAAAAAAAAAAAAAAAAAGCCAAAAGCCACACAGCATAGTACACTCCAGGAACTCCTGCTAGGCACATTTTGCATATCTTTAGATTGAAATCTGAAACCCACCACCACATCTTAAGATCTGCCCAGTGACACCTCCTCCAGCCAGGTGGCCTCCAGCTAGGTGGCTGCATATGCAAACTACAAACTAATAAAACACTGAATATATTGGGGACCATCTGTTCAAACTACCATAGTGCTTATGGTGGTCAGGTGATCAATGGAGTTTTGGCAAATGTTAGACTGACAGTGGGTCCAGTAATTCCCCGATTTCACATTGTGTTTATTTTCCCAGTCCCCGAATGCATAATTGGGATAGATATACTTGGGATTTAGCAGAACCTCCACATTGGTTCCTTGACTTGTGGAGTGAAGGTTGTTATAGTTGGAAATGCCAAAATAGAAGCCATTGAGACTCCCACCGCAGGGAAAAATAGTGAATCAAAAACAGTATTGCATCCCTGGAGGTACTACAGAAATTAATACCACTATAAAGGACTCAAAGGATGCAGGGGTGGTGGTTCCCACCACATTTCCCTTTAACATTCCTATTTGGCCTGTTTATAAGACAGATGGATCTTGGAGAATGACAGCAGATTATCAGAAACTTAATCAGGTGGTGACTCCAATTGCAGCTGCATGTGTCTTTACTTGAGCAGATTAACAAATTTCCTAGAACCTGGTATGCAGCCATAGATCTTGTTAATGTTTTCTTCTCCACAGTTGTCCATAAGGACCTCCAGAAACCAATTGCCTTCTTCAGCTGACAAGGTAAAACCTTTACTGTTTTACCACAAGGTTATAATAACTCTCCAGCCATATGTCATATCTTAGTTCACATGGATTTTGGTCACCTGTCCCTTACACAAGGTTTGACATTGGTCCATTTTATTGATGAAATCATGTTGACTGGATTGAATGAGCAGGAGGTGGCAACCACTCTGTAGTTGCTGGCACAGCATATGTGCAACAGGGGGTGGGAAACTAATCTATCCAAAATTCAAGGACCTTCTACCTCAGTGAATTTTTTTAGGAGTTCAGTGGTGTGGGGCATGCAGGGATTTTCCTTCTAAGGTGAAGTTAAGTTGTGGCATCTGGCTCCTCCTGCCACAGAGAAAGAAGCACAGCATCTAGTGGGACTATTTGGATTTTGGAGACAGCACATTCTTCCCTTGGGTGTCTTACTCCATCCCATATATCAACCAACTCAGAAAGCTACTAGTTTTCATTGGGGCCCAGAACAAGAAAAGGCTCTTCAGCAGATCCAGGCTGCTGTGCAGGCTGCTCTGCCCCTTGGGCCATATGATTCAGCAGATCTGATCATACTTGAGGTGTCAGTGGCAGATAGGAATGCTGTTTGGAGCCTTTGGCAGGCCCCCATAAGTGAATCACAGCATAGGCCCTTGGGATTTTGGAGCAAGGCCCTGCCATCATCTGCAGACAATTATTCTCCCTTTGAGAGATAGCTCTTGGCCTGTTATTGGGCCTTAGTGGAAACTGAACATTTGACAGTGG